>CM067332.1:124940000-126235000 GCA_034376525.1 Nicotiana benthamiana | reverse complement strand
AATTGGGCTCTTTATTTTTCATAATTTCTTAATACAAAATCAAGTTTATTTTAATTTTATTTTCAACATAGAGTTTTTTTAAGTTTCAAACAATATTTTAAAAAGCAAAGTTCAAATTCTTATTACATCGTATAGTATATAGAAGCATTACTAGTAGTAATAGATAATACGTAGGAGTTTATTTATGGGAAATGTCCTTTTTTTATTTCATTTCCCAGATTTTGTTCCTATTTTAATAAGTTGCGCAAATGTAACCCTTGAGAAAATTAAATGTCTTTTTCAGACAAAGTTAATCAAACTCAATCTAATATTTGCTTAAAATTAAGTTTTAATTTGCTCAGAAAATATTAAATTATAGTCTAACGTTTAACGTTTTGTCATAGGATTTTCAGTATGAAGAAAGGTCAATTAATTACAAGAAAAAAACAGAAAAATATTTACTAAACAGCTTATACATAATGGACGAAAATTTCTGATAAGTATATACGTCCACGTAACGCTGCATGCACATCAACACTTACGCTTAATTATATATTTTCTGATGACGATGTCACCGGAATACCAATGATCGGTACCGGCGAGCAATCACCCACCTCCGGTAAGTACGCCATTAACGGCGACCTTTGAGGGTGCATTCCTAAAACAAACGAAGCTTCCATTTTCACAGAAACATTAACAACTCCATGACCTCTTGAACCATCTTTATTTCTTAACCGATAACTAAATTGTCGGACAAAACCTGTCGGAAGCAACCTATCGAAAACATCAGCCGCCGGAATCATACACCACCCCAGTTCACTCCGACGGTTAAAGAAAATTTTAGAATATATTTGAAGGTATATGCATAAATGTCCATGTAAAAATAGACTAGCATCAAGTGGAAGTTGAAATTTGTCACCCCAATTTGGATTTTCACCTCCTTTTTCATCTGCATTAGTTGTGTAAACTTCGGCGGTGGCGGCGGAGATGGAGGTGGTAGCAACGGTTGAGATGGAGGCGAAAGGGCGGAGCCGGCACCAGTTGGTGGTGTTTTTGAGACCTTGAGCTGATATGATAGTGATTTCCATTGGAAAAAAAAAACAAGAAAGTTTTGTCTATGACTTATGTGTATATATTATGCAATTTGAGGGGCTCTTTTATGGGACTAATTAATAACGAGGGAGCCATGCAACTTCGCTTGTGGAAAAAGTTGGTGGAATTGAAATATAGACGTTAATTAAAAGCAAAGCCGGAGTTAGTGTCAGGAACATGTTCAATCGAACCTAGTAGTTTTGATCCGAACTTTATATTTATTTTAAAAAATTCATTAAATATGTAATATAAGTTATTAATTTAGAACGCAATAACTTAAACGATAGATTTCGAACCCATAAGTTTAAAATACCGATTCCGGCCTCTCGTTAAAAAGATATATACCTGCTTGTCTGGATTCCATGTGGAAACCGAGGAAAATTCTTCAATATAAGATATATCTAACTATAAATAGTGGCCAACCATTTGAAAATCAATCAGGCTCACAGTAATGAGAATGAGGCCCACGACATATATTTTTAATTTCTTTATCAATTCTTTCTCGGAAGTAACCTGCAGCCAGCTGCACTTGCAAGGATGAAGAATAACATCCAGTAAAATCTCATAAGTAAAATTTGTGAAAGATAATATGTAAGTATATATTATTTTTATCCAAAAAATATAGAGAAACTATTTCCGATCAACCCTTGGCTCAAGTTTGAGCATTGAGCTAAGTGAAGAAAATAGTGTTACAAACTTAGAGTCTCACATCCGTATGGGATGAGATATTTGTGTTCTATATATGATCTTGGGCAATTTGAACCTTATAAAGTTATAATTAACTTTTGGATTGAGATAGGCTCAATATGTATTTGTATAGTAATTTTTTTCTTCCTATACTATATATGAAACATTATTACCAAATATGTGCATAGTATTTAAATTACCCGCATAGTCCATATTTTTCCTACAATTTCTGTACCATTCGTTTATTAGAAATTAATAGTGCAGAATCTTCCCTTAAGCACTCTCTAAAAATCAGGTAAGAATGTTGGCATTGATTGAGTGTACAATAAATTTCTTCCTTAATCACCCGCTAAAAATCAGGAAAGAATGTTGGGAGTGATTGATTCTACATTAAATCAAATTGGCGATCATATATATGTTCTTCATCTTCATCTCCATCTTCATCTGTTCTTACAGTTTTTTCCACCATTGATAGCCATTAAAAAGCTTGAAAGCTTTGAATTCCAATTTGGGTTTTCAAAAGACATTATTTGTTTGGATTGTGTGTTATTGAAAATCATTGGGAATATGGTTTGTAGTTTATATCTCAATTTTGAGGGAATTTGGTGAAGATTAGACTTGGTTTTGACTGAACTTCAGATTGAAACCCGAAGAAGAAGAAGAAGAAGAAGACGACATACTGCAGAAATTGTAGATAAATTGTAGATTATTTGTAATCTGACTGTAGATGCTTTATTTTTTATTTTCACAAATAAAAAATAGCTAAAACTTCTACAAATCTTCTAAAAAAATGCAGTTATGTTAAAAATCACAATTATGCTACAATTGGATGGGATTTGGACATAAAAATTTAATGTACCCAGTTTGTAGATTTTTTGTAGATAAATTATAGATTATTTGTATTCTAATTGTAGGTGTTTTATTTTCTGTTTTCACAAATAAAAAACGACTAAAACTTCTACAAAATCTTCTGCAAAAAGCAGTCCACAAATTATCTATAATGTTTCTACGATTTATCTATAATTTCTGCAATATATCTTCTTTTAAGGGTATTTACAAAATCACTACATTTATACTACAATTAAACTACAATCTATGTTGAAAAAAATGTTGACTATAAAATTTTCTCTTCATCTACAAAATTCCTTCAAAAAAATTATAAAAAAACTACAAATCAATTTAAGTATTGAATAAAGTTGTATTATTTTTAAGAGTATCTATGCACATAAAAAACTCACCTATTAACAAACGAGCAAAGAGGCGACAAGATAAAATAGCAAAACGGCGAAACACGAAATACACAACGCAAAATAAAGAAAGTTCCATATTTAAAGTAGAAACTGGGCAGTCACTCTGGCAGACAATCAAATATAACCTCAAGATTTAATTAATGTTAGAGATTGAATAAGGAACACGTACTAGCAGAGACACGTGTATTACCTACGTAGAAGAACACGCTGGGAAAAACAAGAATGTATCCAGTACACTAAGTGTAGGTCTTAGGAATTAGGGGAATAGAGAAATGTGGGATATATAGACACTTTTAATTAAGGAGTAAAAACTGCCTATTAATTAGACCCTTAATTAAGTATTGTATAGGATTGGTAATTTGGTATACTAAGTGTACTTAAATCAAAACTTAAACATTGAGTGTAATAAGGTTTCATATGTGACATAAGAATATAAAAATCCCATTTGTATATGATATCAAAGTTACACGTTGTCACGACCCTAAATCAAATCCGGTTGTGATGGCGCCTCTAGTGAAGACAAGACAAGCCGACTCACTTTCAATTCACTTTAAACAATTAAAATAATAAGTACTAAGTCTTTAATTAGAAAAAAAAATCCCAAAATAAGCACTTAACAGTATAGTTTGCGGAAATAAAGGCCAACACAGTCCGACATCGGGGTGTCACCAGCCATGAACAACTAAAATAATATTATCAGTATGAAAATCTACTCCACTACTAAATAACTGAATGATAAAAGAAATAAGATAGAGGGAGGTTGCAATGGGTTGTGAATCGCTAAGCAACTACCTAGTAAATCTCTAAAAATCTGTTGGGACTTTCAACCCTTAGTAGCAGGACCTGTAACGCCCGAATTTGCACATAGAGGTGTAGAGAGTAAAGTGAGTACTTCCTATTCAGCGAGTAATAAGAATAAATAAAGACTAAATGATATAAAAATCACTTTAAACACAACATTTATGTGATGACCCAAAGGATCATCACTTGATTTCTCCCTTTTTGTGCTTTCGAGGCCTTGAGAACCTCACTTTTAGTTGCCTCAATTTGCGTGCACAGTTCGGACGTGTAACCGAAAAGCTTTTATGTTGAAAAATATAAATTTTGTGAAAAATTTGATGAATTTTGATATTAATATTGTTAAAGTTGACTTTGGTTAATATTTTAGGTATACGGACCCGTACCCGTGATGTAATGGTTCCAGAGCGTTTGTAGAAAAGTATGGGATTTGGGCGTATCCCCAGAATCACAATTTGAGGTCCTAATCCTGACTAATGAATTTTCGAAAGAAATTATTTTTTGAGAATGATATGAAAATTTAAAATGAAAATGAGTTAGAAAATATAGGTATCAGGACCGTATTTTAGTTTCTGCGCCCGATACAGGTCTTAAATATGTGTTAAGTGCTTTCCGTGAAGTTTGGTCAAAATCGGACGTCCTTTGACGTATTTCCGACCTAAATACCTAAAGTTAGAAGTTTAAGAAGTTTGAAATGAAAATGATGATTTTGAGGTTTGATTCATTGATTTTAATGTTAATTTGGCGATTTGGTCGCTCGAGTAAGTTCGTAGGGTGTTATTCAGTTAGCATGTGTGTTTGGTTTGGAGCCCCGAGGGATCGGGAGTGATATGGAGGTTGTGCAGGGTGTTTTGGCCTTAGTGAGTGTTGCAGAATTTCTGCTGTTAGTGCCCAGGTAATTCCTTCTATGCAATCGCATATAGCAAAGTGCAGAGTTCAGAAGTTCTAAAATGCAATCGCATAGTGCAAAGTCTCGCCCCCTTTCTTTCCTTCTATGCATTCGCAGCTTCCCCTCTGCGATCACAGAGTTCATCCCGCCCAACCCTATGCCATCGCATTCCCTCTTTTGCGATCGCATAGGGCATTTTTGCCCAGTGATTTTAAAAGCTTAAAAACAAAACAGTGATGGGAATTCCTCACTATTTTCACACGAACTCTTCTCTCCAACACCTCATAGGCGATTTTGAAGGTCCTTTTCCTCCATAGCTTCTTAGGTAAGTGTTCTTAACTTCATTATCTCTTAATTTCTTCATCTAAGCACACAAATTTCATAGCCCTAAATCATGAATTCAAAGTAGAAATTGGGAGTTTTGGGTAGAATTAGGGTTTTGAGAATTCTGGGTGCTTCAACCTCAATTTCGGGTTAAATATTGAAATAAATTATATATTTGAACTCGTGGGTTATGGGTGATCGGGTTTTGGTCTGAGCCTCGAGTTTGGACCATGCGGGCCCGGGTCGAATTTTGGTATTTTTGAAAGAATGATAGGAACTTCATTTCTAGGCTATGTGATTATGTTTACGAGTCTTTATTGATATTATTGAACTAATTATGCCTAGATATAGTTGTTTCGGAGTCGGATTGTGGAGGAAAGACAGTATTAAGAGAGTTTATTGCTATTCTTGGACCGAGGTAAGTGTTTGTTCTAACTTTGGCTTGAGAAAATAGGACTTGGATATTATTTGCTAATTTCTAGATGTGGAGTATGTTGTATAGGCATAGTCACGATTATCTATACACTGCAGCCTAACATGACCGTGAGCTTTAATTGTGTTTGATTCGGAGTTTTGTGATACATCTTCCTTGTTTAATTGATATGTTTCATATAATGTAAATGGTTGAGGAAGAATTGTGATTGCTATATTATTGGAGCATTGGCTCAAACTAGAATTTGATAGCTGAGAAAGAAGTGATTAAAAGAGGAAGTGTTGTGATTATTCCCTTGCTGGGACGTGTAATTTATTATTGAGTTGCTCCATTGCTGGGATTTAAGCATTATATGTATTATCCCTTGCCGGGATATTTGAGTTGTTTCATTGCCGGGGTTAAATCGTTATGTTGTTGAATTCCCCTAATGGGGCCTCCTCTAGAACGATTATATGTATTATTCATTATGAAATGGGATCGTGTGGCACGCTGTCCACTTGTGAATTATGAAATGGGTTCGTGTGGCGCGCCGACCACTAATAAATATATACTATGGGATCATGTGGTACACCGATCACATATATGAGTTATCGTATTGATGTAGTTTCTTTGTTATATCCGTTGTATTTTCGTTATATCTCCCCCGAGCATGCCCCTTCCCAGTTTAATTTGATGTTTTCTGTTATTATTCCGTCGCCTTTGTATATATATATATATATATATATATATATATATATATATATATATATATATATATATATATATATATATATATATATATATATATATATATATATATATATATATATATATATAGGTTTTGTTTGGTAGGTCCTGTCTAGCCTCGTCACTACTTCGCCGGGGTTAGGCCAGGCACTTACCAGCACATGGGGTTGGTTTTGCTGATGCTACACTCTGTGCATCTTTTTGGACAGATCAGGGAGCAGATTTTGGACTGCAACAACGGTATTGAGCGGGAGCTATCTTCAGTCTAAGGCCTCACGAGATAGCCTAGCTGGCGTTCGCAGGCCAAAGTACCTTCTATGTTTTAGTTTGTTTTCTTTGTTTCGAGACAAACATTATGTAATATCATTTCATACTTTTTTTAATACTCTATAGCAGTCCGTGAGCTAGTGACACCAGACTCTCGGTAGAAATGTGTTTCAACTTCTGCAAATTTTATTTCAGTTATATAAGCTTAAAGTCTTCCGCTTTATTATAATTGCCTTCATTTATTTATATTGTTAAAATGTCATCAGTGAAAAGTTTTGAATATTTGGCTTGCCTAGCTTCGACAGTAGGCGCCATCACGACTCCTGATGGTAGAAAATTCGGGTCGTGGCAAGTTGGTATCAGAGCACTAGGTTATATAGGTCTCACAACTCACGGACAAACTCAGCAAAGTCTGAGGGATCGGTATAGAGACTTCTGTATTTATCCCCCAGAGGCTACAAAGTTAGGAAAATTTCAGTTTTTTTCTTTCTTGTCGTGCGATTCTATTTCTCAAATAATGATTGTCATTCTACTCTATTCTTTCCCAGATAGCGAGAACACGTGCTTCCTCTTCTACCACACAACAGCCCGAGCCCCCTGCAGCAGCTCCTACAGGGACAATGGGTGAGCCGAGGCCGTGTCAGAGGCTGAGGTCGAGGCCGGAGCAGAGCTCAGCCCTAAGCAGCAGTCCCAGAGGTGGAGCCGTATGTTGACTATGATGAGGAGGTTCAAGCTCTAGCAGCTCCGATGGGCCCACTCAGGTCCCAGAGGGTTTCATAGCCACTCTAGTACTTCAGGATGCCTTGGTTCGACTGGTAGGCTTTATGGAGCGCGTCTCTACAGTGCGTTTGCTTCCTGTAACACCAGCCACATATCAGGCTAGGGGAGGAGTTCAGACTCCCGCTATACGTACTCCGGAACAGGTAACTCCTCAGGCTCAGGTTCCAGTAGTGCAGCCAGCTGTTGCAGCCTAGCCGGGTATTCCATCTCCGACCGATGATGGTACGGCGATGTCTGGGAATGTTTTGTGGAGGCTTGATAAGTTCACCAAGCTCTTCACCACCACATTCAGCGGTCTTCTACAGAGGACCCCCAAGATTTCTTATTCAGTATTCATGAGGTTCTCTGGACTATGGGTATTGTGGAGACCAATGGGGTCGACTTCATCACCTTTCGGCAAGCAGTATCCGCCAAGACTTGGTGGAGGGACTATTGTTTATCCAGGACAGCAGGGTCGACATCATTTACTTGGGATCGGTTTGCGGAGTTGTTTTTAAAGAAGTTTCTCCTAGTTGCTCAACGAGAGGCTCTTCACAGGAAGTTTGGGCACCTACATCAGGGCACTATGACAGTCACGCAGTATGAGACCCGGTTCATTGATATGGCACGCCATGCTATTGTTATACTCTCCACCGAGATAGAGAGGGTGCAGAGATTTATTGATGGATTGATTCAGCCGATTTGTCTCCAGATGGCTATGAGAGCTGGGGGCCAGATTTCCTTTCAGGAGGCGGCCAATGCGACCCGCGAGATAGAGATAGCACTTGCACAGGAGGTGGTCATGGGTCTGAGAAAAGTCCCCATCATGCAGGTATTTTAGTGGTACTTCGTCCGGATGTGGGGATTCTTATGGTAGAGGCCATCCTCCGAGGCCATTTCAGTCAGCCCTACAGGTTTCATGTGGTACTACAGGTGGTCGTGGTTCCTAGCCATAGTATTCTGACCAGCAGCTTTTCAGTTCACCATCAGCACCTATCAACGCACCACCACTCAGTTATTCTCAGCAGTTGAGGGCTTGTTACACATGCGGCAACACAAGACATATTGCCAGGTATTGCCCTCGAGCATCTGACAGCTCTCAACAGCAGGGTCCTTGTCCTATGATTTAGGCAGCAGGTGATCCACAGGCCGCCCAGCCAGCTAGAGGCAGGGGTAGAGGCCATAGAGGTAGAGGTAGGGATTAGAGAGGTGGAGCTCAGACCGCCAGAGGCAGGGGTCAGCCAGTGGCCGATCATTGCAAAGACATAGTTCAGGGTGGTGGGGCCCAACTCCATTGTTATGCTTTGCCAGCCAGGACAGAGGCTGAGTCATCAGATGCTGTGATTACAGGTACTATTATGGTCTATGATAGAGGTGCTTCAATGCTATTTGATCCTGGATCTACGTATTCTTATGTGTCGTCCTATTTTGCACCCTAGTTGATTATGGCTGGCGATGCCTTAAGTGTTCCTATTTATGTATCTACATCGGTGGGTGATTCTATAGTGGTTGACCTAGTGCATCGTTCCTATGTGGTAGTATTTGATGGTCTTGAGACCCGTGTTGATTTATTACTCTTAGACATGGTAGATTTCGACGTTATATTGGGGATGGATTGGTTGTCCCCGTATCATGCTATCTCGGATTGTCACGCCAAGACCATGATCTTGGCTTTGCCAGATTTTCTCCGACTAGAGTGGAGAGGGACCCCAGTTCATGCCATCTGCAGTGTTATTTTATATGTGAAAGCTCGATGCATGGTCGAGAAGGGATGTCTAGCTTACTTGGTGTATGTTCGTAACTCCAGCGCAGAGGTTCCATCCATTGATTCTGTTCCTGTTGTTCGAGATTTCCCCGAGGTTTTCTTTTCAGACCTGCCGGGTATGCCGCCCGATAGGGATATTGATTTCTGTATTGATCTGGCTCCGGGCATACGACCCATTTCTATTCGGCCGTATCGCATGGCCCTACCAGAGTTGAAAGAGTCCAAGGAGTACCTGTAGGATTGCTTGATAAGGGTTTCATTAGACCCAGTGTATCGCCTTGGGGTGCACTGGTGTTATTTGTGAAGAAAAAGGATGGGTCGAGGATGTGCATTGATTACCGGTAATTGAACAAGGTGACGATAAAGAACAAGTATCCACTGCCAAGGATTGATGATTTATTCGACTAGCTTCAGGGTGTGAGGGTGTTTTCATGGATATATTTGAGATCTCGCTGCTATCAGCTGGGGATTAGGGCTTCTGATGTCCCTAAGACAACATTTCGCACTCGATATGGGCATTATGAGTTTTTAGTCATGTCATTTGGGTTTACTAATGCCCCAGCAACGTTCATGGAGTTCATGAACCGAGTGTTCAGGCTGTATTTGGACTTGTTCGTGATAGTCTTCATTGAGGATATGCGTATATACTCCCGCAGTCAGGAGGAGCATGAGCATCAACTCAGAGTGGTTCTTCAGACTCTGAAGGATAGTCAGATATGCCAAGCTTTCAAAATGCAAGTTCTCGTTGAGTTCGGTTGCATTTCTGGGTCATGTTGTTTCATTAGAGGGTATTCAGGTGGACCCGAAGACGATTGAGGCAGTCAAGAACTGGACTCGACCAGCATCAGTTAGAGATCCGAAGTTTCTCGGGGTTAGCAGGTTACTACCGTCGGTTCGTAGATGGGTTTTTATCTATTGCAGCCTCTATAACCAGATTGACCCAGAAGGGTGCCTAGTTCAGATGGTCAGATGAGTGTGAGTTGAGCTTGCAGAGGCTCAAGATAGCTCTGACTACGACATCAGTATTAGTTTTGCCCACATGATTAGGGCCTTATACCGTTAATTGTGATGCTTCCCGTATTGGGCTTGATGCAGTATTGATGCAGGATGGCAGAGCTATCGCCTATGCTTCGAGGCAGCTGAAGATTCATGAGAAGAATTATTCGGTTCATGATCTAGAGTTGGCAGCCATTGTTCATGCTTTGAAGATTTGGGGGCATTATCTATATGGCGTGACGTGTGAGGAAGCAAAACGAGTTGAATTTGAGGCAGAGAAGGTGGTTGGAGTTGTTGAGAGACTATGATGTCACTATCTTATACCACCCAGGGAAGGCCAATGTGGTGGCTGATGCATTGAGTAGGAAGTCCGCCAGCATGGGTAGTCTTGCATATATTCCGATCAGCCAGAGACCGCTTGCTTTGGATGTTCATACCTTGGCCAATTGATTTGTGAGGTTGGATATTTTTGAGCCTAGAAGGGTGTTAGCTTGCACGGTCGCTCGCTCGTCGTTGTTGGAGCATATACGTGAGCGGCAGTTCGATGATCCCCATTTGTGTGTCATGAGAGACACGGTGCAGCGTAGAGGTGCCAAGAAGGTGACCTTGGGTAATGATGGTGTATTGAGATTGCAGTGGCGAGTTTGTGTGCCCAATGTTGATGGTATTCGAGAATTGATCTTAGTGGAGGCCCGTTGTTCTTGGTATTCTATTTACCCGGGCGCCGCGATGATGTGTCAGGATCTGAGGCAACACTACTGGTGATGTAGAATGAAGAAAGATATTTTTACATACGTGGCTCGATGTTTCAATTGTTAGCAGGTTAAGTACGAGCATCAGAGGCCTGGTCGTTTATTTCAAAGGATTGATCTTCCCGAGTGGAAGTGGGAGAGAATTACTATGGATTTTGTTACTGGACTTCCAATGACTCGGAAGAAGTTTGTTACGATTTGGGTCATTGTTGATAGGCTGACCAAGTCAGTGCACTTTACTCCTGTTGCAGCCACTTATTCTTCAGAGAGGTCAACCGAGTTCTACATTAGAGAGATTGTTCACCTTGATGGGGTGCCGGTATCTATCATTTCGGATCAGGGTACGCAGTTTACCTCGCGCTTCTAAAGGGCAGTCCAACAAGAGTTGGGAACCCTAGTTCAATGGAGCGCAACATTCCATCTCAGACGAACGGTCAGTCCGAGTGGACGATTCAGATATTGGAGGATATGCTCCGAGCCTATGTCATAGTTTTTTGAGGATCGTGGGACAAGTTTGTTCCTTTAGCAGAGTTCGCCTACAATAACAACTACCAGTCCAACATTCATATGGCTCCATATGAGGCATTGTATGGTAGGCAATATCGGTTTCCGGTGGGATGGTTTGAGCTGGGAGAGGCTCGGTAATTAGGTACAGATCTAGTATAGGAGGCCTTGGATAAGGTCAAGTTCATTCAGGATAGACTTCGGATAGCTCGGTCTAGGCAGAAGAGTTATGCAGACCGCATGGTCCGAGATATTGCTTTCATGGTTGGTGAACGAGTGTTGCTCCATGTATCGCCTATGAAGGGCGTGATGAGATTTGGGAAGAAGAGCAAGCTTAGCCCTAGGTTCATCAGTCGATTTGAGATTCTAGAGCGTGCGCCTAGCTTGTCAGCCGTGCATCTAGTTTCTTATGTGTCCATGCTTCGGAGGTATCACGACGATCCAACCCACGTGTTAGATTTCAGCATTGTCCAATTGGACAATGATCTGTCTTATGAGGAGGAGCCGATGACTATTCTAGATCGGCTGGTTTGACAGTTGAGGTCGAAGATTTTTCCTTCAGTGCGTGTTCAGTGGAGAGGTCAGCCTCCTGAGGCATCGACCTGGGAGTCTGAGTCTGATATGCGAAGCCGCTATCCTCATCTATTTCCCGACTTAGGTACTTCTTTCTTTTGTCCGTTCAAGGACGAACGGTTGTTTTAGAGGTGGAGAATGTGACGACCCAAAGGGTCATCACCGGATTTCTCCCTTTTCCGTGCTTCTGAGGCCTTGAAAACCTCGCTTTTAGTTTCCTTGATTTGTATGTATATTATGGGCGCATAACCGGAAAGCTTTTATGTTGAAAAATATAAATTTTGTGAAAAATTTGATGAATTTTGATATTAATATTGTTAAAATTGAAATTGGTCAACATTTTGGTAAACGGATTCGGACCCGTGATGTGACGATCCTAGAGGGTCCGTAGAAAAGTATGGGACTCGGGTGTAGTCCCGGAATCAAAATCTGAGGTCCCGAGCCCGAGTAATGAATTTTTGAAAGAAATTATTTTTTTGAAAAGATATAAAAATTTAAAATGAAAATGAGTTAGAAAATATATGTATCGGGCCTGTATTTTTGTTCCGGTGCCTGGTACAGGTCCTAAATATTTGCTAAGGGCTTTCTGTGAAGTTTGGTCGAAATCGGGCGTCGTTTGACGTGTTTCGAACCTAAATACCTAAAGTTAGAAGTTTAAGAAGTTTGAAATAAAAATGATGATTTTGAGGTTTGACTCATTGATTTTGATGTTAATTTGGCGATTTGATCGCTCGAGTAAGTTTATAGGGTGTTATTGAGTTAGCGTGTGTGTTTGGGTTGGAGCCCCAAGGGCGCGGGAGTGATTTAGAGGTGGTTCGGGGTGTTTTGACCTTAGTGAGTGTTGCTGATTTTCTAATGTCAGTGCCCAGGTAATTCCTTCTATGCGATTGCATAGGCTAGGCCGCGATCGCATAGAGAAAAGTTCAGAGTTCAGAAGTCCTACTATGCGATCGCAGTCTCCCTCTGCGATCGCATAGTACAAAGTCCAGCCCCCTTTCTTTCCTTCTATGCGTTCGCAGCTTCCCCTCTGCGATCACATTCCCTATGTGATCACATTCCCTCTTCTATGAACACATAGGGCATTTTTTCCCAGTGATTTTAAAAGCTTAAAAACAGAATAGTGACGGGAATTCCTCACTATTTTCACACGAGCTCTTCTCTCGAACACCCCATAGACGATTTTGAAGATCTTTTTCCTCCATAGCTTCTTAGGTAAGTGTTCTTAACTTCATTCTTTTTTAATTTCTTCATCTAAGCACTCATTTCCTAGTCCTAAATTATGAATTCAAAGTAGAAATTTGGGGTTTTGGGTAGAGTTAGGGTTTTGGAAATTTTGGGTAATTCAACCTCAATTTGGGGTCGAATATTGAAATAAATTATATATTTGAACTTATGGGGTTATGGATGATCGGGTTTTGATCCGAACCTTGAGTTTTGACCATGCGGGCCTGGGGTCAGATCTTTGTATTTTTGGAAGAATAATAGGAACTTCGTTTCTAGGATATGGGACTATGTTTATGAGTCCTTATTGATTTTATTGAACTAATTATGCCTAAATATCATTGTTTCAGAGTCGGATTGTAAAGGAAATGCGGTATCAGAGAGTTGATTGCTATTCTTGGACCGAGGTAAGTGTTTGTTCTAAATTTGGATTGAGGGAATAGGACTATAATATTATTTGCTAATTTCTAAATGTGGAGTATTGTGTATAGGCACGGTAACAATTATCTATGCACTGGATTCTAACATGACCGTGAGTCTTAATTGTGTTTGATTTGGAGTTTCGTGATATATCTTCCTTGTTTAATTGATAAGTTTCATGTAATGTGAATGGTTGAGGAAGAATTGTGATTTGTATATTATTGGAGCGTTGGCTCAAACTAGAATTTGATAGCTGAAAAAGATGTGATTAAAAGAGGAAGTATTGTGATTATTCCCTTGTCGAGACGCGTAGTCTATTATTGTTGTTGCTTTCTTGCCGGGATTTAAGCATTATATGTATACTCTCTTGCCGGGATATTTGGGTTGTTAGTTTTACCCTTGCTGGGTTAAATCATTATGTTGTTGAATTCCCCTAATGGGGCCTCCTCTAGAACGATTATATGTATTATTCATTTTGAAATGGGATTGTGAGGCACGACGACCACTTATGAACTATGAATTGGGATCGTGTGGCACGCCGTCTAGTTATGAATTATGAAATGGGATCATGTGCCACGTCGTCCACATATGAATTATGAAATAGGATCATGTGGTGCACCGACCAATTATAAATATATACTATGGGATCGTGTGGCATGCCGACCACTTATATGATTTATCGTGTTGATGTAGTTTCGTTGTTATATCCGTTGATCTATTTTCACTATATCTCCCCCGAGTATTCCCCTTCCCAGTTTAATTTGATATTTTTTGTTGCCTTTGTATATGTATATATATATATATCTGCACATGTTGTTTTTGGTAGGTCCTGTCTAGCCTCGTCACTACTTCGCCGGGGGTTAGGCTAGACATCTACCAGCACATTGGGTCGGTTGTGCTGATACTACAATCTGTGTATCTTTCTGCACAAATTAGGGAGCAGCTTTTGGACCGCAGCAGCAGCATTGAGCGGGAGCTGTCTTCAGTCCATGGACTCACGAGGTAGCCTAGCTGGCGTTCGCAGGCCGAAGTCCCATCGATGTTTTAGTTTATTTTCTTTGTTTCGAGAAAGCACTATGTAATATAATTTCAGACTTGTTTTTAGTACTCTGTAGCAGTCCGAGAGCTAGTGACACCAGTCGCTGGGTAGAAATGTATTTCAACTCCTGCAAATTTTATTTCAGTTATATAAGCTTAAAGTCTTCCGCTTTATTTTAATTGCCTTCGTTTATTTATATTGTTAAAATGTCATCAGTGAAAAGTTTTGAATATTTGGCTTGCCTAGTTGCGACAGTAGGCGCCATCATGACTCCCGATTGTGGGAAATCTGGGTCGTGAAAATTTAGCTATCAGAGGCATAACAAAATCAGCAACACAATTTAACGATGAAATCTCATAAAAATACCTTTTTAAGCAGTTAACAATAGATATAAAAAACAACTAGGAATGGAAAACACATAAGAACTGCCCCTCGGGCACAATAACATCAAATCAGCCCCTCGGATAATATCACAGAATAATATCAGCCCCTCGGGCTATACCTCATGTCACAATGGGTACTCGCGCTCACTGGGGGTGTGCAGACCTCTAGAGGGCCCATTACGGCCCAAGAGCAATATCAATCCATCTCGTTGCATCATAAAAAGGCTTCCGGCCTCATATCAATATCAAGCCACCTCGGGGCATCACAAACAGGATCTCGGCCTCATATCAATATCAAGCCACCTCGTGGTGTACAACTTTAGGCCATCTGCCTCATTATCATAATTAGTGTATCACTGTTGCGGCGTGCAACCCGACCCAAAAGTATTCTCACAATACAGACCATCGACCTTACTAAATCAGAATCTCATAAGCCCTTCCGGCAATAGTAAAAATATGCAGCTCTGCTCAAAATATCTTTAAAACAATAACAAAAACACAATAAAATCCCACAAATGAGATCTGGGTCAAAATATCTTTAAAACATCATTTAGTATTTGTAAAACAGATTAACATAACTGAGTTTTCAAAATGGTGAAAAATCTGGCATGACTCAGCACAAGTATGAAATCTAAAAGTAAGGAAAATATCATTAACGATCCCCTAAGGGTTTAAACAGCTGGCATGATGTCCAAATATGACATTTAGCCCAAAGTATAATAATATCAAATAATTAGCTACCAAATATATAGAAAAATAGTCATTCGGGATGGACTAAGTCACAATCCCCAACGGTGCACGATCCCATGCTCGTTATCTAGCGTGTGTGTTAACTCTACACAGCCAAACGTTGTATACTCCGGGGTTTCATACCCTCAGAACGATATTTTAAATCATTACTCACCTCGAATTAGCCCGAAAAGCTACTCTGCCACACGCTTGCCTTTCGAACCAACTTTCGAGTGCTCCAAATATATTAAGTTTAGATTTTTATCATCAAATTATGGTAAACGAATGAATTTCAATTGAAAATATCGATTTTTAAGCACAAAATTGGAAATCTGTCAAAATTCAACCCCGGGCCCGTGTCCCAAAACTAAACAAACTTTACACCAAAATGTTCTTCACCATCTCACGAGTCCGTACGTACAAAGAACTTGAAAATCGGAGTTCGTTTGCCCCTCATATCATCCCTAGAAGGTCTCATAATATCAAGCCCTAACTCCACCTTTTTCTACAGATTTTCATGAACTAAACAGTGATACTTTTTCTTTAATCAGAAGTAATCGAGTTTTAGGGTCCAAAACTGTTGCCTCAATGAAGAACAATGATTTCCTCTCTTCAAAATCGCCTCAAAGCTCTTTCCCCATTCAAAAATGGTGTAAAAGGGTTTAATGGTCACGAAGCATTTATTTAAACTGGTCACCCGAGTTAGTGTTCATGATACTATAAAAAAATGCAAAAACTTTTCTAATAGTCTATATTGATCCGTTATCCTTTCGAGATCCACCCAAGGCCCTCGGAAATCTCAACAAATATACCAACACGTCCAATAACATCATTCGAACTTAATCGAGCCTTCGAAACACCTAAAATAATATCAAAACACAAAATCACATAAGATTCAAGCCTATGAACTTTGAAATTCCTAAATTCCACCAATGACGCCGAAACTATCCAAAACTCTGATTTGACTTGAAATTTTGCAGACATATCCAAAATGACATTACGAACCTGTTCCAATTGTCGAAATTCCATTCCGACCACGATAGCCTATTATTCACTACCGACCGGAAATCACAAAAAACTAACTTTGTCAATTCAAGCCTAAATTCTACACCGAACATCACAAAAATATTCCGGACACACTCCTAAGTCCCAAATCACCTAACGAAGCTATTCGAGCCATAAAATCCGCATTCCGAGGTCGTTTGCTAATAAATCAACTCTCGGTTGACTTTTTAACTCTAAAGCTACTTTTAGAGACTAAGTGTCTCAAACCTTACCAAAACCATTCCGGATTTGATCCGACTAACCCGATACCATATAACACGGACAAACAAAGCATGAAGAAGTAAATGAAAAAAACGGAGCGGTAACTCATGAGACGACTGGCCGGGTCGTCACACACTAAGCTCAATTCTTGATTTCCCATAACCATAAGGGCTTCCCTATTATATTTTACACGTAGATGTCTAGTCCAGTATGTGCGAGAGGGTGTTTGAAGAGTCCCATACTGGTAATGAGGGATTAGTAGGTCTCTTTACTTTTATATGGTTATTCTCAGCTCGTGGTAAGCTCAATGGTCATTTCTTTTCAAATAATTTTTTTTTTTTTAACGCCACATCCCATTATGTAGTAAAATATTATGTATAAGACTTGAAAGGGACTAATTTTTCATTAGAAATGTCATATGATCCGAAGTGACTCAATTCAAACCAGAGTCTTCATACCCTGAAGTCTTCTGCTTAATAAAGTTTGCAATAATAATGTAATGCTTAATATCTTGTTTCAAGATTACCCAATGCATTATTGCCTATTAACCATATGGTATTTGATGGTCCATCAGATACCGGCCTGAGATAATAATGATAGATCCATTTCTTAATTATCTGGGACCGAGAGGGTCATGAGATTGTTTTTGTTTTTTTTTTTCTTTTGTAATTTGTCATAATAATTTAAATATTTTAATCTATCAGATTGGTAAAGCCTTTTCATCTTCTTGTATCGAAGGTTTATCGAAAATAACATCTCTATCTCACAGGGTAAGAGTAAGATATGCGTACGCACTACCTTCCTCCAAACACCACTTGTGAGATCTTACTGGAAGTGGCGTATGTAGGGGAACGCAAGGGTGTTCACCCGAACCCCCTTCGCCGAAAAAATTACACCGTATATATAAGGTAAAATCTAATTTTTACTTCTATATATTATATTTTGAATTCCCTTCACACATTCCAAAAGCATGACTTAGTGGTCAAGGGAGTTCGTAATCATTATGGTCATTGGTTCAACTCCCACTAGCTATACAATCTCATTCATCTTTTTAACTTATTCCTTTTTTGAATTCCCTTACCAAAAGCCCTGCCTCCGCCACTGCTTACATGATTATGATGGTGGTTATTGGTTTACCGTCGATTTCTATTTTTTGTCGGACTACCGACTTGACCTTTGATTTGAGTCTTTTTTTAATGTAATTTGGATATAGTTGAGTGTTTCAATCGAATGTTTTTTTATGTAACTTGAATATGGTTAGGTGGTGTCAGAGATCTAACCCATTCTGATCTGAATTTTATATAAATTGTGAGAATAACTGACTAAATCGTGCCATAAAATTTTACTGTCCAGACAAGATTTTGACCACGAGGGGCCAAGAAAAAAGTGAGAAAATGATGATAATCTAAAAGCAAATTAAAGGTTATATGTATAAATTCCACAATGAAAATGTGTATACGCAGGTCCTTGTCTTATTCCTTTTTTTTTTAACATCCAACTTTAAATGATTCATTAGTATGAGTTTAATATATCTTTCTGTCGAAATCAAGCATAGAGATTCCATATGGGTTTTTCCACAATCAAATGATAAGATTAGATTTCCCTTTGTTTATTTTTCTGTTCTAATCGTGTGGAAATTGAACTACTAAAAGCTTATACCTTTTATTATTTATTTATTCATATTTTCCTAACATATGTAGTTGCCCAACTTTATATGAAGGACAAAGTGAAAAAGAAAACAAGATAATATTGTCCTTTGAATTATTCAACGCTTCACTTCAAAATTTCCGTATCCAATACACGGATTTTCCATGCAATAATTACCATTAAGTTTCTAAAAGGTTAGAGAAAATTAAGAAAAGATGTTGGAGAAATGAGAAAAGTAGTTTTATAATCACTTTCTAGGACTTTTGTCTCCTTTGTTTTTCTAAACGTACTTAATGATAGAATTTTAGGGCTCATCAAACTATACAGAGAATTGGGTTCTTTATTAGTTTTCACAAAATACACACACATCGAATAAGTAAATGACACAGAAGAATTTTACGTAAAACATTTTCAGTTCAACGCGATTAAAAACAACGACCTACCCTTGTAGAATTTCAACTTCACTACTGAGCAACTTTAGATTACAACCTATATAACCTAGGAATTAACCTCTTAATCCCCACTAACTTGTAACACTCTATTACAAGCAACTTTGTAATGACTCTATTACAAAGAATTTACAACTCGACTAACTCTAGCCAAAACACAAACACAAGGGTTTATGATTTACAAAATATTTCCTACACAATGCTTCTAAATAAGCTAAGTAGGAATTATAAGTAAGAGCTCTTACAAAGTTACAACTCAATTAAGGACATATAATAACTTGATATGGGAACTGTTCTGTAGCAGTGTTGTTATTTGTTTTTGATGCACTTGAGAATCATTTTTCGGATGATCATTCACCGTGAGAGTGCTAGAGTAAATTCTCTAAGTGTTCAAGTGATTTGTTTTACCTTCCTTGATGTAAATAATTCATTTGTGACATCACTTTGAATGACGTAAGCAAGTTAGGTCAAGGACATTCCCCATAAAGTTGACTGTTGCACTGTTTCTATACTGTAGCGTTTGTAGGCAATAACTTTATAGCTGAGGCAGTTGACTTGTACACTCTCCTCGGGAACTGGTAGCAATCTTTTCCCTCTGCTGTTCTGACTCTGAAGAGTTGAACTGTATTCCCAACTAGAGACTTGTTGTTCTTTAAGTTCTTGAGGATGTGTATTAGGTTCCTTATCTGGTTCTTAACAGTAAGTTTGTTAGATCATCAAAACATAACAAGGATACACATAACCTATCAATTTCTCCCTTTTTGATGACGATAAACTTATAATTCAAGTTCCCCATATGATCCAAAATGACATTGGCATTTCCTGTATTCCCCCTGAATATGTTTCCCATCCTGTTCCGCTTGAATTAGTTTTCTCCCTTTTGACAACATAAAAAGATTAGTAATATTCTTTAAGAAAAAAGAAGTCTAGATTTAGTTAACTCCGCAAGTTTTGGTTCTGCCCGAACCATGTAGACCCCTACTACTCTACCTTGCAGTATTGGATAGAGCATTTGGTGGTGTTCTGGGGCAACATGATGAAACGGGGAGGAAGGAACATGCCATCTACTATCTTAGCAAGAAGTTCACCTCGTACGAGGCCCGATATTCTCTATTGGAATGCACCTGTTGTGCCCTGACTTGGGTAGATCAGAAGATGAGGCACTATTTATATGCCTACACCACATACCTCATATCAAGGATAGATCCGTTAAAGTACATCTTTCAAAATCCCATGCCTACTGGCAAACAGCTAAGTGGCAAATCCTATTGAGTGAATTCGACATTGCCTATGTCACTCAAAAAGCAATCAAAGGACAAGCTTTGGCAGATTATCTTGCTGAGAATCTCGTAGAGGGAGAATACGAACCCCTGAAAATATATTTTCTCGACGAAGAGGTCTCATTCATAGGAGAAGACATTGCAGAATCCTATGACAGCTAGAGAATGTTTTTTTGATGGAGTAGCAAACTTTAAAGGAGTTGGCATATGAGCAATCCTAGGATTACAAACCGGTCAGCATTATCTGGTGTCCACCAAAATCAGATTCCCATGCACCAACGATATGGCCGAATACGAAGCCTGCATCTTAGGGGTAAAGCTGGTCATTGACATGAACATTCAGGAATTTCTAGTAATCAAATATTCAGACCTGATTATACAACAGGTCTGAGAAGAATGGTTAACTAAGAACTCCAAGATACTCCCTTATCTGCATCGTGTACAGGCGTTGAGCAAGAGATCCACAAACACAGAGTTTCAGCATGTCCCTAGAATTTAGAATGAGTTTCCCAATGCATTGGCTACATTATCATCCATGATAGAACATCCAGACAAGAATTTCATTGATTCTATTCCTGTAAAGATCTATGATCAGCCAGCTTACTGTGCTCATGTCGAGGAAGAAGCAGACGAAAAAATGTGGTGATATCAAGGAATATTTGGCAACAGGAGAGTATTCAAAACTTGCAAACGCTACTCAGAAGCTCACACTTCGAAGATTATCCAATAATTTCTTTCACAGCGAAGGAATCATGTATAGGAGGACTCGTGATTTGGGATTACTAAGGTGTGTCGACGCAAATGAATCATCCAGACTATTAGAGGAAATTTATGCAGGGACCTGCGGTACACATATGAATGGTTTCGTCTTAGCAAACAAGATACTCCGAGCTGGATATTTTTGGATGACCATGGAAATAGACTATATCCAGTACGTCCAAAAGTGCCATCGGTGTCAGTTACATGCATACATGATAAAGGTGCTCCAAGCAAGCTTAATGAAACAAGCTCACCATGGTCATTCTCCACTTGGGGAATGGATGTCATCGGACTGATCAAACCTGCCGCATCAAACGGGCACAGGTTCATCCTAGTGGAAATTGATTATTTCACCAAATGGGTTGAAGCAACATCATACAAGGTAGTGACTAAGAAAGTTGTGGCAGACTTTGTCCGTGACCGTATTATTTGCCGGTTCTGTATCCCGGAGTCAATCATTACCGACAAGAGTTCAAACCTCAAAAGTAACTTGATGAAAGCCATGTGTGAAATCTTCAAGATCAGGCACAAGAATTCTATAGATTACAGACCTCAAATGAATGGAGTCGTAGAAGCTGCCAACAAAAATATCATGAGGAAAATGATAGAGAAGCATAAGCAGTGGTATGAGAAGTTATCATTTGGTTTATTGGGGCACCGCAACACAACCGGCACATCAACTGGAGCAACTCCCTATATGCTGGTTTATTGTACACAGGCAGTCATTCCCGCCGAGGTAGAAATTACCTCCTTAAGGATAATATAGGAAGCAGAACTCAACGATGCAGAATGGGTAAAAAGTCGCTACGAGTAGTTAGCTCTTATAGATGGAAAAAGAACGACTGCAGTTTGCCATGGTCAACTTTGTCAGTATAGAATGTCCAGAGCTTTCAACAAAAGAGTCAAGCCGAGACAGTTTACACCGGGGCAGCTGGTGTTAAAGGAGATTTTTCCACATTAGGATGAAGCCAAAGGGAAATTCTCTCCCAACTGGCAGGGCCCATACATGGTTTATCGGGTTCTAACCGGATGAGCCCTCATACTTGCAGAAATGGACGGAGAGGTTTGGCCGAAGCCGATCAATTCGGATGCAGTTAAAAGATACTATGTGTATCCATTAATGATTTCCTATATGATGTAATTTGAACTAGGCCTGACCTGATTCACGTCTAAGAGGGGATACGTAGGCATCCCTTATGGGTTCAGTCATAATTTAATAAAATTTTCATTTCCCCCCGCTATTGGAAACTGGGGCAGAATTTTGAGGAGGACCCTCAAAATTCCGAAGTTAATTTTAGCCATTAATTGAATGCAACATTCGAAAGTATCAACCCGGTAAACTGGGGTAGAAGTTTGAGGAGGACCCTCAAAATTCCGGAGCAGGAGAGGTTGCAATGTCTTGAACCGCGTCACAGTCGTCGGTTCATCTAAAGAAAACTATTCTCGATTATATATTTATGTCTTATTTTTTTACTAAATCATGCATGTCTATTATCAAAATTATCTTGTTTGGCAATGCTACCCCAAAGATATGCACATTATCACCAAAACAGAGACAAGTAGGCCAAGCAAGGTCCACGGGGATACGAACTAACCTTCCTCCTTTACAAAACTCATGGTTTTTCTTTAGATGCAGGCAACCGATTTACAAAATCATCGGATATATTTATACAATCACACTTCTCGGAAATACAACTCCCATAACCATCACCTATCTGAAATTGTTATCCACACACAATATCCCAGCAGCCACAATATCGCAATCAGCTATCAGCTATCAAGCTATCAGATACGAGATTTTACTATTATTCACCTTTTACTTTTTTCCATTGCATAAGGCTACTTTTCTGCCTTCCAAGGTAATGATCTACCTTCACCTATATTTCTCTGTATTACATAAGGCTACTTTTCTGCCTTATGAGACTAAGCTTTATCTCCATCTATATTTTTGCGTTGCATAAGGATAAATTTCTGCCTTCCGAGGTTAAGCTCTACCTCCATCCACATTTTCCGCATTGTATAAGGATACTTTTCTGCCTTCCGAGGTTAAGCTCTACATCTATCTGCATTTCTCTGCATTGCATAAGGCTACCTTTCTGCCTTTCGAGGTTAGGCTATACCTCTATCTACATTTTCTCCATTACATAAGGCTACCTTTCTACCTTCCAAGGTTAAGATCTACCTCCATCTGCATTTTTTTTTTCATTGCATAAGGCTTCCTTTCTGCCTTCCGAGGTTAAGCTCCACCTCCATCTACATTTTCTGCATTGCATAAGGCTACGTTTCTGCCTTCCGAGGTTAAGCTTTACATCTATCTACATTTATCTGCATTGCATAAGGCTACATTTTTGTCTTGCGAGGTTAAGCTCTAGTTCCATATGCATTTTCTCAATTGCATAAGGCTACCTTTATGTCTTCCGAGGTTAAGCTTTACCTCCATCTGCATTTTTTTTCATTTCATAAGGCTTCCTTTCTTCCTTCCGAGGTTAAGCTCTACTCCATCTGCATTTCTCTACATTGCATATCTTTTTGCCTTCCGAGACTAAGCTCTATGTCTCCATCCTGCATGGCTGAAATATCGCCACTTTATTTTTCTGCACGGCTGAAATACCACCACTTTTTATTTATATCTTGCATCGGTTGAAAGATCTCCACCTTCTGCATATCATGGGCTGAAAGATCTCCAGATTGTCCGAAGGCGTCATTGTTCGGAGGCACCATTTGCATAGCTCGAAAATGTCATGCCATGGCTTGAGGACCCCATTTTTTATCTTTTGCATATCATTATTCAAAGTAATCATGGTTCGGACGCATCATTCTCATAGCCCGAGAACATCATTTCATAGCCTTCGAATTCTTTATTATACACTTTATGTACCAGGATGTCATGGTCCGAGGATGTCATCTTAACCATCCAAAGACAGCATTCATGGTCCAATGGAAACTTGTATCACGTTTAAATTATGCACAATATATGTTTGTATTGCTCATTTGCAGATGCACCAACTAGAAGTGTCCGTCTTAGCAGGAGCGATCCTGCTCCAGTTCCCGCAGCCTACTAGACTTTGACCATCCTTCCCAACCTGAATATCGCGTCCGTTTTTTGCAAATCTCCAGAGGCATTTTCCATCAATGGATCCTGAACTACATATGGCCTGATTCCTGTAAGACCAGGGATATGTAGGCAACTCAGGTCTACATCACAGTCAAAATTCTTCAGATCGTCCTGTCTTATCAAATTAGCCATCGTATCTTTACTCGACAACTCTTTCATCCTTTTCGTGTAAAGAGGAGCAGCTGTTGATACCCAATTTTTTCTATGTATTTTATACAAAAATACTTTCAAAATAACGTGCATATACATATATAAGCATGTCCAAGTATTTTGGTATTTTTGTAATTTTTAAAATCAATTTATTATCTACTTTAGAAGTACAAATATCAATAATTACTCTCAAAATTATCAATTTTGGTGAATAATTTATTGTATTCCTATTTTTATACCAAAACATAGTCAAAGTAACTTTTGTATATTTTTTACAAATTTATTTGTTATTTAAAATACTAAATTGCATATAATTACAATTTTAACTTACTTTAAGGCTTAATAGAATTTTATAATTATAAAATTGATTCCAGATTTTTACATTAATATTTGTACGTTATAACGGACTCAGTACTTTTAATTTACTTTTAAAATCATTTGACTATTTTTTTGTAAAGTAAAAGGGAAAACTGGATATTTCACATTTAGCCTCATTTCATTTCAATTACAACCTATTAACATTTCGATTTTAGCCCTCAAATTGACCCAATCCTAACTCCAATTGGACCAGCTCAGTTTTATCTCCTCCCTGATCCCTGACCCAATTAAAAAACCTGTATGGCCCCTTCTTTTAATCCGAGCCGTTGATCATTTTGATAAACAACCCTCTCCTTTTTAATTTCCGAAACAACCCCAACCCTAATCACTTTCACCTAATCATCCGCCTTTGAATCACATCGTCTCTAAAACTCTCTCAAAGTTCTTCGGAACCCTAGTCGCCTCCTACCCTTTTCAAATGCTTTCACAGGAATCCATGGCTTCTCAGGCCATGGATGGTCTGTACTCACCCCTCTCTACCATTAAACCCTGGTTGCTCGAAGTTTTAAGGTCTGACCTCGATGGTTGTCTTTCATATCTTCTCAGATCTATGGCTCTATGGCTTCTCCAGCCTTGCTCTTGCATATCCAAAGCGTTATGAGCCTGATTCTAACTCATACGACTCCAGATCGGACTTTCTTCCAAGACTTTCTCATTTTTAGGGTTTCTCTAAGCTATTCGAGGTTTTTCTCTGTTTGTTTTCTTAGATATATACTATATTTGTGTTTTATGGACTTTTAGAGTGTTTTCCCCAAACTTTTCTTTCATACATATTTCTCTTCGATTTAGGGTTTCTGAAAGGGTTTCAAAAGGACTTTCTGATTCTTCCTTTTTATTTTCTTTATGTGTGTTTGCATATTCTATGTTTTGCCACGCATGTGTTGTTCTTCTGCTTTTCTTTGTACTATACCTGACTCTTCTGTACTTCATATTCTACTGTGCCTTTAGACTAGGCTCGCATGTTAATCTATGTTATGTTTTTCTATATGTTCTTTGCTATACTTTTCAGTATTCTTCTACTGTGTGTGTTTCCTGCTAAGTTCTTAAGTTTGTTTGCCTTTACTGAACTTCTGTTTGAATACTAAACATGTTTCATCTACCGTTTCTTAAGTTTACATCACTTCTCCTCTCTTCTGAACTTGCTTAAGTTCCGAGCTTTTCTTAAAAACATATACTTTACACTTTTAAATAAACTCTTTTCACTACGTTACTTCAAACTTGCAAATGTATCTGTGTGTTTCTTCATGAGGATGTGAAAGAGTCCTCTGAGCCTGATGTATTGGCTTGCCTTCTTGTCTCTGCATCTAATTCGAGTTGAAACCTTAGGATTTGGGGTTTTTTTTGGAAAGTTTGCTTTTGTGTTCGAATTGGGGTTCTACTTTGGAACCCTGGACTATCAGACTCATTTTGAGTCTATGAACTAAATATGAATCTCTTTATTATGACTCTGAACTTTTCTATGCCAAGTCTTTTCTAATTAGCATGACAACTCCTTCTTGCTTGATGTCTGTTTGCTTTATATACGAGGAATTCTTACTTCAAAAAGGGTTTTGCTAGCTATTGATTGATTTCGAATTCTTTTTAATATGGCTTGACTGATTGTTACTAATTTTCTTTAATTGAACCCTCTTTACCTTTTCCTGACTTGGTTCATTTGAACAAAGCTTGCAATTTTGATTTTACTGGTTGTTTGATTGATTCCCTTTCCTTATTTTCACAAACCGTGTACCACTGAACTTTTGCCTTAAATAAACCCCTGTGTATTTGACCTTATTATACTGCTTTGAAAAATATTTTGATCAACTCTTTCCATAATTGTCTTTTACCTGTTTGAAATTAGAATCCTGTGATTAAAGGGAGATTAATTTCAATGCTATTTTTTTACCTTTTCTTACTTGCTTTCTGCAGTATAAAAGGCACGACCCTCCTAAACTTTAAGACATCTCCAATCTTTACATTACTCACCTCACACTCTCAATTTTAACACCCTTTCAACATTCTACTCTCTTCTGAGACCTTTTGGATTGTTTGCTTGAAATTTGGCTTCACAAGACTTCTGCTTTTACTTTTTTGTTTCCATGAAACTGGTATGTTATAATTTAGTTTCAAGCATCATCCCAATATGTTTATTTACAACTTCTACAATCATAGTTACATTATTGTCCATGCTTAGTGATTAAGATTAAGTATGCATGTTCTTTTCTTGCATCTATTTCTATTGTGAATCTGTATCCCCTATTCCCTTCTCTGTGTTTGAGTTAAAGTTCAGAACATGGCAACATCCAAGTTGTTTCTCATGTATGGACTTGATCCATAAAGGATCCTAACTCCCAAACAATGTTCCTAACATGCTGGTTGGGGTGTGCCAGCACTCCTAATTACTGGGTATGACCACCACCATGTCTTGGTATTCCCCTAATTGCCCCCTATGCACTTGAACTCTCTCTTAGACTCTAAGTTCTGCCCCCTTTCTATGAGCCTTGCCTTGGGACCTTGAGTTCCCTCTAAACTTGGACATTTGAGGGCTGACCCTTCCACACTACACTATAATCAATTATGCAATTTATTTGCATGTAAGCATTGCCGGGAGTCCACTTGAGGCTCTTGGGAATTTTGATATATTCCAAATAAGAGAAAGACTTTGGAAATATGATCTTTGGAAGTTGGTTTATCTCATGTTTCAGACCTGGAGTTTGAATTAGGCTCTCTTTGGTTGTAATTTAATTTCTAATGTAATCTTTTCTTTCTTATTCATTCTAGTCTGTAATAATTTGTAATAACTTATGGGAATTTTAGTAATAAGGGAAGGGTCATTCATTTATGCATACGGGTAGACATCATGATCTTAGGTATTTATTCCTGCAATCAAAGCCTGCTTTTCACTTATGCATTTCATGTAGAAATCCTGCCTATAGTTTTTGCACTTATGCATTTTATGTAGAAATCATGCCTATAGTTTCTGCACTTATGCATTTCAAGTAGAAACCCTGCCTATAGTTTCTACACTTATGCATCTCATATAGAAATCTTGCCTATAAGTTTCTACACTTATGCATTTCATATAGAAATCCTTCCCATAAGTTTCTGCACTTCTGCATATAGAAATCATGTCTATAGTTTTTTTGTACTGCATTAGAAATAATGTCTATAAGTTTTCGCACTTCTGCATATACATCTGTCATTAGGCAAACAGTCTATAGGTTAAAATAACAAATTGCATCCTAGATACTATGCCTATAAGATTCTACATTCCGATAATCGTTTTAAAACCAACAAAGCTTAGAAATCGTGCCTATAGGAGTAACCAGTTGAATCTGATTTGTCTATTTTCAGTAGTAATGTCGTTTTATATCTCCAGAACTTGTGTTCTTTTATAATCAGTAAGCCTTGTTAAAATCAGTGTAAGAATTGTTAGATATCATGCCTATATGTTTCACCTAGGCAAATCATTAGGTAATTAGTTAACTACACAAGTCTTTGATAAATACAATCAGTGGGCAGGCCTAATTCGAACTTCTTATTTGAAAATATGTGATAAATCATCTTGCCTTAACGCTTAAGTTTAATTCAGACCATAACCAGCATATGTAAGTCATGCTAAACGATTTGCTTCTTTAAGTGAGGAGGCCTATTTGAGCCTTTAAACTGTTATGTGCTTTCCCGTACCTGCCTTATATGTTTTGATTTCATAGAATTTTATCCTTTTAAACTCTGAAAAGCCAAATCTTCCTCACCCTTAGGATTAGTAGTCCCAAATGCCTCCGGGATTGATTGTATTGGGACGGGTAATAGCCTGCAATAAGTAACGATACTATTCTGCATTTTAATACCTTAACATGGAGGGAAAGGGTATATAAGGATATGATGAGTGTGTGCTAATATCTCGTGTAGCCCCTCTTCCGAGAAGTGATTATCGGGTATTGCATTGATGTGATCCATATTATTTGTAAACCTAGGACCCTTCCCCTTTACTTGTTTTATTTATTTTCAGAATTGTTCATACTATTTCCTTAAAGTTTATGCTTTCTCTATTTCTTCAAACATTCAATTTACTTACAACCATTATGTGACAACCCTCCTATATTTGAAACCTTTATTTGCTTACTTATTATTTAAAGTCACAATTTTAACATGGACGGGAACCACACTAGTAGATCCTTTGGGGTGCCTAACATCTTCCCATCGGGATAATTTCTAGCCCTAACCCAAACTCTGGTTCTCTAACTCAAACCCTTCTTAGTGTCCTAATGCACTTTAATCATTAGGTGTCGACTCTTCAATTCAAAATCCAATTCCCAAAAGGGGATGAGTTGTCCTCCCAAATGTCATAAACCCGATTTCACAAGAAAAAAGGGGGCGCCACACATATTTTCCTCTAGCACATGCATTACAGACCTTGTGAGTTTTAAATTGTGATATAGGAGACCAGAGACCAGATCTTTCCGAATTAGTTTGTTCAGAAGGGAAAAGCTTGCATGGCCCAATCTTCTGTGCCATAGTTCAGCATCATTGTAAACTGCCTTCAGACAACTCAGATCACCACTCTGTAAAGATTCGAAATCGGCAACATGGATGTTGTTGTATCTTTTGTCCTCCAGAACAACATTATCAGTCACAAGGTCAGTAACAGTACATATTTTGGAAACTAACTCCACCTTGTTTCCTTTATAGAAAATTTTAGAGACGCGCAGGAGACTGTACTTGAGTCCATTGACATAGTACACATTTTCAATAGAGTGAGTGAGTGACTTCCCAACTTTTCCAACTTCAATAATGTATCCCTTTTTGCCATTGCCAAAGGATACACTCCCTTCTTGTAGGAATTTTAGTGAGAGAAAGTCTGTGGTGTTCCCAGTCATGTGTTTCAAACACCAATATCCATAAACCATTGTTGACCACTTCCCTTCATTGTTCCATGTACAAGAGATTAGGAGTTAGTTTTAGGAACTCAAACAAGTTTGGGTATCTTGTAGTAACCAAGAGGAGGAATAAGATCTCTCTTAGTCCATGCAGGTAATGTCTGTTTTCTGTTAGTAGAACCAGGTCCCTCTTTTGTAGTCACAATTTCAGCAGCTACTTTATCTTTTGACACTGATTGATTCCTAGCATTGACACCTTCCTTGGAGTACCTAGTGTTCCCACACTAGGTACGGGGCCAGTTATCAAATGCAATCGCATCTTACTGTGAGGGTTGTAGGAAGATTTCTTCCTTGGCAACCCTTCTCCCCGCCTCTTTTTAATGACATTAGTGAACAAGGTAGGGGTAGCTTCTACGGACCAGCTCCATTTTAGAGTCTTCCCAAGATCATTCATTTCTTTTTCTAGATTGTCTTACAGGAGCTCATTTTTATCAATTTCATCGCTCATCCTACATCTCAAGGCCTTCACCTCATCTTCAAGCCTAACATATTCCTCACTAACTATCTCATTTCCTCTTTCAGGGTTTTCAGGTTTTGACTTAGTCAAGGGCTCTATTATTTATTTCCTTTAGCCAGCAGTTTATGCCAAGATATCACTCTTTTCTTTTTTAAGAGTTTCAATGGTTTTTTTTATTAGTAATTACAACCACTAAGTCTTTTCTAGTATGCTCAAATTCTAATAGTTCTAAGAACAAGGAATCTTTATCTTCTGCAAGACTACAAAATGCATAATCAAAACATCAGCTAAACACATGAGTTTTTTTGAGAGTAGGATTTCAGATTTTTCTTCGTTTCCATTGTATTCATCATTGTCTGATTGTGCCATCAAATAAAGCGTTGAGTCATATCCAATCTCCTCGCCTTCAACTGCAATCATAGAACTATCATCGGCATTAGATTTATCTTGTCTTACTTGTGTAATTCCATCATAAGCTATTTGTATAGCCTCCTATATTTCCTTGCCAGTGTCGCATACAGAGATTTTATCATACTTGTTAGGTTCCAAACCATATACCAGAATTTTCTTGGCACGATTATTCTTCTTCATTGCTTTCTTGTCTACTTCAATGTATTTTTTGCTGGTCTTGATTGGAATAAACAGACCATCACAGATAATATCCCAAAGCTCGCAATCCTCAGCCATGATAAAATCATGCATTCTTTCCCCCTCCAAAAGCATTTTCCATCAATCTTAGGTAGGTGGTATATGGATTGTCCTTCTTCAAGATTTAGTGGAGCCATCATGAGGATCCTTCCTAGGTGTTCACCTGATAGGAGGAACCCACTCTGACACCAATTTGTTAGTTTGTATGGGTCCACTAAAACATAGAGTACATGGTCTTCTGCAAGTTTCTGCTAAGAGAATTTAGTAAAATAGTAAGTAAATGAGGCAGAAGATTTTTACGTGGAAAAATCCCACTCATGGGGATAAAAAAATCACGACCTGCACCAGTAGGCTTTTAACTAACTTGTAACGACCTACACCTGTAGCCTTTTAACTAACTTGTAACGACTTACATCTGTAGGCTTTTAACTAACTTGTAATCTTACCTATTACAATCCACTCTACAATACTTCATATTGCAATGGATTTAATCAACTAACTTGTGGTACCTTTACCACGAGCCACTTTATGATTATCCTAGTTACAAAGGCTTTTTTCTAATTTGTTGTGCAGTCTCCCCAATCCACTTTGTAATTCTACAATTACAAAACTTTTTCTTATGAATAAATCTAGCTACAACCTAAACTCAACGAGTCTAAGGATTTACAAGAGGATTCCTAATCAGTATGCTTCTAAGTAAGCAATTTAGGAGATACAATAAGTACAATGACAAGGTTACAACTCGACTAGGACAAAAGTAATCAATCTATTAGGAATTGTCCTTAGTGGCGTTCAAACTTGTTCTTCAAGCTTGAGATGATGATATTTTTGTTTTTGATAAAGGCTTGAATTGGGAAACAAAAACTTTCTGTTGATGTCTTTGTATGAGGCTTCGTTTGGTACATCTTGATCACATCACTTGAAGTGATGTTAGTGCTCTGTTTGGTTAGAGAATGAGTGGTCCGCCAGTACATTGCAGTGCGGCAGAAACAGTACCATCAATCACTTCAGTGTCAGCTGTGTCCAAATGACTATGTACTGCTACAGAGGAACCAAAGGAGCAACAGGTTCTGGATTTGTTGCTAGCTTCTAAATATGTAGTTGTTCATCCTTATCTGGGATCAGTTCAAGTTTGCAACAATCCAAGTAGGCAAGGTTCCTTATCTGGTTCTTATCAATAAGTTTGTTAGATCATCAAAAAATAAGGCAAGAGTAAGTAAGACCCATCAGTTGTATCTCACTTAAGGATTGGTAATAGCTGGTACTGATGCGATATTTGAAGTTTAGTATTCATTTTTGTTGCAAGTTGTTCTTTTACTTTGTACAGTACTTCTTTTTTCTGCTTTATTATATATTATACACAGGTTATATTGAAATTTCGCCATCATTGCCGCGTCACTACCTCATCGATGTTAGGCTCAGCACTTACCAGTACATGGGATCGGTTGTACTGATACTACACTCTGCAGTTTCTGTGCATATTTTGAAGCTGCTAGTTGCTGATCGAGAGGTTGGTTGCAAGGTAGTCCTGCTAGCGTCCGCGGGCCCTGGCGTCCCCTTTTATGTTTCTGCATCCCTGTTTTCTTTTCTTTCAAAACAGATACAATTTTTCTCAGAACAATGTTTGTAGATATTCATAGTTGGTTCGTGGATTGTGACACCAATTTCTGGGGGTAAAAGTTATGAGATTGTTAATTGTATATAGATAACAAGTTAACTACGTACACCTGCATTTATTTCAACTTTATTTAACTTTGTTAATGTTAATCTATGAACTGTAAAAGAAAAAGGTGAATGAAACTCTAATGTTGGCTTGCATATCTTATCGACCCTTGAATTGTAGGTCTCCGCGTTTTTCATTAGCCTTTATCTTCTTTTCGCCTAATTCAATCCTCTTTGTGAGGTTCTCGAGCAGCTTCATATCAGCGGGGTCGAATTCTGACACGTTGTTGCTTGATCTTTTTGGTACATGTTTGGCTCGAGGAGCTGTTTTCGGTGCTACTGTGCTTGGAGTTTTTTTGGTGGCTACATTTGAGCCATCCCCAGCTGTTGTACCTTCAACATTTCAAAAATGACGAGAAGGCTAACCTCTCCTTCCTCCCTAGATGGGGTTTTCTGAGCTTCTTGTTGGTTTTCTTGGCGATGGGGTTTTCTGAGCTTCTTGTTGATTTTCTTGGCGTATACTCCTGTTAGTATGGGAGCATATATAGATGTGTGGTACATTTCGTGAGACCACATCCATGGGATTGGCTCTGGTGCATCCTCAGGGTTTCGCAATGGTACACCAATGCTTGGAACGGCTACATAATTCTCTCCATGGTCCTCAAGACCGTCGTTTTCATGTGCATTCACTGAGTTAGACATTTTGACCTGAAATAAAACATTCTTGGGCAAGAAAAAGTGTGAAGAACAACTTGCATTTTCAATAAACCAGCACGAAAATAATCATTACTATTTTTAGCCCCACGGTGGGCACCAAACTATTTACCTCGAAAATGGTAATTACAATTAAATTTGATTTTGTGATTTTAAAAGTACGTTATTTATTTTAGTTCTAGTTGTTAGGAAATAGATGCTAAGTGTGAGCTAGAAAAGTAAAGCAAGAGTAAGAGGCAGTGTTGTTATTCAAACCAAATGGCTGTGGATAGGGGTCTCGAGCTGGCCTATGCTGGGCCTCGGCGACGAACTAAAGTGCTTGGCTTGGCATAGCCGATCAAGAACTAACAATTCTAAGGGCCCTGATGATGGCTCTTTATGATCAACGATGAGTAATTAATGAAGACTGACCGATAAAACACAATAAATGTAACCAATAAATTCAAAGGAAAGACAATGGAGAGTGTATAGTTAGAGAGCAGAGAAGATTCTTTTTCTTGTATTAAATATCCTGTGTGCAAGAAATAACAAGGGTCCCCTTAATATAGGAGGGGGAATCCCAACATAGTACATATACATTTATTAAAAAGATAATAGCTACTAAAATTATTTAATGTCATAGTACGGACTTGTACTATTCTTGTAGACCTGATCAGCTTCAACCACGTGCCTTTTGAGAATTTCTCGCTTGTCTAAGATAGCCACCAATTTGCATTGCCCTGAGGTCAAGCGTCAGGAACCCTCGGGGTCAAACCTCGAGCTATGCTTTGAGGCTCCTGGGGACGGGCTGTGCAACGCCATATTAACAACTGAGATAGACATTTTGACATGAAATCAAAGATTTTTGGGCAAGAAAAAGTGTGAAGAACAACTTGCATTTTTAATAAACCAGCACGAAAACAATCACTATTATTTTTAGCTCCACGATGGCCGCCAAACTATTTAATGATAATTACAATTAAATTTGATTTTGTGATTTTAGAAGTACGTTATTTATTTTAGTTCTATTTGTTAGGAATAGATGCTAAGTGTGAGCCAGAAAAGTAAAGCAAGAGTAAGAGGCAGTGTTGTTATTCAAACCAAATGGTTGCGTATAGGGGTCTCAAACTGGCTTACGCTGAGCCTCGAGGTTTAGCTAAAGTGCTTGGCTGGGGATAGCCAATTAAGAACTAACAGTTCTAAGGGCCTTGATGATGGATCTTTATGATCAACAATGAGTAATAAATGAAGAGCAACCTATAAAACACAATAAATGTAAGCAATAAATTCAAAGGAAAGACAATGGAAAGTGTTTTAGTTAGAGAGCATAGAAGATTCTTTTTCTTGTATTAAATATCATGTGTGCAAGAAATAACAAGGGTCCCCTTGACATAGGAGGGGGAATCTAAACATAGTACATATACATTTATTAAAAAGATAACAACTGGTACAATTATTTAATGTCACGGTACAGACTTGTACTATTCTTGTAGACCTTATCAGCTTCAACCACGTGCCTTTTAAGAATTTCCCGCATGTCTAAGATAGCCACCGATTTGCATTGCCCTGAGGTCGAGCGTCGGGAAATCTCGGGGTCAAACCTCGAGCTATGCTTTGAGGCTCCTAGGGACATGCTGTGCAACGCCATATTAATCACTTAGTTAGACATTTTGACCTGAAATCAAATATTATTGGGCAAAAAAAAGTGTGAAGAACAACTTGCATTTTCAATAAACCAGCACGAAAACAATCACTATTAATTTTAGCTCCACGATGGCCGCCAAACTATTTACCTCAAAAATGATAATTACAATTAAATTTGATTTTGTGATTTTAGAAGTACGTTATTTATTTTTGTGCTAATTGTTAGGAATAGATGCTAAGTGTGAACCAGAAAAGTAAAGCAATAGTAAGAGGCAGTGTTATTCAAACCGAATGGTCGCGGATAGGGGTGTTGAGTTGGCCTACGCTGGGCCTCGAGGTCGAGCTAAAGTGCTTGACTGGGGATACCCGATGAAGAACTAACAGTTCTAAGGGCCTTGATGATGACTCTTTATGATTAACGATGAGTAATAAATGAAGAGCAACCTATAAACCACAATAAATGTAAGCAATAAATTCAAAGGAAAGACAATGGAGAGTGTTTTAGTTAGAGAACACAGAAGATTCTTTTTCTTCTATTAAATATCATGTGTGCAAGAAATAACAAGGGTCTCTCGGCGCACGTTACAATGGAACAGTGCGCCTAAAAAAGCGCACGTTAGCACGACGCTTTCTCCATTGAAATGGCGCGTCGCCGGCGACAACCCCTTCCTTCTCCACCTCAGATCGTCACTCCAGCTCCAGGAGTAACGAAGGAGCTTGAACCTTTGACGTTTGGAAACTTTTTGCCAGAGAAGTTCCAATCCAAATTACCTTTGCATGCAGAGGAAATTACGAGTACTGAGACTCAATTGAAGGTGATTGATGCAGATCGAGATAGTCAAGCTGTGAGGAAGCTTCAATTTTCAGACATTGCAGTTGCTGAGCAACCACCTCCTACTATGGCTGAGATTGTTAGAGGTAAACATAATATGGGGAAGGTTTTAACATTTGTTCCTCCTAATGATAAGGATGGAAAGAAGATTGTTAAAATCAATATGGATGAATTGAAACCACAAACTGAGTATTGGAGTAATTCTCTCATTGGTTATATCATTGGTGATAATCCTAATGAGAAAGCCATGGAGAATTTTGTGTTGCATGTGTGGAATTTTGTGACTAAGCCGCAAATTCTAATGCACAGAGATGGCTATTGTGTGTTTAGGTTTAAATCTGCTGAGGATATGAACCAAGTGCTTCAATTTGGTCCTTATTCATATAGGAACAAGCCGATGATTCTGAAACCTTGGGATGTTGATTTTTCTATGCAAAATGGCATCCTCAGCACAATTCCTATTTGGGTGAGATTTCCTGGATTACCTTTGGGATATTGGTCCCCTGAAATACTCAGTAAATTAGCTAGTACTATTGGTAAACCTCTGTATACTGATAAAGTTACAGCTCATTTTGAGAAGATATCATTTGCAAGGGTACTGGTGGAAGTTGATGCAGCATTCTCTTTACTTGAGGAAATTGAAATTGAGACTCCATTTGGTTTGAAAATCCAAGACATTGAGTATGATTGGAAACCAGAATTTTGTAACCATTGCTTGAAGTTTGGGCATAATGCAATGGACTGTTGGTATAACAGTCATACTGATGGAAAACAAGAGCAGGAAGATCAAGCAAATCTGGCTAGAAATAAGGTGAGGAACAAACAGCCAAGGCAGAAATGGATCCCAAAAGGAAACATTGAAACAACCACCTCTTTGGCTAAAGATGATGTCAATGCAACAGTAATTCCTACTCAACCAATGCATATTGATCCATTATCATTGGTTAGTGAAGGAAATGCTGCCACTAATACTACTGTAAGTGCTTATCAAAATATGGATAACTCTCAAAGAATTCCCATTGGTACTGATATGGCTGCTAGTATTGGAGCTATGGATGAGCTTGGGAGGCTGGAGCTTGTGGATAGTGATGGCACAATGCAGGAGAAATTAGAAGAGATGGTTAATAATGGAATTCTGGATGAGGGTAGGAGAGGCCAATTGCAGGATCCTGGGCCTTCTTTAGGGCTGTCTAGTATTTCATGATTGTTGTTACATGGAATATTAGAGGGCTTAACAAAGCCCATAAGCAGAAAGAATTAAAAAACTTTCTGCTGAAGAATAAGGTTGATATTCTAGGTTGCATTGAAACTAGAGTAAAGGAACCAAAAACTCATAGTATACTTAATAAAATTGTTAAAGGATGGAAGTTTCATCACAACTATCCCAAAGCAATTAATGGCAGGATATGGTTACTTTGGAGGTCAAATTTACAGGTTCACATCTTAGGTACCACTGATCAGTTTATTCATTGCAGTGTTGAAGATACAGCCTCAGCAATTAAATTCCAACTGAGTGTCATATATGCCTATAATACAATCTCACTTAGGAAGCAGCTTTGGAGTGATCTCAGGGGTCTTTCCATCCCTGGCCAGGATGCATGGTTATTAAGTGGAGATTTCAATGCTGTCTTATCAACTGAGGACAGAATTGGATCTCCTGTAACAGATGCAGAGGTAAAGGATTTCAAAGAGCTGATATATGACCTTCATCTTACTCCTGTCAAATCAAAAGGTTGGAGGTATTCTTGGACAAATAAACAGGTATATAGTAAGATAGATTGGGCAATTGGGAACTTTCAATGGCTACAGCAATACAGTCATGTGGAAGCTGATTTCTTGAATCATTCAATCTCTGATCATACTCCTATCTTTATTAAGTTTGGAAGGCAAAGGCTTCTTCATCCTAAACCTTTTAGGCTTTATTACACTGTTATGGAGGATCCTCAATTTGGTAATATTCTACAGCAGGTATGGAACCAAATAGGGCAAGGATCATCAATGCAACAGATCTGGCATAAACTTAAAGAGTTGAAGCAGCAGCTGAAGGGACTCAATAGGCACATGGCTTCTTATCAGCAGAAATTGATTTATGCAAGGGAGCAACTGGACATTATTCAAAGTCAGATGATGAGGAACCCTGGTTCAACTCACTTATTCAATGCAGAGAAGGAAGCAATTCTTAACATAGAGAAGTGGAGTAATGTAGAGGAGCAAGTCTTGAGACAGAAATCAAACGCTAATTGGATTGATTGTGGTGATGCTAATACCAAATATTTTCATGCACAGTGGAAGATAAGATCCAGCCAAAGCAATATTACTTCTATCTATACAGAAACAGGTGTTAAACTTACTGAGCCTCTGGATATTGAACATGAATTTATTGAAGTGTTCAAATCCTTGATGGGGGATAGACCTATTGAACTACCTTGTCTTAATTCTGCTGTTGTTAAAGAGGGAGTATGTCTTACCCTTGATCAGCAAAGGGCTCTTATTAGAGAGGTAACTATGGAAGAGATTACTGATGCTGTAAAAGATATGCCAAATGATAAAGCTCCAGGTGTTGATGGCTTTCCTGTGGAATTCTTTACTAAAAACTGGGAGACTGTCAAGATGGATATATTTGCTGCTACTAAGGAATTCTTTACTACTTGTCATATGCCACACATGCTGAATACTACTGCTATTGCTCTTGTTCCAAAGGTTAAAATTCCTAAAACAGTTAAGGATTTCAGGCCCATTGCTTGCTGCACCACTCTCTACAAGATTATTTCTAAAGTCATTACTAGAAGATTGAAAGATGTAATTGACAACATCATTGGAAAAGGACAGTCAGCATTCATAGAAGGGAGAAGTATTTTAGATAATGTTCTACTCAGTCATGAATTGTTCAAAGGATATGGCAGGAAAGGTATATCACCTAGGTGTGTACTAAAGGTTGATTTAAGGAAGGCTTATGATACTATTGAATGGAGATTTCTTAAACAGATGTTGGTTGACCTTGGATTTCCTGCAAAATTTGTGGATTGGATTATGGCTTGTGTTTCATCTGTTACTTATTCCTTCGTGATTAATGGAGGTCTCACTAAACCATTCTCAGCCAGAAGAGGTATTAGGCAAGGAGACCCTATGTCTCCTTACCTATTTGTTATTGCAATGGAGTATCTCAACAGGAACCTTAATCAATTACATAAGAATGGTGATTTTAACTTTCATCCTAGATGCAGGAAGCTCAACTGTTCTCATATTTGCTTTGCAGATGACTTGTTGCTATTTTGTAGAGCTGATCTAACATCTATTCAATTACTGCATGATGCATTCTTATCATTCTCTGCAGCATCTGGACTTTCAGCCAACAAGTCTAAGAGTGCTGTATATTTTGCTGGCATTTCTCAGATTGAAAAAGAGGCTATTCTTGAGGACTTGGGATTCAGTGAAGGGCATCTCCCTTTCAAGTACTTGGGCATTCCTTTACACTCAAAGAAGCTAAGTATACATCACTATTTGCCTTTGATTGAGAAAATCACTGATAGAATTACATGTTGGTCTGCCAAATTCTTATCCTATGCTGGCAGATGTCAACTTATCAAATCAGTATTGTTTGGAGTTCAAACATATTGGTCCTAGATTTTTATATTTCCAAAGAAGGTGGTGAAAGCAATTGAAGCCATTTGCAGATCATTCCTATGGACAGGCAATGGAACAGTATCCAAAAGATCACTGATAGCTTGGGATAAAATCTGTAGACCTGTTACTGCTGGTGGTCTAAATATCATTGACATTCAGACTTGGAACAAAGCTGTTGTATCTAAGTTACTTTGGGATCTAGCAAGAAAAAAGGACTTCCTTTGGATCAAATGGATTCATTTTTATTACATAAAGAATGAAGACATTGAAACAATGGCTAGTCCAAAAAATGCTTCTTGGATAACTAGGAAGATTATTGACTGCAGCATTCATGTTATGGATGCTAACAACCTGCAAGGAGATCTCCTGTCTAGACTTTCAAGTTTATGTAAGTCTGGAAAATTCCAAATCCATTCTTTATACCTTTCTTTACTTCCAGTTTGTCCTAGAATGGAGTGGAAGAGCTTGATGGCTACCACAAATGTCTTGCCTAGACATAAATTTACTGTGTGGATGGCTGCCCATGGTAGATTGCCAACAGTTGACAGACTACTCAAATTTGGCATCAGTGTTGATGAAGCCTGTGTATTTTGCAATCAAAACATTGAAGAGTTTGAGCACTTGTATTTTGATTGCCCAGTTACCAGTAGGATTTGGTCTAGGATTTGTTGCTGGCTGGGCTACAATAAAAGAATTGGTTGCTGGAAGAATGAGTTGACATGGATATGCTGCAATGCTAGGAGTAAACAATTTAAAAAGGCTGTGATAGCCAGTGCTTTTGTTACTACTGTATCATTGATTTGGAGGTGCAGGAATGCTATTAGATTTGAGAAGAAACCATTTGATGACAATCTTGTGTGCCGAGAGATTGCAATTCCTATTCATGCACGTGGTAGAAGATGCAAGAAATGGTTAAAGGGGCTGCGACAACTTAATTACTATCCCTAGTTCCTAGTTTGATTTGTAATAGCAGTATAGTTGTTTAGGAAGTGGTAGTTAGTCTATACTACCACTAAGAACACTCTTATGTACATTTGTTGATATCAATAGAAAGTTGCATTCAGACAAAAAAAAAAAGAAATAACAAGGGTCCACTTAATATAAGAGGGGGAATCCCAACATAGTACATATACATTTATTAAAAATATTACAGCTGGTACAATTATTTAATATCACGGTACGGACTTGTACTATACTTATAGACCTGGTCATCTTCAACCACGTGCCTTTTGAGAATTTCCCGCTTGTCTAAGATATCCACCGATTTGCATTGCCCTGAGGTCGAGCGTCGGGAACCATCGGGGTCAAACCTTGAGCTATGCTTTGAGGCTCCTAGGGATGGGCTGTGCAACACCATATTAATTACTGAGTTAGACATTTTGACGTGAAATCAAAGATTATTGGGCAAGAAAAAGTGTGAAGAACTTGCATTTTCAATAGACCAGCATGAAAACAATAACTATTATTTTTAGCTCCACGGTGGGCGCCTAACTAATTACCTCGAAAATGATAATTACATTTAAATTTGATTTTGTGATTTTAGAAGTACATTATTTATTTTAGTGCTGTTGTTAGGGAATAGATGCTAAGTGTGAGCTAGAAAAGTGAAGCAAGTGCAAGAGGCAGTGTTGTTATTCAAACCGAATGGTTGCGGATAGGGGTCTCTAGCTGGCCTATGCTGGGCCTCGAAGTCAGGCTAAAGTGCTTGGCTGGGGATAGCCGATGAGGACCTAACATTTCTAAGGGCCTTGATGATGGCTCTTTATGATAACGATGAGTAATAAATGAAGTGCAACCTATAAAATACGATAAATGTAAGCAATAAATTCAAAGGAAAGACAATGGAGAGTGTTTTAGTTAGAGAGCAGAGAAGATTCTTTTTCTTGTATTAAATATCCTGTGTGCAAGAAATAACAAGGGTCCCCTTAATATAAGAGAGGGAATTCCAACATAGTACATATATATTTATTAAAAAGATAACAACTGGAACAATTATTTAATGTCACGGTACGGACTTGTACTATTCTTGTAAACCTGGTCAGCTTCAACCACGTACCTTTTGAGAATATCCCGCTTGTCTAAGATAGCCACTGATTTGCATTGTCCTGATGTCGAGCATCGGGAACCCTCGGGGTCAAACCTCGAGCTATGCTTTGAGGCTCCTAGGGACGGCTGTTCAACGCCATATTATCACTGAGTTAGACATTTTGACCTCAAATCAAAGATTCTTGGGCAAGAAAAACTGTGAAGAACAACTTGCGTTTTCAATAAACCAGCACGAAAATAATCACTATTATTTTTGGCCCCACGGTTGGCGCAATACTATTTACCTCGAAAATGGTAATTACAACTAAAATTGATTTTGTGATTTTAAAAGTACGTTATTTATTTTTGTGCTAGTTGTTAGGCAATAGATTCTAAGTGTGAGCTAGAAAAGTAAAGGAAGAGTAAGAGGCAGTGTTGTTATTCAAACCGAATGGCTGCGGATAGGGGTCTCGAGCTGGCCTATGCTGGGCGTCGAGATCGAGCTAAAGTGCTTGGCTGGGGATGGCCGATGAAGAGCTAACAGTTCTAATGGCCATGATGATGGCTCTTTATTATCAACGATGAGTAATAAATGAAGAGCAATCTATAAAACACAATAAATGTAAGTAATAAATTGAAAGGAAAGCAATGGAGAGTGATTTAGTTAGAGAGAAGAGAAGATTCTTTTTCTTGTATTAAATATCGTGTGTGCAAGAAACAACAAGGGTCCCCTTAATATAGGAGGGGGAATCCCAACATAGTACATATACATTTATTAAAAAGATAACAGTTGGTACAATAATTTAATGTCCCGGTACGGACTTGTACTATTCTTGTAGACCTAGTCAGCTTTAACCACGTGCCTTTTGAGAATTTCCCGCTTTTCTAAGATAGCCACCGATTTGCATTGCCCTGAGGTTGAGCGTCGGGAACCCTCGGGGTCAAACCTCGAGCTATGCTTTGAGGCTCCTAGGGACGGGCTTTGCAACGCCATATTAATCACTGAGTTAGACGTTTTGACCTGAAATCAAAGATTATTGGGCAAGAAAAAGTGTGAAGAAAAACTTGCATTTTCAATAAACCAGCACGAAAACAATCACTATTATTTTTAGCTCCAGGGTGGACGCCAAACAATTTACATCGAAAATGATAATTACAATTAAATTTGATTTTGTGATTTTAGAAGTACGTTATTTATTTTAGTGCTAGTTGTTAGGGAATAGATGCTAAGTGTGAGCTAGAAAAGTAAAGCAAGAGTAAGATGCAGTGTTGTTATTCAAACCGAATGGTTGCGGATAGGGGTCTCGAGGGTGCCTACGCTGGGCCTCGAGGTCGAGCTAAAGTGCTTGGTTGGGGATAGCTGATGAAGACCTAACAGTTCTAAGGGCCTTGATGATGGCTCTTTATGATCAACGATGAGTAATAAATGAAGAGCAACCTAGAAAAAAAAATAAATGTAAGCAATAAATTCAAAGGAAAGACAATGGAAAGTTTTTTAGTTAGAGAGCAGAGAAGATTCTTTTTCTTGTATTAAATATCCTGTGTGCAAGAAATAACAAGGGTCCCCTTAATATAGGAGGGGAATCCCAACATAGTACATATACATTTATTAAAAAGATAACAGCTGGTACAATTATCTAATGTCACGGTACGGACTTGTACTATTCTTGTAGACCTGGTCAGCTTCAACCACGTACCTTTTGAGAATTTTTCGCTTGTCTAAGTTAGCCACCGATTTGCATTGCCCTGATGTCGAGCGTCGGAAACCCTCGAGGTCAAACCTCGAGCTATGCTTTGAGGCTCCTTGGGACGGGCTGTTCAACGCCATATTAATCATAAAATAGCCGTATACACTACTTAATTTAAAATCATGCATCGAAGAGTTAAACACAACAAAAAAATGTGAAGAGTTTGTCAGACAACCATTAAACCATCGCAGCACTGACAAATGGGGCTGAGAACGATCATCTATGATGCCATGACTCGAGGGCCGTAGGAGTTGTTTATCACGCTCTAGTTCCATGGCTAGCCAAAAAATATTAAAGAGCCTGTCAGAGAGCCATTGGACCATCCCAGAAACCACGGATGAGGCTGAGAACAATCACCACAACGTCATGACCCGAGGGCTATGTGAGTTGTTAATCACGCTCTAGTCTAATGGATTTAATTCATCCACCAAGCTTGATTTTCTGTCTCCCTGGAACTCTAGGATAGAGTGGTACGAGCCTATAGAACAGATCTTGTTCAAGTAAGGTCGTGAAGCTAATCTTCGCCGTCCATTGTTGTAAATGACCTCTCCATCCAGTATATTGTCGATATGCGACAAAGAGAGTGTCGTTTAAACTATGCGGTCCTTTTTGAGGTTAAGCCAGGTTATTTCGAGTAATTAATGGTCAAACTTAAAGTAGTAATATTTGCCTGGTCCAAAATCCAAAATAAAGAGGGCAATAATAATTTATCAAACCAGTATCATCAAAATGGTCAAGGATCTTCGACAAATTAATGGAGGAGTTATTGTTATTTTAAAATCTGCACTAAATTCTTTGGCTCCTAAATTTATTATTTACAATTTAACCTTTTTATCAATTTATAAAGTACTCCCTCCGATCCACAATACGTGTCTGCTTTACTTTTTGATTTTGGTCGAAAATAAGTATCTAGTTAGGTAATCAAGAAAAAACTCAATTTGTTTTTACTCTTTTACCCTTATGTGAATATCCCTAAAAAAATTCTCTCTCATCATATTAACTTACTAAAGTAGTTTAGTGATGCTCGGTAATTTTGTATAGTATTTAGTATTTTTTTAATGGGCGTGTTAAAAATAAAAAAACAACAACAAATACTCATTATAGTCCCACAAGGTGCGGTTTGGGGAGGGAAATATGTAGACATGCCTTACCCCTACCCGAAAGGGCAGTGAGGCTGTTTCCAATCGACCCTCGACTCGGGGAAGCGTGTTAAAAGTAAAACAGACACTTATTATGGATCGGAGGGAGTAGTTTACCATTTTACTTTTTTATCCCTTTCTTGTTTACTTATATATTTTAAAGTCGAACGAGACATTTTTACTTCTTTATTGATCTAGTTTTGTTCCAGAAATGAAATGGAGAAATGCTACTCCTTGATTCTAGTTATATAATACTCCAGCTCAGTGGCGGAGCCACCCTTACTCGAGGGGTGTATCGATATTTCTTTGCCGGAAAATAATACTGTGTAGATAGGTATTTTAGGTATTTTTTTAAAAAAAATTGAATATTTACAAGGGGTTGACAACCCTTGACACAAGTCAAACTTTTAGTGCAATGGTTAAGGTGTGTCAAAAATTACTGAAGATTGCAAGTTCCATTCTCCATAGTAGCATTTTTTTTTTACACCTCTTTGTATAATTCCTGGCTCCGACACTACTCCATCCGATCCACAATAAGTATTTGTTTTATTTTTAACGCGCTCATTAAAAATATACTAAATCCTATACAAAATTACCTAGTATGACTAAACTATCCTTATTATTATTTAGTAAGTTAATATGATAAGAGAGAAAATTTTTAGGGATATGCACATAAGGGTAAAAGAATAAATACGAATTGATTTTTTTCTTGATTACCTAACTAGATACTTATTTTGGACCAAAATCAAAAAGTAAAACAGATACTTAGTGTGGACCAGAGGAAGTAATACACAAAACGTTTTGTTAGTTATAAGTTGTGTGCTCCGCTATATTGGTCAGATCGAGTATTTGCAATAGTAATCTCATTAATCTCAATTTTTATGGCATTTACTTTCTTGAAAAGAAATTGTATTGGTCAAATTTGCTTCTCCAGGTCCACGTATTATCAACATACGGCCTCACTAAATAAGGCGACATATTCATGGTCGAGTTAAGTAAGGCCTGCCCCAGTCAATAAACGGACCAAGTAATGTGACTCGATGTAATATCACATCAAGCTCTGACATTCGTATATCGAGGCCACCAACTCTTGCACCTTTTTTTATTATTTCGAGGAAGGTCCCTTAGTATATAAAGGGGACCTTCTCCCATTGTAAAGACTTATGTGTATTTCCTTACTGAAAATATACAACTCTCTCTCTTTCTCTCTCTCTCTCTCTCTCTCTCTCTCTCTCTCTCTCTCTCTCTCTCTCTCTCTCTCTCTCTCTCTCTCTCTCTCTCTCTCTCTCTCTCTCTCTCTTGTGCAAAAAACCTGTTATACATCTTACCCCTTTTACATCTCGATCTATATATTATAATCTCCAAATTTTATCATTTAACATTCTCTAGATCACATTACCCTTGATCCTGATTGACCCATATTATTTCTTAATTATTTTAGAACTAGTTAAGTGTTCGAATAACTTTTTAGCCAAACAATTTGATGCCGTCTGTGGGGATTTCGAGAATCAAAGCTGTAGTTTATTTCTAGAGATCCTTCAAAAAGCCACCCTCTACAATCTAGAATGGCTGAAAACAATGCTAGAATGAAGGCTATCTTGGAGGTTAGAACAGACCTCACAGGTACTCTCAACGCGGCTGCCGAAAGAGATGCCCTACACACAACCCCCAGTACTTTGATAGGCGTGGAAGCCTTACCCTCCTCATCAGAAGACCTGGTGGTGCCACGAGAAAGAGAAGCTTCAACATCTACCACTAAGGAAGCACCCCAGAAATAAAGAGATTACTAGAAGATTGGCTGACAAGCACTCTCAGCATTCTAGCCAAGAAACCACCTCAAAATGATAGATGTACCCCAGTAGCAGATCATGTCGCAACCGAGGATGAGCTCGAGGTCACAATAACAAACAACGTTCCCGTCGATGTCCAAGATAACGACAGAACACTCGCAGCCATGCTCAAAAACATGGAAGATATGGAGAACAAAAACAGATCGCTCCGCGACTAGATGAAGGAACACCAAGAAATAGGGAGGTTCATCGAACAACCCTATACGGAGGGAGCCGCGCCATATCCCATCCCAAAAACCTTCAAGATGCCCCCCTACTTGAAAGTATATGACGGGACCACCGACCCCGAGGACCACCTGATACACTATATTACATCCGTCAAAGGCAATGACTTATCAAAAGAACAAGTATCATCCGTACTTCTGAAGAAGTTCGGTGAGACGGTGATGGGAGGAGCCCTAATGTGGTACTCACAACTACCGTCCAAGATCATCTCAACCTTTGAGAAGATGGCTGATAAATTCCCTACCGCCCATGCAGGGGCAAGGAACGCGGAAGCACGGGTCAACAACATTTTTGCTGTGCGTCAAACACCAGGAGAATGACTCAGGGAGTTCCTGGCTTGATTCAACAGACTCAGAATGAGCATGCCGAACGTATCTGAAGGCATGGCTGTTGCGGCCTTTCAGAACGGGCTCAGCAGAGATGGCTCTAAGGCGACCAAGAAGCTGCTCAGTTGTCTCCTGAAATATCCCTCCACCACCTGGGAAGAAATACACGACGCCTATTGCGGCAAGGTACGTGGAGATGACGACGACCTTAACGGCCCGAACCGAAGGTTAACAATGGTACACCCAGAAATTCGAAGGGACCGGTGCAACGAGGGAAGACGGGAACAAATCCCATGACTCAACAGGGAAAGACATCAACCATACATCAGGTCCTCACACCCACCACCACCAAGGCATGCAGACGCCTTGCAACGACATGTTGCTCTGCTAAGGAACGACAGAGGTACGCCCCCTCCATTATCTGCACATAACTTTTTGTGTGTCTCCGCCACCAAAGATAAAGTCCGACCCCGCCACTAGAAAGTCAAACGCCCTGTGCGAGTTCCACCAAGAACGAGGGCATAGAACGGAGGACTGCATAGGTCTCCGATAGGAGGTAGTCTGAATATTGAACCAAGGATTCCTGAAAGAGCTGCTCAGCGACAAATGAAGGCTCAACTTCGCACGAGGGCTGAAACCACACCATAGCCCACCAAGGCCACCCTCACCAACACGCACCATCAGCATGATCATTGGGGATGGCAATGATTCGGCGATCAATCACGTCAAGATCACCACCACCCACAAGCTGAATCGAACTATCGCCCATGACTGGTATGATAACTTCGATGATATTATCACCTTCGATAAGTCTGATGCCGACGGTTTGTGTTTTTCTCATTATGATGCCTTAGTTATTACTTTACGCATTCTATATACTGGTGTTAAAAGGATCATGGTCGACGATGGAAGCAGCGCATGTATCATTCATCCAAGAGTCCTTGCACTCATGGGACTCGAGGATAAAATAATCCTGCGCTGCATAACACTAACAGGTTTCAATAATGCAGTGGAAAGAACCTCAGGCGAGGTGATGCTGCCCATCCTTGCAGGTGGAGTCACGATAGAAACCACCTTCCACGTGATGAACCAAGAAACAGCATACAATTCCATTATCGGACGCCCGTGGATACACGCCATGAAAGCCGTTCCATCCAGATTCTACCAACTAATCAAATTCCCAACCCCATGGGGAGTGCACTGCATACGGGGAGAGCCTTGTACCACCCAATAATGCTATAAGATAGCCCAGGATTACACACATACCAAACAGCTCCAAGGAGCAAGTGCAAAAGTATAGCAATCAGCCTTGACGGGGACTAAGGTCCGTTCGACAGAGAACGCCATCGAAGACCTTGAGGAGGTCGAGGCTAGCAAGGCAACAGTCGAAGACCTCGACCTCGTTCAGATCAACAGCAGCGACCCTGCAAAAAAAGCATACATAGGCCACGGCCTATCAAATCCAGGTCATTACCGTGAATTTTTATCTAACCATGCGGATCTGTTTTCCTTTTCTCATGTAGATATGCCATGAATTCCACGAGAAATCGTTTCTCACAAACTCAACGTCGACCCATGGCGCTTGCCCGTGCGGCAAATGAGAAGAAAATTCAACGCCGCCATTAACGAAGCAATGAGCGAAGAAGTGGACAAATTTCTAGCCAATGGCTCCATCAGGGAATCCAAGTACCCAGTATGGGTCGCTAACATCGTAATGGTCAAAACGAAGAACGGGAAGTGGCGGATGTGCGTGGATTTCACTGATCTAAATAAAGCATGCCGAAAGACTCTTTCCCGCTGCCCCACATCGACCAGCTGATAGACGCAACAGCAGGCCATGAGCTGCTAAGCTTCCTTGATGCGTATTCCGGCTACAATCAAATCATGATGGCCAAAGAAGATCAGGAGAAAACAACTTTTATCACCCATCAGGGGACGTATTGCTATAAAGTGATGCCCTCGGGCTAAAGAACGCAGGGGCCACTTACCAGAGGCTAGTGACAACAATGTTCAAAGAACAACTCGGCAAAACATGGAGGTCTACATCGACGACATGTTGGACTCATCGAAAAAGGATCACCTCACTCACCTGAAAGAAGCTTTCGAAATACTAAGGAAGTACGGCATGAAACTGAACCCCGAGAAGTGCGATTTTGGAGTAGCATCAGGAAAGTTCCTGGGATTTCTAGTATCACAAAGAGGCATCGAATTCAACCCTGACCATATCAAAGCCATAAAGGCCATCCCCGAAACGCTAAGCACCAAGAAGCAGGTGCATAAATTAACGCGCAGAATAGCCGCCCTCTCCCGGTTCATCTCACGCTCCTCCGACAGATGCCACAAGTTCTTTGGTGTACTGAAAAAAGACCAGGGACTGCAATGGAACGGAGAATGAGTAGAAGCCTGAGGAACTTAAAAGCATACTTATCATCACCGCCCCTACTGGTTAAGGCCAACCACGGAGAACTATTACTGGTATATTTGGCCGTGTCAGAGGTCACAGTCAGCGCCGTCCTAGTGCGCGAAAACAAAGGTATGCAATATCCTATTTATTATATCAGCAACACTTTACTGGACGCCGAAACCCGGTATCCCCACCTTGGCACTTGTAGTAGCTTCACCAAAGCTGCGACTGTATTTCCAGTGCCATCCCGTACGGGTGGTGATGACCTTCCCTATAAGGAGCGTCCTGCACAAACCCGAACTCTCAGGGAGATTCTCCAGATGGGCTGTAGAGCTCAGCGAGCATGATATCACATACCTACCAAGAACCGCCATCAAGTCACAAGTCTTAGCTGACTTCATCGCCGACTTCAGCGTGGAAGTCCTGCCAAAGGCGGAACTTGAGGCACAACGCGCATCCTCTGAAAACGACCTATGGGTCCTGTATACGGATGGTGCTGCCAATGCATCGGGATCGGGAATAACAACGAGGCCGAGTACGAGACCGTAATTGTAGGCATGAAGCTGGCCACCAAATATGGAGCTCGCCGAATTCTCTTCCATTGCGACTCCCTGCTTGTGGTAAACCAGATAAGTGGGACTTATCAAATCAAGGAACAGAGACTACAAAAATACCAGTCAGAAATCCATAGGCTGATGACTACTTTCGACGAATTTTGTTTCGAACAATTACTCAGAGCATGGAATATCGAAGCGGACGGCCTGGCGAAGTTGGCTGCCGCCACCAAAAGAGTCAACAAAGAGAGTGTGGTCACACTCCTCCACTCAGATATCGATCACACCGAGGTACTTTCCTTGAACCTAGCTTGGGATTGGCGCAACCAGTTCGTATCTTACTTGCAGGACGGGACACTTCCCCTTGATAAAAAAGAAGCAAAAATCTCCGCGTACAAGTCGCCCGATACTGCATGATCAACGGCGACCTTTATAAAAGGACGTTCGGCGGCCCCCTAGCCAAGTGCTTGGGACCGCAACAAGCAAGACCTGTACTCGAAGAAGTACACGAAGGCCATTGCGGCGCCCACACCGGAAACCGCGCCCTTGTTAGGTGCATCATACGCGCCAGCTACTTTTGGCCCACCATGAAGAAAGAGGCAGCAGAGTACATCCGCCGATGCGAGCAGTTCCAAAAGTTCGCCCCTATGATACACCAACCAGGAGAACCCCTCCATTCTGTCGCATCCCCCTGGCCATTCATTAAGTGGGGAATAGACATAGTTGGCCCGCTACCCCAAGGACGAGGAAAGGTACGATTTTTACTTATTTTAACTAACTATTTCTCTAAGTGGGTGGAAGCATGTGCGTACGCACAAATACGCAAGCAAGAAGTCATCACCTTTATTTGGAAGAACATCATATGCCGTTTTGGCATCCCCAAAGAAATCAGCTGCGATAATGGGCGCCAGTTCATCTGTCAGAAAATGACCGAGTTCTTTGAAAAATGGCGCATCAAAAGAATACTATCCATGCCATACCACCCCGCCGCCAACAGTCAAGCAGAGTCCTCCAACAAAACAATCCTGAACATACTCAAAAAGAAGCTCGAAGATGCCAAGGGGACTATGGCTCGAACTACTACCCGAAGTCTTGTGGGCACACAGAACCACGCCCAAATCCAGCACCGGAGAAACCCCATACTCACTGGTTTATGGAACCGGCGCAGTCATACCTGTCGAAGTGGGCAAACCTAGCTTAAGGTACTCACACACCATCGGATCGGAAAATGACATTAGCAGGCTCCAAGATCTTGATGAAGCCAAAGAAAGAAGGGAAATGGCCCACGTCAGCATGGTAGCCCAAAAACAACAAGTCGAAAGATACTACAACAAAAGGGCAAAAATAAGGCCGCTCAAAGTAGGGGATTACGTCCTCAAGGCCAAGACTTTCGCCTCAACAGACCCAAGTGAAGGAAAATTGGGCACAAACTGGGATGGACCCTACAAAATCACAGCGGCGGCCGCGAAAAGAGCATTCCATCTAGAGAAAATGGAAGGAAAGACACTCCAAAACAACTGGAACGTCGCTCACCTCAAACATTTCCACTTCAAAAAAGGTGACACCTGACTCTTTTTCCCTTACCCGAGCTTTGTCCCAATTAGGTTTTCTCGGGAAGGTTTTTAACAAGGTGGTGAAGGGGTCACCTGGAGATGTTTGTAGCGCAAGTGCATCATGGCCACCTCTCCATGTACATTCCAATCCCGACATGATACATGGACTAGATTAGTGTCATCTTCAAGTGTATAGAAAGGTTACGGCCACCTCCAACTGTATAGAAAGTCTACGGCCACCTCCAATTGTATGAAAAGGCTACGACCATCTCCAAATGAATGAAAAGGCTGGACTCCAAGCGATTGATAACTTCTGAGTTGCCCCCCTCCCGGGCCGGTGATTCAGGATTGTAGCCTGCCGCCTCACGAGCAACTCTAACTAGTTGGCGCTGGTTCTCAACCTCCACTTCAGACGCTCGACCAGCCACCAGGAATTCCTCAAACACGACCGACCTGGCCTCCGCATACACCCACATCTCGTACGCCTCACGAGATGTATCGGCTTGCACGAGAGATGGCTTAAGCTCCTCGACCTCGGCCTTCGTGGCTCTGAGTTCCTCCGTTAGAGCCGCCACCCGGGTGCGCAATTCTGCCGCCTCCTCCGCCACAACACGATCGAGCTGCAGCTCCTCGTCCTTGGCCTGGATAAGGACCTCCATCTCCGCGGCCCGAGCAACAGCGGCCATGAGCTGTTCATCCACCTTTTCCAGCTCAGTCACTCTTTCCTCAATTGCGCCTCGGATTCTACTAGGCCCTCACGAACCACTCTAAAGTTGGGGTCCTACTTGTACATGTCGGCCAGGGTTCGATGCGCCTCACATGCCTTATTGTACTTCTGCGCCATCCGGTTGTATTTGGCCATATTCTCTTTCCGGCGTCGATCCCTCTCCACCTTCAAGACAAGAGTCTGGAAAAAATGCCAAGTAAGTACGGGAAAATCATAACCCTACATAAAGAAAGGTCATCAAGCAAGGCAGAGGCATACCTGTAGGGCCACGCCTGCCACCCTTTGGGCCAAGGCATTATCACTAAGCTACGCCAGGGTCGCGCGCTCGTAACCGGTGCACATGCTGGCTGCCTCCTCATAGTTCTCCAGCAAGTTATAGTGACTTAGGATCACTATGCGACGAGAAGATTGGCCGGCCATCATCTCCACCCGGTCCAAGGACCTGCTTCCTCTGTTTGCGCCCTCCGTGACTACCCCCGAGCCCGCCACATCCACTTCTTCTCTTCTGCTCGCTGCGGCCTCCCTCCTAAGATCAGCTCTTCCTGAGCGAATAGCCTCTGCCTATAAGGTCGGCCTTGATACAGGGCAAGATGTCCTAGCCTTTCCTGACTGGGTGACCACGGCTTTGCCAGTGAGTATCTGACGCTGCCTGCTCTCCAACGTCTCATCCTCTTCACGGTCCCCCTCCGCAAGGTGCGAAGCGGGCTCAAAGGGGGTCGGCACGGCAGAAGGCGTCCTTGCGGGGGCAATCTCAGGGACAGTCGCCGGCACCTCCATGGGCGCCGTCTCAGGTACAACCCCCATCACGGCCTTAGATTCTATCTCTAGGGACGCTTCTAATGTACCCTCATGTCTTAAAGGGGGCGAAGCACTGCCCCTGGACGTGCCGACGAAGACCAGATCCGCCTCAGGATCGGATACCGTCCTAGAAGTACCGGCCGCAGTCTTCTTCTTCTGTTGCTGCTTCTTCTTCCTCGCCTTCTTAGAGGCGCCCCGACCTACCAAAACACATGTGAAACGGGTAAGAGAATTATATGGGCCCCCAAACCCTAACAAAGATTAGGTAAAGCCGTTACCAGCCGGGCCATGGAGCCTAAGGAATTCAGTCCAAGAACGGCTCTCCTCTGCAAATGGAATCAGCGCCTACACCCACGACCTAATGTCGTCAACACTATGAGGAGGGCGAGAAGCCACTGCATGAGAACAAAGGAAACCTTTCGACAATGAGAACCAGCAATGTAAGGTCAAAATAGTAAACATCAAGCACGGCAATACTTACGTGCGTCATTCCACACTTTTGGAAACCCATGAGGGTTGGACACAAGGTGTTTGGTACAGACGTAGAAAAACCTCGTCCAAAATTTACAGTTGGCCTTGTCGTCCACCTGCGCCACGAAGCTTTTCTTGCCTCTACTCCTCAACTGGAGCATCGAGCCTCTCATGAAAACCACATTGAACATTTGCAAAAGATGATGAATGGTCACCTCTTTTCCGGCCTTTGCCGCGTAAACGGATACTACCCCGCACACCTTCAAGGCATACGGGGTAAGCTTGTCTGGACACGCTCCAAACCAGCGACACAACTCCTCCGCTAAAGGGTAAATTGGAAGAGTGTATCCAATTCGGAAGGCGTATTCGTAGAAGGCATAGTATCCGGTCCTGGGCACGTTAGCGTAATCTAGCCTCGAGGGAACCATGTCAACATGATCGGGAATATCATACGTCTCCCTGAGACAGGCCAAGTGGGACAGCGTCATCTCACTATGCTCCCAAGGGAGGAATTTATGCTTATTCAGAACATCGCTCCTTTTGCTCATATCGCGTGGGAGCAGGTTGGTCGTTGATAGAGGAACAAAAACTTCCTTGGCCTCCTCGCCGTCCGAGGATGACGAAGCCCTGGTAGAAGCAACGTCCCTGGTTCTGTTATCATCACGCCTATGTTTCGCCATAGTGAATGATGTAAGAAAAAGGTATTATGGGTCGCAAGTTCGATTCCTGAGAATGAGAATTTCAGAGAAGAAAAGAATAGCAAACACCAGAAAAAGATAGGGAAAAGAGTGAGGAGATACTCTCCGAAAAAGATCGAAAGATGAACCTAATCCAACTCTCCATCTATTTATAAGAAAAGGTACACGGAAATCGAAAGGGTATGATTCAAAAAATCGGTGCAGGAAACCCAAACATCACGTCATAACCTGAACCATCTCGGGAGCAGAAGCAATGATCACGCATGTGATCGATGACGTCACCTCAAAAAGAAATTCCGAAAAGGAGGTAACATGTCAACGGCATGACCATTTCATACACAAACGCGTCTCTCATAGATGTATCAACAGGAACGACCAAATTTCCATAGGCGTCAAGCACGCATGTCCGTCCATTGGAAACGCCTTTCGGCTGCGTCCCCAATAAAGGGAGGGACTATCTGTATTGGGCAAATTTGGTTCTCCACGTCCACATATTATACACATACGGCATCACTAAAGAAGGTGGACTTATCATGGTCGACTTAAGTAAGGTCGGCCCCAGTCAATAAACGGACCAAATGATGTGACTCACTGTAATATCACATCAAGCTCTGACATTCGTATATCGAGGCCACCAACTCTTGTACCTTTTTTTATTATGTCGAGGAAGGTCATTTAGTATATAAATGGGACATTCTCCCTTTGTAAAGACTTGTGTGTATTTCCTTACTGAAAATATATAACTCTTTTGTGTGTATTTCCTTACTGAAAATATATAACTCTTTCTCTTTCTCTCTCTCTTGTGCTAAAAACTTGTTATACATCTTACTGCCTTTACATCTCGATCTATATATTATAATCTCCGATTTTTATCATTTAACATTCTCTAGATCACATTACCCTTGATTCCGATTGACCCATATCATTTTTTGATTGTTTAAAGCTAGTTAAGTATTCGAATAACCTTTTAGCCAAACAAAAATATTACAAAATAATATGATAAACAGATTTATCTAGATTATATTTCTAAAAAAATAAAAATAAAAATAAAAATACACAAGTTTTTCCTCTTACGTATAATACTCCGAATTCAGCAACAAAAATATCTTTGTTTTCATGTAATATCAATAACAGAGATTCTTTGGGCCAAAGAATATATTGCAGAATCTTGTATTTATAGTATATAGATTACCAATTTCAATTGTCATAAATAGTTTGCATCCACATAAATCACTTTATATATTATAACTCCCCCCATAGGATCTAGTAGTGTTAAGTCTCAAATCTCAACAATCTGAAATTTGGAAGGGAAGAGAATATCTCCATAATCCAATTTCATGACATCCAAAAAATGAAAACTTTATTATTTTTATCAGGTCAAGAATTCAAATATACTAGGAGTACTAGAACTCAAAGGAACATTTTACTACTAATATTTTTCTATCACATTATAATACTAATAACAATTCAAACAAAATAAAGCAGATACGCAAGAAAAAGAAAAAAGGGAAAAGAGCAAAGTTCAGTAAGTTTAATAAGAAGTTTAAGTTACAATACATTATTTTGTTTCAATTATGTACAAACAATTTTCTAACTAAAAATTCTTTTGCACCTTGCAACCTAAATAGGTCCCATCTAACTAAAACATTGACCTAATTCCATATTTGTCCATCTTTTTCAACTAGGCTAGCCCTGCTCCCCCATTTTCAATCCAATTATGGATCATTTTGAAAGCCACCTTTTTTCTCCTTTCCACCGCTTTTTGTGAGCTTTTTTGTGAACCATAGTTTTCAAATACAGTGACGTTTTACAACATTGACCCACTCGCTGTTCCAGAAACTCCCAGAACCAACATTGATAATTACTTTCATTGTACACGTGTTCTTTTTCAACATCCTCATCTTCCTCGTTGCTCTAGTAAGTGCTTTTAGTGGGGCCCGGTTGCTGGGGACCACTTCTTAATTTTGTCTTTTTTGGTTCTCCATCTAATCATCAGCCTAATCGATCTGGCTGACCATTATGATGTCCGCTTCCTGAATCTAACGGCTCTGATTTCACGTCTGATCCGTGGAGCTGTACTTGATCCTGCACTATTCCTTCTCTTTCTGATTCTTCTTCGTTGCTTCTCCTCACGCGCTTTGCCCCAATTGATACTCCAAACAACCGCGGGCTTATATCTTCCTCCGCCTTAACACCGCTGCATTCCGCTGGCGTAGCGGTGGCTCCGCCGTCCATCTCCGCCGCAACCTGACCTGCAGGAAGCAATTCGAGAGCTCTTCCTTCTGGAATTCCTGCCGGCATCTCTGATGGATTCCCCGTGTAATTCGACATCAGATTGTATACGTTATTGCATAAGCTTCTTAACCGATTTAATTCCTGACTTAATTGTGCATTCTCTTTCCTCAACCGTTCATTCTCTTCCAGAAGCTCCGGTGTCGTTGTGCACGTGGTGGTCCGTAACACCGCCGCTGCGGCAGCAGTTGCCGCCGGCGACGAATTTGACGACAACACCTGCTCGTCACCGGAGTTTGACGGAGATACCAACCGCGCTGCCGGTGCCACCGCTATCGTCACCGCTTGTGCTGCATTCACCGCTACTGTCGGTGAAACCGCAGTAACGGCAGTCCCTGCCGGAGAGATTTTCCGGCGTTGAATGTCACGAAGAAGTCCTTTTTCTCCTTTCCGGAAACAATCGTTCGCGAATTCCCATCGATCAGGTACAACTTTTCTGAATCCCTAAACAATAATTTCACAAAACAAGTTAATCAATGTAAACAGAATAACCAAAAAAACGACTAAAAAATCAGACTCTTTTATTAAGAATATAAGAATCTTACGTAAGTATTAAGCTGCCGAACGAAACTGGAAAAATTATTATGCTTAAAATATTTAGGAAGCAAATCTCTAGCAAATTCAGCAGGTTTCCAAACAATGAACGTCGTTCCATCTTCATTCCACGAGATCAACTCGTCGATTGCAGGATCATCGACGAGTTGATAAGTTTTTGTCAGAAATGGCGTCGGAAGAGATCTCTGATTCTCACCAGCGACAGATTCGCCGGTTTGTTCAACCGGCGACGGCACCATGACATCCACTGCTACTTCTATTACAGATCCAAACCCAAAGAGGGATTGAGAGAAAGCCGTGTTTTCGTTTTCTGTTCTAGAAGGTTCGTATGAATTATAGAAGGAGAATTGTTGAAAGAAAAAATTGGTTGATAAGGAAAAGGGAATAATAATAGTAGGGGTAAAATGGAGAAAAGGTCGGATCAAATTTTTAGGGTGTGAGGGGTACACATGGGACCCAGTAACTAATTTCTAGTTAGGAAATCGCGAGAAGGTACCTTAAAATTTTGGAGGGGTAAACTCGTAAAAGCATTTTATTTTCCAGAAGGTTCTACGTTTCTTTAAGGTTCCAACATCATTAATGTTGTGTGTCTTTAATTCCCACTTATAATAAAATGTAGAATAGAAAGAGTACGTGTCGGAGGAGTTATGAATTGCTTATTCTTACGTTAGAGATAAGGATGCTGATGCTGTTATATAAGTTTGAGAAGATTTATTAATAAGTTTAAACCAATTTTTTTACGAAATAGAAATAAAATTAAAACGTATGTCTCAAAACTTGCTTCTTTAGTTCGAATCTCATAACGTCTTAATTTTAAATTCGCTACTATATTTAAGATAAATTATTGTATTTAGAAAATCGAATGATGAAAATGTGAGATGACGGGATAATAATCCATATTATTTCTTTTCTTTTATCGTCGGTAATAGAATAATTTGCTATTTCAACTTAGTAAAGATCTGTGTAATAGAGCAAAAGCAGTCATATTCATTAATTTACTAATCTAAAATAAGGATTGCTAGCTTTTACTAGCTTAAGAATTTGAAATTCCTTTCCATGCAACCTTTTTTTAAAACATAGTTATTGACATATTTGTCCTTGTTATGAACTGAGCTAAAATCCGCGCTTGGAAAATTTTGAATAAAGCTTCTCCTCGCTCAATTTCTGCAACACAACTCTCAAATGCTCTGCGTGCTCCTCCTTTTTACGCAAATATACTAGAATATTATTAATGATGACTATGACAAACAAGTCGAGATAAGGCCGGAATATGCTATTCATCAAATGCATGAACGCTGCTAGGGCATTGGTCAGTCCGAAAGACATCACCAAGAAGGCATAATGACTATATCGGGTCCTGAAAGCTGCCTTAAGAATATCCGAGTCCCTGCTCTTTAATTGGTGATAGCCGAACGGAGATCAATCTTGGAGAATACTCTCGTTCCTTGAAGCTGGTCGAATAAATCATTATTGCGAGGCAAATGATATTTATTCTTAACTGTTACTTTGTTCAACTACCTATATCAATGGACATTCTCATAGTGCCATCCTTTTTCTTCACAAATAGAACTGACGCACCCTAATGCGACACACGAGGCCTGATAAACCCTTTATCAAGGAGTTGCAGAAGCCGCTCATTTAACTCCTTCAACTCCGCTGGTGCCATATGATACATCAGAATGGAAATGGGTTGAGTGCACGGTACCACGTCAATACCAAAGTCAATATCCCTGTCTGATGGCATGCCGACAGGTTTGTGGGAAACACATCAGAAAAATCCCTTACAACTGGAACAGAATCAATACTGGGAGTCTCTGCATCGACATCCCTCCAAAGTCTAGATATGAAAGACAATCATTCCCAACCATACACTGGCATTCAAGAATGAGATTACCTTACTGGGAATATATTCTCCCACACCTCACTACTCAATCCGTGGCACACCCGGTATAGCCAAAGTAATTATTTTATCATGACAATCCAAAATAGCACGACACAGAGACAGCCAATCCATGCCAAAAATAACGTTGAAACCCACCATACATAATAGTAAATGATCCACTCCGGTCTCTAGACCCCCAATAGTCAACACACGACCAGTACACACGGACTACAATAACAATACTTCCTACTAGGGTAGACACATGAACAGGTAAAACAAAATACTTACGGGGCTTACCCAAATATTTCTAGAAGGAAGTGCATAGAAACAGACATGACTTCCACCCGATCGACCTTCCCTTCTAGGGCAACCCTTGACCTCCACCCCTCGCTGGCTGGGCGGGTGGTGGTGACATAACTGGTGCTGATGCAGATTGCTAACTCTTCTGCTGAGATGAACCCGCAAGACGACGAGGACACTGCCTCCACATATGACCCATCTCTCCACACTCATAGCAACTCTCAGGTGCTGGAGAAGGGGATTGAAGGGAACCCCTCATATCGGAATGACTAGCAGATTCACCTGGAATAGAAGAGCCCTTAGCTGATGGAGCACAAGACGAACTATGGGCTAGAAAGGCACCAAATGATGATTGGCCCTAATGAGAACTGTGAGAACCATGACCCGATAACGGCCCAGAATAACCTGGGCGAGCTAACTGAGCATGCTTGAATAGACGACCTCTGCCGTGCTCAAACTAACCTCTCGATGGAGCACCACTATAACTACCAGATCCTCGAGGTCTCTTGGCCTCCCTCTCCTCTAGCTCCTAGCGACGAACAAAATTAATCACCCGAGAAATGCCTACAACCTCCTCAAAGGTAGCACCAATCACCCTCTCCCTGATCATAAAAATGCGAAGCTGATAAGTGAGGCCATCAACAAACCTCCTAATACTCTCTCTATATGTAGGAACCAACCAAATAGCATGACAAGCTAACTTGGAGAACCTCATCTCATACTGTGTCACAGTTATCTTTCCCTGACGCAACCACTCAAACTACCTGAGCAGCTCCTCTTTGCAAGAATGCAACACATACTTCTCCAGAAAGAGAACAGCGAACTGCTCCCAGGTAAGGGGTGCTGCACCAACATGCCTACACCTCTAAAGCCTCCCACCAAGTGAAGGCAACTCTAGAAAACTGATAAGTAGTAAAAGCGACCTCGCTGGTTTCCAGAATACCCGATGTACGATGCATCATTTGATACTTATCCAAGAAACCCTGGGCATCCTTGGCTTCTGCACCACTAAAAGTTGAAGGCTGAAATCTACCAAACCTCTCCAACATATGCTACTCATCCTCTGGCATAGCAGGAACTACATAGTCATGAGCAGCTGCAACCGACTTGGCTGGATGCGTCCCCGGTGTTTGAAGTCCCTACACAACCTACTCAGGTGTGCGAGTAGCGGGAGTCTCCCCCAACCTAAGAAGTAGCTGCGGCTGTAGTAACTCAGAACGCCTGAGATAGGCCAATGAAAACTGATAGAATTTGAGCTAAAACCTCATAAAGACCCGGAATTACAATGGGCACAGTTGGTTCCTGAGCTGGTGTTGCTGAAGCGTCCACAACAGGGATCTAATCTTGATTAGGATGATTGATGGATCTGCATGTGCTGTCTTAGCTGCTGCGCGGGCCACACCTCTGCCCCTATCGTGACCACGACCGCGTCCTCGACCTCTAGTGGCCAATGCTGGTGATATTTGTGGTCGTCCATCCTGACCGGTAGCGTGTGATCTCACCATCTATGAGAGAATAGAATAACAGAAGTTTAGTACTCGGATCAATAAATTCACACGACAAAAATTTCAAGACTATGAAGTTTTTCCTAAAGGTTTTGTAGCCTCTCGAGGATAATACAGACAACTCCGTACCGATTCACGAGACTCTACTAAACCTTATCATGACTCGTGAGACCTACGTAACCTAGGTTCTGATACCAACTTGTCACGATCCTAAACCTGCACCCAAGCGTAATGACACCTCTCGTGAAAACAAGGCCAGTCGATACATGCCCATTTTAATTTTTAAGCAATTAAGATAATAAATATTAAGTATTAAACATGATAAAATCCCAAACTAGCAGTGAAGAGTACAATTTGTGGAAAACAAAACCAACACAACCCGATAGTGGGGGTGTCACCTGTCATGAATGTCTATTATTATGCTACAAGTATGAGGAGTTTAAAAAGCATTTACAGAATCACTATCAAGAGAAAGGAAATGAGATAAAGGGGGAGAAGCACGTATTGCAAACGCCGAGCAGCTACCTCGTGAACTCCGAAATCTGCCAGGAGCTCTCAACCATCACAAACAGGATCAGCAGCGCCTGAATCTGCACATGGGGTGTAGGGAATAAAGTGAGTACTCCAACTCAGTGAGTAATAATCATAAATAAAGATTAAGAAGTAATAAATCACATAAAGCACATTACAGGTTATAAGGAAGCAGTAAAAGCAGTAAAAGTAATGAAAGACTGAAAATAAGTAAGGCCAATTTAGTTCGGTTTAAGCTTCTTAAAATGCCTTTTTAAATAGTTAAGCAAGTAAAAGACATGTAACAAAAAATAGTAAACACATAAAAAATCGTCCCTCGGGCATAATACCAACAAAAATCAGCCCATCGGGTAACACATGGAACAATACCAGCCCATCGGACTCTATCTCATATCACAATGGGTGCCCACGCTCACTGGGGGTGTGCAGACTCCTACAGAGGCCCCTTACGTCCCAACGCAATATCAAGCCATCTGTGGCATCATCACTAGGATCTCGGCGTCATATCAACAAACCATCTCGTGACGTACAAATCTCATGCCATCGGCCTTATAATCATAATCAGGTGTTTCCTCACAACATAGACCCTCATTCTTACTCAGTCAAAATCTCAAAAATCATTTAGGCAACAGTAAAACATGATGCCCAGCCCAAAATATCATTTTAACTGTTAATGTAGAGTAAACATGGCTGAGTGTGACAATCCGGCCGGTCGTCTTTGGAATTTATGCCTCATTCTCCCATTAACTGCTTCCTTTAAGTTCATTTCTAGTATTTTAGTTTGCCGGGATGTTCGGTAATAGAATTCGGAGTATTTTAGGACATTTAGTCCCTGAATGAGAGCTTAAGTATTGGAAAATGGTCGATAATCAGAATAGTGTGAAGACAACCTCAGAATGAAAATTCGATGGTTCCTTTATTCATTAGGTGATTTTGGGGTTGGGAGCGTGTTCGGAATGTATTTTGAAAGTCCGTAGCTCATTTAGGCTCGAAATGCTGAAAGTTAGAATTTTGAAGTTTTCGGTCTGATAGTGAATTCTTGATCCGAGGGTTAGAAAGGGATTCTGGAAATTTCTGTAGCACCGACATGTCATTTGGGACATGCGTTCAAAATTTCAAGTCAATCGGACGTGTTTTATTTAGGTTTTGAATCGAAAGCGAGTTTGGTTAAGCTTTGGAAGTTTTAAGTTCAAATCATTGATTAAATTATGTTTCTGGCGTTGTATTAGGTAATTTAAGGATTGGAACAAGTTTGAATGATATTATGGGATAAGTTCGTAGGTTTGGTTGAGGTCCCGGGGGCCTCGGGTGTGTTTCGAATGCTCGACGGGTTGGTTTTGGGAGTTAGAAGGTATTTAATGTTACTGCTTATGTTGTTTTTGCTTCTGCGGCTTGGAGACCGCAGAAGAGGCGCCGCATAAGCGAATGGGCAATTGCAGGAGTGGAAGGAGGCCATGGGGCCAGGAATCGCAGAAGCGGTCTTGGTTCCGTAGAGGCGGACTCGCTTCTGCGAAGTGGTAGACCGCAGAAGTAGATCCTAAGGGGATGAGGGAGGACCGCATAAGCGGTGGGTTTTCCGCGAAAGTGGGATTCGCTTTAGTGATGTAAGGTCCGCAGAAGAAGAAATTGGTATGTTAAGTGGGAGCCGCAGAAGCGGAATTTTGACCGCAAAGGCGGGACCGCTTCCGCAAAAGCGGAAATCGCTGTGTGTTAAGAGAAAATCCGAGGGTTTAATTTCATAAGTTGAAAAATCAAGTTTGAGCTCGGACCAAGGCGATTTTGAGAGGGATTTGAAGAAGAGATTATTGGGTAATGTTTCTATGATCCCTTTTGGTTATATTGCATTGTGAGGTTAAATCTACCATTTAAATTCGAATTTAGGATAAAAAATTGGATAATTTGGGTAAAACTTATTTGGCTAGACTATTGAATTTTGAAGGGATATTTGACCTACGATTTGGGAGATTTTTATATGGTTAGACTCGTGAGAGTACGGGGTTTTTGAAAATGTGAAGATTATTCGATTCCGAGACGTTGGCATGAGGGGCATTTTGGTTATTTCATCTATTTTCGCACCTTAACTTTAATTTTAACAGTGTAATTAGATACTTGCGATGTTATTTACAATGTGTAATTGGTTTTAATAGATTTGGGCCACTCGGAGTCAGATACTCATGGCAAAGGCATTGTTTCTTAGCAATTTTATACCAATTCGAGGTAAGTGGTTTGTCTAACTTTGTGTGGGGGACCTCTCCCCTTAGGATATCCTTGTTGTTGTTTAAATGCCTTGTGCGCGAGGTGACGAGCGCGTACTTGAACTAGTTGTTGAAAATTTACCTTACTTGACTTATTTAGACTGTGTTTATTCACGTACTTAACTGTTAAAAACGCAATTTCACTTGTTTCGCTTAGGGAAAACATGTTAGTAACTTATTTACCCTACTTGACTAAATTGCAATATTTGTCCTCTTGCAGGCATGCTAGACTCTAGACTTTTACCTCTTGCATGTACTTAACTTCTTCCTATTAGTATTGATTCGTTGTGATGTGTTTTATTGATATGCTGGACTACGGGTTCGATTCCTGGGAGATCCTCTGTTATTGGTATGATGGACTACAGGTTTGATTCCCGGGAGATCCTCTGTTATTGGTATGCTGGACTACGGGTTCAATTCCCGGAGATCCTCTGTTATTGGTATGAAGGACTGCGGGTTCAATTCCCGGAGATCCTCTGTTATTGATATGATGGACTACGGGTTCGATTCCCGGGAGATCCTCATATGTTGGTATAAATTGATTGCGGGTTCAATTCCCGGAGTTCCATGTGGCATCCTGCCTTTTTGAGTGATTTTTCTTGTGTTCGTAGACTGTACTTGTAGTCGTTCTGTTTTTCTTACTGTCTTGCTAGATATTCGGGATATACTTCATTATCTACTGTTTATTTATCTTACATTATTTCTTATGTTCATCTCAGTAGGGCCTCGATCTAACCTCGTCACTATTCCACCGAGGTTAGGCTTGGCACTTACTGAGTACCGCTGTGGTGTACTCGTGCTACTCTTCTGCACACTTTTGTTTGCAGATCCGGTACTACTGGTCGGGCACGCTATTAGGGATTTCGTAGCTACATGTGGAGGCTTGAGGTATGCATCTGCCGCGTCCGCAGATCAGAAGAGTCTCCTTCCATTCTACCTTTAGCTAGAAGTCTCATTCATGTACTCACTTGTTGTAGACACTTCTGGATGTTAGAACCATATGTTATATTTTACTTTAGCATGTGTTGCCCGTGGGTTTCTGGGTCGTGGAGGTCTTACATTATTTGAGTCAAAGTGTATGTGCCAAGCGGCACCCTATATATTTTCTTATGTTATTTAGCTTTATTTATCATTTTTTTAAGACTGTTGAATTTCCGCAACATGTCAGGCTTACCTAGTCGCGAAGACTGGGTTCCATCATGACAGGTTCATGATTGGTGAACTAGGGACGCGACGTTAGTTACTTTCGATGTTATTTACAATGTGTAATTGGTTTGAATAGATTTGGGCAACTCGGAGTCGGATACTCGTGGCAAGGACATTGTTTCTTAGTGGTTTTGTACCAATTCGTGGTAAGTGGCTTGTCTAAATTTGTGTGGGGGACCTCTCCCCTTAGGATATTCTTGCTGGTTTTTAAATGCCTTGTACGCGAGGTGACGGGCGCGTACTTATGCTAGTTGTTGGAAATTCACCTTACTTGACTTATTTAAATTGTGTTTCTTCACGTACTTAACTGTTAAAACTCAATGTCACTTGTTTTTGCTTAGGGGGCGAGAGGTGAGAGAGGCCAAGAGGTCTTTAGAATCTAGTCATTTTTCTGGTACCCATACGTTAGAAGCAGGACGTCATGGTAGGGGCTATATGGGTCGCCCAGTTCACTCAGCTCTTCCTTCATCCAGCAGTACTCCAGGTCCTCCCAGGTCTCAGGAGCCTTATTATGCACCCCCGGTTTCTAGCGCACCTCCTGCGCAGGATACCTCCAGAGGTCAGTATAGCTGGGGTAGGCCTAGTCAGTCACAGCCACCGCGCCCTCCCAGAGCTTGTTATGAGTGCGGGGATACCCTCCACTTGGTTAGAGAGTGCCCCAGACGTGGAAGGGGTGTGCCTTCTCAGAATCCCCAACTTCAGCATGCTCCACAGGGTCAGCAGGCCATTGTTCCAGCTCGAGCTGCCACTCCACCAGCCTAGCCAGCTAGGGGCGGGGATCGGGGACATAAAGCTTGCCTCGAGGTAAAGGTCGAGCTAGATTTTATGCCATTCTTGATCGTGTCGAGGCTGTCATCTCCGATTCTGTTATCGCGTGTATTATTTTGGTTAGTCACAGAGAGGCATCGATTTTATTCGATCCAGGCTCTACTTATTCTTATATGTCATCTTACTTTGCTTTGCATTTAGGTATAGTCCGAGAGACCTTGAGTTCTCATATTTATGTTTCTACTCCTGTGGGAGATTCCCTTGTTGTGGATCGCGTATATCGGTCGTGTTTGGTTACTATTCATGGTTTTGAGACCATAGCAGATCTTTTATTGCTTGATATGGTTGATTTTGATATTATCTTGGGCATGGACTAGTTGTCACCCCAATATGTTATTCTTGATTGTCACGCTAAGACCGTGACGCTGGCTATGCCAGGTGTTCCGCATATTGAGTGGAGTGGTACTTTTGATCATACTCCCAGCAGAGTTATATCTTTTCTTAAAGCTCAGCATATGGTTGAGAAGGGGTGTGCCACGTATTTAGCCTATGTGAGAGATGTTAGTGCTGATCTGTTCCAGTAGTACGGGACTTCCTCGATGTGCCCGATCGGGACATTGATTTTGGTATTGATTTGTGCCCGGGCACTCAGCCCATATCTATTCCTCCTTACCATATGGCTCCTCCTGAGTTGAAGAAGTTGAAGGATCAGTTACAAGAATTGCTTGATAAGGGTTTTATTCGACCTAGTGTTTCATCATGGGGTGCTCCTGTCTTGTTTGTGAAGAAAAAGGATGGTTCTATGCGCACGTGTATCGATTATTGTCAGTTGAACAAAGTTGCAGTGAAGAACCGATATCATTTGCCTCGTATTGATGATCTATTTGACCAACTCCATGGCACACATGTGTTTTCTAAGATTGATTTGCGCTCAGGTTATCACCAGCTAAAGATTCGAGATCCGGATATCCCGAAGACTGCTTTTAGGACTCGGTATGGTCATTACGAGTGCCTTGTCATGTCATTTGGGCTGACCAACATCCCAACAACTTTTATGCAGTTGATGCACAGTGTATTCAGGCCCTATCTTGAATCATTTTTCATTGTTTTCATAGATGATATTCTTGTATACTCCCGGAGTTGGGAAAATCATGAGCAGCACCTGAGGATAGTGCTTCAGACCCTGAGAGAAAAGAAATTATATGCAAAGTTTTTGAAAAGTGAGTTTTGGTTGAGTTTTGTGGCATTCCTAGGCCACGTGGTATCAAGTGATGGCATTCAGGTAGATCCAAAGAAGGTGGAGGCCGTGCAAAGTTGGCCCAGGCCCTCCTCGGCTACAGAGATCCGCAGTTTCCTTGGCCTGGAGGGGTATTACCATCGTTTTGTGGAGGGGTCTCATCGATTGCAGCCCCTATGACTAGATTGACACATAAGGGTGCTCCTTTTCAGTGGTCAGACGACTGTGAGGCGAGCTTCCAAAAGCTCAAGACGGCTTTGACTTCAGCCCCTATTCTGATTTTGCCTACTGGTTCAGGGTCCTATACAGTATATATTGATGTCTCATGATTTGGGCTTGGAGCGTTGTTGATGCAGGATGGTAGGGTGATTGCCTACGCATCTAGACAGTTGAAGGTGCATGAGAAGAACTATCTTGTCCATGACCTTGAGTTAGATGTTGTTGTTCACGCCTTGAAGATCTGGCATCATTATTTGTACGGCGTGCCTTGTGAGATTTACACGGATCATCAGAGTTTGCAACACTTGTTCAAGAAAAAGGACATGAACTTGCACCAGAGGAGACGGTTGGAGCTACTGAAGGATTATGATAATATTACTTATCAGTCGGGCAAGGCCAATGTGGTAGCCGACGCCTTGATTCGTCTCGCGGAGAGTTTTGGGGAGTTTGGAATATTTACCGGCTTCATAGAGACCTATGGCGATGTATGTTCAGGATTTTGCCAGTCATTTCGTGAGATTGGACCTTTCGGAGCCCAGTCGGGTCCTAGACTGTGTAGTTTCTCGGCCTTCATTGTTTGATCGTATCAGGGAGCAACACTATGATGACCCTCATTTGCTTGTCCTCAGGGACATAGTTCAGCATAACGATGCTAAGGATATGACTATTGGAGATGACGGGGTATTGAGGATGCAGGGGCGGATCTGTGTGCCCAATTTTGATGATATTCGGGAGTTGATATTGACTGAGGCCCATAGCTCGCAGTACTCCATCCGTCCGGGCATCGTGAAGATGTATCAGGATCTGAGGCAACATTACTGGTGGAGGCGGATGAAGAAGGACATAGTAGAGTTTGTAGCTAGATGCCTCAACTGTCAGCAGGTAAAGGTTGAGCGTCAGAGACCGGGAGGGTTACTCCAGCAGATGGAGATTCCGCAGTGGAAATGGGAGAATATCGCTATGGATTTTGTGACTGGTCTCCCTCTGATGGCGAGGAAGTTTGATTCTATTTGGGTTGTTATGGATCGCCTGACCAAGTCCGCACATTTCATTCCAGTGTGCACTTCTTACTCAGCAGAGCGGTTAGGAGGGATTTATATCAGGTAGATTGTCCGTCTACATGGAATTGCAGTTTCTATCATCTCAGACAGGGGTTCAGTCTTTACATCACTGTTTTGGAGAGCCGTCCAGCATGAGTTGGGTACTCGAGTGACCATGAGTACAGCTTTTCACCCCCAGATGGACGCATAGTCCAAGCGCACTATTCAAGTTCTTGAGGATATGCTTTGTGCGTGCGCGATTGAGTTTAGAGGGTCTTGGGATCAGTTCTTGCCATCGGCTGCGTGTGCATACAACAACAGTTATCAGTCCAGTATTCAGATGGCTCCTTATAAGGCCTTATATGGTAGGAGATGCAGATCCCCGGTGGGTTGGTTCGAGCCGGGAGAGGCCAGGCTATTTGGCATTGATTTGGTTCAGGATGCGGTTGAGAAGGTTAAGGTGATTCAGGACAGACTCCGTGCGGCCCAGTCCAGACAGAGGAGTTATGCGTACCGGAAGGTTCGTGATGTTTCCTTTATGGTTGGTAAGCGGGTTTTGCTTTGGGTATCGCCTATGAAAGGTGTCATGAGGTTTGGAAAGAAAGAAAAGTTGAGCCTGGGGTTCATTGGTCCATTTGAGATTTTGAAGCAGGTTGGGAAGGTTGCTTATAAGCTTGCTTTACCTCCCAGTTTGGTCGGGGTTCATCAAGTATTTCATGTTTCGATACTTCGGAGGTATCACGGTGACCCGTCTTACGTGTTGTTCACTTCAATCCAGTTGGACAATGACTTGTCCTATGTTGAGGAGCTAGTGGAAATATTGGATAGGTAGGTTCGAAATCTGGGATCAAAGGATAAAGCTTCAGTAAAGGTTCAGTAGCAGGGTCAGCCGACCAAGGAGGCGACTTGGGAGACCGAGCGGGATATGCGCAGCCGATACCCTCATCTTTTTGCTACTTCAGGTATGTTCTCTATGATCGTTCGAGGACGAACGAATGTTTAAGTGTAGGAGGATGTGACGACCCGTCCGGTCGTCTTTGGAATTTATGCCATGTTCCCCCATTAACTGCTTCCCCTAAGTTCATTTCTGCTATTTTGGTTTGACGGGATGTTCGGTAATAGAATTAAGAGACTTTTGGGACACTTAGTCCCTAAATGAGAGCATAAGTATTGGAAAATGGTCCGTAATCAGAACAATGTGAAGACGGCCTTAGAATGGAAATCTGATGGTTTTGTTAGCTCCGTTAGGTGATTTTGGGGTGGGGAGCCTGTTCGAAATGTATTTTGGATGTCCGCCGCTCATTTAGGCTAGAAATGCCAAAAGTTAGAATTTTGAAGTTTCCAGACAATAGTGAATTCTTGATCCGAGGGTCGAAATGGGATTCCGAAAGCTGCTGTAGCACGTCATGTCATTTGGTACGTGTGTGCGAAATTTCAGGTCAATCAGACGTGTTTTGGTTAGGTTTTGAATCGAAAGCGAGTTTGGCTAAGTTTTGGAAGTTTTAAGTTCAAATCATTGAATAAATTGTGTTTTCAGCATTGTTTTAGGTGAATTAAGGATTGGTACAAGTTTAAATGATGTTAAGGGATAGGTTTGTAGGTTTGGTTGAGGTCCCGGGGGCCTCAGTTGTGTTTCGGATGCTCGACGGGTTAGTTTTCGGAGTTAGTGACTGCAGAAGCGGCGACGCATAAATGGACGGGCAATCGCAAGAACGGAAGGAGGCCATAAGGCCAGGAACTGCAGAAGCGGTCTTGGTTCCGCAGAGGCGGACTCTCTTCTGCGAAGTGGTAGACCGTAGAAGCGGATTCTGAGGGGATGAGGGAGGACCGCAGAAGCGGTGGGTTTTCTGCGAAAGCGGGATTCGCTTCCGCGATGTAAGGTCCGCAGAAGCGTAAATTGGTATGTTAAGTGTGATCCAGAGAAGCAGCATTTTGACCGTAAATGCGGGACTTCAGAACCGGTCCCTGGATCCGCAAAAGCGGAAATCGCTGTGTGTTAAGAAAAAATCTGAGGGTTTAATTTCATAAGTTGAAAAATCAAGTTTGAGCTTGAACCAAGGCGATTATGAGAGGGATTTGAAGAGCAAATTATTGGGTAACATTTCTATGATCTCTTTTGGTTATATTCCATCGTTTTGAGGTTAAATCCATCATTTAAATTCGTATTTAGGATCAAAAATTGGATAATTTGGGTAAAACTTTTTTAGCTAAACTATTGAGTCTTGAAGGAGCATTTGACCTTCGATTTGGGAGAGTTTTATATGGTTAGACTCGTGAGAGTACGAGGTTTCTGAAAATGTAAAAATTATTTGATTCCGAGATGTTGGTCTAAGGGGCATTTTGGTCATTTCACTTATTTTTGCGCCTTAGCTTTAATTTTAACAGTATAATTAGTTACTTGTGATGTTATTTACAAAGTTTAATTGGTTTGAATAGATTTGGGCCACTCAGAATCGGATACTCGTGGAAAGGGCATTGTTTCTTAGCGATTTTGTACCAATTCGAGGTAAGTGACTTGTCTAAATTTGTGGGGGACCTCTCCCCTTAGGATATCCTTGTTGTTGTTTAAATGCCTTGTGCATGAGCTGACTGGTGCATACTTTTGCTAGTTGTTGAAAATTCACCTTACTCGACTTATTTAGACTGTGTTTCTTCACGTGCTTAACTATTAAAAACGTAATTTCACTTGTTTTCGCTTAAGGAAAGCATGTTAGTAACTTATTTTCTCTACTTGACTAACTTGCAATATCTGTCTTCTTGCGAGCATGCTAGACTCTAGAATTTTACCTGTTGCTTGTACTTAGCTTCTTCCTGTTAGTATTGATTCGTTGTGATGTGTTTTATTGATATGCTGGACTACGAGTTCGATTCCCGGGAGATCCTCTGTTACTGGTATGCTGGACTACGGGTTCGATTCCCGGGAGATCCTCTGTTATTGGTATTCTGGACTACGTGTTCAATTCCCGGAGATCCTCTGTTATTGGTATGTGCGGGTTCAATTCCCGGAGATCTCTGTTATTGATATGATGGACTACGAGTTCGATTCCCGAGAGATCCTCAGATGTTGTATAAATGGACTACGGGTTCAATTCCCGGAGTTCCATGTGGCATCCTGCCTTTTTGAGTGATTTTTCTTGTGTTCGTAGACTGTACTTGTAGTCGTTCTGTTTTTTTTACTGTCTTGCCAGATATTTGGGATATACTTCATTATCTACTGTTTATTTATCTTACATTATTTCTTATGTTCATCTCAGTAGGGCCTCGACCTTACCTCGTCACTACTCCACCGAGGTTAGGCTTGGCACTTACTGAGTACCGCTGTGGTGTACTCATGCTACTCTTCTGCACACTTTTCTTATGCAGATCCGGTACTACTGGTCGGGCGCGCTATTAAGGATTTCAGAGCTACATTTGGAGGCTTGTGGTATGCATTTGCCACGTCCGCAGATCCGAACAGTCTCCTTCCATTCTAACTTTAGCTAACAGTTTCATTCATGTACTCACTTGTTGTCTCCACTTCTGGATGTTGGAACCATATGTTATATTTTACTCTTAGCCCTGTGTTGCCCATGGGTTTTCGGGTCTTGGAGGTTTTACATTATTTGAGTCGAAGTGTATGTGCCAAGTGTAGAAAATCATTCTATCTATGATATGTGCGCTTTGGTTGTATTAGCATGATTTTCAGGTATAGGTTTTAATGAATGACAAACAATGAAGTCAAGTGTCAAACAACGTTATTATATGACAAACAATCAAGATTGAATGCCGAGAAGCATATTGATGACGGAATTGCATAGACAAGCCAAAGACGAGCTCAAATGTTCAAGACCGAAGACCCAAGGCGTAGGTCGTTAGGTAGAACCATTGTAAGAGCAACGCTTAAGTTATCTCGTCTTTTGGCTCAACATAGGTCATCATAAATATGCATAAACATATTTTATTAAATCATATTTATCATAAATATATTTTATTAAATCATATTTATCATAAATATATTTTAAATACTTCAAACAAAATGATTTTAACGTTTTCATTTTAACCAAAATGGTTTTTGAAGTAAGTTTTCAATTCTGGTATATTCTGGTATATTACATAGGTCATCATTAATATGCATTAAATCATTTTAATAAATCATATATATCATAAACATTTTTAATATACTTCAAACAAAATGATTTTAACGTTTTCATTTTAACCAAAATGGTTTTTGAAGTAAGTTTTCAATTTTGGTAAATTGTGGTATACACAGTGTATATCAATGGTATATAATCGATTATAATTTGTAAATAATCGATTATCTTGTATCCGTTGCCAAAGTGTTGAACATTGGAACAAAATAATCGATTATGCCATCCAAATAATCGATTATTCTTGAGCAGAATCTTCCGATTTTGTAACGGTAAAAGGATAATTGATTATGCAAATCCAATTAATCGATTATCCTTGCATAAAATCAGCATAATTGATTGCCAATTAAGCAACGAACATCCACCCTTTAACCCCTATAAAAAGAGGTCTTTTGAGCTGTTTTTAAACACACAACACCTCCCAATATTGATATACATATTGACATTATTTGAGCATCATTTTAGAGCTTTTGTTGAGCTATTTGAGAGACAACTTTGAGTTGTTCATAGAGCTAAATTTGTATCTCTTTATCTACTCTTTTGAGAGAGTTCTTGTTGTAAAAGAGAAAGGTGTTTGAGAAGAACATATCTTCTCATTGATTGTCGGGTTCGCTAAGTACCCTAAGTCTTAGTGTGTGAAGTCTTGTGGTGCGGTATCCACGAGCAAGGTTGAAGTCTTGAGGTGCGGTATCCTCGAGCAAGTTGAAGTCTTGTAGAGTGTACATCTACGAGCAAGTGTAACGGTTTGTTAGGCACCCGAAAGCTTAACGGAGTTAGTGGAATCTCAAGAGAGTCTCTCGGGGGCTGGACTAACCACAAGTTGTGGTGAACCAGGATAAATTCGGTGTGTTCTTTCCTTGCTATTTTAATTACCGAATTTATTTTATTCCTGCAATTTTTTAATTCCGCAATATTTATCAATATTCTTGTACCGCACTATTCACCCCCCCTCTAGTGACGGGCATAAATTCTTACACCAAGCGGCACCCTATACATTTTTTTATGTTATTCATTTTTATTTATTGTTTTCGTAAAGATTGTTAAATTTTCGCAACGTGTCAGGCTTACCTAGTCACGAAGACTGGGTGCCATCATGACAGGTTCACGATTGGTGAACTAGGGTCGTGACACTGAGTTATGAAAATAGTAGAATATAGCATGACTGAGTACAAGTATACAGTCAAAATAGTGAGGAAATATCAGAAAAAATCCCCTAAGGGTTCAAATAGTTGGCACGAGGCTTAAATATGGCATTCATCCCAAAATGATGATAGCAAATAGTTTTCATCCAAACACGCGGTAAAATGGTCATTCAGGACTTACTAAGTCAAAATCCCCAACAGTGCACGACCCCACACTCGTTATCTAGCCTTTGCGTCACCTCAATATAGCACAATGGAGTGAAAATTTGGGGTTTCATACCCTCAGGACAATATTTACAATCATTACGCACCCCAATCAGGTCCAAACTCTAGCCCACGATGCTTTTCCCCTCGAATCGGCCTTCACTCACGTCGAATCTATCCAAAAATCAGAATCACGACGTTACAATATGCTTAGGGAACGAAGCTCATGCAAAAATAATTATTTTACAACACAAATTCCAAAATTACCAAAACCCTACTCCCGGGCCCAAGTCTTAAAATTTGATAAAATTTTCATCAATAGATTCTTTATCTCCTCATGAGTTCTTACATATCAAAAGTCCCAAAATCCGATCACAAATGACCACTCAAATCCTCAAGTCTATGTCTACAATACAAGCCCTAATTTTCCCAATTTTAACCCTTAAATTTCATTAATTACAAATCTAATCCGTGAAATAATACCATTGGAATGAGGTTTAGGTCCAAAATCCTTACCTCAATGAAACCCCCTTGAAATCCTTCTTCAAATCTCCCAAAAAGCTCCAAAATTGACTTAGCAATGGTGGAATAGCTCAAAAACCGCGAATGAAATAATTTATATGTTTTTCCCCAGCTAAACCGCTTCTGCGGTCAAAAACAAGCACCTACAATCCCAGGTGTGCTTCTGCGCAAACCACTTAAACGTCCATTTTCTGCTTTTGCGATACCTTATTCGCACCTGACCCATCGTAGGTGCGGCTCCTCAGCCGCTTCTGCGGCTCTAATCTTCCTAGACCCTTTCCGCTTCAGCGGCCCCTTTCATCGCATTTGCGGCATCGCACCTGCGGTCCCCAATCCGCAGGTGCAGAAATAACAGAACCAGAAAAACTGCAGCTTCACTAACAACTCCAAACCCTCCATCAACTATCTGAAATCACCCTGGGGCCCCCAGGACCTAAATCAATATCACAAACACACTCCATAACATCATTAAAAATTGTTCCAATCTTCAGAATGCTCAAAACAAGATCAAAATACCAAATTTGCATCGGATTTAAGCCTAAGAATTCCAAAATCTACTAAATTACGCTTTTAATAAAAAAAATCCAACCAACCCATGTCCGAATGATATGAAATTTTGCACACACATCTGAAATTACACAATGGAACTGCTGCAACTACCAAAATTCCATTCTGACCCCTGAACCAAAATCTCACCTATCAAACAGAAAACGTCAAAAATCCAATTTCTCCAATTCAAGCCTAAATCTACTCTGGACCTCCAAAACACATTTCGATAACGCTCATAAGTCTCAAATAACCTCCCAAAGTTATCCGAACAATCGGAACTCATACCCGAACCCTCTAACACCTAATTCAACATACAATTTACTTTTTTAACTTAAGCTTCCTCAAAGGAGACTAAGTATCTAAAATCTTCTCAAAACCTTTTCGAACCAGAGCCAACCAACCCGATCACATATATATCCGATAAACAAAGCAATAAGAAGCAGAAATACGGGAAATAGAGCGGTAAATCCTGAGACAACTGGCTTGGTCGTCACAAGTTAAGGGTCCATTTGCTGAGTTCCTTGAAAGTGAAGTTATAATTGCCCAATATACCATGCCAGGAATACCACAAGAAAATAGTGTGGTAGAAAGAAGGAATCGGAGATCAATAGATATGGTAACAAGTGTGATTAGCAGATCAAGTTTACCTTTTTCCTTATAGAGTGAAGCCTTAAAATTGTTGTGTATATTTTAAATAGGATTCCATCCAAGGCTGTCTCCAAGACACTTTTTGAGTTATGGAAATGATGGAAGCCTAGTTTAAACCATTTACACGCTTGGGTATGTCCAACTAAAGTGAGATTTTATAACCAGCAACTAAAGAAGTTGGATGAAAGAACAATAAGTAGTTATTTTACAAGCTATACGGTTAACTCCACATGATTTAGTTTTTATTCTCCTCCTCATTCTCTTAAAATTTTTGAGGCTAGAATGTTAAATTTCTTGAGGAACATGGAGAGAGTGAGAGTGGTTTGACATAAAGGGTGGAATTGGAAGAAGGGACCCACTTGTGATAACTTTCTATTGGAAACTTGAATGTTGCTCAGAAAAACTCTCATGAATTATATGAATAACAACAAGTTCAAAAGCCACCACCACTTGAGGTTCCATATGAAGATCAACCCGCTTTACCAGAATCCACTGAAGAAGTATCTTAACCAGTGGGAGTGAGAAAATTCTCAGGAGTTTGATAATCAACAATTTCTTGTGACTATGTTGTGTATATCCAAGAGTCTGATAATGATATTGGACTAAAGGATGATCCATGCTCTTTTTCACAAGCCATGAGTGGATAAAACTTTACACTTTGGTATGATGCCGTGATAGAAGAGTTAGTATCTATGGCTAAAAACAAAGTCTGGGATCTCGTTGAATTACCAAAGGGATCCTCTACCATAGGTTCCCAGCGGGTCTTTAAACCTAAAAGAAACTCATCTGGTAATATCGAACTATATAAAGCCAGACCTCTAGTCAAGGGTTTTACTCAAACGGAAGCCATTAATGATCATGAAACCTTCTCTCCAGTATCAAATAAGGATTCATTAAGAATAATCATGGCATTAGTATCTCATTTTGATTTAGCGGTACCTCAAATTGATGTGAAAATAACTTTCCTGAATGGAGATCTTAAAGAGAAGGTATACATGCATCAGCCTAAAGGATTTTATGATAAGGACATAAGTCATCTTGTTTGCAAGTTGAATAAATCCATTTATGGGCTCAAGAAGGCTACCCGCCGATGGTATATTAAATTTCATAATGTTGTTTCTTTATTTGGATTTACGGAGAATATCATTGATCTATGTATATATCTTAAGATAAGTGGGACCAATTATATTTTTCTAGTCCTATATGTGGATGATATTTTACTTTCAAGTAGTGATTTGGGATTGTTGCACGAGACTAAACAGTTCCTTATCCAGAATTTTGAGATGAAGGATATGGATGAAGCCTCTTTTGTCATTTTCATAGAGATTCACATATACAGATCCCAAAGATTACTTAGACTGTCTCAAAAAACCTACATTGAAAGAATTCTGGAAAGATTCGGGATGAAAAGATGTTCACCTATCACAGAACCCATAATTAAAGGTGACAAATTCTCTTTGAATCAATGTCCACAAAATGCATTGGAAAAGGAGAAGATGAAAGATATTCCCTATACTTCGCTTGCTGGGAGCTTTATGTATGCACAAGTCTGTACTAGACTTGATATTGCTTTTGCGATAGGAATGCTTTGCAGATAACAAAGTAACCTTGATCTTGACCATTGGAAAGCTGGTAGAAGGGTCTTGAGATATTTGCAAGGAACCAACAATTTTAAGCTCATATAAAAATACTCTGACTCATTGGAGGTGATTGGATATTCAGACTCTGTTTTTAGTGGATGCAAAGACACTGGTAAATTCACTTCAGGATACATTTTCCTTCTTGCTGGAGGTGCTGTGTCTTGGAAAAGTATCAAGAAGACTATTGTTGAAACATCCACAGTAGAATCTGAATTTATAGCATGCTATTAAGCTACATCATATGCATTATGGTTGAAAAACTTCATTTCTGGCCTTAGAACTGCAAATTCCATTTCAAGGCCATTAAGAATCTTCTATGACAGTTCAGCTGCAATATTCTTTTCTAAGAATAATAAAAGTGGCAGCCGAAATAAGAACATCGATATAAAGTACTTGATGGCTAGAGATTATGTGTAGAAGCAAAATGTGAGTTTTGAGCATATTAGTACTATTTTGATGATTATTAATCCTATGACTAAAGGTCTGTCGGCTAATCTTTTTTCAAGGATCATGTAACCCATATGGGTCTCAGTAGTTAAATTTAGCCTTGCTTTATTCTCTAATAGTTTGCCTAGATATTATGTTCATTTTGATATACATGATAGTGCGCACTTTGATTTTTCATGTATTATTTCGTGATCATTGGATCAATAAAGTTGGACTCTGAATGACTTATATAAAGTTCATTTATAAAGTTGTTGACACTTTATTAGCACATATTGTGCATAGTAATACATGGAAGGAATTGTTTGTTTAAGAGCATGACCTCCATGATTCATATAATGATATATTTTAGTTAAAGTGATTGTTGCATAACTTTTAGTTGAGTGATAAAGTCTATGGCTATATTATATTATATGCTTATCTCTTATAAAGAATTATCTTATTTTAATATATGGTCCAAGTGGGAGTATGTTAGAAATTTATCGTCTCTTCTATAGACTTCTAGTGTGGTTTACATATAAGGTAATACATTATTTACCTTATCTCCCAAAGGAAATAATATATCAGTTAATGTTCTGTAGTTATGCATATATGATAATTTCTTTGATGGAAAGAAACTACCATATATTAGGAGTCCTTAGGGCAATTATAATTCAAAGAGAATTCTCTGGGGCTAAAATATTTGCCTAAGAGTCCATATCCTATCTATAAATACGCTTGTGACTCCATCAGTCTAGCATCCAACGATAGACACATGCTAGAAGGCTCCCTAGGTTTTTATTAAAGGTTTCAAAGGCAATTCTCTACAATGTTTGAACAACAATGATGGAAAGTATATTTCTTGATTAATTTCTGTTGCCTCAGCTCTGTGTTTGTATTCGAATTACAACAAATTTTGCATGATTTTTTACTAAGTGTACAAGTTCAAGTAACCCAAAAATTCACATATTCATGTACAATAGTAATAAATACACCTCAATCCCAATAATATTTTATACTCCCTTTGTCTTATATTATGTGTTATGATTCTCTTATGCATGCCCCTTAAAGAAAAATTAGTTAGATGGAATTTTGACTACTTTACCCTTATTGAATATTTTCTCAATTTATGTGTCACCTCCATCAATGACATCATCCATATTTTTAGTAAATGTGAAAGCAATTGATTTGCTTTATAGAATATATGAAGGGACACCTAGGATAAAATAAAAAAAATATCTAGTAAAGTAGCGTAATTTTTCGGTGAATGGGTGTCGCTTGACACCTCTTGCTTCAGTGTGGCTCCGCCACTGGTTTGGGAATGGAAAGTTTAGTATGTTATCAACTAATACTTTAGTTGTTATTATTATTATTATTATTATTATTTTGCATTTATTCCAATAAATAACAATGCCTTATATGTTTTATATATTAAGTTATTTGTTGTAAATATTAAATTAATACTAGTTCAAGACTTGCTTCTTTATTTATTTATAACTCACATATATTATTTGATAATATATATATTCATTGATATGGGTACATGTGCATCGCACGTACCCTAAAGATTAGTATGTCATGAAAATTTAAATGAGCTTTTTTCCCTGATATATTTATAGAACTTATTTTTCTCAAATAGAATAATGAGATTCTAAGTAGAGCTGTCAATATGGGCTGATCCGGTCCAGCCTAGCCCAACCCACACAGGATTTGTCATTTGACGGGATGGGCTGGCCCAATAATTTGATGGGCTTTAAAATGGTCAGCCTAACTCAGGCCTACATGGGCCACGGGCCGGTCCATCATTTTTAAAGTTATTTTTTACTTTTTTAAAATTTAAGTTTTAACCATATATATGTATGTGTGTGTATACATATACATATACATATATACATATACATATATATATATACACACACACACACACAAGTGGTGAAATAGGATTCAAACTCCAAAAGAATATTCATAGTTTTGTGTGGCAGTAATATCCGTGGGTATGACATTTACAGAAGTCTCTGGTCATTTACGTCTCTGGTCCCATGCTAATATCATCCTTCGAGAATCTTTAGATTATCCACCATTGTTGGGCTTGAAGCTATATATATATATATATATATATATATATATATATATATATATATATATATATATATACACACTCAAAATTATCTTCAAGGTGCTCATAGTATATCCAACACCAACAAATCATCTTTATCAAGTATATTTGAATCCTCTTGTAAAACAAAGATGTATTAACATATTTATTTTGCATCTAAATCTATAATTATATGCAAAGTTAATTAGTTAAACATTAAGAAATAACTAAAATTTTAAGAATAAAAAATAACTAAATTCACATAAAAAAATATTACAAGTTTGAGAGTGGACTACTTTTCTTGTTACTTTTAGTTTCCTATATTTTTTATATTTTTAATTAAATACATTTATTCATCCCACGACGGGCCCAGCCTCAGTCAAGCCTTATTGGCCATGGGGCTTACTTAGACAGGGCTTAAAAACCTCGTTTTAAATGAACTCCAAAAATCTTATTTCAATCCTCTTAAATCAAGGTTGGGCTTGGTCGGTCCAACAAGCCAATCTCATATTGTCGATTCTATTAGTACTAAGATCAAATATCAATTCCTTAATATCTTGAAAGTAATCATTTCTCTAAAACGAAATTCCACAAAAGAGGAATATTGAACAAAGGAATTTTTACATATACATTCCATATAACAAACCTTATAATCACTCATGTTTAAGGTTTGTGTTTATTACATTTAAGTATACCACCTTTCAATTTATGTACCAAAATTATATTTAAGGTTAATGATCAACTCATTAATTATTTGCTTGATTTGTGGAACAAAATCTTTTCAAACTATTTAATTAGAGGCTTGATTTGTGGAACAAAATCTTTTCATTTTTGTTTTTTTTAACGTTCACATTTGACCAAATTCAGTCAATCTAAGAATCTCCTTATCAACTGGATCTTGAAGTTTCCTAGAACCAAAAAGGTTCATTCGGATTCCTGCTTTGTGTTTTGTCCTTGAAGTATAATTCATTGATTACTCCAATATGTGGCAATTCTTAATAAAATCATTGGAGTAGTCTACATACTTTTTCCAAAAAGGTCGGAGATGCTCGAAGCCTAACTCCAGCCAAGGTTTGGACTGGCCATTGTAATGAATTACAGCAGCCTTCTTTACGTCCTCAATGTTGGACTTATTCTGATATCCCAAGCCAAGCATGTGCCATGAAGGGTCAATGGGGTGAACATGACCTTTGAATGCGATCAAAGCAGGAGGTAGTGTTCCAAGCTTCCACATTGTCAATTTTGATTTCAGATTCTACAAAAGATAAAGAGGTCATGGATATGCTTGAAGGACAAAAACAGTATGACAGTTTTTGAGCATGAGTTAGAGTTGCAGCTGCTCGCATTTGGATCTGCAAATAATTGAAGAGCTTGCTGCATCAAGTTATTGCTCCAGTTCCTTTGTTGTTTCTTTTTATGGGTGGCATTCGTATTTGTTTTTTCAGTTCATTTTGAGTATGTTTTTTATATAATGCATGTGAAAGTGTAAGAAAGTACTGCATTTGTGGCAAAGAATTGAATGGTACTCTGGTAAGATTCATTCTATTGAATGACTCCAGCACTAAAATCATATATGAATCAATATACTGAATGAGTGTAAGAAAGTACCGCATTCTTGCTTGAAGAAGTTGTAAACTTGTCAAGTGCACGAGCCTTGTAATCGTCTATATGTACCTACAAGTAACTACAATTAACAACAAAGTTCATATAACTACAAAAATTTGACTACATTTTAAAAACACACTGGAAACACTGCATATAACCTTAACTACATTTACCTACATTTGACTACATTTTAAAAACTCACTGGAAACACTTCGTATAACCTTAACTACATTTACCTACATTTGACTACATTTTAAAAACTCACTGAAAACACTTCATATAACCTTAACTACATTTACCTACATTTTAAAAACATACTGGAAACAGTTCATATAACCTTAACTACATTTGACTACATTTGACTACATTTTAAAAGCTTCTTCCTTTATTGGGTTAGTTGAATAGGATTGCCAAATCATAATTTCATGATTTTGTTTACTTTCATAAGACACACACACACACACACACAGATATATATATATATATATATATATATATATATATATATATATATATATATATATATATATATATATATATATATATATATATATATCTTATGTAAATCAAACACTCAAAAATCCCTTCCAAGCTTGACGTTATTTCCAAGCTTGGCAGTAGGTTCTCATTTAAGAAAGTATGATTAATTGAAGGGATTTTTACCTTAACTGAATTAGCATTTATTTGGTACAAAATCAAAGATTAATTAGGAGCCATAAATACAGGCGTTATTTTAGGCTACAAATTATTTAACATAGATTTGAGCCTTAATAAATGGCGTTATTTTAGGGTGCAACATCAGCAAAGATTTAAACTCACTGGAAATACTTCATATAACCTTAACTACATTTACCTACATTTGACTACATTTAAAAACACACTGGAAACACTTCATATAACCTTAACTACATTTACCTACATTTGACTACATTTTAAAAAACATACTAGAAACAGTGCATATAACCTTAACTACATTTGACTACATTTTAAAAGCTTCTTCCTTTTTTGGGTTAGTTGAATAGGATTGCCAAATCGTAATTTCATGATTTTGTTTACTTTCATCAATATATATATATATATATATATATTCACACGTTAAGAAAGACTTTAAAGTGAATATTTCTATCACATAAAACCATTTTGTGCAACCAGAAGCATGCTGCGTTGAGTAGTGAGACGGAAAAGTATTAATAATTAATAGTAGATTGAAATAGCTATATTGAGATGGCTGAGTTGGTCTAAGGGTACAGATTAAGGTTCAGGTCCGAAAGGGCGCATTTTGAAAGTAGGATTTGAACCCATCTATTATCTCAACAGAACCCCAAATTTGGCACTCGTGAAAACTAATATAAATACAGCAATATAAATTAAGAAAGTATGATTAATTGAAGGGATTTTTACCTTAACTGAATTAGCATTTATTTGGTAGAAAATCAAGGATTAATTAGAAGCCATAAATACAGGCATTATTTTAGGCTAAAATTATTTAACATAGATTTTAGCCTTAATGAATGGCATTAATTTAGGATGGAATATCAGCAAATAATTCGTTTGGTATATATTTTGTAACAAATATATGGGATATGAGGGTAATAACCAAACAAGGCACAATAATGGTAATAAAGTTTGCTATATTTGATGTATATGTAAAAATCCCTTGAACAAAGGATATCTTGAAGTGCGAAAAGCAAAATTCAGAAACAGGGCCGGGTATTGTAAAGAACCAATTGGGCCGTAGCCCAAAAAGGACAGGCTTATATTGCTAAGGAATTTATAGTAAGCCCAAATAAGAACGGGGTGCTGCATAAGTCGACCTGGTTGTTATCAAAAAGATAAGAATAAGGATATCGTTCTCTTTCGCTACGAGCAGATTGATAGCAGCTAAGGTGGAGAACACAAGCATAAGAAGGTAAAAGACCTAACTCTCTATAAAGGAAAAAAATTCTATTAGTGCTATACTTAGAATGTTATAGTGGAAATGCGTAGGTGTCAAATGAGAGCTGACTTCAGTTTTCATTTGATTGGTCGCCATGTGTTTGACAAAATGTCTGCTTTAGTAGCTTCTGATTTCTCGGTGTTCAACAAATGGCAAAATTAGTCCTGTATGATTAGTGAGACTTATGAAAGTTTCTGCTTTGGCAGGCTTCACTTTACTTCCAATCTTATCTGGTCTTGCTCTTAAAGAGTGCAGAAATTATTTTTGAAGATCAGTTCTTCCGCTCGCGGACTTAAAAGACAAATGATTTAATATTGGAATGAGATAAGCCCGAAGAACTCTGTTTAATTAGGGAGGATAAGGCACCACTCAGCACCTACGGTGCGTTTCATATAATAGACACCAACTAGTTGTTATTGAGACATGGTTGATTGATTGATTCAGTTATGTTTCATATGCCTTTTGCTCTGATTCTTTTTGCTTTCTATATTAGTTTGAACTTTTTTTTTCTCAAAGAGGGATATTGCAGCACAAAAGAGGCATACCTATGTCACTACATCTCAATTTCTAGTAAAAAGAATGCTGATATGCCAAATCTTAATTTTACTTGTTATAGGTCCTAACGTTGTTATTTATATCTGATATTTTAACGTTCTTGTTGCAGTCTGATCAGTGAGGATAGTACACTGCTTAAGAGGATTTTGGCATCGTAAATAGTCATATCAAATTTGAGTTCTTCCTTGAGATAGCAACTGAGAAAACAAGTGCTAGAAAAATCATGCCTGTTTTAGTGCTAACAAGGGCCCTCTTGTTAGTTGGTGATTCTTTATCTTTGAGGAATGTTTCACAGTTTACAAGGATAGCTCCATTTCGAGACAAGGTCCGCTTTTTAAGTGACAGTGGATCCCTCACTCTAGCTAGCCTTGGATTGAAGAGCGAAGTTAAGACAGTAAGTGCAAATGAGAAAAATAAGCTCCAGCAGGGTGTTTCAACAATTGAGGTCCCCAAGAGCAGAGTGAAGAAAAAAGTTAGTGGCAATAAAACAGGATTGATTAAGGAGAGAAACCCCATAGATATAAAGACTGCACCATTTGCTGCAGAATCATTTTCAGAGCTTGGCCTTCCACCTTTGTTGGTCGAAAGGCTAGAGAAGGAAGGCTTTACGGTTCCAACTGATGTTCAGGCTGCTGCAGTTCCAACTGTTCTTAAAAATCATGATGTTGTGATTCAGTCGTACACAGGTTCAGGAAAAACACTAGCTTATGTCCTTCCCATACTGTCTCAAGTTGGTCCATTGAGTGGGGAGATCTCAAATGGCTGTGAAACTGGGAACAAAGTGGGCATCGAAGCAGTAATAGTAGCTCCTTCAAGGGAACTTGGCATGCAGATTGTCAGGGAAGTAGAAAAGCTATTAGGACCAGCGGACAAGAAACTTGTCCAGCAGCTTGTAGGGGGTGCAAACCGATCGAGACAGGAGGAAGCTCTGAGGAAGAATAAGCCTGCCATCGTAGTGGGGACACCTGGACGGATAGCTGAGATTAGTGCAGCTGGAAAGCTTCCTACCCATGGTTGTCGTTACTTGGTATTGGATGAAGTTGATCAGCTCCTTGCTGTCAATTTCCGGGAGGACATGCAGCGTATATTAGACCATGTGGGGAGAAGACCTGGTGCAAGCGGGGGAGAGTCAAATAGTCCAAATAGTCCACTTGTCAAGCGATCTGCGCGTCAGACTATCATGGTGTCTGCAACAGTGCCTTTTTCAGTTATAAGAGCAGCAAGAAGTTGGGGTTGCGATCCACTTCTCGTCCAAGCCAATAAAGTCGTCCCGCTCGAGTCTGTCCCTCCTTCTGGACCTGTTAATATCTCAGGAACACCACCTACTGCTAGTTCAAGTTCAAATGTACAAGCTATGCCTAGTGTTCAGAGCTTACCCCCTAATTTGCAGCATTATTACACTATTACTAGGATACAGCACAAAGTTGATATGTTGAGAAGGTGTGTGCATGCTCTGGATGCCAAGTGTGTGATAGCTTTTATGAACCACACAAAACAACTAAAAGATGCTGTCTTCAAACTAGAAGCTCGTGGTATGAAAGCTGCAGAGTTACATGGTGATCTCAGCAAACTTGTAAGATCAACTATCTTAAAGAAGTTCAGAAATGGGGAGGTTAGGGTGCTGCTAACAAATGAGCTTTCAGCTAGAGGCTTGGATTTACCTGAATGTGATCTTGTAGTTAATCTGGGGTTACCTACTGACTCAGTTCATTATGCACATCGAGCTGGTCGTACAGGTAGGCTTGGCCGCAAGGGCACGGTAGTGACCATATGTGAGGATCCAGAAGTCTTTGTAGTAAAAAAACTGCAGAAGCAGCTTTCCCTCTCCATTCAGGCTTGTGAATTTTCTGACGGAAATCTTGTCATTACAGAAGATTAATATACATAGCACATGCTTCTTTCAAATTCTTACAAGTCAAATCACTAAAGACAACTGGATTTTGTTTACTAATGGTCGGAGCTGGAAATGCTGTTGCCTGCCACTACATGTCAATTTAGATGAGATTTTGCCTTCTAAACAATGTGCCGAGGCAGTCTACATTGGATCTGATGGTATTGTGAAGGAGTTGCTTCAACCTCTACTTATTTAGAATCATATATGTAAGTCATCTAAGATTGGTTATTCTAGATATGCCGGATATTAGTAAATAGATGCTGAAAAATACTATGTGATTTATTGTTCCTAATGTTGAAATGGCAACAGTAGGTTTTTAGCTGAACCTACTTCTTTGTTCATCAAGGTTGTCTGTTTTGGATATATGGAATGGCTAGTGTTTTGTAGTATTGATAGTAATTTCTTTCCCGATGAAGAAAAGGGAATATAGTCCTGTTTAATTATTGTCTTCAGGGCATAATTGGAAATACAGGAAAACATTTTCTGTAGATATAGAATTGTAAGTTGCTGTTACTTTGAAGCACAAATCTAGCTTATACTGTACTAGTTATACTGTTTATTCACCATAACAACGACACAACAATTAAAATATGGATATTTTCTACCAAAATCATCTCTTCTTTGCTATAAACTTCTGAACCCCCTTTGTATCAACTTCTACCAGACCATTAGCGTAGTTGGAGAAAGTTGGTATATCCCATCAATTGCACTTGTGATGCTTCAAGTGGATCAAAACGTTCTTGACTGAAACAAAAAAGTGGTGAAGAAATTATGTCCCCATTTTACACTCTAGCTTTGTCAATCCTGGAGTTGAAGGCTACGCGTCCAATTCCAAGTGCATCACCATATGATCCTTTTGCACAGCTTGTGGCCTGATAAGAGAGCAGAGACTGCAATGACCATGAAAGCACTAAATGATATGCAAACAGCAACAGCAGCCGCCTTCCAGAGTGAGTTTTGGCTATTCATCTGTTGAATGACTGGTATGGTTACTGAAGAAGAAGACACAAGGAGGTAACCTGCCAACTGTGCAACACTCTGCTTATGAGAATTTGTGTTTTTTGAAAGATTTATCTGCAGTGAATGTAGAGGAGAACTAGAAAAAAGCATTCAGAAAAGTTGAAATTTAGGTTGCTTGATAGTCAAATAAGATACTGTCTACTCCTCTTCTTTATTCAACATAAAGATTTAGCTTTGGTGGTTAATTGAGCTTATATTCACTCTTTCGGGTGACATCTAGGGAAAAAGAAAAAAAAGAGAATTCTAGATACTTGTTTTAACTACAGGAATGGGTGCAACCATTTTTATGGTCATAGTTGTTTCCAAAAAGAGAATTTTTGGAAACAGCCTCTCTACCCCAGGGTAGGGGTAAGGCTGCGTACACACTACCCTCCCCAGACACCACTGAGTGGTATTGTACTGGGTCGTACTTTTTATAGTTGTATGTGAATAAGATACTATGGTTTTATACTCGGAATAAATCACTAGCTAATTGAAGTTAATAAGTACCTGATCGAATATGAAACTGAGGTAGTCAGAGGTCATGTCCGAGATCAAGACCCCTCTATAAGCAATGTCACAAACTCTTTTGAAGAGTTGAAAGGCCGAGTAGATAAAAACTAATATGCTTACTGTGAAGCAGTACCTGCAGTGTAAAGTAGCTCTCAAAACCATTGGACTGATTGTTCTTAGTTTAAATTGTAGTATCCTCTACAACTAGAAAAAGACATTTGAATGGATCTCAGTGTTGATTCTTACGTCAATTCTGGGTGATCATAGAAGCTGGAGATCCGTTTTCTTTTGGTCCCTTCTTGTGCAGCTAGCGAGAGAGCGGAGATGAAGGAGAAGAGAAGTGCCAGTGACCTGAGGATAAGATCATATGTATGAATAGAAGGCCTTGAGCTCAACCTTGTCGATGCCACAGAAAACGAATATGGTGATGGTGTTGGCAAAGGTGGTTGTATAGCTGGAGATCTTGGAGTTGATGAAGGAGATGCATCAGATACCATTCTCTGAGCAATCATCAGCACATTCCCTTCTTTCATTATTCTCTCTTTTTTTCAACTATGTAGCAAATGACGTTATTCAAAAGAACAGTATGTTTCAAGAGACGTGATGGTGAGAACTAGTCAAAATCAATAGCAGGAAAAAACCAAGTCTTGGATTGTTATGCAGCCAGTTGAAGAAAAGTGCATAAGTTACACACTGATTACTGGCTGGTGATACATCTTGTCTCAAGTAAAGGATAGTTGGTTAACCACTACTAAATTTAAATGGAAGCAGGTGATAGAAAAGGATGTCTTAAGTCAACTATAAAGGTAGCTTCACCAGAATGAAGGCATTTCTCAATTGTTTACACTGAGCCAGGGGATGTTATGTTTAAGTCAACTTACAACAACATAATATCCGTAATCCCACAAGTGAGGTCTCTAATATCCGTAATCCCACAAGTGAGGTCTCTAATATCCGTAATCCCACAAGTGAGGTCTAGAGAGAGAATAGTGTATACGCAGAATTTACCCCTAGCTTGTTTAAGTGGATAATCGCACAAATTTGTGAGCATCTCTTAATTCACTGACGGAATAAGGATACAATTGAGGTAGCTCAAAATCGTATATACTACATGTAAGTGTGCTTGACGATCAGAGGCAGATGCAACATATTAGGGTCAGACTTATCTTAACTAGTATTTTTAACGGGGGCACAAATTTAAATGTAAAAATTCATTATAATTGCAAGAAATATCATATATGAACCCCTAACTTCAGAATTACGGGTTCAATCCGAAAACCTTAAATGTTAAAACCAATTGAACTTAAATGCTGAATCTGCCTCTGTTGATGAGAAGCATGTATATATTACCTGCCTGTTAATTCAGTACAACCTAATCTCAAGTTATATAAATCTCCAATCTTGACCTTGGTTCAGTCTCCACAAAGCTACTGTCACCTTCAATAAAATAAATAACCACATTCTTTACTCTTTTTGAAAGAATTAGAGTCAGTAAAGCAATTGGTTGAAGGGGTCATAGATAGGAGGCACAATTAAGCTCCCATAAAACCATTAAGGGGAGAACAAGAACAGAATTCACTAGTACATAACCATCAATAGCAATTATTGCATATTGAACAGTTTTAGCCCTCAGATACATTTATGTTTGCAGAAAATGTAAAGTATTTGGATGTAACTACAGATCCAACTCTTAAGAGACTTAGTATTATAAAGTTTAAAAGAGCATTTCCAATGTTGGTCTGATCTGAGTCCTCCAACTATTACTTGTATAACATTTCAAGGGTTTGATTGGTAACCCCAAGGATTTTGGCTTGCCCATTTCCACTGGTCCCTGCACATCTCATCTATACCATATTTCGCCCTGCGAAAATAAACAAAAATAGTTAATTCCTGGATTAGTATCCTCTTCCAACTGCTGAAATTTGAAGATTTGTGCATGAAAAGGAAAAAGAAAACCAGCTAACTACTTACTTCAAGCCAAGCTCCTTCTCAGCTTTTTCAGTTGACGCATAAACAGCAGTGGCATCTCCTGGCCTTCTTGGACACATTTTAAGTGGAATTTTCTGAAAGTTCAAAACATATAACAAATGAAGAGCTTGTTCAATTAAATTCAACTTCTCTATTTATTTTAAGACAGCGGGAGAGATAGAGAGACCTTTCCAGATGCTTTTTCAAAGGCAGCAACCATCTCTAGCACAGATTTGCCTTTACCAGTTCCCAAATTATATGCAACACAACCTAATGCAAAACATCAAAGGGAAGAATAAAAATGTTACCTTCAATAGGTAAAGTATAAGGAAACGTGAAAGAGCATAGTCTTTAATTGAAAGTATAAGGAAATTTATCGTTTTCTCGCACGCAAGTCAAAAGAATTCAGAGCTTAACTTTATTTTGAAAAGGATTTACTTACCTAAGTCATTCTGCTTGAGAAGTCTCTGAAGTGCAACAACATGACCATCCGCCAAGTCCATAACATGGATGTAATCTCGTATCTGGCGAGCAAGAGATTATAAATGGTTTATCAGTCTCAAGTATGGAATGAAACATGTTGACGCTAGCAAGTTCATGCCATAAATCTACTTAGATATATTTCCATTATATTTCTGTCTTATTCTTCAACATAAATAACTACTACATAAATTGAATCAGCTCTTAAGTATGGCTCACTCGTCATTTCCTGCTTCTTGAATGGTAGTACGATGGATAATAGTTCTGTTTCTTTGTTTTCTTCATACAGAAAAGCTAAAGTTACAAAAATCAGCCAAAAGTACCTACCGCAGTACCATCAGGTGTAGGATAGTCGGTGCCATATACATTTAACTCCGGCAATCTACCAACAGCTACTTGCTGAATGTAAGGCATAAGATTGTTGGGGATTCCCCTTGGATCTTCCCCAAGTTTTCCGCTTTCATGAGCTCCTACCGGATTGAAATATCTCAGCAAAATGATATTCCATTCAGCATCTGCCTTCTGAATATCCCGAGCAATCTCTTCAAGAAATAGCTAAGTAAATGGAAGTAAGCACACGTTAGTGAGAAGATGTAACTAAATAGTTCTTACTCTACAAAATAAAATAGGATAAAAAGAATGGCTTTTAACCACTTCAAAATGAAGAGATAATTATAAATAATACAAACCTTTGTTCGACCATAAGGATTCATAGCCTTCAATTCAAAATCCTCCACACAAGGAATTTTTTCAGGCTGACCATAAACTGTTGCAGATGATGAGAAGACCAACTGCAATATCACACCATCAAATTATCGACCTGACAAACAGCTCTATATCCTCTGTATGAATTCAAAAATTTTCTACTTTCTGAGGCTAAATGAGTTTACTATTTTCCTTCAAATAATACTACAATTTTAAGTATAGGGTAGCAACTCTCATGAAAATAACAGAATCCAACTTGCCCTGAATGCATAACATGTTTCAATATGCATTTAAGAGAAACAGCAATATATTAAAAGACATACCTTCTTACAGTTATACTTGGCCATGATTGAATATAAAGTTATTGATCCAATCAGATTGTTATCAAAATAAAGAAAGGGATGATCAACACTCTCCCCGACAGCCTTAAGTCCCGCAAAATGGACCACAGCAACAAACCTGTTTCAATATATATTGCAAAACAATTAATGCAAAGACCACACAGATATGCATATGAAAGAAATTATAACAGCTTGAGCTAATTTGAAGCAGGAGATTTGCATACTTTCTTTTAGAAAATAACTTCTCCAAATCATCTTTGTTTCTGATATCACCCTGCCAATAATAAGCAAACAAGATGAAATCCCAAAGCAAGTGAAAGGACCAATTTAGTATTGTTTATTGGAGGAAGATAAAGTGGTAAAACTCACCCACAGCCAGTATAGACACCAAGACAATAGATGCATAACATGTTTTTGCACTAAACTTGTATCACTTAACCATGGTTAACTTATTATATACTTTCACCTCATTTAATCACATAACCCTGATAAGCTGAATCACTTAACCATGATAAGTTGATATAAAAGGGCAATCCGGTGCACTAAACTCTCGCTATGCTCGGGGTCCAAGGAAGGGTCGGACCATAAGGGTCTATTGTACACAGTCGCACACTGCATTTCTGCAAGAGGCTGTTTCCACGGCTCGAACTCTTGATCACGTGACACCAACTTTACTAATTACGCCAAAGCTCCCATTCCGCGATAAGCTGATATATGGGATAATCACTGGGGTATTTACTGTGAGATTACTTACTTTTTTCCTACCGAGGATTAAAAAGACCTAGTTGCAAAATTACAGAACGCATAAAGGAAAAAAAGGGACAAAAAGGCATATAAACAGCAACAGCCACTTGGTCAAGCTTACCCTTTTCAGAAGATGAGAACAACATGAAACAGGGCACTTTAAACCAAAAAATAAAAAAGGAAAAGAAAACAAAGCACTAAACAAGTTTCAATAAATACAAAATTCTCGTGTTAACATAGGACCATCTATGAGAAGTTTGTGCCACGAACTGATAACTCAACTACAAAACGAATAATTCTTGTGTACTTATCAACCCCTTTTATATAAAACCCCCAGAAATGTATAGTATTCTTTCATTTCTAACTTTTTCCTTTTTCCATTTCTGGTTTCAGAACAAGGGTGGTGTTGGTTATGATCAAACAAAATTCAAGAAAGTAGAAAAAAACATACCAAATGGAATTCAAGATTTTGGGAAAGTTGAAGGCCAACTAATTCTCTGACTCTATCAACAGCTTCTTCAACAGAATTATGGAAATTATCAATGATCGTAACCTTAAACCCTTCATTCAAAAGCTGAACCACAGTGTGCGTTCCAATAAAACCAGCCCCTCCTGTCACCAAAATATTTTCTTGGCGTTGCATAACCATTTTCACAACACAGAATAAAGTTTCTATTAAAAAAAGAAATTCAGACTTTATTGTAGAATGAGAAAAAGGGGTGAGCGTATAATAATGAGAAAAGGCTGAAGTAGAAGATACGTGAAGAGAAGGGAAGAGATAAAAGGAAAAGAGTTTGAGCAAATCAAGGACTGTTTTTGAAAACTGGATAAGCAAACATCTTAAATAAGGAAAATTTGAGAATGCGGGGTGCTTTATAGAAGGCCTCCGATTTGTATGATTGAAGATAAAAACCGAATTTTTATTAAGGGGATTTAAAAAATTACAACAGAATTTTTATTAAGGGGATTTAAAAATTTAAAAAAATAAACACTCTAAGAAGTTAAAGTTAGTGGCGAAGGTAAAATTTCAACTAAGGAATATAAATAATGAAAAAAATGTAACATGGTACACTAAGCTTCCGTTATATGATGGGTCTGGACTACAAAGATGTATTGTAAGAAATTGTGGCTATGAGAATTGAGGTAGTGAACTCTCAAAAGTTTTGAACCCTTTTGACTACTTAATTATATCTTTAGATAATGTCAGAGGAATTTAAAATATTATAAAAGTAAAATAAATTTGACCTTTTATATACAGTATAATTTTTTGACGAATGGGTATCGAGTGAACACCCTTCCGCCTCCTAAATCCGTCCCTAGTTACAGTTCTCTCTCTCTTCTATATATATATATATATATATATTGAAAAGCGTTATATGGTATAATTTTTCTTTTGATTATATTTTTTAAAATAAGTCTTACTATTGTCGAATTTAAATTAATGATAGTTCTAAAACGAGTATTGATCATCATTACTGAAATTTAAAATTAAAAACGGAAATTACCAGCTATATCCATTTAGAAGTAGCTCAGTACAAGAATTAGCCAATTGATAAAATATTACAAATATTAGCTAAAATGCCCAATTAGCTATTTGTAGCCAAAAAATATCAGATTTTTACTTTCTTTTGAGTGTTTGTGCTATTAGAGTAGATTTGGGTATATCTTAAGGAGCTTGAATCTCAGTTTTGGAATGATTTGGTGAAGTTTTGAGGTGGTTTGAATTGAAAACTCGAAGTAAAAACTGAATATGAAAAAAAAGATACGTGTATCACACTGCGTATCACATATGTATAATATTTGTATCGACTGTGTATCACATGTATATCCATGTAGATCTATGTGTGAGATACATGCGTGATACATGTTTGATACATGTGTCACAGAAGAACTTTTTGACATTGATTTAATTATGAATTTTGATACAAAACCAGTCCAAATCACCTCAATCTTCCTCAAATTTTATATATTGACTTATTTATATATTTTCAATAAATTTTGACTATGCCCATTAAATTTTTTTTTTATTTCAATTTTTGAAATATTAACTAAAAATTAATAAGTTGAAATTTATATGAAATATTTCTGTAAGGTTTTCGTAAATAAGGGGAGGGGGACGGGGGTTGATGGGATTTTAGAGGGTATAGTGGTGAGGGTGGGGGGTGGGTCATTCTTGGAAGAAGATTGGGATGATAAGAGAATTTATGGAAGTTTGGAATAGTTACGGCTGCGTTGGCAGGCATGAGTTGAGTGTGTGTGCGCAGAAAAGGCAAAGAAATAATAATGAATGGAATATGGATTTGAATACAATATTTTAAGTGAGAGTTACCATTATAATATAGTTTGTATAAATTTAGTACTATAAATTAATGTTTTGAATGACTAAAATTGGAACTCTATTTCACAATTGTTCTAGTATGAAATTGTTATTAAGTGCTCTTCATCAAGTTTTTGGGAGGCCAAAAGTAATTTTTTATTAAATAATATTTTTAAAATTTTAAAGTGTTTGCATAAGAATAATTTTTTTGCTTTTGGGGGAAAAATTATAAATTCTAGCTTCTTTTAAGAATCAGAAATAAAAAATTAATTTATTCAAGCAAAAATAATCTTACAATAAATTTATATTTTTCAAATTATTCCTCATTAATTTAACATTTTTATTTTCCTTTTTATTTCTGCCATAACTTTCTTCTCCTTTTTATTTCAATCATATTTTTACTCTCTTTCACCTATCCTAAGATTAAATTTTAATTTATAGTGAATAATATATTTTGATATATTTAAATTATCATGTAAACAATAAGTAATACTATTAGATACTGAATGTTATTGCTTTGCAATAACTATACTTTATATTGACTAAATTTTTAATTTATATTTTATATTTTAATTAGTTGTTTTTTGAGAAATACTAAAAATAAATTAAGTAATACTAATTGCAAACTCAACATTACTGTCATTTTTTCGTAATTTGATACTTAAGCGTATATTTTGGAAAAATTGGCCCAATGCAATGAGCTTGCAAAAAGTACTATTTAAATGAAATGGCCAAACACAAACTGATATTTGACAAAAATACTTTTTCAAAAAATACTTAAAAAAATAAAGTACTTTTCATAATAAATAACTTTTGGTTGTTTGGCTAAACGGGCTCTAAATATTTTTAAGACAAACTTAAAGAAAATCTCATGGTATTAATGTCTCCATTAATAGGGTAATTAAATTCGCAAAAGGCATTTCTAATTTAAGCATTATGCCTTGGATTATTTGTCTTGTACATCCATCATATTTAATTTAACTTTTTTAAAAATTGACTTGAGTTACCGACTAATAAATAATTACGTTGTTATATTACGATTAAGGATTTTGTTGATCTAAATGTTATTGCGAACACATAACATTATACGCGCCCGATAGCTAACTAAATTTGTATACAATGTTTTCTGCTTCTAACTGCTTGTTTGGATAGTTGTTATATCTCATTTAATAATGTAATGTATCGTATTATATTGTATTATATCGTTTGATAAATATAATATTTGGATGTATTATCTTACTTTGTCGTCGTTATACAGTATTACGCATCAGTAATATGATGAATAAACTTGTAATATTATAAAGAAAAATTATAATATGGTATTATAAAAAGATAGGATAAATGATGAAAAAAATTATTTAATAATAATGAAGAGTAAGATTGAGAGAAAAAAATAAGTTAACAACGCGACCACACCAAACCGGTCCAACGTTTATTTTATCCAAAACATGGTGGAAACACACATTTTAATAAAAAAAAATTTATTCAGTTATAGAAGTGATCCAAGTTGAGAGCAATAGTGCGTTTGTTGCATATGTTGTACCCATACTATATACTATAAGCAAATTCTGTGAGTAATATTATTCAATTTGCTGCAAATTGAGCCTTATTCTTTACGCCATCTTTTGGCTTAATTGTAGCTATTATAATTCAAAGTACGATAAAATCAACGAGTTGGTTCGCTTTTGATTCCTCACACAACGTTTGTTACAAACATGAATTTTTGTTTTTCTTCTCAATCTTAAGTAAATGCATGCAGCAACCAAAAAAAAACTCTTATTAGTGAGATGATAATTAATCAATTACAATGTAATTTGATATCTAAGCCAGGTACATATCAAGTGAAATTTTCTTTAAACTGTGACCTATTTATTTGCACAAGTAGAATTGCTACCATTTAAATTTTGACTTTATTTATAAGAAGAGTTTTGTAAAATTAACCTCCGCGCCAAAATATGGAAACAAGCTCCTACCAATCGCCAGGATTTCGTATTTGATATTTGTTTCGCTCAAAAATTATACTCGTACTTATAAGCTTAAAAACAATCAAAAATGTATAAGGGTAAATCGTAATCAAATATAATGAGCCCTAGAGATGATTATTGTCTTAAGATTGTTATAGATCTGAAAGTGTGAAGAAAAATGAACTTAGCTTATGAGAGAAACAATAGTTAGAAAACCAAGAGATAGAGATAGAAGTTGTATTATCCCCAGTATAATCATGCATCCTATTACAATGTGAAGGTCTCTTTTATATAGTAGGAGACTCTCCTCGAAGTAATCAAAAAGTACAAAAGTTGGTGGCTTCCACTCAGTAAAAAAGTTACGCACTAAACGACGCCGCTTCTTCTTTACCAACTTAGGTCGTGGTCTTATTTAGGTCGACCTTATCGTAAGGGACGTGCCCACTTGACGTGGGGGCGTTAAGAGCCAAATTTCACCCTATGTAGTTAGTCCATCCGTTCGTTGGATACGTACTCGATGACCGTCTTCAATGGACGAACATGTATGATTAGCTTTTACGGAAATTTGGCCGCACCTATGAGCGCCTCTTTCAAAGATCATGAGTGTGTGCAATGTTTGTTGAGCCGTTGACATGCGACCCCTTTTATTGAGTGATGTCACTGGTCACATGCGTCATTATTTTACTTGTTCCCGAGACTGTTCAGAGCATAACATGACGTTTTGGTTTCCCGCGTCAGTTTCAGAATTGTGTCTCTTCGACTTCCGTGTACCTTATTCCTATAAATAGAGGAGTGGTTCAATGGGATTCATCTTTCGAACCTTTAGAGAATTTTCCTTTGTCTCTTTCTTCATCTTTTTTTTCCTAGTAATGGTTGCATCGTTAGAGAACTACCATTTCTAAGGGTTGTATCTCTTGTTGTTGACACCTTTTCTTATAAATTATATCATGGTGAAGCGTCATCAAGACAACAAAAGGACCAAGGATAACACTCCTTCTAGGGCTCCGTCTTCTTCCAATGGTGAGGAGGAAGAAGTGGAGAAAACCCTCGTTCCCTTAATGGTGGATAATATTCTTCTGAAGGACCTGAGTGTTCAAAAAGACTTCAACTCGACATGCCCCTCCTTTCCTTGGCAGCATAGTGAGTTACTGCAACCTCACCTAGATGCCATCAGAACTACGTACAACATTCACGGCCATGTTGAAATGGCTCCGATCAGGACGGACTATGACAATGTGCTAGGGTTCTGTACGTTCTATGAATACGCGCTCAGGATCGGATATATCTTTCCGCTAAACCCTCTAGCGGAAGATCTTTGCCGCTTTTATCACGCGTGCCCCGCTCAGCTCACGCCTTATGCCCTGAAGGTGTATCGAATTATCACCACGCTTGCGGGCAAGGCCGGGACCGTCGTTTTTGTTTATCACCTGCTGCAGATGTTCATCCCTAGCTACGTGAGAGGTACCATGCTCCAATTGAGAAGCCGTGGTAAAAAGAGCTTTATGGTGAGGGCGGGCGACAAAGCTAATCGTAACTTCTGGCGTAAATACTTTTACATCAGGACAAGCCATCTGGTATCCAATCCCGAAGGGTTTCCAGAGACGTGGAATGTGGGATGTAAGTATCTTTATATGTAATTTTGTAATGCCTTGTTTTGACCGATCAATCATTCTAATTTACTTTCCTTCCTTTTGTAGTGGTGGCTCGCTCGGCTTGTCCCATCGACGACATTAGATCGTGGGTGGCGGGGCTAATACCGCATGCGGAAAAATGCCACACTTGGGCTGAGTTTCGTAGATTATACGGCCCAACTGGTAACAACCTTTCCTGTTCTCTTTCACTCTGTTTTGGCTTGGAGACCCTTTTATTCAATGTACTCTCATTTGGCAGGTTGGGGCGCTTCTACAAAGGCGAAGAAGAAGAAAACTGATGTTGGCCCGTCTAGGGTGGAGTCCGACTCGATGGGGGAGATATATTTGTGGGAGGCTTGCCTAGAGACAGCGCCCTTTCAACCTCTCAGTAGGGGGCTGCGCCGGTGGGTGCATCTGAGGCGGTGCCTGAAGCTGCTCCAGTAGAGATACCTGAGGTTGTACCAATAGCGGCGCCTGAGGCCATTCCGGTGTTGGTACCTGAAGCTGCACAAGCAGAGGCAAATTCTATAGACGAAGAGCCACCGGAGAGAAAGAGGCGGCGACCGATTACTGGCAAGGGAATTGCTACTGGGGGTGCGATGCCTAGTGAGGCCCATCGAGAGTCGAGGCCAGTTTTTATGGCCGAGGCCATTCGTTCAGGGAGATTGGCTCCTGGGGGAACAATCGCCACCGTATGCTCGGCCCATGCCTTAGGAGATGGGTCGTCTTCTTCAGTTAGGGGAGCGGCCGTGGAAATTGAGAGGACGAGCTCTAAAGCCACTCTTGGAGAAGCAACGGGGGGCTCAGCCCACGTGAAGATGAGGGAGGGCAGGTCTACTCGCAGTATCATGATCCCTGGCGAGTATAATTTGCTAGAAGATAGTGAGCAAGCTACAGCAAACATGACCTTGTTATGTGCGGATGCGGAGCACGAGACGCCGAGAAGTGTTAGCAACAGGGATTTGTCGAAGCAGATCGCTGGCGCAGCTTTGTAGGTAGCTTTCAGTTTTTCTTTTATGAGTCGTAAAAGCGACTATGGTACGTACTGACATGTTTCTTTTATTCTTTTCATACCCTCATCTTGGAGTGGAGAGGAGGTGGAGTGAACAGAAGAAGGCGGCCACCTTCAATAAAATGGTGAAGAAATATAAGGAGTGTCATGTCAAGCATCAGGCGTTGGCAGACGTACTCAAATAGGAACCCCAGTTTCGGACGTTCCGTGAGTTTCTTGGGGAATTGGAAGCTCTTTTGAAGAAGAGAGCGGCCGATCTGGAGGAGATTGATGAGTAACTCATGGATTTTTTGGCTCGGAACATCGAGCTGGAGACCCACCTTCAGTCAAAAAGGGAGGAATTAGAGATAAGTCGTGGGGTTGCGGTGGAGGATGCAGAACTACGGACCCAGGTCCCAGCCCTTATAGCCTAGCTTGATGCTAGGACGTCTGAGGTTGAAGCTCTCAAGAGAAATACCCCACAAGACGTTGTGCTTCATGATGTGCATGAGATGTGGGTGTATCATCATGCCAGGTTGGTCATTTTTTAGGAGTTCTTGGCAAAAGGTCGAGCTTCTGAGGCGGAAGTCAAAAGGCAACGACACTTAACCCGTGTTGCCTGTGAAGTGACCAGTTATAGCTCTGACTAGCCTGGTAGGGATGGATGTAACTCAAAAAATGTCAACCATTTGGACTCCATTTCATGGATTTCTAAGGCTTATCATCCTGGAGATGGCAACAGACCGGATGGCAGTCAGGTGGGTCGTGATGGGCAGAGTAGTGAAGGCTCTTAAAACTTTGTATATATTTTTTTATGTAAATAGGGCCTTTTTCTAAGGTCATATGTATATATACTTGTGAAGATAATGGATTATGACTTTTTTCTATTGTTTTTCTTCTTTTGTTCCTTGGAGATTTTACCGTGTTTCTGATTGCTACTTTCGCGCTTTCCACCGTAGTTTAGGCTAGGTCGGCACGGGCGATTTTGACTGCTATCGAACGGCCGACTATCGGCGTTGACGGTCTTAGCCGGATTTAGGTTAACGTCCTTAGTCTTGATAGAGTTGATGGCTTTGACATTTGGCCACATAGGCGGCTTGATTGTCGCCGTCATTTGCTTGCCGTGATCGAACTAGGTCGATTGTTGGCGATGATGGCCTTAGTCATGTAAAGTCGGTGACCTTTGGTCGTATCTAGTTGACGGCTTTGGCCATATATTCGATTTCAAATGTCGTCAAATCATTTCTTGCTGTAGTCGAACTAGGTCGACTGTTGGCGGTGACGACCTTAGCCATGTGAAGGCGATGACCTGTGGTCATAGCTTATACATGGCCTTAGCTATATGGTCGACTTTGACTATCATCGAATCATTTCCTTGACGTAGCCGAACTAGGTTGACTGTTGGCGGTGACTGCCTTAGTCATAGGAAGTCGATGACCTTTGGTCATAGCTTATAGATGACCTTAGCAATAAGGTTGACTTCGATTGTCGTCAAATCGTTTGCGTTCCGTAATCGAAATATGTCAACTTTTGGCGGTGATGGCCTTAGCCATATGAAGTCGGTGACCTTTGATCATAGCTTATAGATGGCCTTGGCCATATGTTCGACTTCGAATGTCGTCGAATCGTTTGCTTATTGTAATCGAACTAGGTCGATTATTGGCGGTGATGGCCTTAGCCATATGAAGTCGATTCCATTTGGTCATAGCTTGTTGATGTCCGTAGCCTTTCATACATTGGATATGGTTGTAGCCTTTCATATATTGGAGATGGTCGTAGCCTTTCATACATTGGAGATGGTCGTAGCTTTTCATATATTGGATACGGTCGTAGGTCGTAGCCTTTCATACATTAGAGATGGTCGTAGCCTTTCATACAATGGAAATGGTCGTAGCCTTTCATACATTGGAGATGGTCGTAGCCTTTCATACATTGGAGATGGTCGTAGCATTTCTTACATTGGAGATGGCCGTAGTCTTTCATACATTGGATATGGCCGTAGTCTTTCAGACATTGGAGATGGCCGTATTCTTTCATACATTGTAGATGGCCGTAACGTTCGTACATTGGAGATGGCCGTAGCCTTTCGTTCATTGGAGATGGTCGTAGCCTTTCATACATTGGAGATGGTTGTAGCCTTTCGTACATTGGAGATGGACGCTGCCTTTCATACATTAGAGATGGTTGTAGCCTTTCATACATTGGAGATGGTCGTAGCCTTTCATGCATTGGAGATGGCCGTAGCCATTCGTACATTGGAGATCAAGCTAGTCCAGTCCCTTTATCATGTCGGCATGATCGTAGGGAGAGGCTGATATGGTGAACTTGTACCGCAAATGCCTCCAAGTGTTTCCTTTGCTGCCTCGTTAAAAACCTCCCCGAGAAAACCCAAATGGGACAAAACTCGGGTAAGGGAAAAAAGAATACGACTCGGGAGACGCCTTTCAGAAGTGGAAATACTTGAGGAAGGAAATGTTCCAGTTGTTTTAGAGCGTTTTCCTTCCATTTTTTCTAACTTAATGCCCCCTTTGCTGGCTACTGCTGTGATTTTGTAGGGTCCTTTCCATTTGGTGCCTAATTTTCCTTCACTTGGGTCTCTGGATGTCAATGTCTAGTCTTTGAAGACATAGTCTCCCACTTTGAGTGGTCTTATTTGGCCCTCTTGTTGTAGTATCTTTAAACTTGTTGTTTTTGGGCCACCATTCTGATATGGGCCATTTCTCTCCTTTCCTCAGCTTCGTCAAGGTCTTGGAGCCTGTTTATGTCGTTTTTCTGTTCCACTAGTGTGTGAATATCTTAGGCTTGGTTCACCGACCTCGAGGGGTATTACTGAGTCAGTTCCGTATACCAGCGAGTATGGTGTTTCCCCATGCTGGTTTTGGGTGTGGTCCTGTACGCCTACAACACTTCGGGTAGCAGCTCGGACCATAGCCCTTTGGTGTCCTCGAGCTTCTTCTTCAGTATGTTTAATATTGTTTAGTTGGAAGATTCTGCTTGTCCGTTAGCGGCGGGGTGATATGGTGTGGAAGGTATCCTCTTGATGCGCCATTTCTCGAAGAATTCAGTCATTTTGTGACCGATGAACTATCGTCCATTGTCACAATTTATTTCTTTAGGGATGCTGAAGCGGCGTATATATTTTTCCATATGAAGGAGATCACCTCCTGCTCGCATATTTGTGCGTACGCACCTGCTTCTACCCACTTAGAGAAATGGTCAGTTAAAACTAATAAAAATCGTACCTTTCCCCGTCCTGCGGGTAGGGGGCCGACTATGTCCATCCCCAATCTGATGAAAGGCCATGGGGATGTGACTGAATGGAGGGGATATCCTGGTTGGTGTATCATGGGGGCGTATTTTTGGCATTGTTCGCATCGGCGAACGTATTATGCTGCCTCCTTCTTCATGGTGGGCCAGTAGTAGCCGGCCCGTATAATGCATCGCACGAGGGCACATTTACTTGTATGGCAGCCGCAGTGGCCCTAATGGACTTCTTCGAGTACCGTCCTTGTTTGATGCGGCTCTAGGCACTTGGCCAGGGGTCCGCCAAACGTTCTTTTGTAGAGATCATTATTTATTAAGCAATACCAAGCAGCTTGCGTGAGGAGTTTCTTTGCCTCTTTTTTGTCGGGTGGCAGCGTTCCGTCCTACAGATAGGATACAAAATAGTTGCGCCAGTCCCAAGTCAAATTTAAAGAGAATACCTCAGTGTGATAGATGGTGGAGTGGAGGAGGGTGATCACGCTACCTTTGTTGAATTTTTAGTGGTCGTAGCCAGCTTTGCTAGACCGTCTGCTTCGATATTTCATGTCCTTGGGATTTGTTCGAAGTGGCATTCATCAAACTCAGCCACTAATCTATGCATTTTTTACTAGTATTTTTGCAATCTTTGTTCTTTAATCTAGTAAGTCACAGTGACTTGGTTTACTATAAGTTGGGAATCGCAGTGAAGGATGAGTCGGCGAGCCCCATATTTGATGGCCAGTTTCATGCTTGCAATAAGGAACTCATACTAGGCCTCGTTGTTAGTCATTTTAGGGTATCGTATGGACTGGCGAATTGTTTTGCTCGTGGGGACCTCGAGGATGAGTCCCAATCCTGAACCTGATGTATTGGCGGCGCCATTAGTGTAGAGGACCCATAGGTCATTATTGGTAGAGGCATGTTGTGCCTCAAGTTCTGCTTTTGGCAGGAATTTTGAGCTAAAGTCGTCTATAAAATTGGCTAGAACTTGAGACTAGATGGCGGTTCTTTGAAGATATGATATGTCGCGCTCGTTGAGCTCAAAGGCCCATCTTGCGAGCCGGTCTGATAATTCAGGCTTGTGTAAGACACTTCTTAATGGGAAGGTCGTTACCACTTTTATGGGGTCGCACTAAAAGTAGGGTCGTAGCTTACGTGAAGCTACTACTAGTGCCAGTGCTAATCTCTCGAGGTGTGGGTACCGAGTTTTGGCGTCCACTAAGGTTTTTCTAATGTAATAAATAGGGGATTGTGTACCTTTTCTTTCGTGAACTAGGCAGCGACCTCAGACACGGACAGATACACCAGCAGGGGTTTGCATAGCTTGCTTTGACCAGCAAGGGCGCGGTGAAGACAAGTACACTTTCAGTTTTCTCAAGGCTTCAACGCATTCCTCATTCCACTGTATTCCTTGGTCATTTTTCAGCACGTTGAAAAATTTATGGCACCTATCGGATGACCTTGAGATGAATCTGGATAGGGAGGCTATATGCCTCGTCAGCTTCTCTACCTGTTTTTTCCTATTCAGACCTCATTGCGTTTATCGCCTTGATCTGGTCTGGGTTGGCCCTTATGCCCCATTGCGATACGAGAAACCCTAAGAATTTTCTTGAGGCCACACCGAAAATGCATTTCTCGAGGTTCAACTTCATCCTGTACCTCCTCAGTATCTCGAAGGCCCATTTTAGGTGACCTATATAGTCTTCTTTCTTTGCCAATTTACCACCATATCGTCAATATAGACTTCTGTGGTCTTATTGAGTTGCTCTTTGAACATTCTGGTGACTAGCCTTTGGTATGTGGCTCCTGCATTTTTGAGTCCGAAGGGCATTACCTTGTAGCAATATGTCCCCTGGTGGGTGATGAAAGTTGTTTTTTCCTGATCCTCCTCGGCCATCATTATATGGTTGTAGCCAGAGTATGCGTCTAGGAAACTTAGCAGCTCATGCCTGCGGTCGCGTCTATCAGCTAGTCAACATGGGGCAGTGGGAGATAATATTTTGGGCATGCCTTGCTCAAGTCGGTGAAGTCTACGCACATTCTCCACTTCCTATTTTCGTTTTTTACCATAACGACATTAGCGACCCATTGAGTGTACTTTGATTCCCTGATAGAGCCGTTCGCCAGAAGTTTTTCCACTTCCTCACTGACCGCTTTGTTGATTGCGGCGTTGAATTTTCTTCTTATTTGCCGCACGGACGGGTGTAATGGATCGACGTTCAGCTTGTGAGTGGCGATTTCTCGCGGGATTCCTGGCATATCTGAATGGGAAAAAGCAAACAGGTCTACATGGTTAGATAAAAATTCACGATACTTACTTGTATTTGAGAGGTCATGCTTGTTGTAAGCTTTCCTTGTAGGGTCGTCCTTTTCCAGTTGGACTGGGTCGAGGTCTTTGACTCTAGCCTTGTAGGCTTCTATGACATCAGGATCTTCAATGGTGTTCTTTATCCGGTAGACCTTAATCCCCGACATAGCTGATTGCTATGCATCTGCGCTTGCCCCTTGAAGTTGTTTGGTGTTGGCGCAGTCCTGAGCTATTTTATAGCATTCCTGAGTGGTGCGTGGCTCACCTTGAATGCTGGATACTCCCCACAGAGTGGGAAATTTGATCATTTGATAGAAGTTTGATGGGATCTCTCTCATGGCGTGTATCCACGGGCGTCCGATGATAGCGTTGTATGTCGTTTCTTGGTTCATCACGTGGAAAGCTATTTCCAGCATGACCTCTCCTGCTAGGATGGGTAGTGATATCTCCCCGACGGTTCATTCTACTGCATTATTAAAAACAGTTAGTGTTATGCTACGCGGTATTATCTTGTCCTCGAGTCCCATTAGTACGAGGACCCTCGGGTGGATACTACAGGCACCGCTACCATCATCAACCATAATTCTTTTAACATACCTATCTGCTATACGTAAAGTGATAACTAAAGCATCGTAATGAGGGAAATACAAACCGTCGCCATCAGACTTATCGAAGGTGATACTATCTTCGAAATCGTCATATCGTTCGTGGGCGATAGTAAGCTTCACCTTGTGCGTAGTGGTGAACTTGACGTGATTGATCGCTGAGTCGTTGCCGTTTCTGATGATCATATTGATTGTGCATGTTTTTAAGGCGTCTTTGGTGGCCCGTGGGGTTGCTCCAGTCCACATGCACGATTTATTTTTCCTTTGTCACTGAGTAGCTCTCTCAGGAACCCTTGGTTAAACATCCTGACCACCTATTGCTGTAACCCTATACAATCTTCGGTTTAGTGCACTCGCTCATGGTAAAACTCGCACGGGGCGTTTAATTTTCTGGTGACGGGGTCAGAACTCATCTTTGCCGGCCATTGCACCATGTTGCCCAGCTTCTCAAGTGCGTACACTTTCTATAAAAGGGATACACAAAAGTTATGGGAAGATAATAAATGTAGAATAACTCTGTTGTTTTGTCGCAGGGCGACATGTCGTTGTAGCGCATCCACGTGCCTAGGTAGCGGCGGGTGAGAGGATATGATGTAGGGTTGGTGTCTTCCTTATTGGGATATGTGACTTGTTCTCGTCGTCCTTCGTTGCATCGGTCCATCCTGATTTCTAGGTGTATTGTTGTTAAATGTTAGTTCGTCCTGTTGAGGTCGTCCTCATCTACACGTACCTCAGCGCAATAGGCATTGTGAATCTCTTCCCACGTGGTGGGTGGGTACTTCATTAGATGACGTATTAGTTTTTTGGTCGCACTCGAGCCGTCCCTGCTTAACCCGTTCTTAAAACCAGCGACTGACATGCCTACCGCCACGTTTGGTAGGCTCATCCTTAATCTGTTAAATATGGCTAGGAAATCCCTGAGTCCTTCTCCTGTGGTGTTCTGAACAGCGAATATGTCATTGACTCTCGCTTCTACTTTCTTTGCTCCTGCATGGGCGGTGACAAACTTGTCCTCCATCTCCTTGAACGTAGAAATGATATTGTCCGGTAGCTGGGAATACCAGGTTAGTCCTCCTCCTATTAGTGTTTCGCCGAACTTCTTCAGCAGCACAGATGGTACCTATTCTTTTGATAGCTCGTTACCTTTACAGCCGTGATGTAGTGGATCAGATGATCCTCGGGATCTGTGGTTCCGTCGTACACTCTTAAATAAGGATGCATTTTGAAGGTTTTTGGGATGGAGTTTGGTGCAGCCTCTTCTGTGTAGGGTTGTTCAACAAACCTCCACACATCATGCTTTGGCAGTAGCTTGGGAGCACCAGGGATATTCTCCACCCTCTCCTAGTATTCCTTCATCTAGTCATGGAGTGACTTGTTTTCGTTTTTCATTTCCTCCATATTCTTTAGGATAGCTGTGAGCGTGTCACCGTTGACCCGAGTATTGATGAGCGCATTGTTTGCTTGTACGATCTCGGTTTCACGTTCAACTTCAGCAAGGTCTGTTGTTAGCGTGCATCTGACGTTGTTTTTGGGTGACTTTTTAACCAAGCCACTTAGAGTACTCGCTAACCATTCTTCCAGTAGTTTCCTGTCCTATGGGGGTGCTTCTTTAGTTGCGGATGTAGAAGTCCCTTTTCCCGCAAGATCGTTATATATATGGGTGGTGTAGGTGGGATTTCTCCGCTTGTAGTGGTTCTAGGGGTTGCAATCGAGACACCTTCTTCACCGAATTCGTTGAGAGAACCGATGAGGTTGGTTGCAACATCTGCTATCGCTTTTATTATTGTGTTGTTGTCAGCCATTTTTCGTTTGTGTGTTGTAGAGAAGGGTTTTTGATGGTTCTCTTGGTGAAAACTATGGTTTTTATTCTTTAAATTTCCACAGACGATGCCAAATTGTTTAGCTCAATAATTATACTTGTACTTCATAAGCTTAGAAATAATCAAAAATGTATAAGGGTAAATCATAATCAAATATAATGAGCCATAAAGATGATTATTATCTTAAGGTTGTTATAGATCTGAAAGTGTGAAGAAAAATGAACTTAGATTATGAGAGAAGCAATAGTTAGAAAACCAAGAGATAGAGATAGAAGTTGTATTATCCTCAGTATAATCATGCCTCCTATTATAATGTGAAGGTCTCCTTTATATAGTAGGAGACCCTCCTCCAAAATAATCAAAAAGTACAAAAGTTGGTGGCTTTCACTCAGTAAAAAAGTTAGGCACTAAACAACGCCGCTTCTTCTTTGCCAACTTGGGTCGTGCCCTTATTTGGGTTGACCATATCATAAGGGACGTTCCCCCTCGGCGTGGGGGTGTTAAGAGCCAAATTTCACCCTATACAATATTTTCAAGATTTATGATGATTCATCGGGATTTCTTAGCAAAATCTTAGGGATCACCAAGATTTCTTATTTGATCTGGAGAAACTTACTTTCATTTTTACTTTTCTCACGTGTCTACCACTTCACCACTAAAAAGTGAATTGAATTTTTGGACGCCCGAAAAGGATCGAAGTAGTTGAATAGCCTAATTACATTCAATTTATTTTTGTGAATTTCTTGACTTTTCACTAAGAGGGTATTTAAAAGATATTAGCGGATGACATGTATGGTTAGGTTCCATTTGTATACTCGATGGAATCTAGCACCAATTTCTTGCATATACCAATTGAAATATTTTGAGAAATTGAGTATTAGTATCAGGAGAAAAAAGAACAAATATATGACTAGCATAATATCTATGATTGGATTCAAAAAGGCATAGGCCTCGGGCAATTTGTAATTAAGTTACATATGAATTCATGATCCCAATCTTTCTTAGTATATCTAGATAATAGGTAGGAGCATAAACTGAAATATCCCGGGGCTATATAAAAACGGCCACAAATTTTATCTTACTCGTCGTGCTTTGTCAATAATAAGGTGGGAGTGGACTCAATAGTGGTCAAGATGCAAGAAGCGAGATTGAGATGGTTCGGCCAAGTGAAAAAGAGATTAAAATGTCCTAGTAAGGAGTTGTGTGAAGTTAGCTATGGCGGGGCCAAGGAGAGGTAAAGGTAGACAAAAAAGTATAGGAGAGAGGCGATTAGGAAGAGTATAACACATCTTTAGCTTGTCGAAAGTAGGGGTTATTTGACCAAAAAATATTAAGTCCTTTTTGTTAAACCAATTAAATAAGAAAATTCCGAGCAAATCCTAGTCAGAGATAATTTATCCTATATCTGAGATAGAAGATAAGAATAAGCAAGCACAACTGAACGTAAAATTTTATTTACAGTCACGATTGAATTCCATAATGTATGGAAAGGGTGATTGCTTTAATAATATTAAATGATAATGAAGAATAAATAAGCGAAAAGAATTACCATTATTGAACAAGACAAACCTTCATACATTGGGTAAAGGTGAATTACCGATGAATACCAAGATTCTAAACTCTGTACTCCTTTTTGGGTGAAGAACCTCCGGGGAGAGAACCTCCTCTCTTTCAGAGAGATGTCTTCTTTTTTATGTGTTCCCATCAGTCCCTTTTTTGTTAATCTCTCTCATGATATTTATACAAAACACTTTCCTTACCCAGCGGTCTTTAACCAGAATACCTAAGTTCTTGGAATATCTTGTAGAATATTCCTTCAAAATATATAAGTATTGAACTAGTCGTTCAAGCTGAATTGAGTGCTCGCCCTTGACCGTAACTAAATCACTCGCCGGTATATTGCTTCCTATACGTGATCTCGTCTTGGTTGACTCTTAGTCGTTCTTCATTAAGTAGAATTCCTTTGATCAGATTTTGACCTATACAGTTAGTCCCTCCACCCGTCAGGGTTGCTTTTGGGTGAGCTTGGTGACCGGACTTCGCCAGGATACCCCTTTTTTGGCCAGGTGGCGATGCGACGCTTCAAAAGTCGCGCCTGACCGTTACATCAGTGGAAATGACATTATTTCATCGTGCATCATTATGACGCACGTTGTCCATATGTTACATTATTTCCCTCACTTCTTCTATTCTGAAATTAAGGAGGTGGTGTTTGAGCTTTCCCGATTGGGGTGCCTGTATTATTATAAAAAGGGATAGGCACTCCTCATTTGAATTATTGTAATTTTAGATCCTTTGAAGCTCGAGTTCTTTTCTTCTTCGTGTTTCCAGCTTCTGTGATTTCTTTTTCCCTTCAGTGTCTTTTGCTACTACCATCTCTTTCATCTTTGTAGTTATTTTTTCACATACAATCAGAAAATGGCCAGTGCTTCCTCTGACCCTGTGATGTTAGCTGTGGATGCCCCTCCTTACGGGGAAGGGGCGACCGTGGTGGAAGATTAAAACTTCCCTACCATGGACGAGATAATCCCACGCTCTGGGAAGGTTAGGTCAGCCTTCAAAAACCTAACTTAGGATGAACTGAACATGTCATTTCCACGATGGATGCGACATTGATTACTACATTTTAGATTAAGTGGCGAATCCCGGCCCATTTTGAAATTTTTCCTATTGTTAGTGATATAGTACAAATACATTACCCGGGGTACTTCGCATTTTAAGCGTACCCGTTTTTCATCGGCACACACTTACTCTTCCTTCCTTGGCAGAGGATTTTTGCCGTTTCTACAACGTATGCCCCAACTCAGCTCTCCCCGTATATATACAAACTTTTTCTCATGCTTATCAAATACGCGGAGCTGTCCAATTGTGGTATTTCTCTACGCCATGTGCTTCACCTCTTTGCCACAAGATCTCACAGAGGCACAGTGATCATATGTGCCATCGGGGGACCAAAGGGTTGGTGGTGAAGATGGATAATAAAACTAACCGTCAGTTTTGGGAAAATTTCTTCTATGTGAAGACAAATCACGTGGTATCGAACCCAACAGATTCCCCGAGGAGTGGAACTTTGCTCGTGAGTGCTTCTCTTCCAAAATGACTGTTGCTTATTTGGGGTTAATCTGATCGTTCTTTTTCTACCTTTGCGGATGAGGGGGAGCCTCCTTCAACAATTGTTGATATTGGCAACAAGGTGTATCAGGTTTTCGCCCATAAAGTGGGGATTCACGAGTGGTGCCACTTCAATAAGAGGTTTGGGTGTAGACCTACGGCCGGTGAGTCGCCTTTGGCTTTAATCATTAATTTTATACCGTCATTTCTATCCTCATCTATCTTTTTTATAAGTCTGAGTGTAAGGGCTCCTACGCCTGCTTTTCGCTAGTTGGGTATCTATGTTGAGCCCATACTTGTTACGGCTACAAGTGAGCCTGCTCAGGCCGCTGCTGTTTCACAAACTACAACTTCGTGCGGGTTTGGACACTCAGATGCTGCTCCCCTGGCAGGGATTCTACCTCTCGCAGTTCGTTTGGTGGATGAGTCATTAGAGGGCGAAGATGAGGAGGCTCCTTTAAAAAGGCGGAGGATAGTTGATGATGGAGTGAATGGGACCGAGGGGCTTTTGAGGGATGAACCCGTGTTGGCGGTGTCCGAACTGGGCGGCGGTACTAGTTTGGTCATGGAAATCGTGCCTCCTTTGGTCGTGGAGATAGCGCCCTTGGAAGGGGGATAAAGCTCGAAGGCTGCTGCGATCGTTTTGAGTGGTCTATCGACTTCATAATAGGCCTGTGATTTCTCCTCGGCCAGCGAGAGGGAAAAGGGCATAGTTATAGATGACTATGAATCTGGTTCGGATATTGACCCCGAGGACATAAGCATGTTTGAGGCAGGGTTTACTCGGGTGCAGGCAGGAATGGATGATTCCTCCCGCATAATCGAGATTGCTCCGGAGTGCAATTTGTTGGAGGACACGGTGAGCGCGGTGCCCCAATTTGCCTTTATTTGTTTTGCAACTGAAAGTAGGGCCCTTCAGGAGATCAGCAATGCTAGCCTATCATGGGGCGTAGTCAGAATGGATCTGAGGGTGAGTCTATTGCTAGTCTATTGCTTTCTTCATTTTACGTCTTCTACTATTGCTGATTTTCTCTTTCTATTTCCTTTTCTTTCTTCAGACTTTCAATTTAGAAACTGAGAGTATGCGCTGCGAGGAGAAGCGAGTTGCTGCTTTTCAGAAAATGGCTTCAAAATACCACAATATCGTGACAAGTGCCGCGAGATGCATGCACGACTTAGGGTGGGAAGCATTCCTCAGTCCCTTAGAGAGGAGTTGGAGCGGAAGGACGAGGACCTGATATGGTCTATCGGTAGATGCAGCGAACTCGAGGGGCTGCTTAGGGCTAAGAAGAAGAGCTCGAGGTGGGAAGGGTATTTCAGTTGAATGTGTTGATCTTCAAGCAATGGTGTTGCCACTAAAGTCTCAGATCTAAGTGTTGAATTGGCGGAGAAGTTGACCGAGTTGGAAGGGAAGGCGATCGAGCTGGGGAGGGTTGAGAGAGCCCGAATAGCAGCCTTGGCGAGGGCTGTGGCACTGGAAGAGTCTATCCGCGTTCTCAGGTCTGAATGTGCAACTGAGATGGAAACAGGCGCTCTGAAGGAAGCGCGGATTGGTGGCTTTGAGAGAGATATCCCGATTCTAGGTGATCAAATCTTCGCCCTCGAAGCTGAGAGGACGCGATTGTTGGCTTTGAATCCTCCTATGTCTACCTTTGTTGATGTTCCTCGTCATTTGTACGAGATGTGGATCCATGCTGAGGCTCAGAAGGATATATATAAGGGCTTATTGGCGGCAAGGAATGTTCTGGAAGCCGCTTTTGAAGAAGTTCATGTGAAAGCGAGTGAGGATCGTCTTGTCTGCGACTATGTGCCCGTGACTCCAGAGGCTAATGGAGACGATGAGGCTGAGGACGAGTTTAACTTTAATGATGAACATTCTAATGGAGAGGGTGATGATGGAGGTGAAGTCGCTGAACCAAGCAGGGAGAGAGATGACGGCATGGATGGGGATAATGTTGAGTGAAGCTTTTGTACTTTAATACTTAATTTTTCCTCATGTACTTTTTTAACTTAATTGGTTGGGTGGGGGCCCTCTTTTAGCCCTTTGTAAGACATTATTTTTCCTTTGAATGAAATAGTCGATTTGTCCTTGATTGTATGTCTTTGGCCTTTCCTTTTTCTTTTCGAATTCTTGTATCTTCTCGCAATAAGTCCCTAACTTTTGGTAGTTAACTCGAGCGGGGTCAAATTTGACCTGCTAATTTGAGGTCAAACTTGAATTCTTGAAGTCAAATTTGACTTTCTAATTTGAGCGTAGTCGAGTTTGACTTGTTAATTTGAGCGAGGCCGAATTTGATTTATTGATTCGATAGAGGTCAACTTTAACTTTCTAATTCGAGTAAGGTCGAATTTGATTTATTAACTCAAGCGAGATTACCTTTGACTTGTTAATTCAAGCGAAGTCAAATTTAACTCGCTAATTCGGACGAGGTCAAATTCGATATATTAACTTGAGTGAGGTCGAGTTTGACTTATTAATTCAAGCGAGGTTGAATTTAACTCGCTAATTCGAGCGAGGTCGAATTTGATTTATTAGCTCGAGCGAGGTCGAATTAACTTGTTAATTTGAGCAAAGTCGAGTGTACATTTCATGCGTTGGTGTAATGTGTAAACTTGATGGGGTTACGTAGGAATTTTGTATGCTGCCTTGCTTATTCATTGGAGAAGACTGCATGTTGTCGTACGGCCCATACATACATTCGAAGAGTCCCACTCTATATGGTCCATTCATCGTTCTGCCTAGATGGGTAGTTTATAAATCGGGATATGAATGTCTCGCTCAAGCTTCAAGATGTCTTAATGTATGGACGAGATCAAATTTTAGCTAGTTATGTCGTCGCATAGTTGCTTTGGCGAGAGCATGGGCGAGTTTCACACACATGTGTTCTGTCCGTATGTTGGAAAGATTCATATGTTTTCTCGGTTGGTGACCCAGTCCCAGTCTATACAGGATTTTCCCTTTATGGTGTTAAGAACCAACTTGTTGATGGGGGGTCACTCGACCGTTGCCTGTAGGACGATATGGCGCGGAACATTTTCTTGGTGTGTTGTTTTGATGGCGTTTATTCATTATTCCCGTATCTAGAAGAATGCTCATGTTCCGATCCCAATCTAAAAGAAAAATAACAACTTAAATCCAAACAAAATTGTTTATCACCTTGACCTGATTGGTTGGCGAGGGGAGAGCGGCACAGTAGAATGACTCATTTCGACTCGTACTTGAATGTTGGCTTCAGACCTGATCTTGGAATTGTGCTTAGCTTCGTCGTTTGTCGAATCTGGGCATCTTGTGGACTGACTATTTACATTGCCATTAGGATCTCGAGTTTGAGTCCCAATCCGATCCAGTCCCGAGTGCACAAAAATAAGGAAAATATAAGTCATACCGCAAACACACATGCATGATAAGTTTGTTATTCCAAAGAACTACACAACAGACTGACATTCCTTCCTAAGAGAGAGGAGTCCAATGTACATAAAGTATATATTGGTATCTAACGTTAATATGGAAATAGGATTGCGGACGTGCTCAATGCATAGTGGTCATAATCCTGCTTTGACACCTCACACTCACGACATACCAAACCCATCACTACAGCAAGACGTAGCTTTCATATATATATATATATATATATCAAACATAATTTTGATTTAGTGCAAAGGTATGAGCGTGGTTGGTTTGGCGGTTTCAAGAGCTTGTCTACAAATTTCTCATGTTTGCATTTGTAACTAGAGGGCGAAGCTACGACAAACGGGAAGTGGAACTCTGACTGAGTTTAAATCTAGAGGAAACTAAAACTGTGGCTAGAAAATCCCCACAGACATGCCAAATTATTTGACCAAAAAGTTTTAAGCCATTTTTGTTAAACCAATTAAATAAGATGATTTGGGAAAAATCCTAGCCGGAGATAATTTATCCTAGATCTGAGATAGAAGATAAGAATAAGCAAGCACAACTGAACGTCAAATTTGATTTACAGTTACGATTGAATTCTATAATATAAGGAAATGATGAGTTCTCCAATAATATTAAATGACAACGAAGAATATATAAGTGAAAAGAATCACCATTCTTGAACAAGACAGACCTCCATACATTGAGTAAAGGTGAATTACGATGAATACCAAGATTCTAAACTTTTTACTCATTTTTGGGCGAAGAACCTCCGGGGAAGGAACCTCATCTCTTTCAGAAGATTTCTTCCTTTTATGTGTTTCCATCAGTCTCCTTTTTGTTACTCTATCTCATGATATTTATACAAAATACTTTCCTTACCCAGCGGTCTTTAACCAGAATACCTAAGTTCTTGGAATATTTCTCTTAAATATCTAAGTGTTGAACTAGCCGTTCATGCTGAATTGAGTGATCGACCTCGACTGTAGCTGAATCACTCACCAGTATATTGCTTCTTATACGTGATCTCGGCTTAGTTGACTCTTGGTCGTTCTTCCTTAAGTAGAATTCCTTTGATCAGATTTTGACCTATATAGAGGTAAGTTCTGTGTACACACTATCCTCTTCAGACTTCGCTTGTGGAACCTTACTGGGTATGTTGTGGTTGTTGCTTTGTCACGAGTAAGCTTATCTTGCGTCGGTTCTGATGGCGGCCCAAGAAGATTGCTGGCCTAAAGCCAATTTTTAATCTGGGGCCTTTCAAAAGGAAAAAAAAATCATCTATATTTTTAATTGTAGTCTATTTTTCTAGCTTTTTAAGATGTAAATTGTTAATAGTTTCTTTTATAAATAATTTAATCCCTCCTAAGAATTGTTGATCTTAGATAATAGAACCAGATTCAAGAAGTTTATAACTTGATACCGAAATAATTTTTATGTTCTAATATATTTGTTGAAACGCTTGAAACCTAAGGGAGGAAAAAAGGGAAAAAAAAAAGCACAATATAATTTTATTCAACGGTACGTTTTTAACTCTTGTTTTTAATAGAAAAAATGAAACTCTTTTCTTCCTACAGAAAACAATATAACTTATTAAGAACTTGAGATTTTTGTAGAAACCAAGAAGAGAATATAAGAATGTAGTCCACGTTTTTTGATGAGAAAGATAAAAAATAAGACTTGGACTATTGAAGATACCAAAAAACGGATTCTAAAAGTTTATTACACATTTTTAGTGAGATAAAAGGAGAATAACAATATAGGTACCTCATTAATGATGTCAATCGTAAAATTTAAGTAATGAAAAGTTTTAAATTTGCGATAAGGTTTAGGGGGAGCGATTCTTTTTCTCCAATTTTTGCTTAAAAGGTTACATCAATACTAAATTAAAAGTTATATTTACTTTTTATAAAAGATTTATTTTATTTTATTTTAACATACCCAATATATTTAGACTCTAACTCTGAAGATTGTTGTGAGATATATATGATTCAACTTAACTTAATTAGATATATTGAATTCGAGTCCTGTAGTTAAAATAAATCATGTTAAAATGTATTCTCTCTTTTATGCTTAACGAATCTAGATTAGTCGGGGGTCTCAATACAAATACAAGTAAAAATAAAAAATAAAATTTGGGGCCCTCAAAATTTGAAAGGCCTAAAATTTTTGCTTTAGTGACTTGACCCTTGGGCCGCCCCTACCTGAAATCGGATCCCAAAATAGCCGGAGATAAGTGGACATATGAATCTGATTGATAATATGTAATAGTTTAAGCGATTTGAATGAACAGACTGTTTAGCTTACTTCTTTTAGTTTGTTTTAACCTTAAACCAATACATTATAATGAAGTTATATTCATAATCTAGTCAGTTGAATCATGTATGACAATAACATACTACATATCTCTTTCATCGTGCTAAATATCTCTTTCACCATGAGGCAAGAACTTTTGGAAGTTGTAAAATCTATATAAGTTTATTTTGCATTAGATTAATTTTTTAGATATTACTATCATTGTCTGCTGAAACTTTCGTTCTTTTTTGTTTTGACGGACATATATGAAAATGATGTCCAAGATCATTATTCGATTTTTATGGTTGAATCTCTAAATGTGCATATTCAAGTCAAGTGTTTCAGCCGCGCCGATCCCCACAATCCGTACCAATAAATACTTATCTACACCGAATATATTTATTAGTTTAATATAAACACTCTACGCGAATGGTACCTCACCATAGGTCAAGGTGTAGATGTGATTTTGTAGTACACGAAAATATTCCAATTTGAAAAACTAAAATTTGTTGTTGAGTCATTTCAGACGCCAAGGCTGACGTGGAATTATCATCTTCTCAAAAGTTCGATTTCCAAGATTTCTTTCCTAAGTTCCTAACTGAAATAGATAGCTCAGTTTGTTACAAATAATAGAAACGCAAAAACGCATATGTTTCTTCTTTTCCATTTCATATTTTATTAACCAAATCTTACCTCAGAAAAGCTAACGATAATAAGACGACGACAATAATAATAATAATAATAATAATAATAATAATAATAATAATAATAATAATAGTAATAATTCTCGACTAAGCATAAAGGGGTCTCTAACAAAAAAAAAGAGTACTGTTATGAAATCTCCTATTTAAGGTGAATGTCTATAATTAGAGAGATTCTAGAGTTCTATTCTTGGTAGATAAATCATCCCCCTCCCTATAAATAAAGGGGTCTTCTACCATTGTAAGACACTCCTAACAATCTCTAAGTATCAATAAGAAGAACTCTCTCTACTCTTCTCTCTATTTGCTCTTGTTCTTGTATTATTGTTCTTATCTTTTATATTATTTCATAACACGTTATCAGCACGAGACTCTACCATCTCAAGAAGCTCTTTAAGAAGATTAAGCCGCCGTCAATTTCTCCGCATCGGAGCCGCCGTCGTCTGCATCAGTGGAGAAAAGGAAGAAAACATTGAAAATATAATTGGTATACCTTAAAGGTAAGTATTTTATTTTTCCCTTTCAAATTCTTGAAATTCTATAATTTGATTTTATATACAAACATAGACAACAAAGTTTGATTATAACTCTAAAGGAGTTTGTAAGAAATTATAACCACACGAAGTGGTAAAATCTCTATGTCCTGCCATGATTAAATTCATGTATGATTGTGGGCAAATAATTGAAAATCCGTCCCATTGAATTTGCTCCATTCCCTTTAGAGAATGTGGAAGCAGTATATGATAAGTCTGAAAGAAGACTAAAATATTACCATGAAGGTATCAATGAATGTGGACGTGGCAAAGAATTCCGTCCAATTGAATTTGCTCCATTCCCTTTAGAGAATGTGGTAGCAGAATTTGATAAGTCTGAAAGAAGACAATATTATTACCGTAAAGGTATCAATGGATGTGGACATGGCAATAGACGAAATTATAATCGTCATTATTGTGATAATGAGAATAATAAAGATTCTCAAAATAATCTTTCACTTTATGAAAGTAATATTTGACATGAGATTGTGTAAAGCACATGATTATGATCCATTCCCTGAAGTGAATGTGATAATTGTAATAGAGCCCGTAAGTATGAACACGCTCTTGATGTAAATTTGTTTTATGTCTGACATTATGAAAAGAAAGTTCGTTGCCCTTGAAATTTCGGGCAAGAACTATATGACATGGGTGTTGGATGCTGAAATCCACTTAGATGCTATGGGTCTCGGAGACACCATCAAAGATAGAGAAAAAGCATCCACCCAAGACTGTGCGAAGGCCTTGATTTACTTGCGCCATCACCTTGATGAAGGTTTGAAAATTGAATATATCACAGTCAAAGATCCACCTATCTTGTGGAATGGCTTAAAGAAGAGATATGACAACCTGAAGTTGGTCACTCTGCCACAAGCACGATACGATAAGAATCCAATAGCAAATAGTTTATAAACTATATATTATCGTTGCGGTGAAAACGGGCACTGGTCAAAGGCTTGCCGTATACCATGACTTTTGGTTGACCTTTATCAAGCATCTCGAAAGAGTAAACGCCCTGAAACGAATTTTGTCTCTGACGACAACTTTGACATCACCCACTTGGATGTGGCAGACTTCTTTAAGCAACCTGAGGGGAAGATAGACCACCTAATCGGTGATGGTTCTGTGATGAAAGAAGATGGAGCTATTTGATTTTATTTTACTTGTTTGTATTAGTGAATGAATAAACTAATAGCCATTAGTATTAGCTCGTATTAGTTAGTTCATGATGCAATGTTAGTATTAGTTCTTTAGAATGTATCAATATGCTCAAATATCAATAATATTTTTACTTTCCAGTAGAGGTAATCGACTAACCTGAAAAACTAGTCGGTTATCTCATATTTCGCATAAAAAACTGCAAAACAATCGATTGTCAATGATCAAAAATCGATTGTCTTTAAAACAGTGTAATCTGGAATTTTTCAAAAATCATCCACAATCGATTGTCTATGTCTTAACAATCGATTGTCTTAAGACAGTGTGCTCTGGAATTTTTCAAAATAGCCAACAATCGATTGTCTATGTTTAACAATCGATTATCTTAAAACAGTGTGATCTGGAAATTTTCAAAAATTGTCAACAATCGATTGTCTATGCATAACAATCGATTGTCTTGAAACAGTGTGCTCTGAAATTTTTCAAAAATTGTCAACAATCGATTGTCTATGTTTAACAATCGATTGTCAATGCTCAACAATCGATTGTGTGTGTTTAACAATCGATTGTTTTATGAAAACGTTTAAACTGAAATTTTCAAACTGCATAGTAATCGATTATGGAAAACATATAATCGACTATCTGATTTTGTTAGTCAACTGTTAGCAGCAGATTTTGAAAATATTATGTGACACAAACGAATTGAAGTTGTTTATTCTCATGTTCGTATATTTTCTTTTATATGTCAAACCATGGGAAGTAAATTGATTGAAGACTCCGGAAGAGCAACTGTAACCCTGCCCAAAAGGCATGACGTTTATCTTAGAGAATGCAATATTCTCCTCCAAGTCTAAGAAGAACTTGTTGAGTTTTAAAGATATCATTCAAAATGGATATCATATTGAGACAATAGATGAGAATAATCTTGAATTCTTCATGAAAACGAGGCTGCCCATTTCGGTTTGGGTTCACGCCATTTTGCATGCAGCAATGCTAGTTTGTCGGCTGCCCATTTTGGTTTGGGTTCACGCCATTTTGCATGCAGCAATACTAGTTCGTCGGCTGCCCACTTTGGTTTGGGGTCACGCCATTTTGCATACAGCAATGCTAGTTCGTCTCTGACTGACGAATTGACACAAATATTCCCCGTTGCAATTGGTTTTGGGTCATGGACCCAATATATCCCATTTAAGAATCTTTGGATGCGCAGTATATGTGCCTGTAGCACCGCCATCCCGCACCAAAATGGGTCTGCAAAGAAGGTTAGGAATATATGTCGAGGTTGAATCGCCCTCCATTATTCGCTTCCTCGAAACATTAACAGGAGATTTGTTCACTGCACGATTTGCAGACTGTCAATTTGATGAGACACTTTTCCCAAAATTAGGGGGAGAAGTTGGTGAAACCAAACGGGAAATTTTGTGGAAAAATGCATCATTATCTCATCTTGATCCACACACCTCTATTTGTGAGAAAGAGGCACAAAAGATTATCCATTTGCAAAGAATAGCAAATCAAATGCCTGACGCATTTATAGATTTGTGAGTGTGGTATTAAATATACCACACTCACCCCTAGAAGGAGGTTTGAGATGATACCACACTCACCCCTAGAAGGAGGTTTGAGATGATATATGGCATGAATGATCGTTGGTCACGTACCTATTGTACGCCAAAGTATTTTGGAAATATGACTATTAAAGGACAACAATAATGCAAGAAACATATCTTGCATATAAGTTTGACATGACCATAATGGTATAACTTTCTCTTTAAGAAAGATATTCACCACATGGATGTTGATGAATCTGTGGTAGTACAAAATTAATTGAGAGCTCTAGAAGAGCCAATTATTACTATGTTGGAGAAACACAATTGAGTATTGTGCTGTAGTAAGTCTCAAAGAAACTTATTTAGTTTCCAAAGTACACGCGAAAGCGATTGATTATATTGAGACTATAAATAAAGGAAGGCTTTGATATCTCCTATTACTACAACTTGTAGCGGGGTAATTTGTATATGAAAAGCTACCCGCTTTGTTCTCCAATTTGTACTACACAAACGAAATAATGCCACAATAAAGTGGATATCTATTGGTATAAAACCCATGTCATAATAAACCTGAAGTTTATTGATAAGTGCACATGTCATGGTGTAAATTTGAAGTTTACCAATATTGACAATTTATTCAGTTGACATTCGTGTTAGCCATCTCATTTTATGTATGATGTGCAAATTCACATAGGTGAATATCAAAGAACTAGAAAGTTCTTTACGAATTCTCTTGTATCACTTGTTCTCATTAATGAACTGACCAACTAAAGAGTTCGGGTTGAAGCCCATAAATTCTGGAAATATCAAAGGTGAATATGGGCCCATTCACCTGCCATGTATACCACATATGATGCATCTATGATATGGTTACATGCGCAATTGTTATTGACCCGCAGCCTGGCCGGTGCTTGCGAGGTAAATTGCTCAGTAATCTAACTTCGAGCATAATTTCCAGATTCTCTACTCAAGATAGTTCATCTTGATAAGTTGGTTTATATCAAAGTTGGTTTAGCAAGATAATTATTGAGTGCTTCCACTTAATAGCTAAACTGTTTCTTATGAGAACAAAGTTATATATATCAGTTTGATATACGTTGTATGCGAGAGTATATTATATTCTCCCCTCACAAATGGTTCAGGGTCAGGAACCAAATAATTTCATCTTATTATTAATGTGCTGTGTATATTGACATGATAATGCACAAAGATGATTTTCCAAAGTTGAGGAAACAAGTTAGCTTTTCTAACATGAGGGGGAGACATGATAAACACTTGAGAAAATGTTACATGGGATGAATTATCATTTGTATATGTATATCCCCGAATATCATGATATGAACCTGAAGTTCATAAAAGGGATAATTCAATTGCAACATATTGCAAAGCATACTATACGCATTTGCTGACCCAAAGAAAGTAACTAAATGGAAGAGATACAATTCAAGAAGAATTGATTCCATATGAAAGACATGTAGTTTTGAACCTATAGTTCAAATGCTTGAAAGTATAAAGTCAAAGGTATGTATAATCAGTTTTCGATATCTTATTTGTTTAGCATGACGTGAAAACTTGATATGCATCTAAAGTCTATTATATGGCTTATATGACTTAACTTGAAAGATTTAAGTTGCTTGAAGCATATGCAATTCTTGGTCTTGAAGTACCACATCCCAAGTACAATTTGTGTACATATGAATCTTGCTATAACTATAAGCATGATGGCATTGAGAATGCATCTATGGAGATATTGAAGAGTTATTCCACGACATTATATGAAGATGTTCATATCTATCAAGAATGATGATTTCAAGGTACGGAATATTTATTCAAGTCAATATGGTTGATTTATCAAACATCTACCAAAGATTGTTTTGAAGATGGTGCACAAGATTGGAATGCAAATGCTCAAGGATATAAATAGATGTACTCATTAGGGGGAGTTAATGCGCGTTGCACTCTTTTTCCCTTACAAGGTTTTGTCCCACTGGGTTTTCCTTGCAAGGTTTTTAACGAGGCAACCAATAGGCGCATATTCAAACGTGTGTACTCTTTTTCCTTACTTTAATTTTTCCCATTGGGTTTTGGTTTTAAGGTTTTATGAGGCACATCATTGAATAGACATTCAAGGGGGAGTGTTATGAAATCTCCTATTTAAGGTGAATGTCTATAATTAGAGAGATTCTAGAGTTCTATTCTTGGTAGATAAATCATCCCCCTCCCTATAAATAAAGGGGTCTTCTACCATTATAAGACACTCCTAACAATCTCTAAGTATCAATAAGAAGAACTCTCTCTACTCTTCTCTCTATTTGCTCTTGTTCTTGTATTATTGTTCTTGTCTTTTATATTATTTCATAACAAGTACTATATAATGAGGAGATATTATTAGTTAATAATTGATAGACAAAGCAATAATTGGTTCTTATTGTTATGAAATAGAAGATTCTTACACTTCTATTTAAGGTGAATGTCTTTAATGTATCTAATTAGAGAGATTTTAGAGTTCTATTGGTGGTAGCTAAGTCTTCCTCTCCCCTATAAATAGAGGTGCCCCCTACCATTGTAAATCATCCCTTGAGACCCCTCTCAACTCAATAAGAAGAACTCTCTCTACTCTTCTCTCTATTGCTATTGTTCTTGTTCTATTGTTCTTGTCTTTTGCTTTAGTTTATAACACGTTATCAGCACGAAACTCTACCGTCTCAAGTATCATTCTCGAAAATCCAAGGTATTTTCCCTCTTCCTAATTTAATTTTCGAGTATGTCTGACATTATGAAAAGAAAGTTCGTTGCCCTTGAAATTTCGGGCAAGAACTATATGACATGGGTGTTGGATGCTGAAATCCACCTAGATGCTATGGGTCTCGGAGACACCCTCAAAGATAAAGAAAAAGCATCCACCCAAGATTGTGCGAAGGCCTTGATTTTCTTGCGCCACCACCTTGACGAAGGTTTGAAGATTGAATATCTCACCGTCAAGGATCCACTCGTTTTGTGGAACAACTTAAAGGAGAGATATGACAACCTGAAGTTGGTCACTCTGCCACAAGCACGATATGATTGGGCCCATCTGAGGCTACAGGACTTTAAGTCCGTTTCTGAATATAATTCTGCTATGTTCAGAATTACTTCTAAACTGAAGCTATGTGGAGATAACATCTCCGATTACGATATGCTTGAGAAAACGTTTACAACGTTTCATGCCTCCAATATGGTACTGCAGCAACAGTACCGAGAGAAAGGCTTTACGAAGTACTCTGAACTGATTTCTCTCTTACTAGTGGCTGAGCGAAATAATGATCTGCTCATGAGAAATCACGAAAATAGACCAACTGGGTCTACACCACTGCCTGAAGCAGATATGGTGCACTCGCATTATGCCAAACATAAAAGGGACCATGATCACGGTCATAAACGGGGTCAAAGCCAAGGACGTGGACAAGGAAGAAATTCCAAAGAAGTCCGTCACCCCCCAAAGAGAGATAACCACCGAAAGCAGAAACGGGATCCCGAAGATCCTAAGGCAAATAGTTCAGAAACTATATGTTATCGTTGCGGTGGGAAAGGGCACTGGTCAAAGATTTGCCGTATACCAAGACACTTGATTGACCTTTATCAAGCATCTCGAAAGAGAAAAGGCCCTGAAACAAATTTTGTCTATGACGACAATGAGGACATCACCCACCTGGATGTGGCAGACTTCTTTGAGCAACCCGATGGAAAAATAGACCACCTAATCGGCGATGGATCCGTGATGAAAGAAGATGGAGTTATTTGATTTTGTTCTACTTATTTGTATTAGTTAGTGAATAAACTAATAGTCATTAGCATTAGCTCGTATTAGTTAGTTCATAAAGCAATGTTAGCAGTAGTTCTTTAGAATATCTTCAATATGTTCAAATATCAATAAAACTTTTATTTTCCAGTGGGGGTAATCGACTAGCCTGAAAAACTAGTCGATTATCAACTATTTTCACATTAAAGTTGAAAAACAATTGATCAACAATCGATTGTCTTTGGCTAACAATCGATTGTCTTGAAACAGTGTGTTCTGGAATTTTTCAAAAATAGCCAACAATCGATTGTCTTTGTCTAACAATCGATTGTCTTGAAACAGTGTTCTGGAATTTTTCAAAAATAGCCAACAATCGATTGTCTTTGTCTAACAATCGATTGTCTTGAAACAGTGAGGTCTGGAATTTTTCAAAAATCACCCACAATCGATTGTCTATATCTAACAATCGATTGTCGTTAGGCAGTGTAATCTGGAATTTTTCAAAAATCATCCACAATCGATTGTCTATGTTTAACAATCGATTGTCTATGTTCCAACAATCGATTGTGTGTGTTTAATAATCGATTGTCTCATGAAAAACGCTGAAATTTTCAAACTGCAAAGTAATTGATTATGGATAACATATCTGATTTTGTTAGCCAACTGTTAGTAGCAGATTTTGAAAATATTATGTGACACAAAAGAATTGAACTTGTTTATTCTTATGTTCGTGTATTTCTTTTGTATGTTAAACTATGGGATAGCAAATATAGATATCTCACAAAGCGAACTTGGACCAACGTCCAATTGTAAAAGTATTTGCCTAGTTGATTCATGTACTACACATACAATACTCAAAGAAAAGAAGAGTAATTGTGTAAGGCAAACATTACTACAATCTATGGAAGTAGTAAATTGATTAAAGGCTCCGGAAGAGCAATTGTAACTCTGCCCAAAGGCATGACTTTAATCATAGAGAATGCAATGTTCTCCTCCAAGTCTAAGAAGGACTTGTTGAGTTTTAATGATATCAATCAAAGTGTTCTCCTCCAAGTCTAAAAGGAACTTGTTGAGTTTTAAAGATATCATTCAAAATGGATATCATATTGAGACAATAGATGAGAATAATCTTGAACTCTTCATGAAAACGAGGCTGCCCGCTTCGACTTGGGTTCACGCCATTTTGCATGCAACAATACTAGTTCGTCGGCTGCCCACTTCGGTTTGGGGTCACGCCATGTTGCATGCAGCAATGCTAGTTCGTCTCTGACTGACGAATTGACACAAATATTCCCCATTGCAATTGGTTTTGGGTCATGAACCCAATATATCCCATTTAAGAAGCTTTGGATGCGCAGTATATGTGCCTGTAGCACCGCCATCCCGCACCAAAATGGGTTTGCAAAGGAGGTTAGGAATATATGTTGAGTTTGACGCGTCCTCCATTATTCGCTACCTCGAAACATTGACAGGAGATTTGTTCACTGCACTATTTGCAGACTGTCAATTGGATGAGACACTTTTCCCAAAATTAGGGGGAGAAGTTGGTGAAACCAAACGGGAAATTTTGTGGAAAAATGTATCATTATCTCATCTTGATCCACATACCTCTATTTGAAAGAAAGAGGTACAAAAGATTATCCATTTGCAAAGAATAGCAAATCAAATGCCTGACGCATTTACGGACTTGAAGAGGATAACGAAATCACACATTCACGCGGGAAAATGTTCCGATCCGTATTGAAGTCCCTATTGGACAAATATCTAGTGTCATATCCAATGAGTCAAATGCACGCCAGAAGCGTGGCAGACCATTAGGTTCCAAAGATCGAAATCCTAGAAAGAGGAAAAAGAACGATCTAAATGACACTATGAAAGAATCACATGAGGACGCTCATGATTTGATTAATTCCGAGATTCACGAAGAATCTATTGAGCCTGAGACTCTTGAAAATACGGAATGCAAGAATGTGAGGATCTCGAACCTCAGTCTGTGGTAGTACAAAGTTAATTGAGAGCTCTCGAAGAGCCAATTATTACTATGTTGGAGAAACACAATTGAGTATTGTGCTGTAGTAAGTCTCAAAGAAACTTATTCAGTTTCCAAAAGTACACGCGAAGGCGATTGATGATATTGAGACTATAAATAAAGGAAGGCTTTGATTCTCCTTTTACTACAACTTGTAGCGGGGTAATTTGTATATGAAAAGCTACCCGCTTTGTTCTCCAGTTTGTACTACACAAACGAAAAAATGCCACAATAAAGTGGATATCTATTGGTATAAAACCCATGTCATAATAAACCCGAAGTTTATTGATAAGTGCACATGTCATGGTGTAAATTTGAAGTTTACCAATATTGATAATTTAGTCAGTTGACATTCGTGTTAGCCATCTCATTTGAAGTATGATGTGCAAATTCACATAGGTGAATATCAAAGAACTAGAAGTTCTTGTTCTCAGTAATGAACTGACCAACTAAAGAGTTCGGGTTGAAGCCCCTAAATTCTGGAAATATCAAAGGTGAATATGGGCCCATTCACCTGCCATGTATACCACATATGATGCATCTATGGAATGGTTACATGCGCAATTGTTATTGACCCGCAGCCTGGCCGGTGCTTGCGAGGTAAATCGCTCAGTAATCTAACTTCGAGCATAGTTTCCAGATTCTCTACTCAAGACAGTTCATCTTGATAAGTTGGTTTATATTAAAGTTGGTTTAGCAAGATAATTATTGAGTGCTGCCACTTAATAGCTAAACTGTTTCTTATGAGAACTAAGTTATATATATATCAGTTTGATATAAGTTGTATACGAGAGTATATTCTCCCCTCACAAGTGGTTCAGGGTCAGGAACCAAATAATTTCATCTTATTATTAAGGTGCTGTGTATATTGACATAATGCACAAAGATGATTTCCCAAAGTTGAGGAAACATGTTAGCTTTACTAACATGAGGGGGAGACATGATAAACACTTGAGAAAGTGTTACATGGGATGAATTTTCATTTGTATATGTATATCCCCGAATATCATGATATGAACCTGTAGTTCATAAAAAGGGAAATGCAATTGCAAAGCATGCTATACGCATTTGCTGACTCAAAGAAAGTAACTAAATGGAAGAGATACAATTCAAGAAGAATTGATTCCATATGAAAGACATGTAGTTTTGAACCTATAGTTCAAATGCTTGAAAGATAAAAGTCAAAGGTATGTATAGTCAGTTTTCGATATCTTATTTGCTTAGCATGACATGAAAACTTGATATGCAGCTAAAGTCTATTATGTGACTTACATGACTTAACTTGAAAGATTTAAGTTGCTTGAAGCATATGCAATTCTTGGTCCTGAAGTACCGCATCCTAAGTACAATTTGTGTACATATGAATCTTGCCATAACTATAAGCATGATGGATTTGAGAATGCATCTATGGAGATATTGAAGAGCTATTCCACGACATTATATGAAGATGTTCATATCTATCAAGAATGATGATTTGAAGATGATGCACAAGATTGGAATGCAAATGCTCAAGGCTTAAATTGATGTACTCATTAGGGGGAGTTAATGCGCGTTGCACTCTTTTTCCCTTACAAGATTTTGTCCCACTGGGTTTTCCTTGCAAGGTTTTTAACGAGGCAACCAATAGGCGCATATTCAAACGTGTGTACTCTTTTTCCTTACTTTAATTTTTCCCATTGGGTTTTGGTTTTAAGGTTTTATGAGGCACATCATTGAATAGACATTCAAGGGGGAGTGTTATGAAATAGAAGATTCTTACACTTCTATTTAAGGTGAATGTCTTTAATGTATCTAATTAGAGAGATTTTAGAGTTCTATTGGTGGTAGCTAAGTCTTCCTCTCCCCTATAAATAGAGGTGCCCCCTACCATTGTAAATCATCCCTTGAGACCCCTCTCAACTCAATAAGAAGAACTCTCTCTACTCTTCTCTCTATTGCTATTGTTCTTGTTCTATTGTTCTTGTCTTTTGCTTTAGTTTATAACACTTATCATTTTATCCGAAAACTCTTTGAGATAAGCTAAGGATGCAATACTGTTATTGGCGAAAATGATGGCCTGCCAGAAAATGCTGACGATACACGTCCATATCTAAAACTACTATGCAAAATCGATAAAGTTGAGGAGTATATTTACTTCTCAGTGGCAAGTTGACTTACTAGGGTCAGAATTACGAATTTTATCATTAACTGATACTGTAGTTTGGTTTTGGCGGCAAAATTTTAATTACTGATGAAATTATTATCTCAATATGATACCCAAAAATATACTTTGCTCAACTCAATTGTTTTGTACTGTGACAATTCGGAGAGACAAATTGTTTTCCTCTTACTATACAACACACCAAGTATAATTTAACATGTAGAGTAGGAAGACATTAGTAGATAGTATGTACGCAGAACTTAGTGAAGGTAGGGAGGAGAAGAGGAAGGAAAAACAAAAAACAAAGAGAAAGAGAGAGAAGAAAGGGAGGGAGAAAAGAGTAAGTAGTACCAAATAGTAACATGGAAATAAGATAATTGAAACGAACTAAACATGACAATATGACAAGGGAACTCTCAACAGCCTACTAACCTACTACCTTAATCCTCGATCTCCACACCCTGCTATTAAGATTCATGCCCTCAGTATGCTAAAGTCTCATCATGTCATGCCTAATCACCTCCCCAGTACTTCTTAGATCCGACTCCTATCAATGTTTGATACTATGATCTTATCAAACAATTTCTAACTATGCTTCACTAAATGAGTAAAGAATTAACATCCAAACTCACTTCTCCGAACTCTTACCGTTCTTTTTGATTGACAAATCAAGCATTAGAAACACTACTTTTGCAACCATGTAACACGCCACAGAACTAAGGGCAATTGATTTAAATGCATGTTTATAAACCTTCCTTTCGCTAAATTTCTGAAGTATGGCCGGGAAAAATAAATTATAATATTACATCCATAAAGAATTAGGGGCAACTCCCAAAACAAGAGTTATCCAACAAATTTCCATGCTCATGTAGTTTATAGCTTTTTGCCATATTTTCTCACTAGTCCATAAGCTCACAAGGTTTCTGTTACTGCCAAAATTACAACTTACCATCTCAAACTAATTCTTCAGGTGAAGCTTGGCCTTCTCAAAGTGGCTCAGTATGTCACTGCTTCATTGACATTTTAGCTCCTCAAAGATTGATATGCCTTGAAGAAGTACCTGAAAGATCCATCAGTTCGTATGAGTTGACTGCAATTCAAAAACCGCGGATTAATATGCAACACACCATATAGAAATAGGAACACTAGCAACAACTTTAAGCAAATGCAAGAAGTGACTCTATACCAGCTTGTGATGCTACAACAAAAGCCTCTCCAGACTGATATACTTAGAATTAATCCTAAATACCAAAAAATGAAAATGATAATATAAATACCCAAGGCATAAAAGAAGCATTTTCTATGGGATCCCGAAACCACCAGCTACCCCGACCTAATTCACTTCAGCCCACCAACTTATTGGCAAAATGCCTACAGTTAAAAACCACCGACATGTCAAGATCCAAATTCAAAACGGTTCCTGGTCAGAGACCCACTAATACCAGTATAATCTGTAGAGGGAGGATAGACGAACAATTAGGCAGGAATATCTTAAGTGGAGTCATAGTATATGCCTGTATACTCATCCATGCACATACCCATGTGCTCGCTTCTGAATACACCATTTTTTCGGCTTTAAAAATGAATAAATGTAAAGCATGGAAAATGAAATAAGGCAGTGGTCATGCCATATGCACCCTATATACATACCACTCCCACCCTTCTACCATACGATCCTTTCAGCGTTGCAAATGAATAAACACAAAAATAAAAGGAAAGAGAATAATGTAATGAATATAGCCATTTTGTTCAAAAGACGCATGCAAAAAAGCTCATCTTCAAATCAGTTTTAAGTCATGAAACCTGCAGTCTCAAGATTCTTTGGGACAAAACGTTATAAGCCCATAAGTTCCCTTATGTTCTACTCATCCAATACAAGGAGCCTAAGAAGCATCAGATAAGAATTTCAAATAACTGAAAACATCTATCACCTTGCTCTGTGGAAAAAATGGCCATGTTTACATCCTGCTAATTACAAGTGTAACCGCTTAAAATATACTTACATGGGAAAGCAGTGCAATCACATACATCCATCAATAAGAGGTTGGGTTAGGATCTCTTGCAGACTTGTCAGATCAGTTCAAGCCATCTAATTGAACTAGCATAACAATGATGCTATTCTAGAGTTCAAGCTCCCAAAAATAATAGTACTCTCTTTATAAAATAAATAAATAATATTTTCTCAAACTATGCAGCAAAAGCTGCAGATAAAGAAAAACTAAAAGTGAACTGCTTCACTACTTATAATTATACCTTTTTTATGGTGTCAGCATCGTATTAGCACCAAGTCTAAGTGCACAAGGTGAAGCTGCAGAAACTGGTGTGCAACATCTAGAGGCATCCCATTCCATATCAAAGGCATATTCCAACCGTCTTCCAAGAGATTTTCCCGAAACTGATGATTTACATCCAGAAAATCTGTCCTTCAGGTTTGAGGTGTCTTCCCTGTCAGAAGCTCTTGGGAAATGATGTGTGGGAGTGGTGGTGCCTGTGCAACTAGAATGCGTCGCAGCTTCGGGAAATCTGGAATTCTTCTTTCTTATGATTGAAGGAGTTCCTGTGTAACTCATTGCGGAATTCCTTAAGACAGATTCCGGACTGCTACCATTAGCAGAGACTGTTAATTTAAGAGTAGGAGGTGTAGAGCAAAATGGATGACCATTTTTTTGCCCGATAAGGTTGTCTCTACTAAGGTTTTCATCTGTTAAAGGAATCAGCAAGTCCTTTAACTGTGGTGGTTCATAATACAAGGAGCCCTGCTGCTTGAGACCCAAAGAAGGTTGTGTGTCATATGCTTTATTCTTCTTGTTACTTTGGGAATGAACCTCTGTAAAGCTAGCCAATGACAAACTCAAAAAATCATGGTCAGGATCATTAACAGTGTCGTGCGTAGACCATCTGGGAGATTCATACATGCTCCCAAAAGTAGTAGGATGAACAGCCTCAACTTGAGAAGTCCTCCATCTTGTGTGGTGCAACTGATCCAAAGGAAAATCTGAAGAAGAGGCTGAGAGTGGATATGATATTTTAGTGCGACTTAAATTGGATTGGCATGGTTCATCTGTCTCACCAATAGGAAGAACATCTGCCTTGCCAAATTGTATTCCACCAAGTGGCTTTATCAAATCCCTCACATTTTCTTCTGCTGATATACAGACTCCAAATAAGGAAGTATCCTTATGCAAAGCATTTCCAGCAGAATAAGCATATCCAATTCTCAGATCAGTTGATAAAGCAACAGCAGCATTATCCAATCCGCTCTGCTCCCCTAAAAAGATTGTTTGTTCTGCATTTTGAGCTTGTAATGGATGCTTCTTGATCTCTAGTTTTTTCTTGTCACTAGAGAAATTAGGAGATCCATCACTTTCAGTATCCAGCACTAACCTTCTTGGCAAATTCAAGTTTGATCTTTTCTTTACTGAGGAATTCCAATGATTTTTAATTGCATTATCAGTCCTGCGAGAGGTCCAAATGGAAAATAGATCAGCAAGGAAATATGGTACTTCATTGAATGAATCAAATAGCATGCGTCAATCTTAGAGCAAGAAATTCTGTTTAGAGTAATCATCATATATAAAGAACTTGGCTTGTTAGAGAAATATCGATGCATCTAGTACTCTAGGTAATTGCACAAAAGAACGTCGAACCTCCGGATGAAACAGGGTGCACATAGCGTCCTTAATGTATAGTTACATATCTTAGAATATCAAAACTACTCCCTCGAGGAGCTATCACACTATTACTACCTCTGTCCCCTTTGGTTGTCCTGACTTGCTTGCAGGGTCAACCTTTTCAAGTTAGATTGGACTCATATTAGTTAATCTTTTGGAAAATAAAGCTTAACATATTCCTACAAGTTGCAACTTTTTCCCATTTTGATTTGATAAAAAGAGATGCTAAAAGAGTTCTAGTAATAGAATGGTTTGAGCTTCAAGAAGTAAAATAAGAAACCATATTGGGAGAAATGGATTGCTAAGTCCAGATGAAGCGGAAACTGGAGAATAAGATAGAGAGAAGCAAAAGTGAAGAGACCGAGCATGCCATGTTTACCTATGAGCCGAAAGGTTAAAAGTGCGGGCTCTTGTGGACCCAAAAAACTGAATGGAGGGAAAATGTAAGACAAGTAGAATACTTCAGCTCCACCAGTGTTCAAAATTTTACTACCCTCTGTAAGCAATGTACTGATAAATCATAAAAACCAAAAAAGTTGTGTTTGATTTGGCATACGAGATATATTACACTTGTAGTAATGATAGCATTGCAGCACCATGTACTCATTGGTATGACAGGGGGGTAGATTTTGGAAATTACTTGATCTAGGGTATGGGAATGCCCAAAGATTCTCTACATCAAACACCCCTATACATAATTGAAGAAATAGCTATCCCTATACATAATTGAAGAAATAGCTTTTCTAGCTTACCTTCCAGGCAGAAACCTTGCAATTTCTGCCCACTTGTTCCCATATATTTGGTGATAGTGGCATAGGACTGATTCTTCCTGTTCAGTCCAAGCATCTCTTTTTATGGTTGGGTCAAGATGGTTGTGCCACCTGTGACATCCAAGGATAATATCAACATAAGTTTACATTGCAGATTGCGACAAGAATAATAAATTGCAAGAATCAATCAATGTCATGTTTCTTTTTTCAATTAGAACAGAACATGGAGCGGCAGGTCTACTTTAACTGCAAAATTCAACAAAGCATTCACCAGCAATTCACAGTGATCAAATATTTAGCTGCTCCCGGTTGTCATGCTTTTTCTTATTCGCTTAAAAATATATAAAACTCTGCCTATGCGCAAAAATAGCAGGTTTGAATCCAGATAAAGGAGAGTTTTGCCTCAAACTATATTACGGATTTTTCATATAGTCAATCCCGACTAGTATGGAATTGAGGCATAGTTGATTGATTGATTGACTGTTCTGAAAAGACACAACACAACATCAAACAACAGTAAACAGGAAGTAAACAAGAAGTGCTTTCACAGGAAAGAAAATCCAACAGGGCTAAGTGAAAATAAGATAAAGATATGATACCTGCATGCCACAAGAGAAAAATGAGTTCTCAAGGAAAGGAAAGAATTCTGTAAGAAGACTAACGACATACGTTCCAGGAAGCATTTTACAAGTAAAGATTTTATGAGCATGTACATTAACCGGAGGTGGAAAACATAAAATTAACTGTTGCATAGCAACCGATTTAGGCGGAGTTAGAAACTGACCTTTCCCGACATTGCTTGCCAATACGACCAGGCAAAGACTTAGCAATAAAAGACCACTTCTTACAGCCATATTTCTCAACTAGCTCAATAATCAGGGCATCCTCCTGAAAATTCCAAAAGGAAAAAAACAACCGTCTTAATAATTATAGTCTTGACATATAGAAATTGAACTCCAAGTAAACCAACTGTTGTGAAATCGAATGGCACCTCCTTTGACCAAGGACCCTTTACAAGCTCAGGATTCAGAACTTTCTGCCAACGATGCAAGCACTGCACATCAGTCCTTCCATTCATGCACTCAGCTATAGAACAAAAGACAACACAATACAATCACACAAAACATTCAGCAGACAAATTTTGTTCATGGATACAACGGTATAAGTCACTCCATGACATAGCCAGGTATTCAAAAGCAGCTAAACGTTTCAATTGTACCAAAAAGGATTGAAAGAAAGGTAGATCATAGAGGCTTCCTAAAATTGTTTCCTTCCACCTACTGAGTAATGGTAGATAATGAACTGTATGTAATTTTCATAGTGCAGGTAGTTTGTTAACTCAATAACCAATGTCATCGTGTTCTGATGTTACTTTCATGGTCAAAGGAGATAACTTAAGAGGCAGCAAATGCCTGCAAACAGAAGTGCTAGTGTTCTAAGGTACTAAAAACCACTCGTACAGAAATTTCCCCACGCAAGCCATTTCCCTATGCTTGCCCCAGATTACCGTATCCTGGGGCAGGACAGTGGTCATAAAGTGACTAGGAGCAAAAAGTAAAGGTCGTTGTGGTTAACCTAGCTGAAATGTATAGAGCATGACAGAATAAATGGTGTTTTACCTATTTTTTTCCAGTTTCTCCCTTTGAACCTTTTCACCACGTCAGTCAACAGATTATCCTGTGAAAGGAATACAGAAGTCAGACATTTTTGGATCAAAAGAATGGAGCCTATGGAAATAGTAAAAATGAGCAAACGGAACTGGAATTTCTGACTAACAAAGTTTTATAGTTATCCTTTGATTTTCCCAATACATCCTAAGCAACCACATGCCTCAAAGAAATAAAAAGGAAAAAGAACATGACAATTCGTATAGATAATTGTACAAGTACCTAACTATCATGGAGACACACTCACAAGGTTATAGAAATTAATCATACAAGTACACAGGAAGCTTTGGTAGAGAAGTAAAGCACTTAAAATTTTAACGTATAAAGAGAGACAACACGAGATCCAGCGACTAGCCCATTACCTCTTCTTCTGTCCAGCCTGCCTGGGAAGAACGTTTAGTTGGACCTGAGCTCCTTCGATAACTAGAACTGAAACAGAATTCACAAAAATGAAGTGAAAACTAAATTACATCAATCAACCACCACTTCAATGTCCTTATTTGAGGCCCCACTTCATGATCGAAAGCAAATCAATAGTTTTAAGCTTACCCAGGTTCGGAGGAGTATCTCGGAGTGCTAGCCTCGTAACTGCTATCAGAAAAAGATGAACAAGAAGCAAATCCACCAAAGTCCAGCGTCTGAGATTCCTCCTTAACTTGTATCATGATCTTGCATCCAAAAGATATCCTCAAACTGCAAAAGAAAAATTACTAGCAATAAGAACAATTAAATATTAGTTACAAACTCAACTTCCATAGGAACTATTTCCGAGTGCAGATGAGAAAAACAGTAGCCATGCCCAGTGCCAAGTAAGGGTTGGCAATAGGAATCTATCCATTTCAGTCTATACACGTATGTAGGCATACCTACATTGGGCCAAACAATTCAGTATAATGTTACACTGTATTTATACTAGCCGTCAACCAAAAGGACCATCTTCTTTTATCTAGACTTGGGAGTGGCAAGAGCTACTAATTACACACGAAAAAAAGAGAAACTTTTTTTTCAAACAGAATACGAATTTGTGTGCTCCTCAAGAGCTAATCAATCAATCAACTCCACCTTGATCCCAAACTAGTAAGCATCCGCTAGGTAAATCACTTGTATCCTCTCCAAATCAATTTATGCATTCATCTAGTGGTCATACTGACCTTCTTCCTATAGTTCCATTTTCATTGATTAAAGGTCCTCCTGGACAACTATAGAATCCACAAAAAATGCATTTTTTCATTTTAATTACAAAAACAAAACTCAAATCAACAAAGATCAAAACTTTGCACTAGCATTTTATCAGCAACGGAACATGATCAAAAAGTTTACAACAAAGAGAATTATCACCTTAAAAAACAGCAAGAATCAGCAAAAAATAAAAATAAAAAACATAACAGAAATGAATAAGATTTGGAGAAAAATGCAGAAAAACACTTGAATTGTTACGAAACCGTCAAATAAACAGGGGAGGGAGACAAGACAAAAACTATAGATACAGAAACATGTACCTAAAGGCAGAGAGAGAAGGATAAAGCGAAGTAGAATTGAATGAAACGGACCGTTTTCAGTGAATTAGGGTTTAAGATTTAGATTTTTAGAGAGAGAAAGAGTAGCGGGAAACTGAAGAGATTCCGAGGAGTGAGGGAATGATATAAGTACTGGAGTACTAAGGAGCAGCAGTACAAATAATGGGTAAGTGGCGGATTTGTTGGGTTTGAATGTGAAAGTGTGTTTGAGAAGGAAGAGAGTGAAGCGGTGAATATAAGGCCCCGTTTGACCATTTGTTAAAATAAATTTAAGATTTATTTTCAAAATTTATATTTGTGCATAAATTTTACCTATATTTTGTCTAAATGTTAAATTTGAAATCTCAAAATCAGCTATTGAGCTAATTTTAGGTCAAAATCCCAAATATTAGAAAATATATACATGTTTTTTCAAAATAAAGTTGGAAAATACATTTTAAAAATGTATGTCCAAATATATTTTCGTCTTCAAACCAAACTTCACGTAAATTAGATTTTTCAAAATAAATTAAGATCTATACCCAAACGCTAGCTAAAACTTTCCTCACATGAAAGTCTAAAACTACACTAATTTAAATAAAAAATTTAAATTTAAATATATATTTACACTTAAATTTGTATTACTCCCTTCTTCTGATTTTAACAGTTATGCTTACTAAAAATAGTTGTCTCAAATTATTTATCATACTAGAAGTTCAAGACAAAATTGATTATTTTTTTCCTTTTTTGCCCTTACTAATAAGATAACACATAAATAAAATAAATACTCAATGAAGAGAGATTATATCTTAAGACATGAATAAGGGTAGAACAACCCAATCTCTTTCATAATTAATGTTTTTTAAGAGGCGTATAAAAATGAAACACAACACATAATATGAGACGGAGGGAATATTACCGGTTTTCTCTTTTGCTTTAATTATCTTATTAATATGCTGTTACTACTATTTTTTTCCCCCATAGTGTTCCCTTTAATGTATTTCTTTTACTGTGTTGTGACCATGCTTTTTATGGGCTGGGGGAATCGAAAATAATTTCACTATTTTCATAAGATATGAGTAAAATATATGTATATATTATTCTCCTCAAATCCTACTTATGAGAATTTATTAAATTTTTTATTATTATTCAATATAATGTAACGATAAGAATGAATATAAAAATATATATTATGTGTTCAGTTAATATAAATATCTAATGCGAATAAGCAAGAGTAAGGGTTATCAAAGTGATGGTAGGAGGAGTTTTATTTCTATTTTAGTGCTTTTTTTTTAATCATAAAAAAACTATATTACATAAAAATATATATTATGTGCGAATTTTGTTATTTTTGTTTTGTTGTTACTTACCTTTACTGAGCCGAGGGTCGATTGAAAACAGTCCTCTGTCTTTTCGGGTAGGAGTAAGGCCCGTTTACATATTACCCTCCCCATTCCCTACTTGATGGGACTATATTATGTAGTTGTTGTTGTTGCTTTTTTTTTAATCCCTTTTGGTTTGACGTTACAAAACTTACATCGTAAGATTAAAACATGGGCTAGTTGACCAGTACGTTGAAAACAGCATTGTTAACCCGTGTGCAAACTGGGAACTTTTTCGTTACTCCCATCATTTTAGTTTATATACATATATATTAGCTGAATACGAAATTTAATAGAAAATTAAGAGTTCGTAACATAGCATGATATTTATGTAATTATGTCATTAATAAATGAGTCTTTTAAGCTAAATTATTTTTGTATTGGGCAAATTTGGTTCCTTGCGCACATATATCATCTATATACGTCATCGGTGAAGAAAGCGGCCTAATTATGGTCGACTCAAGCAAGGCCGGCCTCAGTTAATAGACGGACCGAGTGGCATGACTCGCTGTAACGGCATTTCAAGCTCTGACACTCGTGCACTGAGGCCATCAACCCTTGTGCTTTCCTTTGGTTATTTTGAGGAAGGTCCCTTAGTATATAAAGGGGATCTTCCCTTTGTAAAGGATCATGTGTATTTTACTATTGAAAATATACAACTCTCTCTCTATCTCATTCTCTCTCTCTCTCTCTATCTCTCTCTCTCTCTCTTGTGCAAAGTTTACTACCTATATTATTGCTCTTATATCTCGAATCATTGAAACTGTAATTGATCTTGATCACTTTAGGCTCTCTAGCTCATATTACTCTTGATTCCGATTAACCCATACTATTTTTGATTATTTTAGAGCTATTTAAGTATTCAGATAACTTTTTAGCCAAACAATTTTGCGCCGTCTGTGGGGATTTCGAGAATCAGAGTTGTAGTGTGTTCCTAGAGATCCTGCAAAAAACCACTCTCCACAACCTAAAATGGTTGAGAACAACGCGAGATGAAAGTTATCTTGGATGTAAGAACAGATCTCACATACACTCTCAACGCATCTGCTGAAGGAGATGCCCTACACGCAACCCCCAGTACCTTGGTAAGCGTGGAACACCTACCTTCCTCGTCAGAAGATCTGGTGGTTCCACGAGAAAGAGAGGCTCCAACATCTACAACCAAAGAAGCACCCCCGGAGGTAAATAAGTTACTGGAAGAGTGGTTGACAAACACTCTGAGCAGTCTAGCTAAGAAGCCGCCTCAAAATAACAGATGCACCCCAGTAACAGATCACGTTGCAGCCGAAGATGAACTCGAAGTCACAAGAACGAACAACGTAACCGCCGATGCTCAAGCTAACAGCGGCAGGCTCACAGCCATCCTCAAAAAGATGGAAGAAATGGAAAACAAAAATAAATCGCTTCGCGACCATATGAAGGAGCACCAATAAGGGTGGATAAGATCCCAGGCGCACCCAAGTTTCTACCAAAGCGAGACGTAGGGAGGTCTGTCGAACAACCATACACAGAAGAAGCTGCGCCATACCCCATCCCAAAGACCTTCAAAATTCCCCCTAATTGAAAGTATATGACGGGACCACCAACCCCGAGGACCAACTAATCCACTATGTCACATCCGTCAAAGGCAACGATCTATCAAAATAGCAGGTACCATCCGTACTTCTGAAGAAGTTCGGCGAAACACTGATAGGAGGGGCTCTAACATGGTACTCAAAGCTACCGGCCCAAAGCATCTCCACATTTGAGGAGATGGCAGATAAATTTGTCACCGCCCATGTAGGGGCAAGGAAGGTGGAAGCACGGGCGACATTTTTGCTATACGGCATACCCCAGGAGAAGGACTCAGGGAGTTCTTAGCCAGATTCGGCAGGGTCAGAATGAGCCTACCAAACGTATCCGAAAGCGTGGCAGTTGCGGCCTTTCAGAACGGGCTCAACAGAGATGGCTCGAGGGCGACCAAGAAACTACTCAGCCGTCTTCTGAAATATCACCCACCACCTGGGAAGAGATACACAATGCCTATTGCGCCGAGGTACGTGGGGATGATGACGACCTTAACGGCCCAACCCGACGGTTGACGACGGTGCACCCAGAAATCCGAAGGGACCGGCACAGTGAGGGAAGTCCGGAGCAAGTCCCACGCCTCAACAGGGAAAGACACCGACCATACATCAGGTTCTCGCATCCGCCACCGCCAAGGCATACAGACGCCTTACAACAACATGTCGCCCCACTAAGGAACGACAGAGATATGCCCCATTTATTATCTGCACATAACTTTTGTGTATCTCCTTCAGAAGTAGTGTACGCACTGGAGAAACTGCGCAACAAAGTACAATAACCAGCAAAGATGAAGTCCTACACCGCCACCAGAAAGTGAAATGCCATGTGCGAGTTCCACCAAGAAAGGTGGCACAGAACGGAGGACTACATAGGTCTCCGACAGTAGGTGGTCCGAATGCTAAACCAAGGGTTCTTGAAAGAACTGCTCAGCGACAAAGGAAATCTCAACTGCGCACGCGGGCGGGAACAACACCATGGCCCGCCAAGGCCGCCCTCACCAACACGCCCCATCAACATGATCATTGGAGACGGCAATGATTCGGCAATCAATCACGTCAAATTCACTACCACCCACAAGCTGAAGCGAACCATCGCTCACAAACGGTTTGACGACTTCGAAGATAGTATCACCTTCGATAAGTCTGATGCCGACGGTTTGTGTTTTCCTTATTATGATGCCTTAGTTATTACTTTACGCATAGTAGATACTGATGTTAAAAGGATCATGGTCGACGACGGAAGCGGCGCATGTATCATTCATCCAAGAGTCCCTTGCACTCATGGGACTTGAGGATAAAATAATTCCATGCTGCATAACACTAACAGGTTTTAATAATGCAGTGGAAAGAACCTCAGGCGAGGTGATGCTGCCCATTCTGGCAGGAGGGGTTACGATGGAAAACACTTTCTATGTGATGAACCAAGAAACGACATACAACGCCACTATCGGACGACCATGGATACATGCCATGAGAGTTGTCCCCTCCAGTTTCTATCAAGTGAACAAATTTCCAACCCCATGGGGAGTGCACAGCATACGGATAGAGCCCCGCATCGCCCAAGAATGCTATAAAATAGCTCCGGATTACATGCACACCAAGCAACTCAAGGGAGCAAGTGCTAAAGCATAGCAATAAGCCCTGTCGAGGACTAAGGTCCATCCGACAGAGAACGCCATCAAAGATCCTGGGGATGTCGAGGCTAGCAAGGCTACGGTCGAATACCTCAACCCCGTCCAGTTAAACAACAGAGACCCCGCAAAGAAACCTTACATAGGCCACGGCCTATCGAATCCAGGTCAGTACCGTGAATTTTTATCTAACCATACGGACCTATTTGCTTTTTTCATGTAGATATACCGGGAATTCCACGAGAAATTGCCTCCCACAAACTCAACGTCGACCCATTTGCACCCGCCTGTGCGGCAGGTAAGAAGAAAATTCAACGCCGCCATCAATAAAGCAGTGAATGAAGAAGTAGACAAGCTGCTAGCTAATGGCTCCATCAGGGAATCCAAGTACTCGGAATGGGTCGCCAACGTCGTAATGGTCAAAAAGAAAAACGGGAAGTGGCGGATGTGTGTAGATTTCACCGATCTAAGTAAAGCATGTCCAAAAGACTCATTCCTGCTACCCCACATCGACTAGCTGATAGACGCAACGGCAGGGCATGAGCTGCTAAGTTTCCTTGATGCGTATTCCGGCTACAATCAGATCATGATGGACGAAGAAGATCAGGAGAAGAAAACTTTCATCAATCACCAGGGGGTGTATTGCTATAAAGTAATGTCCTTCGGGCTCAAGAACGCAGGGTCCACTTACCAAAGGCTGGTTACGGCAATGTTCAAAGAACAACTCGGCAAGACAATGGAGGTATACATCAATGACATGTTGGTCAAGTCATCAAAAAAGGAAGACCACCTCACCCACCTGAAGAAAGCTTTCGAAATATTAAGGAAATACGGCATGAAACTGAATCCCGAAAAGTACGCTTTTGGAGTAGCTTCGGGAAAGTTCCTGGGATTTTTGGTATCACAAAGGGGCATCGAAGTCAACCCTGACCAGATCAAGGCCATAGAAGCCATCCCAGAAATGCTGAGCAGCAAAAAGCAGGTGCAGAAGTTGACGGGCCGGATAGCCGCCCTCTCCGGGTTCACCTCACGCTCCTCCGACAGGTGCCACAAGTTCTTTGGTGTATTGAAAAAAGACCAAAGACTGCAGTGGAACGGAGAATGTGTAGAAGCCATTAGGAAATTAAAAGCATACTTATCATCACCGCCCCTACTGGTGAAATCCAACCCCGGTGATCCATTGCTGATATATCTGGCCGTATCAGAAGTCGCAGTCAGCGCCGTCCTGGTGCGCGAAAATAAAGGTACACAATCTCTTGTTTATTATATTAGCAAAACTTTAGTGGTCGCTGAAACCCGGTACCCCCACCTTGAGAGATTAGCCCTAGCACTCGTAGTAGCTTCACAAAAGCTACAACCACATTTCCAGTGCCATCCCATAAGGGTAGTAACGACCTTCCCTCTGACGAGCGTCCTACACAAACCCGAACTCTCAGGGCGACTCGCCGGATGGCATCGAGCTCAGCAAGCATGATATTACGTACCTCCCAAGAACCTCCATGAAGTCGCAAGTCTTAGTTGAATTTATTGCCGACTTCAGCGCGGAAGTCCTGCCAAAGGCAGAACTCGAGGCACAACGAGCATCCTCCGAAAATGACCTATGGGTCCTTTGTACGGATGGCGCCGCCAATGCATTGGATCGGGACTGGGACTCGTTCTTGAGCTCCCCACGGGTGAAACAATTCGCCAATCTAGACGATGACCAAAAATGACTAACAACGAGGCCGAGTACGAGGCCGTTATTGCAGATATGAAACTGGCCACCAAGTATGGGGCTCGCCGAATCCTCCTCCACTGCGACTCCTAGCTTGTGGTAAACCAGATCACTGGGACTTATCAAATCAAAGAACAGAGGTTACAAAAGTACCAGTCAGAAATCCACTAACTGATGACTACATTTGACGAATGCCATTTCGAACAAATTCCCGGAGCACGGAACATCGAAGCGGACGACATGGCAAAGTTGGCTGCCGCCACCAAAAACATCAATAAAGAAAGTGTGGTCACACTCCTCCACTCAGTTATTGACCACACCGAGGTATTTTCCTTAAACCTGACTTGGGATTGGCGCAACCAGTTCATATCTTATTTGCAGGATGGGATACTACCCCCCGATAAAAAAGAGGCAAAAAAGCTTCGCATACAGGCCGCCTGTTACTGCTTGATCAACTACGACCTTTACAAAAGGACGTTCGGTGGTCCCTTAGCCAAGTGCGTAAGGCCACAACAAACAAGACCAGTACTCGAAGAAGTACACGAAGGCCATTGCAGCGCCTACACTGGCAACCGCGCCCTCGTGAGGTGTATCATACACACCGGCTACTATGGCCCACCATGAAGAAAGAAGCAGCTGAGTATGTCCGCCGATGCGAGCAATGCCAAAAGTTTGCCCCAATGATACACCAACCAGGAGATCCCCTCTATTCCGTCACCTCCCCCTGGCCATTCATCAAGTGGGGAATGGATATAATCGGTCCGCTACCCTCAGGACTAGGAAAGGTACGATTTTTACTTGTTTTAACTGACTATTTCTCAAAGTGGGTGGAAGCAGGTGAATACGCACAAATACGTGAACAAGAAGTCATCACCTTCATATGGAAGAACATTATATGCCGTTTTGGCATCCCCAAAGAAATCATCTGTGATAATGGGCGCCAGTTCATTGGTCAGAAAACGACCGAGTTCTTCGAAAAATGGCGCATCAAAAGGATATTATCCACGCCATATCACCCCGCTGCCAACGGTCAGGCCGAGTCTTCCAACAAAAAAATTCTAAACATACTAAAAAAGAAGCTCAAAGATGCCAAGGGGCTATGGCCGGAACTACTACCCGAAGTCTTGTGGGCGCACAAAACCACACCCAAGTCCAGCACCGGGGAAACCCCTACTCTCTGGTTTATGGAACCGACACTGTCATACCTGTTGAAGTGGGCGAACCCAGCCTTAAGGTATTCACACCAGCGGGACACAAAACGACATCAGAAGACTCCAAGATCTTGATGAAGCCGAAGAAAGAAGATAAATGGCCCACATCAGGATGGTAGCCCAAAAACAACTAGTCGAAAGATATTACAACAAAAGGGCAAAAATAAGGCCACTCAAAGTAGGGGATTACGTCCTCAAAGCTAAGACTTTGGCCTCAAAAGACCCAAATGAAGGGAAATTGGGCACAAACTGGGATGGACCCTACAAAATCACGGCGGCTGCCGTGAAAGGAGCATTCTAGCTAGAGACAATGGAAGGAAAGACACTCCAAAACAACTGGAACGTCGCTCACCTCAAACATTCCACTTCTAACAAGGTGTCACCTGAGTCGTTCTCTTTTTCCCTTACCCAAAGTTTTGTCCCAATTGGGTTTTCTCAGGAAGGTTTTTAACGAGGCGGCAAAGGGGTCACCTGGAAAGTTTGCAGCACAAGTGCATCATGTCCGCCTCTCCATGTACTCTCCAAGCCAGACATGATACGGGGACTAGATTAGTGTCATCTCCAGATGTATAGAAAGGCTATGGCCATCTCCAGATGTATAGAAAGGTTACGGCCATCTCCAGATGTATAGAAAGGCTACGACCATCTCCAGATGCATAGAAAAGCTACGACCATCTCCAGATGTATAGAAGGGCTACAGCCATCTCCAAATGAATGAAAGGGCTACAACCATCTCCAAATGAATGAAAAGTCTACGGCCATCTCCAAATGAATGAAAAGGCTACGGCCATCTCCAAATGAATGAAAAAGCTACGACCATATCCAAATGAATGAAAAGGCTACGACCATTATTTTATATGGCTATGTCCATCATTTTCATAAGGCTACGGCCATTATTTTATATGGCTAAGGCCATCAGGCTACCATTATTTTACATGGCTATGGCCATCATTTTCATAAGGCTACGACCATTATTTTATATGGCTAAGGCCATCAGGCTACGGTCATTATTTTACATGGCTATGACCATCATTTTCATAAGGCTACATCCATTATTTTATATGGCAAAGGCCATCAGGCTACGATCATTATTTTACATGGCTATGGCCATCATTTTCATAAGTCTACGACCATTATTTTATATGGCTAAAGCCATCAGGCTACGACCATTATTTACATGGCTATGGCCATCGTTTTCATAAGGCTACGACTATTATTTTATATGGCTAAGGCCATCAGGCTACGGCCATTATTTTACATGGCTATGGCCATCCTTTTCATAAGGCTACGACCATTATTTTATATGGCTAAGGCCATCAGGCTACGGCCATTATTTTACATGGATATGGACATCGTTTTCATAAGGCTACGGCCATTATTTTATATATCTAAGGCCATCAGGCTACTGCCATTATTTTACATGGCTATGGCCATCGTTTTCATAAGGCTACGGCTATAATTTTATATGGCTAAGGCCATCAGACTACGGCCATTTTTTTACATGGCTATGGCCATCATTTTCATAAGGCTATGATCATTATTTTATATGGCTAAGGCCATCAGTCTACAACCATTATTTTACATGGTTATGGCCATCGTTTTCATAAGGCTACGGACATTATTTTATATGGCTAAAGCCATCAGGCTACGTCCATTATTTTACATGGCTATGACCATCGTTTTCATAAGGCTACGACCATTATTTTATATGGCGAAGGCCATCAGGCTACGACCATTATTTTACATGGCTATGGCCATAATTTTCATAAGGCTACGACCATTATTTATATGGCTAAGGCCATCACGCTACGGCCATTATTCTATATGGCTACGACCATTATTCTACATGGACAAGGCCATCACATTTATAACGATTAAGGTCATCAAATTTTATAAGGCTAAGGCCAATATTGTTTTATGCGGCTATGGCCGTCAAGTTCTACATAGCTACGGTAAAAAATACAACAACATGCCAAAAATTAGAAAAGATTACTTACAATAAAAATTATATGTTTTTATCAAAGGGGACAGACACCCATGATACTAAAATCAGTATTTACATGCATATTTACAAGGATCATAATAGTACACTACTTATCCTGCCCGGCCTGGCCATCAGGTGGCCCGTCCTCATTTCCAGGAGGGTACGCTTTAGAAATCCAAGAGCTGGATTCCAAATGATTGACATCTACAAAGTTGCCCCCCCTCCCGGGCCGGCAATTTAGGAGTATAACCGGCCGCTTCACGAGCGACTCTAACCAATTGGCGCTGGCTCTCAACTTCCGTTTCAAATGCTCGACCAGCCGCTAGGAGTTCTTCAAGCACGACCAGCCTAGCCTCCGCATACACCCACATCTCGTGCACTTCACGAGATGTATCGGCCTGTGCAATAGCTCGCCTGAGTTCCTCGACCTCGACCTTCGTGACATTGAGTTCCTCCGTTAAAGCCGCAACCCGGGTGCATAATTATGCCGCCTCCTACGCCACCACACAGCCAAGCTGCAGCTCCTCGTCCTTGGCCTGAATAAGGACCTCCATCTCTGCTGCCCGAGCAACAGCGGACATGAGCTGTTCATCAACTTTCTCCAGCTCGACCACTCTTTTCTTCAACTGTTCCTCAGACTCCGCGAGGCCCTCACGAACCACCCTAAAGTTAGGGTCCTGCTTATACATATCTGCCAAGGTCCGATGCGCCTCGCGCGTCTTGTTATACTTCTGCACCAGCCTGTTGTATCTGGCCATCTTCTTCTTCCGGCGCCGATCCCTTTCCACCTCTAGCAAAAGAGTCGGGAAAAGAAACCAAGTAAATACGGGGAAAGTCATCCTCCACTAACGCAAAAAGAAAGGTTATCGAGCAAGGCAGAGGCATACCTGTAAGGCCGCACCTACCACCCTTTGGGCGAAGACTTTGTCGCTAAGTTCTGCCAGGGTCGCACGCTCGACGCCAGCATAAAAGAGCATCATACTGGTGGTCGACTCCTCGCAATTCTTCAACAGATTATAGTGACTTGGAATCACTATGCGACGAGAAGACTGGTCGGCCACCGTCTCCACCCGGTCCAAGGACCCACCTCCTCTGCCCGCGTCTTCCGTTGCGGCTCCCGGGCCCGTCACGTCCATGCCTTCACTTCTTCTCTTCGTGGCCTCCCTCCTAAGAACGACTCTTCCTGAGCAAATGGCCTTTGCCATGAAAACCGGCCTTGATCCATATTGGGATGGCTTAACCTTCCTCGTCTGAGTAGCCACGACCTTGCTGGTAAGAATCCGACGATGCCTTATCTCCAATATCTCCTCCTCCTCACGGTCCCCCTCCGTGGGATGCAGAGTAGGGTTAGAGGGAGTCGGTTCAGCAGAGGACGTCCCTATGGGGGAAATCTCAGGAACAGTTGTCGGTATCTCCATCGGCATTGTCTCGGGTACAACCCCCAGCACGGCCTCAGGTACTGTCTCTGGAGCCGTTTCTAAAGCAACCTCTTGCCTTGAGAGGGGCGAAGTACTGCCCCTGGACGTACCAACAAGGATTAAGTATTCCTTAGGGCCGGATATCTCCCTAGAAGGGCCGGTCACGGTCTTCTTCTTTTGCGCCTTTTTAGAGGCGTCCTGACCTGCTAAAACATGTATGAGACGGGCAATAAAATTATGGGGGGCCCTAAACCATAACAAAAATTAGGTAAGATTGTTACGTGCCGGGCCATGGAGTCTAAGGATTTCAGGCCATGAACGCATTCTTCTACAAACGGTATCAACGCTTGCTTTATGAGCGATTAATTATTAATATATTTTGATCGAAATATAATCAAGGCAGCCTTCATATAAAGTAAAGTAACATTAATTTGCTTTTACAATTTCTAAGAAATCATTTTGCTCTTATCTTTATATGACTTATGCCAACTATATATTTTTATGATTAATTAATTAATTTTATACTTTTTTTAGAGGCTGAGCTAACAAACAATGAACTAAAGAATCGTTGTCTACAAAAGTTAGAAAATTTGTTGAAAGGTTGCGGAAGAACATTATATGATTTTCCAATAATGCCAAGACCGATTTCCAATGAAGAAGAACTTGGCAACACCAATAGGCTAATGTGAGCACGTGATTTTTGCTTCAAGAAAATTACTCCAAAATAAATAAAAAATAAAATAAATTTCTTTGGTCTATAATTTTAGAATTTGCATGACACTTTGGTAATTGTTCTGTCCGTAAATACTCACCTTGTTGCAGTTAATTAAAAAATGCGCAGCTAGGAGTTATTTGTACATTTATAAATTAATTAACCATGATTTGGTTAAAAGGAAAATCACAATAATATGCATTTTTTGTTTCTTGTCATTGTGTGATTTTCTTTTTATTAAATTTTTTTTTGTGTTGTAGGTGTCAAGTAATATGTGTGAAGTTTTATTCTGATTTTTACAATTTATTTAGGAGATGTGTTTAATTTAGTAATTAAAGAAAGAAGGAAAAAAGGGTTGAAATTAAGAGAAATCAGATTTGGGCTCAATTCAAACCCAAAAGATTTAGGCCCAATCCGGTTAAAATTAGCCTAGTCCAAGACCAAGCTCTCAGCATAACCAAACGACGCCGTACTAGCGTCTCTATCTTGAGACGTTGATCAAATCAACTGAATGGCCTAGATCAGGCCTCCTTTTAATCCACACGACGTCGTTTCGATGCATCTGATCTCATCCGTTTGTTCTTTTTGATCCAACGGCATCAACCCTTCCCCATGACCCGATCCTTTTAGACCCGGGTCGACCCAGTCCCCCACTTAACCAAACAACCCTGTTTTATATTACTCAAAAGATCCGAGCCATTGATCTTGTCTGATCCAATGGTTTAGGTTCGATTTTCATCTTAGTATATAATCCTAAACCACACCACGCCCCCTCCATAGCCACCCTCTCGTTCCTATCATCTCTCTCAGAGCTTGAACCAGACATTCCATAGCAATAGCCGCCATAGCTCCCCTTCACCGTAAACCCGGGGGCAACTACGCTGCTGGCTATCTCCTTAACACTACAGAACCCCCAGACCATCCCCTACACAAATCCACAACCCTTTCTCTTCGAATCTTCCCCATACATCTCGAATCTTCATTTGAAGTTTCGATCCAAAAACCATACCTACACCGATCAGCGCCAAATTAACACCCCGTGACCCCCCAACTATCCCCAACATGGATCTGCAAACCGTTTGGCTCGAATCTTAGCAGAGCTTCTCGAATATTCATTTGAAGATTCGAGCCAAACAGAAACCTACTCCAATCCAGTCCAAGTTCATACCAACCTGCCCCAGACCTACTTCGTTCCATGAATCACGTTGATTCCATTAGAATCTATCCAAAAACCTTTAATCCCCAAATAAGACACTTAAGAACCCTAGAAGCCTGATTTATGGAATCTGTCCAATTGAGTGAGGATTTGGGGTCCAATCGACCTTAATCAAAGTGTTCCCAGTCGATAACACTTTGGCTAAGGTATGTTCGACCTCAAAATATCCGAATTCGAGTCCAAGCCAAGGTCGTCAGTTTCCGATTGCTTAAGGTAATTTTTCTTTTCTGTTAGTTCCATCCTTGTGTTTGTTTACATTTATCTATTTGTTTAGTTTAATTTTATTGCTTTTTCAAATTTTTTCGATTATTCTATCCATCTTCATCAGACCTTTTATTTGGTCGAATTATCTATGTTCGTTTGTGTAATATACACTATAGGTTGTGTGATCGATTGATAAGTTGTGTCGATTAGCTGGTTTCTGTTTAGGCCTTGTTTCTGCCCAAATATGAATCACCCTGTTTATAGGCTTAATTCTGTTTAGTTGCTGCCAATTGTGTTAGTATAATCGTTTGAATAATTATCGTCAACTGGTTTTATGGCAAATATATTTTATCTCTCGAGTTAATTATTAGAGATTGGCATCCGTAATATTCTTTTGTGATTGCTCATGTCATTTGTTTGGTGTTACCACTGATTTAAAATGATTTCCAGCTAAATGATATTTGTTCGTTAATTGACTATTTCTGTTTGTTTAAAGGCTGATTGTAATATAATACTTCAATTGTAATTAGATCAGTGGTTGTTGGAGTTGGTTGAGTTACATAACAGGTTTAAGGTCTGATTTGAATTGAATCTGAGACCACTTTTGTACCTTAAGTTTATTAAGTGTTAGGTTTCCCTTTTCAGAATATTGGTTATAATTGATGTATTAGGGTACAGTTCATTGTGTTTCAATGTTTTGATTTAGGATAATCTGTAATTAGATCTTGTGTTAGATCAACTGTTCGCGGTTGATGGGCTACAAGGTGAGGCGGGACAGTAGGGGGTTATAGGGTAAAGCACAGGGGTATTCTAGGGGTGTTTTAGGAATAGAGAATAGGGAAATCTAGTTTGACTAAGTTAGTCTAACCAGTAGGGCCCCTAATAACTTTAATTTGAATTAATTAGTAGTGGAGACCACTAAGTAATGATAGATGTTTGACTGATTGGAATTAGGAATAGTAGTTTAATGATAAAAAAGTGTAAGGGCACACATAGAAGAGCATATTTGGGGGATGTAAATTAAAAGAAGAGGTAATAATAAAAGGGTAGTAGTAATAATTAAAGGGGGGGGGGGGGGGAAGAGGGTCTTGGTTTCAAATAAATAAGTCATTTGGCTAATTTTAAGGGAGGAGATTTTAGGGAACAAAGACTTGAAGAAAAAAAATCTTGTGAAGAGAAATTGAGAGATTAGGAGAGCAATATAGGCTGGTCTTTAAATCTGAAAAAAGGGTCATTAGTTTGAGAGATACAAAACTGAAAAAGTGAGGTCTCTATTTTTTTTTTTAAAAAAATAGTAATTTCATTTCATCACAAATCAGAATAATACATATTTGACTAGCAGCCATTGACTGGCTACTGTTTCCTCTCATTCTACTATGGAATCACTTCCATTCACTATAAATACATTAAACTAAGAAACATACAATTCTTCACGTCTTTTCTAGGGATAGTGATCCAGTCTTCTCAAAACAATCGCCCATTTTGCAAGAGAGGTTTCTTGTGTATGTACGTGGACTGCTATCTCTTTGCAAATATCATTTATGACTACGTTTCCACTTTGGAATCTTAGCTTGTTCCTTTCTCTCCAGATACAATATATCAATATTCCAAACACACTAGTGTTATTTCAGCCTGTCCATTTCTCCTTTTTGCAATGCTGCTGATCCACTCTATTTCCCCGTTCCAGTGGCAAATGGTTCTCTGGTATCCAGCCATATGAGCAATCTATTCCATAATCCCCACGATACCGGGCAAGTAAAAAATAGATGGTCAAAAGATTCATCTACCTGCTTGCAGAAAACACATTGTTGTGGCAACATATCCCAAAGTGCAGTAGTCTCTCCACTGTTGCCAGTCTTCTGTGCAAAGCTAGCCAGACGATAAATTTGAATCTTGGGTGTAGTTTCGGCTGCATAACTATGCTTTTCCATTGTACTTTTGGTATTTGAGGGAGCTGGAGTCTGTATATCTTGTTAATGTTGAACAGTTGTCCCCTCTGTAGCTGGGTCAATCGACATTTTAGATCCCCTTGTATACCCTGCAGACTTGTTATCAGTGATCTGGTTTCAAATATTTTCCTCACAGCCCATGCTGCTGTTTTAGGTGTCGGTACATCCTGAATATGTTTATTCTTAATGTAGTATGTATGCACCCATTTGATCCATAGGCTGTCCTTCTTCATTGTTACTGCCCACAGATGCTTTGCTACCGCTGCCTTGTTCCAGATTGGTAAGTTTAAAACATTTAGGCCCCCAGCACTATATGGTTGACGTATAGTTTCCTATGCAACTAACGAAGTGAGGTCTCTCTTTATCACAGAGAATCTGAACTGTTCCATTGTTCCAATGTTTCCTAGTTCTCTTTGTTTCTGCATGTGATATCAGTTTAGTATTGCTGGGGTTTCAAGTAGTTTTCCTGATTATGCAAAATTAAGCGGTTTCACTTAAGTAATTAAAAAATTAAATAATAATATACATTACTTAACTAATTTTATATATGTGTGCGCGCGCACGTATTTGGACAATATTTGACTCGTATTTATTGATTTAATATAAATATTAGTTGTGGATAATTTTTTACGGTCCTTTTGCTCTAATAATATTTGAATTATAATCCTTCATGATTTTCGCCCACTTTTTTATTAAATGCTAAGTTACACGCTTGGTTGAAAAAAGGTTTTGAGTAAGTAAATATAAACACAAACTATATTGAAATGGCCTTTTTAGTTACTCTTTACAGAAGAGGAGTTGTTCTAGTTGCAGAAAATTGTGTTCAAAGTTGAACTAGCTTGTTACGTAGTAGCATATTAAACTGTATATTTATAGTTAGAGATATTGAAGAATCTTACTTTAATCGAAGTGGATAAACTCGTCAGAAAATAAATTAATGTAAACAAAGGAGTATAGCGCTACTTATTGTAGCGTAAAATAAAATAATGGCAACAAAGGAGTATAGCGCTACTTATTGTAGCGTTATATCTTTTGTAGTATAGTATCACAATAAATAATGCTACATATTAATGATGTAATTACCGATAATATATAGCACCAGATATTACGATACTATATATAAAAATATAACTTATTTCTTTATTTATGTATTTTAAATCCAAAAAAAATTTTTTTTTTTTATTCCGGACTCCCTGAAAGAAAGAGAGAAAAAAGGACGACAGTCTTATCATCCAACAACATATATTACAAGAACTTTCCTTTGTTTTGACGTTCGTATAAAAAGGAAGTAATGTACGTGCTAGTAACTATACGAATTCGATAATATGTATTAAAAAAGAGTATTCATAGTAAACATTACTTCCTCCTGTCCAAAATAAGTAAATATTTTGGTTGTTTTCACATTTATAAAGAAATTTACTTTTTGATATTAATTAGCAATAAAATTGATCAAATTAATCTTTATTATCTCTTCACATAAGAACTCCTAACACATACTCCAAGGGCAAATTGCTTGCCCTGAGCAATGTAGGAAAAAAGTAATTAATACATTCTCATAATTTGAAAAAAAATTACTTATTTTAAACCACAAAAAAAAGTCAAAAAATCACTTATTTTGGATCAAAGGGAAAACACTCTTCTCTCCCATCATTCTTATAATCTGTCTGTTAAGATTACGAATAGGTACAAATTAAATGACCTATTTAATAACAGTAATCAAAAAAAAATATTTGACTAAATTATCCTTATCTCTGCCTTAAATGAGTAATTCTTGGAATAATAAGAATAAATTGAAAACAATGCAATTCCTTCTATATTTACTACTAAGAGACATATTTTAAACCAAAATTTTGTGACTAAAGTAATAGACATTAGATTAAAAAATTTATACTCCAGCTACTTTTAATTTACGTAACATTATTTTTTTACTAGTATAAGTTTTTAAAATTATTTTTTATATTTAAAATTATTTGGCTAAAAAGTTATCTGAATACTTAAATAGCTCTAAAATAATCAAAATAGTACGGGTTAATCGGAATCAAAAGTAATATGAGCTAGAGAGACGAAAGTGATCAAGATCAATTACAGTTTCAATGATTTGAGATATAAGAACAATAAGATAGGTAGTAGACTTTGCATAAGAGAGAGAGAATCAGATAGAGAGAGGGAGTTGTATATTTTCAATAGTAAAATGCATATGATTCTTTACAAAGGGAATGTCCCCTTTATATATTAAGGGACCTTCCTCGAATTAACCAAAGGAAAGTACAAGGGGTGGTGGCCTCAGTGTACGAGTGTCAGAGCTTGAAACTACGTTACAGTGAGTCATGTCACTCGGTCCGTCTATTAACTAAGGCCGGCCTTGCTCGAGTCGACCATAATTAGGCCGCTTTCTTCACCGAGGACGTATGTAGATAATATATGGGCGTAGGGAACCAAATTTTCCCAATACAGATAGTCCCTCCGTTTATTGGGGACGCAGTCGAGGGGCGTTTCCAATGGATGGACATACATGCTCGTCGCCTATGGAAATTTGGTTGTGCCTCTTGATACCCTTGTAAGAGACGTGCTCATATGTGAAGAGGTCAAGCCGTTGACATATTACCTCCTTTTTGGAGTTTCTTTTTAAGATGACATCATCGATCACGTGTCTGATCATTACCTCGGCTCCCGAGGCGGTTCAGGTTATGACGTGACGTTTGGGTTTCCTGCGCCGGTTTCAAATCATGCCCTTTCGATTTTTGTGTACCTTTTCTTATAAATAGAGAGAGAGTTGAACTGGATTCATCTTTCGAACCTTTTTTGAGTGTATTTTCCTAATCTTTTCCCTATCTTTTTCTGGTGTTTGTTATTCTTTCTTCTCTGAAATTTTCGTTCTTAGGGATCGAACTCGTGACCGGAAACACCTTTTTCTTATAACTTCCGCTATGGTCAAGCGTCATCATGATGATAACAGGACCAAGGGCGTTGCTTCCTCTAGGACTTCGTCATCCTCAGATGACGCGGAGGCCGAGGAAGTTTTTGTTCCGCTATCAACGGCTAACTTGCTCCCACTCGATATGAGTAAAAGGAGTGACTTTAAGAATAAGTGTAAACTCCCCCCTGGGAGCAGAGTGATCTGATGCCATCTCACTTGGCCACTCTCAGGGAATCGTATAATATCCCTGATCACGTTGAGATGGTCCCTGCGGGGCTAGACCATGCTAATGTGCACAAGCTCGGGTAATTTGCTTTTTACGAGTATGCCTTTCGAATCGGGTACAGCCTCCCGTTTTACCCTTTGGCGGAGGAGCTCTGTCGCTGGTTCGGGGCGTGCCCGGCCCAACTTACTCCGTACACGCTGAAGGTGTGTAGGGTGCTTACCATCTACGCGGCGAAGGCCGGGAAGGAGGTTACCGTTCATCGGCTTCTACAAATGTTTAATACAGTCTTCATGAGGGACTCGATGCTCCAGTTAAGGATTCGGGGCAAGAAAAGCTTTGTGTCGCAGGTGGACGACAAGGCAAACTGCAAATTCTGGATGAGATCCTTCTTCGTGCGTACCGAGCACCTTGTGTCCGACCCTGAAGGGTTTCCAGAGGTATGGAATGATGCACGTAAGTATTACTGTGGTTAACTTTTACTATGGCGACTTTACCTTGCTGGTTTTCACCATTGAAAATTTCCCTTTGCTTTTATGCAGTGGCAGCTCGCCCTCCTCGAAGGGCCGGCGACATTAGGTTATGGGTGAGTAACATATAATTTTTCATGGAAAAAAAATGTAAAAATATTTTAACAATTTTTTCATATTAAAATGTTAAGAAGATAGTCGAATTGTATACCTGGATTATCCAATATTCTTCTTTATTCATGTAAAATATCATCTGATAATAAAATTCATATTGCATCCCAAACACATTCTGGTCGTGACATTGAATTGGATAATAGTAACATACCAAATAATTGCCTTAGATATGATGGCATTCCCCAATTACTTGCCTCCTTTATGGCATCTATATACTCTTTGTCATCATCTAATAAACCAAGTGCATAACATGCATCTCTAAAAGTTAAATGGTCTTTATTGTTGATTATGCATAAATCCTCATAACACTTAGGTCCTTTAATGATCAACAACATTTGAAGGTAATATTGCTCTCCACTACCAGAGGGTACAAAGAATATTCTCCCTATTGAAAATGTAGAATTTCTTCTTTTTCCCCACTTTTTAAGTTTTTTATTCCAAACAAACTTAAGAGGAAATTCTGCGTAAGTTAATTCTCTTGCTTCTTCGTATGTATTAGTTGCCTCAAAACAGCTTAAAAACATTGATTCCTTCACACTTGGTCTATTGGCAATATCCTCAATTGGATCATCAACAGAGAAAATAACTATTTGTTCATTTGGTAGATGAAAAGAAAGTCTTTCTACTGAAGTTTCTCTATGTTGAATTGGAAATTAAAAAATTCTCCAAGCGGCTTCACACGGTGATATGTATCGACAATCATAATATATTTTTATTTCATTAATAGTCGATGAGTCTTCCTCATGCACACTTTGAGAAAAAGCTGTTGTCACACGATCATGACCCTTATTAACGTACTTAAATAAGTACTTTATTGACCGAGATTGATTACACCATTCAACATTTATATGTGCGCCATACTTCAATAATAAATATGTATTGTGTGGCACCACGTACCTGTTATCCAATTCAATTCCTTCTTTCTGTATAGTTCTACCATTGTCCCTTCTTTTATATACAGGATATCCATTTTCATCGATTGTGGTATTTTGTACAAATGTGACGACCCGACCCGTCGTGTTTTGTATTTTCGCCCTGTTTTCCCTGTTTTATGCTTCCTCGTGTGTTATATATGTGTTTGATGAGTTTGAAGTGAATTTGGTTAGAAATGAGACCAATAATCTCTTTAAGGAAAGCTTAAGATGGAAAAGTCAACCGGATATTGACTTGAGTGTTAGAGGACTCGGAACGGATTTCCGACAATTCGAATAGTTTCGGATGGTGATTTGTGACTTGGGAGTGAAATCGGAATTTAATTTGGAGGTCCGGTGTAGAATTAGGTTTGAATTGGTCATGTTCGAATTTTGGCGAATTCCGGTTGATAGGTGAGATTTTGATCCGGGGATCAGAATGGAATTACGAGAGTTGCAATATCTTCTTTACGTGATTTTTGATATGTCTGCAAATTTTCAGGTCAATCGGACGTCGTTTGGTTGGGTTTTGGATCAAATGTAAATTTGGAAAAGTTCTAGTTTGACTTAGGCTTGAATTTGAGGAAATTGATAATTTTTTATGTTAATGTTGGTGTATTATGGCCCGAGCAAGTTTGAATGAGGTATTAAGTTGTGTTGGTGCTTTTGGTTGAGGTCTCGGGTCCTCGGGGTGATTTCGGATGGTTAACGAGAGGATTTTTGGTTTGGAAAGGTATCAGATTTTGCTGTCATGAGTGTTGCATGTGTTTGTTCTTCGCGTTCACGTGAGGAGAGACGCGAAAGCGCAGGGTATTTTGAGGGAGCTTGATTTTTTGCATTCGCATTCACGAAGGAGCGTTTGTTGATCGTGTTCGCGTGGATTAGTGACGCGTTCGTGTAGCCCGGGGGAGTGGGCCATCGCGTCCGCATGGATTGTTGATGCGTTCGCGTAGGCCAGGGAAATGAGCCATCGCGTTCGCATAGTAAGGGGTCGCGTTCGCGTATGAGGGAGTGGGATCGAGGTCAGATAAGGCATCACGTTTGCGTGGCTAGGGCCGCGAACGCGATGAAGGAAGTTCTGGGCGGACAGAAGGGTTTATAAACATTTCATCCGCAAGCTATTTTCAATTTCCACCATTTTGAGCACATTTTGGAGCTATTGGACGAGGAAGCAAGAGGATTTCACCTAGGTTTCGACTTGAGGTAATATTTATGAACTAATTACGTGATATTATTGGAGAATCCTCCATTAATTCTCTGAAATTTTGGAAAACATTTAAGAAGTTAGGGCTTGGTTTTTTAAATGACAATTGGGGATTTGATGGCCCATTTGGACTCCGGTTTTGATGAAATTTATATGTACGGACTCGTGGAGGGATGGGGATTCTAAAGATGTGAATTTTGTAATTTTTCGAGAAGTGGGCCCGGGGCCCGGGTTTTGCCAACTTCGTGTTTTTGGGTATTTTTCGAGTCCTTTCTATTGGGTAATGTCCCATTAGCCTATTTTAGCATATTCCTTGTGGTTTTGGTCAGATTCTACACCCGAGGAGGTTGATTCGCGAGGGAAGCGCAAGGCGAGCTAGGACTTTGGCCGGTTTGAGGTGAGTAATGGTTATGATAATATACTGAGGGTTTAAAACCCCGTATTTGCACTGTGCGGTGTTATGTTGAGATGAGACACGCACCTTATGATGAGCGTGGTGATGTATATGTTGGGGACTCGGACTAGGTCCATTCCGATTGATGACTTACTGTACTTCCTGACTGATACTGAGCTTGTGCTTGGTTATTTTGGGGCTATTTGCCACGTTTGGGGCCTTGTGCCGATATGTAGAACTCCTAGGAGCATGTTTAGCTGTTTGACCTCACTTTACCTATTGGACACATACCATCTGTCCTGATTCGACTGTAAATCATGAAATAAACCGGGCTTTGTAACTTGCACTCTAAATTAGAGGTGTTCAAAACCGGTCCGAAACCGAAAACCGATCCAAACCGAAGCTTAACGGCTTACTGGTAACGGCTTAACGGCTTAACGGACGGGGAATGGATTGAATTTTTTTTATTAACGGCTTATCGGTTTGGGGATGGATTATTCGATTTTCTTAACGGCTAATCCGTTAACCCGTTAAGAATATAAATATATTATATAAATATATATATATATATATATATATATATTATTTATATATATTAAATATAAAAAAAAACTAAAACCCTTGAAAATGATTAACAAAAGTTTATTTCTACTTCTAAGCATTTTTATTCTCGGGATCTAGAAATTTTTTGGTTCTATTTTTAATTTATTTTTGGTTGTAATCCTCCTGTTTGGCAACACGCCGGAGATGGTAAAGCTAATTTCCTAATCACGAAAATCAAATTGAGTGGCTCTGGCAAAGAAAATTGAATGCATCATATTACCTCTAAAATATTATTTTTTATGGCAATTCATTATTTCTAAGACGAGAAGAATAAGAGATATTTAGTGAACAGGCCGATAAACCGCCCATTAACCGCCCTATAAGAGCAAACCCGATACCAATCCGCCCGATATCTTATTGGGTGGCTAACGGATTAATACATTTAAAAGCCGATAACCGTTAAGCCAAACCGTTAAGAGTAAAAAGCCGCCCAATCCGCCCGATGAACACCCCTACTCTAAATGGGTAATACCTAGGGTTAAATACACTATCTTAGCTGAGTGGGCCCGAGAGGCCAAGTCTATATTGATTGAGAGGGGTCAAGGACCCCGTAGTGAGGCTAATTGATATATATACATATATATAGGGTCGGGATGCACGCCACATCAGTATATACATATACATGTATTGGATCGGACTGCACGCCGCAGTATAATATTATATGGATCGGGCTGCACGCCGCAGTAGTATATTATATGGATCAGACTGCACGCCGCACTGATACATGGATTGGACTGCACGCCCCTGTAATATCTGGATCGGATTGCACGCCACAGTATTTTAGCGCTTGGGTTGAAGGCGCCCCTCCGGAGTCTGTACACACCCCTAGTGAGCGTAGCCGGCTATATCTATTGGATCGGGTTGCGCGCCGCAGCATTATATATATTATATTGGATCAGGTTGCCGCTGTAGCAGTATATATATATACCTAGTGTTGGATCGGGTTGCGCGCCGCAACAGTGTTAGTGACTGGTCGGACGTAAAGGAAAGTATTTTATCAAATTCTTCCCTCTGTTTGGTACTTACTTACTGTTCTAGTTGTTGCAATTAGAACTATATAGTACTTTTACCAGTTTTCTTACTTTCAGTTCTTATTTATTACTATTACTCACTGAGTTGGTAGACTCACCCCAAACTCCTTGCACCTTGTGTGCAGATACAGGGATCTCGGAGGTGCAGTTGTGCTTATTATTTGTGGTCTAGATCCATTCCGGAGTTATTAAGGTAGCTGCTGGCGTCCGCAGAACCTGATGTCTCCTCTCATTTACCTTTTGCTTGTATGTCCAGACTTTACTGTGTTTTGGTTACTGAACAGTGTATTTAGAGGCTCAGACTCGTGAAGCCGGATATTTTGGGTTGTATAACTATTGTTTATGTTTTCCACATTATTCCTATGGTTATTAAACTGAGATTTTATCTTAAAATTGGTAACTTAGTCATTGTTTTGGCTGGGATTGATTATATGGTCGGGCTTGCCTTACAAGGTTTTTGGCGCCATCACGATCGGGGTTTGGGTCGGGACAAGTTGGTATCACATCCTAGGTTACCAGTTCTGGCCAGTCATGAGCCGTCTCAGTAGAGTCTCGCAATCGGTACGGAAACGTCTGTACTTATCGTCGGGAGGCTGCAGAACCTTTAGGAAAAGTTTATATTCTTGAAGTTCTTGTCGTGCGACTTTGTTGATCCAAGAATTAACTTCCATATTCTATTCTCTCATAGATGGCGAGAACACGTGCGACCGGATGTGGTGGACGACCACCATTGCAAACCACTAGAGGCCGGGGATGCGGCCGTGGTCGTGGTCGAGGCAGAGCAGCAGGGGCCGTACCAGTTGCCCCCATTAAGGATCAGCCTCTAGCTGTAGAGGTTCCAGTGGCACCTGCTCAGGCACCGAAAATGCTTATTATGATTACGGGTCTTCAGGAGGCATGTGGCTCAGATCTTATCGGTTTGCACCTGCCTGGCTCAGGAGGTCTCAGCTACTACCGCAGCTACATCCCAGACCAGGGGTGGTCATTAGACCTCCGCAGCTCGCACTCTAGAGCAGGGTGCACAGGGTTTGCAGACCGGAGAGGCACCACCCGTTCAACCAGTTGCCCCTTTTTAGCCAGTTGCCCCTGTCCATCTAGTTGCTCCAGTTCAGGGTGATGGTGTACCTTTGATACCAAATGACGAGCAGCATCGTCTGGAGAGGTTTAGCAGGCATTCTCCTACGACTTTTTGCGGTGTTCCGGGTGAGGATGCCCAGGGTTTTCTTGACAAGTATCGACGCATGCTCAAGACAGCAGGGATCTTGGAGACTAGTGGGGTATCTTTTACCACTTTTCAGTTCTCAGGAGCAGCCTTCACCTGGTGGGAGGCATATGAGCAGCGTAGGCCGACAGGTGCAGCACCGTTATCTTTGAAGGAGTTCTGCACTATCTTTCCGGAGAAGTGGGTACCTAGGTCTCAAAGGGAGGAGTTACGTAGGCAGTTTGAGATGCTTCGCCAGAGGGATATGTCTGTGACGCTGTATGAGGTGAGATTTGCAGAGTTAGCTCGTTATGCTCCGTGGATGGTTCAGACGAATCAGGAGAGGATCATACGATTTGTGGACGGGCTCATTTATCACATTCGTGTTCTGATGACTCGAGAGAGGGTCCTGAGTCACACCTTTAAGGAGGAGGTGGATATAGCCCGCGATATTGAGACGGCTCGCCGTCAGGAGAGAGAGGAGAGGAAGGCCAAGAGTCCGCGAGGATCAGGTGGCTCCAGTGGTGGTCCGTGTAGGAGCCAGTTTTAGCACAACAGGGGTCGTTCTCTTAGGGCTCAACATCCAGCGCGGTCAGAGTACCGTAGTTTATCTTCTGGTCGGGGTTATCAGTGCTCTCAGCAGGGTCAGGCATCTCTGAGCGCACTTCCAGCGCAGGGTTCGTCTCATGCCCTATTTGTTCAGGGTTCATCTTAGCCTAGTTCTTCGGCCAGCTACTTTAGTGCGAAGGGTTCCCTTCAGTCCCAACCCCCAGCACTAGGGGATTGTTATAAGTGTGGCGAGTTTGGGCATATACGAAGGGAGTGTCCCCGTTGTTCTTCCAATTCATCTTAGAAGAGGAGTCAGCCCTCATTTTTTGGCCTAGTGTCTTCAGCACCCGCCCAATCAGTTAGGGGCGAGGGTCAGGCAGTTAGGGGTTGCCCCATAGGGGGAGCCTGATCCGGTGGTGGTTAGGCCCGTTGCTATGCTCTTTAGGGCAGGTCAGTGCTGTTCTTCGGATGCATTTATTACAGGTATTATTTCAGTCCACCACAGGGATGCCTCAATTTTATTTGATCCCGGTTCCACATATTCTTATGTATCTTTTTTACTTTGCTCACTATTTGGGGACTACCCGAGGGTGTCTTGCGTTACTTGTGCATGTCTCTGCCTCAGTGGGTGATACCATTATTGTGGACCACGTGTATTGGTCCTATCTTGTTACTATTGGGGGTCTGGAGACCGAGCTGACTTGCTACTATTGAGCACGGTAGATTTTGATGTTATTTTGGGCATGGATTGGCTATGCCCGTTCCATGATATTTTGGACTCACGCCAAGACAGTCACATTGGCTAGGCCAGGTATCCCGAGGATCGTGTGGCGTAGTACGACTGATTATGTACCCAGCAGGGTAATCTCTTTCTCAAAGGCCCAACGGATGGTTGGGAAGGGATGTTTATCATATCTAGCATTTGTATGGGATGTTGGAGCTGAGGCTCCTAGTCTTGATTCGGATCCCGTGGTGAGGGAGTTTCCTAATATATTTCTAGCATACCTGCCGGGCATGCTGCCGGACAGGGATATTGACTTCGGTATTGATTTGGTGTCGGGCACTCAGCCCATTTCTATTCCTCCCTATCATATGGCACCGGCAGAATTAAAGAAGTTGAAGGAGCAGCTGCAGGAACTCCTAGATAAGGGAATCTTTCACCTGAGTGTGTCGTTGTGGGGCGCACTAGTGTTCTTTGTAAAGAAAAAGGATGGCACAATGAAAATGTGCATTGATTACAGACAGTTGAACAAAGTGACCGTAAAGAACATGTATCCACTACCTCGTATTGAGGATTTGTTTGACCAACTTTAGGGGCAAATGTATTCTCGAAGATTGATCTTCGTTCAGGCTATCACCAGCTGAAGATTAGAGATTCTGATATTATGAAGACAGTTTTCCGGACTAGATATTGGCATTATGAGTTTCTGGTTATGTCATTTGGGCTGACTAATGCCCCAGCCGCATTCATGCACCTAATGAATAGTGTATTTCGGCCGTATTTATATTCTTTTGTGATCGTGTTTATTGACGATATACTGGTGTACTCGCATATCCAGGAGGAGCACGCGCAACACTTGAGGGTGGTATTGCAGAGGTTGAGAGAGGCGAATCTCTATGCGAAGTTCTCCAAGTGTGAGTTCTGGCTCAGTTTCGTGGCTTTTCTGGGGCACGTGGTGTCCAGTGATGGTATTCAGTTTGACCCAAAAAAGATTGAGGCGATGCAGAGTTGGCCCAAAGCGTCATCAGCCACTGAGATTCGGAGTTTCCACGGTTTGGCAGTTTATTACCTCAGGTTCGTCCAGGGTTTTTCATCTATTGCTTAGCCTTTGACGAAGTTGACGCAGAAGAATGCACCATTTGTGTGGTCAGATGAGTGCGAGGGAGCTTTCAAAAGCTCAAGTCAGTGTTGACCACAACTCCTGTACTAGTATTGCCATCAGCTTCAGGCTCTTATTCGTTATATTGTGATGCTTCGAGAGTTGGGATTGGATGTGTTTTGATGTATGAGGGTAGAGTTATTGCATATGCTTCGCGGCACTTAAGCCTCATGAGAAGCATTACCATGTTCATAATTTGGAGTTGGATGCTATCATTCATGCGTTGAAGATTTGGCGGCACTATCTATATGGTGTGTCCTGTGAGGTGTTCACGGATCATCGCAGTCTTCAGCATTGTTTTAAGCATAAAGACCTCAATTTGAGGCAGCGGAGGTGGCTTGAGTTACTCAAGGATTATGATATTACCATATTGTACCATCCGGGAAGGCCAATGTAGTGGTTGATGCTTTGAGTCGGAAGGCGGTGAGTATGGGTAAATTGTCGTACATTCCAGTTGGGGAGAGGCCCATTGTAGTTGATGTTCAGGCTTTGGCTAATCGGATGGTGAGGTTAGATATTTCAGAGCCCAGTCGGGTGTTGGCTTGTGTGGTTTCCCGGTCTTCTTTATATGATCGCATCAGAGAGCGCCAGTATGATGACCCGCATTTGTGTGTCCTGAAGGACAGGGTCCAGCATGATGATTCCAGGGATGTGACTATTGGTAGTGATGGTGTGTTGTGGATGCAGGGTCGGATTTGCATGCCAAGTGTGGATGGGCTCCGATAGTTGACATTAGAGGAGGCCCACAGCTTGTGGTATTATTGGTAAAGAAGAATGAAAAAGGACATTGTGAGTTATGTAGCTAGGTGTCTCAATTGTCAGCAGGTCAAATATGAGCATCAGAGACCCGGTGGTGTACTTCAGCAGATGGATATTTCGGAGTGGAAATGGGAGAAGATTACTATGGACATTGTGAGTGGTCTCTCTCGCACCTCGAGGAATTTTGATTCTGTTTGGGTGATTGTTGATAGATTTACCAAGTTTGCGCATTTCATTCCGTTATGTACCACCTATTCTTCGGAGCGGTTAGCAGAGATATTCATACGTGAGATTGTGCGGTTGCATGGGTCCTAGTTTCTGTTGTCTCAAACAGGGGTACTCAGTTTTCCTCCCAGTTCTGGAAGACCTTTCATCGAGAATTGGGCACTCAGATTTAGATGAGCACAACTTTTCATCCTCAGACGGACGGATAGTCCGAGTGTAATATTCAAATATTGGAGGACATGTTGTATGCTTGTGTTATTGATTTCGGAGGTTCTTGGGATGAGTTCTTGCCACTTGCGGAGTTTTCTTATAACAATACTTATCAGTCCAACATTCAGATGGCGCCGTATGAGGCTTTATATGGGAGACAATGTAGATCTCCAGTTGGTTGGTTTGATCCCAGCAAGGCTAGACTTTTGGGGGCAGAGTTAGTTCAGGATGCCTTGGAGGAAGTGAAAGTTATCCAGGAGAGACTTCGTACGGCTCAGTCGCATCAGAAGAGTTATGCGGACCGGAAGGTTCGGGATGTATCTTATATGGTGGGCGAGAAAGTGTTATTGAAGGTTTCGCCTATGAAAGGCATGATGAGTTTTGGTAATAAAGGGAAGCTGAGTCTGCGATTCAATGGACCTTTTGAGATACTCAAGAGGATTTGGGAGGTGGCCTATATGCTTGCCTTGCCACCCAGCTTGTCAGGGGTTCACCCGGTGTTTCATGTTTCTATGATCAGGAAGTATGTTGGGGACCCATCTCATGTGTTAGACTTCAGCACGATCCAGCTAGATGAGGACTTGACCTATGATGTGGAGCCAGTGGCTATTTTGGGTCGACATGTTCGAAAGTTGAGATTAAAAGACATAGCTTCAGTGAAGGTACAATGGAGAGGTCGGCCCGTGGAGGAGGCCACTTGGGAGACTGGTAGGAGATGCGGAGCAAATATCCTTGTTTGTTTGAGGCCCCAGGTATATTTCTTGACCCGCTCGAGGACGAGCGTTTGTTTTAGTTGGGGAGGATGTGATGACCCGACCCGTCGCCTTTTGTATTGCCGCCCCGTTTTCCCCATTTTATGCTTTCCCATGTGTTAATATATGTGTTTGATGAGTTTGAAGTGTGTTGGGTTGAATTTGGTTAGAAACAAGACCAATAGTCTCTTTAAGGAAAGCTTAAGTTGGAAAAGTCAACCGGACGTTGACTTGTGTGTTAAAGGGCTTGGAATGGATTTCCGACGATTCGACCAGTTTTTGATGGTGATTTGTGACTTATGAGCAAAATTAGAATTTAATTTGGAGGTCCGGTGTAGAATTAGGCTTGAATTGGTTAAGTTCGAATTTTGGCGAATTCAGGTCGATAGGTGAGATTTTGATCCGGGGGTCGGAATGGAATTCCGAGAGTTTCTCGGTAGCTTTGTTAGGTGATTTTGGATATATCTGCAAATTTTCAGGTCAATCAGACGTCGTTTGGTTGGGTTTTGTATCGAATGCTAATTTGGAAAAGTTCTAGTTTGACTTAGGCTTGAATTTGAGGAAATTGATGATTTTTGATGTTAACGTTGGTGTTTTTATGGCCCAAGCAATTTTGAATGAGGTATTAAGTCGTGCTGGTGCTATTGGTTGAGGTCCCGGGGGCCTCGGGGTGATTTTGGATGGATAACGGGAGGATTTTTTGTTTGGAAAGGTATTAGATTTTGATGTCATGAGTGTTGCAGGTGTTTGTTCTTCGCGTTCACGTGAGGAGAGACGCGAACCGTAGGGTATTTTGAGGAACCCTGATTTTTTTCCATCGCGTTCCCGAAGTAGTGGCCGTGAAAGCGTATTAGTGGGATTTTTGTTGATCGCGTTTGCATGGATTAGTGACGCGTTCGCGTAGCCCGGGAGAGTGGGCCATCGCGTCCTCATGGACAGTTGACGCATTCGCGTTGGCCAGGGAGATGGGCCATGGCGTTCGCGTTGTAAGGGGTCATGTTTGCGTATGAGGGACTGGGAACGAAGTTAGCTACGGCATCACGTTCGCGTGGCTAGGGCCGCGAACGCGATGAAGGAAGTTCTGGGCACACAGAAGGGTTTATAAACATTTCATCCGCGAGCTAATTTCAATTTCCATCATTTTTAGCACATTTTTGAGCTATTGGACGAGGGAGAAAGAGGATTTCACCTAGGTTTCGACTTGAGGTAAGATTTATGAACTAATTACGCGATATAATTGAAGAATCATCCATTAATTCTCTGAAATTTGGGAAAACATTTAAGAAACTAGGGCTTGGTTTTTGAAATGAAAATTGGGGATTTGATGGCCTATTTGGACTCCGGTTTTGATGAACTTTATATGTATGGACACGTGTAGAGATGAGGATTCTGAATATGTGAATTTTGTAATTTTTCGAAAAGTGGGCCCGGGGATCGGTTTTATGCCAACTTCGTGTTTTTTGGTGTTTTTCGAGTCCTTTCTATTGGGTTATGTCCCATTAGCCTATTTTGACATATTCCTTGTGTTTTTGGTCAGATTCTACACCCGAAGAGGTCGATTTGCGAGGGAAGCGCAAGGCGAGCTAGGACTTTGGCCGGTTTGAGGTGAGTAATGGTTATGAATAATATACTGAAGGTTTGAAACCCCGTATTTGCACTATGCGGTGCTATGTTGAGATGAGACACGCGCCTTGTGATGAGCGTGGTGATGTATCTGCTAGTAACTCGGACTTGGTTCATCCCGATTGATGACTTACAGTACTTCCTGACTGATACTGAGCTTGTGCTCGGTTATTTTGGGGCTATTTGCCATGTTTGTGGCCTTGTGCCGATCCGTAGAACTCCTAAGGAGCACGTTGAGCTGTTTGACCTCACTTTACCTATTGGACACATACCATCTGTCCTGATTCGACTGTAAATCATGAAATAAACCGGACTTTGTAACTTGCACTCTAAATGGGTAATACCTAGGGTTGAATAAAATGTCTTAGCTGAGTGGGCCCGAGAGGCCAAGTTTATAATGATTGAGAGGGGTCATGGACCATGTAGTGAGGCTAATTGATAAATATACATATATATCGGGTCGGGCTGCACGCCGCAGCAGTATATACCTATACATGTATTGGATCGGATTGCACACTGCAGTATTATATTATAATCGGACTGCATGCCGCAGTAGTATATTATATAGATCAGATTGCACGCTGCAGTGATATATGGATCGGACTGCACGCTGCCGTGATATGTGGATCGGACTGCACGCTGCAATATTTTATCGCTTGGGCTGAAGGAGCCCCTCCGGAGTCTGTACACACCCCCAGTGAGTGCAGCCGGCTATATCTATTGGATCGAGCTGCGCGCCGCAGCATTATACATATTATAATGGATCAGGCTGCTTGCAGCAACAGTATATATATACACCTAGTGTTAGATCGGGCTGCGCGGCGCAACAATGTTAGTGACTAGTCGGACGGAAAGGAAAGTATTTTATCAAATTCTTCCCTCTGTTTGGTACTTATTTACTGTTCTTGCTATTGCAATTAGAACTGTATAGTACTTTTACCAGTTTTCTTACTTTCAGTTATTATTTATTGCTATTACTCAATGAGTTGGTAGACTCACCCCATACTCCCTGCACTTTGTGTGCAGATATTGGGATCCCGGAGGCGCAGCTGTGCTTATTTGCTGTGGTGTAAATTCGTTCCGGAGTTATCAAGGTAGTTGCTAGCGTCCGCAGAACCTGATGTCTCCTCTCATTACCTTTTGCTTCTATGTCCAGACTTTACTGTGTTTTGGTTACTGAACAGTGTATTTAGAGGCTCAGACTCGTGACACCGGATCTTTTGGGATGTATAACTGTTATTTATGTTTTCCGCAGTATTCATATGGTTATTAAACTGAGATTTTATCTTAAAATTGGTAATTTAGTCATTGTTTTGGCTGGAATTGATTATATGGTCGGGCTTGCCTTACAAGGTTTATTGGCGCCATCACGACCGGGGTTTTGGTCGGGACAAGTTGGTATCACTCCCTAGGTTACCAGGTCTGGTCATTCATGAGCCGGTTCAGTAGAGTCTTGCGATCGGTATGGAAACATCTGTACTTATCGTCGGGAGGCTGCAGAACCTTTAGGAAAACTTTGTACTCTTGAAATTCTTGTCCTGCGACTTTGTTGATCCGAGAATTAACTTCTATTTTCTATTCCATCACAGATGGCGAGAACACGTGCGACCGGATGTGGTGGACGACCACCATTGCCACCCACTAGAGGCTAGGGACGCGGCCATGGTCTTGGTTGAGGCAGAGCAGCAGGGGTCGTACCAGTTGCCCCCATTCAGGATCAACCTCCAGCTGTAGAGGTTCCAGTGGCACCTGCTCAGGCACCGGCAATGCTTATTGTGATTCCGGGTCTTCAGGAGGCTTATGGCTCAGATCTTATCGGTTTGCACCGGCCTGGCTCAGGCGGTCTTAGCTACTACCAGAGCTACATCCCAGACCAGGGTTGGTCATTAGACCTCCGCAGCTCGCATTCTAGAGCTGGGTGCACAGGGTTTGCAGACCCTAGAGGCACCACCAGTTCAGCCAGTTGCCCCTTTTTAGCCAGTTGCCCTTGTCCATCTAGTTGTTCCAGTTCAGGGTGATAGTGTACCTTTGATGCCAAATGACGAGCAACATCGTCTGGAGAGGTTTAGCAGGCTTTCTCCTACGACTTTTTGCGGTGTTCCGGGCGAGGATGCCCAGGTTTTTCTTGACAAGTGTCGACGCATGCTCAAGACAGCATGGATCTTGGAGATTTGTGGGGTATCTTTTACCACTTTTCAGTTCTCAGGAGCAACCTTCACCTGGTGGGAGGCATATGAGCAGCGTAGGCCGACAGGTGCAGCACCGTTATCTTTGAAGGAGTTCTCCACTATCTTTCTGAAGAAGTGGGTACCTAGGTCTCAAATGGAGGAGTTACGTAGGCAGTTTGAGATGCTTCGCCAGGGGGATATGTCTGTGACGCAGTATGAGGTGAGATTTGCAGAGTTAGCTCGTTATGCTCCGTGGATGGTTCAGACGGATCAGGAGAGGATCAGACGATTTTTGGACGGGCTCATTTATCACATTCGTGTTCTGATGACTCGAGAGAAGGTCCTGAGTCACACCTTTAAGGAGGAGGTGGATATATCCTGCGATATTGAGACGGCTCGCCGTCAGGAGAGAGAGGAGAGGGAGGCCAAGAGTCCTCGAGGATCAGGTGGCTCCAATGGTGCTCCGTGTAAGAGCTAGATTTAGCAGAGCAGGGGTAGTTCTTTTAGGTCTCAATATCCAGCGCGGTCAGAATACCGTGGTTATTCTTCTGGTCGGGGTTATCAGTGCTCTCAGCAGGGTCAGGCATCTCTGAGCGCACTTCCAGCGCAGGGTTCGTCTCATGCCCTATCTATTCAGGGTTCATCTTAGCCTAGTTCTTCGGCCAGCTGCATTAGTGCGAGGGGTTCCCTTCAGTCCCAGCCCCAGCACTAGGGAGTTGTTATGAGTTTGGCGAGTTTGGGCATATACGGAAGGAGTGTCCCCGTTGTTCTTCCAGTTCATCTTAGCAGAGGGGTCAGACTTCATTTTCTGGCCTAGTGTCTTCAGCACCCGCCCATTTAGTTAGGGGCGAGGATCGGGCAGTTAGGGGTCGTCCCATAGGGGGAGGCCGATCCAGTGGTGGTTAGGCCTGTTGCTATGCTGTTCAGGGCAGGTCAGATGTTGTTCTTCGGATGCATTTATTACAGGTATTATTTCAGTCTGCCACAGGGATGCCTCAGTTTTATTTGATCCCGATTCCACATATTCTTATGTCTCTTTTTACTTTGCTCACCATTTGGGGACTACCCGAGGGTGTCTTGCGTTACCTGTGCATGTCTTTTTACTTTGCTCACCATTTGGGGACTACCCGAGGGTGTCTTGCGTTACCTGTGCATGTCTATACCCCGGTGGGTGATACCATTATTGTGGACCACATGTATTGTTCCTGTCTGGTTACTGTTGGGGGTCTAAAGACCGAGCTTACTTGCTACTATTGAGCATGGTAGATTTTGATGTTATTCTGGGCATGGATTGGCTATGCCCGTTCCATGTTATTCTGGACTCACACCAAGACAGACACATTTGCTAGGCCGGGTATCCCGAGGATCGTGTGGCGTGGTACGACTATTATGTACCCAATAGGGTAATCTCTTTCTTAAAGGCCCAACGGATGGTTGGAAGGGATGTTTATCATATCTGGCATTTGTGAGGGATGTTGGAGCTGAGGCTCCTAGTCTTGATTCGGTTCCCGTGGTGAGGGAGTTTCCTAATGTATTTCCAGCAGAACTGCCGGGCATGCTGTCAGACAAGGATATTGACTTCGGTATTGACTTAGTGTCGGGCACTCAGCCCATTTCTATTCCTCCCTATCGTATGGCACCGGCAGAATTAAAGGAGTTGAAGGAGCAGCTGCAGGAACTCCTAGATAAGGGGTTCATTCGCCTGAGTGTGTCGTTGTGGGGCGCACTGGTGTTATTTGTAAAGAAAAAGGATGGCACAATGAGAATGTGCATTGGTTACAGACAGTTGAACAAAGTGACCGTGAAGAACATGTATCCACTACCTAGTATTAAGGATTTGTTTGACCAACTTCAGAGGGCAAAGGTATTCTCGAAGATTGATCTTCGTTCAGGCTATCACCAGCTGAAGATTAGAGATTCTGATATTATGAAGATATTTTTTCGGACTAGATATTGGCATTATGAGTTTCTGGTTATGTCATTTGGCTGACTAATGCCCCAGCCGCATTTATGCACCTGATGAATAGTGTATTTCAACCGTATTTATATTCTTTTGTGTTCGTGTTTATTGACGATATACTGGTGTACTCGCATAGCCAGGAGGAGCACGCGCAGCACTTGAGGGTAGTATTGCAGAGGTTGAGAGAGGCGAAGCTCTATGCGAAGTTCTCCAAGTGTGAGTTCTGACTCAGTTCCGTGGCTTTTCTGGGGCACGTGGTGTCCAGTGATGGTATTCAGGTTGACCCAAAAAAGATTGAGGCGATGCAGAGTTGTCCCAAAGAGTCCTCAGCCACTGAGATTCAAAGTTTCCTCGGTTTGGCGGGTTATTACAGCATGTTCGTCCAGGGATTTTCATCTATTGCTTAGCCTTTGACGAAGTTGACGCAGAAGGTGATATTTTGATCCGGGGGTTGGAAAGGAATTCCGAGAGTTGCACTAGCTTTGTTAGGTGATTTTGGATATGTCTACAAATTTTCAGGTCAATCGGACGTCGTTTGGTTGGGTTTTGGATCGAATGCTAATTTGGAAAAGTTCTAGTTTGACTTAGGCTTGAATTTGAGGAAATTGATGACTTTTGATGTTAATGTTGGTGTTTTTATGGCCCGAGCAAGTTTGAATGAGGTATTAAATCGTGCTGGTGCTTTTTGTTGAGGTACCGGGGGCCTCGGGGTGATTTTGGATGGATAACGGGAGGATTTTTTGTTTGGAAAGGTATTAGATTTTGCTGTCATGAGTGTTGCAGGTGTTTGTTCTTCGTGTTCGCGTGAGGAGAGACGCGAACCGTAGGGTATTTTGAGGGAGCCTAATTTTTTTCCTTCGCGAATGGCCGCAAAAGCGTATTAGTGGTATTTTTGTTGATCGCGTTTTCCTGGATTAGTGACGCGTTCGCCTAGCCTGGGGGAGTGGACCCTCGCGTCCGCATGGATTGTTGACGCATTCGCGTAGGCCAGGTAAATAGGCCATCGCGTTCACATTGTAAGGGGTCACGTTCGCGTATAAGGTCCAGGGAACGAGGTCAGATAAGGCATCACGTTTGCGTGGCTAGGGCCGCGAACGCGATGAAGGAAGTTCTAGGCACACAGAAGGGTTTATAAACATTTCATCCGCGAGCTAATTTCAATTTCCACCATTTTTAGCACATTTTTGAGCTATTGGACGAGGGAGAAAGAGGATTTCACATAGGTTTCGACTTGAGGTATGATTTATGAACTAATTACGCGATATTATTGAAGAATCATCCATTAATTCTCTGAAATTTGGGGAAACATTTAAGAAACTAGGGTTTGGTTTTTGAAATGTAAATTGGGGATTTGATGGCCTATTTGGACTCCGATTTTGATGAACTTTTTATTTATGGACTCGTGTAGAGACGAGGATTCCGAATATGTGAATTTTGTAATTTTTCGAAAAGTGGGCCCGGGGATCGGTTTTTGCCAACTTCGTGTTTTTGGGTGTTTTTCGAGTCCTTTCTATTGGGTTATGTCCCATTAGCCTATTTTGACATATTCCTTGTGGTTTTGGTCAGATTCTACACCCGAAGAGGTCGATTCGCGAGGGAAGCGCAAGGCGAGCTAGGACTTTGGCCGGTTTGAGGTGAGTAATGGTTATGAATAATATATGAGGGTTTGAAACCCCGTATTTGCACTATGCGGTGCTATGTTGAGATGGGACACGCGCCTTGTGATGAGCGTGGTGATGTATCTGCTGGGAACTCGAACTTGGTTCATCCCGATTGATGACTTACAGTACTTCCTGACTGATATTGAGCTTGTGCTCGGTTATTTGGGGCTATTTGCCATGTTTGGGGCCTTGTGCCGATCTGTAGAACTCCTAGGGAGCATGTTGAGCTGTTTGACCTCACTTTACCTATTGGACACATACCATCTGTCCTGATTCGACTGTAAATCATGAAATAAACCGGACTTTGTAACTTGCACTCTAAATGGGTAATACCTAAGGTTGAATAACATGTCTTAGCTGAGTGGGCCTGAGAGGCCAAGTCTATATTGATTGAGAGGGGTCATGGACCACATAGTGAGGCTAATTGATAAATATACATATATATCAGGTCGGGCTGCACGTCGCAGCAGTAAATACATATACATGTATTGGATCGGATTGCATGCCGCGGTATTATATTATATGGATCGGACTGCACGCCGCAGTAGTATATTATATGGATCGGACTGCACGCCGCAGTGATATGTGGATCGGACTGCACGCCGCAGTATTTTAGCGCTTGGGCTGAAGGAGCCCCTCCGGAGTTTGTACAAACCCCCCAGTAAGTGCAGCCGGCTATATCTATTGGATCGGGCTGCGCGCCGCAACATTGTCTATATTATATTGGATTGGGCTGCACGCTGCAGCAGTATATATATACACCTAATGTTAGATCGGGTTGCGCGCCGCAGCAGTGTTAGTGACTAGTCGGACGGAAAGGAAAGCATTTTATCAAATTCTTCCGTCTGTTTGGTACTTATTTACTGTTCTTACTGTTGAAATTAGAACTGTATAGTACTTTTACCGGTTTTCTTACTTTCAGTTATTATTTATTGCTATTACTCAATGAGTTGGTAGACTCACCCTATACTCCCTGCACCTTGTGTGCAGATATAGGGATCCCGGAGGCGTAGCTGTGCTTATTTGCTGTGGTCTAGATAGAGTTATCAAGGTAGTTGCTAGCGTCCGCAGAACCTGATGTCTCCTCTCATTTACCTTTTGCTTCTATGTCCAGACTTTACTGTGTTTTGGTTACTGAACAGTGTATTTAGAGGCTCAGACTCGTGATGCCGGATCTTTTAGGCTGTATAACTGTTTTTTATGTTTTTCACAGTATTCCTATGGTTATTAAACTGAGATTTTATCTTAAAATTGGTAATTCAGTCATTGTTTTGGCTGGGACTGATTATATGGTTGGGCTTGCCTTACAAGGTTTTTGGCGCCATCACGACCAGGGTTTGGGTCGTGACAACAAACTTCTTTGGAAACTTTTGTACATCTACCATTACGCATGCAAGGAGAGGATTTTTTAGCAGAACCGCACGGGCCATGCATCATAAAATTCTTCACGGCCATATAATAATACGGATCGGCCAACTCATCTGGTATTTCTGCTGAAATTATTTGATCTATATCACCAACATTTTGATATTTATTATGAAGAAAGAGCAATATGTGTGCATGAGGAAACCCACGCTTTTGGAATTCTATAGTATAAATCACTGCAAAAAAAATAATAATTTGCAATTGGGGTAATTGGTTGTAATTTATATGTAAGGAAAAATGCTTTATCAAATTATATTACAAATATAATAAGAATTTATTAAAATAGATTAAATATATACATGATTTAACTGATCCAAATATTTGTTTCTCTTTCAAATCCTTTATTAAACCATCCAATTTGATTTTGAAAACCCTAGATAAAATGTCTGGGCAATCTTCTGGTTGCAAGCCCTTGCTCTTTACAAATCTTCTTATTTCAGGCCAATTTGGGTTGCAAGTAAATGTAATGAAGAGATTTGGATATCCAGCTCACTTGCAGATTGCCATAGCATCTCGATAATTTTGAATCATGTATCTTGCACCCCTTGTGAAGCTGGATGAAAGAATTACCCTTTTACCTTGAGAAGAAGGATTTATCTCTCTATGTAAAACTGCATCTTCTAATCCTTTATACATATGAGCTCGCAATTGTTTTTGATGAGTTCTGATATACTTCAACCTTGTCACGACCCTAGTTCACCAATTGTGAATATGTCATGACGGCACCCAGTCTCCGCGACTAGGTAAGCCTGACACGTTGCGGAAATTCAACAATCTTTACGAAAACGATAAAAAAACTGAATAACATAAGAAAATGTATAGGGTGCTGCCTGACACCTACACTTCGACTCACAATAATGTAAAACCTCCAAGACCCAGAAACCCACGGGAAACATAGGCTAAGAGTAAAAACATAATATACGGCTCTAATATCCAGAAGTATCTACAACAACTGAGTACATGAACGAAACTGCTAACTAAAAGGGTAGAGTAGAAGGAGACTCTTCAGCTATGCGGACACAACAGATGCATACCTCAAATCTCCAAGAGTAGCTCCGAGATCACTAATAGCGCACCCGACCAGTAGTACCTGGATCTGCACAACAAAAGTGTGCAGAAGAGTAGCATGAGTGAGTGCCAAGCCTAACCTCGGTGGAGTAGTGACGAGGAGGTCGAGGCCCTACTAAGATGAACATAAGAAATAATATAAGATAAATAAACAGTAGACAATGAAGTAAACCCCGAATATCTAGCAAGACTATAAATAAAAATAGAACGGGCTACAAGTACAATCTATGAACACAAGAAAAATCACTCGAAAGTTAGGATGCCTCATGGAGCTCCGGGAATTGAATCCGCAGTCCATTTACGAATATCTGAAGATCTCTTGGGAATCGAACCCATAAATCTATTATATCAATAACAGAGGATCTCCGGGAATTGAAACCGCAGTCCTTCATACCAATAACAGAGGATCTCCAGGAATTGAACCCGCAGTCCATCATACCAATAACACAGGATCTCCGAGAATTGAACCCGCACTCCATCATACCAATAACACAGGATCTCCGGGAATTGAACCTGCAGTCCATCATATCAATATTAGAGGATCTCCCAGGAATCGAACCCGTAGTCCGTCATACCAATAACAGAGGATCTCCCGGGAATTGAACCCTTAGTCCGTCATGCCAATAACAAAGGATCTCCCGAGAATCGAACCCGTAGTCAAGCATACCAAATAAACACATCACAACAAATCAATACTAACAGGAAGAAGCTAAGGACAAGCAACATGAAAAGGACTAGAGCCTAGTATGCTCACAAGAGGACAAATATTGCAATTTAGTCAAATAGAGCAAATAAATTACTAACATGCTTTTCCTAAGCTAAAACTAGTGAAATTGCAATTTAACAGTTAAATATACAAAGAAATACAGTCTAAATAAGCCAAGTAAGGTGAATTTTCAACAACTTGCACAAGTACGCGCCCGTCACCTCGCGCACAAGAACAACGACAAGGATATCCTAAGGGGAGTGGTCCCCCACACAAAGTTAGGCAAGCCACTTACCTCGAATTGGTACAAACCCGCTAAGAAACAATGCCCTTGCCAGGAGTATCCGACTTTGAGTGGCCCAAATCTATTTAAACCAATTACACATTGTAAATAACATCGCACGTAACTAATTACATTGTTAAAATTAAAGCTAAGGCGCGAAAATAGGTGAAATGACCAAAATTCCCTCAGTAAAACGTCTCAGAATCGAATAAGTTTTACATTTTCAGAAACCTCGTACCCTCACGAGTCCAACCATATAAAAATCTCCCAAATCGGAGGTCGAATGCCCCTTCAAATTATCAAAGTTAGGTTTAAGAACTTTACCCCATTTTCATCCATTTTTATCCTAAATTTGAATTTAAAAGATGAATTTAACTACTAAATGATGGATTAAAGATAGAAAGGATCATAGAAACGTTACCCAGTAATCTCCTCTTCAAATCCCTCTCAAAATCGCCTTGGTCCGCGGTCAAACTTGATTTTTCAACTTATGAAATTAAACCCTCGGATTTTCTCTTACCACACAGCAATTTGGCGCTTTCGCGGACTAGGGACCGTTTTTGCGGTCCCGCCTTTGCGGTCAAAATGCCGCTTCTGCGGCTCCCTCTTATCATGACAATTTTTGCTTATGCGGCTATATGACCGCACCTGCGGTCACCGCATATGCGGCCAAGCAACCGCTTATGCGGTATTACTAACAGTGCTAGAGACCGCTTCTACGGCTCAGGATCGCTTATGTGGTCGCCGCTTATGCAGATCCTTTCCGCTTTTGCGGTCCCAGTCCAAACTCCTAAGACTGCATCCACGACTCCAACACCGTGTCTGCAGAAACCGCTTATGTGGCTCCCCTTCCGCAGACGCGGAAACAATAGAAGCAGCATCCATATCCCATGCAAAACTCTCCATTTTCTCCGGTTAACCACCCGAATTCACCCCGGGGCCCCCGGGACCCCAACCAAAAGCACCAATACTTACTAACACCTTATTTGAACTTGCTCGAATCCTTAAAACTCCACCATTAACATCAAAATCCTCGTTTTTCATCAAATTAAAGCCTAAGTTCCATCAAAACTTCCAAAACTCGTTTTCGATAAAAAACCTAACCAAAACACGTCCGATTGACCTGAAACTTTGCACGTACATCCCAAATGATATGACAGTGACAACTTTCTGAATCCCATTCCGACTCTCGGATCAAAAATTCATTATCGGTCTAGGAACTTCAAAATTCTAACTTTCGGCATTTCTAGCCTAATTGAGCTACATACATCCAAAACACATTCCGGACACGTTACCAACCCCGAAATCACCTAACGAAGCTAACAGAACCATCAGATTTCCATTCCGAGGTCGTCTTCGTACTTTTCCAGTTACAGACCATTTTTCAACACTTAAGCTCTCATTTAGGGACTAAGTGTCCCAAAACACTCAAAATTCTATTACCGAACATCGTGGCAAACCAAAATAGCATAAATGAACTTAGGGAAAGTAATTAATGGGGGAACGGGACATAAATTCCAAAGACGACCGGCCGGTTCGTCACAAACCTATACGATTCAACCATTGTAAATCCATCAACCAAGAATTGTTTAAATAATCGTCTTGAGTTCACAATGATTGGTAATTCGCCATTCCTTTCTTGAATTTTGTATGCGAAATATTCACGCATGCTAACAAAATTCCTTCCTCCACTTGATTCGTCATTTCCATTTAAAGAAATGTCTTCCTTATAACCATCTTCACCTAATGGAAACAATAAAGGATACTGAAGACCTAAATAGGCAGCATTCGACTCATTTATCCTTTGTAGATTTTCAGACTGTGTTTCAACGATGATGTCTCGATCACATCTAGTTACATCAAAATATCCCACTACCAAAGCAGCAACCTCTGAAGTTGTTGGTAAGTTGTATCTTCTTCCATCAAGTGTGTAACAGGGACTTGGTCCAAAGTTTGGTGGGTAGATTATGCATTTTGCCGGGAAAAGAAAGGAAAGGATATGATTGGATCCCTTAATTGAAGGCACTAATAATGAGGTGTGAGCCTTTTAAGGAGCAATTTACACAATTTGTCAGAAAAATCTAGATACTTATTGAAAACTACAAAACATAGAGAATATTGGTAAATAAATTTCTAATAGAGTATAACTAGGTAAAAATTCCTAGAATGAAGGCATTATTGGCTTAGAAAATTAACGCAAGGGATTTTGTTGGCCCAGTTTGCTAACAGATGACATAAGTGAGCTATTTTCAATAGTTTAGGATATTATTGGACTTTTTACATATTTCTAATGAACAAATTAACGTTAGCATGATCAAATTTATTGTTAACTAATGCTAAAAGTGAATTCCTTAATATGTGTAAAAAGAGCCAAAAAATTATTTAAAGTGGACCGAAAAGTGTACTTAAAAATACTTTTTCAAAAGCTTGGTCAAATATATATTGCTACTCAAAAGTTCCTTTTTAAATTTGTCAAACACATAATTTTTTTTTTCTCTTCCAAAACGTACTATAAGAAAAAAATGATTGTAGGAGCTTGACCAAACATGATACTATAATTCTCATTATTAGGTGTAACAAATATTCCCTAATTAACTTTACAATAATTAGTTAATTAATCACATTTAGTCAACTGCTAACTCCAGTTATCTAACCTCAGGTTACTCCATCCTCAATAAGCAATATTGACCTATCCTTTTCTGCAAGTTATCGACAATACTATGGCTCATTTGCTCGGAGGATTAGCTACTCCTCTTCTCTGCAAACCCATTAATGCTTCTTCTTTCAACAACAATTACACTTCCGCTTCCGCTTCCTCTCTCCACGCGCTTGATTCTCTGTACATCAAACGCGCCGCCGAGCTAGCTGACAAATCGGCGGGATTTACCGCTCCTCATCCTAACTTCGGCTGCGTAATCGCGGAATCAAATAATGGTGGAGGTACGGTGTACGGAGAAGGTTATTTGTACGCCGAAGGGACAATTCCGGCGGAGGTGCAGGCTGTTGAAGCCGCCGGCGAGCGCTGTCGAGGTGCCACTGCTTATCTCAATATGGAACCTGGAGACTGTCACAGCAATAGCAGTGCTGTCTCTGCCCTGATCAAGGTATATTTACTCAGTTGACTTTCTCTCCTTCAATATATGTACAAATAATCTGTTTATTTACTCAAATAGTGCCAGCATATAGAAGAAGGGTATCGCAAATGAAATTTCCTTGCACATTAAGACATTTACTAGAGTAGTTTGCTGTATTTTACTACACAATATTGAGAAAGCAATAGATTACTTCAATTGATTCCGATCGCGTCTCTTACTTTTCGGAACATATGTGTGTCATGCATTTGGGACTGTCTAAATTCTCATCCTTTTGCTGCTTGACTGACTGCACCTCCGTTTTTAATGGAAAGTGGACCGTGATGCTATGATGAATAGATGATAGTTCAATTTTTGGTTTCTACGGAAGTTCATGCTTGTCCGTCCAGCCAACAGTGGTGGAGCTAAATAATGGAAAAGGGATTCAAATTATACTATGAAAATAGGGTAAAAACGTATTTTTATGGTTATATATAAGCTATTGAATCCCCCTGATTTGAGGGAAAAATCTAGTGGAGTCACAAAGCGACTCAAAAATTATTTTGGGTCGCAGCTTCAAATCCTAGGTGTGACATTCTATTGTTTTTTCAATCCCTTTGTATAAATTCTTGGCTCTGCAACTACTAGTCAATAGTTAATTCTGCTGTTAACAACTTGTGTTTTAATTGGAATGCATCCAGCTGGCGTTAACCTTTTCACTTTTTATAGTTTTAAGGAGCATGGTACCGTAAATGCAAAGTTGCTGAGAGGGATGTTCGTAACACTTAAAAAGTTCATTTGTTTTTTACTACCTTATTAGCCAGGAAGACTAATTGCAAAAGTTGATTATATGCACGCTTTTGTGTTAAAATTTAGCTGGAAATGCGATTGATACATATTTGTTAGGCAGGAATTAGTAGAGTTGTTATTGGAATACGGAATCCATTGCAACACCTTCGTGGCAATGCCATTCAGGCGTTGAGAAGTGAAGGCCTTCAAGTTGATGTGCTTGGGGAAGATACACAGAATAAGATTATTGAGGTAAAATATAATATGTAGTACATCCAGGACAATGCACTTGATGAGCTTCTGTATGGCAATTTAACTCTTTGTTAGCTCTCAATTCTTAGTTCTGGAGTAATTAAAACAGTCTACATGATACAAGGAATTATGGTAGATGATTTGTGTATTGGATTGTGTCTCTCCTATGGTAGTTATTTATGGTAGTTACTGTTTGATATTATTGCATGCCATTTTATTTATGGTTCTTATGTTTAGTTAATTATTTACGCTATTTCTGCTGGAGTTACCAATGCTCTTTTGTTTTTGTTTTTGTTTTGTCTTTGTTTTTCCTCTCCTTCCCTGAGCCGAGGGTCGATTGGAAACAACCTCTCTGTCCTTTCGGGTAGGGGTAAAGCTTGTCTACATATTACCCTTCCCAGACCCCACTTTGTGGGACTATACTGGGTAGTTGTTGTTGTTGTTGTTGTACATGATACAAGGAAACCATAGCACTAACTGCACTTATGATTTTATTCATCATGTGTCCTTTTTTTTTACCTTGTAGTTATGGTGAATATCTATCTACTTTTCACATTTTATGAGAGTAGAAGTCTCTAGAAAAGAAAAAAAAAAGAGTACCGCATTAATGGTATGATGCTAAATGTTTTTGTAAAATCAGACCATGTACCCAGTTTGCTACCTGTAGAAGAAATCGTTTGACAAATTACTTATGGTTCCCCAGAATCCAAAATATTCATGATAATTCTCAGAAGTGGAGGCATGCATTTTCTCTCCTTAGTCTCCCAGTCAAAAGTTGCAGGATATCGTCTTCGAAAAGAATCATACATCCTGTTCACATCAGATTATTAGCATTTATATTCAATCACCATACTCGATTATATACTAAATTCCACTTCTCCGATTCAGACTCCTCCTTACCAAGACTTTTCACTACTAAAATTGCAAAACAAACTAAGATATTTAAGTATGGCGAAGAATTAAGCCTTGGGGTCCTTTTGGGGTTTGCTCCCTTTTAAGGTCTCAAGTTCGAAACTTACTGGGTGCAAACAATTTCTGAGGGCCATCAGACTGGGTAAAACCTGAATTAACCGCGGTGCACTTGCGGGAAACTCCTTGCCGAGGGCCTGTGCACCCCTGGGATTAGTCGGGGCTCGTAGAGACTCGGACACCCGGTGCAAATAAAAAAATAAATAAATTAATTCGAAGTAAAATAATTCTCGTCACTATGTAACATAGGTCACACCCGAAATTTAGCAAATTGCATAAGCTTTTCATCCCCCTAAGTTTATACCTTCTTCAATTGTGGAAATATCAGTGTCAAAGGTTTGGATTATAATGGATAAAGAAGCTTGGGAAGGAACAAAAGCTCTTAGAGGCCAACATTCTATCTCAGTGCACCTCGGGAATCTCTTCACTTGTTTCTAATAGGTGCTTTCACTGATTTAAGCCCCCACAAACAGAACTGAAGGTCTAAAACTTGGCTCGAGTTATCTGCAGTTAAGGGCCTCATCACCGAGCCATGGGTAATCTGTGGTGACTTTAACCTCACCAGGTTTCCGGGAGAAAGAAGACACAACGGCAGAGTTACCAGAGAAACGGAGGGATTAGCTCAAGCTTGTAGACCCCCTACTCACTGGTGGTCAATTCACTTGGTTGGAAATATGAGGTTTTTGAGGAATTGGTGAAACAATGGTGGAATCACTTTCACATTTATGGCAGCCTGGACTTCATTTTTGCTAAAAAATTGCAGCAACTAAAACCAAAACTAAAGGAGTGGAGTCATCACATCTTTGGAAGGTTGGAGCATAGGAAATCTGAAATTTTGAGAAAAGTGCAGTGATTTGGCAAGTAAGCAAAGACCAGGAAACTCACTGAAGATGAAAAACTCCTCAAAGATGAATCTTCCCTGGAGTTGGAGGAAAGTGCAAGATTAGAGGAAATGTCCAGGTGCTTATGCGGTTATGCCTTGATCCCTTGAAGGCTTTCGTTGTACAAGACAACACTCCAACCTTCTCAGATAAAAAATCAGTTGATGCAAAGACCCTTTGATGAAGAGATGCGGGGGTTATTAAGACTGCAGTGGGGATAAGGCACCTGCTCGGATGGTTTTACAATGGAATTTTACAAGAAATGCTGGGGCTTCATCAAGTCTGATCTTATCATGGCCATCAACCATTTTCACACTCCTGATAGGTTTGAAAAATGATTTAATGCTTCTTACGTTGCCCTAATCCCTAAGGAGAATGGTGCTATGGAATTAAGGGGTTTCAGGCCAATAGTCTAATTGGTACCTTTTAAAAGGTGCTTTCAGAGTTACTTGCTAACAAACTTAGAACAGTTATGGATCAGTTGGAGATACAATCTCAAATGGCTTTCATCCTAGGAAGACAAATAGCGGATGCTTCCCTCATTGATAATGAGTGTCTTGACTCCAGAATGAGGAAGAAGGAAGCTGGAATTGTTTGTAAAATGAACTTGGAAAAGATGTATGATCATGTGAACTGCCATTGTTTACTAGAGGCACTAAAAGTATGGAGATTGGCATTAAATGGATGAACTAGATAAAAGTTTATATTTCCATAGCCTACTTTTCAGTCAGTAAATGGTAGCCCATAGTGATTCTTTCCACCCCCTAGATGAATGAGGTGTCGTTTCTATTCAGTAGAGGTGGTTTGAGGCAGGGAAATTACTTACAACAGGCTAAAATGTTTAATTGGATTGGTCCAAGCTTTATTACAGAGGATCATCAGAAACCTGGTAGTCTGCTGTCTTCCTGACGTCTGTATTGGAGGTTGGGGGATTGGAAACTTGTTTTTTTTTCTTCTCAAAATTACTTATGGCTGTTTGATATTGGTTGACTTTCAGATGCATTAATCTTCACACATATATCTAAGAAATATAAGTCGTGAGTGAAAATATTCATGTCGAAGCAATATTTTCGCCTCAGGCTTCTTTCTGTAACCTTCATTTCCCTGGTAGTTTTAAGATATTACAATAACCTTCCTTATTTTAGGTTTTGAGTACCCAAACTTGTTTTTGTATGTCGATCATCCTTCTTGCCCTTTATAATATAATAGTACTTCTCAAAAAGTTGTGTGTGCTTGTGCGCATCACTATGAAGTGCTTAAAGCTTAATTTTTGATTCTAGAGACGCTTCAAAATATGATATCCTGAAGGTAAAGTTGATCACATAAATAAACTGAGTTTGATTGCTTACTGGAAAAAATAGGTTTTATCGCTATAAAAGCTTTGAAGAAGGTGACTGCTATGTGGATAAACTTTTGGGGGAAATCTTTTGTACTTTAACCCTTGTTTAGATGCATAATATTAGACATAACTTTAGAAAATAAAACCATTAATTTCAACACAACAAATGGTTTAGTATTTGCATTATTATGATGTGTTCTAGACCTTTATTGAAGATAAATGAGTATCTGTTATTTAAAACTCGAAAAAGAAAAAAGAAGAAACGTAAACCCAATATACTATTCATGACTTGCTTTTATAAATCATGGGAGTTTTTCGCCTTTTGGCTTTTAGAGCTAATTCATACATTCTATAATTTCTGATCTGTGTAGAGTTAACACTTAGGTCTATAATTTCCAGGAGGCTGTGAAATCCTGCCTTTTTGTCAATGCTCCTTTGCTATATAGAGCTGCGTGTCAAGTTCCGTTCTCTGTTCTCAAGTATGCAATGACACTTGATGGTGAGCGCAGAGCCTATGATCATGTTGCAGCAGTGTTATGGTACCAAATCACAATTTTCATTAACAAATATCACCCGTTGTCACATTATGGTGTATACAGGGAAAATTTCTACTACTAGTGGTCATGCATCATGGATCAGTAGCAAAAAGTCAAGAACTCGTGTTTTTGAAATGAGGGGCAGAAGTGATGCTGTTATTGTTGGAGGAAATACTGTGCGCAGAGACAGTATGACTCTTCCCATTCCAATGTCCGAATGTTGTTAATTACTGTCAGCTTTTTTAGAGATGCTGAAATGGCTTTATGCTGCTCAACTTTGATGAGATGCCCCAGATATTTTACTGTTACTATACTTTTGATTTTGGTTTCCAGATCCACGTTTGACGGTTAGACATGGTGGTAGCCATCTTCCCCGGCGTATTGTATTATCTCAAACTCTTGATCTTCCAGAAGATGCACATATTTGGAATGTTTCTGAGGTCCCCACTATAGTTGCTACACAAAGAGGTGCAAGGAGGAGTTTTCAGAGATTGCTTGCATCCAAAGGCGTTGAAGTGGTTGAATTTGATATTTTAGACCCTAGAGATGTTATGGGCTATTTATATGATCGTGGTTACCTCTCAATTCTGTGGGAGTGTGGAGGGACACTGGCTGCATCTGCTATTTCTTCTGGGGTCATACACAAGGTTTGCGCTCATATTTTTGACTCTCCTGCTGAGCTTTTATTACTTGTAAGGAAGATATTTGATTTATCCTCTTTAATTCTTAAATGGAGAGTATACACCTGAAAGGCTAATTTTGATTTTCTATTTAAACCGTTTTAGAAGTTTTTGTTCTTTTACACCAGTGAATGACAGCGAGCTGCCTGATTCAGGGGCTTTTTGCTTCAGAACAGTCCAATGCAAGGATATATCTCATTGTGTTTTAACTAAATAAGGGCGTCAGTGTGACTTGTCTAGTGCATGGATTCCTTTTTGTTCATTGTACTATCAAAAGTTTCCGTCAATGCTCAGAGCATAGTCTATCAAACTCCCAGCGGTTTGTGTATCTTTCTTTGCTTTGCTTACAGGTCAGCCTTTAAGGTCTTCGTCGTCTTATTAAGAATTCATCAGTCCTGTTTGTTGGCAGTAGGGGTGGCAGACGGACAGGTCGGGTGGGGTCGGATATGGACATGTCGAAAATGGGTAATGCAAAAAAAATCGGATAAATTATCCGACCCAACCCATATTTAATACGGATAAAAAACGGGTTAACCAGCGGATAATATGGATAATAATCCATGAACTCTCGAATATGATTACTTTTGGGAGAATTCCTAGTCTCCCAAACATGAAAAACCCCCAATTTGAGGCTTTACAAATGTAGAAGTTGAACTCATTAATTATCCATTTTCTAAGTAGATAATATGGTTCTTATCCATATTTGATCCGTTTTTGAAAAGTTCATTATCCAACCTATTTTTTAATGGATAATATAGGTGGATAACTGTTTTCTTTTAACCATTTTGCCACCACTAGTTGGCAGCTCTTCTAGTTGACTGAGTTAGTAAACATACTTTTTTCTGTTTTACTAAAGGAAATTTCAGATAGTTCGCATATGGATAGGAATTTTTAGTTTTGTTTTGCAGTTATATATTCCAAACCTTACTGCAGGTACATGCATTTGTTGCTCCCAAAATTATAGGTGGGAAGAATGCACCATCTCCAGTTGGTGAACTTGGAATGGTAGAGATGACCCAGGCTCTGGAACTAATTGATGTTTGCTATGAGCAGGTCAATATGCTTCTCCTTTAAAATCTCTGATGATGTGCATAATAGATGCATGTATTGCTGTCACTTACTCCCCTCCCCCCCCCCCCCCCCTCCCCCCCTTCCAATTTTTATTATGTATCATGTGCTACTGCACACAAGTTACAACCTGTGCATTTTCCTCGTTTTGGCCTTGTCCAAATTTCTGGCAGGAATGGCAATGGGGTAGGAGGGTTGGAGCTTAACCCGCAAAATTTCAAACCGCACCATCCCGCATAGCAGTTTTTTCTTTCTATTTTCGCCCCGCCCCGCATTTTTTTCTTCATTTTGTTATTTTTGCTAATAATGGCTTGCCTTATTTTGTACGGTCTATAGTGATTTCCGTGGAGTAAACCCGCAACCGACCCTACCCACATTAGATTTTGAAAAAACAATTTCAACCCGCCCCGCAACCGTCCCGCATAAGATCAAAACCGCCCTGCACCCTATCCGCCCCATTGCCATCACTAATTTCTGGTATTGTTTTCTTATTCCAGTCCAGTTCCTTGTGTTTTAAGCCTTGGTATCCTTTCTGATAAATCCACTGAAGTAAAAAGAAACCTTGATTTTTCTGCTAGGTTAAATTCCTTTTTATAGATTTTAGAGGCCAATTACATTTCATCGTGGAATTTTGTAGAATTTCTTGCTAACCATTTTACCATGTCTACACCAAATAAACTGTCTGGCTTGAAAGAAACAATAGAATGTTTGAAGGCACATTGAGCAATATTCACAGCCTTAAACAGAGATGTATTTTTTTGTTAGCTTTTTGGTGCAATCTGGTAATTGATCATGATGTAGATGGAATGCTAGATACAATAGACGGTTTGCACAACCTGTAATTATGCCTGATGCACTGGCTTAGTGCATAAATTTATAATATATTTAATTACTTATCAAAAAAAAAAAATGTCTACACCAAATAAGCTGCATGCTTGTAGTAATTTTTCTTCCTTTTTGTTCCTGAAACCACATTGCCCGGTTGTAAATGCTCATTAGAAGGGGAAGGAATCACAATAGTCTTCCTCATAAACTCAACAACCTCCACGACAAATTGTATGCAGAAGAGGAATGGAAAAATCAATGGTCTTTTACCTTTCCTAAGAGGAAAAGTCACTCCTATTAGGTTTTTAAGTTCTAACAAACCGAGGAATTTGTAAAAGCTTTCATTTTGGAGGAAAACTCTGCCTGTCGGAGCGTCACAAAGCAGAGGCGATATCGAGCTGAAATAAAGTAGAAGGACAGCAGTAGGTTAACGGACAGCGTAAAAGTTAGTCTAGGTTTAATGAATCCTTTGAACCGAATAGGCGCAATGTACTCAAAAGGATTCATATATCTGTGCCTAACTAGTCTTGTAACTGAGTCATAGTTGGTTTTATTTTACCTTGAAGGAAACTTTAGCTTTCAAAAGGGAAGAAGCTAAAGAGAAAGTAGTCGGGATATCAGCATGCGTTAGAAGGATAAATAGGAATTGCAGGAGAAATTACTTAGTCCCATGTTATTTCTATCTCTTTAAAAAAAAGTGCTTAAGTTAGAGCTCAGTTACTCTCACATTCATTATTCATGTGCCAATCTTGCCTGCCAATTAAACTTCTTTTTATATTCCTCCTTCACATTGTATTGCTCATATTCTCATCTCTTGTGAGTGCATATGCCTAAGTTAAACAATTTTGCGTAGATGTTTCCAGATGCAGCTTTTCGCTATCTATCTATCTTTCCCAATCTTCAAACTCTTATAGTTACCTTTGGCAAAGTCAGCTTAATGAGGGTGCTACACTGCATGTTGTTGGTATTGTCCTGCGTGTGCAGTCTCACCCCCGAAGAGCAGATAATAACTTCCTTGGGCTAGACGTAACCGAGTGCATTGTAGTTTCAAACAAAATATTTAACATCCTGTATCACTATGATAATCAGTCAAGGTTGGTAAAAAGCAAAGGTCTCCACCAACAACAACTACACCGCAGTCCAAAACAACTCGGGGTCGGCTAGATAAATCTTCACTGATGTCATCATCACACCAAATAAAACTAGAAGTGAGAAATAAGTTAAATAAATAATATCTAAAGTTATAAGCCCCACATGTGGGAATATATTGGGTTTTTTGTTGTTGTTTGATAAGTTAAAGTTCTCTATATTACTCGCATATGAATCTTTCATAAGGTCAAAATACTCTTAGAATAGCAGTAGGTTCAAAATTAACGTACTAACAAGACTAAAACCTATTCCCAACTAGTAGATATCATCTAAATGGATCTTTTTCGTCCATTGTGTCCTATCTTTAGCTAAGTCTGCATTGATTACATGAAATTGTAGATATATTGAGACAACTCCTTCCATGTGACTTTAGATTTATCTAGTTTCCTTTTAACGCCTTCACTCAGTAGTTTCACACGTACGAGCCAAGGTCGACGCATGACATGACCAAACCATCTCAAGGAGAAGTCTCCATGCCTTTGGTATCTAATAACCGATGAACCAAAATGCTGAAGTAGTTTTTCACCTTATAACAATTAGATAGTACAACACAACAACAACAACCTAGTATAATCCCACTTAGTGGTGTCTGGGGAGGGTAATGTGTACGCAGACCTTACCCCTACCCTTGGGTAGTGAGGCTGTTTCCAAATAGACCCCCGGCATCCTTCCCTCCAAGAACTTCCCACCTTGCTCTTGGGGAGACTCGAACTCACATCTCGGTTGGAAGTGGGGGTTGCTTACCATCAGAGCAACCCCTCTGCTCATCACCACATGCCAATTTTCTGTTCATCTTTGTGATTGTTTTACTTAGTCGAATTGTGAAGCATGCAATAACCAGTGTTACTAATAGCAGTTTGGCGAAGCCTTTGAGAAGCGAAAAGCATTTTTTTTTGCCAAAAAAGCACTTCTTTGGAGATTTAAGGTGTTTGGCCAACAAGAAAAAGTATTTTTAGGTAGCAGCTAAAATTGAGAAAGAAGCTACAAGTTTATGCTTCTTAAGCAGAAGTAGAAAATTAATTTTTTCAAGATAAAATATCCTTATAAAAAAATTGTATTTACCAAACTATCCCTCATAACATTAACCCATCTATCTCTATAATATAAATACAACCATCTTCTTCTCCTTCTTTTTTTGGTTACTATATTTATATTGATTCAAAACTTCAACATATATATTTTAATTTTATGACTTATATTTTAATTATATAAAATAAATATTTAATTGACGTCTTTCATAATAGTATTTAAATCATTTTTATTAAATAATATTAGTTTTAAAATGGATTTTTTGTAATTTGGCACTCAAAAGAATTATTTGGAAAAATTGATTAAACACAATATGTTTATCAAGTATTGAACAAAGTACTTCTCGAATAAATTGGCCAAACACAAGTACTTGGCAAATATTTCTCATATGTTGACAAAAGTGCTTCTCAAAGTAAACAATTTCTGGGAGTTTGACCAAACAGGCTCTAAAAGCCATGATGTTAAGCGCTTTATCACTTAACGCAATGAAGTTGTGCGAAGCCAGGGCTTATTGATTAAAGCGATAAATGGTATACTAAGAGTTATGCTGCCTTTTCAATTGCTCTACTTTGATGGATTTTCAACGTCAATTCTCTGGTATCATTTCTTAAGGGAAGCTGCAGGTGGGGTTTGCTATTCACCATTGTCAAAAAATGAAACAAGATAAGCTGAAACCTTGTTGCTGCCTTTGCTAAGTTTTTATCTTAACACCCCCCCCCCCCCCCCCCCCCCCCAATTTACTCTTTCAACTTACCTTTCAGCATGACTAGTTCTCTTTTAGTTAAATTTCAAATTCTGTAGCCGTATGAATATCCAGATTGGACCCGACATACTTGTTAGTGGGTTTCTTCAGCCAGTTCCAGACCTGACACCTACTATTCCATCGGTAGAAGAAACTTCGGCCATTGATCCTACCATTTCTCCTTTTGAATCAAGCATCATATTCTTTTACAAGACATGGGATCCATATGGTGGCTTCTCAAACTTCTCTCTCCATCCATTTCAAATGCCTAATGAAAATGGAGAACTTGTCACCTGGTCCAGTGTAGAGCATTATTACCAGGTCATTTTCTTGAAAAACATAAAGACAAGACTTTATTATTTGCAGCACCTTTCAGACATTTGATAACTAGTTCTTTGATTGCAGGCACAAAAGTTTGTTGGGGCATCTGATCTTGTAGCTAAAAGCTGTGTGGAAGAAATACAATGTGCAAAGAGCCCTGAGGAAGCAGCACGAATAGGAAGGAGAATACAGAGGCAGCAACCTAATCTGGTATTCTTTACATTTTTCTTACAACATACTCCTATTGCTTCTCCATATACTATCATTTTCCCAATTCTTTCTTTCTAGGCTGCTTTATTCATGTGTTCCAGAAAGCATAAGCATGCCACTTCAAACTAACAACATGATCAGTTGTATTGTAAATACTTGGCCAAAAATTGTGTGAGGTCAGAAGCTACCTACCCACTATTAGATAGTATCTCCAAAGTGGCTTACTGAGCCAAAATAAATATTTAAACTCAACAGAAAGTGTTATGTTTGTAACTACGAGGCAATGCCATTCAGGCGTACAATGAAGTTTTATAAAATAAAAAAAGGAGTTTTGGAAAGATCGCTGGCAGAGCAGATCCTCAGTAGTACTGGTGTGCTATCCACAATCCCAGGATCTGGGATGCAGTAGGTCAGATTCTGGAGAAAGATGCTTCAAAAAAGTAGTGATGGTGGCAGTACTATGCAGAGGACAATTTGGAACTTGGAAGTATTGCCAGTGTGCAATGAAGAGTCGTAGTTCAGTAGCAAACATTACCTTGGGATTCCACATTTTAAAGTTTTTAAGAGTTGTGTTTCTGAATCCCTTTTCTATTTCGACCATGTTTAAGAAATTTGGACATGGATGATCCATCTTAATTCTTTCTGGCGCAAGAAATACTTGGTCTTTACGATTTAGGTTATTGGTTTGCACCATACTCTTTTTTGCTTCATCCCAATGGGACATTTTATCCATGTATTAATGGTCCGTACTGTATAATGCACTTAAGCTCTAACTTCTGTTCATTCCCCTCTTCTTCCTGTGTATTCCAGGTAAGACCAGACTGGGAATCTGTCAAGGTTGACGCCATGTACAAGGCCATAAAATGCAAGTTCACGACATACCCCTATTTAAAGTCTTTGTTGCTCTCAACTGCGGGCTCTGTTCTTGTGGAGGGTTCACCACATGATCTATTCTGGGGAGGAGGTCGAGACGGAGAAGGCCTAAACTATCTTGGAAGGTTGCTGATGAAGTTGAGATCAGAGTTCCTAGGTGACTCTTCAACAAATCAAAATTCTTTGCTTCATCAAAAATCAGAAAATAAATAGTGAAATTTCCATCCTAGCAGTGTTACGCTAATGTTGTAATCTAGCAAGAAAAGTGATCATTCTGATCATCGTTTATTTATGTACTTTTTATGTATCCTTGAGAATCGTTTCATTCTTGCGCATAGACAAAGCTCCTACAGTTGGTCCTATTCGTGTGTAATAAATCCCATTTTGGTTCTCGTGGAACATTAGCTAAGTTTTACCTTAGCTTTATTTGAGTTTATGGCTCAATAACGTAATAAGAGGATGAGTATTGAGTATTTTTTGCTCCTTTGAGAAACTTTGGAATTTGAGGTTGTAAATATTTTAAGTAATATGCTGATACTTACTAATTTTACCTTTTAAAGAAGTCTTAGTGTAATTGCACCACAATAATGCAAGTTAAAGCAAATATGCATTTTTGGAATTCACGCGAGGGAACTGATATTTTAATTTGAAGGTATGCTTATCCATGCCCTATTTAAATATTTAAGAAAAAGAACAAAGACTTGACTGGACAGTATTCACGAGCAGATGACAAGCATGAGTGAAGAAGGGTCTTATGTTACCATTTTTGGTGGTAAAGATGTTCTTGTTCTTCCATTCCCCAAACTCACCTCAGCTTTCAAGATTGGGTTGGTGTTCCGATCGGTACCACTCCAACTGGCTTGGCTGGAAGGGGCTATAGAAGGACCTAATTGAGATCACACTTCTTTTGGCCTGGAGAGGAGTCTGACGTACTTCCAACACTCAGAGAATGCTTAAGAACTGGCCAGCAAACAAAGAGATCTGATGCTAAAATGCGGAAGGAAAAGGAAACAATGGAGGGATCCAAATCGAACCTAAATGGGGAATGACATGAAAAGTCTTTTTCAAAACCTAGCATTAAGGGCTGAATCTATTATAGGGTAGGCTCTTTGGATAGATTGACTTAAGGCGATGAAGGCATACATATTTCAAATCTCGGCTCCCCTCAAGGAAAAAGCGGGATACTTAGCTGAAAGGGTGAACAAGGCCGAGCGCCTTCAAAGGTTGCTCCAGTCGCCTGAAGCCTTGTGGATTGATTGTGGGGGATTTAGGCGTGTCACACCAACCATCTTCCAGTTCATGGATAATCAATCCCGGATAATGCTTGCCGCAGGGGCTAACCCGATCTTCGCGCATACTTCCTTGGTTGTCTGGGAGTTGAATCAGAAGCATCGAATGAAAGGTTCTTTCCAAGACCATCTGCTATTGAATCAGCTGCTGTTGCCGGGCGAGATTCTATCTTTTCCTTGTAGTCCACGGGATTTTACTCCGGGGTAGCCCATTCCTTGGATGGATCATAACTTATCCAAAGGATAGTCCATGTAAGAAGGACCAAAGCGCACTGAAAAAACCTACCGATTCTTGCCAGTCATAACAACCAGAACGGGTTAGCCGTTGTTTTCCCCATTGGCGAAGTCATAAGTTGTGGTGAATCCGTATTGCTACTATAAAGTATTTTCCATAGTTCAATAGAGAAAAGAGAGAAGAGCAGGCCGATTTCTTTATTATCCATCGTACTAAACCAAAAAATGCCCTTGTTAAAGCCTAGGTAAGGGGTTACTTTATGGTATTATCCCATTCACTTTTCATTTCGTGAAAGGCAAATTAAGTGAACTTGATTAAAAGCTTGATCCAATTCTCTATCCAATTATGTAGTTCGAATCCATACTACAATCTTATGTTCTGTGAAATTAAACCTAATAAAAGCAAACTGGAACACTATTCAGCCTAATTTGTGTGACACAAGAATTAAGCTTTGATGGAAAATGTCAAATATTGGATGATAAGAAAAATAATTGTGGGGTCCAGCCCCTTAATTTAAGGAAAAAGTTTTCTTCCTTGCTTCACTTTCAATATAGGCAGCAGCAGCCCACGTTTTCTTTGTTTGTCAAAGAAAGTAGGCTGCAGAACATTGAAAATATCAAGTTTGGGAGGATTGTTTTTATCATCAATCTCAGAGGAAAATATATCTGAGAGCTAGAAAGAAAGAGTGAGGTTTCACAGACAGGGTATAAGAAAATAGTCTCTGAAGAAAATAGAGAGTGTGAGCGATATTGTAGTGAGGTGAAATATCAAAAAAGGGTAATTTCTTGAAGAAGTCAGGAGCCTGCATGTAGAATGAAGGAGAAATTATGGACCAAATTCCAAGAGGATCCTCAGCGGATTTTCGAGATGCAAGAACAACTCCGATAGATTATCGACCAGGTTCCAAGATGGTCTGACGAACGTAAAGTGGGGAAGGAAGAAAAGGGAAATTCATCCCCAGCAAAATAATCCCCGGCAAGTTGTGATAATGTAATGAAACACAGAGCGGGGACGGAAGAAAAAGAAAAACCATCCCTAGCAGGAACATCATCCACGGCAAATAATACCATCCCGACAAGCTTTGGAAGCGCAGAGCAGGGAAAAGGGAAAGGGAAAAACAATCCACAGCAGGAGTGGCACGACCACTCACCACATTTTAAACTAACAATTTTTTCTTTGATTTGAAGTAGGGAAAGTAAATGTTACTAGTGGCGGAAAGTCATGTCACAAAGAGGATCACCAAAACTGGGGCAGAATATTTTCTACCATTATTGAAAATTTTCTCGGAGGAACGGGAAAACCAATTCAAGTTAGAAGGGAAAGCAATTTCGAAGGAATGGAGAAGTCAGGAGCCCGCCTATAGAATGTAGGTTGTTAAATTTTAAGTTATTGAAGAAGTCAAGAGCCCGCCTGTAGAATGGAGGTTGTTAAATTTTAAGTTATTGAAGAAGTCAGGAGCCCACATGTATAATGAAGATTTTTATATTTTAAATTGAAGGAGTCAGGAGCCCGCCTGTAGAATGGAGGTTGTTAAATTTTAAGTTATTGAAGAGGTCAGGAGCCCGCCTGTAGAATGGAAGTTGTTAAATTATAAGTTATTGAAGCAGTCAAGAACCCGCCTGTATAATTGAGGTTTTTATATTTTAAATTGAAGGAGTCAGGAGCCCGCCTATAGACTGTAGGTTTTTATATTTTAAGTTGAAGAAGTCCAGAGCCCGCCTATAGAATGAAGGTTTTTATATTTTAAGTTGAGGAAGTCAGGAGCCTGCTTGTAGAATGGAGGTTGGAATATTTTAAATTGAAGGAGTCAGGAGCCCGCCTGAAGAATGGAGGTTTTTATATTTTAAGTTGAAGAACTCGGGAGCCTTGCTTGTAAATGGAGGTTGGTATATTTTAAATTGAAGGAGTGAGGAGCCCAACTGTAGAATGGAGGTTTTTATATTTTAAGTTGAAGAACTCAGGAGCCTGCCTGTAGAATGGAGGTTGGTATATTTCAAAATTGAAGGAGTCAGGAGCCCGCCTGTAGAATGGAGGTTGGTATATTTTAAATTGAAGAAGTCAGGAGCCCGTTTGTAGAATGGAGGTTTTTATATTTTAAGTTGAAGAAGTCAGGAGCCCACTTGTAGAATGCAAGTTTTTATATTTTAAGTTGAAGAAGTCAGGAGTCCGCTTATAGAATGGAGGTTGGTATATATTAAATTGAAGGAGTCAGGAGCCTGCTTGTAGAATAGAGGTTTTTATATTTAAGTTGAAGAAATCAGGAGCCCGCCTGTAGAATGCAGGTTTTTATATTTTAAGTTGAAGAAGTCAGGAGCCCGCCTGTAGAATGGAAGTTAGTATATTTTAAATTGAAGGAGTCAGGAGCCCGCCTGTAGAATGGAGGTTGGTATATTTTAAATTGAAGGAGTGAGGAGCTTGCCTGTAGAATGAGGGTTTTTATATTTTAAGTTGAAGAAGTCAGAAGCCCGCCTGTAGAATGGAGGTTGTTATATTTTAAGTTAAGGAAGTCAGGAGCCCGCCTGGAGAATGGAGGCTGAATTATCTTTAAAATTGTTGTTGGGAGTCAGGAGCCCGCCTGAAGAATGGAGGATGTGTCATCTTTTAAAAGTCAAGATGGAGTCAGGAGCCCGCCTGTAGAACAAAAGAATGCATTTAAAAGATCAAATCAGAAGTCAGTAATGCGGAAGGTTATAAAAAAAAATCCCGAGCATAACAGGTTTTAATGAAGGGAGCAGTATCCCCAGCATGTTGGCGGGAGAGAGAAGCACCGGAGGAAGCACAAGCCGACAAGAAAGCAATGAAACAAGAGCAAGTTGAAGATAGATGAAATCTTGTAATCCTTAGTCTATACTAGCTTCTTTTTTCTTTTTGGCATGGTGTAATAAGGAGAACGGTAAAAGCAGTAGTAACACTATGCAGCATCAGTAACAACAAAATTGCAGTCCCATGGTAGTCCCAACTGCTAAAACTTCCCGAACTACATTAGCCGGATTCCCTTTTAGCTAAGGATATGTAGGAAACCTTTGAAGCAAAGGATCAGTTAAATCATTTTCAAAAAATTCTTCACACTGAGTATTTTAACGGGCAAAAATCTCTCTTATCCGCTCACTTTATCTTTGCACGAAAACTTTTCGTGTTTTCGGACAAAGAGGGGCAGTTGTGAGCACGTGGTTTTAGCCTTATATATGAATTACTCCCAAAAAACTCAAAATAAAATAGTTTTGTGTTATTTGCAATTGTTGCGAATTTTGTATTATTTTTCTTGTATTGGTTGCATTTTGTTTGGGCGTGTCTATTTGTTAAATTAATGAAAAATACAAAATATATCGCATTTGAATTTAGGATTTAATTCTACCATTAGGAGTAATTAAGTTTGTTTACAAAATGAAAAAAATCACAAAAATGATGTATTTTGCATTTTTAGCATTTAATGTCCAATTGTATGATTTTATTTTTAATTGTTATTTAATTATATGTGATAATTATTATTAGGAGTTAATTAGTATTTTAATATAATTTGTCTTTATAATTTAATTTTAACATTTTAGTTTTATTAGGAAGTTGAATTAATATAAAATAATAAAAATATGAAAGAAAAATCGGATTGGGCCTTTTCTTTAATTTGAAACGACTAGGCCCAAAGCCACACCCCAATACCCAGTCCAACCCACCCCAATAACCGTAAAAATGGGTGTGTATTAGCCACTTAATAAGGGTGTATTTAATTTTTATCAACTATTTAAAATGCTTATAAAAAGCAGCCACTACTTAGGGGGAAAAGTCACAATTACCCTTTTCTATTTATTGAATAAACCCAAAATCGACGAAAACCCTTAGTTTCATTCGTTTAGAGTTCAGACGAGAGCGGTTCTGGGTTTCGTGTTCTGCGCTTCTTCATCTTCATCGCATGCAAATTTCTGCTCCTTCATCTTCTCCGTCATCTTCTGTCAATCGCGACTGATAATTTTTTTATGCATTTTCGTTTTTCTTTATGAGTAAGTTGGCTTATTGCTGTGTGAAGTATGTGTGAAATTTAAAAAATTAGCATTATATGTTGATTCAGTGTCGTATATTTTGTGCGATTCTGTTTTTTGATAAATTTTTAGTGTGTAAATTCGAAATGTGTTTGCGGTTGATTCAATATATTTGATTATGTAGGTATATTTCATAAAAATAGTCGTAGAAATTCATAAGCTTAGCGTGATTATGAATTTACAATTAACTGTGTTCGTTAACTGTAAGGAAGAAACGACGTTAAATTTTGTAGTTGGAATTCAAAGTTAAGGATTGATTGTCCTTAACTTTTGTACATGAAACTTGAGGTTAAGGACTAAGTGTCCTTAACTTTGGAAGTTGAAAGTATAAGTTAAGGACTGTATTTCTTTAATCTTTGCACTTACAATTTAAAGTTAAGGAATGATTGTCCTTAACTTCTGCACATGAAACTTGAAGTTAAGGACTAAGTGTCCTTAACTTTGGAAGTTGAAAGTATAAGTTAAGGACTGTATTTCTTAACCTTTGCACTTACAATTTAAAGTTAAGGACTGATCGTCCTTAACTTTTGTACATGAAACTTGAAGTTAAGGACTAAGTGTCCTTAACTTTGGAAGTTGAAAGTATAAGTTAACTGTGTATTTCTTTAACCATTGCATTTACAATTTAATGTAGATATTGGTTAAAATTCATAAGCATAGTGTAATTATGAATTTTCAGTTAACTGTATTCATTAAATGTAAGGAAGAAACGACATTAAATTTTGTAGTTGGAATTCAAAGTTAAGGACTGATTGTCCTTAACTTTTGTACATGAAACTTGAAGTTAAGGACTAAGTGTCCTTAACTTTGGAAGTTGAAAGTATAAGTTAAGGACTGTATTTCTTTAACCTTTGCACTTACAATTTAAAGTTAATGACTGATTGTCCGTAACTTTTGCACATGAAACTTGAAGTTAAGGACAATTGTCATTAACTTTGGATGTTGAAAGTATAAGTTAAGGACTGTATTTCTTTAACCTTTGCACTTACAATTTAAAGTTAAGGAATGATTGTCCTTTACTTTTGCACATGAAACTTGAAATTAAGGACTAAGTTTCCTTAACTTTGGATTTGAAAGTATAAGTTAAGATTGTATTTCTTTAACCTTTGTATTTACAATTTAAAGTTAAGGACTGATTTTCCATAACTTTTGCACATGAAACTTGAAGTTAATGACTGAGTGTCCTTAACTTTGGAAGTTGAAAGTATAAGTTAAGGACTGTATTTCTTTTACGTTTGCACTTAAAATTTAATGTAGATATTGGTTAAAATTCATAAGCCTAGTGTGATTATCAATTTTCAGTTAACTGTGTTCATTAAATGTAAGGAAGAAACGACATTAAATTTTATAGTTGGAATTCAAAGTTAAGGAATGATTGTCCTTAACTTTTGTTCATAAAACTTGAAGTTAAGGAGTAAGTGTCGTTGACTTTGAAAGTTGAAAGTATAAGTTAAGGATTGTATTTCTTTAATCTTTGCACTTACAATTTAAAGTTAAGGACTGATTGTCCTTAACTTTTGCATATGAAACTTTAAGTTAATGACTAAGTGTCCGTAACTTTGGAAGTTGAAAGTATAAGTTAAGACTGTATTTCTTTAACCTTTGTGTAACGACCTGACCCGTCGTCCCGTGTATTTCCACCCCGTTTTCCCCTTTTTATGCTGTTATATGTTTCAATATATTTATTTGGAGAGTTTAGAGTAATTCGGACGGAGTTTGGATAGAAATGAGACAATTAGTCTCTTTAAGAGAAAGCTAGTTTGAGTCAACCAAATGCTGACTTATGAGTTATAGGGCTCGGAATAGATTTCCTATGATTCCAATAGGTTTGGATGGTGATTTTTGACTTAGGAGTGAAATCAGAAATTGAATTTGGAGGTCCGGTGTAGAATTAGGCTTGAATTGGCTAAGTTAGAAATTTGGCGAAGTCCGGTTGATAGGCGAGATTTTGATCCGGGTCGGAATGGAATTTCAACAGTTGCAGTATCCCCGTTAGGTAATTTTGGATATGCATGCAAATTTTCAGATCATTCGGAGGTGTTTAGGTCGGGTTTTGGATTAAATGCAAGTTTCGAAAGTTTAAGTTTAACTTAAGCTTGAATCTGTGGTAATTTGAGGATTTTGATGTTTATGATAGTGCTTTAATGTTACGAGCGAGTTTGAATGAAGTAATAGAGCATATATGTGCTTTTGGTTGAGGTCCCGAGGGCCTCGGGGTGGTTTCGGATGGCTAATATGGATTTTTGAAGTGAAAAAGTGTAGTAGAAATTGCAGAGCAGAAATTGCTCTCTGCGATTGCGAGTCAGGGGCTGCGAATGCATAGAAGGATCGAAAGGGGGTGCTAAAGTTGTCTCTATGATCGCGTAGGCTAGAGTGGTTGGTCAATGCGATCGCGTAGGAGTGCGTGTGATCGCGTAGGGTCATTGGGCAGTGTTCTGCGATCGCGTGGTCTCACCCGCGATCGCGTAAGAGGAAAATTGAGGTTCTGGATTTTGTTCTCCGCGATCACATGCTTTGAGTTGCGATCGCATAGAGTAAATCACTGGGCGGACAGAATGTTTTAAGGGTTATTTCACCCTCGGCCTAAACATATTTTCCACCATTGATAAACAACCAAGAGAGATTTTTGAGTGATTTGAAGTGGGTTTTCAGCGGGTATCGATTGTAGGTAAGTCTCTTGGCTTAAAAATAGCATTTTTTTGAAGAATCAATGCCCAAATTCATGAAAATGGGTTGAAATTTGTGAAGAACTAGGGCTTAGTTTTTAGAAACGAATTTTGGGGATTTGAAGGGTCAAACAGACTCTGTTTTTGGTGAACTTTATATGTACGGACTCGTGGCGAGACGAGGAATCCAAAGATGTAATTTTTCAGAATTTTTTGAGAAGTGGTCCTGGGTCTCGGGTTTTACCAATTTCGTGATTTTAACGTTTTTCGAATAATTTCAATTGGGTTATGTTTTATTTAGCTATAATAACCTATTTGTTGTGGTTTTGAATATATTCGACGCTCGTAGGAGAAGATTCGTAGGAGAATGGCATTGCAGGCCAGGGTATGACCGGTTAGATGTCATAAGTTTGTATAGATGATGGCCCGAGGGTTTGAAACCCCGGTTTATCACATCGTGACGCTATGTTAGGCGTGACTCGCATCCCATGGCAGGTGCGGGGTTATAAATGATTGGGGATTGTGACCTGGTTCATCCCGAGAGCTGAATAAATTATTTGCGTCTGATACGCACATTATGTTGTTGATAATTGGGCTTAACGCCATGTTTGGGGCCTTGTGCCGATTCGTAGTACCCCTCTAGGGTGAATATCTGGGTGATAACATGATTGCATAATCATTAATCTCAGTCATGTGTTTAATCACCGAAATGAAATGCTAAGTAACTTTTCCTGAAATTAATTAATTAAATTATATTTACCTTAATAATCAGAAAAATGGGAAATTAAATTGAATATGTTTATGTGACTCATATGCATATTGTGGACTGAGCATGGGTCCGGCTGCACGCCACCTCGGTGATATGATAATATTGCGCTTGGGCTAAAGGAGCCCTCCGGAGTCTGTACACACCCCAGTGAGTGTCGTCGACGTTAAATGGATCGGGCTGCACGCTGCAGCGTATTCATGTGCATTGCATTGCATCTTTATCTGATACTTGGTTGTTATTGTGATACTGTTATGCTGTTAGTCTGTAGCTAGGTTATTGGATTGTTAGTTATAGCTTTGCATTGTAGTCTTTCGTGGATTTCTTAGTTTAAGTTATTTTTTATACTTATTATTCACTGAGTTGGTAGTACTCACCCCTATTCCTTGCACCTTGTGTTCAGATTCAGGTACACCGGAGGCTTAGCTGATTCTCGTAGTATCCAGAGATATGTCAGAGTCGTTAAGCTAGCTGCATGACATTCGCAGGACTTGTCTGCTCTTCATTATTTCTTCATTTTATTATTATTATATACTTTCCCAGATTTGGTATTGGTATTCAAATACTATTATTATCACTCAGTTTTGTATAGAGGCTTTAGACTCGTGACCCCCAGATCATATGGGTGTGTTTTCGATTTTTTCATATTTTACCTATATCACATTATTAATATTCTTGGATTATTATTTTGTTAAATTCTCGGTTTAAGAGTTAATGTCACGTTAGAAGCGATTGTTGGTTAGGCTTAACTAGCATTAGGGCTGGGTGCCATCACGACCGGGTTTGGGTTGTGACAAGTTGGTATCAGAGCCAGGTTACTAGGCCTCACGAGTCATGAGCCGTTTTAGTAGAGTCTTGTTTATGGGTGTGTCGTTCACCACACTTATAAGAAGGAGGCTAAATAACTTTTAGGAAACATCTCACTTTCTTGAAATTCTTATCGTGCGGTTTGATAACGTGAAAGCTAAAATTCTGTATTCTATTCTCTTGCAGATGGCGAGAACTCGCGCTAATGGACATGGAGGACGACCACTAGTACCACCTACTAGAGGCCATGGGCGCGGTCGTGGTGCTGGACGAGGCGGACCAGCAGGGGCAGCACCTGCAGACCCACTAGTTGCCCAGGTCCAAGATCAGCCTCCAGCTGTTGATGCTTCAGCTGCACCTATTCAGGCACCGGCAGTGCCCATCATAATTCCTGGTCTCCAGGAAGCTTTGGCTCAGATTTTGTCCGTCTGCACTGGCCTGACTCAAGAGGTTTCAGCCAATACAATAGCAGATACTTCTCAGACCGGGGGTGGTCATCAGACCCCTAATGCTCGCACTCCCGAGCAGGTTGTACAGGGATTACAGACACCTGAGGTAGCTCCAATTCAGCTAGTTCAGCCATTTCAGCCAGTTCAGCCATTTCAGCCAGTTCACCAGTTGTTCCAGTTCAGCCAGTTGCACCGGTTGTTCCAGTCGCGCCAATCGCACCTGTTCCAGTTCATGTCGTCCCAGCTATGCCTAATGATGAGCAGCGGCGGTTGGAGAGGTTCGATAGGCTCCAACCTCCGACATTTAGTGGTGCTGAGGGCGAGGATGCCCTGGGATTTTTGGATAAATTCCAGCATATGCTTCGTACGACGGGTATTCTGGAGTCTAATGGAGCGGTTTTTACCACCTTCTAGTTCACAGGAGCTGCATTTATTTGGTGGGAAGAGTTCGAGAGGCGTAGGCCTATTGGGGCAGCGCCCCTCACTTGGCAGCAGTTCTCCACGGTATTTTTGGAGAAGTATGTGCCCCAGTCTCACAAGGAGGAGCTGCGTCGTCAGTTCGAGTGGTTGACTCAGGGTGATATGTCAGTGACTCAATATGAGTTACGATTTACTCATCTGGATAGGCATGCTATGTGGATGATCCCGACAGATAGAGAGAGGATCAGGAGGTTTATAGATGGCCTTAACTATCCGATTCGTATATTGATGACTAGAGAGAGGGCTACAACAGCTACTTTTTTAGGAGGTTGTGGATGCGGCTCGTCTGATTGATATAGATCGCCGCCGGAAGCGTGTGGAGAGAGAGGCCAAGAGGCCTCGAGGTTTAGGTAATTTTATTGGCGCTCCATCTAGGGGCCATTTCCTGCAGGGTAGAGGTCGTTCCTTCAGGCCTCCTCAGTCCGGACGCACAGAGTCCAGTGGATCCTCTTCAGGCCGGGGCCATCAGCAGAGTCAGCTTGCATTGAGTGCTCTTCCAGCTCAGAGCTCTGCTCCTACTCCTTCAGCTTAGGGTTCGTCCGCAGCGAGGGGTTCTCATTAGTACCCTTCTCTGACTTCAGTTCGTTGCTATGAATGTGGTGAGTTGGGTCATATAAGGAGGCAGTGTCCTTGACCCCACAGTAGGCAGCCTCAGCAGAGGGATCAACCCTCGTTTTCTGCACAGGTTTCTTCAGTTTCCACTCAGACAGCCAGGGGTGAAGGCCAGGTAGCCGGAGGTCTTCACAGGGGTAAGGAACGTACTGGCGGTGGCCAGGCCCGTTTCTATGCCCTTCGAGATCGTAGGGACACTATTGCCTCGGATGCAGTTATCACAGGTATTATCTCAGTTTGCCACAAGAATGCATCTATTTTATTTGATCCCGGATCTACCTATTCATATGTATCCTCTTATTTTGCTCATCATTTGGGTACGAACCGTTGTTGTCTTGCCTTGCCCGTGCATGTATCGACCCTGGTGGGTGATACTATTATTGTGGATCATGTCTATCGATCCTGTCTGGTAACTATTGGGGGTCTGGAGACCCGAGTTGATTTATTATTATTGGGCATGGTGGATTTCAATGTAATTTTGGGTATGGATTGGCTATCTCCATACCATGCTATTCTGGACTGTCATGCTAAGACACTTACACTAGCTATTCCGGGTATTCCGAGGGTCGAGTGCGAGGCGTGACTGGCTATGTACCTAGCAGGGTGATTTCTTTCTTAAAATCCCAACGGATGGTTGGCAAGGGGTGTTTATCATATTTTGATTTCGTGAGAGATGTGGGAGCCAAGGCTCCTAGCTTGATTCGGTTCCCATTGTGAGGGAGTTTCCTGATGTATTTCCAGCGGACTTGCCGGGCATGCCGTCGGACAGGGAAATTGACTTCAGTATTGATCTGGCACCAACAGAGTTAAAAGAGTTGAAAGAACAGCTTCAGGAACTCCTGCATAAGGGGTTAATTCACCCGAGTGTGTCACCTTGGGGTGTACCGGTGTTATTTGTAAAGAAGAAAGATTGCACAATGAGAATGTGCATCGACTACATGCAACTGAATAAGGTGACAGTGAAGAACAAGTACCCACTACCCCGTATTGAGGATTTTTTATTTGATCAGCTCCAGGGAGCGAGGGTATTCTCTAAGGTTGACCTTCGATCAGGCTATCACCAGCTAAATATTAGGGAGTTAGACATTATGAAGACGACTTTCAGGAAAAAGATATGGGAACTACGAGTTTCTAGTGATGTCTTTTGGGCTGACTAATGCCCGAGTCGCGTTCATGCACTTGATGAATAGTGTATTTTGGCCTTATCTGGATTCTTTCGTGATTGTTTTTATTGATGATATTCTGGTGTATTCACGTAGTCAGGAGGAGCATGCACAACACTTGAGGGTGGTCTTGCAACGATTGAGAAAGGAGAAACTTTATGAAAAATTCTCTAAGTGTGAATTCTTGCTTAATACCGTGACTTTTCTAGGACACATGGTGTCCAGTGATGGTATTCAGGTTTACCCAAAGAAGATTGAGGTAGTGCAGAGTTGGCCCAGACTGTCCTTAGTTACTTAGATTCGGAGTTTCCTCGATTTAACGGGTTATAACCGTAGATTCGTTCAAGGGTTCTCATTTATTGCTTCGCATTTGAAGAAGTTGACTCAGAAGAATGCTCCATTTGTGTGGTCAGATGAATGCGAGGAGAGCTTCCAGAAGCTCAAGTCGGATTTGACCACCGTCCCGGTATTAGTATTACCATCAGCTTCAGGCTTTTACACGGTGTGTTGTGATGCTTCGAGAGTTGGGATCACTTGTGTGTTGATGCAGGAGGGTAGAGTTATTGCGTATGCTTCCCGTCAGCTAAAGCCCCATGAGAAGAACTATCCCGTTCATGACTTAGAGTTAGCTGCAATTGTGCATGCCTTAAAAATTTTGAGGCATTATCTTTATGGTGTATCTTGTGAGGTATATACGGACCATTGCAGTATTCAGCACTTGTTTAAACAGAAAGATCATAATTTGAGACAGCGGAAATGGCTGGAGTTACTTAAAGACTATGATATCACCATTTTGTATCATCCCGGGAAGGCCAATGTGGTGGCCGATGCTTTGAGCCGAAAGGCTATCCGCATGGGTAGTCTGGCATACATTCCAGTTGGGGAGAGACCCCTTGCGGTTGATGTTGCCTTGGCCAATCAGATGGTGAGGTTAGATATTTCCGAGCCCAGTCGGATGTTGGCGAGTGTGATTTGCAGGTATTGTTTTTATGACCGCATCAGAGAGAGGCAGTATGATGACCCGCATTTGCTTGTCCAGCATGATGAGGCCCGAGATGTGACTATTGGAGATGATGGCGTATTGCGGATGCAAGGCCGAAATTGCGTGCCCAATGTGGATGGTCTACGGGAGGTGATTTTAGAGGAGGCTCATAGCTTGCAGTATTCGATTCATCCGGGTGCCACAAAGATGTACCAGGGTTTGAGACAACATTACTGGTGGAGGAGAATGAAAAAGGACATTGTGAGTTACGTGGCTCGGTGTCTCAACTGTCAGCAAGTCAAATACGAGCACCAGAGACCCGGTGGTGTACTCCAGCGGATGGATATCCCGGAATGGAAATGGGAAAACATTATTATGGATTTTGTGAGTGGGTCTTCCTCGTACCTTGAAGAAGTTTGATTCGGTTTGGGTGATTGTGGATAGGCTGACTAAGTCCGCGCACTTCATTTTAGTATGTACTACCTATTCGGTGGAGAAGTTAGCAAAGATTTTCATTCAGGGGATTGTACGGTTGCATGGATCCCCGATTTCTATTGTATCAGATAGGGGTACCGTGTTTACTTCCCAGTTCAAGAGGACTTTTCATCGGGAGTTGGGCACACAAGTACAGTTGAGCACATCACTTCACCCACAGACGGTCAGACATTCCGAGCATACTATTCAGATTTTGGAAGACATGTTGCGTGCTTGTGCTATTGATTTTGGAGGTTCTTGGGTTGAATTCTTGCCACTTGCTTAGTTTGCGTATAATAACATCTATCAATCCAGCATTCAGATGGCGCCACATAAGGCCTTGCATGGGAGACGGTGTAGATCTCTGATTGGTTGGTTTGAGCCCGGCGAGGCTAGAATATTGGGGACAGAGTTAGTTCAGGATGCCTTGGAGAAGGTGAAACTAATCCAGGAGAGACTCCGTACAGCTCAGTCGCGTCAGAAGAGTTATGCGGACCGGAAGGTTCGAGATGTATCTTATGTAGTGGGCGAGAAAGTCTTGCTGAAGGTTTCGCCTATGAAAGGTGTTATGAGGTTTGGAAAGAAAGGAAAACTGAGACTAAGGTTCATCGGACCTTTTGAAATACTTAGGAGAATTGGGGTAGTGGCCTATATGCTTGCTTTTCCACCTAGCTTATCGGGAGTTCACCCGGTGTTTCATGTTTCTATGCTCCAGAAGTATGTTGGGGACCCGTATCATGTGTTAGACTTTAGCACGATCCAGTTAGATGAAGACTTGACCTATGATGTGGAGCCGGTGGCTATTTTGGGTCGTCGGGTTCGAAAGTTGAGATCAAAGGACATAGCTTCGGTGAAGGTGCAGTGGAGAGGCCGGCCCATGGAGGAAGCCACTTGGTAGACCGAACAGGAGATGCGGAGCAAATATCCTCACTTGTTTTATACTCCATGTATGTTTCTTGACCCTCTCGAGGACGAGCGTTTGTTTAAGTTGGGGAGGATGTAACGACCTGACCCGTCGTCCTGTGTATTTCTGTCCCGTTTTCCCCATTTTATGCTGATATATGTTTCAATATATGTATTTGGAGAGTTTGGAGTAATTCAGATGGAGTTTGGATAGAAGTGAGACAATTAGTCTCTTTAACAGAAAGCTAGTTTGGAAAAGTCAATCGAACATTGACTTTTGAGTTAGAGGGCTCGGAATGGATTTCCGATTATTCGACTAGTTTCGGATGGTGATTTGTGTCTTAGGAGAAAAATCAAAAGTAAATTTAGAGGTTCGGTGTAGAATTAGGCTTGAATTGGCTAAGTTAGAAATTTGGCAAAGTCCGGTTGATAGGCATGATTTTGATTCGGAGGTTGAAATAGAATTCTGAAAGTTGCAGTAGCCTCGTTAGGTGATTTTGGAGATGCGTGCAAATTTTTAGATCATTCGGAGGTGTTTAGGTCGGGTTTTGGATCAAATGCAAGTTTTGGAAGTTTTAGTTTAACTTGAGCTTGAATCCGTGGTAATTTGAGGATTTTGATGTCTTTGATAGTGTTTTTATGTTACGAGTGAGTTTGAATGAAGTAATAGATCATATCTGTACTTTTGGTTGAGGTCCCCAGGGTCTCGAGGTGATTTCAGATGGCTAACGGGGATTTTTGAAGTGAAAAGGTGTAGCAGAAATTGCAGAGCAGAAAATGCTCTCTGGGATCGCGAGCCAGGGGTTGCAATCGCATAGAAGGATCGGAAAGGGTTGCTAAATTGGTCTCTGCGATCGCGTAGGCTAGAGTGGTTGGTCAATGCGATCGTGTAGGAGTGCGTGCAATCGCTTAGGCTCATTGGGCAGTGTCGCGACCCAAATTCAATACCCGATCGTGATGGCGCCTCTCGTGAAGACAAGGCCAGCCAACAACCCAAAAATCCTCTTTAAGCAGTTAAATAGTTATATAGCATATCGAATATGGATACGACATTAAATAATATGAAAATCAATATAGCCCGACAGAGGTGTCACAAGTCACGAGCATTTAATAAATAGGGACTCTACTACTGGTCCAACAATATATATATATATATATATATATATATATATATATATATATATATATATATATATATATACAAGATAAACTGGAATACAAGGATGAAGCGGTCTCGCGAACGCTGGCGGTCATCTTGCTCAATTACCAGAATATGGCCTTCGATCCTGCTAATAACCCGCTATCAGATGAACAATACCTGCAACTGCACGCAAGGTGCAGGGAGTAAAGTGAGTACTTCCAACTCAGTGGTAATAAGAGAGAATAATATCTGAGCGATAAGAAAAACAAATGAGAGCACCAAACTGATATAAAAGACAGAACAACCCTTTTTGAGAAAAATCTAAATACCGTGGAAATCCATTTAGAAAATCTCAAGATCAGTTTAAAATCTCTTTTGAAAATATACTTTTTCAACAATTGCAAAGATAATTTCAAAAAGTAGGAAATAATCAGAAACTGCCCCTCGGGCTCAATATCAACCTTTCAGTACAGTACCAGCCCGCATGCTCACTCCCAACTCACAATATCCATCATCAGCCTCTCAGGCTCAGCACTTCTCAACATATAACACCAGGGTATGTGGTCATCTAGGCAAGTAACAGTATGTATGCCGATGATATATGAGTGCTAAATGTCGTGCCATATAGTACAAGCAGAAGTAATGCATGAATGGAATGCAATGCATGAACACTGCGGAACGTGCAGCGTGATCCATTTGGGTACCCGCCTCACTTTGGGGGTTCAGACTCCGTAGGGGCTTCTACAGCCCAAGAGCAATATCAATATCACACCGTTGCGGCGTGCAACCCAATCCATGCAATGTATATGCACATGTAAACATAACACTCGAGTCCTGAAGCCTCCTTACATCATCTTCATGTCCTCACATATGGCTCTCAACCTCAATTAGTTCAAATCGTCCAAAACGCCCCTCGGGCATCAGTAAAACAATTATGCTCATCTCAAATGATAGTTCAATTATCAGTTAAAACTCCAAGTTTGAGTAAAAATATAGTTGAGTTCATGAAACAGTATAAATCACATGGACTAAGTTAAAATAATATTTGAAATAGTGAGGAAAACAGTGATGATAGCTCACAAAGAGTTCAAACAATCGACAATAAGCCCCAAATATGGTAATGAGCCCAAGTCATAATGATAACAACAAATCATTTGCAAATACGCGATGAAAACCAACAACCGGGACATACCAAGTCACGATCCCCAACGGTGCTCTACCCCACGCTGGGGTCCAGCGTTCAAGTCACCACAATACAGCACTAAGATGTGCAAATCCGGGGTTTCAAACCCTCAGGATATCATTCCCAAGTATTACTCACCTCGGACCGGCGAAATCTCAAGCTCGCGATGCCTTTGCCCCTCAAATCGGCCTCCATGTGCGTCGAATCTAGCTAAAAATAGAGCGAATACATCACAATATGCAAATGGGACAATACCCAATCGAAAACAATCGAATAATAGCAAGAACCTCGAAACTAGTAAAACTCGAGCCCCGGGTTCGCTTCTCGAAAAATTATGAAACTTACATTTCCGAAATCCTCGTCTCGCCACGAGTTCATACATACCAAGAACTCCCAAATTCGTGCTCAAATGACCTATCAAATTCCAATTAGAAATATCAAAACTCAAGCCCTAACTTTAGCCTATTTTTAATTAATTCAACCAAGGTTCCATGTTAATTCTTCCATAAACTTGAATAATTAGGCCAATGAACTTACCTTCCTTTGATTCCATTCGAAACTCTCTTCATTTGCTCCCAAAAGTTCTGAAAATACTCAACAATGGTGAAAAGATGACTTATACTCGCGGATGAAAAATGATAACTTAAACCCTTTTTGCCTAGCTCGAGTTCTGCTTACGCGGTCCACTGACCACTCCTGCGACCTCCGCTTTTGCAACAATTTGACCGCTTCTGCAGTCCAACTTAAAATCCCATCGACCATTTCTGCGGTCCTTGACCGCTTCCGCGGTTTCCAAACCGTTCGTGCGGTCCCAGCCATTCTCCCTTGGCCGCTTATGCGGTCCTTCAGCCGCGTCCGCGGAACCGTTTAGGCGACTCCTCTTCCGCTAACGCGAAAATAGCAGAAGCAGCAATACAAAAACATACATAAACTCCTACAACCTCCGTTCAACCATACGAAATCACCTCGAGGCCCCCGGGGTTCAAACCAAAAACACAACTATGGCCAAATACCTTATTCAAACTTGCTCGATCCATAAGAACACTATCATTAACATCAAAAATCACCAAATTCCTCAATCCAAGCCTAAATTTCTTAAGAACTTCCGAGATGCGCATACAATCAAAAACCCAACCAAACGACATATGAATGACCTAAAAATTTACAGACATATTCAAAATCACCTAAAGAAGCTACTGCAACTGTCAGAATTCCATTCCGACCCTCGGATCAAAATCTCACCTATCAACCGGAATCCGCCAAAATTCAAACTTCGCCAATTCAAGCCTAATTCTACACCAGACCTCCAAATTCATTCCGATCGCTCTCCTAACACACAAATCATCTCCCAAACCTAACTGAATCATCGGAAGTCACATCCGAGCCTTCTAACTCACAAGTCAACTTCCAGTTGACTTTTCCAAAACAAGCTTCCTTCTAAGAGGCCATGTGCCTCATTTTTCACCAAAACTAATTCAATTACACTCGATCGATTCTAATACTGATATTGAAACATGAAGCAACATAATAAGGGGGAACGAAGCAGTAACACATAGGATGACGGGGCGGGTCGTCACATCCTCCCCAACATAAACAAACGCTCGTCCTCGAGCGTACCCAGAGTTGTACTAGATTGAGTTCTGAAACCAAGTAATCCATCACACCCACGGTGAAGCAAGTCATACACTCACTATTCAATCCTGAAAGGACGCAACCGGTACGCTATTCACCGACCAACACACAATACGGACTTTCCTCAGAAACTAGGAAGTAATGCATACAAGGTAACACATATAGAAAACTATTCTCCACATCACACTGTTGCGGTGCGCAACTCGCTCCAGATAGCATACCCGTGGTGGCGTGCCACCTAATCCAGATACCACACCCGTGGCGGCGTGCCACCGGATCCTGCACATATATCTCACAAAAGGAGATGCACATTTAGTCAAATTTGCTCATTACAATAAACACATATAGCCTCATGCCCTGCCGCAAAAAAAAAAAACATCCAAGAAGCCCCTCAATACCGGAACTAAATCAGTGGTAGAAACCTCTGCATTGACATCCACCAGGAAGGCCCAATTAACAAAGCAATACTTGCCAACCATACATTGGTCCTTGGAATATAACTACTCTGCTAGAACAATAATTCGACACACCTTACCATGCAGCCTGTGGCCCTTTTTCTGACACAATCCATAACACATTAGTCAAGACAACCTGACATTGGGACAACCAGTCTGTAATCTAATATCAACAACAACAACAACAACAACTACCCAGTGTAGTCCCGCAAAGTGGGGTATGGGGAGGGTAATATGTAGACGAGCCTTACCCCTACCAGAAAGGGCAGAGAGGATGTTTCCAATCGATCCTCGGCTTAGTGAAGGAAAAGTCTGTAATCTAATATCATAACCCAAATTTAACATACCAAGCAAAGAAAAATCCACGCGGACCTCCAGTTCCAACAACTGCAAGACGATGTAAATACACACGACCCACAACCACCGCATGGTCGGATCACGAGAACTTCTAGTCTCCAACACATATAATGCATGAATCACTATACATGATCCCACACTTCGCTGCACGAATACATAACACACATCAAGTATCCACTCATACCGTGAAAGATATTCAAAATTTCCTGTGCCATCAACAGACTCAAATATCCGCAGTCAATCCGACAAGAAAATGTCGTAATACTACTGACGTATCATAAATTTACATCACCTTAATCATATGAAGAATCGATTCTTTACTCACGTGAAGCTGTCCGTGCTGCTCAAGAATTTAATGATTTCCCATTATGAACTGAACCAATGCCTTGAACACGCAATTCTCAATTCTCCATATCATAACACACATACCATACCACACTAGGATAATACGAGGACTTGTGTCTCTCTCATGTGCCACAGATTTTGGCGCACTCAACTAGTCAAGAACTTTCAGGACCCCATATAGGAGAAAAATTATTATACACTCCATGCTTCCCATACCCCTAGGAAATATACTCATTTTCAAACCCCGAAAAAACACATCAAGGACACTTTCTCCCAATTCCATTACACAAGCTAAACTGCCAGGACTGAATCCTTCTACCCAAACCAAGCTAAGCAACTCCCATCACGCGAGAGCTTTGCTGCACTATTCCTATAAGGCTCAGTGCCTCAAACACATACAAGAATTAATCATACTCTTACCATACTGATTAGGTTTATCATCAAGCTATTCCATTTATCTAATTTCCTTCCTGATTTATCATTAATTGGGTATTCTCCCTTGCTGTAGCACCACAATACCTCACCTCAGGTTACCACACGATACTTGAACATAAGACCACACTGTCTAAGACCCATAGGCCACTGAATACCCTCTCGAACGCTTCCCAAAAGCACCACATTCCAAAATGCTTTACTCCGAAGAACTTCCTGCGAATCTGAATTCATTACCATTACTTCCAAGATATTGATACATAGAATCCCATAATTAACATAACATACCACAAGTCTTGATCTCTCCTAATGAAAAAACAATCCCTAGCCACATACACAACCATAAAACACATGATTGTTACATGCAAAAATCTAGAACACAATAAAAGCAATCTCCAAAGTCATTCACTCTTAAACAACTAAAATTCACCCGCCTTAACAGACAGAACTACTCGTGCCTTATTAGCACTCTGACACCGCAGAACATGATTTCATACAGATACAAAAACAATCTTTCTTCTCTATACATTGAGCATTCTTTATCATCAACAGCTCAAAACGTCTCAGTATTTCTCACACCTACGAAGCACCATATAACCTTTGTAGTAATTTTCCTTCACACGAGCCATCCTCCGCTCACTTCCTGTAACCCGAACTGATCCGCCATCATACCTCAAAAAGGAACCCACCTAGCACATAACCATGCAATTAGCTGACCAACAACAACCTCCCCAACTTGGCTCGAAGCCATATATTAAGGCACTCTTAGCAACTCATAACACTCTCACTCTAATGATACCACATTGAGATCAAACCCAAATCATTTACAAGTTTTGTGAATACACAGATCATCAAGCACTAACACTCCATGCAAACCTCACATTCATTTCCACATCAGTGTAGTCCACTTTCTTAAGCATCCCAATTCTTCAAAATACAACACATACCTTTCAATTACACATGAGATATTTCAGATACACATAAGGATCGTATCGCTCAAACCCTCCGCAGGAGATAACCGACCTGCTTCGCCTAATATCATTGTTACCACATACTGTCCACTATCATATACGTATTACACAACCATTTAGTCTTTCTGAGTCTGAACTCATACCGCCACATGGAAGGTACTTTAATTGCCAACTAGGGGATACAAAAATATTCTTCACGCGCCCATGCCTCGGGCTACACAACAGGCCGCAATAGGAAACAAACACTTAACAACTTATCTATTATCTATCAGACTTCTTCGTCACTACCAAAATTATATAGATACACCTCGCATTACTAACATACTCTTCACATGAATATCCAGCCGCTATTACTACGAAAAAGAATATCACTGAACATAAAAGTCCAAAACACTTGTTCACACCATTAGCACCTCGCTGCTCAAGCCCTAGGCAAATATCCGGCCTCAAGTCCTTCAGACTGGCCCAACATGAAATCACTGAGATTACCTCTCGCCCCTTGATCAGGGAATCACAAGCCATCAAGGCACATATACTACTGAGCGCTCACGTACGCATACAGACGTGTAGAATGAATTTTCAAGAGTTATCTATAACTGAATCAAGTACGCACGATAAGAATTCCAAGAATGGGAAGTTTTCCTAAAGGTTATCCAGCCTCTCAAGGATAAATACAGACGTCTCCGTACCGATCCGCGAGACTCTACTAACCCTGCTCATGACTCGTGAGACCTAGAAACCTAGGCTCTGATACCAACTTGTCACGATCCAAATTCTATACCCGATCGTTATGGCGCCTCTCGTGAAGACAAGGCCAACCAACAACCCAAAAATCCTCTTTAAGCAGTTAAACCGTTATATAGCATATCGAATCTGGATTTATGACATTAATTAATATGAAAATTAATACAGCCTGCACGGGGTGTCACAAGTCACGAGCATCTAATGAGTAGGGACACTACTACTGGTCCAACAATGTTTGTGTATATTATAAATACACACACACAAGATAAAATTGGAATACAAAGATGGAGCGCAGTGCCGCGAACGCTGGCGATCACCTTGCTCAATTACCAGAATATGGCCTTCGATCCTGCTAATAACCCGCTATCGGGTGAACAATACCTGCAACTGCACGCAAGGTGCAAGGAGTAAAGTGAGTACTTCCAACTCAGTGGTAATAAGAGAATAATATCTGCGCAATAAGAAAGCACGTATAAGCGCACCAAACGAGTTTACCGGATTGCCGAACAACTTCTTGAAAATTGAAAATCGTTGAACACTTGAAAACTTCAATTCAACAACTTCACAATTTTTCACGAATTTTCAATAATAAATTAAGCAATTGCAGTAGAAAGATTGAAAGAGAGATTGAGAGATATTGATGAATTGGTGAATAAAAATGAAAGAATGAGGGGGTATTTATAGTTGGGATATGGGAAAAATTGGAATATATAAAGTTTGGGGGGCCAAATGGGTATTTTACAAAGTTCCAAACGGCTATTTTTGAAAAGAGCAGTTACTGATTTTTAAAATTTTTTTATAACAGAAAGAGCCGTTGGGCCCGCCAAGCCTGCCATGACCTTCTTCGCTTCTAGACCGGCTCGTCACAGGCTTAATGGACCGGCAGGCCCGGAACCGCCAGAACCGGCCTACCAGGACCGCTAGGACCGCGGTCCCGATCTGGTCCCGGTTCAGGCCGGGGCCGTTTGCACCTTAACCGGAATCCGCCAAAATTCAAACTTCGTCAATTCAAGCCTAATTCTACATCGGACCTCCAAATTCAATTCCGATCGCTCTCCTAACTCACAAATAATCTCCCGAAGCTAACCGAATCATCGAAAGTCACATCTGAGCCTTCTAACTCACAAGTCAACTTTCGGTTGACTTTTCCAAAACAAGCATCCTTCTAAGAGGCCATGTGCCTCATAATCAACCAAAAGTTTTAAAAATACAAGCATGAATATGAACAATACTTGCGCTATTTATTTACCCATATAACTAATCGTATGTCTATTACAACTGATATTGGTAGAAGTAATAATGATTGTGATTATCTAACAGTAACCAGTCATTGGATAGACGAAGACTGGACAATGCAAAAACGCATTATTGCATATAGGATAATTAATTCACGGCACACGGGTAGGTTTATTGCTAACACTGTTTCAGATGTATGCAGATATTTTTGTTTTAGTGATAAAATAATGTCAATTTCCATGGATAACGATTCTAGCAACACTAGTGCAATAGGTATGCTAACTAGAACACTTAATCTTGCTTTTACTAATATTTTTCATGTTAGATGTATATGTCATATTTATCATTTAATTATTGGTGATGGTATGAGAATATTAAACTTAGAAATTGAAAAGGTTAAAATGGCTCTTAATTGGCTATTTTATTCAAACCGTAGAAGTAGACTTACAGAATATTTTAAAAAGTGTGACGAATATGGCCTTAGAGAAAGAAAGGTTCCTAAACCTTGCCCGACTAGGTGGAATTACATGTATGAAAGTTTAGTAGTAGCGTACGAATATAGAAACCCAATTAACGCTACGTATAGTTCTAGGGATTGTGGTGAGGAAGATAATGACATGCTAACTACACATGATTGGACAAACGTTAAAATTCTTTTAGATTTTTTAGAACATTTTCATGTGGCTACAAATGCTTTATCTGGCCAATATTATCCAACTATTTCTAACTGTTTAGTTTATATTGCCGCACTTGCTAATTTGTTTGTTGATTTTAGCGAGGGAGGGGAAATTTATGAACTTGCAATAACTGAAATGAAAAAGAAATTTAAATTTTTTTTCCAATCCCTCCTATATTTGGTGTGTCTGCTATGTTAAATCCAACTATGAAATAATGAGGTCCTCACTTTTGGTATTCTACTATTTATCAATCTTTAGATCTTTCAGAAGTAGAAATGACTACACTAGCTGATGCGAAAGCATCAATTAAAGCTAATGCTCATACTGTTTATAATGCTTATAAACAGGCGTTAGAGCATGTTAGGCCTAATATTCCAACCCCTACTTCGTCTACATCACAGTCGTCTAAAAGAGCTGCTGGCTTAACAGCTCTTAAATCGTGGACGGAGTTCAGGGGTACTCAAGGGGATAATTTAGAGGAAATTTCCCATCTAAATGAGCTTCAAGTTTATTTGTCGCAGGGACTAGAGAATGAGAATCCAGACGCCTCTTTCGACCTTTTGGATTGGTGGAAGACAAGGGAAAAGTATTTTCCCGTTCTTGCAAGGATGCTCAGGATGTTCTGTTGATTCAAGCATCAACTGTTGCATCGGAGAGCGCTTTTAGTCAAGCAAGACTACAAATAGGTGATCACAGAGCGTCGATGCGGGACAGCTTGGAAAAATCAGTTCTTTTTCGAGATTGGATCCGCGCAGAAAGAAGGAACTTTGGCCTAGCTGAATCACAACTAGAAATAGATGAGTGCTATGAAGAAATGATAGCAGAACTTGCTCAGGAAGCAACTTCACCCGGAAGTGGTGATGAACAAGCTTCATTTCCACCACGGCCAACACAACCACCTCCAAACCTTGAAGGTTTTATGAGATTTGTTAGAAATAATGCATAAATTATGATGTAATTTGTACATTGGCATGTCTTCTTTTAGTTTTTTTCCTTTTAATGGTGGTATTAGTACCATGTTGTGCTCATTCCATTGGGGGAAGGAAGACTAAGAAAGATATGCCATTTTGGTCAATAAATATGCTCTTTATCATATCCTTGAATATCTTTTGTCTCAATATTTCTTTGTCTTTACTTCTATATCAATCCTTGAATATTTATATAACATACAATATATAACATACAACACAATATACTAATGACAACATTCTTTTATCAGTATATACTACTTATACACAATTTATACTAATTACTAACTACAACACAATATACACTACTTATATACAATATATACTACTTAAATACAATATATACTACTTATATACAAAATATACACTACTTATACACAATATATACTAATTACCAAACACAATATATACTATACTGATAACATAGTACACCATATAAAATATATTCTACAATATACTAATGACTACCATACAAGATATTGATTAAAAAAAAAAATTTCAGAACCGTCGGAATCGGAACCGCCAGAACCGGAACCGGATGGTACCCGGAACCGTATGGAACCGGTTCCAGCTCCGGAACCGCCAGAACCAGAACCGCCAGAGCCGCCAGAACCGGAACCGCAGACCCAAATAGACCCAGAAGCGGAACCAGATACAGCCTTAACCAAAATCATTTCAATTACACTCGATCGACTCTAATACTGATATTGGAACATGAAGCAACATACTTAGGGGGAAGCGGAGCAGTAACACATAGGATAACGAGTCGGGTCGTCACATGCAGTGTTCTGCAATCGCGTGGTCTCACCTGCGATCGCGTAAGAGGATAATTGAGGTTCTGGTATTTGTTCTCCGCGATCGCGTGCTTTGGGTTGCGATCGCATAGAGTAAATCACTGGGCGGACAGAATGTTTTAAGGATTATTTCATCCGCGACTTAAACATATTTTCCATCATTGTTAAGCAACTAGGAGGGATTTTTGAGCGATTTGAAGTGGGTTTTCAGCGGGTATCGATTAGAGGTAAGTCTCTCGGCTTAAAAGCATCATTTTTATTGAAGAATCAACACCCAAAATTCATTAAAATGAGTTGAAATTGTGAAGAACTAGGGCTTAGTTTTTAGAAACGAATTTTGGGGATTTGAAGGGCCAACATACTCCGTTTTTGGTGAACTTTATATGTACGGACTCGTGGCGAGACGAGGAATCTGAAGATGTAATTTTCAGAATTTTTTGAGAAGTGGGACCGAGGCTCGAGTTTTACCAACTTCGTGATTTTTAACGCTTTTTTAATAATTTCAATTGGGTTATGTTTATTTAGCCTATAGTAACCTATTCGTTGTGGTTTTAAATAGATTCGATTCTCATTGGAGAATATTCGAAGGGGAAAGGCATTGCAGACCAGACTACGACTGGTTAGAGGTGAGCAGTTTGTATAGATGATGGCCTGAGGGTTTGAAACCCCGGTTTATCACATCGTGACGCTATGTTAGGGCGTGACTCGCACCCCATGGAAGGTGCGGGGTTGTAAATGATTGGGGATTGTGACTTGGTCCACTCCGAGAGCTGAATAAATTATTGGTGTCTGATACGCACATTGTGTTTTTGATAATTGGGCTTAATGCCATGTTTGGGGCCTTGTGCCAATCTGTAGTACCCTTCTAGAGTGAATATCTGTGTGATAACATGATCACATAATCATTGATCTCAGTCCTGTATTTAATCACCGAAATGAAATGCTAAGTCACTTTTCCTGAAATTAAATAATTAAATTATATTTACCTTAATAATCGGAAAAATGGGAAATTAGATTGAATATGTTTATGTGACTCATATGCATATTGTGGACTGAGCATGAGTCGGGCTGCACGCTGCAGCGGTGATATGATAATATTGCGCTTGGGCTGAAAGAGACCCTCCGGAGTTTGTACACACCCCCAGTGAGCGTCGTCGATGTTATATGGATCGGGCTGCACGCCGCAACGTATTCATGTGCATTGCATTGCATCTTTATATGATACTTGGTTGTTGTTATGATACTGTTATGTTGTTAGTCTGTAGCTAAGTTATTTTGTTAGTTATAGCTTTGCGTTGTGGTCTTTTGTGGATTTCTTACTTTCAGATATTTTCTATACTTATTATTCACTGAGTTGGTAGTACTCACCCCTACTCCCTACACTTTGTGTGTAGCTTCAGGTACACCGGAGGCTTAGCTGATTCTCGTAGTCTCCAGAGATATTTCAGAGTAGTTGAGGTAGCTGCATGACGTTCGCAGGACCTGGCTGCTCTTCATTATTTGTTCATTTTATTATTATTATATACTTTCCCAAATTTGGTATTGGTATTCAGATACTATTATTATCACTCAGTTTTGTTTAGAGGCTCTAGACTCATGACCCCCAAATCATATGGGTGTGTTTTTGATTTTTCATATTTTGCCTATATCACATTATTAATATTCTTGGATTATTATTTTGTTAAATTCTTGGTTTGAGACTTAATGTCACGTTAGAATCGATTGTTGGTCAGGCTTACCTAGCTTTAGGGCTGGGTACCATCACGACCGGGTTTGGGTTGTGACACTTTGCATTTACAATTTAAAGTTAATTACTGATTGTCCTGAACTTTTGCACATGAAATTTGAAGTTAAGGACTGAGTGTCCTAAACTTTCGAAGTTGAAAATATAAGTTAATAACTGTATTTCTTTTACGTTTGCACTTAAAATTTAATGTCAAGGACTATATTTGCTTAAATTTAAATTTAAAATTTTAAGTTTAAGTCCTAATCATTGTTTGTTTTTCCTTATTTTCTAGTGTTAAAATGGAAGGCGATTGTTTGTTTGATTTTGACAATTGGCGTAATTTTCTTGTATATTGGAAAGGAGATTTTCTATATAAGGAAAAGACATTCAAGGTATTTGACCACGATATTAAGTTTAGTCGTGATGCATTCCATATTATTACTGGTTTGAAGGTTTATTCGTCGCTTGACATGAAAGGTTTAAATGAGAAAGATAATAGGCTTTTAAGAGTCTATTTCCCTTGAAAGGACAAGATTGAGTTGACTGATTTGTACAGTTTTATTTCTAGTCGTCCACACGATACAACTTCATCATTTGTTGGCAATGATGATGATGCTTTGAAGTTGGCAATACTCTATTTTATTGAGTCAGTTTTGATAGGCAAGAGGAAAAATAGGTATGTGTCGGATCAAATAATGAAAATTGTTGACGATGATGCACTTTTCACTCCCTTCAGCTGGGGCTCTCTTGCTTATGAGACGCTATTAAAATCGTTGAAGAGTTGCTTGAAATCAAATGAGAATGATGTTGAGAAGGAGAAAGAGAAAGAAAAAGATATTGGTAGCTACACTTTAGTTGGCTTTCCTTTTGATTTTGTGTCTTGATTATGGAAGTAGTTCCTATTTTCCAAGAGAAACAATTTGTGAACTTCAAAGAAGCTGGTTCTCCCTGAATGCTATGTTATTCTGAAATGAAGTCTCCACAACTTGATGCTCTTTGTAGAAAGTATTTTCATAATGAAAAAGTAAGTTAATATAATTACTATCTCTTTTTTTGTTTATTTGATTTAGTTATGTATACTTATGTTTAGTTTTTCTTATATAATTGCTGTTTAAGTTGATTGAGGTATCACCCTTTGTTCCCGTGGAAGAAGAAGATACAGTGCCTCTTTGTGTGGAGGAGCCAGTTCCACAAGATTAAGGCTCAAGGTCTTCTTCCTCACAATTTGACGAAGGCGTACTTAAGGAAACTGTTAGAGTATGTGTTTATGCCTTTGAATAGTATTAGTTTTTTATTTTATTGTTTCTTTCTTACAAACACCCTTTTTAAAAAAAATATGTTTTTTTGATTCAGAGATTATCAGAGAGTTTTAAGAAGGATTTGCAAGCGAAAGTTACCAGAGTTAATAAAAAAATTGCTTTATCAGAAAAAATGATTGAGAATGAAATCAAGGTAATTTCAGTTAGTCCAACTTTAGGATTTTGTGTCCTTAAATTTTGAACTTGGAATTGAAAGATAAGGACCTTTTGTCCTTAACTTTTGAATTTGAAATGAAACTTAAGGACATCCTGTCCTTGAGTTTTGAACTTGTAATTCAAAGTTTAAGACTGCATGTCCTTAAGTTTTGAATTTGGAGTTCAAACTTAATGATTGCCTGTCCTTAATTTTTGAACTTGTAATTCAGAGTTAAGGACTGCCCATCCTTAAGTTTGGAATTTGGAGTTCAAACTTAAGGACTGCATGTCCTTAAGTTTTGAACTTGTAATTCAAAGATAAGGACTGCCTGCCCTTAAGTTTGAATTTGAAGTTCAAAACTTAAGGACAGACAGTCCTTAAGTGTGAACTTGCATGTCCTTAAGTTTTGAACTTAGAATTCAAACTTAAGAACTGACTGTCCTTAAGTTTTGAATTTTGAATTCAAAGTAAAGGCCTACCTGTCCTTAAACTTTTTTATTTGGAGTTCAAACTTAAGGACTGTCTGTCCTTAAGTTTTGAACTTGTAGTTCAAAGTTAAGGACTGCCTGTCCTTAAGTTTGAATTCCATGTTCAAAACTTAAGGACAAGCAGTTCTTAAGTTTGAACTTGCCTGTCCTTAAGTTTTGAACTTGGAATTCAAACTTAAGGACTACATGTCCTTAAGTTTTGAATTTGGAATTAAAGGTTTGCCTGTCCTTAAGTTTTGTATTTGGAGTTCAAACTTAAGGACTGCCTGTCCTTAAGTTTTGAACTTGTAATTCAAAGTTAAGGACTGTCTGTCCTTAAGTTTTGAATTTGGAGTTCAAACTTAAGGACTGCCTGTCCTTATGTTTTGAACTTGTAATTCAAAGACAAGGACTGCATGTCCTTAAGTTTGAATTCCAAGTTCAAAACTTAAGGACAAGCAGTCCTTAAGTTTGAATTTGCATGTTCTTATGTTTTGAACTTGGAATTCAAACTTAATGACTGCCTGTCCTTAAGTTTTAAACCTGTCGTTCTCTTTGTAACTTAGTTGCTTTCTCAGGATTTAAATAAAACTCTAGGATCAAAGCTTGATAATTTGATGAACATTTTTGTGAACGCTGATCAGATGAACACAGATAGAGTATCTGGTGTTCCAATAAGAAAAGATGGAGTTGATGATCATTGTTGTGATACTGAGCCTACTCGTATATTCAACCAAGATGCAAGTGGTGTTGAACGTGACCATATGGATGTGCATTTAGAGGGTCAATATGAAAGAGAATTTAGAGATGCACATTTAAATGATTAAACTGAAAATGTTACTGATATTGGGAAAGGTTAGATATATGTTTTATTTTTTTTCCATTGAAATGTATATTCAATAGATTAATACATATAAACTATGCATGTGCATGCAGAAGTTGAAGATTTAGGAGATTGTCAAGAGCAGGAGAATCAACAAGATAAAAGAGTAATGTAGAAAATTTGTAAAGTTTGTGGATTGCAATAACAAGAGGATTTAAGAAGTCCATTGGGGACAAGTGTCAACGAGATTGTATGCAAATGCTTAGAAGGAACGTATGATCTCTCTACACCGCTGTCATACAAAGAAAATTTTGGAGTTTAAACTTGTGCCAGTCAAGGTTGGGTAGAATTTTCATTATATATTTTATTTTTATTTTAGTGAAATAAAATCATAAGTCTTTTGGGAATGTCTTCAAAAAATTTGATATACAGTGGCAAAGATCACCACACCAAACTTGATCACAGCTCGACAAAAAACACAAGTCTTTTGGGAATGTCTTCAACAAATTTGATATACAATGACAAAGATCACCATACCAAACTGGATCGTACGTGTTTTTATTTGTTATATTATTTATATGTACTTAATATTTATTGTTTAATTCACTGCATATCTTACATTTCTTTTAGGACTAATTGTGGTGCATTACTGGTCAAATTTGCCGAGTTGCTGATGATTGGAAAGGACGTGCAACAATTCCAACCCGAAGACATAAAAGACTTTCGAAAAGAACTTGCTGCAAATCTTTGGGCACATGGTGAATGGAAAAAAAAATTCTGGTTATGATATTCCACCAGAAAATGTTGGTGATGATTATGAGAGTGAAAATGAAACATTCTGTCCAAAGAAGTTGTATAGAAATTGCGGTGTTGTTTTGTATAAAATTACTGTAAAGCTGACATATGAATTTTGCCAATTTAGGATAGTTCAGAAATATTCTGTAAATTTGTGAAATGGCACTTATATTTTGTTTTGTTGGCATAGTGTAATTTTTTGTAACAGTTATGCAAAATTACAATTTAAAAGTTATGTCAAGGTATTTTGTTATTTATTTCGTTATTTATCTCAACTGTGGATTTGTCCATTGACTTTGTTAGTATTTTTTCATGACTAAGTTTAAGTGAACTTCAAATTCAAAGTTAAGGACTAAATGTCCTTAAATTTTGAACTTGAAATTCAAAGTTAAGGACCGGCATTCCTTAAGTTTTTAACATGGGACTATAACTTATGCACATCATGTCCTTAACTTTTGAACTTGAAATTCAGAGTTAAGGACAGAAAGTCCTTAAGTTTTTAACAGTTGCATAAATTAAGGACATCATGTCCTTAACTTTTGAACTTGAAATTCAAAATTAAGGACTCATGTAGTTAATGTCAAACAGTCCTCAAGTTTTCAACATGGGACTATAACTTAAGGACCTCATGTCCTTAACTTTTGAACTTGAAATTCAAAGTTAAGGACCGACAATCCTTAGGTTTTTAACATGGGAATATTACTTAAGGACCTCATGTCCTTAACTTTTGAACTTGAAATTTAAAATTAAGGACTCATGTAGTTAATGACAAATAGTTCTCAAGTTTTCAACATGGGACTATAAGTTAAGGACCTCATGTCCTTAACTTTTGAACTTGAAATTCAAAGTTAAGGACAGACAGTCCTTATGTTTTTAACATGGGAATATAACTTAAGGACCTCATGTCCTTAACTTTTGAACTTGAAATTCAAACTTAAGGACAAACACTCTATAAGTTTTTAACAGTTCTATAACTTAAGGACCTCATGTCCTTAACTTTTGAACTTGAAATTCAAAGTTAAGGACAGACAGTCCTTAAGTTTTCGAAATTGAAAGTTTAGCTTACTGACTCATGTTCGTAACTTTTAATTATTGAACTCAAAAGAAATGAAAAGAACGTAACAAGATATAAATATTGTAAATCCAGGAATCTGCTCAAATTAGAATAATAATGAATACAATCTATACCAAAAACTTAAAAGAGTCGATAAACATAAGTGTATATATTTACTCTTCTCTATGCTTTCTTGAAAATGGATGGAGTGTCGAAGAATATATGCACGTTGTTCTATTATGACCAATTCTTCTGCAACGACCACATTTGAATGTTATTTTTGATGGCTCGGTAGCAGGAATATGCCTTTTCTTTTGCCTTCTACCTGGTGGCACTTTGAAATCTGGAGGTTTAACAATTTTTGACTTAACACTCTCTGGTACAATCCAAGAATCAGTATGTCCTACAGGATATATTTGTCTTTCATATGTTTTCAGCCAATATTCCTTTAAGTACCAGTGCGAACAAAAGTCGGACTTCTTGATGTTTCTCTTCTCAATAGCTGCAATTGCATGTATGCATGATGATTCATCAAGTTGAAATTGAAAACAAGTTGCATCGAAAGTTATTCCTTCTTTTTCAACTATAGAACGCCATGAATAAACAGGGAAGACCTTCAATGTTGAAAAATTATAAGTGGGTACATTATGTTAAAAAATATTAAAATTATAATATAAACATAGAACATAAAACTTACGTTCAAAGTAAATGCTAAATATATTCTTTTCTTCAATTCCTCCTCTACCCAACAAGAAACATCTTAAAATATTCCTTCTTCTTTATTTCTTCTTTCATAAAACCAATGTTGTACCTTCACTTGAATGAAATCCATCATTCTTAGTATAGGCATCTCCCTTGCTTCTAACAGCACTGAATTCATCGACTCAACTATGTTTGTTGTGAGCATGTCATATCTTCGTCGTGGACTACAAGAACGTGCTCATCTTTCCGGTGGTTCTTCCATCAAGTATTCATAAGTTTTCTTATCTACATTTGCAATATTTGACATGTATAGATCAAATTCTTTACGTTTGTAAACTCTTGCAGCACTTTGGAAAAGTTTTATGACCTCATTTTTCACTTTTCTTCGCTTTAGGTTCTGCTCCAAATGATAGATACAAATCCCATGATGGCTTTCAGGATATACCTTTGAAAAGCCATTTGCAATAGCTTGATGCCTTTCTGATAAAAAAATCAAATTCTCACGGCTCCCAATTGCATTGCGAAGCTGGCTAAAGTACCCCTCATAAGAATTGTTGTTTTCAAATTCTTCTATTCCAAAGGCTAATGGGGAAATTTGGTTATTTGCATCTTTTGAAACTGAAATCATTAAAACACCACGATATTTTGACTTCAAAAAAGTTGTATCAACGACAATTAGTGGTCTACAATGATTCCAACCAGCTATTGATGATCCATATGCGTAAAACATATAAAGAAACTGAAAATACAATATAAAACAAAGTTAAAATACCTGAAGTTTAAGACAGTCAGTCATTAACTTACATTTACAAGTTGTAAAGTTAAGGACACCATGTCCTTAACTTTTATTTCAAAGTTCAAAACTTAAGGAGTGGAAGTCCTTAACTTTTAATTACAAGTTCAAAACTTAAGGATAGATAGTCCTCAACTTCTGGTTACAACTCAAAAGTAAACAATGCTAAAGACATCATGTATTAAATTGTTTACCTGTTGTTGTCGTCGTCTATCTTTATGTTAGTATACGTTCTCGGGTTCTTAATTTTCATCATATACAAATATGAACACAATAATTCATAATTTTCTTCGGGACTTTCTCTTATTAAAGCGAAAGCATGTTGTATAGCACGCCACGCCTTGTGATATCCAATGTCTAGTCTATGCAATTTTGCATTTCTGTCATGACAAAATCTGGTGTAACTTTAAATCTTAGGTGCCGAAGATTATCGATAATGTAACTACTAATCAACTTTGAAGTAGCATGCCTTTGATCTTCTTTCCTTATGTTAACAGAGCACTCATGCTTTTTCTCAAGCTTTACTATCTTGAATAATGTTGAATCTTTAATTCTGAAAGCACGCATACACGAACAACACCTATCATTATTGCATGTCAACGAATATCTTGTTGAGCTTGATCTAACAACTTTGAATTCAAACTGTCCTTTGATTGCTATATTGGAAAAACAGTTAATAATGCTCTTCTTCTTGTCAAATACTGATCCGACTTTTATTTCATCCAAAGAAGCATTTTCTCTTAATATCGTAGTTGTGATTCTTTTGTTTCAAATTTGATCTTCGTCTAATTATTTGAGTGCAGGTTTTGTCAGCAACTTTTTCTATTACCGGTGCACTCTCTAAGACTTGAATTCCCAAAGCTTGTTCGTTGTCAATCTCTATAATGCTTTGTCCTTCTACTTGAATAGAATCAAATGTTTGATGCACGTCTTCATTTACTGGTTGAGCTTCAACCATATCTACTTCAACTATCTATTGGCATTGCTTTGGATTGTCATGTTGAGTTTTTGTGTTGGCATCTTCATTGCTTGTTGATGCAAAAACTCTTTTAGAAATATCAACTATGAAACGATAGTTTTTGAAGAGTGAATGAATTTTTAGCAACTCTATACATGTGTGAAAATCTAAATCTTTGGATACAAGCATTCCTTTGCTTGTTCCAAGATTGATATCAAACCACATCACTGTTTCAAACTTTTCTCTATTCAATTCAATAAGCTCAAAAATCTATTTAACGAAATCTTCAAACTGAATTGACTCAGGTGCTAGGAAAAGCTTTTTTTGATAATCTAAATATTTATAGTTTTCAGTCCATCTACCATTAAAAGCAACTATTAGGCATATTATTTCCATCCTGCAAGTCAACAGTATGAGAAACAAAGAATATACGTTATAAAGCAATCCTTGTATAATTAAGAACAAGTAAAGTGCAAGTGCAAGACCAAGATAAGACATTGTTCTCTTATTAACCATCTTCTCACCTTGCCACGTTTCATCTCATATTAACTATAAGTTTTCTCATTTCTTATCTATCAGACTGCCGACTCCCAAAAATTGGTATTCCCTTGTTCCTAAAGCACTCATGTGCAACTACCGTTCTCTGTTTCCTGTATATATACTGTAACACCCAAATTTTACTTTAGCAAAACATGAAAATATTAGTTATATACATTATAGAAATAAAATCAACTTCAGGTTGGCAAGAAAAGGGCAAAATCGGTTGGTTTTTAAAAATGTTTTTTTTTCAATTTTTTTTATGAAACCGACTAACTTCTGAGATTTTTTTGTGCAAAATGTGAGAAATTATTTTTGCGTCCCACCAAATTTATTTTTTAAGGAATCAACAAAATTTGGTCGGTTTTTTATTTAAAATAAATTTGAATCAATATTTCAAAAAATCGACCGACATCGGTCACTCATTTTAAAAAAACTAACTGATTTCGAACGGTAATTTTATTTTCTTAATTAAACTGATCGACAGTAGTAAGTTATTTTCGCGCGAAAATGCAAAGAGTACAAATGCAATAAAGAAGTCGTAAACCAAAATGTATATATGGTCTGATGGTATAATAGTATCCTGCCATGTTACAAACCCCAAAAAATTTCGACCGACTTTGGTTGATTTTTCCGGCAGATTTGTTTTTTGGTCATTTGGGAAATTTAATTAACCAAACAAAGTCAGTCGGAAATTGCGTTCGACTTCGGTCACTATTTATTACCGACCAGCCTTATTTCGATGGATAGATTAAAGTCTGGGTAGAAAATCGATCGGTTTTCCTAGTTTTCAACCGATTTCGGTCAATATTCCTAAAAGTTATTTAGCAGGGTTCTAATATGATATATAAAGAAGCAAGTTTTAGATCCGAATAATGAGTTTTAAAGTTGTGCGGATCCAGATCGACTTACGTAAATTATGGCCTAAAGAACAATCCAGTGCATTAAGTTTTTGCTGTGCGCGGGGTCCAGGGGGCAGATCACAAGGGTGTGTTATATGCAGTCTTACCATGTATTTCGACAAGAGACTGTTTCCGTGGCTCATGACCTTTTGATCACATGGCAGCAAATTAGCATTATGATAATCCATTTATGCTCCAAATCCTATAATTTTCAGGACCCTACCAAAAATCCTATAAATAGCTAGAAGACATATTCCTCGTAACATTTATTCTCTACCAATGCTAACAATTCGTTCTTGTTAATTAAAGGCCATATACAACAACAACAATCCAGTATAATCTCACTTAGTGGGGTCTGGGGAGGGTAGTATGTACGCAAACCTTACCCCTATCCTTGGGTAGAGAAGCTGTTTCCAAATAGACCTCGGCATCCTTCCCTCCAAGAACTTCCCACCTTACTCTTGGGAAGACTCGAACTCACAATCTCTCGGTTGAAAGTGGGGGTTGCTTACCATCAGAGCAACCCTCTTGTCTTAATTAAAGGCTATATAGTTCCACTGAAAACTAGAAATAGCACCATATATAATGACAAAGACTTAGCGCTGCAGTCAAATTAATATTGCAAGTTTGCAACTAATACCCAACCAGGAGATGATGAAAATCGATTATGAAGAATCGTGTCATATCTGGAAATTATTGAATAGTACGTCAAAGAAGAGGCTAACATATGCCTACTTCGGAACCAGACACAAGAAATTAAAATAAAACTAGAGAGCATGAAGTTAAAAATTATAAGATAGTCACCATTCATCACCAATTTAAAAATATATTGACTCTTAAATCTTAAAATTGTTATGAAATAATATAAGAACAAGAACAATAATACAAGAATAAAATAGAGAGAAGTAGAGAGAGGAGTATTCTTATTGATACTTTTGGGATGGTTTACAATAGAATAGAACTCCTATATTTATAGGGAGGTGGTGACTTAGCCACCAAGTAGTAAACCTTAGAATCTCTCTAAATATAGACATTCACCTTAAATAGAGTTCTATTTATAACACTCCCCCTTGAATGTCTATTCAATAATGTGCCTCGTTAAAACCTTAACTAAAACAAAACCCAATGGGAAAAAATTATAGAAAAGGAAATAGAGTGCACATGTTTGACTATGCGCCTATTGGTTGCCTCGTTAAAAACCTTGCAAGGAAAACCCAGTGGGACAAAACCTTGTAAGGGAAAAAGAGTGCAACGCGCATTAACTCCCCCTGAAAAGAGCATCAATTCACATCCTTGAGTATTTGCATTCCAATCTTGTGCACCATCTTGAAATTATCATTCTTGATAGATATGAACATCTTCATATAATGTCGTGGAATGACTCTTCAATATCTCCATAGAGGTATTCTCGATGCCATCATGCTTATAGTTATAGCAAGATACATATGTACACAAGTTGCACTTAGGATGTGGTACTTCAGGACCAATAATTGTATATGCTTCAAGCAACTTCAATCTTTCATGGATTGACATATAAGTTAAGTCATATAAGCCATATAATAGACTTTAGATGCATATCAAGTTTTCATCTCATGCTAAACAAATAAAATATCGAAAACTGATTACACATACCATTGACTTTATACTTTCATGTATTTGAACTACATGTCCAAAACTACATGTCTTTCATATGGAATCAATTCTGCTTGAATTGTATTTCTTCCATTTAGCCAATATTTTTGTTTGTATTCGACAAACATAAGATCCTCATCGATATTTAGCGCTATCATAGATGTCGTCGACGAACAGTTTATATCGATTCCAATAAATTTTCATAAAGACATAACATGGAGATCTCTTTATTCATATATTCAGGTACCTGAATCTATCATGAGATTTTATGAAGTGTTATGTCATGTGATCTTCTAGATCACTTACCTCCTTATTATGATCACATTGATCATTTGCTCATCTTCTTTATTAAGAAGTTCTTTTGAAACTGATTTGTCTATACGCCTTAAGCGTATCAAAGACTTTGTCCTTCTAGGACTTAATATGAGCATTTGCAGTGAGAATATAATTACTTTCTTTGGGTCAGCAAATGCGTATAACATGCTTTGCAATATTTTGCAATTGAATTATCCTTTTATGAACTTCAGGTTCATATTATGATATTCGAGGATCTATATATACAAATGATAATTCATCCCATGTAACCTTTTCTCAATTGTTTATCATGTCTCCCCCTCATGTTAGAAAAGCTAACTTGTTTCCTCAACTTTGAGAGTCCATCTTTGTGCATTATGGTGTTAATGAAAATATACACCGCACATCAATAATAATAAGATGAAATTATTTGGTTCCTGTCCCTGAACCACTTGTGAGGGGAGAATATAATATACTCTCGTATACAACGTATATCAAACTGATATATATAACTTTGTTCTCATAAGAAATAGTTTAGCTATTAAGTGGAGGCACTCAATAATTATCTTGCTAAACCAACTATGATATAAACCAACTTATCAAGATGAACTATCTTGAATAGAAAATCTGGAAATTATGCTCGAAGTTATATTACTGAGCAATTTACCTCGCAAGCACCGGCCAGGCTGCGGGTTAATGACAATCGCATATGTAACCATATCATAGATGCATCATATGTGGTATGCATGGCAGGTGAATGGGCCCATATTCACCTTTGATATTTCCAGAATTTATGGGATTCAACCCGAACTCTTTAGTTGGTCAATCAATTAATGAGAACAAGTAATATAAGAGAATTCGTAAAGAACTTTCTAGTTCTTTAATATTTACCCATGTGAATTCTCTATTACTGCACATCATACTTAAAATGATATGGCTAACCCGAATGCCAACTGAATAAATTATCAATATTGATAAACTTCAAATTTACACCATGACGTGTGCAATTATCAATAAACTTCAAGTTTATTATGATATGTGTTTTTATATCAATAAACGTCCACTTTATTGTGGTATTCTTGTGTAGTACAAACTGGAGAATAAAGCGGGTAGTTTTTCACATACAAATTATCCCGCTACAAGTTGTAGTAATAGAAGATATCAAATCTTTCCTTTATTTATAGTCTCAATATAATCAATGCTTTCGCATATACTTTGGAAACTGAATAAGTTTCTTTGAGACTTACTACCACACAATACCTTATTGGTAATCAATTGCGTTTCTCCAACATAGTAATAATTGGCTCTTCTAGAGCTCTCAATTAATTTTGTACTACCACAGATTCATCAACATCCATGTGGTGAATATCTCTTTTAAAGAGAAAGTTATACCATTATGGTCATGGTCAAAATTATATGCAAGATATGTTTCTTGCATTATCGTTGTCCTTTAATAGTCATATTTCCAAAATATTTTGGCGTACAATAGGTACGTGACCAACGATCATTCATGCCATAATAATGACATTATTTTCATATATCATCTCAAACCTCCTTCTAGGGGTGAGTGTGGTATATTCAATACCAATTTCATGTTCATATTCTTCCAATAATGAATATGTATTCGTGAATCAGATGTTGTCACATTCACTGCGGGGATATGTGATTTTGTTATCCTTTTCAAATCTGCAAATGTGTATGGCATTTGATTTGCTATTCTTTGCAAATGGATAATATTTTGCACCTCTTTTTCACAAATAGAGGTATGTGGATTAAGATGAGATAATGATGCATTTTTCCACAAAATTTCCCGTTTGGTTTCACCAACTTCTCCCCCTAATTTTGGGAAAAGTGTCTCATCGAATTGACAGTCTGCAAATCGTGCAGTGTACAAATCCCCTGTCAATGTTTCGAGGTAGCGAATAATGGAGGGCGATTCAAAACCCAACATATATTCCTAACCTTCTTTGCAGACCCATTTTAGTGCAATATGGCGGTGCTACAGGCACATCTACTGCACATCCACAAATTCTTAAGTGGGATATATTAGGTTCATGACCCAAAACTAATTGCAACGGGGAATATTTGTGATAATTCGTCAGTCAGAGACGAACTAGCATTGCTGCATGCAAAATGGCGTGACCCCAAACCGAAGTGGGCAGCCTCGTTTTCATGAGTAAATGAGGTATTCAAGATTATACTCATGTATTGTCTCAATCTGATATCCATTTTGAATGATATCTTTAAAACTCAACAAGTTTCTCTTAGACTTGGAGGAGAACATTGCATTCTCTATGATAAACATTGTTCCTCTAGGCAGAGTTATAGTTGCTCTTCCGGAGCCTTCAATCAATTTACTACTACCAGAGATTGTAGTAACATCTGCCTTACACATACTTAGTTGAGAGAAATATTTCTTTTCTTTGAGTATCGTATGTGTAGTACATGAATCAACTAAACAAATATTTGATCCAAGTTTGCTTTGTGCGATATCCATATTTGCTTTCCCATGGTTTGACATACAAAAGAAAATACATGAACATGAGAATAAACAAATTCAATCCGTTTGTTTCACATTTAAACAATATTTTCAAAATCTGCTGAGGTTAGTTGACTAACTAAATCAGATAGTCGATTATATGTTTTCCATAATCGATTACTTTGCAGTTTGAAAATTTCAGTTTAAGCACTGTCTCAATGTAATCGATTGTTAAACATACATAATCGATTATTTGCTATTTTGAAAAATTTCAGATCACACTGTCTTAATATAATCGATTGTTAAACATACATAATCGATTATTTGCTATTTTGAAAAACTTCAGATCATACTGTCTTAATATAATCGATTGTTAAACATACATAATCGATTATTTGCTATTTTGAAAAACTTCAGATCACACTGTCTTAATATAATCGATTGTTAAACATACATAATTGATTATTTGCTATTTTGAAAAACTTCAGAGTATACTGTCTTAATATAATCGATTGTTAAACATACATAATCGATTATTTGCTATTTTGAAAAACTTCAGATCATACTGTCTTAATATAATCGATTGTTATGCAGTTTTAATGCGAAATATTAGATAATCGACTAACTGTTAGGTTAGTCGATTAACTCTACTGAAAAATAAAAATATCTTTGAAATTTAAGCATATTGAAACATTCTAAAGAACTAATAATAACATTATATCATAAACTAACTAATACGAGCTGATACTAATGACTATTAGTTTATTCACTAACTAATACAAATAAAATCAAACAATTCCATATTCCTTTATCACAGATCCATCACCGATTAAGTGGTCTATTTTCCCCTCAGGGTGCTCAAAGAAGTCTGCCACATCCAGGTGGGTGATGTCAAAATTGTCGTCAGAGACAGAATTGGTTTCAGGGCATTTACCTTTTAGAGATGCTTGATAAAGCTCAACCAAATGTCTTGGTACACGACAAATTTTCGCCCAGTGCCCTTTTCCACCGCAACGATAATATATAGTTTATGAATTATTTGCTTTTGGATTCTCATCGCATCGTGCTTGTGGCAGAGTGATCAACTTCAGGTTGTCATATCTCTCCTTTAAGCCATTCCATAAGATAGGTGGATCTTTGACTGTGATATATTCAATTTTCAAACCTTCATTAAGGTGATATCGCAAGAAAATCAAGGCCTTAGCACAGTTTCAAACCTTCATCAAGGTGATGGCGCAAGAAAATCAAGGCCTTTTCATAGTCTTGGGTGGATGCATTATTTCTGTCTTTAATGGCGTCTCCAAGACCCATTGCATCCAAATGGATTTCAGCATCCAACACCCATGTTATATAGTTCTTGCCCGAAATTTCAAGGGCAACGAACTTTCTTTTCATAATGTCAGCATAAAATAAAATTACATCAAGAGCATGTCCATACTTACGGGCTTTATTACAATTATCACATTCACTTCAGGGAATGGATCATAATTATCTGTATGTGCTATATACAATCTCATGTCAAATATTACTTTCATAAAGCGAAAGATTATTTTGAGAATCTTTATTATTCTTATTATCACAATGATGACGATTATAATTCCGTCTATTGCCACGTCCACATCCATTGATACCTTCACGATAATAATTTTTTCTTCTTTCAGACTTATCACATACTGCTATCACATTCTCTAAAGGGAATGAGAATGAAGCAAATTCAATGGGACGGATTTTCAATTCTTTGCCCACAATCATACATGAATTTAATCATGGCAAGACATAGAACTTTTACCACTTCACGTGGTTATAATTCCTTACAAACTCCATTAGAGTTATAATCAAACTTTGTTGTCTATGTTTGTATATGAAATCAAATCGTAGAGTTTCAAGAATTTGAAAGGGAAAAGTAAATTACTTACCTTAAGGTATACCAATAAATGTTGTGATATCAAATATACCTCTTGAGTTTCCATCCCGTTGCATTACTTTATGATGATACCATCTCTTCTATTTTTCCGTATAGAAATTCTTTCCGAACTCCAGAAGTGCATTCTGTTTCTTGTTGTGTTCATCAATAGCAAAGCGAGCAAGATCATTGATCTCAAGGCTGTTCTCAGATCCTCCTGCCTCACGAATTCCTCCTAGATTTGCCATTAATTCTCAATTTTTTTGCACTAATTTTTGGTTTTCTGTATAAGGGATTTTAAGAAGAACAAATATATAGAGAGTAAAAGTAAGTGTAAAGAAGATGAAAGAATCGTCAGACACTGTCTACGAATCTAATGGTAATGGAGGGCGTTTTGATTAAGGATTGATAATTGCTGAATATTAAATTCAATTGGTTAGAGACTCGTGCTGATAACGTATTATGAAATAATATAAGAACAAGAACAATAATACAATAACAGTATAGAGAGAAGTAGAGAGAGGAGTATTCTTATTGATACTTTTGGGGTGGTTTACAATAGAATAGAACCCCTATATTTATAGGGAGGTGGTGACTTAGCCACCAAGTAGTAAACCCTAGAATCTCTCTAAATATAGACATTCACCTTAAATAGAGTTCTATTTATAACAAAAATCATTTTGTCACTAATATACAAAAGGTAGAGGTAGGGTCTGCGCATACTTTATCCTCCCCTAACCACTCTTGTGGGATCACATTGGATGTGTTATTGTTATTGCATCCACAAGGCAGCAGATGTAGGGTTAATGTTATAGGTTCATCTAAATTGAGTAGTTTTGCCTCAGGCGTTAGGTATGGATTAATAAATTTTGTAAAGAAGTATAAATAATTGATAGAATCCATTGGATCTTCGACTGAAATGACATGCAAATGAGAAAGGTAAGTGAGAGAGGGAAAATGAAGATGATCACTATTACTATTCGATTAAGAACATTACAAGAGGTAAGGGTTGTTTATATTAGTGGTTATAGTGGTTGACAGCTCTTAACTGCCTAACATTTCGTAATTACACAATAACCCCACTGTCTCTAGGTTGTTACACATTGCACTACTATACACACACATTAATGTACCTATACAAATACAGATATATATCATTACTCCCCCTCAAGCTGGAGGGTGGAACACATCAAACACTCCAAGTTTGGATAGAAGAAAATGATGTTATGCTGAACTAAGGCCTTTGGTCATTAAATCAGCTAGTTGCAAACTAGTGAGAATGTATTGAGGACTGATAAATCCAGCCTCGATCTTTTCACGAATGAAATGACAATCGATCTCGATATGCTTAGTTCGCTCGTGAAATATGGGATTGGCAACTATTTGTAAAGCTGCCTTGCTATCGTAGTACAAAACTGGAACATCAACTGTAATTTGCGGCTCCTCAAGCAATCCTAACACCCAAATAATTTTTGCAGCAGCTGTTGCAAGACTGCGATACTCAGCCTCTGCTGAACTCCTACTAATTATATGTTGCTTCCTCAACTTCCACGTGAGCAGGGAGCCCCCAAGTTTGAAAATGTAACAAGTTACTGATCTCCTGATGTTTAGACACCCTGCCCAATCAAAGTCACAATACGCAGAAAGATGATTTATTGGAGAATTGTGGAGTAGAAGACCAATACCTGGGGCGCTTTTAACACATCTGACTACTCACAGGGATGAATCTCGACGGGACTGCTTGGGATGCTGCATAAATTGACTTAACACTTGGATTGCAAAATATAAATTTGACATATCTGACTACTCACAGGGGCACCGTTGACATATTTGACTACTCACAGGGCTGCATCCTTACAGGACTGCTTGGGATGCTGTATAAATTAACTTAACACTTGGATTGCAAAATATAAATTTGGTATGGTAATTATTAGGTAAAGAATCTTTCCAATGAGTCTTAGGTAGCTTCCCACATCGTGCAATTCTACACCTCCAGTATAACCAATATGTGTGCCAAAATCAAGGGTTGTCAACTTTTGATTAATCTCTATAGGTGTGTTAATAGGCTTCGCAGTTTCAAGTCCAACATCTGAGACTAATTGAAGTGTATATTTCCTTTGAGTAAGAAGTACTCCTTTGTTTAACCTCAAAACTTCAATGCCAATAAAATACCTAAGTTCTCTTAGATCTTTCACCTTGAATAAACTACATAATGTCTGTTTAGCTGCCTCCACAAGAGCAGGATTGCTACCAGTGATGAGTAAATCATCTGCATAGACTAAGATAATGACAATATCTGATTCAACCCGTTTTGTAAATAGTGAGTGATCATAGGGGCTCATTCAATTTAACATTCCACTATCTAGAGGCATGTTTTAGCTCATATAATAATTTCAGCATCTTACACACCTTCTACTCCCCTGCTTGCGGAATCCTTAAGGAAAACACATGTAGACTTCTTCATATAAAATCACCCTGCATGAAAGCATTATTTACATCCATTTGGAAAATGTTCCATCCCTTAGTAGTTGCTATACTGATAATGGTCCTGACACTGACCATCTTTGCAATAGGGGAGAATGTTTCATGGTAATCTGACCCTTTGTGCTGTGTGTAGTCTTTTGCTACCAACCTTTCCACCTCCCCATTTGCCTTGTATTTAATTTTGAACATATAGCTCTTTTTCCAGGAGAGGGGATGCTCTGATGGTAAGCAACCCCCACTTCCAACTGAGAGGTTGTGAGTTCGAGTCTCCCCAAGAGCAAGGTGGGAAGTTCTTGGAGGGAAGGATTCCGGGGGTCTATTTGGTAACAGCCTCTCTACCCAAGGGTAGGGGTAAGGTCTGCGTACATACTACCCTCCCCAGACCCCACTAAGTGGGATTATACTGGGTTGTTGTTGTTGTTGTGTTGTTGTTGTTGTTATAGCTCTTTTTCCAGGAGAAAGGTCTAATATTTCCCAAGTTGCATTATCCTCAAGTGCCTTAATTTTTGGTTCCATTGCTTCTACCCGGGATTGGTCAAGACGAGCTTCCTTACAGTACCTAGGTTCAATAGGTTCTGAGAATGATCCCAAAATGGATTTGTAGTTCTCAGAAAGGTGATAATAAGTGATGAAATTAGAGATAGTGTATGGTGTATCCTTGTTTGGTTTGATCGTAGCCACATAATCTTCGAGCCAAATAGAAGGTTTGGAGGTTCTTCTAGACTTTGTATCATATACTATAGGCATAAAATGTTCTTCATGTCGTATTCCTTCAGCAGTGCTGTTTTTGAATGAGCTATTGGTTGTGATACATTTTCTGTTATTTGGTGATTAACATAGTCTGCATCTAGTTCCTAAAATATAGATAATGTAGGGGGTTCTACTTGTGGTTCTAGTGTGGCTGGTGCTGGAGCTTCTGGAGGTGATACAGGTGATTTTGGATTGTAGTAGGAGCATCACTACAATGTGGATTATCATTATGATGATCATCAAAAGGTTGATGTTGGGGTGATGATTCAGATTGGTCACTTCAGGAGTAACCACCACTGGTTCACAAGGAAACAAATCCCCACTTACATCTGCCCCCTCTTTAAATGGGAAGAGATGTTCCCTAAATGTGAGATCTCTACTCACCATTGCTCTTCTAGAGTCTAAGTCATATAGCATGTATCCTTTTCGAGTCTTTGAGTATCATCTAAGGACACACTTCTTCGCTCTAGTTGTAAATTTTTTTCCTATTGGTAGGTTGCCTGCAAAGCACAAACAATCAAACACCCTCAGATGGTCCATCTTAATAGGCTTGTTATGCATCTCATAAGGACACTTCCCTTCAAATATCTCAGTAGGAAATATGTTAATCAAATATACAATAGTTTTGATGAAATCTTCCCTAAATGTCATTGGTATTGAACTCTGAAATTTCAAAGCCCTTGCAACTTGTAAAATGTGTCAATATTTTTTTCTCCACAATCCCATTTTGTTGTGGTGTTTATGGGAAACTGCTTTGGTTTATGATGCCAAGAGAAGCTAGTAATTCATTGCACTGGGAGTTAAAAAATTATGTACCATTATCTGACTTCACTACCTTATGCCAACATCAAACTGATTTTTTATCATTGCAATAAAGTTCCTAATTACAATATCTATTTCACATTTAGATTGAATCCAATAAACCCAAATGTATCTACTGTAGTCATCCACAATTATGACAAAGTAATGCTTTTTATCATAGGTAGGAACCTTGTGGTGCCCTCACACATCTAGATGGATTAATTTGAAATAACTAGTAGACTTGGTACAGCTAATAGGAAATTTCAACCTACAATGCTTAGCCAAAGGGCAAACTTCACAGTTTTGTTGAACTTGAGAATAAAATTTATTCCTAAGAGTTGGAATACTTTCCATTGCCTATCATGATGCATGTCCCAGTCTGAGATGCCAAAGATCAGTATTAATTCTTGCTGCAAAAATAATCCTGCTGCCGCTAGTGTTATGTTCTCCTTTAATTGATATAATACATTGTTCTCTTTACCAATCTCCATCACCATACCACTGTAAAAATAATGAACTATACATAAAGTAGGGAAAAAGTGACAGAACACCAGAGATCTTTAGTGAGTTTAGACATTGACAGTAGAAATAACAATAATAATAACAACAACCCAGTATAATTTCATTTAGTGGGGTCTGGGGAGGGTAGTATGTACGCAGACCTTACCCCTACCCTTGGGTAGAGAGGCTGTTTCCAAATAGACCCCCGGCATCCTTCCCTCCAAGAACTACCCACCTTGCTCTTGGGGAGACTCGAACTCACAACCTCTCGGTTGGAAGTGGGGGTTGCTTACCATCAGAGCAGCCCCTCTTGTCAAAGCAACCCCTCTTGTCAATAGACATTGACATTTGATTGAACTTAAAATCTGGCACATGCAATACATTCTTCAATATCTTATTTTCTAATATAGTTGCATTTTCTGTGTGAGTAATTTTTGAATTGTTTCTTATAGTCACTTACACTCCTCGTATTCCATGGCTATCAGAATTTTTAATATCCTTTAGAACATCCTTACAATAGGTGACATGATGTATTGTCCCTGAATCTATCACCCAATTATACATATCTGCAATAGATAATATAGAGATTATACCCGTCATATTTGTAGAACATTCTCCCTCATTAGGCTTTGACATTATATTAACCAACTGCATGTATTGCTCTTCTGTAAAGAATTGGCATGGTGCTTCAATTGTTGGCATTTTTCTCTCTTCCTTTGCAGTGGTCCTATTTGCATTTGTATTGTTAGCATATGCCTTCACTCCAGTTGTCTGATTCTTCTTCTTGCTTTCAAAATCGGGTGGATTTCCAATTAACTTAAAACAAGTCTCCTTTAGATGTCCTTATACCCATAATATTCACATATTAATCTGGGCTTTCTAGGTCTAAAGTCCTCGCATTTTCCTGCTAACATTTTGAGTGGATATGTGTCCGTATTAGTGATACCTAAGGTTTTTAGACTCTCCTCTCAACTAACTATAGCATAAGCCTCATTAAAAGTCACAACTAACCTTTTTGCCAATACATTACTGTGTATATTATTGTAACTCTCGTTTAATCCCATAAAAAATTGCAATAACCTTGTATTTTTCAAATGATCTACAGAAGGTCTAAATTTCTTACAACCACAAGAGGCAGAAGGGCTATAAATAAGGCTGTTTGGTGTCCTGTTCAGGCCCGGGACCGGATCGGGACCGCGTGCCTGGCGGGCCTACCGGTCCTGCTGGGCCGGTCCCGGCGGTCCGGTCCTGATGTTCCCAAATACCCGTGACGAGCCAGTCCCTTACGTCGAACCGTTAGGCCCGGGACCGTCAGACTCAGGACCGGTCCTGGCGGGCCTGAGCCGGTACTAACGGGCCCAACGACTATTTTTAATTTTTTTTTAAATTCAGTAACGGCTCTTTGCAAAAAGTAGCCATTTGGAAGTTTGAAAAATAGTCATTTGGCCCGCAAACTTTAATTTAACCCCAAACTTTATATAATTATACTTTTCCCCATTTCTCAACTATAAACACCCCCTCATTCTTTCAATTTTATTCACCAATTCATCAATATCTCTCAAGCACTCTTTCAATCTTTCTAGTACAAGTGCTTAATTTATTGTTGAAAAATCGTGAAAAATTGTGAAGTTGTTGAATTGAAATTTTCAAGTGTTCAAGTTCAACGATTTTCATTTTTCAAGAAGTTGTTCGGCAATCCGGTAAACTCGTTTCAACTCTTACGTGCTAATAGTATATTTTTGTGTTTTTAGTTTGCATAACTCTAATTAGTATGGCATTTTCTTTGAAAAAAATGTTCGGTAAAGGAAAAGGTAAAACCGGTGAAAGTAGTGGCCATAATACTACCCTTCCCCCAGCTCCCCGACCTAAAAGAGATAAGCAAGTTGAAAGTAGTAGCCAACCTAGACGTCCTTATCCGCCTCCCGTAATGCTTGATTGTGATCACCCTTGTTTTCAATTTACCGATAGTGAATTTCTACATGATGTTGCAGTAGGTGATAGATTAGATGATGATATTATGAACGTTCTTTATCCTAATGAACCTATCTTAGAGGAATATGAGGATGATGATGATGAAACCCAAGCACCAGATTTAGATGATACACCTACTAGTCCTGCTCATAACTTAGGTAATGAACCGGCACACCCACATGTACAAACTACCACTTTTAGTAGACAACCTGCTAAACGTCAAGAAACATCATTAGTTTGGCATTTTTTTACTCAAGTAAGAGAGCACGACAAGGCTAAGTGTAAAACTTGTGGGAAATTACTTGTTCATAGGTATACTGGAGACCGTAACGGCACGGGTAGTTTGACTAAGCATATAAAATTACACCCTAGAGATAAGGCTAGATTTTTGCAAATGAAAGCGCAACAAGAGGGGGGGGGGGGGGGACAAGTTTAGATTCTCAAGTTAACCCAAGTATATTATTCGTTATGTATCGGAAGTCGTTACTGGTCGTAGGTGTTCCCCTCTCCTTTATCCTGGTTATACTTATCGATTTACAAGTATTTTTTTTCTTCTTTTTTGGAAGCAATACTGGTTCAAATCTAGTTCAACCAGGAATAAACACTGTCACCGGAGGTATTTTATATTACGATCCAAATAAGGATCGTGCAGAACTAGCGAAAATGATTACTGTTATGTGATTGCCTTATACTTTTGCTTCTAATCCTAATTGGATTCATTATATTAGAAGAGTCTTTAATCCTACTTATAAAGGTTGGCCTCGCGCAACAGTTAAGGCCGATATTTATAAATTCAAGCATGAATATGAACAATATTTGCCCTATTTATTTACTCATATACCTAATCGTATTTCTATTACAACTGATATTGGTAGAAGTAATAATGATTGTGATTATCTAACTGTAACAAGTCATTGGATAGATGAAAACTGGACAATGCAAAAACGCATAATTGCATATAGAATAATTAATTCACAGCACACGGGTAGGTTTATAGCTAACACTGTTTCAGATATATGTAGATATTTTTGCTTTAGTGATAAAATAATGGCAATTTCTATGGATAATGCTTCTAGCAACACTAGTGCAATAGGCATGCTAACACAAACCCTTAATCCTGCATTTAGTAATATTTTTCATATTAGATGTATTTGTCATATTTATCATTTAATTGTTGGTGATGGTATGCGAATATTAAACATAGAAATTGAAAAGGTGAGAATGGTTCTTAATTGGTTATTTTATTCAAACCGTAGAACTAGACTTAGAGAATATTTTTAAAAATGTGACGAATATGGCCTTAGAGAAAGAAAGGTTCCTAAGCCTTGCCCGACTAGGTGGAATTACATGTACGAAAGTTTAGTAGTAGCGTATGAATATAGAAACCCAATTAATGCTACGTTTAATTCTCGGGTAGGTGGCGAGGATGATGAGGAAATGCTAACTACCCAAGATTGGACTAATGTTAAAATTCTTTTAGATTTTTTAGAACATTTTCAAGTGGCTACAAATGCTTTTTCTGGACAATATTATCCGACTATTTCTAACTGTTTAGTTTATATTGCCGCACTAGCTTATTTATTTGTTGAATTTAGCGAGGGTGGGGATATTTATGAACTTGAAATAAATGAAATGAAACAAAAGTTTAAAAAATATTTTTTTCTAATCCCTCCTATTTTTGGTGTAGCTGCTATGTTAAATCCAACAATGAAATTAGGAGGTCCTCACTTTTGGTATTCTAATATTTATAAAGCTTTAGATCTTTCAGAAGACGAAATTGCTACACTAGCTGATGCGAAAACATCAATTAAAATTAATGCTCAAACTGTTTATAATGCTTATAAACAGGCGTTAGAGCATGCTAGGCCAAATATTCCAACCCCTACTTCGTCTACATCACAATCGTCTAAAAGAACTGCTGGCTTAACAACTCTTAAATCATGGACGGAGTTCAGGGGTTCTCAAGGTGATGATTTTGATGAAATTTCCCATCTAAATGAGCTTCAAGTTTACTTGTAACAGGGACTAGAAAAGGAGAATCCAGACGGCTCTTTCGACCTTTTGGAATGGTGGAAGTCAAGAGAAAATCATTTTCCCGTTCTTGCAAGGATGGCTCGGGATGTTCTGTCAATTCAAGCGTCAACTGTTGCATCGGAGAGCGCTTTCAGTCAAGCAAGACTACAAATCGGTGATCACAGAGCGTCGATGCGGGAGATCTTGGAAAAATCAGTGCTTTTTAGAGATTGGATCTGCGCAGAAAGAAGGAACTTTGGCATAGCAGAATCACAACCGGCAATAGATGATGCATATGAAGAAATGATAGCAGAACTTGCTGAGGAAGCGACTTCACACGGAAGTGGTGATGAACAAGCTTCATTTCCACCACCGCCAACACAACCTCCTCCCAACCTTGACAGATTTATGAGATTTGTTAGAAATACAACATAAATTATGATGTAACTTGTACATTGGCACGTCTTCTTTTAGTTTTTTTTCCTTTCAATGGTGGTATTAGTACTTTGTTGTGCTCATTCCATTGGGGGAAGGAAGACTAAGAAAGATATGCCATTTTGGTCTATAAATATGCTCTTTATCATATCCTTGAATATCTTTTTTCTCATTATTTCTTTGTCTTTACTTTGATATCAATCCTTGAATATTTATATAACATACAATATATAACATACAACACAATATACTAATTACAACATTCTTTTATATACATTATATACAATATATACTACTTACTACAACACACTATATATATAATATACAATATATACTAATTACTACAACACAATATATACATAACATACAATATATACTAATTACTAATTTACTACAACACATTATATACATAACATATATCCATATATACATAACATACAATATATACTAATTACTACAACACAATATGTACATAATATACAATATATACTAATTACTACAACACAATATATACCAAACTAATAACTTAGTACACCATATAAAATATATTCTACACTATACTAATGACTACTACACAAGATATTGACTTTAAAACAAAAATACCGTCAGGACCATTAGGCCCGCCAGGCCCGGCCACCAGACCCAGGACCGCATGGTGCTTAGGCCCGTCACGGGCTGGTCCCAACCTGGAGGACCGCCAGGCCGGGGACCGCCAGGCCGGGGACCGCCAGGCGCGACACTCCAGGCCCGGAACCGTGAGGCCCGGCCCGTCAGGCACAAATAGGCCCGGAACCGGGACACCATACAGCCTTAGCTATAAATCAAGTTCATCCCATAAATACTTTATTTTCGAATAATAGTTGGTAATTGAATCTGTACCTTGACTTAGAGTCATAATTTCAGGTCACAGATGATATTACAATGAAATTAGATCTGTAAAATCTCTCCTAAAAACCGTACCAAACTTTCTTCGCATTTGACAGACACAATACTGGACATCAATTTACTTGATACCGTGCTTCCAATCCATCACAACATAATAGCATTGCATTTTTTTCATTGCTCTGCTAATTCTCTTCTATAATTTCTTTTCATACAAGTACCGTCTACAAAACCAAGTTTACTCTTTCCTCGTAGTACTAACTCCAACGCTCTACTCCAAAGAGCATAATTGTCTAGCCCCGTGACTTTGAGCGGCATCAACACAAATTCTGGAGCATCTCCAGCTTGTAAAAATAGTGGATGATTGTGGTCAAGCAAAGCAACTTCATTTTCGGCCCTAGCTGCTCAAATCTGAGCTTCGTTAATGCTTTGTTTTCCTAATTTCCGGCGGAACTTCGACCGGAGCTGTAAATCCTAAGAACACTGCTCTAATACCATGATCGAATCCATTGGATCTTCGACTGAAATGACATGCAAGTGGGATAAGTAACTGAGAGAGAAGAAGAAGATCACTATTACTGTTCGATTAAGAACATTACAAGAGGGAGGGGTTGTGTATATTTGTGGTTAGTGGTTGATACCTCTGAACTGCCTAACTTTTGGTAATTACACAATGACCCCACTGTCTGTAGGTTGTTGCATATTGCACTGCTATACACACACACTACTGTACATATACAAATAAAACTATATATCAATAATAATAGATTTCGACCTCATCAGTAAATTAAATCAAATGAGCTGCGATCCAAACTCTAACTCATAAAGTTCAAAATCAAGATCCAATTATGAGCATTATTGCCAATGGGAGAGAACAACACACCTGGAGCGGGACATAGAGGTGAATATGCCATATATCAGTTGTATTAAGAACCTCCTAAGGATCTTAAGTTAAACACATAAATTTAAATTTTGGATCTACCTCTATATATCGGTACATGTATAGCTACTTCCATATTCTTTTAAAACTAATCTTTTAGCATCGTTAGGAGGTAGTTATTATGTTTTTGGTTTGTTTAGCCGTCAACATCTCTAGCGCTCCCTAAGCCAGCCATATATGTCGAGAAAAATCTAGACATATATAGAGTGGCTTAGTTGATTTAGAGCAGCTGATAAGCATTACATGCTGAAAAGCACTTTTAAGTAACTGATTTAAGAAATAAGCAGTTACGTGATTGGATAAAAGTGTTGAAATTATAATATGCAGCTGAAGAACTGGGTATACGAAGAGTTTTGTTTTAAAAAGAAGTATTTTAGGGATTGAATAGTAAATATTTTGGTCAAACTTAAAATGCTTATTAGCTGAAATTTAATAAATTGGGGAGACCAACTTATGATTTTTAGCTTATTTTTAGGTTATAAGCATTTAACTTATAAGCACTTTTAATTTTACCAAACGCGTATCCAAACTAAAAAGCTTAGCCAAACACCCTCCTATTCATCTTTAACAACAAGCTTAGAATGTGAGGGGAGATTGGTTTTACTATTCATTGCAAATGTCCTTTTAATTAAGTATTATATAGTAATTGTTTTCATATAAGATCGGTATTAAAAAAACATTAAAAAGATCGACAAATAAATACAATAGTTCCTTGTAATTGCCGACAAGCTTCCACCTTGAACAAGACTTAGAGTTGCAGTCCATTGCAACTTGCGTTATGAACTTATGATCATCTTTTTCTGCCCCAAAACCTAATGTTTTCAGCATATATACTGCCCAAACTCGTCTCTATGAATAGTTAGCAGACAGTCTGTCTTTATTTGATAGAAGTGCTAGAAATGATGATCAATTGAGGATGATCTATTATGTCTTTTTTGGGTTTAATTACTATCTGAGGTTCGAAATTCACTAGCGCTGCGTAATGACCATTTAAGGGAAATTTTCAGAACTGGAATTAAAGGTAAAAAAATCTCATCCCTTCGTAGCGCTGGCCCACTATGAAAACGTAGGCTAATATGCATAAACCCCTTCTGCAAAATAATCCATGTATTGGTAGTTCTGAATATGTTTCACCAACTACCTATGTTAAAAATATCGTGGGAATATAATAAAGCAGCTCGAATGTACAAGCAGCGACCTAATTGAAAATGTTGTTGCACTGACCTCTTCAAGTTTTCATTTTTAAATACGGAAAAAGGCAAAAACTATCCTCACACTATTTGATTTGGTATAAATATATCTCCCGTTCACTTTTTAAGCAATGTCTCAACTGTTATCTTTTTGACTCACGTATGCACTTATGACTAACAGTCCTATCTAAAAATAACTGAGTAATATACATGTGTCAACTTCCTATTGGCTGAACTTAAAGCCCACTCCAAATAGAATTAAACTCACCCATTTGTGAAGATCTGTAAATGGACCGAGGATATTATTGTACCAAATCCAATAGTCTAGGGACTTCTATAATTTTTTACTATTTTCTTCATTTTACATATACTATTGGAGCTGACGTTTTTTCGAAAATGTTCATCAAAAGACCTTAATTTGCACACTCAAATGTAAATTTCATTTCCTTTCTCATCGTCGTAAGATAATCAAAGAACCTGTGACGACCCAAAGGGTCATCACCTTAGTTCTCCCTTTCTTCGTGCTTCCGAGGCTTTAAAAACCTTACTTTTAGTTGCTTCAATTTGCGTGCACAGTTCTGGCGCAAACCCGACAAATTTCTATGTTAAAATATGTGAATTCTGTGGAAAATTTGAAGAATTTGGATATTAATATTGATATGGTTGGCTTTGGTCAACATTTTGGGTAAACGGATCCGAACCCGTGATGTGACGGTTCCGGGAGATCCGTGAAAAAATATGGGACTCGGGCGTCTTCCAGGAATCGAAATCCGAGGTCCCAAGCCCGAGTATGGAATTTTCGAAAGAAATTATTTTCCTGAAAATGATATGAAAATTTGAAATGAAAACGAGTTAGAAAATATAGGTATCGGGCTCATATTTTGGTTCCAATGTCCGGTACAAGTCTTTAATATGTGTTAAGCACCATCTGTAAAGTTTAGTTGGAAACGGACGTCGTTTGACGTGTTTCGGACGTAAAATGGGAAATTTAAAGTTTATGAAAGTTGTAGGAAGAATTATGTGTTTCGAGGCTTGATCCGTAGATTTTGATGTTATCTTGGCGATTTGATCGCACGAGTGAGTCTGTAGGATGTTTTTAAGATTGTGTGTATATTTAGTTTGGAGCCCCGAGGGCTCGGGTGACACCCGGGAGGTATTAGACTTAGAGAAAAATAGGTTCAAGTGTTGCACAAACCAGCACGACTGCTGTCATTTCCGCGCGGTCCACACTAGAGTCGTGCGACCATGATGCCTTTCTGTGCGGTCCGCGTGGCTAAGTCTGAGGGCTAGGGTTTCAGGTTAACCAGCGCGGTCGCACACCAAAGCAGTGCGGTCCGCACTAGGAGGGTTCAGAGAAGCCCCAATTTTTCTCCCACTCGGCGCGGTCGTAGCACATTTTTGTGCAATCCGCGCCAGGTCCTCAGAAAGGTATAAAGGTTCTAAAATTTCAGCCATTTTTTCACTTTTCAAAAACTCAAACCTAAGAGGAACTTTTCAAACGATTTTTATCCTTCTAAACGATTGATAAGTGATTCCTAACTTAATTTCCTTACCCATTAACATCTTTTAACATGATTTCAACTTCAATCAAAGGTTTTCATGAATAGGAATTTGGGGGGTTTTGGGTAGAGTTAGGGCTTTGGGGATATTGGGAAACTCAACCTCAATTTGGGGTCGAATCCTGAAACAAATTGCATATTTGAACTCGTCGGAGTTATGGGTGATTGGGTTTTGGTACGAGCCTCGAGTTTGGACCATGTGGGCCGGGGTCGGATTTTGGTATTTTTGGAAGAATGATAGGAAATTCATTTCTAAGCTATGAAATTGTGTCTTTGAGCCATTATTAATATTATTGAACTAAATTGTGCCTAGATATCATTGTTTCGGAGTTGGATTCTAGAGGAAAAGTGGTGTTAGAGACTTGATTGCTATTTTTGGACCGATGTAAGTGTTTGTTCTAACTTTGGCTTGAGGATTAAGATTAGGATATTATTTGCTACTTGCTAATTGTGGAGTACTGTATACTGGCATGGTGACAGTTATCTATGCACCGGAGTCTAGCATGACCGTGGGTCTTATATGTGTTGGATTCAGATTTAATGATACATTTTCCTTGCGTGGTTGATAAGTACAATATAAAGTGAATAGTTGAGGAATGTTGGTGATTGGTTTGTCATTTGGAGCATTGGCTCGGAATAGGAATTGTTACTCGAGAAATAGGTAACTAAAAGAGGAACGTGTAGTGATTATTCCCTTGCCGGGACGTAAGTATTTATTGTATTTTCCCATGCCGAGATAATTGAATTAATTGTATTCCCTTGCCGAGATTTCTTGTAATTGTTGTTACTCCCATTACACTTGAGTTGCGGTCGTTGTTTGGGCGAGTTCTTGGCATTAAATGTTGAGGATCGGGTTGCACGCCGCAACAGTGTTGATGAATATTGAAGATCGGGTTGCACACCGCAACGGTATTGAATATTGAGGATCGGTTGCACGCTGCAACGATATTGATTATTGAGGAACGAGTTGCACGCCGCAACGGTATTGATTGTTGAGGATCGGGTTGCACGCCGCAACAGTGATATCTGTTGAGGATCGGGTTGCGCGCCACAACGGAGTATGGACTGAGTGTATTGTTTCCGTATGTAGAGACTTCCTGTGTTTTCTTTATCAGTTGTTATTGTTTAGTTTTATTTGTTTACCGATGATTTCTATGTTTAGACCTCCGCACCCCACCGAATGTTTCCCCTCCCTTTAATTGTTTATATTAGTATATTTTCTATTATTGCATATATATATCTGTACACGTTATTTGCGGTAGGTCCTGTCTAGCCTCGTCTGTTGGAAACACGTTCTCAAGGCTTTACACTAAAACGTGTGTTCTTATGTGTAGGTTTTGATGAATGACAAACAAGCGCAAATTGATATATGCGAAGTTCAAGTACAAGCGCACAATTGGTTTTGATGAATGACAAACAAGCGCAAATTGATATATGCGAAGTTCAAGTACAAGCGCACAATTGGTGGATAACGAGATTCAAGCACAAGACAAAGTTTTATAGTTTAAATGAGCCGTTCTTAATTGTGATCTTGATCCGACAACTTGACTCATGACATGGCTTCTCTCGTAAAATTATTTTTACAAAATAATGCATATTTAATTTAATGCTAAATGATTTTAAATCATGCATATTTTCATTAGTCAAAATGATTTTTAAACATGCCTCTAAAAACTGGACTAAGATAATCGATTATGTACTTATGATAATCGATTATGTTAAGCCAAGACTGCATGACAATCGATTATGAACTAATGAAAATCGATTGTGTTAAGGCAGTGAGCATCAGGTTTTTCAAACCTGCATGACAATCGATTGTGAACCTTATGACAATCGATTGTGATGAGGCAGTGTCCATCAAAGTTTTTCAAAACTCAGAATAATCGATTGTGAAGCTAATGACAATCGATTGTGAAGAGACAGTGTCCATCAGATTTTTAAAAGTCACAAAATAATCGATTGTGAACATATGACAATCGATTGTGTTGAGGCAGTGTCTTCCAGACTTTTTCAAAAGTATTAAATAATCGATTGTGAGTATAAAACAATCGATTGTCACGAGGCAGTGTCTAAATTGATTTTCAAAATCTGATAAATAATCGATTGTTAACATTGCGCAATCGATTGTGAAGCTGACCGTTGTCGTAAAGTTTTCAAATACCGTCAGGTAATCGATTGTTGATTTTTTACAATCGATTGTTGATATTAAAATCTGGAAAGGATTTTTTGAACGTTGCTGAATAATCGATTATTGATTTGGTATAATCGATTGTTTTACGTAAAATCTGGAAATAATTTTTTGAACGTTACCAATAAAACAATCGATTGTTAAGCGTAAAATCTGGGATTGATTTTTGGAATGATTTGAAAACAATCGATTGTGGCCTCCTGACAATCGATTGTCACAGAGTAAAATCAGCAACTCTTAATTGACAATTAGACAACGGTAATGCCAAGTTTTTCAACTATAAATACAGCTTCATTTCAGTGTTTTAAACACAACAAACACACAACAACTGATCATACAATTTCTATAAGCTTGCATAATCTATTGCTTATCATTTTATATTCATTACATAAATTTTGAGAGCCATAGTCTTGTCCAAAGTTGTTGTGATCTTGAGCTTACTTCTTTTACTCATATCTACTCATTAAGGAGTGCTTTGTTTGAGTGTTTAGTGTTTTGTACACTTGTAAGAGAATTGTGATTCTCTTGTTGTAAGGAACTTGTGTTTCCTTGGTTGAAGTCTTGGAGTGTTGTATCTCCGAGCAAGATTGTTGAGGCTTGTGTCCTTAGATTGTAAAGGTTGGTTAGGCACCCGTAAGCTTAACAGTGAAGTCTTGGAGTGTTGTATCTCCGAGCAAAGGTGTTAAGGCTTGTGTCCTTAAGTTGTAAAGGTTGGTTAGGCACCCGTAAGCTTAACAGTGAAGTCTTGGAGTGTTGTATCTCCGAGCAAAGGTGTTAAGGCTTGTGTCCTTAAGCTGTAAAGGTTTGTTGAGCACCCGTAAGCTTGACAAGTTAGTGGAAAATCTCGAGAGAGTCTCTCGGGGACTGGACTAGCTACGTGTTGTGGTGAACCAGAATACATCGGTGCGTACTTTATTATTTATCGCACTTATTTACTTCCTGCAATTTTTTAATTCCGCAAAGTTTACGCTAATTTTTATTATAACGCTATTCACCCCCCTCTAGCGTTAAGCGTATTATCTAACAATTGGTATCAGAGCCCAACTCTCTGAAGACTTAACAGTTTGAGAGAACCATCCATGGCTTCTACTCGTGACTTTTTTGCAGGAATAGGTGAAGGTGATTTTAACATGTTGCCTCCAATATTTGATGGAAATAATTACTCATATTGGAAAGATCGGATGAGAATTTTCATCACAGCCAACAACTTTTATCTATGGCAAATCATCAAGCATGGTGATCAAATGACAACGAAAGTTGGGAAAGCCAAGGTAAGTGAATACAACACTAATGCAATAACTATGTTGTATAACGCCTTGAATCAGGAAGACTATCAGAAAATTTCCCACTACAAAACAGCCAAAGAGATGTGGGATAAGCTGGATGAAATGTATGAAAGCATGCCTCAAAAAGCGGACAGCTCATATGATGAATCAACTGGCCAATATCTCATGGCAAACGAAGAAAAAGAGGTAAGTACGTCCAACTCTCACTCGCTTGAAGAAATGCAAAATGCTTATAATAAATTACATAGTGAGTTTGTTGATGCTTCCAAGACTATTAAAGATTTGCAGAAAACTCTCTCGTTGCAAGAAAAAGATTTTCAAAAACAACTCTCTCTAAAAGAAAAAGATTTTGAAAAACTGGTTTTAGAAAATGAGAAGTTGAAAGAGGAAAACAAGTTTTCGGAAAAAGAAGCGCCGATAAGCCCGAAAGCTCTATTAGAAAGTGTACTTCTTGCTTGCATCTCAAAAATGAAGTAGAAAGGCTTAAAGGCACATTAGATAAGTTTAATTCTTCGCACAAAAATTTGAATGATGTTCTTGATAATTTGAAGTCAACCAAGCATGGCATAGGGTTTACGAATGAGCCTAAAGAAAAGGTTGAAGCTAAACCCCAACAACCTAAGGCTCAACCTAGGACTAATAATAAAAATGCTTATCCTAGAAATATCAATCCTAGAACCAATATGCATGCTAGACTAAATGTTGAACATTTTAGAAGACCTAGCAATGACTTTCCACCTAGAAATAACTACCCTAGAAATGATGCATATTATAGGCCAAATACTAGAAGGAATTTTGAACCCTTCAGAGCACCTAGAAATGATTTTCAACGTAGAAATAATTATTCTAGAAATCCTGCTCATAGTAGGAGAAATGATGTTCATAAAGCGCGCAATAGTCATAATGCTGAAAATAGAGTAAACCATTTTCGTCCGTCAAGTTACTATGAACCTAGAAGGATGCATAACCCCAACGTGACTTGTCATTATTGTAGACGTATTGGTCATATTGCTCCTGCATGTTTTACACGACATAGACATATCACTCAATCGCATCATTATGATATGCCTAACCCCCAAGGACCCAAAATGGCATGGGTACCGAAAGATCATTAATCTGTTTTGCAGGTGTGCTTGAAAGGCTACAGTATTGTAGTAGATGCACCGAGCACGACACCTCATTGCATCAAGAGGAAATTTCGGTTAATTATCCTTTTTGACAAAAACCAAAGTGTTGATATGTGCTAGCAACCAATATTAACTTATTTGTTGTTAATTTGGTTCCCTTATTGTTGAATCTTTGATAAGCTTAGTCGTAATAGTTGATGTGCGTTAACAATTGAGATATCCTTGTCAACAATCAATATCAATTAGCTTTGTTGATTCATATGTTGAAAACGTGTTAAATGACAATTGGTGTCAATTAGTTTACTTGTTAGTTATCTCCTTTTAAAAGATCAAAACTGTTGATATGTATTAACAGTTAGCTTCATTTCATTCATGATTCGATAATTGCTATCTGTGGTTTAAATAACTGTTAGTATACTGTGTGATGTGTATTATCTATTAGCATATTCTTCAAAAAGTTTTCACTCACGTTTTTGATGAATGCTATCCTCAGCTTTGAAAAATAATTGAGATGTCTCATGTTGCTAACAATTGACAAAAATCCTTCTGTTAAAAATCGTCTCTTGATGAACACATCCTTTGGTCTGGATAATGGTTGGTATGTTCTTCGAAATTCGATGTATGGTTGATCTGTTATCAGTCAACACTCGTTTGTAATATGCTTTACTAAAAATAACAATTTGTATCACTGTTAATAAAATAACTTTTGGTACACTTGTTATGTCATCCAACAAATGGGTTTATCATTGTTTTATAACAATTGGTATATCTATGTCTTGTTGGTATGTCTTGATAAATTTCTGATTAAGGGGAAATAGATTGCATGAAGTTTACTATCTTTTTGATGACAGAATTTCAAAACAACTCTCTATATTGGCAATGTTATTTTCTTTAAACTCTCATGCCACTAATATCTTGCATTCCAAATCTTGTGGAAAATGATATCTTAGAAAATATTTGTATTACTTTGGAGCAACTAATAAGTTTCAGGAATCTGTAAATGGCATTTGAGATATCATTGATAGACAAGCTTAATTTCTTCTTGGAGCTGCAAATTAAGCAAATGAAAGAGGGAACTTTCATTTGTCATCTAAATGTCGCAAGGAGTTGCCAAATCAATTCGAAAAGAGCAACACCAAACCAATGGTCACTTCAATTAATTAAGATGGCCATCTTGACATAAATGTGAAAGGTAAGACGAGCAATACCAAGAACTACACAGGTATGATCGTTCCTCACTTTACATTATTGCTAGTAGACTTGATAAAATATTTAGCGTTTAATGTCGTGCTAAATATAAATCATGTCCAAATGAAGTATTGAATGCGGGTAAACGTTGATCTAAATGCATACATTTTAGGTTGCATTTATATTTTAATTACTGACTTGAGCGTCGGAGACGTTTAATTCTATTTTGCAGGTATCACCCTAAAGGTAGGGGGAATTATTAAGTTTTGGCACAGAACAATCGATTGTTCCAAGCAAATAATCGATTATCTTACTGTTCAGAAAATCGATTAGCAGTATCACTAATCGATTGTTTATGGTTTATGTTTATTATGCAGTTTTGTTAAATGATTGATTCTTTAACTGCAAAATCGATTTCCGTCTCAGCCATTCAGCAATGCTTTTCCAAAACAATCGATTGTTTCAAAATATAATCGATTATTGTCAAAATCAGAAAATTTCTGTGCTCACTGTAACATAACAATCGACTACCATATTTTGACAATCGATTATTTCATGTCAGTAATTCAAAATTGTTACCGTTTGGTTCTGCAATCGATTTGTGTCAGTTCCGAGATTCAGTCAAATCTTAATGACAACCGATTATCTCATTCCAACAATCGATTTTCTAACGGTCAGTAAGATTTATTTTTACCGTTTCTGACTGTTTCAGCTTTCAATTTTCTGCAGATTTCTTCCATTAATGAAATGCCTTTCTCCCCTCTATAAATAGGCTCCATATATGTTCATTTTTATTCACTCAAGCATCAATTTTAGCTCTCAAACTATCAAAACTCTTTCAAGACTCTTGCAAATTCCAGCAATACTTAGTAAAAATGTCGGGCCATCACTCCAAACGTTCCCGTTCTGCTAGGCATGGTGCATCCTCCTCTGCTGCTCCAAACTATCCTTACCAAGATGGTTCCGTTCTTTATTTTAATTCTGACATCGAGCTTACTCGATTTTTAACAAAATTTGAAAAGCGCGACATTCTTCCTCCCCGCTTTTCAACCAACAAGTATCTTGAATCTTATGGCCCTGCTGCAAATATGCTAAAAAATTGTCAACTTCTTGACTTCCTACTTCTTACCCATCCTTACATCAATACTACATTGATTCAAGCATTTTACTCCAACCTTCATGAGGATGATGACGGTGAGCTTGTGACAAATATAAATGGTGTTCAAATTCTTCTTTCCGATGAAGACTTTCATACCATTGCCTGTCTTCCTCATAATGGTGAAGACATTTTTCGGTACATCGGAGAGGCCGGAGCCCTTTTTGATGAAACAGCCCTCCTACATCAAACCGGACTTACTTCTTATGATCCAAATCTTTCTTCTCGTCGTCCTACAATTACGGGAATGGATCCAAATTATCGATTGATTTTCTATTTCATCACCCGAGTCCTCAAGCCTCGTAAGCATAACCATACTACCATTTCCCAAGAGGACACCAAGCTCATGCATGCCATAATAACCGGAGCTAACATCAATTGGTGTCGGTTCATCAAGATTGACATGCGTGACGCTATCGGAGATGATAGGCCTCTTCCTTATGCTCTCCTCATCATGAACTTTCTTGAAGCCTCCGGATTCATCACTTCCAACGGTCCTCTCAAAAAGAGTACCAAGAAGTGGGAAATTTCAGAATCCTCCTTTCATCATGACGGTGATCATACAGCGCCTGCTCCTCCTCCAACCCGTCGAACTCGTCCAGCTCAAGAGCCTACCCTCCAATCAATTTCCGACCAAATTGCTTCATTGACCTCTTCTCTTGGTCAATTAACTCATGAGATCCATGGATATTTTGACCATGTTCATTATCCTTATGCGGGTCTTGTTCCATATGAAGCAGCGCCGGATGATGAGGCGGGAGATGATGGAAATGAATAATTTCTTTGTTTGTTGTTTTTAAGTTTGTTTTTATATGTTGCATTGTCTTCCCTGTTAATGTAATCTTATTTCCAATAAATAATAAGTTTTATTTACATCTTTGGTATCTTCTTATATTATTTGCTAATGGCAAAAGGGGGAAGATAACGGGTATGCACTCTCAATATTTATAAGCTTAAATTGAGGGGGAATTCATATATTGAGGGGGAACTAATCGCATACTTATTGCATATCTTTACTTGTCTTGAATCGTCATTATAAATTATTTAAGTTGTATATCCCGCTTAAAGTTTGCCATTATCAAAAAGGGGAAAATTGTTGGAAACACGTTCTCAAGGCTTTATACTAAAACGTGTGTTCTTATGTGTAGGTTTTGATGAATGACAGACAAGCGCAAATTGATATATGCGAAGTTCAAGTACAAGCGCACAATTGGTTTTGATGAATGACAAATAAGCGCAAATTGATATATGCGAAGTCCAAGTACAAGCGCACAATTGGTGGATAACGAGATTCAAGCACAAGACAAAGTTTTATAGTTTAAATGAGTCGTTCTTAATTGTGATCTTGATCCGACAACTTGACTCATGACATGGCTTCTCTCGTAAAATTATTTTTACAAAATCATGCATATTTAATTTAATGCTAAATGATTTTAAATCATGCATATTTTCATTAGTCAAAATGATTATTAAACATGCCTCTAAAAACTGGACTAAGATAATCGATTATGTACTTAAGATAATCGATTATGTTAAGCCAAGACTGCATGACAATCGATTGTGAACTAATGACAATCGATTGTGTTAAGACAGTGAGCATCAGGTTTTTCAAACCTGCATGACAATCGATTGTGAACCTTATGAAAATCGATCGTGATGAGGCAGTGTCCATCAAAGTTTTTCAAAACTCAGAATAATCGATTGTGAAGCTAATGACAATCGATTGTGAAGAGACAGTGTCCATCAGATTTTTAAAAGTCACAAAATAATCGATTGTGAACATATGACAATCGATTGTGTTGAGGCAGTGTCTTCCAGACTTTTTCAAAATTATTAAATAATCGATTGTGAGTATAAAACAATCGATTGTCAGGAGGCAGTGTCTAAAATGATTTTCAAAATCTGATAAATAATCGATTGTTAACATTGCGCAATCGATTGTGAAGCTGACCGTTGTCGTAAAGTTTCCAAATACTGTCAGGTAATCGATTGTTGATTTTGTACAATCGATTGTTGATATTAAAATCTGGAAAGGATTTTTTGAACGTTGCTAAATAATCGATTATTGATTTGGTATAATCGATTGTTTTACGTAAAATCTGGAAATAATTTTTTGAACGTTACCAATAATCGATTGTTGATCTTGCACAATCGATTGTTAAGCGAAAAATCTGGGATTGATTTTTGGAACGATTGGCAAACAATCGATTGTGGCCTCCTGACAATCGATTGTCACAGAGTAAAATCAGCAACTCTTAATTGACAATTAGACAACGGTAATGCAAAATTTTTCAACTATAAATACAGCTTCATTTCAGTGTTTTAAACACAACAACACACAACAAGTGATCATAAAATTGCTATAAGCTTGCATACTCTATTGCTTATCATTTTATATTCATTCCATAAATTTTGAGAGCCATAGTCTTGTCCAAAGCTGTTGTGATCTTGAGCTTACTTCTTTTACTCATATCTACTCACTAAGGAGTGCTTTGTTTGAGTATTTAGTGTTTTGTACACTTGTAAGAGAATTGTGATTCTCTTGTTGTAAGGAACTTGTGTTTCCTTGGTTGAAGTCTTAGAGTGTTGTATCTCCGAGCAAGATTGTTGAGGCTTGTGTCCTCAGATTGTAAAGGTTGGTTAGGCACCCGTAAGCTTAACAGTGAAGTCTTGGAGTGTTGTATCTCCGAGCAAAGGTGTTAAGGCTTGTGTCCTTAAGTTGTAAAGGTTGGTTAGGCACCCGTAAGCTTAACAGTGAAGTCTTGGAGTGTTGTATCTCCGAGCAAAGGTGTTAAGGCTTGTGTCCTTAAGCTGTAAAGGTTTGTTGAGCACTCGTAAGCTTGACAAGTTAGTGAAAAATCTCGAGAGAGTCTCTCGGGGACTGGACTAGCCACGTGTTGTGGTGAACCAGAATACATCGGTGCGTACTTTATTATTTATCGCACTTATTTACTTCCTGCAATTTTTTAATTCCGCAAAGTTTACGCTAATTTTTATTATAACGCTATTCACCCCCCCTCTAGCGTTAAGCGTATTATCTAACATCGTCACTACCTTGCCGGGGTTAGGCCAGGCACTTACCAGCAAATGGGATTGGTTGTGCCGATGCTACACTCTGTGCATTTCTTTTGCACAAATCAGCATGCAGCTTTTAGACCGCAGCAGTATTAGATCGAGAGCAGACCTTCAGTCCAGGGACTCTTGAGGTAGCCTTGCTGACGTCCGCATGCTCGGAGTCTCTTCTATCTCTATTCAGTTTGTTTGCTATTGTATTGAAACAGACAGTTATGACTTCTTTCAGATGATTGTATTTAGTAATCCTAGAAGTTCATGAGTAATGTGATACCAATCTTGGGTAGAGGATTTGTTAAACTTCCGCATTTTCTTTCAGAGAATTATATTTGAGTCTTCTGCTTTATTGTTAAAAGTTTTAATGTTGTTAATATTGTTGATGTTCGCTAAAGAAAGTATTTGATATTTGGCTTGCCTAGCTCCTATTAGTAGGCGTCATCACGACTTCCGATGGTGAAAAATCCGGATCGAAGCATAATCCATTATGAATCCATGGCCTTCAAATTCCCAAATAGTCTAATGTTTCTTTTGGCAATTATTATTTGAATTTTATAAAATCTTAGCTAGTGTTAGACTCAAATGGTAATTTTCTATAGAAAATAAAATTTTTATGGCCGAGGTACTTCTCCTTAAACAAAATCCCGTTCTCACAACAAAAAGGACACTAAATAAAAAAAAGTTAATTTTAACTGGACCCCTTGGATTAGCATAGCATTTTTGTTGTTGTTGTTTGAAAATGGAGAAACGGATCAAACATGAGAGTCATGGTTGTGGTGTCAGTATAGTTGCTATGGAGGAAAAAATGTGGTGGTAGCCATGATTGTGATAGAGTTGGGTAGATGGAGAAGTTAATTTTTTTGACAATTAAAAATTTGGCCATTTTTGGGTTGGATTTAAAAAAAGGGTTATGGTTGGGTTTAGTCAATCGGGGTCATGGTTTATTTAATTGGCGTCATGGTAAAAAAAAGTTTGTTACGCTAAAAATGAGTAACAATTAAAGTTGTATGCGGTTTAAAGGATATATGGATTAATTCAATACGAATGATTAAGAGTACCAAATAGATGAATTAAAGTCAAAGTAAACGATTAAACCAAGCGCAATGTAATGACAAAACCCGATCTTAAATTGAATAGTGGAACTTATCCTCGATTGGACCATCGGTACAAGCTCGGTCGTGAGTGAAGGAAAGAACAAGTGAGTAATGCCTTTAACGGTAGCTAGAGGACAAGAGTAAATTTTTATTGCTTTAAATTGCGTGTTACAATATGTCAGACTAAAGAAAGAACTTCCCATTTATGTAGTAGGAGAATTTCAGTCCTAGTAGAAGTCTAAAAAGGTAAAAATCTTATTTTTCCGACAATTGTTGATCTATAACTGATACCAAATGGGATTCGCACCGTAAAATTCGGCTAAGGGCGAATATTACGACCCCCCCCATCTGCCATGCTTAACCGTTCACCGCGTCTTCCGAGGTTCAGAAGCCATATTCGATCTGGGATACATCGCTTTGACGTGCTCGATCTCAGATGCATTGTTCACCCTTCCTGGGTCTCGATTCGGGGGGTTCCTGACCTCGATTTTAATCACATCGAGAAGTGCTTCCTCTTCGTTCTCTCATCGAAAAATCGAGGAAAGCTCTACCCACGATTTTACCTGTACACAAAGTTAAGAGAGTGAATCAACTCACTAAATTAATATATGGTAGGTAGAATTACTCGTTACCTAAGGGTGTACATAGATCGGTTGGTTCGTTTTTTTATCAACAAACCAAATCAATTATATTGTTTTGGATTTGTTCGATTTTGTCGGATTTTTTGTGCTTTCGAGTATTTTTTTGTTTACATGATTATATATTATTTCAATCTTATTTTATTAAATTTTTTATAAGTAAAATATATTTAATAAAACTTTAAAAAATTGACAACATATGATCTATTAATTCTTACGGGAGAACTTTCTTAGTAATATATAATAGCCATTTTTTAGTCTTCGGGCAATAATATTTCGTGATATACACTTTCAAGATTAACTGAATAAACATAAAAATCAATATAATGCCTACATATGATATGTCCTATTTAATTTTAAATATCGAAATAACACTTCAAATTCGAAAAAGATATAAGAATTTAATAGAACTTGACATATGAATATGGAATAACAAAGAGATTGATGCATTTCACTAACACTTGATAAAAAGGTGATCATATAACCTATTGTTTAAAGTTAATAAAAATAGAGCGCTTCATATTTAACTAAATATTACATCACATAAGAGACATCAAATATTTTTAGACATTTTTTATAAGAAATTCAATAAAAAGTCATAAAAGTATATATCAATTTTTTATATTTATATGCCGGTTTGGTCCGAAATTTTTTATTCAATACCAACCAAATCAAATCAAACCTAATTGAATTTTTTAATTAATTTGGTTTGTCTTTTCGATTTGGTGCGATTTTTCGATTCGATTTGTACACTTGCCGTTAACTATATTTAAAGAGGTAATTGGTGGAGTAATAGAGATGTTCGAGCCGGGGGACACGACAATTACATAAATAATTTAAAAGATATATCGAACCAATTTGAACCACCTAAAATCTCAATCCCATGGTAACCATCCCAATAGTTAAGAAATGAAGATATTTTGAAATTCTCAGATTTTTTCATTAAAATCTTGACCAAAAGTCAAATAGGTGAAAGGAGGTTGAGTATTGTAGATCAAAGGAGAGATAGAGCTAGATCGAAGTACGAGAAGAGATTGATTAGACATGACATGACACATCTTCAACTTACCGTGGACATGATCGTATATATTTTGTGTTTCCGTACGAGTAGTATTTATTATTCTCTTTCTTGTATTATTTTAATCTTTAATTTCTATTACTATCGGTTATTTTATTGTTTCAATTTTCTTAAGCATGCTATTTTAATGTTGTTACTGTTAATCTTGCCTTCATTATTTTCAATATGGCTTCTTCATTATCTTTTTCCTTGAGCCGAGTATCTATCGAAAAATAAGTTATCTACCTCCACAAAGTAGGGGTAAGATCTGCATATACATTATTCTACCTAAACTCAACAATGTAGGAACATACAGGGTAGAGGTGACAAGATTAACACAACCCATATAACCCTCCCAAGTTTCAATAAATTTGGGCAAGAGTAACTTTGATGATGTGCTGATTTGGATTATGCCCAACTTAGCCCATCAAAAAACAGCAACCCAAATAAACCCATGAATCAGCCCAAACTTGACCCGTGAAATGTATTGGCTTTTGGAATTTATACACCATATAGAAAACCTTAGTACCTTATTTATTTAAATAAATATCATTTTAAAATATTATATCATATAAATACCTTTTATCCTTTATAGCAAAAAATCTAAATATAATTACATCCTACAATTAATACACCATATATGCTAAATATAATTTTTCTCTCTCCCTTTTTGTATTTTTCTCACATAATTACGGCGTATCTGCAAACCACAATATAGTCTCCCTCTGTTTGCATACAACCAGACTTTCTTCTCCCACAAACCCTAGTTTCTTAACTCTTTTCCCACCCAAATTCTCAATTTTCTGCTCCGTGTCACCAACATTATCATCAGCCATTGTCTGAGCCGGAATATGAGCAACCAAACAAATTAAATATAATATAAATCCTCGCAACAACGCAACCTCCTCAAAACTGCCAGCATACGAATACCCACGACTTGGCAAGTCACATAAAAAACTGCTATAACTATAGAATTATTGTCTACTTGTATAATTCTTCTATCCAAACTCAATTGGTACATCTATGTTTCCTATCAGAGCTGTCAGCAACATCACACGAGCACCGTTCGATTTGGCCACACCACAGATTGGATAGGTCTTTCAGCATTATTCACGGCCCACGCCGTACACGAACACATTGCCGTTACGGGTAGTAACGGCTGCGATTTTCTTGCACCAGAACTTCTAAGGCTGGGGTTTTTGTAGATGTGTTAGGCGGCTGATCAGCCAAAATTAATGACTAGCCCCCGGCCGGCGAAGCCATAGGGCTATTTTTCTCTCTAGATCGCCCAAATCGTCTATTTGTATTCAGTTGTATTCGAATGCATTCTTCAGCTGTATTCACTTGTATTCAGATTTAATCAGTTGTATTTAACTATTTTATTTAGTAGTAGTTAGTTGTATTCAAGTGTTTTATACAACTGTATTCAGTTGTAGTTAGTTATATTCAACTATTTTATTTAGGAGAAATTGTAATTTGTTGCATTCAAGAGTTTATTCAGCTGTATTCAGTTGTATTTTTGTTGTATTCAAATTTTTTATTCAGATGAACTAAGGTGTATTTTGTTGTATTCAACTGTATTATTCATATGTATTTCTCTTTATTCACCTATAATCTTTATTATGTATCTTTCAAATACAGATTAATGATAGATCATTTTAGTTCGTTGAGTTAAATTAGGAGAATATCATGTGATTTTATTTCCTTCCGTTATTAGCGCAGATACGTTACTGTATTTAATGTTAATGTCGCTTGAATACAGCTAAATACATGTCAAACTTAGCTGGAATTCCAAATTTTACGCCTATATTTTTGGTTGTATTAATGAATACAACAGCTTAAATACATGAAATACATTGTATAAAAATATAAAAGGTATCTATAAAATATAATATAGCAAAGAATATCCATAAATAACTAATTAGACAAAAAAAAAATAACACTTCATAAAAAATTCCCTTAGTTTTTTGCAGAGAAAATCAACTAGCAATACAATTGGGAAATGCAAAAGAACATGACTAAAGCTTCTATTTGTATTCTCTTTGTTGTTTATCAGTTAGGATTTGTCTTTATACATAAGTTGTTCTTTTTTCTATCACGAATAGTAAGTATTTCCATTCGTTTCAATTTAGATGAGGTAATTTAATTCGATATGGAATTTAAAAAGATAAACTTTTGAAATTTGTAAACTTAAAAATTTAAGGGGTAAAAGCTTTGTGGGGTCAAACTTCTCATTAAGGATAAAATGGGTAAAATAAATAGATTACCGTTGAATTATTTTCAATTGTAAAAATGTATCATTCTTTCTTAACGGACTAATAAGAAAAATGTATTATCTAAATTAAAACAGAGAAAGTTGTACTTAAAAGTTATTTCTAGTAAATTTAAAATTTTCTTTTTATGATCACAAATTACTGAACTTAGCTTCTAAGTAAAATAATTAATGCTGCAATGTATACCTCATTCATATAATAAAGGAAATATAGTAGTCCATATTTTCGGTAGTTTCTATTTTAACAATTAAGAATTGTAATTTTTTCATTTCTAAACTGTTTTAGTATAATACCTAACCAGCGTTATTTTTTCTTTAATTAAATATATATGTAAGATTAGAAAAATATGTAGTAAGACTTGAGACTCAAAAACGATGCACTTTGGAATAGTTAAATATATAAAAAGTGGGTCAAAGTTGGAGAGGTTGAGCTATGATCCATTGTTTAGCTTATCTCTGATGTCAAAATATTATGGTATAGCAATTTTTTGTATTGGTCAATTAAAAAAGCTAGCGTTTACAAAGTCAATGAAAAATAACCACTATTTTACTGTAATAGAGACCGGTCCCGTATAATATACGAGAGTTCTGGTGTATTTGTTTACGAAATCCAGCATATTATGCTGAACCGGTATACTTGCTAACTCCTATATAATATACGGGAGATTGAGCATCCGTGCTCCAAACTCCAGTACAGACATTTTATACTTGCTGGAACTCCCATAAAATATGCTGGAGTTCCAGCATAATTATACTTGAACTCCTGCATATTATACGGGAGTTCCATCATAGTTATCTTGGAACTCCCGTAAAATATGCGAGCGTATTTTTCGGATTTTGAACAGTTTTTTCGCTCAACTTTATCTTTACATAAAAAGTAGCTAAATTTCGATGACTTTAAAAACTTGACTATTTTTAAACGACCAGTTGTAAATTTAGCTATTTTTAAATTTTCTCCATCTTAATTCATCACATCTTAGCCCAAGCAAACTTTGGGTTGGATTAAGCAATGATCCATTTACTATTTCAGCCCATTTTAATCCGCTTAAATTCAACTCAACTCGCCAATTTGTCACTCCTAAATTATTGAGTATATTGTTGTACGAATTTAGAATAAATAAATCATAAATCATATTATATTTAAAAGCCACATTTATTTATAACCAAATATAAGTGGAATACATGCAGAGATTAACCATACAGCTCCAATTTATTTTCTGGAGGGTACATAAATATATCATCCCTTAACCAATCTGGGGAGTTTGTACAATAAAGTCCAATATATTAACAAAAAGACGAACTCGATTACATCTCAAATCTTCTGTAACAGGACCACCATTCAGTATAGTTTGAACATTAGTTAGTTTTGGATTTTCCTTCTGAATTATTTGCATAGCAAACTTAGCTGGTGTTCCAAGAAGTTCTGGCCATCTTTCCTTTGTCACTCCTATAATTTATACATACAATGGGAGAGACATTATGATGAAATTAAAGAATATCACACATTAACATATATGCACTATTATATATAAATTTAACAGTACTATGTATCACAATTAACTTATAAAAAATGAACAACTAAATTTCACTACCATTAATGATAATACATAAAATAGATCTATTGAAATATACTACAACAACAACAACAATCCAGTAAAATTTCACAAGTAGGGTTTGGGGAGGGTAGAGTGTATCTAGACCTTACCCCTACAGGAGGGGTAAGGAGGCTGTTGCTAAAATACTGTCGGCTCAAAAAGAAGAAAATAAACAATATGTTATGAAATAGAAGATTCTTACACTTCTATTTAAGGTGAATGTCTTTAATGTATTTAATTAGAGAGATTTTAGAGTCCTATTATTGGTAGCAAGATCTTCCTCCTCCCTATAAATAGAGGTGCTCTCTACCATTGTAATTCACCCCTCTCAACTCAATAAGAAGAACTCTCTCTACTCTTCTCTCTATTGCTATTGTTCTTGTTCTATTGTTCTTGTCTTTTGCTTTATTTTATAACACGTTATCAGCACGAGACTCTACCGTCTCAAGTATCATTCTCGAAAATCCAAGGTATTTTCCCTCTTCCTAATTTAATTTTCGAGTATGTCTGACAATATGAAAAGAAAGTTCGTTGCCCTTGAAATTTCGGGCAAGAACTATATGACATGGGTGTTGGATGCTGAAATCCACCTAGATGCTATGGGTCTCGGAGACACCCTCAAAGATAAAGAAAAAGCATCCACCCAAGATTGTGCGAAGGCCTTGATTTTCTTGCGCCACCACCTTGACGAAGGTTTGAAGATTTAATATCTCACCGTCAAGGATCCACTCGTTTTGTGGAACAGCTTAAAGGAGAGATATGACAACCTGAAGTTGGTCACTCTGCCACAAGCACGATATGATTGGGCCCATCTGAGGCTACAGGACTTTAAGTCCGTTTCTGAATATAATTCTGCTATGTTCAGAATTACTTCTAAACTGAAGCTATGTGGAGATAACATCTCCGATTACGATATGCTTGAGAAAACGTTTACAACGTTTCATGCCTCCAATATGGTACTGCAGCAACAGTACCGAGAGAAAGGCTTTACGAAGTACTCTGAACTGATTTCTCTCTTACTAGTGGCTGAGCGAAATAATGATCTGCTCATGAGAAATCACGAAAATAGACCAACTGGGTCTACACCACTGCCTGAAGCAGATATGGTGCACTCGCATTATGCCAAACATAAAAGGGACCATGATCACGGTCATAAACGGGGTCAAAGCCAAGGACGTGGACAAGGAAGAAATTCCAAAGAAGTCCGTCACCCCCCAAAGAGAGATAACCACCGAAAGCAGAAACGGGGTCCAGAAGATCCTAAGGCAAATAGTTCAGAAACTATATGTTATCGTTGCGGTGGAAATGGGCACTGGTCTCGGACTTGCCGTATACCAAGACACTTGGTTGACCTTTATCAAGCATCTCGAAAGAGAAAAGGCCCTGAAACAAATTTTGTCTATGACGACAATGAGGATAACACCCACCTGGATGTGGCAGACTTCTTTGAGCAACCCGAGGGAAAGATAGACCACCTAATCGGTGATGGAACCATGATGAAAGAAGATGGAGCTGTTTGATTCTACTTGTATTAGTCAATGAATAAATTAATAGTCATTAGCATTAGCTCGTATTAGTTAATTCATGATATGATGTTAGTATTAGCCCTTTAGAATGTTTCAATATGCTCAAATATTTTTATGTACAGTAGAGGTAATCGACTAACCTAAAAACTAGTCGATCGTCTAATATTTAGCAATAAAACGAACTTTTTTCCGCCAGGCCAGATATTCGAATATCAGAGTCTGATATTCGAATATCTGGGCCAGATATTCGAATATCAGAATTCCTATATTCGAATATCTGGCAAGATATTAGAATATGTGCTTAAATATTCGAATATCTAATATTTTTCGCATTAAAGTATTATTTTTTCCGCAAGGCATTATATTCGAATATTAGAATACAATATTCGAATATCCTAAATAACTGCTTCCCAAAACGCTGTTTAAACGCGAAACAAAAGAATTGAAGTTGTTTATACTTATATTTATGTAATTTTTTTGTATGTCAAACTATGGGAAAGCAAAATGGATATCTCACAAAGCGAACTTGGATCAACATCCAACTGTAAAAGTATTTGCCTAGTTGATTCATGTACTACACATACAATACTCAAAGAAAAGAAGAGTAATTGTGTAAGGCAAACATTACTACAATCTATGGAAGTAGTAAATTGATTGAAGGCTCCGGAAGAGCAATTGTAACTCTGCCCAAAGGCATGACGTTAATCATAGAGAATGCAATGTTCTCCTCCAAGTCTAAGAAGGACTTGTTGAGTTTTAATGATATCAATCAAAGTGTTCTCCTCCAAGTCTAAAAGGAACTTGTTGAGTTTTAAAGATATCATTCAAAATGGATATCATATTGAGACAATAGATGAGAATAATCTTGAATTCTTCATGAAAACGAGGCTGCCCATTTCGGTTTGGGTTCACGCCATTTTGAATGCAACAATGCTAGTTTGTCGGCTGCCCGCTTCGACTTGGGTTCACGCCATTTTGCATGCAACAATACTAGTTTGTCGGCTGCCCATTTCGGTTTGGGGTCACGCCATTTTGCATGAAGCAATGCTAGTTCGTCGGCTGCCCACTTCGGTTTGGGGTCACGCCATGTTGCATGCAGAAATGCTAGTTCGTCTCTGACTGACGAATTGACACAAATATTCCCCATTGCAATTGGTTTTGGGTCATGAACCCAATATATCCCATTTAAGAAGCTTTGGATGCACAGTATATGTGCCTGTAGCACCGCCATCCCGCACCAAAATGGGTTTGCAAAGGAGGTTAGGAATATATGTTGAGTTTGACGCGTCCTCCATTATTCGCTACCTCGAAACATTGACATGAGATTTGTTCACTGCACTATTTGCAGACTGTCAATTTGATGAGACACTTTTCCCAAAATTAGGGGGAGAAGTTGGTGAAACCAAACGGGAAATTTTGTGGAAAAATGCATCATTATCTCATCTTGATCCACATACCTCTATTTGAAAGAAAGAGGTACAAAAGACTATCCATTTGCAAAGAATAGCAAATCAAATGCCTGACGCATTTACGGACTTGAAGAGGATAACGAAATCCCACATTCACGCGGAAAATGTTCCGACCCGTATTGAAGTCCCTATTGGACAAATATCTAGTGTCATATCCAATGAGTCAAATGCACGCCAGAAGCGTGGCAGACCATTAGGTTCCAAAGATCGAAATCCTAGAAAGAGGAAAAAGAACGATCTAAATGACACTATGAAAGAATCACATGAGGACGCTCATGATTTGATTAATTCCGAGATTCATGAAGAATCTATTGAGCCTGAGACTCTTGAAAATACGGAATGCAAGAATGTGAGGATCTCGAACCTCAGTCTGTGGTAGTACAAAATTAATTGAGAGCTCTCGAAGAGCCAATTATTACTATGTTGGAGAAACACAATTGAGTATTGTGCTGTAGTAAGTCTCAAAGAAACTTATTCAGTTTCCAAAGTACACGCGAAGGCGATTGATGATATTGAGACTATAAATAAAGGAAGGCTTTGATTCTCCTATTACTACAACTTGTAGCGGGGTAATTTGTATATGAAAAGCTACCCGCTTTGTTCTCCAGTTTGTACTACACAAAAGAAAGAATGCCACAATAAAGTGGATATCTATTGGTATAAAACCCATGTCATAATAAACCCGAAGTTTATTGATAAGTGCACATGTCATGGTGTAAATTTGAAGTTTACCAATATTGATAATTTATTCAGTTGACATTCGTGTTAGCCATCTCATTTGAAGTATGATGTGCAAATTCACATAGGTGAATATCAAAGAACTAGAAGTTCTTGTTCTCAGTAATGAACTGACCAACTAAAGAGTTCGGGTTGAAGCCCCTAAATTCTGGAAATATCAAAGGTGAATATGGGCCCATTCACCCGCCATGTATACCACATATGATGCATCTATGGAATGGTTACATGCGCAATTGTTATTAACCCGCAGCCTGGCCGTGCTTGCGAGGTAAAACGCTCAGTAATCTAACGTCGAGCATAGTTTCCAGATTCTCTACTCAAGACAGTTAATCTTGATAAGTTGGTTTATATCAAAGTTGGTTTAGCAAGATAATTATTGAGTGCTTCCACTTAATAGCTAAAATGTTCCTTATGAGAACGAAGTTGTATATATCAGTTTGATATAAGTTGTATACGAGAGTATATTCTCCCCTCAAAAGTGGTTCAGGGTCAGGAACCAAATAATTTCATCTTATATTAAGGTGCTGTGTATATTGACATAATGCACAAAGATGATTTTCCAAAGTTGAGGAAACATGTTAGCTTTACTAACATGAGGGGGAGACATGATAAACACTTGAGAAAAGGTTACATGGGATGAATTATCATTTGTATATGTATATCCCCGAATATCATGATATGAACCTGAAGTTCATAAAAGGGATAATTCAATTGCAACATATTGCAAAGCATGCTATACGCATTTGCTGACCCAAAGAAAGTAACTAAATGGAAGAGATATAATTCAAGAAGAATTGATTCTATATGAAAGACATGTAGTTTTGAACCTATAGTTCAAATGCTTGAAAGTATAAAGGCAAAGGTATGTATAGTCAATTTTCGATATCTTATTTGTTTAGCATGACATGAAACTTTGATATGCAGCTAAAGTCTATTATGTGACTTACATGACTTAACTTGAAAGATTTAAGTTGCTTGAAGCATATGCAATCCTTGGTCCTGAAGTACCGCATCCTAAGTACAATTTGTGTACATATGAATCTTGCCATAACTATAAGCATGATGGCATTGAGAATGCATCTATGGAGATATTGAAGAGCTATTCCACGACATCATATGAAGATGTTCATACCTATCAAGAATGATGATTTCAAGGTACGGAATATTTATTCAAGTCAATATGGTTGATTTGTCAAATCTCTACCAAAGATCGTTTTGAAGATGATGCACAAGATTGGAATGCAAATGCTCAAGGATATAAATTGATGTACTCATTAGGGGGAGTCAATGCGCGTTGCACTCTTTTTCCCTTACAAGGTTTTTTCCCACTGGGTTTTCCTTGCAAGGTTTTTAACGAGGCAACCAATAGGCGCATATTCAAACATGTGTACTCTTTTTCCTTTCTTTAATTTTTCCCAATGGGTTTTGGTTTTAAGGTTTTATGAGGCACATCATTGAATAGACATTCAAGGGGGAGTGTTATGAAATAGAAGATTCTTACACTTCTATTTAAGGTGAATGTCTTTAATGTATTTAATTAGAGAGATTTTAGAGTCCTATTATTGGTAGCAAGATCTTCCTCCTCCCTATAAATAGAGGTGCTCTCTACCATTGTAATTCACCCCTCTCAACTCAATAAGAAGAACTCTCTCTACTCTTCTCTCTATTGCTATTGTTCTTGTTCTATTGTTCTTGTCTTTTGCTTTAGTTTATAACACAATAGACAATATATCAGTGACAGCAACAGAAGCTAGAAAAATAAAATAATATCAGTAACGTAAAAATAGAAAAATAAACTAATTAATATTGGAATAAGCAGAAAAGATGAAATTAATTAAGAATAAAAACCAAACCTGGGCAACCAGATTGAGACACAGCAAGTTGCAAGACATTGATTTCCAAATCTCGAGCAGTGAGAGGTTGAAAGACTGTTCATAAAATAATTCACATAAGTTTTTATTTTTATTTTTTTGAATAAATAGAAATAAATGTGAAAGAAAAATAACGTAGAAATAAATGTGAGCGTGGGAATGAGAAATGGCTAACGTGATGCAAGAAGCAAGAAAGCAACGACGTGAGCAAACTTCACCATAGTCTTTAAAAATAAAAAAGAAAGGAAACTGTATATGTTTTTTGATATGTTAGATTCATTTGGTTTTACGGTGAAATATTTATAGGAGATTTTTTTGGCCTCAAATCTACATGAGCTACGTGTAGCTCTAAGCAGCCATAATAGACTTAATTTAATATGTTGAAGATAAGCTTGATGTGTTGTAAAAGAATTTCTTTTTGTCGACTTTTGTATCAGTTGATGTTCTAGTACTATATTGTTAAGTGTTCACAAGTTGATATGAATTTGTGTTAGTTTAATCGTTCAACAAATTCTATCAATTGACTTAATTTTGTGTATTTGTAATCGAAATAGTCTCATCGTTATTCCATGGTAGGTGTAAGACTACGTACATCTTACTCTCACATATTTTACTTATTTACACCGGATTATTATTGTTGTTGACTTATTTTGTTAAATTGTTCATCAAATTTACCCGATTGACATATTTTTGTGTGTGTTGTTCTTCTATGCTTATTCCACGTCCAGTATAACGCCATCTAATATACAAGCTGCTATATAAATCGATGTAATAGTTCTCAAAAAGAAAATGAAGGAAGAAAAAACTATGTGGGGGACAATATAACATCATCAATATTTAGAATTTTTATACCATGGGTATACCATTAAATAAATGAGAAAAAAGAAAGTATTAAACAAAAATTGATCCCTACTCCTCAAGGTAAATAACTTAATATTCAACCAATTGCATCATTTAGCCTCTTTGGAGTACGGCAGATGATAGTAGATCAATTTTAGAAAATATGTACATAAAATACCTACTTTAGTGGAGAGATCATGGTTTCACGTACCCCGTGAATTAGGCTATACATCTGCCTCTGATCAATATATAAAAAGTGAAACTGCAGGATATCAATATTAAAACTACAGGAAAAATTTATGATTGGTGCTAATTCCACAATGTAACAACCCGACCCGTCGTCTCAGGTATCTCCGCCCCGTTTTTCCCGTTTTGAGCTTCTATATGTTTCATTATATGTGTTTGCTAAATTTGAAGTAATTCAGACAGAATTTAGGTAGAAATGATACAATTAGTCTCTTTATGAGAATGTTAGTTTGGAAAAGTCAACCAAAAGTTGACTTATGAGTTAGAGGACTCGGAATAGATTTTCGATGATTCGACTAATTTCGGGTGGTAATTTAAGACTTAGGAGCCTAATTAGAACTGAATTTGGAGGGCCGGTGTAGAATTAAGCTTGAATTGGCTAAGTTTGAATTTTGGCGAATTCCGGTTGATAGGTGAGATTTTGATTCGGGGGTCGGAACGGAATTCCGACAATTGTAGTAGCTCCGTTAGGTGATTTTGGATATGCATGCAAAGTTTCAGGTCATTCCGAGGTGTTTAGGTCGGGGTTTAGATCAAATGCAAGTTTAGGAAGTTTTAGTTTAACATAGGCTTGAATCCGTGGTAATTCAATGATTTTGACGTTTATGATAGTGTTTTATGTTTCGAGCAAGTTGAAATGAAGTAATAGAACATGTTTGTGCGTTTGGTTGAGGTCCCGAGGGCCTCGGGGTGTTGTTGGATAGTTAAACGGGAGTTCGGAGCCTTTGTTGCAGCCAGGCTTTTCATCTTCTCGTATTTCCGCATCTGCGGAAGAAGGAGCCACAGAAGCGGTTCCGCAGATGCGAAGGGGGAAACGCAGAAGCGGTCGTCAATGGCCAGGGGAGTTTCGCAAAAACGGAAGTTTGGACGCACAAGTGGACCCGCAAAAGCGGATTTTAGACCGTAGAAGCGGTCGAGGAGAAACCACAAAAGCGGTGGCTGGACCGCAAAAGCGGTCCCTGCAGTTGTAAGTGAGACCGCACAAGCTGTCGATGGGGCCACATAAGCGGTACCGCAGGTGCAGAAAATTGGCCGCAGAAACAGAAAACGGGCCTGTGTTATAGTGAACAGTGCCCATGAACTTGGAAAGAGAAGAGAAAATATTTGGGATTTCGGCTAGGGTTATTCTTGGACGATTTTCAAGAGAAATCGAAGGAGCCTCATCAGGTATGAACTATTAGCCTCAGAATATGATATTTTGTCACGACCCAAATTTCCCACCAATGAGAGTCATGATGGCGCCTACTAGTAGGAGCTAGGCAAGCCAACTCTTACTTATGTATCCATTTTTAATAATACTTATTCAACCTATTATCAACAATATTTAAATTTAAGCGGAATAAATGAATTTAGCGGAAGACTTAACAAATCTTACTAGATGCGATACTGCAATCCCAACGTAAAACACTACCTAAGAATTGGTGTCACAATATTCACGAACTTCTAAGAATAATACACACAACCGTCTGAAAGAAATAAAATGTTGTTTGTCTCGAATATATGAGATTACTGACTAAAAATAAAGATAGAGGAGTCGGTGGGTCCTGCGAACAACTGCAAGGCTACCTCGGTGTCTCGATGATCAAAAGCTAACACCCGCAATACTACTGCTGCTGTCCAAAACCTGTATCTGTACAAAAGAGCGCAGAGTGTAGCATCAGCACAACCGACTCCATGCGCTGGTAAGTGCCCGGCCTATCCCGACAAAGCAGTGACAAGGCTAGGACCAGACACTCACATAAACCTGTACAGTTCAAAATATATATGTACAACAAAACCACAGGAAACAACATTTAATATTTAGGAAGGGAAAACATGCTCTGGGGTAGTAACAAAATGTAATAACAAATGCAGAAAAAATGAACTTCAATTTATGAGGACGGGTAAATCAAAATCTGCACGGCACCAACCGTCGTGCTTTTACTCTCGTTCTCACCAAATAATCAATTAATATGTATGGCATCACACATCGTACTTTTACTCTCGTTCTCACCAAATAATCAATTAAGATGTACGGCATCACCCATCGTACTTTTATTCTCACAGTCTCATACCGAGGCACGGAAAGACCCATCGTGCATAATCACTTTTCCTTGTCACCGGCAACTACGACCAATAACAATAATCATCGTAATATATATATCTCAAGGCACGGAAAGACTCATCGTGCATAATCTCTCTTCTTTGTCACCGGAAACTATGGCCAATAACAATAATCATTGTATATATTACCGGCAAAAACCAATAATAATTAATCAACTATATATATATATATATATATATATATATATATATATATATATATATTACCGGTATGAAACCAATAATCTTTTATTTCAACGATATAAATATTACCGTATGAAACCAATAATCATTTAAATCAACAATACAAATATTACCGGTATAAAACCAATAATAATAATTCCTTTCATATAACCACATAAGATTATAAACATTTTAATCAATTTAAGACTTATGGTCATGCTCGACCCCCAACGTATGGATACTCGTCACCATGCCTATTCGTCGGACTCCACATATAGCAATTCACATATAGACTCAACTCATATTCCTTCAATCTAGGATAGATCAAATATTTACCTCGAAGGTTTAAGGCCAACTCAATCCTTAAGCACCGCTTTTTATTTTAAATTTGTCTCCAGATGCTTCAAATCTATTCACAAACAATTCGAAATACTCAACACGGATCGTAGGAATAAATTGGATAATAAATTTACTAATTTTCCGGATAGAATCCAAAATTTATTTAATATTCAATAGTGGGACCCACATTTCGAATCCCGAAAAAACTAGTGAAATCCAAACACCCATTCCGATACGAGTTCAACCAAACCAAAATTACTAAATTTCGATAACATTTTGACCCTCAAATCCTTAAATCTATTCGAGAGGGTTTCTAAGCTTTTCCCGCTAAATTCCTGGATTTAATGCCAAAACTTGCAATAGATTTAGTAATATAACCAAAATTAAGTTAAGAACACTTACCCCGATGATTTTCTTGAAAAACACTCGAAAAATCGCCTCAACCGAGCTCCAAATTTCCAAAAATGGAAAAATATTTTCGGAACTTCAAGTATATTCTGCCAGAAATTACCCAGAAATCACATCACTGTTCACAGCAGAATTTTCTGCAATTTATGCATATTTTACTAAGTCTGGAATCCCTCCGAAACACTCCCGAGCCCTCGGGGCTCCAAACCAAATATTCACAATGACTCTAAAACATCACACGAACTTGCTCGAGCGATTAAATTGCCAAAATAACATCAAAATCAATGATTTGAGCCTTAAATCCAAGAATTCTTTCAAATTTCACATCCGATGCCGAAACATGTCAAAACTAGTTCGAATGACCTCAAATTTTGCAGACAATTCCAAAATGATATAATGAAGCTACGGTAACTCTGGAATTCCATTCCGACCCTCGAATCAAAATCTCACCGATCAACAGGAATTAGCCAAATTACTAACTTTGCCAATTCAAGTTTAATTATACATCGGTTATCAAAAAATATTCCGGTCACACTCCTAAGTTCCAAATTACCTAATGAAACTATCTGAACCATAAAAATTTGCATTGCGAGCCCTCTAACACATAAGTCAATATCTGGTTGACTTTTCCAACTTAAGCTTCCTTAAAAGAAACCAAGTGTCTCAAACCTTACCAAAATCATTCCGGAATGACTTCAAATTTTGTACACAAGTCACATTCGACATTACAGACTTGACGCAACTCTCGGAATTGCATTCCGACCCCGATATCAAAATTTTCATTTCTGGTCGAATTTTCTCAAAAACCTTCAAATTTCTATATTTAGCCAAATGACTTCAAAATGACATACGAACCTCAGAATTCACTTCCGATCGCGTTACCAAATCCAGAGTCACCATACAGAGCTTCTCCCAGTCTCAGAATCACAAACGGACATTAATAACAGTGAAATGCATTTTAAGCCAAACAGATGCAATTTCTTCTAAAATGTTATCTTCCACAATAGTCGCCAAAACGCTCCCGGGTTATCTAAAACCCGATCCGGGCATACGCCCAAGTCCAAAATAATCGTACGAAACTTCTGTAACCTTCGGATCCCGATTCTGAGGTCATTTACTCAAAATTCTAATCCTAGTTCATTTCTTCAACTTTAAGCTTTCTAAATGAAAATTGCCATTCAGATTTGACTCCAAACTTCCTGAATTTTAATTCTGACCATACACACAAGTCGATATACCTGAGATGAAGTTTCTCATGGCCTCAACTGCTGAATGACACGCTGGAACTCAAAATGACCGGTCAGGTCGGTACAATCTCCCCCACTTAAAGATACGTTCGTCCTCGAATGTGCTGAGAACTACAGTGATGTAGTCTTAAATAACTTGTTTAACACATCATGCACCTTCCTGTGCTACCACTACTCAGTTGAGCACATTAGCTCGATAATTCTGTAGATATAATTCTTTATTTAAGCAAATAAGCGATTAGGCCAAATTCCAACATCCTGAATTTCCTACCAAGTATGTTTCCATCATACGACCACCATATCAATCTCCACACGTTGTTCCCAAATATTAATGCATAAATTTGTTGAATTCACACTTTACTCGTAGGACCACAATAACATTCTTTAAACATAATAGTCAAAATTCCACAAATATGATGCTTCCATTGCATCTCATGACCTACACAGCTCTTGCTCTAGGATTTACAACACCGATACGACTGAAGAGATGTGCTGAAATTCATAACCAACTGCTGAATCAACAATTCATTGGATCCATACTCTTGACGAGTTCCATTACCTTGTCCTAAACCAAAGAATGATCTTTGCTCTATAATATACTTCATATAATCAGTTTGCACTGACCCCAAATCTAGTACCCTCGTCTCACCCAGTACGAACTGCTCTAGCAATAAGCCACCTTAGACATAATCAAAAATCCCACAAGATGCCACAATGTGCCAGTATGCTATCAATTCGAACGTGATACAAAAAGGAAGGCGAACTCTAGGAGGAAATACTCAACTCGTACAGTAACATAGACTTCCTCAGAAAACAGGGAAACAAAACCGTTCAGATGACATATACTACATATTCGGACACTGTCATGGTGACCTGGCACAACCGTTCAGATGACATATACTACATATTGCAGAGAATTTGGGAGGTAACTCCCTTCAAAACATTTCTCAGAATAGAGTTGAGCAAGTAGTGTTGCATTGGCCAGTCTGCCCTCTTTCGTAGGCTTGTCACAAACACCGACGACCAATTTTCTCTTTTGCTATGCTGACTTGACACTGCTGAACTACCCCATGTATTCATATACTCTTCATTATACCTTGGGGCGATTCTTACCCCCTGTAAAGTACCAAACCTTAAATATATATAATTGTTTAGGAGACATTTCCGTAATATATATATATATATATATATATATACATACATATATATATATATATATATATGTATGTATACACACACACACACACATTCCAAGCCAAAACTGAAATAACAGCCATACAACCCATTCACTAATAGTGGAATTCCCCATTTGGCGCTAGGTATAAGATACAACGTCTGATAATCCACAATATTTATCCTTCACAACTCAAATAAATCAACCAGACATCAAGGTTCGTTGAAATCCCACATGATTTATTAGGTGAACTCTTGACATATCTGTATCTTCCGTTGGAACCACAACTGGTCTGGTAAATACATTATCTCCATACTACTTCATTTTCCATCCGAAGCATAGTAGAATCAATCCCCTCACTTTCGACTATTCCCGCATTCTGCAATATCTCATAGCAGCGGTCATAAAAAAATTCCTGTGGGCTCTAAAAAGATGCACCACTGAAGGTGGTAGCGAAGAGTTTGGTGAAACTTATCCGATCTACGCAAAACTTCTGAAGGTGTCATTGATCTATCACCAGCATGTGCCATTGTTTGGCTGAAGAAACGGTATGTGATTTCGCCATTCGTGGGAAGACAAGAGTTAGAAATTCAATTAGCTTTTGAAGAACAAATTCGCACGACAGGAAATAATGAAGGTGAAATTTTCCTAACTCCGTAGCCTCTGGGGGAAAAATACAGACCTATCCGTACCGATCCCTCAGACTCTACTAAGGTTGTTCATGAGTTGTGAGACCTATGTAACCTACTGCTCTGATACCAACTTGTCACGACCCGAATTTCCCACCATTGGGAGTCGTGATGGCTCCTACTAGTAGGAGTTAGGCAAGCCAACTCTTACTTATGTTTCCATTTTTAACAATACTTATTCAACCTATTATCATTAATACTAAAATTTAAGCACAATAAAAAAATTTAGGGGAAGACTAAACAAATCTTACTAGATGCGATACTGAAATTCCAACGTAAAGCACTACCCAAGAATTGGTGTCACAACACTCACGAACTTCTAAGAATAATACTCACAACCGTATGAAAGAAATAAAATGTTGTTTGTCTCGAATATACGAGATAATAGACTGAAAATAAATATAGAGGAGACGTTGGGTCCTGCAGATGCCTGGAAGGCTAACTCGGTGTCTTGATGATCAAAAGCTAACATCCGCACTACTGCTATCCAAAACCTGCATCTGTGCAAAAAGAGCACAGAGTGTAGCATCAAGACAACCGACTCCACGTGCAGGTAAGTGCCCAGCCTATCCCGGCGAAGTAGTGACAAGGCTAGTACCAGACACAATTAAACCTGTACAGCTCAAAATATATATGTACAACAAAACCACAGGAAACAACATTTAATATTTGGGAAGGGAAAACATGCTATGGGGTAGTAACAGAATGTATAACGGATGCAGATTAAATGAACTTCAATTAATGAGGACGGGTAAATCAAAATCTGCACGATACCAACCATCGTGCTTTTACTCTCGTTCTCACCATATAATCAATTAAGATGTACAACATCACCCATCATACTTTTACTCTCGTTCTCACCAAATAATCAATTAAGATGCACGGCATCACCCATCGTACTTTTACTCTCACACTCTCATATCGAGGCACGGAAAGTCTCATCGTGCATAATCACTCTTCTTTGTCACCGGCAACTATGGCCAATAACAATAATCATTGTATATATTACCGGCAAAAAACAAATAATAATTAATCAACTATATATATATATATATATATATATATATATATATATATATATATATATATATATATATATATATATATATATATATATATATATATATATATATATTACCGGTATGCAACCAATAATCTTTTATTTGAACAATATAAATATTACCAGCATGAAACCAATAATCATTTAAATCAACAATACAAATATTACCGGTATGATACCAATAATAATAATTCCTTTCAGATAACCAGATAAGATTATAAAAATTTGAATCAATTTAAGACTTACGGCCAAACTCGACCCCCAACGTATAGATACTCGTCACCATGCCTATACGTCGGACTCCACACATAGCAATTAGCATATAGACTCAACTTCTATTCCCTCAATCTAATATAGATTAAACACTTACCTCGAAGGTTTACGACCAACTCAATCCTTAAGCACCGCATTTCCTTTTAAATTTGTCTCCACATTCTTCAAATCTATTCACAAACAATTCAAAATACTCAACACGGATCGTAGGAATAAATCGGATAATAAATTTAATTTTCCGGATTGAATCCGAAATTTATTTTAATATTCAATAGTTGGGCCTACATTTTGAATCCCGGAAAAACTTGCGAAATCCGAACACCCATTAGGATACGAGTTCAACCAAGCTAATATTACTAAATTTCGATAACATTTTGACCCTCAAGTCCATAAATCTATTCGAGAGGGTTTCTAAGATTTTCCGCTAAATTCACAGATTTACTGCCAAAATTGCAATAGATTCGAGTAAAATAACCAAAATTAAGTTAAGAACACTTACCCCGATGATTTCCTTGAAAACACTCGAAACATCGCCTCACCCGAGCTCCAAATTGCCGAAAATGGCCAAATATTTTCGGAACTTCAAGTATATTCTGCCCAAAAATTTCTGGGTTACTCTTCACCCATGGGGATCCAAACCAAATATGCACACTGACTCTAAAGCATCACACGAACTTGTTCGAGCGATTAAATTGCCAAAATAATATCAAAATCAATGATTTGAGCCTTAAATCCAAGAATTCTTTCAAATTTCACATCTGATGTCGAAACATGTCAAAACTAGTCCGAACGACCTCGAATTTTGCAGACAAGTCAAAAATGATATAATGAAGATACGACTACTCTCAAAATTCCATTTCGACCATCGGATTAAAATCTCACCTTTTAACCGGAATTCGCCAAAATACTAACTTTGCCAATTCAATCTTGATTATACACCGGTCATCACAAAATATTCTGGACACACTCCTAAGTCCCAAATCACCTAACCAAGCTATCCGAATCATAAAATTCGCATTTCAAGCCCTCTAACACATAAGTCAATATCCGGTTGACTTTTCCAACTTAAGCTTCCTTAAAAGAAACTAAATGTCTCAAACCTTACCAAAATCATTCCGGCATGACTTCAAATTTTGTACACAAGTCACATTCGACATTACGGACTTGCCCCAACTTTCATAATCGTATTCCGACCCCGATATCAAATTCCCACTTCCGGTCGAATTTTCTCAAAAACCATCAAATTTCTATATTTAGCCAAATGACTTCAAAATGACCTACGAACAACTGAATTCACTTCCGATCGCGCTCCCAAATCCAGAATCACCATACAGAGCTATTCCCAATCTCAGAATCCCAAACGGACATTAATAACACTGAAATGCATTTTAAGCCATATTGATGAAGTTTCTTCTAAAATGCTATCTTCCACAATAGTCGCCAAAACGCTCCTAGGTTATCCAAATCCCAATCCGGGTATATGCCCAAGTCCGAAATTATCATACGAACATGCTGAAACCTTCGGATCCTGATTTCGAGGTTATTTACTTAAAACTCCAATCCTAGTTCATTTCTTTAACTTTAAGCTTTCAAAATGAAAATTGCCATTTAGATTTGACTCCAAACTTCCTGAATTTTAATTCTGACCATACACATAAGTCGATATACCATATATGAGGTTTCTTATGGCCTCAAGTGCTGAATGGCGCACTAGAACTCAAAATGATCGATCAGGTCATGACAATTTTGGTGTAAAAACAAAAATTAATTACGGGACTTCAAGGATTTAAGTGCTAAAAATGGGGGTTAAGGCTTGAAACGCAGGAGAGTTTAAATGCGAGTTTTGAAGGGGTGAATGAACTCCGTTTTTGATAAATTTTATATGTACAGACTCGTGGAAAGACGAGGAATCCGTTGATATGACCTTCATATTTTCTTGAGAAGTGGGCCCGCGGCTCGTATTTTACCAACTTCGTAAAATTTAGTACTTTTCGAGTATATTTGATTGAGTTATGTTTCTTTAACCCATATTTATGTATTCGGTATGATTTTGACTAGATTCGACATGCGATGAGGTCGGAACAAGAGGAAAAGGAATTGCGGACCGATCTACGGCCGTCTAGAGGTGAGTAGTTTGTATATATGATGGCCTGATGGTTCGAAACCCCAGTTTATTACATTGTGGCACTATGTTAGGGCATGACTCGCACCCCATAGCAGATACAGAATCCTATATCATTGGGGATTGTGACTTGGTCCATCCCGAGAGCTAAATATAATTATTGGCGGCTGATACGCACCCTATAGTGAATATATCTAGGTTTATTGTCATGTTTGGTGCCTTGTGCCACTTTGTAGCATCCGTCTAGGATGAATATCTTTGTGATAACATGATTTGCATAATCATTGATTTTAGTCCTGTGCTTAATCACTGTTATTGAATGCTAAGTCACCTTTTTTCCTGAAATTAAATAACTAAATTGTATTCACCTTAATAATTGGAAACTGGGCAATTTAATTGAATCTATTATGTGACTTATATGTATACTGTGGACTGAGTATGGGTCGGGCTGCATGCCTCAACAGTGATATGCTGATATTGCGCCTGGGATGTAGGAGCCTCTCCGGATTCTGTACACACCCCAGTGAGCTTCGTCGACGTTAAACGGATCAGGCTGTACGTCGCAGTGGATTCATATGCATTGCTTTTCATCTTTGCATGATACTTGACTGTTATATTTTATATTGCTTTGCTCTTAGTTCATAGTTAAGGTGGCGGACTTTTAGTTTTAGCTTTGCTTTGTGGCATTTCGTGGATTTCTTACCTTCAGACATTTTTCTATACTTATTACTCACTGAGTCGGTAGTACTCACCCCTACTCCCTGCACCTTGTGTGCAGATTTAGGTACACCGGAGGCTTAGCTGATCAGTCGTTGTCTCCGCAGATTGTTTAGAGTGTTTGAGATAGCTGTTTGACGTTCGCAGGACCTGGCTACTTTTCATATTTCCGTTTCATTATCGTATATACATTTCCAGACTTATCTATTTTCATTATTATTATCCAGTTTATTTAGAGGCTCTAGACTCGTGACCACAGATCTTATGGGAGTGTTTTATCAGTGACTCGTATTTCCCCGTATTATTTTATTAATATTATCGAATTATTATTTTAAAAGTTATACATTTCTCCTTAAATTGTCAGTTTGAGACTTATTGTTAAACTAGGAGCGATTGTTGGTCAGGCTTGCCTAGCTTTAGGGTTGGGCTTCATCACGACTGGGTTTGGGTCGTGACAAGTTTGGTATCAGAGCCTAGGTTACTAGGCCTCACGAGTCATGAGCCGATTTAGTGGAGTCTCGCGGATTGGTACATAGATGTACGTATCTAATCATCGGGAGGCTACAGAACCTTTAGGAAACACTCCACTTTCTTGAAATCTTATCGTGCGTCCTTGATTCTGCTTGAAAAAGTAACTCTTGAAATTCCTTCCTCATGCTTGTATGCACCCATGAGAGCTCGGTATTATATGTGCCTTAATGGCTTGCAAGTCCCCGCTAGAGGGGCGAGATGTAATCTTCACGAGGTTGATGTTGGGCCAATCTGGAGGACTTGATGCTGGGCCTTGCCTAGGGCTGAGCACTGAGGTGCTGATCATATGAGCAAGTGTTTTGAACGTATATGTTTGGCATTGTCGCTATTAGCCGGAATGACAGTTTGATATTCGTGTGATGAGTATTCTTGTACTACGAGATGCAATTATTGGACTTGGTAGTGATGAAGGAGTCTGCTAGATAATAGATGAACTGTCAAGCGATTCATTTCCTATGGTGGTCCGATGAGTAGCAAGAATTACATAGGAGCTAAAAAAAATTTCTGATGATTCGTGGTTCCACAAGCTTATGAAAGAGTGAGTTTAATCTCACCATGATATTACGACAACAATAGAGTATGTGTGTTGTGATATGTATGGCTTCGAGCTAAGTTGGGGAGGTTGTTGTTGTTTAGCTGATTGTACGACTATGTACTATGTTAGTTTCGATTTGATGCATGCGGGTGAATCAGTTCTGGTTGCAGAAATTGAGCCGAGGGTGGCACAAGTGAAGAAAAATTTCGATAAAGGTTATATAGTGCTTAGTAGATGTGAGAAAAATAATAGGATGTCTTGAGTTGTTGATAAGGTTGCTTAGTGTAAAGAGAAGGAAGTGGTTTGGTTGTATCAGAATGAGATCATGTCATGTGGTGTTAGAGTGCTGATAAGGTACGAGTGGTTCGATTCGTTAAGTCAAGTAATTTGTAGTGGGCATGAGAGTGGATGACTCTTGAGAATGCTCTGAGGTGTGCAAGATCCTATATGTAGCACTCAGGTGTTTTAAGGTTGAGTACGTTACCAAGTCAGTGTTTCCATAAGAACAAGTTGAGACTGGTAGTGTTTTTATGTTAATTACGGGATTCTATGTATCAGTATCTGGGAAGCAAAATGTAGCGGACTTAAATTCACAGGAAGTCCTTCAAAGTAGGGTATTTTAGAAGGTGGTATTTTTGGGAACGTTTCAGAGAATATATAATGGCCTATTGGTCTTAGACAGTGTGGTCTTATGTTCGAGTCTCATGTGGTAAGCCCGGGTTGAGGCATTGTGGTGCTACAGCAAGAGAGTATATCAAGTTGAAAATTAACCAGAAGGGAATCCAGACAAATGAAGTAGCTTGTTAGTTGACCGAATCTGTGTGGTAAAGATATGATCAATTACTTGTTTATGTTCGAGGTAATGATCCCTTACGGGTATTGGGCGGTATAGCTTTTGAGTTCATACAGCTTGCTTAGACTGGTATGGATAGAAGGATTTAGTCTTGACAGCTTAGCTTGTGGTTAGGAAAAAGGAGATGGAGTTTTCAGGTTATCCTAGTATGGTATGGTATGTGCGGTCAATTGTGAAGGATTGGAATTTGTGTGTGTAAGGTACGATTTAGTCCGAATGGAAAGTCATTAAATTCTTAAACAGCACGGGCAGCTGCAGGTGATTTAAGAATCGACCCTCAGATGATTAAGGAAAATGGTATTACTATTCTAGTGATTTGATGGGAGTATACGTTCAGTAAGAGAGGAAGGTGATGTAAAGTGATAACAATTCAGTGGGATTTCTGCAGTTTCCCGTTACCGACTGTTGACATTTGAGTTTGTTGATGGCACAGGGAAATCTTAGAATATCTTTTGTGGAATGAATGGGTACTTGATGTGTAATAGTTATTCATACGGAGGAATGCGGGACCAAGTATAGTGATTTGTATATTATATGGAGTTGGAGACTGAGAGTTCTCCAATGCAGTCTATGTAGTGGTTGTGATCGTGTGCATTGGCACCGTAAGTGGCTATTGGTATTTGAAAGCCCGAGTGGATCTTTCCTTGCTTGGTATGTTAGATTTGGACATGATATTTATGTGTAGACTAGTTGTCTCTATGTTAGATTATTTTAGACCGTTGTGCTATGGGCACATATGGTGCGATGCCATCGAGATTCATAGTGGAAGTTGAGTTTTGTAGATTACACCGCCATAAGCAGATATGATTATGCATTCAGTGTGCATACGACCGATACTTGGTATTTTTTTATAATGAGCCAATTCGGCTCGAGGTGCATCTCTATATGCGAGATATTTGAGTGGATCGGGTGGCATGCCGCCACAAGATATGTTATTCGGATCGGATTACACGCCACAACAGTGTGATGTGGAGGATAGTTTTCGTATGTTACTTTGTATGCATTGCCTCCTTGGTTCTAAGGAAAGTCTGTATTGGGAGTTGCTCGACGAATAGCGCGTCGGTTGTGTCCTTTCAGGATTAAATGGTGTATATAACTTGCTTCACCGTGGGTGTGATGGATTTCTTGGTTTCATACATCAATCTATGTGTGGTTGTCAAGTTCGAGTATAGCGACTTGAGGTGCTTTATGTGAAATCGTGTTTGGATGAGATCGTGCATAATAGCGAGGCTACGTGGAGATTAGACCCTTCGGGAAAGATTCAGGTATTCTATTTCAATCATGTGGGACGGGGTCCCAGCCTTTTGTTGTAGTGGTATTGATGAGCTTAAGGTACAACTCTTTTGTTTGAGTCATTTTCATGAATTGAGTATGTTCAGACCGTCTCTTATTGGTATGGGTGTTATGTAAGTTGTGGCTTAGGCCGTATTGATGTGTCATGTCACCGGGATGGTGTGTTTAGTCAGAAGAGACCTTTGGGGTCATTAATGGATACGAAAGGATTTGGTTTCAACTTGTCGGAAGGTTAATATCGAGTTTCGGCTCAGAGATCTATTGTGGTATTAATCAAAGAGGAAGAATTGTCATTGTGAATGGTTGATCTGAGAAATGGTTATGGTCTACCGCGTGTTCATTTTCATTGATAGAGTATAGCAGTATTGGAATAAGACTCCAGATAATAAGGTGTTTCTATTGGTACATGGTTATTATGGACAACTACTGTGGATATATATTATTGTTTCGAGTGTTACGATTATGCGGTATATCATTTGAGTGCACCTGAGGCTGCAGGTATGGGTTATTACAGTCGGTTCAGGCTTATTCTGAGTATAAATGTGAGGTTCCGATCTTGTGTATGGTTTCGGAGGTGCAATGTGGTTCTATGGTTATGGGCTAGATGGCCTGTGAAATTGTTAGCTGTGTTGTATTATCGGGCATATGTGAGTTAGGGTGACTTGGGATCACCCCGGGTATATGATTAGTAAGGTCATTCAAAGATTGGTTGGCTTCTAGTGCAACTCTGGGCACGCTCGAGGACGAGCATTTATTTAAGTTGGGGAGGATGTAACGTCCCGACCCGTCGTCTCAGGTATCTCCACCCCGTTTTCCCCGTTTTATGCTTCTATATGTTTCATTATATGTGTTTGGTGATTTGAAGTAATTCGTACAGAATTTGGGTAGAAATGAGACAATTAGTCCCTTTATGAGAAGGTTAGTTTGGAAAAGTCAACCAAATATTGACTTACGAGTTAGAGGACTCAGAATGGATTTCCGACGAGTTGACTAGTTTCAGGTGGTGATTTATGACTTAGGAGCGCAATCGGAACTGAATTTGGAGGTCTGGTGTAGAATTAGGCTTGAATTTTGGCGAATTCTAATTGATAAGTGAAATTTTGATCCAGGGGTCGGAGTGCAATTTCGACAATTGTAGTAGCTCCGATAGGTAATTTTGGATACGCGTGCAAAGTTTCAGGTTATTCGAAGGTGCTTAGGTTGGGTTTTAGATCAAATGCAAGTTTCGGAAGTTTTAGCTTAACTTAGGCTTGAATCTGTGGTAATTTGATGATTTTGATGTTTCTGATAGTGTTTTTATGTTTCGAGCAAGTTGGAATGAAGTAATAGAACATGTCTGTGCATTTGGTTGAGGTTCTGAAGGCCTCAGGGTGTTTTCGGATGGTTAAACGGGAGTTCGGAGCCTTTGTTGAAGCCATGCTTTTCTATCTTCTGGTATTTCCGCATCTGCGGAAGAAGGAGCCGAAGAAGCGGTTCTGAAAATGTGCAGGGGGGACCACAGAAGTGAACGTTAGTGGCCAGGGGAGTTCCGCAAAAGAGAAAGTTTGGATGCACAAGCGGATCCGCAAAAGCAGTTTTTAAACCGCAGAAGCGGTCGAGGAGAAAGCGCAAAAGCAGCGGCTTGACCGCAAAAGTGGTCCCAGCAGTTGTAAGTGAGACCGCACAAGCGGTCAATTGGGCCGCATAAGCGGTACTGCAGGTGCGGAATATGGGCCGCAGAAGCGGAAAACGGGCATGTGTTATAGTGAACAATGCTCACAAACTTGGGAAGAGAAGAGAAAATATTTGGGACTTCGACTAGGATTAGTCTTGGACAATTTTCAGGAGAAATCGTAGGAGCATCATCAGGTATGAACTATTAGCCTCAGAGTATGATATTTTGGTGTAAAAACGTTAATTAATCACGAACTCAAGGATTTAAGGGCTAAAAATGGGGGTTAGGGCTTGAAACCCAAGAGAGTTTAAATGCGAGTTTTGGAGGGGTAAACGAACTCCATTTTTGATAAATTTTATATGTACGGACTCGTGGAGAGACGAGAAACCCATTGATGTGACCTTCATAATTTTTTGAGAAGTAGACCCGGGCTCGAGTTTTACCAACTTTGTGAATTTTAGCACTTTTCCAGTATTTTTGATTGGGTTATGTTTCTTTAACCCATATTTATGTATTCGTTATGATTTTGACTAGATCTGACAAGCGAGGAGGTCGATACAAGAGGAAAAGGCATTACAGACCAATCTACGGCCGGCTAGAGGTGAGTAGTTTGTGTAGATGATGGCCTGAAGGTTTGAAACCCTGGTTTATTACATTGTGACTCTATGTTAGGGCGTGACTCGCACCCCATGGCATGTGTGGGCTGATATATAATTGGGAATTGTGACTTGGTCCATCCCGAGAGCTAAATATAATTATTGGCGGCTGATACGCATCCTGTAATGAATATATCTGGGCTTATTGCCATGTTTGGGGCCTTGTGCCGATCTGTAGCATCCGTCTAGGATGAATATCTTTGTAATAACATGATTTGCATAATCATTGATTTCAGTCCTGCGCTTAATCATTGTTATTGAATGCTAAGTTACCTTTTTCCTAAAATTAAATAACTAAATTATATTCACCTTAATAATTGGAAACTAGGAAATTAGATTGAATCTGTTATGTGACTTATATGCATACTGTGGATTGAGTATGGGTTGGGCTGTACGTCGCAGCAGTGATATAATGATATTGCGCATGGGCTGTTGGAGCCTGTCCGGAGTCTGTACACATCCCAGTGAGCACCGTCGACGTTAAACAGATCGGGCTTTACGCCGCAGCGAATTCATATGCATTGCATTGCATCTTTGCATGATACTTGACTGTTATATTTGAAATTGCTTTGTTGTTAGTTCGTAGTTAAGGTGTTAGACTTTTAGTTTAGCTTTGCTTTGTGGCAATTCGTGGATTACTTACCTTCAGACATTTTTAATGCTTATTCCTGACTAAGTTGGTAGTACTCACCCCTACTCCTTGCACCTTGTGTGCAGATTATGGTACACCGGAGGCTTAGCTGATCAGTCGTTGTCTCCGCAGATTGTTCAGAATTGTTGAGGTAGCTGCTTGACGTTCGTAGGACCTGGCTACTCTTCATATTTCTGTTTCATTATCATATATATATTTCCAGACTTATATATTTTCATTCAGATATTATTATCTAGTTTGTTTAGAGGTTCTAGCCTCGTGACCCCAGATCTTATGGGAGTGTTTTATCAGTGACTCGTATTTCTCCGTAATATTTCATTAATATTATTTGATTATTATTCTAAAAGTATTAGATTTTTTCTTAAATTATTGAGACTTATTGTTAAATTGAAAGCGATTGATAAATAAACTCTAATGAATCTTTTGTAATCTTTTCATATTTTTGGTACGGACATATTTGTTTAAATTTAGCAACTAAATATTAAATAGCTTTAAAATGTTGGCTATCTGCCAAAAAGTGGCTATCTGTCAGTTTCTTGCGAATTAAAAAATTGTATAGATAAAAGAAAGCAAGAAATTGAATAAAAGAGCTATTGTAACAAGTGTCACGTTACAGAGAGTTTATAGGTCAGCGTTATTGACTTATATATTCATAAAATAATTAATTATTAGGCGGCTCTTATGTTTAAGCGCCGCCTCCATTTTTACCAAAGCATCCTCGAGATATATCCGTTTACTAGTCAAATGTTAATAAATATTTATGATTAATATCCATAGTACGAAAAGCCGCCATTCCCCTATATAAACCACAATAATTTGTCACTATATCCAACAACACAACTTGTTAATTAAAAATGTCCAACATGGGCAACTTGAGATCTTTTGTTTTCTTCCTCCTTGCCCTTGTGACTTACACTTATGCTGCCACTATCGAGGTCCGAAACAACTGTCCGTACACTGTTTGGGCGGCGTCGACACCGATAGGCGGTGGCCGGCGTCTCGATAGAGGCCAAACTTGGGTGATCAATGCACCACGTGGTACTAAAATGGCACGTATATGGGGTCGTACAAATTGTAACTTCAATGCTGCAGGTAGGGGTACGTGTCAAACCGGTGATTGTGGTGGAGTCCTACAGTGCACCGGGTGGGGTAAACCACCAAACACTTTGGCTGAATACGCCTTGGATCAATTCAGTGGCTTAGATTTCTGGGACATTTCTTTGGTTGACGGATTCAATATACCAATGACTTTTGCCCCGACTAACCCTAGTGGAGGGAAATGCCATGCAATTCATTGTACGGCTAATATAAACGGTGAATGTCCACGTGAACTTAGGGTTCCCGGAGGATGTAATAACCCTTGTACTACATTTGGTGGACAACAATATTGTTGCACACAAGGACCATGTGGTCCTACATCTTTCTCAAAATTTTTCAAACAAAGATGCCCTGATGCCTATAGTTACCCACAAGATGATCCTACTAGCACTTTTACTTGCCCTGGTGGTAGTACAAATTATAGGGTTATCTTTTGTCCTAATGGTCAAGGTCACCCTAATTTCCCCTTGGAAATGCCTGGAAGTGATGAAGTGGCTAAGTAGAGTGGCTATTCCTGTAATAAGATCACCTTTTGGTTGAATTATTCTGTCGAAGCTCTACTTTGACTCGTTTTTTATAATTTACACACTTTGTTTGAAGTGATCAAGTCATGATCTTTGCTGTAATAAACCTAATACCTGAATAAGAGTCACATATGTACTTTTGTCTTCTTGTTATATAGATCAATAATGCATTTGGATTATCGTTTATATGTTTTTTTCTTTTGAAGTTTTAGTAAAGTTTTAAGCCTTAAACCAATAAACAAAACAAACAAAAAGAGGTATTCATAATAGAAGAATAATCCCAAATAGCCGCCCATTCAACTACCTAAACCAAAAATAATTGATGGAGGTAAAATATATGCATAATTTTATATTATATATGTATATAATTATGTATAATCAATGTATAATCTATGTATATAATTAAAAAAGTAAAAAAATAAATATCTTCAACTATTTATGTAAAGATCCCAATAATATTCTAGAATAGGACCCGGACATTAAAAATATAAAATGGTAGGATAAGATAAACTATTTAGCTACCTCATTAATTTCAGGTCTTGAGTTCAGTAGATGAAAATATTTATTTATAGGCGGCTTTTAGAAACATTTTCAAGTACGTACGTAATTTAATTATTCTGCATATGCTACTTGACTTCTATGCAATTCCTCTTGAAAATAAGCAAATTCTTTGACGTAATGGGAAAGAGATTATTGATGCCTCCTATCTTTTTATATTCGAAAATAATTTATCTATTATTTTTATTTTCTACTTTAAGGACATGTTTTAATACTACAATATATTTATATATACATACTCCATAAAGCTTTCGTACTTTCTAAAACTCAGTGCTCAATCACACTATACCTTTAAATATTTGGTATTAGAGAAAGGAAATCTCATGAAGAAAAATTAATATGTGTATTTTGCACATAGAAGCTTGAAACATGAGCCTGCGACCAAGAGCATATGCAGGAATTTTTATAAGCGGTATCGAAATTTATAGAAAAATGGGAATTAATAACTTTAATTATCATACTTTTTAACAAGAAATAGTCTTAGTCTATTTGTTTAATTTAGTCTTAAGTTAAAAAGGCTCAGAGCTCGGTTCTAATTTGTTTAGCTAAAAAGTTATGTAAATACTTTTAGGCTCAAGAACAATCGAAAATAATGAAGGTTAATCGAAATCAAGAGTAATATGAACTAGAGAAAACCGTTCAACTAAGATCTGTAATGATGGTAGAGATAGCTTAAGATGTAAGAATAATAAGGCAAGTAATAATCTTTTCACATGAGAGAGAGAGAGAGAGAAACAGAGCTGTATATTCTCAATGGCAAAATACACATGAGTCTTTACAAAGGGAAGATCCCCTTTATATATTAAGGGACCTTCCTCGAAATAATCAAAGAAAAGTACAAGGGTTGGTGGTCTCAGTGTACGGGAGAGTCAGAGCTTTAAGCGACATCGTCCTGAGTCATAGCACTCGGTCCGTCCGCTTACTGGGGCCGGCCTTATTCGAGTCGGCCTCAATTAGGACGTTCTCTATGTCAAAGGCGTGCGTAGATAACATGAGAACATAGGGAACCAAATTTGCCAAATACAGATAGTCCCTCTGTTAGTTGGGGACGTAGCCAAGATACGTCTTCAACGAACGGATATACGTGCTCGTCCTTTCTATAAATTTGGCTGTACCTGTAGATGCTGTGGAAAGGGGCGTGATCATATGCGAAGGGGTTATGCCGTTGACATATAACCTCCTTTTAGGGCTCCTTTTTAGGATGACATCATCGATCACGTGCGTGATCATTACTTTTTCTCCCGAGGCAGTTCAGAACATGACATGACGTTTTGGTTTCCCGCGCCGGTGTTCGAATCAAGCCTTTTCAATTTCCGTGCACCTTTCCTTATAAATAGAGGAGAGGTTGAATCCGACTCAACTTTCGAATTTTTTAGAGAGTACTTTCTCAACCTTTTCCTCGTCTTTTTCTGGCACTCGTTGATCTTTTCTTTTAAAAACTTCATTCCCAGGAATCGGACCTTGTATCCCTAAAACGCCTTTCTCTCATTACTTCTATCATGGTTAAGCGTCTCCACGGTAGTACCAGGACCAAGGGTGTTGCCCTCTCTAGGGTTTTGTCATCCTCAGATGATGGGGAAGCCGAGGAGGTTCTCGTTCCTCTATCAACTACCAATATACTTCCACTGGATATGGTTGGACGGAAGAATTTTAAGAACCAGTGTAAACTTCCCCCTTGGGAACTCGGTAAACTGACGCCATCTTATTTGGCCACTCTCAGGGAGTCTTATGATATCCCTGACTACATTGAGATGGCTCCCGTTAGGACGGACTATGCCAATGTGCACATGCCTGGGTATTGCACATTCTACGAGTATGATTTTCGGATCGGGTATAGCCTCCTGATCCATCCTCTGGCGGAGGAACTTTGTCGTTTGTACGGGGCGTGTCCGGCCCAACTTACCCCGTATGCGCTGAAGGTGTGTAGGATTCTTACCACCTACGCGGCTAAGGCTGAGAAGGAGGCCACCATTCATCCACTCTTGCAAATGTTCGGCGTGAGCTTTATGAGAGGCTCAATACTCTAGTTATTACGTCGGGGAAAGAAGAGTTTTATGGCGCAAGCTGACGATAAAGCCAGTGGTAAATTTTAGAAGAGATTTTTCTACGTGTGCACTAAACTTCTGGTGTGTAACCCTGAAGGGTTCCCCAAGGCATGGAACATAGCATGTAAGCATTATTGTACGTAGTCTTTTACGGCAACCGTATCTCGTCTACTTTAACCATTGTAGATTTTTTTTGTACGTAGTGATGGCTCGCACTCCTTGAAGGATTGACGACATTAGGTCGTGGGTGAGAGCGTTGATACCGTTTGTGGAGGAGTGTCGTACCTGGCCGAAATTCCTCAGGCTCTATGGCCCGACAGGTAATGGCCTTGGTTGGTTTTCCCTTCCTGTTCTGATTTGGAGGCTCCCCTTCAATTTTAATTGCTCAACTCATACATGTTTTGGTAGGTCGGGGCGCTTCTAAGAGAGCGTAGGATAAGAAGATGAAGAAGAAGGCTACGGCCGGCCTTTCCAGGGCGGTGTCAGGTCCTGAAGATGAGGATATGATCCTTGTAGGTACATCTAGGGGCAGTGCTTCTCCCTCTCAAGACAAGAGGCTGCATTGGCGGCGGCTCCCGAGGCAATATCTAAGGCGGTGCCTGGTGGCTTTATTGAAGTGATGCCCGAGGAGGTACCGGCGGCTGTGCCAAAGACCGTCCCCGAGGTTTCCCCCATAAGGGCGCCTACGATTGAAGTGATGCATCTGAACCCGACTCGCGTCCCATGGAGGGAGACCTTGAAGAGGAAGAGTTGTTGGAGAGGAAGATACACCGGATTCGTAGTGGCAAGGCGGTGGTCACACGGGTAGAGAAGGTTAAACTACCCCACCCCAAATCTCGGCCCGTCTTTGTGGTTGAGGCCATTCGTTCGAGGAGGTCCGCCCTTAGAAGGGAAGTCGCTACTAACCTCCGCTCGGCATGTGTTCAAAAAGGCGGATCGCGGGATTCCACAGAAATGAGGGGAAAAAGCATGGATGTGGCGAGCCCGGAGATCGCCATTGAGGTTGCGGGCAGATAAGGCGGGTCCTTAGACCAAGTGGAGATGGTGGCTGGCCAGTCTTTCCGTCCTATAGTGATTCCTAGCCATTATAATTTGTTGGAAAATTGCGAGGAGGCGGCCACCAGCATGACACTTTTGTATGCGGGTGCTGAGAGCGCGACCCTGGTGGAGACCAGCGACAAGGACCTGCCTGCAGAGTGGCGGTGCAGCTTTGCAGGTATGCCTTTTGACTTGATTGATGATTTTTTTTCTTTTGCGCTTGTGGAGGGTGATTTTCCATGTGCTTACTTTTCGGGTTTTTCCAGACTGTTATAATAGGTTGGTGCAGAAATACAGCAAGACGCGTGAGGCTCACCAAATCTTGGCTGATATGTACAAACAGGACCCTAACTTCAGGGTGATCCGTGAGGGCCTCGTGCAGTCTGAGGAGCAATTGAAGAAGAGGGTGGTTGAACTGGAGAAAGTTGATAAACAACTCATGGCCGCTGTAGCTCGGACTGCGGAGATGGAGGTCCTTATTGAAGCTAAGGACAAAGAATTGCAGCTCGGCCGCATAGTGGCGGAATAGGCGGCGGACTTGTGCACTCAGGTTACAGCTTTAATGGCGGAACTTGATTCCAAGAAGGCCGTTGTTGAGGACCTCAAGCGGACTCTTGCACGGGCCGATGCATCTCTTGAGGCACACGAGATGTGGGTTTATGTAGAGGCCCGGCTAGTCGTTCTTAAAGAGTTTTTTGCGGTCGGGCAAGCATACGATGCAGAAGTTGAGAGCCAACGCCAGTTGGTTAGAGCTGCCCGTGAAGCGGCCGGTTATAGTCCTGAATCACCAGCACGGGAGGGGGGTAACTCTGCAGACGTCAACCGTTTGGAGTCCACCTCTTGGATTTCCAAGGCGTATCCTCCTGGGAATGAAGAAGGGCCACAAAAAGACCAGGCAAGGCAGGATAATCAGAGTGGCGGAGGCCATTAGGATTTTTGTTAATATGTTTGTAAATACCGATTTTTGTATCATGGGTGTCGACCCTTTTTAGGATAAAGGCATATGTCTTTTTCCATAGTTAATCTTTTCTATTTTCTGGAACATTGTTGTTGAAGTTAAGTGGGTCATTCGGTGGCCTTGATCGCGTAGAAATGATGATCGTAGCCATGTAAAATTCAACGACCTTAGTCGTAAAAATGATAGCCGTAGCCATGGAAAATTCAACGGCCTTAGCCGTGTAAAAACAATGGTAGCCGTAGTCGTGTAAAAACAATGGCCGTAGCCATGTAAAATTTGACGGCCTTAGATAGCCGTGTAAAAATAATGGCTGTAGCCATGTAAAATTCGACGGCCTTAGATAGCTGTGTAAAAACAATGGTCATAACCATGTAAAATTTTACGGCCTTAGATAGCTGTGTAAAAACAATGGTCGTAGCCATGTAAAATTTGACGGCCTTAGCCGTGTAAAAACAATGGATGTAGCCATGTAAAATTCGGCGGCCTTAGCTGTGTAAAAACAATGGTCGTAGACTCTTCGTGCATTGGGGATGGTCGTAGCCTTTTCATACATTTGAAGATGGTCGTGGACCTTTCATACATTTGGAGATGGCCGTAGACTTTTCGTACATTTGGAGATGACCGTAGCCCTTTCATACATTTGAAGGTGGACGCAACCTTTTTATATATTTGGAGATGGCCGTAGCCCTTTCATACATTTGGAAATGGCCATAGCGTTTTCATACATTTGGAGATGGCCGTAGCCTTTTCATTTATTTGGAGATGGAACTAATCCAGTCCCTGTATCATGTCGGGCTTGGAGAGTACTCGGAGAGGTTGATATGATACACTTGTATTGCAAACATCACCAGGTGTTCCCTTCGCCACCTCATTAAAATCCTTCTCGAGAAAACCCAATTGGGACAAAACTCGGATAAGGAAAAAAGAGTACGACTTAGGGTACGCCATTTAGAAGTGGAAATGTTTGAGGTGAGCGACGTTCCAGTTGTTCTGGAGAATTTTTCCCTCTATTGTCTCGAGCTGGAATGCTCCTTTCCTGGCTGCCGCTGTGAACTTGTAGGGTCCTTCCCAGTTTGTGCCCAGTTTTCCTTCATTTGGGTCTTTTTGAGCCCAACGTCTTGGCTTTGAGGATGTAGTCTCCTATTTTGAGTGGTCTTATTCTTTCCCTTTTGTTGTAATATCTTTCGATTTGTTGTTTTTGGGCTACCATCCTGATGTGGGTCATGTCCCTTCTTTCTTCGGCCTCATCAAGGTATTGGAGTCTACTATTGTCATTTTCTGTTCCACTGGTGTGCGAATACCTTAGGCTGGGTTCGCCTACTTCGATGGGTATGACCGCATCAGTTCCATAAACTAGTGAGTACGTGGTCTACCCGATGCTGGACTTGGGTGTAGTTTTTTATGCCCACAAGACTTCAGGCAGTAGTTCCGGCCATAATCCTTTGGCGTCTTCAAGCTTCTTCTTCAGTATGTTTAGAATTGTTTTGTTGGAGGACTTCGCTTGGTCGTTGGCTGCGGGGTGTTATGGCGTGGATAGTATCCTTTTGATGCTCCATTTCTCGAAGAACTCGGTCATTTTTTGACCGATGAACTGACGCCTGTTGTCACGGCTTATTTTTTTGGGGATGCCGAAGCGGCATATGATGTTCGTCCATATGAAGGCGATGACTTCTTGTTCGCGTATTTGCGGTACCCACCTGCTTCCAGCCACTTAGAGAAATAGTTAGTTAAAACAAGTAAACATCATACCTTCCCTCGTCCTGCGGGTAGCGGGCTGACTATATCCATTACACATTTGATAAATGGCCAGGGGAAGTGACGGAATGGAGGGGTTCTCTTGGTTGATGTATCATTGGGGCGCACATTCAGCATTGTTCGCATCGGCGGACATACTCAGCTACCTCTTTTTTCATGGTCGGCCAGTAATAGCTGGCACATATGATGCACCGAAAAAGGGCGCAGTTGCCAGTAATGAGCGGCGCAATGGCCTTCGTGTACTTCTTCGATTATAGGTCTTGTTTGGTGCGACCCTAAGCATTTTTCTAGGGGCCACCGAGCGTCCTATTAGAAAGGTCGTTGTTGATCATGCAGTATCGGGCGGTCTGTATGCGAAGCTTTTTCGCCTCCTTTTTATCGGGGGTTAATGTCCCGTCCTGTAGATAGTATATGAACTGGTTGAGCCAGTCCCAAGTCAGGTTTAAGGAAAGTACTTCGGTGTGGTCAATGTATGAGTGGAGGAGCGTGACCACACTTTCTTTGTTGAAGTTTTTGGTGGCTGCAGCCAACTTTTCCAGGCCATTCGATTTGACGTTCCGTGCTTGGGGAATTTGTTCGAAGCGGCATTCGCCAAACGTAGCCATCAGTTTGCAGATTTCTGTCTGGTACTTTTGTAGCCTCTGCTCTTTGACTTGATAAGCCCCAGTGACCTGGTTTACCACAAGTTGGGAGTCGTAGTGGAGGAGGATTCGGTGAGCCCCGTACTTGGTGGCCAGTTTCATGCCTGTAATAACGGCCTCATACTCGGCCTCATTGTTAGTTATTTCTGGGCATCGTATGGACTGGTGAATTGTTTCGCCAATTGGGACCTCAAGAACGAGTCCCGATACATATGCATTGGTAGCGCCATCCGTATAAAGGACCCATAGGTCATTATTGGAGGATGCGCATCGTGCCTCGAGTTCTGCCTTTGGCAGGACTTCCACACTGAAGTCGGTAATGAAGTCGGCAAGGACTTGCGACTTGATGGTGGTCCTTGGAAGTATGTGATATCATGCTCGCTGAGCTCGACGGCCCATCTGGCTAGTCGTCTTAAGAGTTCGGGTATGTGTAAGACAATTCTTAAAGGGATGGTTGTTACTACCCTTACGGGGTGGCATTGGAAATAGGGTCGTAGCCTCCTTGAAGCTACTACGAGCGCCAATGCCAGCCTCTCAAGGTATGGGTACCGGGTTTTGGCGTCCACTATAGTTTTGCTAATGTAATAAATAGGAGACTGCGTACCTTTATTTTCGCGCACTAGGATGACGCTGACCGCGACTTCGGATACGGCCAAGTACACCAACAGCGGTTCACCTGGGTTGGCTTTGACCAGTAGGGGTGGCTATGACAGATATGCCATAAAACTTCTCAGGGCGTCGACGCACTCTTCATTCCATTGTAGTCCCTGGTCTTTTTTCAATACACCAGAGAATTTGTGTCACCTGTCGGAGGAGCGTGAGATGAACCTGGAGAGGGCGGCTATTCGACCCGTCAGCTTCTGCACTTGTTTTTTTGTTGCTCAGTATTTCTTGGATGGCTTCTATGGCCTTGATCTGGTCTGGGTTGACTTCGATGCCCCTTTGTGATACCAAAAGCTCCAGGAACTTACCCGAGGCTACGCCGAAGGCGCACTTTTCGGGATTCAATTTCATACCGTATCTCCTTAGTATTTCGAAGGCTTGTTCAGGTGATCGAGGTGGTCCTCTTTTCTCAACGACTTCACTAGCATGTCATCGATATAGACCTCCATCGTTTTGCCGAGTTTCTCTTTGAACATCGTAGTCACTAGCCTCTAGTGTGTAGCCCCTGCATTCTTGAGCCCGAAGGGCATTACCCTATAGCAGTATGTTCCTTGGTGAGTGATGAAGGTTGTTTTCTCCAGATCTTCCTTGGACATCATGATTTTATTGTAGCTGTAGTACGCATCTAGGAATCTTAACAGCTCATGCCCTGTTGTTGCGTCTATCAATTGGTCGATGTGGGGCAGTGGGAACGAATCTTTCGGACACAATTTATTTAGATCGGTGAAATCCAGCAAATCCGCCACTTCCCATTTTTCTTTTTGACCATTACAACGTTGGCGACCTATTCTGGATACTTGGACTCCCTAATGGAACCTTTTGCCAGCAGCTTGTCTACTTCTTCACTTACTGCTTCATTGATGGTGGCATTGAACTTTCTCCTCGCCTGTCGTACGGGCGGGTGTAGCGGATCGACATTCAGTTTGTGGGAGGCGATTTCTCTTGGAATCCCTGGCATATATGCATGGGAAAAAGCAAACAAGTTTGGTGGTTAGATAGAAATTCACGATACTTACTTGGATTTGAAAAATTGTTGCCTATGTAAGCCTTCTTTGTGGAATCGTTGTTGCTCAGTTGGACGGGGTCGAGGTCTTCAACTGTGGCCTTGCTAGCCTCAACATCGTCGGGATCTTTGATGGCGTCTTCTGTCGGGTGGACTTTAGTCCCCAAAAAGGCTGATTGCTATGCCTCCGCACTCACTCCTTTGAGCCGCTTGGTGTGAGTGTAATCTTGAGCTATTTTATAATACTCTTGGGAGGTGCGCGGCTCACCTCGTATGCTGTAAACCCCCCATGGGGTAGGAAATTTGATCACTTGATAGAAACTGGAGGGGACCGCCCTCATGGCATGTATCCACGGACAACCGATGATGGCGTTGTATGCCGTCTCTTGGTTTATTACGTGGAAAGTGGTTTCTATCGTAACTTCTCATGCCAGAACGGGCAGCGTCACTTCTCCAGAGGTTCTTTCCACTGCATTGTTAAAACCAGTTAGTGTTATACAGTGTGGAATTATCTTATCCTCGAGTCCCAATAGTGCAAGGACTCTTAGATGAATGATACATGCACCGCTACCGTCGTCGACCGTAATCCTTTTAACATTAGTGTCTACTATACGTAAAGTAATAACTAATGCATCATAATGGGGGAAAAACAAACCGTCTGTATTGACTTTTCGAAGGTGATGCTATCTTCGAAGTCGTCATGCAGTTTGTGAGCGATAGTTTGCTTTAATTTGTGAGTGGCAGTGAATTTGAGATGGTTGATTGCTGAGTCTTTGCCGTCCCTAATGATCATGTTGATGGTGCGTGTTGATGAGGGAGGCCTTAGTGGGCCGTGAAGTTGTTCCCGCCCGCGTGCGAAGTTGAATTTTCCTTCATCGCTGAGCAGTTCTTTCAAGAATCCTTGGTTTAACATCCGGATCACCTCCTGCCGGAGACCTATGCAGTCTTCGGTTTTGTGCCCCCATTCCTGGTGGAACTCCCATAGGGCATTTGATTTTCTGCTGGCGGGGTCGGACTTCATCTTTGCTGGCCATTGTACCTTGTTCCCAACTTTTCTAGTGCGTACACTACTTCTGAAGGAGATACACAAAAGTTATGTGAAGATAGTAAATGAGGCATACCTCTGTCGTTCCTCAGTGGGGAAACATGTCGTTGCAAGGCGTCCGCATGCCTTGGTGGATGCAAATATCTGATGTAGGATTGATGCCTCTGCCTGTTGAGGCGTGGGACTTGTTCCCCTCATCCTTTATTGCATCGGTCTCTTCGTATTTTTGGGTTTACCGTTATTAGTTGCCTGGTCGGGCCATTAAGGTCATCGTCATCTCTACGTACCTCGGCGCAGTAGGCGTTGTAAATTTCTTCCCAGGTGGTGGAGGGATATTTCATAAGACAGCTAAGCAGTTTTTTGGTCGCCCGTGAGCCGTCCCTACTGAGTCCATTCTGAAAAGCTGCGACTGCAATGCTTTCAGACACGTTTGGCAAGCTCATCCTGACCCTGTTGAACCTGGCTAAGAACTCTCTGACCCTTCTCCTGAGACTTGTCGGACAGCAAAGATATCGTTGACCAGTGCTTCTGCTTTTTTGGCTCCTGCGTGGGCAGTGACAAATTCATCTGCCATTTCCTCGAACATGGAGATGCTTTTGGTCGGTAACTGTGAGTACCACGTTAGGGCCCCTCCTATTAGTGTTTCGCCGAACTTCTTCAGAAGTACGGATGGTACATGTTCCTTTGATAAATCATTAGCTTTAATCACCGTGACGTAGTGAATCAGGTAGTCCTCGGGATATAAGGTTCCGTCATATACTTTCAAGTAGGGGGAATTTTGAAGGTCTTTGGGATGGGGTATGGCGCAGCTCCTTCTATGTAGGGTTATTCAACGAACCTCCCCACATCTCGCTTTTGCAGCAACTTAGGTGCACCCGGGATCTTGTCCACTCTTTCTTGGTGCTCCTTCATCTGGTTGCTAAGCGACCTGTTTTCATTTTCCATTTCCTCCATCCTTTTTAGGATGGCTGTGAGTGTCCCCCGTGAGCTTGAGCATCGGAGGGAATGTTGTTTGTTCGTGTGACCTCGAGTTCATCTTCGGCTACGGCATGGTCTGTCACTGGTGTTGGTGTGCATCTAGCGTTTTGGGGCGGATTCCCAGCTAAACTACTCAGAGCATTTGTCAACTATTCTTCCAGTAATCTTTTTATCTTTGGGGGTGCTTCTTTAGTTGTATATGTGGAAGCCTCTTTTTCTCGTGGAACCACCAGATCTTTAGAAGGGGAATGTGGGTTTTCCACTCTTATCAAGGTACTGGGGGTCGCGTGTGGAGCATACCCTTCAGCAGCTGCATTGAAAGGGCCCATAAGATCGGCTCTAGTATCCATGATAGCTTTTATTCTCGCGTTTCTTTCGGCCATTCTGGGTTGTAGAAAGTGGTTTTTGAAGGATCTCTCGAAGCAAACTATAACTTTGATTCACGAAATCCCCATATACGGCGCCAAATTGTTTAGCTAAAAAGTTATATAAATACTTATTAGGCTCAAGAACTATCGAAAATAATGAAGGTTAATCAGAATCAAGAGTAATATGAACTAGAGAAAACCGTTCAAGTAAGATTTGTAATGATGGTAGAGATAGCTTAAGATGTAAGAATAATAAGGCAAGTAACAATCTTTTCACATGAGAGAGAGAGAGATAGAGAAAGACAGTTGTATATTCTCAATGGCAAAATACACATGAGTCTTTACAAAGGGAAGGTCCCCTTTATATATTAACGGACCTTCCTCGAAATAATCAAAGAAAAGTACAAGGGTTGGTGATCTCAATGTACGGGAGAGTCAGAGCTTTAAGCGACGTCGTCTTGAGTCATAGCACTCGGTCCGTCCGCATACTGGGGCCGACCTTATTCGAGTCGGCCTCAATTAGGCCGTTCTCTACGTCAAAGGCGTGCATAGATAAAATGAGAACATAGGGAACCAAATTTGCCCAATACATAATTCAACACAATTTTTACCAACATAGAGTCTCAAATATTTACAATAAAAAAAGTGCTAGTTGAGGTTCAAACCTCTAATCTCTTAAAGCAAAATCAATCACATAATCGATATTCCAAAAGACAATTTATGTAAGTGGCGTCATTTTTTTTCTACTTATTCGTTTCTTATAGTATTAAATTATTAATATATATATTTAGTAAAATATTTCGACGAAGCGGTGTCATGAAAATTTGTGTCCGCTGCCTGGAACTATATATATAGGAAAAGATGTATGTTGGCTTAATAAATATGTTACCGTTCCTATATATTAGGACATAAATTAATCTAAAAAGAAAATGTAAACAAAAAATGATTTGCCTCTGAATGATTGATTTGAGCCTAACAGAAATTGATGTAATGAAAATATGAAATGACTTAACCTTGTATTAGGAATTATGATAAAACAACAAAATTACGTCGGAAAATATTAATCTTTTGACAATATCGCAAATCAATAATTAATTAACAAAAGCAACGTAAAAGACCCCACTTACCTATATCCCGACGCACCCCATTTTCTTAACTTTTTGACACTAGATAAACATATGTTTTCTTTTTAATTATATGCACTTGACATATTTTCTTTCTATTAGTTATCAACTTGGCTTATTTTTTATAATGGTGCCATGGTGGGACTTTGGAGAAAAAGGGGCATTCTAACGAAGATATACTATCAAAGAAAAAAAGATATTTTATAGCCACTGTAAAAATAATAATCGAATATATATATATATATATATATATATATATATATATATACCTTATTTATGTTATATATAAAATTATATTTTTTTTTGCTACCAAATATAAATAATTTCTGCTGCGAGCTAGACTTAATATATAATACCCCTACTATCCATAAGTAAACATCGAAAGCCACTAGACTATTAGTGCGCTCAAAGCACAATTTCTTTTTCTAAAAATAATTTGGAAAATTTACGAAGTAATAATTGTAATTAGAGTATAAGAGATCAAAATAGGTCCAACTCAAGAAGATAACAACTTGTTGGAATGGTGAAACTACTGTTTGAATATCTCTTCTTTATTGAATTGTCATTTCCAAAATATAAATAAATTAATATTCAAGAATGAGAATCAGTAAATAAATGTTATACTACTAATAATAATTTTCCCCTATGCATCATTATTTAATTAAGCTGAGGCGAATCCGAAATTTTAACTTGAGAATTTCGACTTTAAGGTCTTTAACACTAAATATATTATATTTCATATAAAAATATTATAAAAGTCAGATTCGACCGTGCAATGATGTAGGTGAAAATGTTTTAAAAGCCGCCTATAAAGAATGATTTCCATCTTTTGACTTATTATGAACTTTAACGAGGTACAAATAGTTTATTATCTTATCCCTACCATTTTAAATTGTGGGATCTGTGCATTCTGGAATGTTATCAAGACTATTTTTTTCATTTCTCTATTTGGTATAAGATTTAAGACTTTACTAATAACAATTTAAAAGGAAAAAAAACAAAAATGACACAATAATCCAAATGCACTCTTGATTGAAGAATGAAAACATCATGAGTAAAGACAAAGTACAATATATGTGATCGATCGATCCTTATTCACATCATAGCCACTTCAAGGAAAAAAATTACAAGTCCAACTTCAAGAAAATTAAATAAGAAAAAGATGGCTAACTCCACTCAATATATATGCTCTACTTAGCCACTTCATGAGTACTTGAAGGCATTTCCAATGGGAAATTTGTTGTATTATTATTATGAGCACTTCCATATGGACAGAACATAACCTTATAATCTGTAGTCCAACTTGTGCATGTAAATGTACTTGTTGGATCATCTTGAGGATAACTATAGGCATCTGGACATCTTTGTTTGAACCATCTTGATAACTCAGTAGGACCACATGGTCCTTGTGTGCAACAATATTGTTGTCCTCCAAATGTTGTACATGGATTGTTACATCCTCCAGGTACCCTAAGTGCACCAGGGCATTCACCATTTATATTGGCTGTGCATTGAATTCCGTGACATTTTCCAGGTCCAGGCTTAGTCGGGCCAAAAGACATAGGAATGTTAAATCCATCGATTACAGAAATGTCCCAAAAATCTAAGTTGCTGAATTGGTTCAACGCGTATTCAGCTAAAGTGTTTGGTGGTTTACCCCACCCTTTGCATTCTAAGACTCCACCACAATCACCGGTTTGACACCAACCTCTACCCGCACCATCAAAGTTGCAATTGGTACGACCCCATATACGTGCCATTTTAGTGCCAGGTGGCGCCCAGAACCACCAGCTTTGACCTCGTTCGAGACGTTTGCCGCCCCCTACAGGGGTTGCTGCGGCCCATACGGTATATGGGCAGTTGTTGTGGACCTCAAATACGCCGGAAGCATAAGTGTAGGTCACGAAGGCAAGGAGTAAGAACATTAAACAAGTTGCCAAGTGACTCATTTTAGTGGAAATTTTAGTAAGAAGATTGGTTGTTGAATATATTGCCATTTGAGTTAAGGGTTTATATAGGGGTATGGCGGCTTTTTGCACTATAGACATTAATCATATATGAATTGCCACTTGATATATTATATTTACAGGGGAATAATCTTGAAAGATGCGGTGCTGGCGGCTATTCGTAAGAGCCTGACAATTATTATAAACATAAAAGCTTATTTGTAGTATAACATATTGATCTCCAATATATTATAGTATGCAGAATTATATTTTTCTTGAAAATGAAAAATAGAATTGTAATAATTGTTAAGTAAAAATCAGACTAACTAATATGTGAACTTGATCTATAATGGTCAATAATAATTTTGGGAATACCGAATCGGATAATGTTGAAGATCCAATCCACCTATACGCCCACCCAAGTTGCTTAACTTTTTTTACTGTAGATGCATATACATTTTGTATTAGTTATCCACTTGATATATGTTTTAATTTCTATTAATTATCCACTTGATATATATATATATATATATATATATATATATATATATATATATATATATATATATATATATATATATATATATATATATATATATATATTATATATATATTTTCTGTTATAAAATAAAAGCAATGCAGTAGAATATAAATAAGAAGAGATAGAAAGAGGGAAGAAGAGTTTTCTTCTTTCACTTTGGTGTACATTTCCATTGCAATTACATGGCCTTTTATAGGCATAAAAAGTAAAGATGATGAACATAAAATAGGAGATTTAATCTTTAAGATATTCACAATATGGGCATCCAATGTAGCATCCAATGTAGTATCCAATGTAGTATCCAATGTACAAATTATTCATAACACTCCCCCTTGGATGTCCATAGATAATGTGCCTCATTAAAACCTTCCTAGGAAAAAAAACCCTATGGGAAAAAAAATTCCAGTGAAGGAAAAAGAGTACACATGTATAGAAATATGCCCTTTTGTTGCCTCGTTAAAAACCTTGCAAGGAAAACCCAGTGGGACAAAATCTTGTAAGGGAAAAAGAGTGCAACGCACATTAACTCCCCCTGAAGAGAGCATCAATTCACCTCCTTGAGACTTCACATCCCAATCTTGTGCACTAGCTTCTTGAAGGTTGACGTCGGTAGAGATTTTGTGAACAAATCAGCCATATTTATCACTTGAACGAACCCGTTGCACATTGATATCACCATTCTTTTGAAGATCATATGTGAAAAATAACTTTGGTGAAGTATGCTTTGTCCTATCTCCTTTTATGAATCCTCCCTTCAATTGAGCTATGCATGCTGCATTATCTTCATACAAAATCGTGGGTAGTTTGTCACATTTCAAACTACATTTGTCTCGAATATGATGTATTATAGACCTCAACCATACACACTCTCGACTTGCTTCATGAATAGCAATTATCTCAGCATGATTAGATGAAGTAGCCACAATTGATTGCTTAGTCGATCGCCAAGATATGGCAGTGCCTCCACAGATAAACACATAACCTGTTTGAAATCAATCCTTGTGTGGGTCAGATAAATAACCAGCATCAGCATAACCAACAAGACCAGGATTGCAATTATTGCTTAAAATAAGCCCATATCGGTAGTCCTTTTTAGATACCGCAATATATGTTTGATTCCATTCCAATGTCTCCTTGTAGGAGCAGAGCTATATCTTGCTAAGACATTAACTGGAAAAGTTATGTCAGGCCCTTGTAGTATTTGCAACATACATTAGTGCGTCAATTGCACTAAGATATGGTACTTAAGGACCAAGTAGCTCTTCATTCTTTTCTTGAGGTCGGAATAGATCCTTATTCACATCAAGTGATCGAACAACCATCGGAGTACTTAAAGGATATGCTCCATTCATGTAAAACAGTTTCAATACCTTTTCTATATAGGTAGATTGATGAACAAAAATTCCGTTTGCCAAATGTTCAATTTGCAAACCAAGACATAATTTTGTCTTTCCGAGATCTTTCATCTAGAAGTCCTTCTTTAAATAATCAATTGCCTTTTGGAGTTCAATGAGAGTTCCAATAAGGTTTATGTCATCAACATATACGGCAAGTACAACAAAATTCTGATGTTGTTCTCTTTATAAAAACACATGGGCAAATAACATCATTTATATAGCCTTCCTTTAATAAATACTCACTAAGACGATCATACCACATTCGTCCTGATTCCTTTAGACCATACAAAGATCTTTGCAATTTGATTGAAAATATTTCCCGGGACTTTGAATTATGTGAGTTTGGCATTTTGAATCCATCGGGAATTTTCATGTATATCTCATTATCAAGTGAGCCATAAAGGTACGCGGTAACCACATCCATTAATTGCATGTAAAGCTTTTCAAGACATCAAAACTAATGCGATAACGAAAAGTTATAGCATCCATTACGGGTGAATATGTCTCTTCATAATCGATACCAGGCCTTTGTGAAAATCCTTGTGCAACAAGGCGTGCCTTATATCTTTGTACCTCGTTTTCTCATTTCTCTTGCGTACAAAGACCCATTTATAGCCAACTGGCTTAACACCATTAGGTGTTTGAACTATAGGCCCAAAAACTTCACGTTTTGCAAGTGAATTCAATTCTGATTGGATTGCTTCTTGCCATTTTGGCCAATCAAGTCTTTGTCGACATTCTCCAATCGATTGAGGTTCAAGAACCTCACTTTCTTGCATAATGCTAGATGCAACATTATATGCAAAGACATAATCCACCACTATATCCATTCGATTAAAATTTGTCTCAATATCGATTGGATTTATTGATAGTTCCTTATTTTCTTGAGTCTCGGGCTTAATGGATTCTTCATGAATCTCATAATTTATTAAATCGTGAATTTCCTCATGAGATTGTTTCGTAGTGTCATTTTGATCATTTGTTTTCCTTTTTATAGGATTTCGATCTTTGGAACCTAATGGTCTGCCACGTTTTAGGCGTGCTTTCGACTCATTAGCTATGACACTAGAAGATTGTCCAATAAGGACATCAATACGGATTGGAACATTCTCTGCGGGGATATGTGATTTTTTTATCCTTTTCAAGTCCGTAAATGCGTCTGGCATTTGATTTGCTATTCTTTGTAAATGGATAATCTTTTGCACCTCTTTTTCACAAATAGAGGCACGTGGATCAAGATGAGATAATGATGGATTTTCCACAAAATTTCCCGTTCGTTTTCACCAACTTCTCCCCCTAATTTTGGGAAAAGTGTCTCTTCGAATCGACAGTCTGAAAATTGTACAGTGAACAAATCCCCTGTCAATGTTTCGAGGTAGCGAATAATGGAGGGCGATTCAAACCCAACATATATTCCTAACCTTCTTTACGGACCCATTTTGGTGCGATATGGCAGTGCTACAGGCACATATTCTGCGCATCCAAAAATTCTTAAATGGGATATATTAGGTTCATGACCCAAAACTAATTGCAACGAGGAATATTTGTGATAACTTGCCGGTCTGAGACGAACTAGTATTGCTGCATGCAAAATGGCGTGACCCCAAACCGAAGTGGGCACCCTCGTTTTCATGAGTAATGGTCTTGCTATCAACTGCAAACGTTTAATTAAAGACTCTGCAAGACCATTTTGAGTGTGAACATTAGCTACAGGATGTTCCACTTTTATCCCAATTGATAAGCAATAATCATTAATTGCTTGGGATGAAAACTCAGCAACATTATCTAGTCTAATAGACTTAATTGGATTATCGGGAAATTGTGCCCGTAATCGAATTATTTGTGCCATTAATTTTGCAAACGCAAGGTTGCGAGATGACAATAGGCATACATGAGACCATTTAGAAGATGCGTCTATTAAGACCATAAAATATCTAAACGACCCACTAAGTGGGTGAATAGGTCCACAAATGTCCCCTTGTATACGTTCCAAAATGCAGGTGACTCAATTCGAACCTTTGTTGGTGATGGTCTAATAATTAACTTGCCTTGATAACAAGAAGTGCAAGAAAATTCATTATTTAAAAGAATTTTTAAATTCTTTAATGGATGCCCATTTGAATTTTTTATAATCCGTCTCATCATAATTGATCCAGGATATCCCTATCGATCATGCCAAAGTACAAAAGTATGGGAATCAGTAACCTTTTGGTTTACGGTAGAATGTGCCTCAATTGCACTAATTCTTGTCCAATACATGCCACAAGATAAAGATGGGAAATTCTCAATAACCCTCTTTTGGCCAGAGACATTCTTTGTAATGATGAGATATTCAAGATTATTCTCATCTATTGTCTCAATATGATATCCATATTAAGAAATACATTAGGAATGTAAAAACTAGTAAGACATGATGCATTAGGAAAATACACTCAAAGTACAATAAAGTAGTTGCAAACATAAAAATAACAACTTTTATAGCTTCATTCCCAAGTAAGATGATTAATTCTTCAATAAATATCCTCAAAGAAGTCTCCAACTTCTAAATGAGTAATATTTGTTAGGCCTTCAAAATTATCATCTTTATATGCAGGATGTGCCTTAGAATCACATTTGTTTGAGGGACCTGCTTCATTATCATTATTTTGAAAGGTCAAGTGTTCCTCCACATTATTTTCCCTTTTATTGATGGAGGCTTGATAAAGTTTGACAAAATGTTCTGGCGTACGACAAATACGCGCCGAATGACCTCTCATACCACATCAGTGACACATACTAGCTTTACCTTTTGAATGATTAATTTGAGACCTCTTATTGTTCTCCAATTTATTTCCACCATAATGACGATAATTGTTTCGCCCCCTGCCACGTCCACGTTTATGACCATGTCCACGACCACGATAATTATTCTATTTTCTTTCAAACTTATAATGTGCTGCTACAGCATTCACTTCCGGAAATGGAGTTGGCCCAGTGGGACGAGCTTCATGATTTTTCATTAATAAAGTATTATTCTGATCTGCCACAAGTAGACATGTGATTAACTCGTAATATTTCATAAAACGTTTTTCACGGTATTGTTGTTGTATTACAACATTTGAAGTGTGAAAAGTAGAAAATGGTTTTTTCCAATAAGTCCTCATCTGTGATAGTGTCTCCACATAATTTTAATAGAGAACTTACTTTAAAGATAGCAGAATTATACTCACTTACGATTTTAAACTCGTGCAACCTTAAATGTATCCACTCATACCGAGCTTTCGGTAATACTGTAAGTTTTAGGTGGTCATATTGATCCTTCAAACAAATTCATAATTCAAGTGGATCTTTTACAGTTAAATATTCAGTTTTTAACCCTTCATGTAGATGATGGCGAAGGAAAATCATGGCCTTCGCTCAATCCTGATTTGATGCTTCATTTCCTTATATTATCGTATTTCCAAGACCTTTAGTGTCAAGGTGAATTTCAGCATCAAGGACCCATGATAAATAGTTCTTCCCGGTGATGTCAAGTGCCACAAATTCAAGCTTTGATAAATTTGACATAGTGAAAACTATCATAAAAGATGAATAAGTTAGAGAAATAATTATAATAATAAACAATTAATGAAACAAAACGATTAAGGTAAAAGAAATGAAAATAAAGCTATATCATGTTAGCAATATACTATTTCATTTTATTCATGCCATAAATTAGAAACTACATATTGTTTCATTTCATTTTATATTATTGATATATATGTGTTAATAAAATTGAACGTTTTATTATTTATAGTGACTAGATAATATATACACTACATACATATGCATACATTTTTTAATGGTATTCTGTCAGGTGTGAAAAACAACATGATAAACAAAAATGTGAAACAACCGGAAAAGGGAACAACAACATGAATGATGTAAATTATCAAAAATTACAAAGAAAAAATTAGGTTGTAAGAATTAAGCATATGATATGTACTACCGTAATAAAATGATTGATCTGAGAGATGGGTTCGGTTTATCGCATGTTTCAGTTGTCGTTGGCAGTATACAAAGGTGTTGGGAAAAGATTTTAGCTAACAAAAAGGTTTTTCTATGAGTATTTGGTCATTGTGGGCAATTGCTGTGAATGGAAGTTATCGATGCATATGTTGAGTTATGTGGTATATCATATGATAGCAGCCGAGATTGCAGGTATGGATTATTACAGCTGGTTCGGGTTTATTCTGAGTAAAAATGTCAGGTTCTGATCTTGTGTAAGATTTCAGAGGATGAACTGTAGTTCTATGGTTTATGGACTAAATGGGTGAAATAGGTGAAAGATTTCAGCTATATTGTGTTATCAGACCTAGTGAGATAGGGTGATGTGGGATCACCCCGAGTATATTCTTGGTAAGGTCATTCAGCTACTAGGTTGCTCTTAGTACAACTCTGGGTACGCTCGAGGACGGGCGTTTGTTTAAGTTGGGGAGGATGTGACGACCCGACCCGTCGTCTTATGTGTCACCACCCCGTTTTTCCCGTGTTATGCTTCAATATGCTTCATTATATGTGTTTGTAGAGTTCAAAGTGATTCGGACAGGGTTTGGTTGGAATTGAGACAATTAGTTCTTTAAGAGAAGACTAGTTTGGAAAAGTCAACCGAAAGTTGACTGAGTGGTTAGAGGGATCTGATGTGGATTCCGGTGATTCGCTTAGCCTTGGGTATTGATTTGTGACTTAGGAGAGCGATCAAAATTGAATTTGGAGGTCCGATGTAGAATTACGCTTGAATTGGAGAAGTTTGGATTTTGGCGGATTCCGGTTGATAGGTGAGATTTTTATCCGTGGGTCAAAAATGGAATTTCGAGAGTTTCTGTAGCTTCTTTAGGTGAGTTTAGATATCTTTGAAAATTTTCAGGTCATTCGGATGTCGTTTGGTCGGGATTTTGATCGAGTATGAGTTTCGAAAGTTTTAAGAAATTTAGGCTTGAATCCATGATAATTTGATAAGTTTTGTGTTGTTGTATATGTTTTTATAATTGGAGCAAGTTTGTATGATGTTTTGGAGGAGGTTGGTGTTTTTTATTGAGCTCCTAGGGGGCCTCGGGGTGATTTCAGATGATTTCTGGGAAATTTGGACTTACGAAATTCTGCAGAAAACGCAACAGCAGTTCAGCATGAATTTGGGCATCGCGATCGCGTGAGTTGGGTTGTGGGCCTGTGATGTTGGTCTTCGCGTTCGCATGTTCTGGGTCGCATTCACGTAGGGTGGACCCTTTGTTCAATGCGATCGCAGTCTGGGTGATGCTATCGCGTAGGGTTAGAAAGGGCCAAATATTTTTTTTGATTGCGATCGCGGGAGGACCCACGCAATCGCATAGAAGGATTTCCCTAGGCAGATCAGTTTATGTTTAAACATTTCATCCGCGACTTGGGTTTATTTTCCTCCATTTTTGAGCAAGCTTGGGAGATTTTGGCAAGGAATTAAGAGGGTTTTGACTGGGAATCGATTGGAGGTAAGTTTTATGAGTTAAATACATCTCTTCATCAAAGAATCATCCATTAATTCTCTGAATTTGGGTATAAAATGAAGAAACTAGGGCTTAAGTTTTTGATATTTCAAATTGGGATTTGATAGTTCATTTGAGTTCGGATTTGGGAGCTCTTGGTATGTATGAACTCGTGGCGAGACGAGGATTCCGGAAATGTAAGTTTCGTAATTTTTCGACAAGCGGTCCCGGGGCTCGAGTTTTGCTAGTTTTGAGGTTCTTGCTATAATTCGATTGTTTTCGATTGGGTATTGTCCCATTTGCATATTCTGATGTATTCACTCCATTGTTGGCTCGATTCGACGCGCGTGGAGGCTGATATGAGGGGCAAAGGCATCGCGAGCTTGAGATTTTGCCGGTTCAAGGGGAGTAACACTTGGGAATGATATCTTTAGTGTTTGAAACCCCGGATTTGCACATTTTAGTGTTGTATTGTGGTGACTTGCACGCTGGACCTGAGCGTGGGGAAGAGCACCGTTGGATTGTGACTTGGTCCGTCCCGGTTGTTGGTTTTACCGCGAAATTGTAAATGATTTATTGTTATCATTATGACTTGGGCTCATTGCCATACTTGGGGCTTATTGCCGATTATTTTGGGAATACCGAATCGGATAACGTTGAAGATCCAATCCACCTCTACGCCCACCCAAGTTGCTTAACTTTTTTTACTGTAGATGCATATACATTTTGTATTAGTTATCCACTTGATATATGTTTTACTTTCTATTACACTTGATATATATATATATATATATATATATATATATATATATAGATATATATATATATATATATATATATATATATATATATTCTGTTATAAAATACAAGCAATGCAGTAAAATATAAATAAGAAGAGATAGAAAGAGGGGAGAAGAGTTGTCTTCTTTCACTTTGGTGTACATTTTTATTGCAATTACAGGGCCTCTTATAGGCATAAAAAATAAAGATGATGGACATAAAATAGGAGATTTAAGCTTTAATATATTCACAACATGGGCATCCAATAATTATTTATAACACTCCCCTTTGGATGTTCATATAAGATAATGTGCCTCATTAAGAACTTACAAAGAAAAACTGGGATGTACATAGTTATTAATAATATGCATTGTTTGTTGCCTCATTAAAAACCTTACCAGGAAAACTCAGTGAGACAAAACCTTGGTTAAGGAAAAGAGTGCAGCGTGTAGTTACTCCCCCTGATGAAAAATCACTTAACGTCTCGAAGACGACGCATTCCAATCTTATATATCAGCTTTTCAAATATTGAGGTTGGCAATGCCTTAGTGAACAGATCAATCAAATCATCACTTGAACGAACTTATTGTACATCTATTTCACCATTCTTCTGAAGATCGTGAGTGAAAAAGAATTTTGGTGAAATGTGTTTTGTTCTATCTCCTTTGCTATATCCTCCTTTCAATTGAGCTATGCATGCAACATTGTCTTCATACAATATTGTTGGAATATTCTCTTTCGAAGAAAGACCACATATTTGTTGAATGTGTTGACTTATCGATCTCAACCAAACGCATTCTCGGCTTGCTTCGTGAATGGCTATTATCTCTGCATAATTTAAAAAAGTAGCAACCATAGCTTGTTTTGTTGAATGCCATGATATTTTTGTACCTCCACTTGTAAATAAATAGCCTGTCTGAGATCAACCTTTGTGTGGATCAGACAAACATCCTATATTTGCATAACCCATCAATGATGGCTTGGATTCATTTGAATAAATAAACCCATATCAATGGTCCCTTGGAGGTATTTGAATATATGTTTCATACCATTCTAGTGTCTTTGTGTTGGAGAAGAACTAAATCTTGCGAATAAGCTTACTAAAAAAGCTATATTAGGTCGAGGATTATTGGCAAGATACATTAATGGCTCAATTGCACTTAGATATGGTACTTTGGCACAAAAAATCTCTTCATCATTTTCATGAGGTCGGAATGAATCTTTTTTTATATCAAGTGATCTCACAACCATCGGGGTACTCAACGGATGTGCTTTATCCATATAGAATTGCTTTAAAATCTTTTTGGTGTATGTTGATTGATGGACAAATATTCCATCTTTCATATACTCAATTTGTAGACCAAGATAAAATTTTGTCTCTCCAAGATCTTTCATTTCAAATTCTTTCTTCAAACAGTCTACTGTTTTTGGGAGCTCCCCATGAGTTCCAATGATATTTAAATCATCAAAATACACAGAGATTAGAACAAATTCAAATCCAGACCTTTTCATAAATACACAAGGACATATTGGATCATTCTTATACCCTTCTTTCAATAGGTATTCACTCAGGCGATTGTACCACAAACGACCTGATTATTTCAATCCGTATAAAGATTTCTAAAGCTTTATTGAACAAGTTTCTCGAAAAACTTTTATATGCTTCTAGTTTTTTAATTCCCTGAGGTACTTTCAGAAATATTTTGTTGTCTAATGACCCATAAAAATAGGCTGTAACAACATCCATTAAATGCATATCAATTTTTTCTTATACTGCCATATTTATGAGATACCTGAAGGTGATAACATCCACTACAGGAGAATGTATCTCCATATAATCAATGCCAGACTTTTGAAAAAACCCATGTACCACAAGTCGTGCTTCATATCTAACGACTTCATTTTTATCATTTCGTTTTTGCACAAAAACTCATTTATACACTACTTGCTTTATGCCTTCAGGTGTTCGAACTATGGGTTCGAAGACTTCACGTTTTCCAAATGAAGTTAACACTGCCTAGATATCTTCTTTTCATTTTGGCCAATCATTTCTCTGTCTATATTCATCAATAGATTTTGTTTCAAGATCCTCATCTTGTTGCATTATTTCAATAGCAACATTATAAGCAAAAATATTATCGATAACAATATTATTTCGGTACCATCTTTTCCGGGTTGAGACGTAACTTATTGATATCTCTTCATTCTCATTATTTTCAGGTACCTGAACCTCCCCTAAGGTCTTATCATTTGTTACGTCTTGGGGCTCTTCTTTAGCCACTACTCCGTGTTATGTTCACTTTGATCATTTTCTCCTTTTCTTCTTCGAGAATTTGTATCTTTAGAACTGATTGGTCTACCACGTTTCAAGCATGGCTTAGACTCATTTGCTTTAATTAATTGTCCTACCGGGATATCAACTCGAATTGGAGCATTAGTAGCTGGAATATGTGACTTGGTCACCCTTGGTAGGTTAGTAAATACATCTGGTAATTGATTTGCAATATTTTGCAAATGAATAATCTTTTGAACCTTTTGTTCACATTGAATTGTTCGAGGATCTAAATGAGACAGTGATAATGCATTCCAATCTATATTCTTTTTTAGCTGTTGATTTTCTCCCCCTAATGTTGGATATACTGATTCATCAAAATGGCAATCAGAAAATCTTACCGTAAATAAATTTCCTACCGGCTCTAGATATTTTATAATTGAAAGAGATTCATATCAACATATATCCCCAGCCTTCTTTTAAGATCCATCTTTGTGCGTTGTGGTGGAGCAATTGGAACATATATCGCACAATCAAAGATCCTAAGATGGGAAATATTTAGCTCCTGACCAAAAGCCAATTGCAATGGGGAGACTTTATGATAACTTGTGGTCCTTATCCGCACAAGTGATGCTGTGTGCAAAATAGCATGACCTCATACTGAAATGGCAAGTTTTGTTCTCATAAGCATTGGCCTAGCAATTAATTGGAGGCGTTTGATCATTGATTCTACTAGACCATTTTGTATGAACATGAGCAACCGGATGCTCAATTGTTATCCCAGTTAAAATATAATAATTATTAAAGGCTTGGGATGTAAACTCACCGGCATTATCAAGACGAATTGTCTTAATTGCATAATCTGGAAATTGTGCTCTTAGCTTTATTATTTGAGCCAACAATCTCGCAAATGCCACATTGCGAGTTGATAGTAAGCACACATGTGACATCTTGTAGATGCATCTATCAAAACCATATAATATTTGAATGATCCACATGAAGGGCGAATGGGCCCACATATATCACCCTGTACACGTTCCAGAAATGCAGGGGATTCCATCCTAACTTTAATAGTTGATGGTCTAATAAATAATTTTCCTTGAAAACATGAAGCACACGAGAATTCCTTAAATTGAAGAATCTTCTGATTCTTCATTGCATCTCCATGTGAATTCCCAATTATTTTATGCATCATATTAAAACCAGGATGGCCCAATGGTCATGACAAATAATAAAAATATATTGATTAGTAACCTTTTTGTTTACTACGACATGTGTTTCAGTCCTGCTAATACTTGTGTAGTATAAACCGGAGGAAAGAGCAGGTAACATTTCAAGCACATATTTCTTACCGGACATTATTGTATTACTATAAAGATATTCAGTATTTTCGTCAGTTGTAGTCTCAATATGATAGTCATATTTGCGAATATCTTTGAAACATAACAACTTTCTTTGAGATTTACTACAATATAGTGCTTTATCAATAGCCAAATTTGTTCCTCCTGGTAGTAATAAATTGGCTCTTCCGAACCTTCAATTAATCTTGTACTACCGGATATTGTATTAACATTCGCTTCTTTCATCACCAAATAAGAGAAATATCTCTTATCTTTTAAAATAGTGTGTGTTGTAGCACTATCCAGTAGACATATATCATCTTATTAATTTTGAGTCCAATTGAAGAGTGGGAAATTTCATATTCTTCATAAAAACAGATAAATAATATATCATAAGAAATATGAAAAACAAGAATAAAAACAATATACTAAGAAATACATTAGTAATGCAAAAACTAGTAACACATGATGCATTAGGAAAATACACTCAAGAAAAATAAACTAGTTGTAAATACAAAAATAACAACTTTATAGCTTCATTCCCCAGTAAGATGATTAGTTCTTCAATCAATATCATCAAAGAAGTCTCCAGCTTCAAATGAGTAATATTTGTTAGGCCTTTAAATCATCATCTTTATATGCAGGATCTGCCTTAAAATCACATTTATTTGAGGGACCTGCTTCATCATCATTATTTTGAAAGGTTAAGTGTGCCTCCACATTATTTTCCCTTTTATTGAGGGAGGCTTGATCAATTTTGACAAAATATTCTGGCATACGACAAATACTTTCTCAATGACCTCTCAAACCACATCGGTGACACATACTAGTTTTACCTTTTGAATGATTAATTTTAGAACTCTTATTGTTCTCCAATTTATTTCCACCATAATGACGATAATCGTTCCGCCTCTGCCACTTCCACATTTACGACCATGTTCGCACCATGGTAATTATTTTGTTTTCTTTCAAACTTATCATGTGTTGTTACAACATTCACTTTCAGAAATGGAGCTGACCTAGTGGGACGGGCTTCATGTTTTTTCATTAATAGAGTATTATTCTGCTTTGCTACAAGTAGGCAAGTGATTAATTCAGAATATTTCTTAAAACCCTTTTCACGGTATTGTTGTTGTAGCACCATATTTGAAGCGTGGAAAATAGAAAATATTTTTTCCAATAACTCCTCATCTGTGATAGTGTCTCCACATAATTTTAATAGATAACTTATCTTAAAGATACCATAATTATACTCACTTATGGTTTTAAATTCTTGCAACCTTAAACGTATTCACTCATACCGAGTTTTCGGCAATTCCGTAAGTTTTAGGTGGTCATACCGATCCTTCAAATTAATCCATAATTCAAGTGGATCTTTTATGGTCAAATATTCAGTTTGCAACCTTTCATGTAGATGATGACGAAGGAAAATAATGGCATTCGCTTTATCCTGATTGATGCTTCATTTCCTTGTATAATAGTATTTCCAAGACCTTTAGTGTCAAGGTGAATTTCAGAATCAAGGACCCATGATAAATAGTTCTTCCCGGTGATGTCAAGTGCCATAAATTCAAGTTTTGATAAATTTGACATAGTGAAAACTTGATAAAAATATGGCTCAACCTAGCGGGAGCTAAGGATAAATTTAGAGCTTCGTGCCGATAACGTGTTATAAAATAAAAGCAATGCAGTAATATATTAATAAGAGATAGAGAGAGGGGAGAAGAGTTTTCTTCTTTCACTTTGGTGTACATTTCCATTGCAATTACATGGCCTTTTATAGGCATGAAAAGTAAAGATAATGGACATAAAATAGAAAATTTAATCTTTAAGATATGCACAACATAGACATCCAATATAGCATCCTATGTAGTATCCAATATACAAATTATTCATAACACTTTCTAATGGTGGAACTTGGGGGAAATTCCTGTTAACTGAGAGATGCACTATAAATATTTAAACATTAAAAGCCACTGGAGGGGGGGGAAACAATTGTATTTAAATAAATTACAAAAATATAGTATTAAAATAATCAACCTGGTAATGTTAGTGTCACCGAATTCTTACATTGAAACTCCCGATTGAGTCTACAACAACAACAACAACAACTATCCAGTATATTCCCACCAGGTGGGGTCTGGGGAGGGTAATATATAGACGAGCCCTACCCCTGCCCGAAAGGGCAGAGAGGCTGTTTCCAGTCGACCCTCGGCGTATAGGATAAAAAAGGGAAAGCTGCATTAAGAAACAAGGTAAAATTAGAAACACAAGCAAGACAAAACAAAATAATAAAGCACAAGTACTCCCGCAGAAATAACGTAAATAATTATGAAAACATAAGCAACATAAATACAGTCGCATGCAATAATAACAGGCAGTCCCGATTGAGTCTCTTGATTATAATTCTTTCATTTATGAAGACTTGGTTGTTTGCTCAAAAATCATCATATACTTTACGAGTATAAAACAATACAAATAAATCAAAGAAAAATTATAATAAATCATAATAATTCATTGGACCAAATGAAAGAGGCAAAATAAGTACTCAGAATTAGGAGTGGAAACATTAAATGCTTTTATTGATAACATTGAGTTAGTCTACCTCTCCATGGAGAGGTTCAGAGCCTTACAATGGTGTTCCCCTTTCCCTTAAAATAGGTCTTGTTGTATCTCTGCTCTCTCTACTGAATAGTAGCGAAGAAGAACCCCATTTCTAGGGTTCCCTCTCTTAATATTTATAGTTGTGAGCTTCATGAACTGTCAATAAGTGATCGTGACCATGCCATGAACTCATCTTTATGATGGTGAATAGGTCGTGGCCTTATTGGTCGAATCAGCTAGGGTTAAATACCATTGGCTCTGAGTGGTCATACACCTTATTAATCATGACTTAGCTTAAATTGGGATTAACTTTGTTAATTATCATGGGGTCGGATTCCGACCTATACAGTTAGTCCCTCCGCTTATTGAGGTCGTTCCTTGGTCGATCTTGATGAGCGGACTTCATCGACTGTAGTTCGAGAAACTCGGATAGGGTGGTCAACTGTTGCTTCGGTCGGGACCGATTTCTCTTCCTGCGACCCTAACAATTTATATACTGGAGATGGCCTTAGCCTTACTACTGCCGACGACCTTAGCCGTTTGATATATTGGAGATGGCCTTAGCCTTAATACTATCGAAGGCCTTAGAAATTTGATACATTGGAGATGGCCTTAGCCTTAAATACTATCGACGTCCTTAGCCGTTAGGTATAATGGAGACTGCCTTATGGAATATTAGTGTTTTGTTATTGTGTTTCATCGTCATTCGATCAAGGTCAACCTCTCCTCTTTGGCGAAGGCATTTAGCCTTTTATATTAATTCGAGTTAGGTCGTTCTTTATTGTGCTTTGAAACTTACGTTTGCTTGGGGGCATAGTCGTCGATCACGGCAGTCGGGTATTATGTTGTGCGGCCGAGGAGAGCAAGAATGTGCTTGATACACTTTTGGTAATTTCTGAAATTTCTAGGGCTCACGAAACATCCCCTCAGCACCACAGGTCTGTATGACCGTTTCGACGACAAGGCGCCGGTTGGTAACTGAAAAGTCACTTCGTGGAGCCTCTCATAATGACGCATGTTTCTGTAAAAACAAATTGTTTTATTGTTGGTCATGTAGTTAATCATGGCTATTGGGGTTCGTGAAAGCCACTTCTGTGCTTATAAATAAAGGGTTGAGACATTTATTTTTCACATTCTTATTGTTGGTCTGAGGAATATTTTGAAGAAAACTCTTTTTCTTGCTAATTCATCTTCCTCTTTTTTCTTCGATTGTGACAACTTCTATTTTGCCCATCAAATATAATCTTGTTCTTGTCAGTGAATCAGTGATGACAAGCAGTTCTTCTCAAAATGTACTTCCGGCAAATTTTTTAGTTAGTTTTCCGATGGTCGAGGGACCACCTCTGGTAATGGGAGGTGCGGGACCGACGGAGATCGACGAAGCTCCGTCGATTGATGAGATATTATCTCTTCCTGGAGGCCTGATAATTAACTTTACCGACGATGGTGGAGAGTATCGGGTGGATGAAGCCCCATTAATGGGGGAAGTTGGGATGGCCCAACTATGGGAATAGAGGGGAATCCCCAATTATGCCGACATCGTTCTCGCTAGGAGCGAAGAGAAGGTACATACCAACCGCAGGGGGTACTGCGTCTTCTACGCATATCCCTTCAAGTTGGGATTTAAGCTTCCTCTCCCCATGCTGGTAGTTGATTTTTGCCGCTATTACGGGGTGTGCCCGGGTTAGCTTGCTCCTTCTCTTTACAAATTGATGGCGATGTTCATCATGTATGCGGAACTGGCTAGTAGGAAGGACACGCTGCAGCACGTGCTTAGTCTTTACGCTCCCTAGAGGGTCTGTGGTACCATGATTCGAGCACGTCCTTGAGGGTCAAGGGGCCTTACCATAGAACTGGATGACGAGGCCGGGCTTCGCCCTTTTGAGCATTTCTTCTATATCAAGACTAACCATGTAACAATCCAATCGGTCGTTTTGAGCCCTAACGCATCGTTCAGCAGTCTGACACCATGAGAAGCTTCATTTTCGGTGCTATGACTTGACACATGGTCGGAATTGAAATTTAGGAAGATCGGAGTTAAATTTGAATGAAAATTCTCGTTCAGAAGCCTTAAGTTGAAAGAATGAACTAGGATTTGATTTTTTGAGTAAATGACCTTGGAATCGGGATCTGAAGGTTCCAACAGGTTTGTATGATGATTTCGGACTTGGGCGTATACCCTGTGCGGGTTTTGGATAACCCAAGAGCATTTTGGAATCAATTGTGGAAGTTAGCATTTTGGAAGAAATTTCTTATGTTTGGCTTGAAGTGTATTTCATTGTTATCGATATTCATTTTGGGATTCCGAGACTGGGAGTAGCTCCATATGGTGATTCTGGAGTTGGGACCGCGATCAGAAGTGAATTCGGAGGTCCGTAGGTCGTTTTGAAGCCATTTGGCTAAAGATAGAAATTTCAAGGTTTTTTAGAAGTTTGACCGGAAGTTGGCTTTTTGATATCGGGGTTGGATTCTGATTCCGGAAGTTAGAATAGGTCTGTAATGTCAAATATGACCTATGTGCAAAATTTGAGGTCAATTGGATATGATTTGATATGTTTAAATCTCGGATGTAGAAGTTGGAAAGTTTAAAGTTCATAAAGCTCAAATCAAGGTGTAATTCATGGTTTTAGCGTTGTTTGATGTGATTTGAGGCATCGAGAAAGTCCATAATGTATTATGGGATTTTTTGGTATGATTGGTTGAGGTACGGGGACTTCGAGTGGATTCCGGGTAGTTAACGGATCGGAATTTGGATTATTGGAAAAGCTAAGTTAGCTGGTATCTAGTATTTTTGCTTTTGCATAAATGGGATTATGTGTACCTGTGTTGCATGCATGGTTCGCGAGCAGGGCATGTGTTTATTCTGGAATGTGCTGAACGCCTCGTCAGATTAAATAGACGCATCTATAATTCAGGCCGCTCGACCCTCAGTAGTGCACAATTTTCTTTTTTAATTTCTCAATTCGCTATAATTTGCTTGTTTAAATGTATTACTTATGGTGATACAGGTAATATGGATTCATATGTGGTCCTAACTTGTCGATATCAGGAGAAAAAAAGCACTGTTGCATCAGGTACAATGTCATAATTCATTTGGTTAAGTGTCTTAATATTATTAGTTTCACATTTATTAAAGAAAAAAATGAAGTTTGATTAATGAAATTTATGATAATCTTGATTTTGGTTTTCCATAGGGAAGGGTTGTGAACCTGAATGGAATGAAAACTTTATTTTCTCTATTTCTGAGGGAGTTGAAGAACTGTTCTTGAAGATAATGGACAGTGATTATGTAGGTGAAGACGACTTCGTAGGAAAAGCCAAGTAAGTACTAATTTAGAGGAGAATCTAAAATTCATATATTTTTTTGTATAAACATAGTCTGAGTCTGATATATGGTCTAAGTTGGTCTAAGTTTTATATATATATATATATATATATATATATATATATATATATATGACGCTTGGGTTGTACGAGCCCCTCCGTAGTCTAAAACCCCAGATAGAGCGCAACTACCCATATGGATCGGGCTGCATGTTCCGCAGTGTCATGCATTGCATTGCACTGCACATCATACATTTATTTATTGTTGCTTTATCTGTATATCTCTGAGGCTTGTACTGTATAAAACTGCTAGATAGCTGGCTGAGGATATAATTTGATATGTTTAAATATCGAATGTAGAAGTTGAAAAGTTCAAAGTTCATAAAGCTCAAATCGAGGTGTAATTCATGGTTTTATCGTTGTTTGATGTGATTTGAGGTATCGAGAAAGTCCATATTTTGGGATTTGTTGGTATGATTGGTTGAGGTACGGGGACTTCGAGTGGATTCCAGGTAGTTAACGGATCGGAATTTGGATTATTGGAAAAGCTAAGTTAGCTGGTATCTAGTATTTTTGCTTTTGCATAAATGGGACCATAGAAGCGGCCCCACAGAAGCGAGGAAGAAGCCGCAGAAGCGGACGAGGGTGAGGGCAGCCAGGACCGCAAAAGCGGCCCTTGATCCGTTGATGCGGAACCGCAGAAGCAATAGGATGACCGCAAAAGCGGAAGGCCTGGAGTGGATGGGAGCCACAGAAGTGGGATCGCGGAAGCGGACAGGGTTCCGCAGAAGCAAAAATATCTGGAGGTAGAGGGTTGTTTTAAAAGTCAAATTTTGGTCATTTCTCTCACAATTTTCATTGCTTGGGCGATTTTTTGGGAGCTTCAAGAAGGGGTTTTTGTCGTTAATGATTGAGGTAAGTTATCCCCACCTAATTTGAGTTAAATATATTAATTTTGTGTGAATTTGGGCATGAAAATTAGTGTAAAATTGAGATTTTGGTGAAACCTAGAAAATTATATTCTTGGATTTTAACCACGATTTTGAGTATGAAATTAAAAGAAAATTATATATTTGAGTTTCAAAGGCCATCGGCAAAGTTTATGTTCAAAACATTTTGGATTTCCGGGCACGTGGGCCCGAGGGAATTTTTGTCAACTTTTCGCTCGGAGTTAGGAATTGCTATAAATTGGGCTGTAAAGTATAATTTAGCATATATTAATGGATTTGTACGATTGTTGGCTAGTTTTGGAGCATTGTACGTTAATGCTAGTCTTTGGAGAGAATGTAGAATGCTGGTTATGGATCTTCAGGGTGAGGTGAGTCTCCTTTCTAATCTTGTGAGGGGGAATTTACCCCATAGGTGAGCTAAATTGATTATGTGCTCCTATTTGTGGAGGCTACGTACACACGATGTGATGAGATTCCGTGCGTAGCTACTATTATGCTACTGTCCGGATAGTCTAGAACCCAAAAGCATGTTATACTTGCATTATTGTGAACCCATTGATGGCTTGAAATACCTAAATCATATTAAATTAGTAAATGAATTTCAAAGTGATTAAGCTTCATTTCTTAAAAATTGTTAAAGGAGAATTGGTTTCACTTGAGTAAATATTCCCCGATAAGCTCTTATTTGACTGATTGAACATGTATTCTTTATGTGTACCTGTGTTGCATGCATGGCTCGCGAGCAGGGTATGTGTTTCTTTCTGGAATGTGCCGAACGCCTCGGCAGATTAAATAGATATATCTATAATTCAGGCCGCTCGACCCTCAGTAGTGCACAATTTCCCTTTTTAATTTCTCAATTCGCTATAATTTGCTTATTTAAATTTATTACTTATGGTGATACAGGTAATATGGATCCATATGTAGTCCTAACTTGTCGATCTCAGGAGAAAACAAGCATTGTTGCATCAGGTACAATGTCATAATTCATTTGGTTAAGTGTCAAATATTATTAGTTTCACATTTATTAAAGAAAAAAAAGAAGTTTGATTAATGAAATTTATGATAATCTTGATTTTGGTTTTCCATAGGGAAGGGTTGTGAACCTGAATGGAATGAAAATTTTATTTTTCTCTATTTCTGAGGGTGTTGAAGAACTGTTCTTGAAGATAATGGATAGTGATTATGTAGGTGAAGACGACTTCGTAGGAGAAGCCAAGTAAGTGCTAATTTAGAGGCGAATCTAAAATTTATATTTTTTTGTATAAACATAGTCTGAGTCTGATAGTATGGTCTAAGTTATATATATATATGGCGCTTGGGCTTTACGAGCCCCTCCGGAGTTTAAAACCCCACAATGAGCGCGACTACCCATAAGGATCGGGCTGCACGTTCCGCAGTGTCATGCATTGCATTGCACATCATGCATTTATTTATTGTCGCTTTATCTGTATATCTCTGAGGCTTGTACTGTATAGAACTGCTAGATAGCTTTATTTTGTGTTATTTTTTATTTTCTTATTTTCAGTTTTTTAATACATGCTTATTACTCGCTGAGTTGGTAGACTCACCCCATACTCCCTGCACCTTGTGTGCAGATCCAGGTACTCCAGAGACCTAGTGTTGCTGCTGGTGATTACCCGAGCTATTCAGAGTATTGAGGTAGTTGCCCAGCGTCCGCAGGACCACTTACTCTGTTTCTATCAGTCATGTTCTTTTTTTGCTATTTTGTCAAATTTTGTATCATTCCGTTCAGACTTGTATTTTGTATTGTTAGAGGCTCTGTACTCGTGACTCCTCGATTTTTGGGAGAATTATTGTTCTTGGTCAGCTATGTTTTCAGCGGTATTGTCTATCCCTGGTTGGGAGTTTCATATTAAATTCGTTGTGATATCTTAAATTGTTTCATGTTGGCTGGAATGTCGTTCTTGGTTGTGGTGGTGGGGCTTGCCCAGGGCGCCAACACGACCGGGTTTGGGGTCGTGACACATGATAAGCCCTTCATTGAATTGTTGTAGAAGAAAAATCAACATTCATGTAGAGAATATGTTGGCAAGAATGACATAATAAGCGTACTTGTAGAAATGCTCCACGTTGAAATTAGTTCACATTCTGACTTGTATTAATGAAAAACAATTTGTTATAGATTTCTGTGTCATTTCAAATATATTTTGGATATACTTACTTGGTGTATTAAATCTGAAAACATAATTAAAATACGACCATTGTATCTTCATTATATATGAATATAGATGAATACAATCATTGAATACATTGAACTGATGATTCTTTTTGGAATACATATAGTACATCAGAGGGTTAATATAATTTATAAATGTTAAATACATGTATTCAACTACACTTGAATACAAATTATGACAATCTGTTATTACAATCAGTTATATACAAAAGTCATATTCAAAATAAAGCTGAATACATATCAATACAATATATCATACAAATATGAAGGTGTAAAAATACCTGCTGAAAATATGTGAACATAATCTGGTGAATACATATAAATACAACTTAATGAATATAGATAAATATATCATGTTGAATACTGACTAATATAATACGATGAATACATATCATTACAACATGTTGCATATATACTAATAGGTGATGTGCCTAAAAAATTTTGAAGGTGCTTTGCTCTCGTTTACGACATCAGCGCCTATCTTCCGTATAGCATATTTCCAAAGGAGTGCACGATATCTTTGGCGGAGAAAATTGGTATCAAATTTTACTTGTAGAACCTGCCCAACTGTGCTAAGAAACTCTGTGTATGCCGCGACATGTACCCCACAATTCCTGAAATTAGAACTTTATAGTTTATACTGTTTTGGAGTAAGCTTTTCTTTGCGATCGAATACTATGTTTGTGTTTGTATATGAACAAATATGCGGTGATAATCTTGGCGGGTGTTTCACAAACAATTTAATTTCCTGCATACAAACAAGAATTATAAAAAGTTTTTATATTCATCATCAATATATAAACTCATTAAGTGTTATGAATACATATAAAATACAACAAGATACAATTAAATATTGAAATACATATTAATACCATTTAGTACAAAACAGTGAATCAAGGAAAACTGTAATTAATGCGTAAATACATGAATGTAAATTAGTACACATCTAAATACATTTAAATACAACATATAATATTCAAGTAAGCACAACTCAGTTAATGATATTGTAAATGTGCAAATGAGTTCTGAATTTTTTTATGTTTATGAATACAACTTAATACATACGAATACATCATCATAATTATAAAATCACATGAATAATACAGAACTCCAGCAACCCTTTTCTATATATTTTTGAATTCCTCCACTTCAGTAAAAAAACATAGAAGAAGATCAAAAAATCATATACACACACATATCTGTAGCCGATGACCACAAAAATTCTCTCATCAGTAACGAGAAAGAGGGCCCATCAAAATTGAGAATTTTGGTGGGTATACCTCTTTTTACCATCTTGTGTGACGTTGAATCCGGCATTGGAAAGAAAATTGAAAGCTTTCTGATGAGTAAACAATAACAACAGTTATTGTTTTAGAAGCAAAGAAAAATTTATATCAAAATCAAAAAAACTGAATAATTGTATCAAAATCTAAGAAGCTTAATACTTACCCCCAAGAACTTGTATCAGGAATAATACCGTAATTTTAGAGAAAAAATAACTGGAGAGTGATAATGGGGGAAACCTAGGGAATTTGGGTGGGAGAAGAAGTCTGAATCGTGGGTTTGTGGGAGAAGAGAGTAAAGTGTATGCAAAAGAGAGAGAGAACGTGGTTCGATTTTGATACAGATTTTACGGTAATTAAGTGAGAAAATTCAAAAAAGGAAAGAGAAAAATATTATTTAGTATATATGGTGTCTTAGATATAGGATGTAACTATAATTAGATATTTTACTATAAAGGATAAAAGGTATCTATAGAATATAATATTTTAAAATGATATTTATTTAAAATAAATAGGGTATTAAGCTTTTCTATAGGGCCTAAAATTTCCATAATGCCTAATTCCTAAATCAAAAATCTAGACCTGGACGCTCAAAAGAGGAGCCCCAACCGTTTTTCTTCTTCATCACCTTCACCCCATCTCCAAACACACCCCGCCAAGCACACAGCGATTTCCTTTGTTTGCTTCTTCTGTGTCAGCTTCCATTTTCCTGATCATCTTAGAAATGTTGTTGCTGCACCTATCCCACCTGGTCCTTATTCTGATCCTGCACCAATCAAACTTAGACACAGGATTGGGCGTGGATACTTTGGTGATGTTTGGTCAGCCACACATCATCAGTCAGCTACTGATTACGATGAGAATCATGAAGTAGCTATAAGATTTTACATCCTATAAATGAGGATCAAGTAAAAGCCTTCTTAAGTAATTTGAGGAGTTATGGGTAAATTTGAAATCTAAACAACTCCAAAATGTTTGTTGGTTGCATGGCATCTCTGTAATATCTGGAAAGATCTGTATAGCTATGAGATCCTATGAGGGGTCAGTTGGTGACAAAATGGCTCGGCTGAAAGGAGGGAAGCTGATGTTCTTAGGTCGTTGTCTTGACCATTTATTAGGAAGGTTTCAAGCACGCTCTGTTAACAGATATTTTGAGGTTTTATTTTATCGTCGATTTGGGTTTCGAGCGTTTCGGTGTCAATTCGAGGTTTCGGTTCACAATTTTAATTTATCAATTCGAGATTTTGCTCCTCGGATTGTTGCTTTATTTAGCCCGATTGATTTATAACTTTCACCAATAAAAGGTCCATTTCTTTAGTTTTTATTCTCATTTCATTGTGTTATGATAGCTTGGTGTGCGTATTGGTTGATTTGTGATTCTACTTTATTTGAATAACAAGTCTTAGTTTTCGTTTAAATTGTTTTACCTAGTTTTTATTTCGATTGTGATGTGCGTAGTCTTAGTTCTGAATAAATGCTTTTAATTAGGTAGATGGAAAATTTTGAGTAGTTTCTTTCTTGGCAAGGAATAAGAATAGGGCATAAGATGAGTCTTGTACCATAAAGAATCTGGCCAAGTAATAGATCATGTAAGCTAGCCTATTTATCCCCCAATAATATCTCATTCGTAAATTTAGCATCACAACAATCTCAAAGCAGTTTAGAAAAAAAATTCATAAACATTCATAGTTTGTTTTACGCGCATTATATAAATTATCATAGCTACGGGTACAGTTCCATGACGTAGTTTGTGATACATAACTTTTCAAATTCGGGGGTACATTTATGTGACCCCGCCATAACTTCTAGTAATGTTAATAAAATAAGCATGTTGTAGAACATGGGTACGGTTCTCGTGACACGATTCGCAATATTCATCAAAAAAACAAGTGTACGACAATCGTAACTTGTTCCAGAATAATTTCATAAATAATTAAAAGTTATTAAAAAGCTAAAAAGTCACAATAGGTATAAAATATGTAATTAATCAGATAATTAGGCCAATATTAATAGTTGAGCGAAAATGTCTAACACCTTCTCCCGAATTAACAGAATTCCTTACATGCATTTCTGTGTTCTAGACCATAAATTAAGAGTCAACTTTCTTCGATTCGGAATTTTAAACTAGTGACTTGGACACCATAAATTATTTGAAATGGCGACTCTAATTCTAATAATTAATTCCATTTCGATTGTCACTTTAGTTAAAAGAACTCCCTTTTATATATTCCTTTTGGGATAGAAGAAGGAGGTGTAACAGATGGCACAATATGGTTAATAAACTACGTAGTGACAAATTATTGAGCTGCAGCCCATATTCAACCGTGCCAATTGGTCACCAGGAAAAGAGAAATGCATATATTTAGTCGCTCCCAAAATAATTAATATATATATATATATATATATATATATATATATATATATATAGTTTGACTTAAATAGAAAAGATTTCTATTTAAAAAGAAAAGATTTCCTTAGTGTTTTGTTTAGAACTTCAATTAAATAGAAAAGATTTCTCAGTCCGATCATATTTGTTCAATGGAGATCACTAGCTAGCTTGAAACACAAGCTTCATGTAATTCGAGCTACCAAAGTTGTACCATGTTGCCCCACTTATTCAACAATAAACATGTACTATATTGTCATTCCGATATTTACATCAAAGCGTATCAACTTAATTATTATAATTAAGTGAATTTATTAGGTGAGAAAATATATTGATTACCATGATTTAATTGATAGTGTCCACACGTCATGTATTTAATAATTTAGTATAAATATTTAATATTTATCTTGCGGTTAGGTATACACTTTTAACCTTCACTTCCCTTGGTATTAGGTAAGCTAAGAAAATAAACGCAATTAGAGGGAAATTGCATGTGAGTTTGCTTATGATCTCTTGACACTCTATTCTCCATAGTTGACCAAATTAACATGTGCTTTGTTTCATCCTCAACCCCCTCTCCTCCCCCAATTTTCTCTTTTAAGTTAATTAATACACAGATTTTAAGCGCTATTTAACTACTACTATTTAAAGTTAATATTAATCAAATGGAAGAAGGATATTTTTACTACTTTAACATATTATAATAAGTAAGTAATTTATCATTTTTATTAGATTCTTAATTTACGTTTATATTAGAACAACAGATTGAAACTAATGGGAAAAGGTACAAAGAGATACCATGTGATTTTTCATATGCTAGATCCAGTACGGATGCAGGATTTTTCGTATGTAAGATTTTGAATCTCCTTGACCATTAAGCTAAACTTTTAGGTTGTATTAAGGAGGTTCAAAACTTAATATATATATAGGTAAAAATAGATTTTACTTTATATATACAGTATAATTTTTCGAAAAAGGGGGGTGAAGTGAATCACTTCCGCCCCCTAAATCCGCCCATGGCTAGATCCACAACTCACATAAAAATTAAAGACAAAATATCATGGTATAGCCAGTTTTTACACTGGTCAATAAAAAATAACCACCGTTTACCAAGTCAATGAAAAATAACCACTATTTTGCTGCACAGGGATCGGTCCAGTATAATAAACGGGAGTTCTGGTGCATTTGTGTATGAACTCCAACATATTTTACTGGACCAGTATAATTTGTTAACTCCTGTAAAATTTACGGGAGACTAGAGCACCTGTGCTCCAAACTCCAGTATATTATACTGGACAATTATACTTTTTGCTAAATCCTGTAAAATTTGCGGGAGACTGGAGCACCAGTGCTCCAAACTCCAGTATATTATACTGGACAATTATACTCTTTGCTAACTCCTGTAAAATTTGTGGGAGACTGGAACACCAGTGCTCCAAACTCCAATATATTATACTGGACAATTATACTTGATGGAACTCCAGTAAAATTTGCGGGAGTTACAACATAATTATGCTTGAACTCCCGTAAAATTTGCGGGAGCTCCAACATGGTTATCCTGGAACTCCCGTAAAATTTACGAGAATTCAAGCATACTTATGCTGTAACTCTCGTAAATTTTACGGGCGTATTTTTTCGGATTTTGAACAGTGTTTTTGCTCAGATTTAAAGTGGCTAAATTTCAATGACTTTTGAAATTTGGCTATTTTTCAATAACCACTGGTAAATCTGGCTATTTTTAAATTTCTCGCAAATTAAATATACTTGTCACACCAGATCACTACTCCAGCCGACCGGTCACCACCAATCAAGGAGCTTACCCGGCCGGTTCAAGCTATAATGACCCGGTCGGTCGGGCTAACCTCACTTAAACCGGTATCCTTTTCGCTCGTATAAAACACCGGCTTTTCCTCTCAAAGCAGAATCTCATCGTGCAGTGCCAAAAAAGAACCAGTCTTTTGTCCTAAACTTTTCTGTATTTAGAATCTGCTTTTTTTTACCTTGGGATCTGCGATATTTTTCACTGAAAATGGCGCGAGGAAAACTTGAAGTACTTCTCGTTGGAGCTAAAGGCCTCGATAATACTGATTTTCTCAGTAAGTGATCTGCAATATTATTTGATTCGTCAATTTATTAATTTTTTAAATTTTTTTTTGCGGTTTTTTGTTCTCATCAGTTGAATTGGATGTGGATTTCTGTTTTCTCCTTAGAATTTGGTGGAAAAATTAATATTAAAAAAAAGTAGAAAAATCGAGTCTATAAAAAATTTAAATTCACAATACCATAACTGATCTTATGATCCAGGAGAATTATTTCAATGGATGTCAAAAGACCTCGAATTTGTATTTTGGATCTTAATCTTGCTGATGATTAGTGAACTAATCAAGTTAAAAAATCAAATCATTTTAACAATTTCATTCTAATATTTGATTTGATGATTGCTTGATCAAATTAAATTTCTTCATTAGTACAACAACAACTACCCAGTATAGTCCCACAAAGTAGATTCTGGGGAGGGTAATATGTAGACGGGCATTACCCCTACCCGAAATGGCGGAAAGGTTATTTCCAATCGACCCTCAGTTCAGTGAATGAAAGGAAAAATAAAAACCAAAACAAATACTATAATATTTTATGTTACAGTAAACTAGTAATTTTATATTTAGCTTATGCCTAGTCAAATAGTGTCAAATAAAATGGACTCAAAGGAATAATCAATTCAACATTCATCTTGGCCATTTGACTTCAATTTGGGAATCTATGTTGATAAAGTGGTAAACTAAGGGGTACTTTGGTTTGAATAGGACTTATACTAGGATAAGTTATATTGGGATAAGTTATGCTGGAATTAGTTATTCTAGTATTATTTTTTATCCATCGTTGGGTATATTGTATTACAAATGACAATTGCACAATTTTAAGAAGAATGTATAAGTTATTCGGGCACTAATTACCCCACCCCCCTACAAGGTATAAGTTATCCCGATACTAATTTTAATCCCGGGATAATTTATACCAAGTTTGCTAACGAAATAAAGTATTAAGGTGGTATTAAATTTTTATACTAGCATTATATCTACTTATACCTCATACCAAACGACCCCCAAAAATGCGCGATATTTTGTTAAAAAGAAAATATTTATTCAGATCATATTCACCCATTTTCTTTTCTTTTCTTTTTTTATTTCTCAATTCGCTATAATTTGCTTGTTTAAATGTATTACGTATGGTGATACAGGTAATATGGATCCATATGTGGTCCTAACTTGTCGATCTCAGGAGAAAAAAAGCACTGTTGCATCAGGTACAATGTCATAATTCATTTGGTTAAGTGTCTTAATATTATTAGTTTCACATTTATTAAAGAAAAAAATGAAGTTTGATTAATGAAATTTATGATAATCTTCATTTTGGTTTTCCATAGGGAAGGGTTGTGAACCTGAATGGAATGAAAACTTTATTTTCTGTATTTCTGAGGGTGTTGAAGAACTGTTCTTGAAGATAATGGACAGTGATTCTGTAGGCGAAGACGACTTCGTAGGAGAAGCCAAGTAAGTACTAATTTAGAGGCGAATCTAAAATTTATACATTTTTTTTTGTATAAACATAGTCTGAGTCTGATAGTATGGTCTAAGTTGCTCAGATATGAGTGCGGATTTAGAGGTCGGATCCTTCAAGAAATTTTCTGGAATACTTACGTATAGCTTGTAAAGTGTGAATTTTTTTATTCTCAAGTTGTAAATAAGTAAATTATAGATTTCCTAGATAAGTATGTCATTTTCTTCAAATTTGCCCTAGTTTTGGTCAGGGGCGGATCTACCATATAAAACATTGTTCACGTGAACCCGGGGTCCTTGGGTTAAAGCATAGATATGATATAGATAATTTGGCAAAAATAGATATATATACTTGATGGAATCCATGGTCAAAAGAAACCAAGTGGTGCATTGGTTTTGGTCTCTTATTTCCAATAGCCCAAGGTCAGGGGATCCAATCCTTACCAACCTTTTAATTTAATTTTTTTAAAAAAGTAATGGTGAAACCATCCTCCGGAAATCCTAGATCCGCTTCTGGTTTTGATTCTTATTTCGGGAATCAAATTGTATCTTGTTTTGAATTTTTCCGTCCGTCGCGGTCAAAGTACCTAAAATTATTTGGTCGGATCCAATACGGATCCCATATCTACACTGATACCAGTATCGTGTCGACACGAGTGCAGCACCTAAAATGTCGTGTCGGTGTAACTTAGAATATGGTTGTACTTGCACCCACTGCTAATATGTTGGAGATCTGCATATGTTACTTTCCAGTGATTATTTTACACGAGCGTGACCTATAAAGTTCAGAGATTATTGGTTTTGTTATAGAAGTTGAATGGTTGATATTTGTTTTGAACTATTTACATGTGTATCCACATCCCACTTTGTGGGACTATACTGGATAGTTAATGTTATTTTCATGTGTATGATATATGCAGGATACCTATTGAGCCAGTTTTTTCAGAAGGAAGCATCCCAACAACTGCATATAATGTAGTTAAAAATGAAGAATATTATGGAGAAATTAGAGTTGGTCTCACTTTTACACCTCAGGCAAGTTACTTTCTTCCCACTTTTTATTTATTCATATGCTTCACATTGGATATATCTTTTGTCCCCAATGCAATTGCAAAATTTCTGAGCTCGTTTGATACTCGTAAAGGAAAAAGATTTGAGTCAAATGTCACTTTTAGTTCGCAGTAGAAATCATTTATGTTGGGTAGCCGCAAAAGTGTATAGAATTTGTATATTTTTGTATATAACATACATATTGTATATTTATATACAAAAAATATATATTTTTTGACTATACTTTGAGAGCGACTATACAATGTCATTTTTCCAAAGAGGAGGATGTGTATATGTATGTATGTGTCCATGTGTGCTAGGGAGGGGGGAGGGGGGGAATGCGTGACATTTGGCAGCACCGAATACAACAACAACAACAACAACAACAACCCAATATAATCCCACATAGAGGGGTCTGGGGAGGATAGTATGTACGCAAACCTTACCTCTACCCTGGGGTAAAGAGGCTGTTTCCAAATAGACCCCCGGCATCCTTCCCTCCAAGAACTTCCCACCTTGCTCTTGGGAAGACTCAGAACTCACAACTTCTTGGTTGGAAGTGGAGGTTGCTTACCATTTGAGCAACCCCTCTTGTCTTACGCCTCAATCTTACGCTAGTTGAGATCAATCATATAGATCTTCACGTTCATGTGAGTTCATTTAAACCCATCCCAGTCAAATATTATGAAATAACCACAGATAAAGAACTCTAAAAATTAGCATATGTAGACATTTAAGTATAATTGGTATGCTTAAGTGCATTGTATCTTTTTCTATGTTGCAGGAGGAGCGGGACTATGAACAAGAAGAAAGCTATGGCGGATGGAAAGAGTCTAGTTATTGATGTGAAGCATCAGTTCGACAATCAATTTGATATTGTTCCTCAAATTACTAATTTGATTCCAAACGTTGTGTTCCAATATGTACTTGGAACGAGATTGTTGGGGTTTTCTATCCCTTTTTTCTGGTTTTGTGGAGAGGCAAATTCTTGCTTGGTGCTCTTTGTCATGATTTTCGATTTATTATTTCATGAGTTGTTATATAAGGATTATTATGTAATATGATTTTACCATTGCTTCCAAATTGTCAAGTTCCAAGACCATACGTATACAACAACACAGTAAAATCCCACCAGTGAAGTCTGAGGAGAACAAAATATACGCATACCTTACCCCTACACAGTAAAATCCCATCAGTGAAGTCTGAGGAAAATAAAATGTATGCATACCTTATCCCTACCCGGAGAGGTAGAGAGGCAAGACCATGCGGTATAAGATTCTGAAATTCTAGTGAAGAAATCATTCAGCGTGTTCCACTTGCCCAGAACACTTCACTATTTTTTGTAATAATAAAGACATTCCCAAGGACTGACATCGGGTTTGCAGTATGGACGACGATGAACCCATCCTTTTCGAAGGATAATGAACCTGTCCCTCTACCCTTCTTACCAGGTTTTATCTTCTACAGGCTCGAGCTCGTGACATATCCCTTGTTTCATGTTCCATAGATAATTTCCCGTCTGAAGAGGAATACTTAGATAAATCAGGTAACCAAGAGATCCACTTCCGGTTTGTCAGGGAGGGAGGGAGAGGGAGGGAGAGGGAGGGAGAGGGAGAGAGAGAGAGAGAGAGAACACCGACAAAATTATGTGCTACCAAAGCTTAGATATCGTACCTTATACAGAAAACATTAACCAACCATTTGTCTTTTATGCCTTTTGAAGTGGGAAAAAGATTGTCTAAAGTACTACTGATCATGAGATCCAAATATTCAAAAAGTTGCATCCACATTTCAACCACCTGGATCGAACAAATCTAATATATCCATCTCATCCCACATACATTTGATGAAGCATCATCTGTTGTCAATCTTCAACCAATTATAGACAAGCCCCCTAAGTCAAGAAACTGCATCAACAAAAGTTTAAAACAGCTAGAGGGTAATAGCTGCACAAAAATGCATTCACACAAACAAGGGCAGTTCCATGTTATTACTTGATCCAACTTCTGCGATTTGACGTTACAATGATAGTCCTTGGCCTGGGTGTCGAAACGAGGACTTTAAGAAACAACACTATTGCAGCCCGGTGTTCTATTATTTCCAGTGGGCAAAAAAGTTTGATTTATTGACCTGGGTGTCCATACCTGGATACTGCGATTTAACTTTAGATTGATAATCCTTAGCCTGGGTGTCCAAACCTGGACTTTGAGAAACAACACTACTGCAACCTGGCATGTTATTACTTCCAGTAGGCAAAAAGGTTTGAGTTATTGGCGGTTGCTCCTGCGGAACGTGCTCCACTGATGGAGTGCAATGGCTAGGAACATCATTCATGTAAAAGCCGGAAGTGTTGAATAATGGCAGTTCAAAGCACCCATCATCAGCCTGAGTGTAAGAAGTATTGAATTCTTGCTGGGAAGATCCTTGAAAGGTGAGGGTATCTTCTACTGGTATCGCACCAGTAAGGGTCTTGAATGCAAATTCCATGCACGGGTCTGACCAATAATCCCCAAATGGGTAAGAAGCTAGTTGTGCTTGCAATCTTCTACTCTGCTCATCTTGATTCTCAGTTACTAGCTCTCCTGTTTGCTTTTCTCTAACAGGCTGGTTTACCACATTAAGCTCTCTACTTCTCTGTGATGATTCACCTAGTTGTGAATCTCGCCATTGCATGTTCTCATAATCGCGTTTCTCACTTACCTGCTCTACAGAACACCTTTCCGAAACATACTGGTTCTCTACAGGGAGTACCCTACTTCCCCATGCTAATTGAGCTGGCCAAGAATTGTTCAATAATCTCTTCTGACTGTCTTGTGCTGTAGGCCTTTCTTTAACCACCTGGTGCTCCAAGTGAACCTTTCTGATTTCATATGATATTTCAGCTGGCTGAGGATCTCGCAATATTCTTCTATCAACTTGTTTCTCACTTATTAATTCCTTCGCAGCTTTCTGCTCTTTAAAAGCTTGTCCCTCTGAAGGACACTTCACAATTTCCAACGGATCATCTTGTGATAAAGCTATTTTTCTTAGAAAGGCCTGATCTGAAGTGGCCAGATCAGCTTGCTGGGACAATTCCTGACCAGAGACAATCGGGGGATGGCCTGAAGAGACGGATCCAGGACCACATTCACCTATATTTAAATCAGGCACCACTTCTGAGTAGTGGCCTGAGAGTCTCTTTGAAACCCGGCGAACCGGTGTAAACGACTCCTCATTTCTAATTTTTCTCGACTGCGCTGGCAATTTTTTATTACTATGTTTTTTCTTCTTATTTTCTGGTAATTGCAGCTCTGGGAAGAAGTCCGTCTGAGGGGAAACAGCTAATGACCTTTTAACATCAACACTTTCAGCAGCTCTAGCTTTTGTGTCTCCAATTGAGTCTCTTAATTCTCGTTCCATGTCTAGTCTTATTTCAGCATCTACATTTACATTATCGCATGAATGCTTTTCTGTTATATCAGCTACAGTAGATGAACTAATGGTGTTGTTGAACATGCTGCTTTCAGGACGTTCATTGGAACTCTCAGCTTGTAGTGCCAGTGAATAAGTAACAAAACACTCTCCACCTACATCAGCAACTCCAGTTTCAGAATTCAGAAATAACTCTCAATGATTAGAGAATTCAACCGAACAAATATAAATGAAAAGAGTAAATTGGAGGAATTGAGCAAAATTGCCAACAAAAAAGTATCACCTTTTGATTCCTCAATAGAAAAAGGCTGTCTTCCAGACAAAGAGCACCCTAATTTCTTTGAACTGGCACCACGTGTTGAGGGCTATCAAAAGAAAGAAGCGTCAACCGTCAGAAATTTCTCCCTTTCAAGGAAAATCAACATACACTTGTATTGAGAACTGAAAATTTGAAGTTGCCGAACTCCAATCTTGTCACGAACTATGCATAAAGGATTTGTGATTACTGTCGCCCATTAAAGACATGCTGCTTAATGCCAATCCAATGAAAGGGCATTCCACTTAAAGTTTCCACATTCATAATTATTTGTATATGCAAGACACTGGACATAAAGATTATCCTCCTTGTTTAAGAACTCGCAAAGAAAACAAAAGCTTATATAATGCTTGAAATGGCAGTTGAAATCTGGAAATCATAAGGTATTGAGTCTTTCCTCTTAACTTTCTATAGCACTGTTTTCAGCCATAGTTTCTTTTGCCCTGAGAAAAATGTTTTCAGCTATATAATTTATAGAGACTTCCCTCATTTAAAGAACTTATGAGGATAGGGATAATACTCAGGATGGTGGTCCAGATCTGGTAACTCTTAAGGCACTGAGTCGTTCCTTTTAACCTTCTATGACATCATATTTACCTATAGTTTCACATAAGCTATTGTCTCCACATATTCCAATTCAAATAGTATGATGTGGATTTACTCTCTTTGAACTTGGATAAGGTCATTGCTTTCAAATTTATCTTCCCTGTGAGTGTTCTCTAAAGCAGCCACTCAGTCTCAGAAGAAGCATGTCTTTAATAATAATAGGTGTAGAGCACCTCCAATACACAAAACAAAGTTTCATCACTGTTCTTACAGGCTCGAATATATCTTCCTAGTAAAGGGTTCATACAAATACGATCACAAGATTTATATGCAAGCTGAATAGCAGTAACATGGAGAACAGGCGTTATCAAACAAGTAGCAAGAATAGAGTTGACAGGAAACCCGAAGTGGGGGATCCAGAAAGGAGCACTTACAGAATTACCCTTCATCTCTGAATCCGGATCGCTTTTGGTAGGTCTCATTGCACACCTACTGATGTCTCCAGTTTGCAGATAGCGCATAACATCCTTTTTGGAGCGAAATACATATCCATGAACTGGATCCGTGTAAAACTGCAATGACCAAGTTACCGTAAGATGCTAACTACAAATACTAATGCAGTATTCCGTGCCTGCCACATAAACAGCGACATAACCCTTCTCCAGAAGCACCCTTTCTCATGCGTATCCCATTTCTGCAGAATGGTGTAAAACATTCTCTGCTTGAATAGGATGATGTGTATGAGAAAGAGAGGGAGAGAGAAGCGCGCGCGGGAAGGGTGGGGAGGGGGAGACTGAAATGCTGAGGAAGAAAGAGAAATACCGGGTCCTTTCTTATCCCACGTGCGTTTTGCCTAATTCTGATTTCTTTTTTCCAGCCTGGTGGTAATTCATCGACTGAAGCTTCTCTCCTCAGAAAAGACTGATAAGAATTGCCAGTTCCTACAGTAGGATCTTTCTTCTGGGCAAGTATTTCCTTTTCCCAGCCTGGGGGTAATTCATCCACTGAAGCTTCTCTGCTCAGAAAAGCCTGATCAGAATTGCTAGTTTCAACTGTCGGACAGTTGTTCCAGGTAAAGCCTGGTGGTAATTCATCCGCTGAAGCCTCTCTGCTCAGAGAAGCCTGATCAGAATTGCCAGTTCTTCCTGTCGGACCTTTATTCCGGATAAAGCCTGGTGGTAATTCATCCGCTGAAGCCTCTCTGCGCAGAGAAGCCTGATCAGAATTGCCAGTTCTTCCTGTAGGACCTTTATTCCAGGTAAATCCTGGTGGTAATTCATCTGCTGAAGCTTCTCTGATCAGACAAGCCTGATCAGAATTGCCAGTTCTTACTGTCGGACCATTATTCCAGGTAAAGCCTGGTGGTAATTCATCCGCTGAAGCTTCTCTGCTCAGAGAAGCCTGATCAGAATTGTTAGTTCCTACTCTTGGACCTTTATTCCAGGTAAAGCCTGGTGGTAAGTCATCCACTGAAGCTTCTCTGGTCGGAGAAGCCTGATCGGAATTGCCAGTTCCTAATGTCGGACCTTTATTCCAGGTAAAGCCTGGTGGTAATTCATCCGCTGAAGCTTCTCCGCTCAGATCTTTGTTCTGGATAAGTATTTCCTTTCCCCAGCCTGGTGGTAATTCATCCGCTGGAGCTTCTTTGCTCAGAGAAGCCTGAACAGAATAGCCAGTTCCTACAATAGGATCTTTGTTCGGGGCAAGTATTTCCTTTTCCCAGGCTGGTCGTAATTCCTCCGCTGAAGCTTCTCTGCTCAGAGAAGCCTGATCAGAATTGCCAGTTCCTGCAGTAGAATCTTTGTTCGGGGAAAGTATTCCGTTGTCCCAGCCTGGTGGTAATTGATCTGCTGAAGCTTCTCTGCTCAAAGCCTGCTCAGAATTGCCTGTTCCTACTGTAGGATCTTTGGTCGGGGCAAGTATTTCCTTTTCCCAGGTTAGTGGTAATTCCTCCGCTGAAGCTCCTCTGCTCAGAGAAGCCTGACCAGAATTGCCAGTTCCTACTGTCAGATCTTTGTTCGAGGCAAGTGTTTCCTTTCCTAAGCCTGGGGGTAATTCATCGACTGAAGCTTCTCTGCTCAGAGAAGCCTGATCAGAATTGCCAATTCCTACTGTCGGATCTTTGTTCTGGGCAAGTATTTCTTTTTCTAAACCTGGTGGTAATTCATCCGCTGAAGCTTCTCTGCTCAGAGAAGCCTGATCAGAATTGCCAGTTCCAACTGTAGAATCTTCATTCTGGGCAAGTTCCTGACAACAGTCGTTCAGGGGAATGCCCAAAGAGGCAGATTTCTTAACCACAGCTCGAAAAGCACGTTCACCTAGATCCAAATTAGCCACTGGTTCTGGGCTGTGGCCGACAAGTCTTTTTGAGATCCGACGACCAGGTGTAATCGACTTTTTGTTTCTGGATCTTCTCGACTGCTTAGCTTTTTCTTTATTAATATGTTTTTCCTGCTCGTTTTCTGGCAATTGCTGCTCTGGGAGTAGATCTGACAGAGGAGTTGAAACAGCCGATAGCCTTTCAGCAACCACACTTTCAGCAGTTATGACTTTTGTGTCTGCATTTGAGTCTCTTATTTCTGGCTCCGTGTCCAGACTCATTTCCGCATTTTCACCTGAATGCTTTGTGTTTATATCAGCTGCTGATGTAATACAGGTGTTTGCATTGGAGGCACTGTTTTCACGCTGTTTCTTGGAACTCTCAGCTTGTACTGCAGGCGAGAAAGTAACAGCACGTTTTTTACCTACATCAGCAATCCCAGTTTCAGAATTGAGAAATAATTACCGATATTTAAAGAGTTTATACAACATATACCAAGGGAAAAGAGTAGAATGAAAGAATTGAAATGACTGCTAGCGATACCCTGATACTTAATTAATGACATATCTCCTCTAAAAGTTGGGGGGTGCAAGGGAATATTAACTAAGTATCACCTCTGGATTCCTCAGCTGCAAAAGGTTGCCTTTCAGTCATAGCACACCCTAATTTCCTCGAACTGGTGTTATGTGCTGCGGGCTACCAAAAAGAAAATTTTCAACCGTCAGAAAGTTCTCGCATTCAAAGTAAATTAACATCCATTAGTCCTGAGATCCAATAATTGAGCTTGCCAAAACTGAATCTCATCGCAAACAGTGAAATACATAGGGGATTCGTGCTTACAGCCCATGACAATAAAATAAGGGCTAGTTAAAAGTTAACTACGGAAACTTCAGGGTCACGCAAGAGAATATTAAGTATGCTTATGAATATTGGAGCTCTTGAAAAGTTGGTAAATCCGTCAGGAAAAGGGAAGTGATCCCTGCAAGAATTTTTTGTTTTTTTAGGCAGAAGGAACCGCAGATATTTTGACGGAATATCAACTCCAATTCACTCCCTTAAGCACTAGATGTCTTTTATCTTTATTTAGTTGGTGCAGTCTACCTCCTGTAAGTACCCCTGACAAACTTTTGGACTTTGTTAGCTCCTATCCTAAGCATAGAACCTCATGTAATGGAGGCCAACAAACTCTCTTTTGTAATAACTAGTATCTTTTGTACTCTTTGCGTCTTCTTGATGCCATCAATGGAACCACTTCATTAGAAAAAAATCATGGTTATTCTATTCTATAAAGAGTTGAGACATGCAGTGAAATGTTAATACAATGAAAGACATTCAACTTGAACAGTTAAATTCGATATGTAAAATACTAGATATAAAGATTTTCCCCCTCATTTAAAGAACTTACAAGAAAAAGGACAACGGTAATGCCCAGGATAGTGATTCAGATTCGGGAACCATCAGGTATGGAGACATTTTTTTTAACCTTCTATCGCATTAGCTAGAGTTTATCATGGTTTTCCTATTTAAAGAACTTAGAAGAAAAGGTTGTTCATAATGCTCATCAGCTCATGGTTCAAACTGGAAACAGAAGGTACTGAGTCATTCCTTCTAACCCTCTTGAGCATAGTTGGTATAGACGTATAGTATCATAAGCTACTGTCTCCATATATTTATATTCAAATAGTATGATCTGGATTTATTCTCTTTAAAATTGGGAAACATCTGCATCTTCAGAGAGAGAGAGAGAGAGAGAGATGGACAAACTCCACCCCCCCAAATCCCCTACTCCGGATCCAACAGTTACCCTTCCCCACTTTCCGCCCTTCATGACTCGAACCCAACCTGCTTGGACGTGGACATGCTTTACAACTAGGCTATCCACTCTTGACAAGTTGACTCAAGTTACTGCTTTCACGGATTTAATCTGTGTTCCTTTGATATTCCCTAGTTCAGCCACTCTGTCTCAGGACAAAGCATACCGATTTTAGAAGAGGTTCTTCAACAACAACAACTACCCAATAAAATCCCACATAGTGGGGTCTGGGAAGGGTAATGTGTACGCAGACCTTACCCTGCCCCGATTGGTCAGAGAGGCTGTTTCCGATAGACTCTCGGCTCAGAGAAACGGAAAATACAGAAAGCACCAACTTCACCACAGTTCTTTACTGGATCTAATATATTTTACTAGTAGAGGGTTGAAACTGCCGCATAGCACTGGAGGCACCATCATACTAATATGGCCAACAAGGTTTAGCAGTGATGTGGAAAATGGAGCTTATCCGACAAATAGCAATAACAGAGGTGACAGGAGACCGGAGGGAGGTGCAGAAATGTAAATGACTTACAGAACTCTCCTTCATTGTTGCATCTAGATCCCTTTTGAAAGGTTTTATAGCACATTTACTAATGTCCCCAGTTTGTAGATAGCGCAAAACATCCTTCTTGGAGCGGAATACATATCCATGCACTGGATCAATGTACAACTGCAATAATCAAGTCAACTTAAAATGCGCGCTGAAAAACTTCGAATATAAATCTACTTATGCAGCACCCCTCACATAAGCAGCCCCTACTGCTAATGTAGCCCAGCTTTTCTCATGCATAACCCATTATGGCATAATGGTGCAAAGTTGACTCTGAGTGAAGAGGATAATGTGCATGCAAGTAGAGAGAGAGAGAGAGATAGAGAGAGAGAGAGATAGAGAGAGAGAGAGAGAGAGAGAGTACCGGGTCTTTTCTTATCCCGCGAGCCTTTTTTGTAACTTTGATTTCTTTTTTCCAGCCGGGGGGTAATTCATCCACTGAAGCTTCTCCACTCAAAGAAGCCTGATCAGAGTTGCCAGTTTCCGGTGTAGGATCGGAATGCTGGAGCAATTCTTGACCACAGACATTCAGGGAGGCAGATTTCTCAACTACAGCTGGAAGAGCATGTTCACCTAGATCCAAGTCGGTCGCTGCTTCTGGTTCTCGACCTGCAAGTCTTTTGGAGACCCGACGACCAGGTTTAAGTGACTTTGGATTTCTGGATTTTCCAGGCTGCTGCGTCCCTGCTTTATAATTATGCTTTTCCTGCTCAGTTTCTGCTAGCTGCTTCTCTGGGAGGAGATCTGACTGAGTGGAAACCGCTGATACCGTTTCAACACCAACACTTACAGTTCCTATTTCAGCATCTTCATTTACATCTTCCAAGGAATGGTTCTCATTTATCTCAGCTAAAATGGATGTGATGATGATGTTAGGATCAGACACACTGCAGTCAGGAAGTTTCTTGGAACTCTCAACTTGCTGTGCAGGTGAGCACGTAAAAAAACTATTTTCCCCTACATCAGAAATTCCAGTTTCACAATTGAGAAATAATTATCAACATCTAGGGAAAGCAGGTCAACATATTAATGAAGAAAAGTAAAATGAAGGGTTTTGAAATGACTAGTATGGATGACCAGATATTTAATAAATAATGGATGTCCTCTCAGACTGGGACAATGGGGCAATCTTTTTCTTTTTTAATGGTAGCATATCACAATGGGGCAATATTTCCAACTACAGATTATCACCTTTCGCCTCCTCAGTGGCAAAAAGTTGTCTTCCTGTCACAAAGCACTCTGATTTCTTCAAACTGGCATCATCTGTCGTGTGCTATCAAATGAAATAAGTAACCAACCATCAGTGATCCTCCCATTCAGGATAAATCAACATCCACTAGTCTTGATAATAAGCAAATTGAGCTTGCAAACTTCATGTGTATAAAAGATTAAGGCTGATTACAGTACTGACACCAAATAAGGCTAATCAAGAACAAGGTGGAGGAATTTCAAGATCAATCAGTTACACAGAAAGAGAGAATATACCCATGCTGAGAAATGTTAATATGGTGAAAAGCCATTTAACTTTGATTTGACACTTGAATGACTATTTGATATGCAATAATATACAAGATTCCTCCAAGAATCTTAAGGTATTGAGCAATCCTTCTGCCACTGATCAAATGGTCATTAGCCAAATTACATGTAAGATTCTTTTTTGTAGAAAGCTAAATTACATGGATTGTCTTCAAACTTGCATAGTAAGATGTGGAGTTATTCTCTTTAAACTTGGATACTACTTCTAATGTGATTTAAATTTCACTAATTCAATGAGCCTACTTTAGAATAGCTTCTTCAGTACCTCCAATACACGAACAACGTGTTACAGAAGCACCAACTACCACTACTCTTACAGGATGTAATATGTTTCCTGCTAAAGGGTTGAGACTGGTGCATCTAGCTGGACGCAACAATATAAAAATATGACCAACAAGGTTCTGTACGCAAGCTGAGGAGCACTAAAATTAAAAAAGGAGTTATCAAACAAGTAGCCTGATAACAGTGGCAACTGGCGACAGGTAAGGGGGTAGGGGGGGAGGGGAATCCAGAAAGGCGTAGACTTACAGAATTATCCTCCATACTTGAAGCTACATTCCTTTTAGAATGTCTTCTAGCACACTTACTAGCGTCTCCGGTTTGTAGATAGCGGAAAATTTCCTTTTTGGAGCGAAATTTATACCCATGCACTGGATCTGTGTAAACCTGCAATGACCAAGTCAATATAAAATTCTCAACTTTGAATATATATCTACTGTTGCAGCATTTCATATCTATCACACAAGGAGCCACCAAACCCTACTCCCATAGCACCTTTCTCGTGTATGCTAAAGTACTGCATAATGGTGCAAAATAGAATGTCCCCCTTGAATAGATTATGGGTACAGAGTGTGTGTGTGATATATATATATATATATATATATAGAGAGAGAGAGAGAGAGAGTATATCGATGTGTGTGTATATATAGAGAGAGGGGGGGGCTGAGGAATAAAGAGAAATACCGGGTCTTTTCTTATCCCACGATCAGTTTGTCGAATTATGACTTCTTTTTCCCAGCCTGGGGGTAATTCATCCACTGAATTGCAATCAACTGCAACCTAGATATTTACAACAAAAGTAACCTATGGTGAATAATAGCTCAGCTATAAATCATATATATCAGAAGCAACAACAACAACCCACTATAATCCCACTTAGTGGGGTATGGGGAGGGTAGTATGTACGCAGATCTTACCCCTACCCTTGGGTAGAGAGGCTGTTTCCAAATAGACCCCCGGCATCCTTCCCTCCAAGAACTTCCCACCTTGCTCTTGGGGAGACACGAACTCACAACCTCTCGGTTGGAAGTGGGGTTGCTTACCATCAGAGCAACCCCTCTTGTCTCATATATATCAGAAGCATCTGAGGTATTACAGAACAAACAGTATTTGCAGAGGGACTGTCACTGCCAGGTTTCTGCCTTTTGGATAAGGGACTCCGTACCCCGTTTTCTTTGGAATTTAGAGATGCTTTCTCATTTAAAGAGGAGTCCTCTCCAGCACCATGCTGAAACAAAAACATAATTATATGAGAATACTTGCAATATCTCAAGGCTACACCCATTGAATTGCTTTCAACAGCAACCTAGATAGTACTCGAGAATCAGTAAATCCATACTGAATTAAAATCTCAAATATTTTTAGAAGTATGTTGAGTATATTACAGAAGGAGAAGTCCTTGTAGAGGGCCTGTTAATGCCAGATTTATGTGTTTTGGATATGCAACTCAGTTCCCCAACTTCTTCAGAATCCTGAGACGGTTTCCGCTTGGAAAATGACCCCTCCTTGATGTCATGCTGAGACAAAAATATAATTTGACGAGAATAAGTTGCACTACCTAAATGCAACACCCAATGAATTGCTTTCAACTGCCACTTATATGTTACTAGAGAAATCGGTAACATACTAAATTACACAGCTAACAACCGAATCTTTAGCTGTGTCATGAGTACAGAACAAATAATTTTTACCGAGGGCCGATCGCCGTCAGATTTCTGCCTTTTGGATATGCGACTCTGACCCCTGATATCTTTGGAATTCTCAGATGCTTTTTGATTTGAAGAGGATACTTCACCAGTTCCATGCTGAAACAAAAACATAATTACACATGAAGATGTTGTAATAACTCAAGGCTACCAAAAATTTCTTTTCTGCAAGTTGCTCCCCCCGTCAAACTTTTACCTACTCTTTCCTAAAAGGAATGTCCAAAATATGTGTCAGGCTGCCCACAGACAGATTTTTTTCATTTCAAACTAGTTACAAATGTATGGTGCAACTCTCCAGAGTACTTTTTCGTTTAGGGGGCCACTGCCAAATAAATACACGAAACGTTCTTTTTACTTATATAGCGTAGAAACAGAGTACTCATTATTAGAGTTATGCAGATAGAGATACCAAGAAGGAGATCAAATCTCATCCAAAGTACTTTTTCTTTATATTTGTTTTCGCTGTACCAGCTTTATTGTGGCATTGTATGACTTCTCCGAATAATCAAAGCTGAACTAGTTTCTTAAAATATTTTAAATATCAGGTTCATAAACATAATTTTAACTTGAGAAGAGTGATATTTGGCATCTTGAGCAAAGAGGATATCTTCAAGTCCAATAGTTGTACATGCACGAATCAATTAGAAAAAAGGTATAAAAACCAAAAACAGAATGTCATGGTGAGAAAGTCAAAAGGGAGAGAGTGTACTGTCTGTTCTTCTCCTGTGATGTTGTTCTGCTTCATAGTTTTGAGATATTTAGATACTTCCGGCCTTGAATAGAATTTGTTTCCAGTTGATGGATCAATGTAAACCTGGAAGAACAGCCAAAAACAATATGAATGTACACTAAAGATGAGGGTGTAATTGGAGTATGTTATCTGCAAAATAGCATCATTGCTGCTCTAAAGGCCATGGTTCTTTCTGAGAAGTCGTAAACTCGGACTACCACATTCTGCTGCATAGTATTGCAGCAACGGAACTGTTAAAAAGAAAAAGAGACAATAACAAGCTAAGCCCCTAAGGAAGTTTCTAGGAATACTTGGTTGAAGTTCCTATGAAAACAAGAACTCAAAATTTGTATATTTAAATTAAATCATGAGGCTTCTTACTGAAAATTTCTGTTTTCTCTATAATATTCCACTAATTATCAAACCTCGCCTAGATGCAGCAGATCACTGCTTCAAGAGTTAGCCCGATGATTAAACTAATCAAGGTGTTGATAATAGAACCAAATTTGATTTTGCTAAAACACATTATAAACAATGTTGTAAAATAGCAATTTTTATAAAGCTCACAGGGCATTTTACCCCCCATTATAATTTGAGGCCATTCATACCCCCACTGTTAGGAAATCCTCATATTTGCGCTAGACCCTAATGGAGCTCCAATCTGAAGTATAACGAGGGATAACTTCAACCCAGTAAAAGGTAGAGGGGTAAATTTGGACCTTCTTCGACATGTGGAATTCACCCCATCCACGCTGGAGTGCCGTTAAAATCAAGGGCAAAATGTCTCAGTAGGGATATAGATGGCCTCAAAGTATAACTGAGAGTAAAATAAAGATATTTCATATAGTTGAGAGGTAAATTTGGACTTTCCCTATATTATAAACCCTATATAACTAGTATTAAACAGAAGTAGATATTGCCTGGAATCTGCATTCTCACCAATACCTCAGTGAACAAATATTATTGGCATTCTGGGACTCAGATAAACTACAAGCAGAACCAAAAGCAGCATGACCATTTGTATGCCACGGAGTGTCATGTACATGGAATTCGCATGAGCAATGTTATCTGTTTACTTAAGAGAGAAATCTTGCAAAAAGACATGCTGATACATCACAGAAATTGACAGACTGCTAATCTTTCAGAAAGTTCACACTAAAAGAAATATAAAAGACATGTATTATAACAAATGATAGCCACAAGTATGAGGTTGGTAGATTTCCATTTCCATACCTTGTAAGCCAAACCAGCATTGGAGCCAGACTTACGAGTCTTCACCTCAACTATCCAACCTGCAGGTAACCACTCAGGAGATTTCTTTGTTTCCTCAACAATCTGACAATAACAAGTGACAGATCTCAGAAGATAAACCATGTACAAAAAAGTAGAATGTCGTTGTTACTTCACCTTCAAAACTCACCTGACTAACATTGTTCTCGGAATCTTGATAATTCATTTGACTAACATTGTTCTCAGAGAAGCTCTTATCTTGATGATTCATTTGACTAACATTGTTCTCGGAGCTGCTCTTATCTTGATTCAGTACTTGAGCTACATCATGGCAAGTATCTTTTGTGTTCATATACCGAGTGACTTCCTTCTTGGAATAGAACTTTTTCCCAGTTTCCACATTTGTGTAGTACTGAAAAGAGGAATGACAATGACATGTGATGCAATCCGTATAAGCACAAAGATTATGAGATCTCTTACATGACATCATTTAACGGCAGTTGAATTGCTATTCGGCTATTCCATATGTAACAATATTTTAAAGTGTATATTCTAATGTTGGAACATCACTGCACATATCCAGATTAGCCAAGACAAGTCGGGAACACAACTACATGAGATACTCCAAAGAGAATATGAAGCACATCGAGAAGAGTTCAAAGACTGAGGAAAGTTTCAATTCCTAAAGGAAATAACTTTATGCTAAATCCATTATTCTTACAAATTGAGTCAACAGATTTGAACCTGAGACCTCATGGATTTTCTCACACTTCATTGCCCCACTAGGCCACGCCCTTGGTGCGATAATTTCCAAATAATTCAAAGACTAGTAAGTTATAATATATGGATAATGGCCACTTAAATCACAATCAACTATGCATCCATCCCATATCACTTGAGGTCGAATATATAACTCCTCTAAACCATTCCACTGGATTAGAGTTTGTTACATTCCATTACTAAATATTTGTGCTTCAAGGCAAATTAGGGGTTCTGTTAAGCTATAGGTTCTCTAACTCTTGCACTTATCTCTACGCCTCTACAACAACAACGACCCAGTATAATCCCACTTAGTGGGGTCTGGGGAGGGTAGTGTGTACGCAGACCTTACCCCTACCCCTTGGGTAGAGAGGCTGTTTCCAAATAGACTCCCGGCATCCTTCCCTCCAAGAACTTCTCACCTTGCTCTTGGGGAGACTCGAACTCACAACCTCTCGATTGGAAGTGGGGGTTGCTTACCATCAGAGCAACCCCTCCTGTCTTATCTCTACGCCTCTACTCTATCATAAAAGTCTCTAAAACTAAAAAAAGTATTGGCCATAACACCAACTAGTAGTTGCTATGCATAAAAAGCTAGAAAGGGGAAAATTGATTTTTTTTTCATTTTGATAACTGTTCAATGCGATCTTCAGGACCAAAAAGATGCCGGAGGAGTGGAGGTGGAGTACAGTGGTACCCTTGTACAAGAACAAAGGTGACATCCAGTGCTGCAACAACTATAGGGGTATCAAATTAATAAGTCACACCATGAAGGTCTGGGAGCGGGTGATCGAGGTGAGGGTGAGAGAGATGACATCTATATCTATGAATCAGTTCGGTTTCATGCCGGGTCGCTCCACTACAGAAGCTATCCACATTGTCAGGAGGCTGGTGGAGCAGTTCAGGGATAAGAAGAAGGACATGCACATGGTGCTTATCGACTTGGAGAAGGCGTATGACAAGGTCCCAAGAGAGGTGCTATGGAGGTGCTTGGAGGCGAAGAGCATGCCAGAAGCCTACATCAGAGTAATTAAGGACATGTATGATGGATCTAAGACTAGGGTTAGGACGGTGGGTGGCGACTCAGACCATTTTCCAGTGGTTATGGGGCTCCATCAAGGATCAGCGCTTAGCCCCCTCTTGTTTGCCTTGGTGATGGATGCTCTTACCCGACATATTCAAGGGAATGTGCCTTGGTGTATGCTATTTGTTGATGACATAGTCTTGATAGACGAGACGAAGGCCGGTGTTAATGAGAGGTTAGAGGTATGGAGACAGACTCTCGAGTCTAAGGGTTTCAAAATAAGCAGATCTAAGGCAGAATACCTGGAGTGCAAGTTTAGCGCCGAGCCGAGCGAAGTAGGCAGGGACGTAATGATTGGATCACAGGTCATCGCCAAGAGGGGCAGTATCAGATATCTTGGGTCAGTGATTCAGGGGGACGGAGAGATTGACGGGGACGTCACTCATCGCATAGGAGCGGAGTGGTCAAAGTGGAGGCTTGCTTCAGGAGTCCTGTGTGACAAGAAAGTTCCACAGAAACTCAAGGGGAAATTTTATAGAGCTGTGGTTAGGCCTGCCATGTTGTATGGGGCAGAGTGCTGGCCAGTGAAGAACTCTCACGTTCAGAGGATGAAGGTTGCAGAGATGAGGATGATCAGGTAGATGTGCGGGCTCACCAGGTTAGATAAGATTAAGAATGAAGTTATTCGAGAGAAGGTGGGGCTGGCCCCGGTGGATGAGAAGATGCGAGAAGCGAGGCTGAGGTGGTTCGGGCATGTGCGGAGGAGAAGTCCTGACGCCCCTGTGAGGAGTTGTGAGCGGCTGGCGATGGTCGGCGTACGGCGAAGCAGAGGGAGGCCTAAGAGGTATTGGGGAGAGGTGATTAGGCATGACATGGCTAGAATGCGGGTTTCTGAGGACATGACCCTGGATAGGAAAGTATGGAGGTCTAGTATAAGGGTGTGGGATAGGGGCCCCAAGAGTTCTTCATACTCCTCACCCGGGGTTGGGTGAGGCTTGGCAGGGCTATTCATAGATGATTTGTGTATTGGATTTTGTCTTATGCTAGTTACTGTCTAATATTATTGCATGCTATTTTATTTATATTTTTTAGGTTTTTATGTTTAGATAATTATTTACGCTATTTATGTTGAAGTTACTAATGCTCTTTTGTTGTTTTTGTTTTTGTTGTTCCTTTACTTCACTGAGCCGAGGGTCGATTGGAAACAGCCTCTCTGCCTTTTGGGGTAGGGGTAAGGTCCGTCTACATATTACCCTCCCCAGACCCCACTTTGTGGGACTATACTGGGTAGTTGTTGTTGTTGTTGTTGTTGTTTGATAAATGTGGTGTCCGGACCAGCTTGTGCGCACCTCGGCTGATTCCACAGGATACCTGTCACCTTTCACCAGCAATAGGTACCAGCTAATTCTATCCACCAAGGCTTAGATAGATGAGAAGAAAATGATTTAGACTCTGGTCATTTAATGATGATGTCAGTAGTGGAGCCAGGATTTTACACAAGAAATTTCACACATTCAATCCAATTTGGACATGTGACCTAACGTAATCTGAACCCCCTTTGCTGCTTAACAAGAATTTTCCCCATCTAAAGGGGATTCAATAGCTTTATATACACAAAGGGGCGGAGGCTGAGTGCGGGATACGGGTTCGGCCGAGCCCAAGCTTTTTTTCCAACCATGTATATATTTGTCTTAAGAAATCTATTGAATATGTACAACTTATTAATTTAGAATATAGTAACGTAAAAGGATTACAAACCCGAACCCATAAGGTTCAAATCTTGGCTCCGCCTCTTCGTGCACACACACAAAAAAAAAGTTTTTACTACAGTATAATTCTTCAGCAAATGGGATTCAATAAAACCATTTTCGATAAAATAGGTAATTTAAGATTCTACAAGAAACTGGTTTAACAAGTTGATCAAGCCCATAAATCAACAACAATAAGTAATTTGAATAACCCCATGAAAAATTACCATAGACCCATCTGGAGTTAACTACAAAATTGACAGATTACGCACTTTAAAAAATCGAACTTGAACAAATAAAGGGGAAATTGAGCTAAATTACCGCAAATCCATTTGGATTTGAACGAATAGCAAAAAATAAAACATAGAATAACAGCAGCAATATCGTAATTTATTACTATAAATTAGCTAAAAAAAATTCAATTATTTAACCTTGGTTTTTCTTCCGCTACTTATTTTGACATCCTCAGTCCATCCAGGAGGAGGCCAATCCGCCGGCGAATCTCCGACGGTCATATCGCCGGAATCTACTCACGATTTCAGCTGAAAATGAACACTTTTAAGTGTTGGGTCAACAAAGGCTGAAAGAGTAAATAGAAAGGTTTTGTTAGGCAACTGGACCATATGTAAAGTGGAGAAACACGTGTCCGAAATGTTTTCTGGTACATAAAATTACTATTTCATGCATAATTTTATATTTTTATACTATTATATAATCTACTCCTAATAATTCTCATAAATAAAAAGTTTATTACATTATTAATCAATGTTTTTTCCCTTATCACATCACAGCTATATGGAGTAAAAGGAAAAGTACTGAAAGTTTTTATGTGTTTAATCAAATACATATTTATCAATGGAAAAATGAATTATTTAATATTATATTTTGACCAGATAAAGTAAAAACTCAATAAAAAATAAATACAAAATTCATATTAAAAGTTTGACATTAAATAGAGTTTTTTAATAATTTAATGTTAAAACTTGTCAATATAATATTAATTTAATAGATAAATTTGTTCCCAAGTTAGCTATCGGCCATAATATTTGCAAATTAACTCTCATCTAGTCATTTCACTTTGATAAAAATACTATATTAATTAGTCGGCTGAGTTTCCCTATCGAACCCTTCAACTATGCTTCATCACTAATAATTTGTCTAATTTCTGTTGACATTTTTGATAAACATAAAAGGGAAAATGTAAAAAGACAAGAAAATTGTTATAAAATAGAAGTCTATTTAGAGTGAATGTCTAAGAGTTTTAGCTTGAAGCTAAGTCATTCCTCTTCCTATAAATAGAGGGGTCTTACCCCATTGTAAATCACCCCAAGTATTAATAAGAATACTTCTCTCTCTCCCTATTCTCTCTCTATATTGTTCTTATTCTTGCATTATTGTTCTTGCCTTTATATTATTTCATAACACGTTATCAGCACGAGACTCTACCGTCTCAAGAACCATTCTCGAGAAATCTAAGGTATTTCCCTCTTCCTAATTTAATTTTCGATTATGTCTGACATTACGAAAAGAAAGTTCGTTGCCCTTGAAATTTCGGGCAAGAACTATATGACATGGGTGTTGGATGCTGAAATCCACTTAGATGCTATGGGTCTCGGAGACACCATCAAAGATAGAGAAAAAGCATCCACCCAAGAATGTGCGAAGGCCTTGATTTTCTTGCGCCATCACCTTTGATGAAGGTTTGAAGATTGAATATCTTACCGTCAAGGATCCACTCGTCTTGTGGAACGGCTTAAAGGAGAGATATGACAACCTGAAGTTGGTCACTCTGCCACAAGCACGATATGATTGGGCTCATCTGAGGCTCCATGACTTTAAGTCCGTTTCTGAATATAATTCTGCAATGTTCAGAATTACTTCTAAATTGAAGCTATGCGGGGATAATATCTCCGATTATGATATGCTTGAGAAAACGTTTACAACGTTTCATGCCTCCAATATAGTACTGCAACAACAGTACAGAGAGAAAGGCTTTACAAAGTACTCTGAACTGATTTCTCTTCTACTAGTGGCTGAGCGAAATAATGACCTGCTCATGAGAAATCATGAAAATCGACCCACTGGGTCTACACCACTGCCTGAAGCAGATAAGGTGCACTCTCATTATGCCAAACATGAAAAGGACCATGGTCATGGTCGTAAACGGGGTCATAGCCAGGGACGTAGACAAGGAAGAAATTCCAGTGAAGTCCGTCAACCCCTAAAGAGAGATAACCGCCGAAAGCAGAAACGGGGTCATGAAGATCCTAAGGCAAATAGTTCAGAAACTATATGTTATCGTTGCGGTAAGAAAGGGCACTGGTCAAAGACTTGCCGTATACCAAGACACTTGGTTGACCTTTATCAAGCATCTCGAAAGAGAAAAGGCCCTGAAACAAATTTTGTCCATGACGACGATGAGGACATCACCCACCTGGATGTGGCAGACTTCTTTGAGCAACCCGAAGGGAAAATAGACCACCTAATCGGCGATGGGTCCGTAATGAAAGAAGATGGAGTTATTTGATTTTGTTCTACTTATTTGTATAAACTAATAGTCATTAGTATTAGCTCGTATTAGTTAGTTCATAAAGCAATGTTAGCAGTAGCTCTTTAGAATATCTTCAATATGTTCAAATATCAATAATATTTTTATTTTTCAGTAGGGGTAATCGACTAGCCTGAAAAACTAGTCGATTATCAACTATTTTCGCATTAAAACTGAAAAACAATTGATCAACAATCGATTGTCTTTGACTAACAATCGATTGTCATTAAGACAGTGTAATCTGGAATTTTTCAAAAATCATCCACAATCGATTGTCTTTGTCTAACAATCGATTGTCATTAAGACAGTGTAATCTGGAATTTTTCAAAATAGCCAACAATCGATTGTCCATGCATAACAATCGATTGTCTTGAAACAGTGTATTCTGGAATTTTTCAAAATAGCCAACAATCGATTGTCTATGCATAACAATCGATTGTCTTGAAACAGTAAGGTCTGGAATTTTTCAAAATAGCCAACAATCGATTGTCCATGCATAACAATCGATTGTCTTGAAACAGTGAGGTCTGGAATTTTTCAAAAATAGCCAACAATCGATTGTCTATGCATAACAATCGATTGTCTTAAGACAGTGTGATCTGAAGTTTTTCAAAATAGCAAATAATCGATTGTGTGTGTTTAACAATCGATTGTCAATGTTCAACAATCGATTGTTTGTAAGTAACAATCGATTGTTTGAAGAAAACGTTTAAACTGAAATTTTCAAACTGCAAAGTAATGGATAACATATCTGATTTTGTTAGTCAACTGTTAGCAGCAGATTTTGAAAATATTATGTGACACAAAAGAATTGAACTTGTTTATTCTTATGTTCTTGTATCTCTTTTGTATGTCAAACTATGGGATAGCAAATATGGATATCTCACAAAGCGAACTTGGATCAACATCCAACTGTAAAAGTATTTGCCTAATTGATTCATGTACTACACATACAATACTCAAAGAAAGGAAGTATTTCTCTCAACTAAATATGTGTAAGGCAAACGTTACTACAATCTCTGGAAGTAGTAAATTGATTGAAGGCTCCGGAAGAGCAATTGTAACTCTGCCCAAGGGCACGACGTTAATCATAGAGAATGCAATGTTCTCCTCCAAGTCTAAGAGAAACTTGTTGAGTTTTAAAGATGTACGCCGGAATGGCTATCATATTGAGACAATGGATGAAGATAATATTGAATATCTCGTCATCACAAAGAATGTCTCCGGCCAAAAGAGGGTTATTGAGAAATTCCCGTCTTTATCTTGTGGCCTGTATTGGACAAGAATTAGTGCAATTGAGGCACATTCAACAGTAAACCAAAGGGTTACTGATTCCAATACCTTTGTACTTTGGCATGATCGATTGGGACACCCAGGATCGGTCATGATGAGACGGATTATAGAAAGCTCATATGGGCATCCGTTAAAGAATTTCAAAATTCTTTCGAATAATGAATATCCTTGCACTTCGTGTTATCAAGGCAAGTTGATTATCAGGCCATCACCAACAAAGGTTGGGACTGAGTCACCCACGTTTCTGGAACGTATACAAGGGGACATTTGTGGACCTATTCACCCACCTAGTGGGTCGTTTAGGTATTTCATGGTCTTGATAGACGCATCCTGTAGATGGTCTCATGTGTGCTTGTTGTCATCACGCAACCTTGCGTTTGCGAAATTAATGGCACAAATAATTCGACTACGAGCACAATTACCAGATAATCCAATCAAGTCAATTAGACTGGATAATGCTGCTGAGTTTACATCCCAAGCATTTAATGATTATTGCTTATCAATCGGGATAAAAGTTGAACATTCTGTAGCTCATGTTCACACTCAAAACGGTCTTGCAGAATCGTTAATTAAACGCCTGCAATTGATTGCAAGGCCATTACTTATGAGAACGAGGCTGCCCACTTCGGTATGGGGTCACGCCATCTTAAATGCAGCAATGCTAATTCGTCTCAGACCGACGAATTACCACAAGTATTCCCCGTTGCAATTGGTTTTGGGTCATGAACCCAATATATCCCATTTAAGAATTTTTGGATGCGCAGTATATGTGCCTATAGCACCGCCATCCCGCACCAAAATGGGTCCGCAAAGAAGGTTAGGAATATATGTTGGGTTTGAATCGCCCTCCATCATTCGCTACCTCGAAACATTGACAGGCGACTTGTTTACTGCACGATTTGCAGACTGTCGATTTGATGAGACACTTTTCCCAAAATTAGGGGGAGAAGTTGGTGAAACCAAACGGGAAATTTTGTGGAAAAATGCATCATTATCTCATCTTGATCCACATACCTCTATTTGTGAAAGAGAGGTACAAAAGATTATCCATTTGCAAAGAATAGCAAATCAAATGCCTGACGCATTTACGGACTTGAAAAGGATAACGAAATCCCACATTCCCGCGGAAAATGTTCCAATCCGTATTGATGTCCCTATTGGACAATCATCTAGTGTCATATCCAAAGAGTCGAATGCACGCCTGAAGCATGGCAGACCATTAGGTTCCAAAGATCGAAATCCTAGAAAGAGGAAAAAGAACGATCAAAATGACACCACGAAAGAATCTCATGATTTAACAAATTCTGAGATTCATGAAGAATCCATTGAGCCCGAGACTCTGGAAAATACGGAACTATCCCTAAATCCAATTAATATTGAGGCAAATATTAATCGAGTGGATATTGTGGTGGATAATGCATTTGCTTATAATGTAGCATCTAGCATTATGCAAGAATGTGAGGATCTCGAACCTCAATCTGTTGAAGAATGTCGAAAAAGACAGGATTGGCCAAAGTGGCAAGAAGCAATTCAATCAGAATTGAATTCGCTGGCAAAACGTGAAGTTTTTGGCCCTATAGTTGAAACACCTAATGGTGTTAAGCCTGTCGGCTATAAATGGGTCTTTGTACGCAAAAGAAATGAGAAAAAAGAGGTACAAAGATATAAGGCACGCCTTGTTGCACAAGGTTTTTCTCAAAGGCCTGGTGTCGATTACGAAGAGACATATTCGCCTGTAATGGATGCGATAACCTTTCGTTATCTCATAAGTTTTGCTGTCCATGAAAAGCTTGACATGCACTTAATGGATGTAGTTACTGCCTATCTTTATGGTTCACTTGATAATGAGATATACATGAAAATTCCCGATGGACTCAAGGTGCCAAACGCGCACAACTCAAAATCTCGGGAAATGTTCTCAATTAAATTGCAAAGATCCTTGTATGGTCTAAAGCAATCTGGACGAATGTGGTATAATCGTCTTAGTGAGTACTTGTTAAAAGAAGGCTATATAAATGACGCCATTTGCCCGTGTGTTTTTATAAAGAAAACAACATCGGAATTTGTTGTACTTGCCGTATATGTCGATGACATAAACCTTATTGGAACCCCTATAGAACTCCAAAAGGCAATTGATTATCTAAAGGATGAATTCGAGATGAAAGATCTCGGAAAGACTAAACTATGTCTTGGTTTGCAAATTGAATATTTGGCAAACGGAATTTTTGTTCATCAATCTACCTATACAGAAAAGGTACTGAAACGGTTTTACATGGATGAAGCACATCCTTTAAGTACACCGATGGTTGTTCGATCACTTGATGTGAACAAAGATCCATTCCGACCACAAGAAAGGAATGAAGAGCTACTTGGTCCTGAAGTACCATATCTTAGCGCAATTGGCGCACTAATGTATCTTGCAAATACTACAAGACCTGACATATCCTTTTCAGCTAATGTCTTAGCAAGATTTAGCTTGGCTCCTACGAGGAGACATTGGAATGGGATCAAACACATATTGCGGTACCTAAAGGGAACTACCGATATGGGCTTATTTTATGGCAAGAATTGCAGCCCGGATCTTGTTGGTTATGCTGATGCTGGATATTTGTCCGACCCACACAAGGCTCGATCTCAAACGGGTTATGTATTTACCTGTGGAGAAACCGCCATATCTTGGCGTTCGACTAAGCAATCAATTGTGGCTACTTCATCTAATCATGCCGAGATAATTGCTATTCATGAAGCAAGTCGGGAGTGTGTGTGGTTAAGGTCGATAATACATCATATCCAAGGCAAATGTGGTTTGAAGTGTGATAAACTACCCACAACTTTGTGTGAAGATAATGCAGCATGTATAGCTCAATTGAAGGGAGGATTCATAAAAGGAGATAGAACGAAGCATATTTCACCAAAGTTATTCTTCACACATGATCTTCAAAAGAATGGTGATATCAATGTTCAACAGATTCGTTCAAGCGACAATATGGCTGATTTGTTTACAAAATCTCTACCAAAGTCAACCTTCAAGAAGGTAGTTCACAAGATCGGGATGCGAAGACGTAAGGACATAAATTGATGTTCTTATCAGGGGGAGTTAAGGCGCGTTGCACTCTTTTTCCCTTACAAGGTTTTGTCCCACCGGGTTTTCCTTGCAAGGTTTTTAACGAGGCAACCAATAAGCGCATATTCAAACATGTGTACTCTTTTTCCTTTCTTTAATTTTTCCCAATGGGTTTTGGTTTTAAGGTTTTATGAGGCACATTATTGAATAGACATTCAAGGGGGAGTGTTATAAAATAGAAGTCTATTTAGAGTGAATGTCTAAGAGTTTTAGCTTGAAGCTAAGTCATTCCTCTTCCTATAAATAGAGGGGTCTTACCCCATTGTAAATCACCCCAAGTATTAATAAGAATACTTCTCTCTCTCCCTATTCTCTCTTTATATTGTTCTTATTCTTGCATTATTGTTCTTGTCTTTATATTATTTCATAACAAAAATAAAATATTTTTAAATGTTTGTATAATGTGTAATTAATAGGACTATTTGTGATTTTCAAATACGTAATTTTGTTTTCAAAAATTTTATCAATGCTCCTACCATTTCTTTGGAAATGACTTTGACACTCTGGGTGTTTGGTATGAAAGAAATTATCTTTCGAAAAATAATTTTTAATTTTTTTATGTTCGATTAGCCCAAACGTTTTAGATAATATTTTTCTCATGAAAATATTATATTTCCTAAAACTTTTTCTCAATTTTCCACGCTCTATTCTTCATCCCCACAACCCCACCAATCCACCCCCATGCTCCACCCCACCCTACCAACCCCACCTCACCCTAAACAAAAATATTATTAATAGTTCTTTTTTTATCTTATATATAAAAATTTTTTATTTCAATAAATGAGTATTTTTTTTCATGATATAAAAAGTATTTTTACCATTTTAACTAAAAAATACTTTCTTTTCATGTAGAATTTTTTTATTTCAACACAAATAAGTATGTTCTTTTTATGATGGAAAAAAATATTTTTTTTTCATTTCAACAAAATGAATATTTTTCTTTCATGATATAAAAAAAGTATTTTTTTTATTTCAATAAACTGAGTACTTTATTTTCATGTTGTATAAGGAGTTCATTTTTTTTTAACCAAAAAAAAGTATTTTTTTTTTAGTTATGGACCCTAAATTTCAACGTTATTTTTGCATTAAAAAGTAAAGCAACACATTAGTTACTTTGTTTTCGTGTGAATTTTTAGAGACTTGGGGGAAAGGGAGGGTGAAGAGAGTAACGTAAACAAATATTTTCTAGAAATATTTTCTACTTTCTAACCAAATACTAAAAAATATTTTTCACTCACCAATAAAAAAATGATAAAATCACTTATTTTTTATGGAAAATATTTTCCTTCCTACCAAACACACCCTATTGGTGTACAGCTTTTACCCCAACAAATTTATTTCGTTAAAAAAGTATAGCATGATTAGCTACAACAAGTTTTCTATAGTAATCTTGATTTGAGAACATAAAATGCACTAAATTACTTGGTATAACCGGTTTAATATTAGCATAAAAACCATTCGAAAGTTTACAAAAATATTCCAAAGAAATAAAGTTTTTTCTCTCCAATAATCATACAAAATATCTCCTTGCATATTTTCAAGCGTGATTAGCAATATTAAATGCAAAAAAAAAAATGAAATTTCATGAATGAGGTCCCAAATAAAGTGATAAAATACAAAAAAAAAAAATTACAATTCCAAAAATGTAAGTAAAAAAAGACTTTTTTCAATGGGCATGGTTGAGATTCATTAAAAATATATAGATGAGTCCATATACAAAATTTAAGGAAGATTGGAGGTGATTTTAACTGATTTGGTATCAAAATTCATAGTTAAAACCGAGTTAAAAAAATCTTCTGCGATACATATATCAGACATGTATCACGCGTGTATCTCATACAAATATATACATGGATTTATATGTGATACACAAGTTATAAATAATGTGATACATCATTTTTATCATGCTCATCTGTTATTTCGAATTTTCAGTTCGAACCATCTCCAAACTCCACCAAATCATTCCAAACTTGAGATTCAAGCTCGTTAATGTACACAATCTAATATAATGACACCTACTTAAAAGAAAGTAAAAAATTGACCCTTTTTTTATAAATAGCTAATTGGCTAATATTAGTAATATTTTTATGAATTTACCAATTTTATAACAAGCTATTTATAAAATAGATATAACTGATATTTTCCCAAAATCATGTTAATGTTATCTGTATGTCGCAGAAATTAATGCGACTTGTAACTAAAAATGCCACCCACATTCGTTGAGGAATACAAAAACCTACCATTTAGGCTAACACTTCCCCTTTCTTCCCGTTGAGGTTCCCCCCCCCCCCCCCCCCCCCCCACATTGAGCTCCCACCACCCAATGAATGGTACACGCAACAATTTGAATATTGAAGCTAAAGAAAATAGAAGAAGAAGATAACGTATAAGGACTATAAATGTTAGCTCTAAAAAATATTTTTTTTATTTTTGACTTTGCACTCCCCTTTTTTTTTTTTTGCCAAAATTAGAATTTTATTTCAATCAAGTATATCTATTTATATCCACTAGATATCTTTGAACTCTATAACTAGTCTCCAAATTCTTCAAAGGTATAAAAAAAATCTAACACCTCACTACTTCTAATAGGATAATTATTCAAAGATTCTAATACTCTCCTCAATTGCTAAATTGTTGTCCTCTTATATGTATCTGTATTACAATCCCTTTATTCCTTGTCAGCTCTTTCTTTTTTTGTCTTAAAATCTTCTTATGTTTCTTTCAATTCACAAATGGTAAACAGTAGCAGCATATAACAGCAACAATAACAATCCAGTATAATCTCACATAGTGGGATCTCGGGACGGTAGTGTGTACGCAGGCCTTACCCCTACCCTTGGGTAGAAAGGCTGTTTCCAAATAGACCTCCGGCATCCTTCCCTCCAAGAACTTCCCACCTTGCTCTTGAAGAGACTCGAACTCATAACCTTTCAGTTGGAAGTGGGGGTTCCTCATTTTTCTGCTAATCCATTATGTTACTAACCTTCCTCTTCTGTCCTAACCAGTGAAGTATTTGTTGAGATATTGGGCTCACGTGAACAACAGCCCAAACTGAAGCACAAACTCAAGCAGCAACAGCCATTGTACAAATAGCCACATTTAAGCATTTGAGCAATAGCCATTGTAAAAACAGCCATTGTATTTATTTTATGTGGCACACATTGTATACACACACACACAGATATTTTCATTAGTTTTGTATTTTGATATATGGAAGAGGGTCGGTTGTACAGAACATTCGAGAAAAAATATTATTTCAGAATCCTCTCTTCTCTCTCTTCTGTCACTATTCATCTTTTTCATTTCTCCTTCAAATCCATGGCTACCATGGATGTTAACATGGTATCAAAGCGGGTTATCCGACTCTCCTCGTCAAGAGCGTTCGTGCGGTACTACCCTTGTCGGTTTTCATTCGGGTTTGCAACTATTTTCAGAATCTAGGGTTTCTTCACAATTTCTTCATAATCGGTTAGTCTTCTCTTCGTTTCATCAATTTTTTGAAGTTGTTCGTTGTTTCATCGGCATTATACGTACTATATTCACGGAGTTTGTTTCTTAAATTGATTAGTCTGGGCAGCAGTTTTGTATATCATATATTTTGGGTTTTTTTGTTCATTTTTGATGCCATTCATACTTTAAAATGGCTGATACTGGTGAGAATCCTTCTCATGTCTCTACTAGCTTTGTTCCTGACCCGTCAAATCCCTTGTTTCTTATGTCATCCGACGTGCCTGGGGTCTCTCTGGTTACCAACCCGTTTTCAGGGGTTGGTTTTGGGGGATGGAGGAGAAATATAATCATCTCTTTGTCTGCTAGAAACAAATTAGGTTTCATTGATGGTTCTGTCCCAAAACCTGCTGTAAATTCTCTTCATTCTAAGCAGTGGGATAGGTGTAATAATATGGTCATATCCTGACTTACAAACTCTCTTTCACCAGAAATAGCTGAGAGTGTCCAATACTCTGACACTGCTCAAAGTATTTGGAATCAGCTCAACAATAGATATGGAACAGTTAATGGCACAAAAATTTTTGAAATAAAACAAGAATTAGCTTCTACTACTCAGGGATCCTTAGACATAGCATCCTATTTCAATAAATTGAAGAGATTATGGGATGAATTGGGTTTCATGCGAGCCTCAAGGGGCAGTACATGTACATGTGATGCTAGGCTTGAATTTCAGAAAGAAGAGGATGAGAATAAACTGCACCAGTTCCTTATGGGTCTCAATGAGATGTATATTGGTGTTAGGGGTAATATACTTATGCTTCAACCTCCTCCCTCCTTAGACACTGCATACAATATATTACTTCGGGATGAAAGACAGAGACACCCACATTCCAAACAGTTCAACCAAAAACTCAACTTTTGACACCACTAAGCCAAACTCAGTATGTAGATATTGTAAGAAACCAGGTCACTTGATTGATAAATGCTATAAGCTGCATGGGTTTCCACCAGAATTCAAGTTCACCAGAAACAGGAGAATTGCTGCTACTGTTGAAACACAAGGGTGTGCAAGCCCTACTGATTCTTCAAGCTTGGGTGAAAGTAATCAGGGGCAACCTGTATCAGAATCTGGTATACCTGGTTTAACAAAGGAACAATATGCACAGCTCATGGTGCTCCTTCAGCAGACCCAAATCTCAGAGTCCCAGCATCAATCAAACATTATGGGCTCTGCAAACTTTGCTGGTATACTTCCTCCCTCTTTCAGTCCTTCAAAAAATGTATCTTATGGAGCTTTCATGTTGACTAGAGTTAGTACATACATTTGGATTATAGATTCTGGTGCCACTGACCATATGACTTCAAATAAAACTCTTCTCTTTGACATCAAACCATTAGTTGTGCCATACTTAGTTGTTTTTCCCAATGGTTACAAAGTGAAAGTAACCTGTACTGGATCCATTAAGTTTCTCTGTTTTACCTTACATAATGTACTCTATATCCCTAGTTTTCACTACAATCTCATCTCTGTCTCCAAGCTTGTTTATCAACTGAATTCTATTGTTCTATTTACAAAATTTTCTTGCTTGATACAGGCCCCTTCTCTGAAGAAGCCACTGGAAATTGGTAAACTGGATGATGGTCTCTACAAGCTTGTTCAGTCTTCTTTTTCTTCCCCTTCCCCATCAGACACCCCTTGTAATTACCATTCTCCATTGACTGTTGCTTCTGCTTCTTCTTCTCATTGTACATATCATTCTGAATTGAATAAAATGAAGATGTTGTGGCATAATAGACTGGGACACATTCCCTTCGTCAAAATGAAAAACATTTCCTCTATCCCATACAAGTTTTCAAATAAACAGCCCTTTGTGTGTACTATCTGTCCATTAGCCAGACATTCTAGATTATCATTTCCTGACAGCTCTATAAAAACAACTCATCCCTTTCAACTCATTCATTTAGATACCTGGGGATCATATAGCACTGCCACTTACACTGGTTGCAAATATTTCTTAACAATTGTTGATGACTTTACAAGAGCTACTTGGACCCATCTTATGGGTTCCAAAAGCAATGCATTTCCCATTATCAAGGCATTCATTGCCATGATCAAAACTCAGTTTCAGACTAGTGTCCAAACCATTAGGAGTGATAATGCCCTTGAACTTGGCTCTAGCACTGCTGGAATTGATTTTTTTGCTGAAAATGGTATCCTTCACCAAACTTCTTGTCCTTATACACCACAACAAAATGGTGTAGTTGAAAGAAAACATAGACATCTGCTGGAAATTGCTAGAGCTTTACTCTTCCAATCCCATCTTCCTCTACATTTCTGGGGGGATTGTGTCCTTACTGGCTACTGCCACCTACCTTATCAATAGATTTCCTTCCAAACTACTTAACAATACATCTCCTTATGAATTACTCTTTGGACAAAGTCCTTCTTATAACCATCTTAGGACTTTTGGGTGTCTGTGCTTTGCTTCCATACCCAAACAACACAGAGGCAAATTTCATCCAAGAGCTGATCCTTGTGTGTTTCTGGGGTATCCACTGGGTAAAAAGGGCTACAAACTGTATAATTTGAAAACTAAACTAATGCTTGTCTCTAGAGATGTTACTTTTCATGAGACCATTTTTCCTTTTGCTTCTTCAGGGAGTTCCTCCTCTATTCCTCCTCCTATTGTGTGTTCACCTACTGCTGATGACTCCTTACTCAGCTCCTCTTCAACATTTAATGCTCCTTCTTCATCCTTTCCTCATATCTCAACATTTAATCCACCCTCTTCTGATGTTGATATTTCAGTCCATTGCCCTCCTACTGTTTCTCCTTCAGCTACTCTACCAGACCCTGTGTTACCTCTTCTTAGAAGGTCATCCAGACCCCATGTCCCTCCTGCCCATCTTCAACAATACATTTGCAATCTACCTCCTTCCCTTTCTGGCACTAGTTATTTATCCTCTTGTTGTAATAGCTCAGTCCACATTGCACCTGCTGAACCCACTTCCTACCAGCAAGCTGTTTCTGATGCCATGAACAAAGAATTTGAAGCTTTGGCAGCCAATAATACTTGGACCATTGTTCCCCTTCCACCTGGCAAGAAGCCCATTGGGTGCAAATGGGTTTATAAAGTCAAATACAAGGCTGATGGGTGTGTGGAAAGATATAAAGCTAGGTTGGTTGTTAGAGGTGACACTCAGGTTGAGGGTGTGGATTTCACTGATACATTTTCTCCTGTTGTAAAATTCTCTACTATCAAATCTTTGATTGCTGTTGCTGTGAAACAGTCCTGGACTCTCTTTCAACTTGATGTCAACAATGCTTTCCTCCATGGTGATTTAAATGAGGAAGTTTATATGAAACTACCTCCTGGTCTGACTGTCTCTTCTACTTCTTCTCTTCTTCTCCTTCTTCTTCTTCTTCTCCTTTAGTGTGCCTTCTTCAGAAATCATTGTATGGTTTAAGACAAGCCTCTAGGCAATGGTATGCCAAGTTGTCTGAGGCTTTAAGCTCTAAGGGGTATTCTTCCTCCCTCAATGATTACTCTTTTTTTCATAAGAAATCTGGTTCTTCCATTGTGTTGTTGGCTGTATATGTTGATGATATTATCTTAACTGGGAATGACTTGCAAGAAATTACTGCCTTAAAGGCCTTTCTGGATTCTGCTTTTAAAATCAAAGATTTAGGTGTCCTCAATTACTTTCTTGGTATTGAAGTATGTTATTATTCTGCTGGTCTTCTCCTTCACCAAAAGAAGTTCATTACTGACCTTCTCACTTCATATAATTGCCTTGATGCTACTCCTGTGACTTGTCCTCTTGATCTCTCTGTCAAACTCAAACAAGAAATGGGTACTCCTCTTTCTTCCCCTGACACTTACAGGAGCCTTGTTGGCAAACTTAATTTCCTCACTCATACCAGACCTGATTTAGCCTTTGCTGTCCAACATCTTAGTCAGTTTCTTCAAACCCCTTCCTCTACTCACATGAATGCTGCCCTACACACCCTTAGATACCTTAAAGGCACTCCTGATCTTGGGGTCTTCCTTAATAACTCTCCTGATTTAGCCCTATCTGCCTACTGTGACAGTGACTGGGCCTCTTGCCCAGACACAAGGAGGTCTGTTACTGGTTTTTGCATATTTTTAGGGGGTTCTCTGATCAGCTGGAAAGCTAAAAAGCAGCCTGTAGTGTCCTTGTCTTCAGCTGAGGCTGAATATAGGGCTATGAGCAAAGTTGTTGGTGAACTCACTTGGCTTACTCGTTTATTCTCTGATTTTGGGTTCCCTGTTTCCTCTGCTGTCCCTGTTTTTTGTGATAACCAAGCTGCCATCCACATTGCCCACAATCCTGTTTTTCATGAGCGAACAAAACACATTGAACTTGATTGCCATTTCATTCGGACAAAACTTCAGGAAGGTCTCATCACATTGCACCATGTTCTATCTGGCTCTCAACTTGCTGACATTTTTACCAATCCATTGACTGGTCTCTTGCATCATTCTTTCTTGCCCAAGCTGGGTGTTTATCCACCCTCCAGCTTGAGGGGGGTGTTGAGATATTGGGCTCACGTGAACAACAGCCCAAACTGAAGCACAAACTCAAGCAGCAGTAGCCATTGTACAAATAGCCACATTTAAGCATTTGAGCAATAGCCATTGTAGAAACAACCATTGTATTTATTTTATGTGGCACACATTGTATACACACACACACACAGATATTTTCATTAATTTTGTATTTTGATATATGGAAGAGGGTCAGTTGTACAGAACATTCGAGAAAAAATATTATTTCAGAATCCTCTCTTCTCTCTCTTCTGTCACTATTCATCTTCTTCATTTCTCCTTCAAATCCATGGCTACCATGGATGTTACCAGTATTGAATTCCAAATGTAAGCAGAGTAACTGCAATGAAAGAACAAATGTAACAAAGTCTCCTCAGCTCCTGTATTACACAAAACACAATCTGTTTGTACATTGAGACCCCATCTGTGTATTCGATCCACAGTAGCTAACTTTTTCATAAGTGTCAGCCATAAAATCTTGTGTTTTGGAATAGTCTTTGATCCCAATACAAGTCCACTCCCTTTAAGAAAAAAGAAATAAAATGTATTTTATAATTGTACCCATAATAATGAAAGTATTTTCAAAATTCTTGGGAACTGATTTGGGAAATAAGTAGTTAATGAAAATAGCAAAACAAGGGAAAATAATTATTTTTCTCTTAATTTAGTATAGTGGACAAGTAAAAATAAACGGGAAAGTATTATACGCATGAGAAGTTAAAGAGCTTAACTTTGTATAGTGAAGAATTTAGATACATGTACGTAGGGATGTTCAAACCTAACAGGAAAATCCTACCAAACCGATTAAAAAATCCGACTAAGTTTGGTTTGACTTGGTTTGGTATTGAGTAAAAAAACCCGAACCAAACTGACATATAAATATATAAATTTTATTTATATTTTTAAGACTTTATAGTGAATTTTTTTAGAAAATATAAAAATATTTGAGATCCTCTCATGTATTAACCTTGAAAGCGTAAATTAACGAAAAATTATTGTTAGACGGCTAAGCAAATAACTATCATGTGTTACTAAAAAAATTCTCCCCTTAAAATATTTTAATAGATTATATGTTTGTTAATTTTTTTTCAATATTTACTAAATATATATTCACTTATCAAAGCTTTATCTATAATTTTAATAAAGTAAGATTGAAATAATTAATATTCATCTAACAAGAAAACCCGAAAAACTCAATAAAACCGAACGGTCTTGTACACCCCCAAAATATACCTTAATAAATTCTTTGACAATACCAAGACAAATTTAATATTACAAAACTAACTTTTATAGTTTACATATTTTTTTACTAATACTGAAGGTATTATTAAATATTAATATCTGTTAAGGGCATAAAATCCAACAATATTAGATTTAGTGCAATACATCAATTGGCACAGGAAGATTGTTGTGAAGATACATTGTTTGCCCAAATGACGGCCTTTTTTTATCTCATTTGTATTACATTGTTTGGTTGTCCTGTCTTGTCCATATAAACACCTCATTTCTTTTGTTTTGCACAATGTACAGCCATTAGGCTTTTTTTTACTTATTGTGTGGAATTAATGAGCTCTGCCATCAGTCTCTTGTTTCCTGAAAAACCAAGGAAAACATCCTCAGCCAAGACACTGTGAAAACTAATAAAGAGGTTCAGAAAAGAAAAAAATTAATAACCTTACGAAGGTTTTGAACCGTTAAAATAAACTGAGCTATACTTTTAGGCAGTGTCAAGAAAATTCAAAATATAATAGTATAAATAAAGTAACATAACAGATTTTACCTTATATATACGGTATAATTTTTCAGCCCATGCTGTAATGTACTTTTCATATCATACAAGGTCGAGACCCAATAAATGTCTATTATAACCACGACACTTCAAATTTCGACCCTCCTTGGGTCCCTTTGACATATATTATAATTCTATTTGCAGCATTAATTTGAACGTGAGTCTTGGAGCAATTAGTAAAGTTATTATGTTACCAGGAGGTCATGGATTTGAGCCGTGAAAACAGTATGTACATACCTTAACAGCACACACATCAACAACAACAAAAACAATCAAGTATAATCTCACTTAGTGAGGTATGGGGAGGGTAGTGTGTATGCAGACCTTATCCCTACCCTAAGGGGACCTTACCCCTACCCTAGGGGACCTTACCCCTACCCTAGGAGTACAGAGACTGTTTCCAAATAGACCCCCGGCATCCTTCCCTCTCAGAACTTCTCACTCTGCTGTTGTGAACACTAATACTCACAAACTCTCGATTGAAAATGGGAGTTGCTTACCATCAGAACCACCCTTCTTGTCAGTGACAACCCACACATCAAACGAAATATTTTATCTTGTTGTTGTTGTGAGGTATATATACAATCCTTGTTCTATTTGCAGCATTGATATGCATCTCTCTGTCATTTTGAAGACCTTCATCATTTTCTTTTTGCATTTCATCATTGAGCTTAATTAGCATTTCTTCTTGTTACAAGAAGATTATCCACGTGCATAGAAATGAGTTAGATATTGAACGAAAATGGTGTTCAGTAGGTGATTTTCACACAGAAAAACCTGTCAAGATCTAATCTCCAGTTTCATTTTCCATTTACTCGAACCCTTGAGCTCTGTATAAGGGGTGTCAAATGGGAGGTTGATCGAGTATGGGCGAATCAAAATGGAATGAGATATAATTGGGCTGGTCAAATGACTCGTTCAAAAGTTACTTGAACTAAGGGTTAAATTTGGGTCATATCCCAATCCGTCCAAGTCTTATTAAAATTTATTTAATGTGTTCTTTTCTTATGAGTTGTATAATTACAAACTTTTTTTTTTCTTTTATTATGGTTATATACAACATATAAAAAAAATTCTAAGATATTTTGGTCAAGTTATTCATGGATCAATACCTAACTTTAAATAGATTGACATGTGTTGACTGTTGGCAGTGGCGGAGCCAGGAATTATATAAAGGGGTATAGAAAAAATTTGCTACTATGAGGAATGAAACTTGTAACCTTTTGTAATTTTTAACACCCTTTAACCATTGCACTAACAATTTGTCTTGAGTTAAGGGTTGTCAACCCCTTGTAAATATTCAATTTTTAAGAAAAAAAACCTAAAATACATATCTATACAGTATTATTTTTCGGCGAAGGGGTATCGGTTGACACCTCTCGGGTAAGGGTGGCTCCGGCACTGACTCTTGGATCAAGATAGACCGAGTTTAATAAATAAGTGGGTCAAAAACCAGCCCAAACTTGAATAAGTTGGACGGATCATTTGTGCTTTGGCCAAAATTAGCAGCCCTACTCTGTATCTATTCAGTTTTCCAGATTAGGTGCATTATTTATTAGAAGAATTAACCTAAATAGTAACTTATTTAATTTCTTATACAAAAAATAAACAGTGGATATATAATACAAGTGCAATATGTGTATAATTATGTAAACCAATTAAAAAAAAGTAAAAAAATGAATTTTACTGGCTATTTGTAAAATATGTTGTATTTACTAAGGGGTTCCTATTTTGCTTATTACATTACATTTCAATCTTGAATTCATGAAATACAATTAAGATGCTTCAGTCTGATCCAATCACCAAACAAGTTGCACTGCAGACAAGACTTTTAGTTGATTATGTTAGGTGTATTTTTGAAAAAAAGGCATTCTATATAAAGTCAATAATGAGCTTTAATTATATGGAATTGGAACTTCAATTTCTTGCTTGTGCATCTTGTGTGAAAGCAAAATTAAATCAGATAGTATAGCTTGATATTCTACCTAATCTTCTTTTACCAAACTGTACTTGGAACAAATGGGAGGATATATTTACATAGATAAATTGTTTGTAGCGCTTGCAAGTTGTTCACACTGAAATTATGTAGATATAATACAATAATACAACAACCCAGTATAATCCCACACAGTGGGGTGTGGGGAGGGTAGTATGTACGCAGACCTTACCTCTACCCTGGGGTAGAGAGGCTGCTTCCAAATAGACCCCCGACATCCTTCCCTCCAAGAACTTCCCACCTTGCTCTTGGAGAGACTCGAACTCACAACCTCTCGGTTAGAAGTGGGGTTTACTTACCATCAGAGCAACCCCTCTTGTCTAACTTAAATTATGTAGATGACTTTTGATTTTAAAGTTATGTTGCTCGAACTTTTTAAAAATATTGTGATATTCGTATCGATCAAATTCTCTAAAATACATATTTTTGGAGGATCCAATACGTATCTGACGACATTTTTTAAGTGTCTTGAGTCTTGACTCTTGAGCAACATAATTTCAAAGGGTTGAAGAAGTCTCTTTGCAAATCCCATGTAATAATATTCAGTGACGAAGCCAAAAATTTTATTAAAGGTGTTCAAATTTGAAATTAGTAAAAAAATTCGACAAAGAGCGTTTAATATATGTTATGTACCTCTAAAATCTAATATTTTACCTATATATAGTGTAATTTTCAAACAAACGTTGGTCAATTGATCCCTAACCAAGGTATGGCTTCGCCCCTGATAATATTGTATGCTATGTGTTTCTCTCATGGCCGAGTAAATTCTCATCTCTTTCCACTAAAGAGTTGCTTGACAATACATATTAAACTACTAATCACTTCACATCACAATTAATTGTCATTATCATTGAAGTCACATTCCAAATACATTCAAAAATATTGTTTGACTACTCCGGCCCGAATGAAATTAAATTACAAAATAGTAGATATGAACACATAATTTTTTTTTAAAAAAACAATAAGTTTAATTCTAAAAATCTTAAAACTTAAACCCATATATAGAGTTTAAATCAGGATCCACCTCTCACAATTATGGGACGAATAATATATAGAATTATATATAACATGGGATACGAATCAACTTACGTACACTTCAACTACCATCAACACATCCATACTTTTTTGGTATCTTTCATGATTTTGACTCTCTTCATTGGCGACTAGAACAAGGGTAAATGCACTAGCCAGAGTTTTTCTTCTTTTTTTTTGTTTTTTGTGTTGGGGAGTATTATATATTCTTTTCATGTCAATTTATATAAATATATTTGACTAGATATAAAATTTAAGAAAATAGAGGAGATTTTTGAATTTGGTAAAATAAGGTATAATATATATATATATATTGTGTGGCTATAAATCATTATATAAATATAAATTATTTTTAAATAAAAAAGAGTATAATATTCTTTTTAGTATGAATCAAAAAAGAAATAAGTTTACGTAAATTAAAACGGAGGAGTATTTCTTTAGTGTTCGTGTGAGAAGAGCTAGCTGGTGCCAACCATTACGGCGTGTACTGCTAAACAATATTTAATCACTATGCTAATGCTTTGAATGGAGACTAAATAACAATTAATTAGCAGTAGTACTATTTCTCGAGATGCTTAATAGTCTATGAGTTGACTTCTTTTACATCAGCTGCAATTTTCGAATTGTATAAATATACTACTCTATATTTTTTTCCGTTAAATAAATTAAAAACATTTCTTAAGTCGGTGGCTGAGCTCAATATGATTGGTTGGTAGCTCTATTCAAAAAAAAAAAAAATCGTCATTTATTCTTACTTCCTCCTTATCTTCTGTCCTTATATTATTATCTTCTACTATTTGTTTGTACATCATTAAAATATTGAATTTATCGAACAATTATGTAGCTTTTCAACTACTTGATATAACTGGATCAACTTCATCTGTCGGAAACCAGCAATTCCGATAGAGTGTACGTAAATTTTACCTCTAATAGAGAGATTGTTTTTAAAAAAAATTTGATTCAAAAAGATACAAAAGATATATATATATATATATCAGTATCATTAATAGATGTTGCGTTGTCCCACATCGGAGAAATTTGAGGTCCTTGGTCTCCTTATATGGCTTGGGCAATCCTCACCTCATAAGCTAGCTTTTGGGGTTGAGTTAAGCCCAAAGTCTATCCTTATCATGGTATGTTGGGCCCCATTTATGTTGTCCACGCTCCAGAGATCTGGACGGTGTTGAGTTGTCCCACATCAGAGGAATTTGAGGTCATTGGTCTCCTTATATGGCTTGGGCAATCCTCAACTCATAAGCTAGCTTTTGGGGTTGAGTTAGGCCCAATGTCTATTCTTATCAATAGAACCATAGGAATAATAACAACAGTATAAGAACATTAAAATAGTACGGGCTAGCTATCAAATTATTAAAAAATAGTCACTATTTTGTTGCAACAGAGACCGATCAAGCATAATATACTATAGTTCGGTGCATACATGTGTATGAACTTCCAGCATATTATGCAGGACCGGTATACTTTGCTGGCTCCAGTATAATATAATAGAGTTCCAGTATACTTTGCTGGAACTCTAGTATAATATGCTGGAGTTCCAGTATATTATACTGAAATTCCAGTATATTATGCTGGAGTATTTTTCGAATTTTGAACAATTTTTCATGCCAATTTATCTTTACATAAAAAGTGATTAAATTTCGATGATTTTTGAAACTGTAGCTACTTTTGAATGATCACTTATAAATCTGGCTACAACAACAACAGCAACAACAACTACCCAATATGTCCCACAAAGTAGAGTCTGGGGAGGATAATATGTAAACGAACCTTACCTCTACCCGAAAGGGCAGAGAGGACACTTATAAATCTGTCTATTTTTGGATTTCTCTCCGTAAGAACCAAAAAATAAATAAAAAATAGTAACAAAAATCAGTGAATAAGGCTCGATAGTATTAAAAGACAAAAAAAATAGTACGGACACAACAATAATCACTAACCTCCTAGGAATACTCAACCATGAGAAAAGAAGAAAATAAAAATCTCGTACATTTTGTATGCATATTTCAAAACCTTAAAGAACAGCACTAATGTATTACTTGTATAGTAAAATTTCCTAGTATACATCTGTGATTTCCATGTACAATATAAAGCTAAAAGAAAAGCTAAAACAACAAACGTATATCAAACTAGTAGTTACAAAACCTTTGGAATTTGAGACATAAGATTATGAATGAAAAAGGTAACATTGATTATGTAGAGCCGGATGTGACCTAGCGATTAATAAATTGGACAAAAGAATATTTTTCTTTTGTGGACGAACTTACCAAATATATGTACTAGTCGAGATGCAGACAAGCTGACTAGAAAACACAGCTATAATAAAAATTAATTGTGTAGAGGGTTTGGTCCTCCGGGAACAGTTCGATGTGAAACTCTATAGCTTTGATCAATATTTTCTTTTGTTGATGTTTTAGGAGCTGGTGCAGAAATATGCCATGAAAATCTTGAATCTAACTTTGTGTTGAATCTTTGTTCTGTGCTTGTTGGGGTGATTTCTTGAATTTTTCTACAGCTTGATAATTGAGTACTAGCAGAGAGTATCACCATAATTAGCAGAAATGGAAAAGCAAGGCAATGAACTCTCATGACTATAAAAATAGAAAGAAGAAGAAGAGAAAGAAAGAAAGAAATATAGGAAATGGAGAGAGTAAAATTAGGCAGGTGGATTGGATTTTGAGTTTATTCACTTTTTGTAGAGGTGATGATTAGTCTCTATTAATATGTGTTAAAAGAATCTGTGGTGCAGATAAGAACCAGAAAAAACTAACATTGTCTAATCTGAAATGACATATATACCCTCATCAGTTTTCCTTTCTCATTTCTTAAATAGTTTAATCAAAGTCTAATAGCCACTAATGTTTATATTAGGGTAAGTTATCTACATCACATTCATTGAAGTGCGGCCTTTCTCTATCCCCTACGTGAATACGTAATACTTTATGTACCGGGCTGCTTAAAGTCTAGTGTGTATATGATACATTTGTCCAAAATGGGGAAATTATTGTAAAAAGAGAAACATAAAAATTAAAGGGTGTCTATTTAACTTTGACGAAAAAACTTAAAAAGCATTTAGAAAAAATACTTGCAAATGCAAAACTATGTTTTAAAATTGATATTTCCCTTAATGATCTTCTTGTTCTTGACAAAGTTTCGTTTATTTTTTTAAAGTAAAGATAAACTCACGTAAGATATTTCTGTTGTTGGATATAGAAAGGGAATTATAGTATATTCATATAATAAATTTTGCTATATGGAAGGTTTTAGGAGGCAGAATTTTCACTAAGCATGTCTATTACATATATATTAAGAAAATTAAACTTTATATATATATATATATATATATATATATATATATATATATATATATATATATATATATATAATATTCGATAAAATGGATTCGGGTGAACCCTTTACGCCCCTCTAACTCCCTCCCTCCTATGTTTAAAGGTTAAAATAGTCATTTTAGGTAGATGGAATAGCAGTGTGAATAAAGATGCTTGGATGTAATGAAGAGTTGACAAGAATTTCATTTGCCTATTCATTAAATGGTGAAAATAAACGGTGTTATATATTTTTTTTAATTGTTGGTTGGACTTTAAGAGGTTTTCAGGAGTCCCATCTTATATGCACGTGGTGCAAGTGCAAAGCCAGCAATTGTCTTATGTTCTTGCCGTCCTTCTAGTAATTTCAATCTTTTCTTTCTTATTTCCCTCATTTTTTATTTTTCGACGTCCTAAAAATAAATGAAAATGGATAAAAACATAACATGTCATTCTGAGTGCCCGTTTGAATTAACTTATTTTAAATACTTTTAAGTCATTTTATAATGGTTGGATAAAATAAAAGGTATTTTTAAACACTTGTTTTTAAGATAAAATGACAAAAACAAACCAAAAGTCAAAATCTAGAATTCCTAATTTATGACTTAAAAGTTATTTCGGCTTAAAAATTACTTAAAATAAGTCCATTCAAACGTGTTCTAAGTTCCTATTCATGACTAATAAGAAGCAGTCGAAAAAAAAGGAAATTTCCTGGTTTCGATAATTGGTGCCGGGCTTTATCTACTGGTTATTGTTGTACTTTTTATCTATTTTGTGTTTCTAATGATGATGTTATTTTTTCTATGGTTTTATGATGGTACTAATATATCCTCTCTTTTTGCCTTCTTAAGCTGAGGGTCTCCCGAAAATAACCTTTCTGTCCCTCAAGGTAAAAGTAAGGTACCCTCCCTAAACTCTACTAGTGGGATTACACTGGTTGTTGTTGATTTGTAGATGTTGGTTTTCTTTGTTCTTTTACTTATAATCTGATTTTATTTAATGGTGAGATTGCAACATATGATGTGTGAAAACGCACGTTATATATTTAAATTTTTATTATAAATTAATTTTATTTCCTAAGTATATAATAGTAAAGTCTAAACTATTAAATTGAAGTTATGAGTAGATATTGTACATATCATATAATTTGAAAGAATGAGACAGAATAGGTTTTGTCAATTTTCTAAATGTAGGGAAATTCAAAATATTAAGTATATAAAATTTGCAAGAGGACTTTGGTTTCTTAACATGACGTAGGGCTTTGTCCCCCTTTGGACCGAGTGCGAATGATATTAATAGAATTATTTATTTTTTGAAAAATAATACCGTATAACTATTTTTAAAATAATATTCAAAAAAATATTTTTTTATATATTATATACAAAAATTATATAAATTTTATATATTTGTATTGGGCAAATTTGGTTCTCTACGTTCCTATATTATCTACGCATGCCCTTAACGGAGAGAGCGGCCTAATTGAGGCCAACTCGAATAAAGTCGGCCCCAGTAAGCGGACGGACCGAGTGACGTGACTCATTACGAGGTCATTTAGAGCTCTAACTCTCCCGTACACTGAGACCACCAACTCTTGTACTTTTCTTTGATTGTTTCGAGGAAGGTCTGTGGGACCTTCCCTCCCTTTGTAAAGACTCATGTGTATTTTACCATTGGAAATATACAACTCTCTCTCTCCCCCTCTCTCTCTTGTGAAAAAATTACTACTTGCCTTATTGTTGTTGTATCTAAAATTATCTACACTATTATCGCAGATCTTAGTTACACGATATTCTCTAGTTCATATTACTCTTGATTCCGATTACATAACTTTTTAGCCAAACAATTTGGCGCCGTCTGTGCCGATTTCGTGAATCAAAGTTGTAGTTTGCTTCTAGAGATCCTTCAAAAACCACTTTCTACAACCTAGAATGGCTGAAAACAACGCAAGAATGAAAACTATCATGGATGCTAGAGCCGATCTTACGGGCCCTTTCAACGCGGCTACTGAAGGGGATGTTCCACACGCAACCTCTAGTTCCTTGATAAGCGTGGAAAACCCACCTTCCCCTTCCGAAGATCTGGTGGTTCCACGAGAAAAAGATGCTTCTACGTCTACAACCAAAGAAGCACCTCCACAGGTAAAGAGGTTATTGGAAGAATGGTTGACAAATGCTCTAAGTAGTTTCGCTGGAAAGCCGCACCAAAACGCTAGATGCACACCAACACCAGTGACAGACCAGGCCATAACCGAAGATGAACTCGAGGTCACACGAACAAACAACGTGCCCGCCGATGCTCCAGCTCACGGGGGACACTCACAGCCATCCTAAAAAAGATTGAAGAAATGGAAAGACCGGATGAAGGAGCACCAAGAAAGAGTGGACAAGATCCCGGGTGCACCTAAGTTGCTGCCAAAGCGAGACGTGGATGGGGGGAGGGTTCGTTGAACAACCCTACACAGAAGGAGCTGCACCTTACCCATCCCAAAGACCTTCAAAATGCCCCATACTTGAAGGTATATGACGGGACCTCAGATCCCGAGGACCACCTGATTCACTACGTCACGACGGCCAAAGGTAATGATTTATTAAAGGAACATGTACCATCCATACTTTTGAAGAAGTTCGGCGAAACACTAACAGGAGGGGCCCTAACGTGGTACTCCCAGTTGCCGGCCAAAAGCATCCCCACGTTCGAGGAAATAGCAGATAAATTTGTCACCGCCCACGCAGGAGCCAAAAAAACAGAAGCACGGGTCAACGACATCTTTGCTGTCTCACAGGTCTCAGAAGAAGGGCCTAGAGAGTTCTTAGCCAGGTTCAACAGGGTCAGGATGAGCATACCAAACGTGTCTAAAGGCATGGCAGTCGCAGCTTTTCACAACGGACTCAGCATGGACGGCTCATGGGCGACCAGAAAACTGCTTAGCCGTCTTATGAAATATCCCCCACCACCTGGGAAGAAATTCACAATTCCTACTGCGCCAAGGTACGTGGAGATGATGACAACCTTAATGGCATGACCAGGCGGCTAATAATGGTAAACCCAGAAATTCTAAGAGACCGACGCAATAAGGGACGACGGGAACAAGTCTCACGCCTCAACAGGGAGAGGCATCAGCCCTACATCAGATCTTCGCATCCGCCGAGGCACGCGAACGCCTGGCAACGACATGTCGCCCCACTGAGGAACGACAGAGGTATGCCTCCTTCACTATATACACACACAGCATACAGGGAGAGCCGCGCACCGCCCAAGAGTGTTACAAAATAGCTCAAGATTACACGCACACCAAGCAACTCAAGGGAGCGAGTGCGAAGGCATAGCAATCAGCCTTGTCGGGGACTTAGGTCCGCCCGACAGAGAACGCAATCAAAGATCCCGACGATGTTGAGGCTAGCAAGGCTACCGTCGGAGACCTCGACCCCGTCCAGCCGAGCAATAGCAACCTCGCAAAGAAAGATTACATAGGCCGCGGCCTATCAAATGCAGGTAAGTATCATGAATTTCTATCTAACCATGCAGACCTATTCGCTTTTCCCATGCATATATGCCAGGAATTCCACGAGAAATTGCCTCCCACAAATTGAATGTCGATCCATTATACCCGCCTGTGCGACAGGAAAGAAGAAAGTTACCATCAACGAAGCGGTGAGTGAAGAAGTAGACAATCTGCTGACTAATGACTCCATTAGTGAATCCAAGTATGCGGAGTGGGTCGCCAACGTCATAATGGTCAAAAAGAAAAACGGGAAGTGGCGAATGTGTGTAGATTTCACCGACCTAAACAACACATGTCCAAAAGACTCATTCCCACCACCCTACATCGACCAATTGATAGACGGAACGGCAGGACATGAGTTGCTGACCTTCCTTGATGCGTACTCCGGCTACAATTAGATCATGATGGACGAGGAGGATCAGGAGAAAACGACCTTCATCACTCACCAGTGAACATACTGCTACAAGGTAATGCCCTTCGGGCTTAAGAACACATGGGCTACATACCAGAGGCCAGTGACTACAATGTTCAAAAAGCAACTCGGTAAGACGATGGAGGTTTACATCGATGACATGTTAGTGAAGTCGTCGAAAAAAGAGGACCACCTCTATCACCTGAAAGAAGCCTTTGAAATACTAAGGAGATATGGCATGAAGCTGAATCCCGAAAAGTGCGCCTTCGGCGTAGCCTCAGGAAAGTTCCTAGGGTTTCTGGTATCAGAAAGGGGCATCGAAGTCAACCCAGACCAGATCAAGGCCATCGAAGCCATCTTAGAAATACTGAGCAGCAAAAAGAAGTGCAGAAGCTGACGGGTCAAATAGCCGCCCTCTCTCCAGATTCATCTCACGCTCCTCCGACAGGTGCCACAAATTCTTTGGTGTATTAAAAAAAGACCAATGACTATAATGGAACGAAGAATGCGTCGATGCCCTGAGAAGTTTAAAGGCATATCGGTCATCGCCACCCCTACTGGTCAAAGCCAACACAGGTGAACCGTCATTGGTGTACTTGGCTGTATGGGAAGTTGCAGTCAACGCCGTCCTAGTGCGCGAAAATAAAGGTATGCAGTCTCCTATTTATTACATTAGCAAAACTTTAGTGATCGCCGAAACTCGGTACCCACACCTTGAGAGGCTGGCATTGGCGCTCGTTGTAGCTTCACGAAAGCTACGACCCTATTTCCAATGCCACCCCATAAGGGTAATAACGACCTTCCCTTTAAGGAGTGTCTTACACAAATCCGAACTCTCAGAACGACATGCCAGATAGGCCATTGAGCTCAGCGAGCATAATATCACATGCCTTCCAAGGACCGCCATCAAGTCGCAAGTCCTTGCCGACTTCAGCGCGGAAGTCCTGCCAAAGGCAGCACTCGAGGCGCAACGCGCATCCTCGAATAATGACCTATGGGTCCTTTATATGGATGGCGTTGTTAATGCATCGGGATCGGGACTAGGACTCGTTCTTGAGGTTCCCACGGGCGAAACAATTCGCCAGTCCATATGATGTATGGAAATGACTAACAATGAGGCCGAGTATGAGGCCGTTATTGCAGGCATTAAACTGGCCACCAAATACGGGGCTCGCCGAATCCTTCTCTACTGCGATTCCCAACTTGTGCTAAACCAGGTCACTTGGACTTCAAGTCAAAGAGTAGAGGCTGCAAAAGTACCAGACAGAAATTCGCAAACTGATTGCTACATTTGATGAATGTCACTTTGAACAAATTTCCCCAGCACGGAACGTCAAAGCGGAGGACCTGGCAAAGTTGGCTGCAGCCACCAAAAACTTCAACAAAGAAAGTGTGGTCACACTCCTCCACTCACCCATTGACCACACCGAGGTACTTTCCTTAAACCTAACTTGGGATTGGCACAACCACTTCATATCCCATCTGCATGATGGGACATTACCCCCCGATAAAAGGAAGCGAAAAAGCTTCGCGTACAGGCTGATCGAAAGTGCATGATCAATAACGATCTTTATAGAAGAACGTTTGGTGGCCTCCTAGCCAAATGCTTAGGGCCACACCAAACGAGGCCAGTACTCGAGGAAGTACACAAAGGCCATTGCGACGCTCACACCGGCAACCGCACTCTTGTGCGGTGCATCATACATGTCGGCTACTACTGGCCCACCATGAAAAGAGGCAGATGAGTATGTCCGCCGATGCGAACAATGCCAAAAGTATTCCCCAATGATACATCAACTAGGAGAATCCCTCCATTCCGTCACTTCCCTTGGCCATTCATCAAATGGGGAATGGATATAGTCGGCCCGCTACCAGCAGGACGACGGAAGGTACGATTTTTACTTGTTTTAATTGACTATTTCTCTAAGTGGGTAGAATCAGGTGCGTAAGCGCAATACGCGAACAAGAAGTCATCGCCTTCATATGGAAGAACATCATATGCCACTTCGGCATCCCCAAAGAAATAAGATGTGACAACGAGTGTCAGTTCATCGGTCAAAAAATGACAGGGTTCTTCCAGAAATGGCGCATCAAAAGGATACTATCAACGCCATACCACCCCACCGCCAACGGCCAAGCAAAATCCTCCAACAAAACAATTCTAAACATATTGAAGTAAAGGCTGGAAGATGCCAAAGGGCTATGACCCGAACTACTTCCTGAAGTCTTGTGGGCATACAGAACTGCATCCAAGTCCAGCACGGGGAAGACCCTGTACTCACTGGTTTATGGAACCAACGCAGTCATACCAATCGAAGTAGGCGAACCCAGCCTAAGGTATTTGCACACCGGTGGAACAGAAAATGACGCCAGCAGACTCCAAGACCTTGATGAAGCCGAAGAAAGAAGGGAAATGGCCCACATGAGGATGGTAGCCCAAAAACAACAAATCAAAAGATATTACAACAAAAGGGCTAGAGTAAGACCAATCAAAGTAAGAGACTACGCTCTCAAAGCCAAGACGTCGGCCTCCAAATACCCCAATGAAGGAAAACTAGGCACAAACTGGGAATGACCCTACAAGATCACACCGGTAGCCAGGAAAGGAGCATTCCATCTAGAGACAATGGAAGGAAAAACACTCCAGAACAACTAGAATGTCATTCACCTCAAACATTTCCACTTCTAAAAGGCGTCCCCTGAGTCGTACTCTTTTTCCCTTACCCAGGTTTTTGTCCCAATTGGGTTTTCTCGGGAAGGTTTTTAACGAGGAGGCAAAGGGAACACCTCGAGATGTTTGCAGTACAAGTGTATCATATCAGCCTCTCGTGTACTCTCCAAGCCTGACATAATACAAGGACTGGATTAGTGCCATCTCAAGATGTATAGAAAGGCTACGGCCATCTCCAGATGTATATAAAGGCTACGACCATCTCCAAATGAATGAAAAGTCTACGGCCATCTCCAAATGAATGAAAAGGCTACGACCATCTCTATATGAATGAAAAGGCTACGACCATCTCCAAATGAATGGAAAGGCTACGGCCATCTCCAAATGAATGAAAAGGCTACGGCCATCTCCAAATGAATGAAAAGGCTACGACCATCTCCAAACGAATAAAAAGGCTACGACCATCTCCAAATGGATGAAAGGGCTACGACCATCTCCAAATGAATGAAAAGGCTGCGGCCATCTCCAAATGTATGAAGGGGCTACGGCCAACTCCAAATGTATGAAGGGGATAAGGCCACATTTTACATGGCGACGGCCATCATTTTCGCACGGCTAAGGCCGTCGAATCTTACATGGCTAAGGCCGTCGAATTTTACATAGCTAAGGCCATCATTTTTACATGGCTACAGCCATCATTTTCGCACGGCTAAGGTCGTCGAATCTTACATGTCTAAGGATATTATTTTAACCTGGCTAAGGCCGTCGAATTTTACTTGTCTAAGGACATCATTTTTACATGGCTAAGGCCGTCGAATCTTACATGGCTAAGACCATTGTTTTAACACGGCTAAGGCCGTTGAATTTTACATGGCTAAGGACATCATTTTTACATGGCTACGACCATCATTTTCGCACGGCTAAGGTCGTCGAATCTTACATGGCTATGGCTTTTGTTTTAACACAATTAAGGCCATCAAATTTTACATGGATAAGGCCATCATTCTTACATGGCTACGACCATCATATGGAGATGGCTAAAGCCGTCGAATCTTACATGGATAAGGCGATTGTTTTTACATGGCTAAGGCCGTCGAATTTTACACGGCTATGGCTGTCGAACCTTACTTGGCTACGGCCATCAATTATACATGGTCAAGGCCACTGAATGGCCTACTTAGCTTCAACTATGGCAAAAAATACAACAATGTTCCAGAAAACGGAAAAGATTAACTATAGCAAAGTCATATATCTTTATCCTCAAAAAGGTCAACACCCATGATACAAAAACCAGTATTTACAAAGATCCTAAAGGCCTTCGCCCCTCCGATTATACCTGCCCCGCCTGGCCTTCATGTGGCCCGTCCTAATTCTCAGGAGGATACGCCTTGGAAATCCAAGAGTTGGACTCCAAATGATTAACATCTGCAGAGTTACCCCCTCCCGAGCCGGCGATTCGGGACTATAGCCGGCCGCTTCATGGGCAGCTCTAACCAATTGGCGTTGGCTCTCAACTTCCACCTCAAATGCTCGCCCAACCGCCAAAAATTCTTCAAGCATGACCAGTCGGGTCTCCGCATACACCCACATCTCGTGTTCCTCACGAGACGCGTCGGCCTGTTCAAGAGCTCGCTTGAGGTCCTCAACCTCGGCCTTTTTGGCATCAAGTTCCGCCATTAAGGCTGCAACCCGAGTGCACAATTCTCCCGCCTCCTCCGCTACTACGCGGCCGAGATACAATTCTTCATCCTTAGCTTGAATAAGGACCTCCATCTCCGTAGTCCGAGCAACAATGGTCGTGATTTCTTCAACTGCTCCTCGGATTGCACGAAGCCCTCACGGATCACCCTGAAGTTAGGGTCATGTTTGTACATATCGGCCAGGGTCTGGTGCGCCTCACGCATCTTGTTGTATTTCTGCACCAACCTATTGTATTTGGCCAACTTCTCCTTAAGGGGTCGACCCCTCTCCGCCTCTAAGATAAGAGTCTGAAAAAAAAAACCAAAAAGTAAGTACAGGTAAAATCACCCTCCACTAATGCAAAAGAAAAATCATCGATCAAGATAAAGACATACCTGCAAGGCCGCACCCGCCACTCTTCGGGCCAAGACCTTGTCGCTGAGCTCCGCCAAGGCCGCGCTCCCAGCACCGGCACATAAAAGTGTCATGCTGGTGGCTACCTCCTCGCAATTCTCCAACAAATTATAGTGGCTAGGAATCACTATAATACAGTAAACATTTACGGACCAAAATAATTACCAAAATATCACGCCAATTCTCAAAATTGTACCCAAGGCAACTTGATTTATTCTTTGATTTCTTTTGGAGTTATTTACGTGAAGTAAAAATCACGTGCTCATAGCGGGTACACTTGTAATCTTTTTGCGGGCACAAGTTAAAATGTGGCACAAAAAACTGGTATAGATGCAAATGCGGAGTTACTACCCCATTTTTCCCATTTTTCCCATTTTATGCTTCTTTATGTTTCATTTTCAGTAGTTGGTGTTAGGGGTGTTCAAAACCAAACCGAAATCGAAAACCGAACCGGAACCGAAGCTTAATGGCTTATTGGTATTGGGTTAACGGTTTAGCGGACGGGGAACTGATTGAAATTTTCCAATTAACGGCTTATCGATTTGGGAGCGGGTTATTCAATTTTCTTAACTGATAATCTGTTAATCCGTTAAGAATATATATATATGACATTAACACATGACACACTACTGTGTTCTTCTTTTATCACTCCTTAATTGTGTTCTGCCTTTTTCACTCTCCAACACATGATACACCATTATTCTTATATAGGTAGTAGGCGTTAACAGACATGTATGTCTGGACTCAATGTGTAATTTCGATTTCTGAATTTTTATGTTAGGCTGCTAGCAAACAATTAATGCACCCAATATAGGTTGAATTAGGCCGATAAACCACCGGATAAGAGGTAAGCCAATATCAATCCGCCCAATATCTTATCGGGTGGGTAGTGGATTATTATATTTAAAATTTGATAACCGATAAGCCAAACCGTTAAGAGTAAATAACCATCCAAGTCGCCCAATAAAACATCCCTAATTGGCGTGTTAGAGTTGATTTGGATTGGTTTGGTAGAAAATGAGACATTTAGTCTCTCTAAGGAAGGTTGGTTTGGAAAAGTCATTCGGAGATTGACTTATGAGTTATAAGGCTCATATGCAATTTCCGGTGATTCGGTTACCTTTGGGAGTTATTTTGTGACTTAGGAGTGTGATCGGAAGTGATTTTGGAGGTCCGGTGTATAATTAGGTTTGAATTGGCAATATTAGCATTTTGGCAATTTCAGGTTGATAGGTGAAATTTTAATCTGAGGGTCGGAATAGAATTTCGAAAGTTGCATTAGCTTCGTTAGGTGATATGGGATGTGTGTGCAAAATTTCAAAAATTCGAATGTGATTTTGTTGGGTTTTTGATCGAATACGTGTTTCGAAAGTTTTGGAAGAACTTAGGCCTGAATCTGATGAGAATTGATGATTTTAGTGTTGTTTGATGTGTTTTGATGATTGGAACAAGTTTGTATGATATTTTGGGATATGCGTAATACATACAGAGACACCTAAAGCCGGCACGATTGTTCACTTAGACACTTAAACTAGGTCTTTTTCCAGTTAGACACGTTTCTTAGGCAATTCTCATTCCAATTAGACACGTTTTTTGCTGGCTTATTAATTATTGTGTAGGGATTTGCTGCATCTTTGAAAGAAGTTTTACCCAATGCCAAATTTAGGATGTGTGTCAAGCATATCTGGTCTAATTGGCATAAGAAACGAAAAGGAGAGGAAAGGAGAAAACTGTTTTGGAGGTGCTCTAAATCTAGTTATGAAGTTAAGTTTATTTGTAAGAATATTTGTAGGGATTTATTATGTTATCCAAAAAAGTCATGGGTTAGAGCCTAGTTTAAGTGTCTAATTGGAATGAGAATTTCCTAAGAACCGTGTCTAATTGAAAAGAGGCATAGTTTAAGTGTCTAAGTGAAAGATCATGCCAACTTTAGGTGTCTCCGTATGTATTACGCCTTTGGGATATGTTTGTACTTGGAAATTGCAGCAGAAATATGCAGCAGTTGTGCAGGCCAAATTTTACCTTCGTGATCGAGGGTGGTCCACCGTGTTCGCGGAAGGCTATTTTCTAGAACCATCGTGTTCGCGAGTACGGCTTCGCGTTCGCGTATAAGGGGCATGGGGTCCTGCCAAGTTTGTTCACTGCGTTCGCGTAGGAGGAGCAACATGTACATCATGTTCGTGTTAATAATGTTGCATTCGCATAGTGGAAGCAGCGGAGGCATCACGTTTGCGTGTAGGACACCAAATTCGCGAAGAGGAAATTTGGCCAGTGAAGAATTTGGGCATCGAGAATGCGAGATGTCCTTCGCGTTCGCGTAGAAGGAAATGGTACCTGGGCATACCTTTTTTTATATTATTTCATCTACGAGCCAAGTCTTATTTCAACCATTTTTGAGCATCTTGAGAGCTTTTTGGGAGCAATTGAAGAGGGTGTCGACTGGGATTGACTGGAGGTAAGTTTTATGAGTTGAAAACATGATTATTATGTGAAATTAACATAGCAATTCATGGAAAATTAAGCCTAAAATTGATGAACTAGGGCTTGAGTTTTTGATATTTCAAATTGGGATTTGATGGGTAATTTGAGCTCAGATTTGAGAATTCTTGGTATGTATGAGCTCGTGAGAAGAGGAGTAATTTATTGATGTTAAATTTTTTATTTCCGAGAAGTGGTCCCTGGACTCGGGGTTTGCTAATTTTGAGTTTTTTGCTATTTTTTCGATTGTTTTCGATTAGGTATTATCCCATTAACATATTGTCATATATTCGCTCTGATGTTGGATAGGTTCGACGCGCGTAGAGGCCGGTTTGAGGAGCAAAGGTATCGCGAGCTAGAAATTTCGCCCGTTCGAGGTGAGTAATGATTTTAAATGCTATCCTAAGGGTTTGAAACCCCGGATTGCACATCATAGTGCTATATTGAGGTGACTTGCACGCCGGATAGTGGGTATAGGGTAGAGCACCACTGGGGATTTTGACTTGGTCCATCCCGATTGATGAATTTACCGCGTATTTGACTGGGATCTATTTGTTATCACTCTTGTTAGGCTAATTGCCATATTTGGGCTTCGTGCCAACTATTTGAATCCTTTGGGGATTATGTTTCCTCACTGTTTTGACTTTTTACCTGAACTCAGTCACACTTTTTCTCCAATATTTTACAACTCAACCACTTTTACTCAGATCTGAGTCTTAAACGATACTTCTAAATGATAATTTGGGCGGAGAGATACTGTTTTACTTGCCCTAAGGGCTTGTGATAATATTTTGACTAAGTGTGGACGAGGTCCAGATGGGAGGATACACTGAGTAATGTGAGGCCGAGGGCCTGGATGTGAGAGTTATATATGGATCGGAGTGCACGCCGCAACGATACTTATATGGATCGGGCTATATATAGGATTGTAGGAGCCCCTTCGGAGTCTGCACCCCCACTGTGAGCGCGGGTACCCATATTGATCGGGCTACACGCCGCAGCGAGATATAGATCGGGCTGCAGGCCGTAGCGATATGTGGAACGAGCTGCACGCCGCAGCGGTTACTATGTGATACTGCTATGAGAGTAATTTGAGAGAGGGAGCCCAAGGGGTTGGTGCAATTTGAGATATTGCCCGATGGGCAAACCTTTGTGTGCTCATCTTGCATACTTATTTGCCTTTTTACTTGTTATACTATGGTATTTGTGCTCGAAGAGCGGATTTTCTGTGCTTATCAGTACTAACTGTTTGAAATCGTTTTCATAATTATTGGAAAGATCATTTTCAAAAGAGATTTGAGCTGAGCCAAGGTATTTCTAAAGATTTTACAGATTTTACTATTTTCTCAGAAATTTATACCCGGCTTTTATACAGAATGTTGGTTGCTTTACGTGATTTCTTGCTGCTTAAATATTATTTATTTTTTTTGCTCACTGAGTTGGAGTACTCACTTTACTCCATGCACCCTGCGTTCAGAAGCAAGTATTTGTTCACTCGATAGTGGGTTTTGAGTTGGTTGAAGACTTTGCTATCGTAGCTTAGCAAGGTGACCGCCACCGATCGCGGCACCGGATTTTTTCTTTGATTTCTAAATTCTATTCTGTATATTACTAGACTTGTAGTTGTATTTAGACTCCTCTAGATGCTCATGACTTATGACACCCGGATTTTGGGATGTGTCGGGATGGTTCCATGTTTTATCATTTTCTTCCGCACTTATGATAATGTTATAAATGTTTAGACTTATTCATGCTAAGTAACAGTTAAAAGAAGTGTTGATATTCTGTTGGCTGGCTTTGTCTTCACGAGAGGCGCCATCACGATCGGGTTTGGGAATTGGATCGTGACAAGTTAGTATCAGAGCCTAGTTTACATAGGTCTCACGAGTCATGAGAAGGTTTAGTAGAGTCTCGCGGATCGACGGAGACGTCTGTATTTATCCTCGAGAGGCTGAAGAATCATTAGGAAAAACTTCGCATTCTTGAATTCTTATTGTGCATCATTGATTCAACTTGAAAAGAAACTCTTGAAATTCCTTCCACGCATTTGTAGGCGCACATGAGCAATATCAAATTTGCCCTGATGGCTTGTGATTCCTCGATCAAGGGGCGAGATGTATCTCTGTGAGTTTATGTTGGGGCCAGTCAGGAGGACTTGAGGCCGGATCCTTGCCTATGCCTTGAGCACCGAGGTGCTGATTATGTGAGCAAGTGTGTTGAACTTATATGTTTGGTATTGTCCCTATTAGCCGGAATGGTATTGAATATCCATGTGATGAGTATGTCAGTACTGCGAGATGTATCTATATGACTTGGTAGTGATGAAGAAGTCTGCTGGATAATAGTTGAACTATTAAGGGTTCGATTCCTATAGTGAATTGATGTGTAGCCCGAGTTTTGGGCGCGTGAAGAATATTTTTATGTCTCCTAGTTGGGGAGGGAGCGCATACATGTGGCGGTATGTGTTCAGGCATAGGAAGACCAAATGAATGTGTAATGTGTATGCGGTGGAAGGTATGCAGAAATACTAAATTAAGGCGAAACAGGTGGGTTATCTCATGCGGAGTGTTCTTAAGTGATGTGATCCTTATGTGTGTGTTAGAAGATCTTATGTGTAATTGAAGGGTACGTGTTGAAATTTGAAACTTCGGGTCGCTTAAGAGAGTGAACTCAATTGATGTGGGGATAAATGCAAGATTTGTAGAGGATTATAGTACTAGATGATCTATTTTTTCACAAACTTGAAAATGATTTGAGTTTAATCTCACAATGTATGGTGGCATCATTAGAGTAAAAGTGTTATATGTTGTTGAGTCTGTCTTGATATATAGATTCGAGCCAAGTTAGGGAGTTTGATGTTGATTAGCTGATTGCACGGTTATGTGCTATGTTGGTTCCGATTTGAGGCATGCTGGCGAATCAGTTTTGGTTGCGGAAATTGAGCCGGGGATGGCATGAGTGAAGCAAAATTGTGACAGAGGTCATATTATGCTTTATACAGAATAAGAATCACGGAATGTATTGAGTGTTATTGGCAAAAGATGCTTGGCATATAGAGCAGGAAATTGCTTGGTTGTCTTGGGATGAAGATATCATTTTGCAATATCAGAGTGCCAATAAGGCACGGGCGATTTTGTCTGTCAGGTCAGGTGATTTGCAGTTTGAATAAGAGAGAATGACTTTCGAAAAATGGTTCTAATGTGTTCAAGAGTCTACAGGGAACAATCAGGTATCTTAAAGCTGCATGTGTGGTTAGAAACTGTATTTTCATTGGAAGAGGTTCATATTTGTGGTATTTCTATGTTAATTATGGGATTCTATGCATCAGTATCAGGAAAGTAAAGGCAACAGATTTAGATTCGCAGGAAGTTCTTCAGAATAAAGTGCTACGAAATGTGGTGTTTTTGGGAATATTCGAGGGAAGTATTCAGCGGCTTATGGGTTTCAGACAGTGTGGTTCATGCTTGGGTTTCATGTGGCAAGCCTGGGTGAGGCATTGTAGTGCTACAACAAGAGGAAATATCAAGTTGAGGATGGAGCAGAAGGAAATTTAGATGGGTGGAGTATATTGATAGAGACCGAATCGGTATGGTAAGGATGTGATTAATTCTTTGCATGTGTTCGAGGTAATAGGTTCGTACAGGTATTTTGCAGCAAAGCTCTTGAGTTCTGACAGCTTGTTTAACTTGGTCTTGTTAGAAGGATTCAGTCCTGACAATTTAGCTTGTGCATATAGAATTGGGAGATAATTCTTGTTGGGTTTTATCGTGGTTTAGAGATGTATATTTTCTATGGACATGCGAAGCATGGGGGGCATAATGATTTTCTTCTAGGTGGGACCAACATAGAGTTCTTGACTAGTTGAGTACAGAGATTTCTGTGGCTTAGAAGGGAGATAAAAGTTTTTGTGTTATCCTTGGAGGGTATGATATATGTGGTATGTTGTAGAGGACCGAGACTGATGTGTGCGAGGTTTCAGTTCAGTTCTGAAAGGAAGTTCATAAAACTCTTAGGCAACGGGTAGCCTCAAATAATCAAGGAAATGATACTGCTAATTGGAAGTAATGTGACAAGAGTATACGTCTCAAAAAAAGTTAATGTGATTGAATTGATGATACTTCGGTAGTATTGAGGCGCTTTCTTGTTAGATGTGACTGCTGATATATGAGTTTGTATAATGGCACAGGGGAATTGTAGAATATCTGTCGTGAAATGATTGGGTACTTGAGGTGTGATATGTATTCATATGGCGGAATTTGGGATTAGGTATGGTGATTCGTGTGCTATATGGAATGGAGACTGGAAGTTCTCATGTACAGACTATGTAGTGGTTGTGGATCGTGTGTATCGGCACCGTTTAGCGGCTACTGGAATTTGGATACCCGAGTGGATCTTTCTTTGCTTGGTATGTTAGATTTTGGATGCGATGTTGGGGTGCAGACAGACTATCTTAGTGTTGGGTTATTCTATACTACTGCGCTATGGGCTATGCCGGAAAATGCTCGGGTTGAGTGGCGAGGTGCATCGAATTATGTTCTAGCAGAGTGGTTTGTATTCCAAAGACCAGCGGATGGATGAGGAGGACTGCTTTTCTTAATTGGATCTTCGTGATGGCTGTTAGTGCAAAGGTTTCTACCATTGATTCAGTTTCGGTGTTAAGGGACCTTTCAGATGTGTTTATTGTGAACGGCCGAGGTTGTAGATTTCGGCATTAATTTGGTGTCGGGCACCGTGTCATACGGCTCCGTCATGAGTTCTAGTAGTGGAAGGAGAAGCTTTAGGCTTTCTTGGTAATGAGTTCATTAGTAGGCTGATGTGGGTACGTGTTTAGCTTGAAGTGGCTTGGTTGGCCCCGAATTGTATTATTGAGGAATAGGTTGATTCGATCGTTTTTTAGCTTGTTAGTGATCTGAGGAGAGATATGAGTTGTTTTTCGGTGTTGTGAGACATTATAATTTGTTGGTTATGGGCACATGTGGTGTGGTTCAAGTGGGGATTCATAGTGAAAGTCTAGCGGGAAGAGTAAGTGGGTGTTTCTCAATGAATAGAGTATTGGTTATGACCTATCGGGTTGCATGTCGTATGTTATTTGTTTCATCGTAGGTGTAATAAATTTCTTTGGTTCGAGACACCAAGTTGTATGTGGTTGTCGATTTTGAGCATAGTGACTTGATGTGTTTCATGTGTAACAGTGTTTGGATAGGATCGCGCATTGTGGCGAGGCCACATGGAGATATGACCGGGGGTAGATGCAGATGTTCTATTTTTATCATATGAGATGGGGTCCTAGCCTTGTGTTGTGATGGTATTGATGAGCTTGAGGTATATCTCTTTCGTTTAAGTCATCTTTCATGATTTGAGTATGTTCAGACCGTTTCTTATTGGTGCGCGTATTATGCAAGTTGTATCTTAGGCCTGTATTGAGGTGTCATATCACTAGAGTGGTGTGTTGGATTCGAGGTGACCATTGGGGTCACTAATAAATATGAGCGGACTTCATTTCAGCTTGTTGGAAGGATACTATCGAGGTTCGGCTCGGAATCTGCAGTGGTAGTAGTCAAAACTGAAGTGGCTTCACGAATGGTTGATCTAAGAAATGGTTACAGTTTATTGCGTGTTTCATTTATTGTTGAAAGTATATGGAAGTGTTGGAATAAGACCTTAGTTGATAAGAGGTTTTCTACCGGTATTCGAATGTTTTGGGCAACTGTTATGGATATAAGTTATCGTTTCGAGTATTTGGGTTATGTAGTACATCATGTGATTACACCTGAGTCGCAGGTATGGGTTACTACAACTGGTTCTAGCTTATTCTGATTATAGATGTGTGGTTATGATCTTGTGTGTGACTTCGAAAGTGCAATGTAGTTCTAGGATTTATGGACTAGATGGATTGTGAAATTTCAGCTATGGTGTGTTATAGGAGCTATGCGAGATAGGGTGACGTGGGATCACCCCGGGTATATGCTTGGTAAGGTCATTCAGCTATTGGTTGGTTTCTAAGACAACTCTGGCTACGCTCGAGGACGAGCGTTTGTTTAAGTTGAGGAGGATGTGACAACCCGACCCGTCATCTCAGGAGTTACCACCCCGTTTCCCCCATTTTATGCTTCTTTATGTTTCATTTTCAGTAGTTGGGGTGTTGAAGTTGATTTGGATTGGTTTTGGTATAAAATGAGACACTTAGTCTCTCTAAGCAAGGTTGGTTTGAAAAGTCAACCGGAGGTTGACTTATGAGTTATAAGTCTCAGATGCAATTTCGGTGATTCGCTTAGCTTCGGGAGTTGTTTTGTGACTTAGGAGTGTGATCGGAAGTGATTTTTGGAGGTCCGGTGTATAATTAGGCTTGATTTGGCGAAGTTAGCATTTTGGCGATTTCCGGTTGATAGGTGAGGTTTTGATCCGATGGTCGGATGGGCATTCCGAGAGTTGCAGTAGCTTTGTGTGGTGATTTGGGATAAGTGTGCAAAATTTCTTATTATTCGGAGGTGATTTGGCTGGGTTTTTGGTCGAATGCGTGTTTCGGAAGTTTTGGAAGAACTTAGGCTTATATCCGATGAGAATTGATGATTTTAGTGTTGTTTGATATGTTTTGATGATTGGAACAAGTTTATAGGATGTTTTGGGATATGTTGATACTTTTGGTTGAGGTCCCTGGGGCCTCGAGGTGATTTCGGATGGCTAAACAAAGAGTTCGGACTTGGAAATTGCAGCAGAAATATGCAGCAGCTGTGCAGGCCAAGTTTTGCCTCCGCGAGCGCGGGTGGTCCATCGCGTTCGCGGAAGGCTATTTTTTGGACCATCACGTTCGCGAGTATGGATTCGCGCTCGCGTAGAAGGGTCCTGGGTCCTGCAAAGTTTATTCACGGTATGGGGTCTGCTTTCGCATAGGAAAAGCAGTATGTACATCGCGTTTGTGTGAATAATGCCTTGTTCGCGTAGTGTTATCAACGGAGGCATCACGTTCGCGTGTAGGACACCGCGTTCGTGAAGAGGAAATTTGGTCAGTGAAGAATTTGGGCTTCGCGAATGCGAGATGTCCTTCGCGTTCGTGTAGAAGGAAATGGCACCTGACAGACCTATTTTTATATTATTTCATCCACGAACCAAGTCTTATTTCCACCATTTTTGAGCATCTTTAGAGCTTTTTGGGAGCAATTGAAGAGGGTTTCGACTGTGATTGACTAGAGGTAAGTTTTATGAGTTGATAACATGATTATTATGTGAAATTAATCTAGAAATTCATGGAAAATTAAGCCTAAAATTGATGAACTAGGTCTTGAGTTTTTGATGGGTCATTTGAGCTCGGACTTAAGAGTTCTTGGTATGTATGAACTGGTGAGAAGAAGAGGAATCCATTGATGTTAAATTTTTTGATTTCCGAGAAGTGGTTCCAGGGTTGGGGTTTTGCTAATTTCGATATTTTTGCTATTTTTTCGATTGTGTGTTGTCCCATTGGCCTATTGTGATGTATTCGCTATGATGTTGGATAGATTCGACACGCATGGAGGCAGGTTTGAGGACCGGCATCACGAGCTAGAGATTTCGCCGGTTCAAAGTGAGTAATAATTGTATGTGATATCCTGAGGGTTTTAAACCCCGGATTGTACATCGTAGTGCTATATTGAGGTGACTTGCACGCCGGATAGTGGGCATGGGGTAGAGCACCATTGGGAATTATGACTTGTCCGTCCCGATTGATGAATTTACCGTGTATTTGACTGAGAACTATTTGTTATCACTGTTGTTTGGGCTGATTTCCATATTTGGGCTTCGTGCTAACTATTTGAATCATTTGGGGATTATTTTCACTGTTGTTTACCTGTTTTGACTTATTACTTGAACTCAGTCATACTATTTCTCCACTATTTTACAACTCAGCCACTTTTACTCAGATTTGAGTCTTAATGATATTTTTAAATGATAATTTGGGTTGAAAGCTACTGTTTTATTAATGCCCGAAGGGCTTGTGATGATATTCTGATTGAGTGTGGCCGAGGGCTAGATGTGAGGATACACTGAGTAATGTGAGGTCGAGGGCTTGGATGTGAGAGTTATATATGGATCAGGCTGCACGCCACAACGATACTTATATGGATCGGAATGCAAGCTGCAAGTGTATATATATTGCATCGGACTGCACGCCGCAATGATATAGCGCTTGGGCTGTAGGAGCCTCTCCGAAGTCTGCACCCCCACAGTGAGCGCGGGTACCCATATGGATCGGGCTGCACGCCGCAGCGGTTACTAGGTGATACTGTTCTTAGAGTAATATGAGAAAGGGAGCACGAGGGGCTGGTACAGTTTGAGATATTGCCCGAGGGGAGAACCTTTATGTGCTCATATGGCATACTTATTTGCCTTTTACCTATTATACTGTGGTATTTGTTCCCGAGGGACGGATTTTCTGTGCTTGTCAGCACTAGCTGTTTGAAATCGTTGTCGTAATTATTGGAAAGATCATTTTCAAAAGAGATTTGAACTGAGCCAAGGTATTTCTAAAGATTTCACTGTTTTCTCAAAAAATTGTACCTGGCTTCTATACAACATGTTGGTTGCTTTACGTGATTTCTTACTGCTCAGTTATTATTTACTTTTATTACTCACTAAGGTTGAGTACTCACTTTACTCCCTGCACCTCGTGTGCAGATGCAGGAATTTGTTCACCGGAAGCGGGTTTTGAGCTGGTTGAAGATTTTGCTATCGTAGCTAAACAAGGTGACCACCAGCATTCACAACAACAGATTTGTTCCTTGATTTCTAAATTCTATTAGTAGTCGTACCCGCGCGATGCGCGGTCATTATTAAAAAATATTAATTAAATTAATTTATGATCGGGCTTGTTTGATCCTATTAGATTGCATTACCTTAATAAAATTCAATTGTCATCTTACTTGTCAATACGATATAACCAATAATAAAATCTCTATTAAATCATAGTTACTTATATAGTGAATGAATAACTTTTTTCTTCTATATTTTTTTATTATATTAACCAATATATAATATTCACTTTTTTTGTCATATATGAGAATATTTATAATTTATTATTGTTGAAATATTATTTTATAAATTTTATTCTATTATTCTTAATAATATTATCTAAATTTTAATGAACAAATATATGTTTTATACAGGGAGCGCACTGAATATCTTTCTTGTTATGTATTGTTCTTTATTATATCATCTAATATTTAATATTATTACATTGTTAATAGAAAGTTTTATTAGCATATTAATTTATTAAATATTTTTCTTTACTTCTATTGTAGGTAACGTATTTGGGTTCAAAGCCCTGCGCTCTCTACGTCTGGAAGATCTGCGAATCAAACAAAACAAAAACAAAGTAGGTTTTTAGTAGTAGTTCATGAGACCTCGAATTCCCACGTTCCAGCGTGCATTATGCCAACAGGCCCACCACCAACTCTAGCTGAGAAGTTGAGTCACCCTTCTTTTTTTTTTTTCTTTCAGAAATAGAATAGAATAAAGAATGAGATAGTCTATATTCTGTATCGATCATAGGACTCTAAATATTTTTTTGTGTCTTTATTTTCGTTTTGTTTATTTTAAAATAATTTAAAACTCTAACTCGAATCTAATCCCCAATTTTAATTGATAATTTTTTATTTTTTTAATTCTATTTTTTATTTTAAAATTATTTTAAAACTCCAACTTGAAACTACATCCCGATTTGAATGGGTGGTTTTTCTTTTCTTTCTTTTGTTTTTTATAGCTAATTTTTTATTTTAAGATAATTTATTAACTCCAACTTGAAACTACTCCCACCCAATTTGAATGGGTAGTTATTATTTTATATATTTATTTTTAATTATAATATATCTATATTTATTAATTCAAATAAAGTAACTAATATATTATATATATAGGTTTTTATTTTATTTTATTATTTTCATATATATATATATATATATATATATATATATTTAAATTAAAAAATAATAACCAATAACTAATTATAAACTAAATAACTAATTATGGCATATGATATTTTTTTAGGTTGCCACTTGACTTAAGGAGATGGTTTTTTCCTCTCCTTTTAATAATATATAGATTTAAATATAAGATATCTATATTTATTAATCCAAATAAAGTAATTAATTAACATATACATACATGCATACATACATACATACATACATACATATACATACATACATACATATAACCTTCGGTGAAGTAAACCAAGCTCACAGACAAAAGAAAATCTTTTACATCGACGTATCGTACTCTCTCGACCAGGTCATCATAAGAAATAACTGAAAAATCTTTCCAAAGTGAGAGAAGGAGGGAATGCGCTATATATATATATATATATATATATATATATATATATATATATATATATATATATATATATATATATATATATATATATATATATATATATATATATATATATATATATATATATATATATATGTATGTATATATATATATATGTATGTATATATATATATATGTATATATATATATATATATATATATATATATATATATATATATATATATATATATATATATATATATATATATATATATATATATATATATATATATATATATATATATATATATATATAAATAAAAATATATATATATATATATAAATATATATAAATATATAAATAATAATCAATAACTAATTATAAACTAATAACTAGTTATGCCATGTGGTATTTTTTTATGTTGCCACTTGGCTTAAGGAGGGCTTTTTCCGCTCCTTTTAATTATATATAGATTTTGTATATTACTGGTAGGGGTGTGCATTCGAATCGGTTTATCGATAAATCGAATCGATTATTTGTTATCGAAATCGAAAAAATCAAAATCGAAAAAATCGAAACCTTATTGAAACGATAACGATAGGCATATGTACAAATCGATAATCGATAAGTAATTATCGATAAGAGTCAAAATCGAATCGATAAATCGAATGCACACCCCTATCACTGTAGACACTTATAAAATGAATAATTACCTATTTGTGTAGATTAATATAACATACATACTGTATATATATTCCGCTACTATTTTGAAAGCGGCTATACAATATCATTTTGCCTAATCTATACTCTTTCATTTACTCTAAGTCTCTTACCCTATTATTTCCTCTACCACATTTAAGGAATAATCATATTTAAAGATCAAGGGAATGAAGTTCAAATTAATGGAAAATAAAATTAGTCATGATGATGTATTTTGTCTTATTTTATTTTCTTATACCATTGGAGTGTTGGTGACATACATTTGATTCCTTACTTTAGTTTTCTTGCATGTACTTGTTAATACAATTTTTATGTTATAAATGGTTTCGTCTTATTTTAGCTTCTTTTTGTCCATATAAGTTAGGTGCGTTTATAACGATATACTTTCCGTGGAATCCCGCAAATTTTCTTATTGGTGTAATCGATAACCGAATCGATAAGACCCCAAAATTGATAAATCCAAATCGAAAAAATCGAAACCTTATTGAAACGATAACGATAAGCATATGTACAAATCGATAATCGATAAGTAATTATCGATAAGGGTCAAAATCGAATCGATAAATCGAATGCACACCCCTAATTACTGGCCTTGTAGTTGTATTTAGACTACTCTAGATGCTCGTGACTTGTAATAGCCAGATTTCAGGCTGTGTCGGGATGATTCCCCGTTTTATCAATTTTCTTCCGCACTTATGAAAATGTTATAAATATTTTAGACTTATTCATGCTAAGTAACTGTTAAAAGAATATATTCTATTGGCTGGTCTTATCTTCACGAGAAGCGCCATCACTCATGTTGGTCAAAAATTCTTACACAGGGTTTATGGTGATTCGTCGGTTAGAAAAGTGGGTCCGGTCGAAAAGATATTTCTCTCATGAACAAGTCTCAAAATTACTTAGAATAATTATTAGCTTACATTTTCTTATTTTGAATTCTAATTAATCTCTTGAATGGATTTGGATGGTTAAAGGAAAAAAAAGAAGAAGAAATATTTGGTAATTCAAGAACTGACTTTTCAAAATTCAGAAAATCATAGTAATGAAAATTTGATCCAAGGGAATTTGAAAATAAAAATAAAAATATTCAAGAGTCTATCTAATACACAAACATTAAAATATGGAGTTTCTTTGATTTAGCATATATTATAATGACCAAAGTCCATCAATAATTTTGACCATTTTAGACAGAATAGGTAATTATTTAAAAGTCCAATAATTTCCTATATATAACATTGAAAAAGGAGCAATAAAAAACCAACTCCCAAAACAATTACCAAAAAAAGAAGATGAAATTCTTATTTAGTAACTTATAAATCAATACTTTATTTGAGAAAATTATAAGTTTAAACAACATCAAGTACTTAAAAATTAAAACATAAGCTATTAATGTTCACCTGGTCCTCCATATGACACTAAATTCCCAGTTAAAGCTCCAGAGTTTGGATAATCAGTAACTCTATATAAATTTGGACTATTTGCATATAATTTCACTAAAATATTATCTAAAGATTTAGTTTGATTTTTATCTGTTAAGAAAGTGCATTTCTTACAATATGCATCTTTTTTAAGGTCTCCAACAGGAAAATAACCACTGCCCATTGGAGGTTCTGGAATTCCAGAAGGACTATAGACAACTCCTCCATATTCAGCAGTTGTTGCAAATCCTTTTTAAGTTGGTAAATATTTTTGCAGGCCAAAATCCAACTGCTGTTATTCCAAAATAAAACCACCAATTTCCATTTCTCATGTCCTGTATAAGGTAAAAAAAAAGAGGAAATAGTTAGATAAATAACAAAAAAGAACGGAGTTTAAGTTCTTTGCGCTGACAGTGTAAAAAATATTTATACTTACCCGAGCAATATACATCGGTACGTCAAAAACAGGTCCACCATAAGAAGAACCTGGAAGTTGCCCATCTAAAGGTATTGCAGTGTTTATTTGTATAAAACCTGGACATTGAGTATTATAACAAGCTAATTTTCCAGCCTGTGGTAGTAAGAAAAGAAAAAAATAATGTCATTGATACGTGGACTATCAAACATATCTTAAATGATTAAACAATATTGATCGTCATCAAAACAACAACAACAATAATCCAGTAGACTCCCACCAGTGGGTTCTGGGGGAGGGGGTCAAAATGGAATACAATTAGTATTAACACGAAAGAAGTTAAGAAGATTACTGTAAAATATGTGTATAGTCGTGTATGAGTGTCCCCATAGACGGGTGGGTTCACCTGCAATCGAAAAAAAAGTGAAGTTATTAGGTAATAGATGACTTTAAGAAATGGAATTATAACGCTTTGATTAGCATAGGCTGATGCAAGATTTAGAGTTAGTGAACCAACCTAGGCTATATACATATAACTCGAATTGAAGGCCGCAAATATGGAATTATAACAATTTAATTGGCATAGACTGATGTAATATTTAAACTTGTGTATTCAGTGTTAGTGCAGACTTATAGTTATATACATAACTTGAGTAGAAGGCAGTGAATGTAAACTTATAACGGTTTGATTAGCATAGGTTGATGCAAGATTTAGAGTTAGTGAATTCACAGTTAGTGCAGACTTATAAATATAACTCGAGTTGAAGGCAATGAATGTGAGATTACAATGGCTGGATTACCACAGTTGATGCAAGACACAGAGTTAGTGGATTCTGTTAGTGCAGACTTATTTATATGTATGAATATAATTCAAGTTGAAGATAATGAACGCGATATCATATCTGCTGGCAATTACCTTAATCCACCTGTGTTGATTAGTGCAGTAATTAAAAGTCATGGGATTGTTAATCAAGAGAAAAAAGAACTTACAGTCCAGCCAACTTGTATGCTGTCAATCCCATTCTGAACTTTTATACGACCTCCGCTATGTTGATGCGCACTAAGATTTTGAGGATTATGCAAACTAATAATTGCTCCTGCTCCTGCTATTTTGTTTCTTGGACTGTATGGGATTTGTACAGATGCAAACTGAATGAAGCAATATCACATCATCAGATTGTTAAGTGTAGGTAAGGTTGCTAACCACGAAGCAATGTAATGTTAGTGAACTTAATAGCCAAAACTATAAGCGAGCAGACTTAGGCGAGTCCATGGACTAGTGTTTTTTTAGCTTGAATATGGATAATAAAAGCAGAAAAACCTTGTAGCCTCCTCCCAAAGGTTTGGTTCCGTCTGAAACAATACCCTTCATAGAAAAATAATGACACTTTGAGAATTAAAGTATACACAAGAGATTTTGAGTTTTTGAAAATCAAAAGAGTTGTAGAAATTCTTGCAGAAGACTCACATTACCATCAGGAGAATCATCTCCCCCTCTCATTTGCGATGTAAGTCTCTGCCTTATTAGGTCGTCCTTTGTAATTCTTCTAATAGGAACTGTTCCAACAGGACAACCTCCACCTTCTAACTCTATGTTAAAAGGTCTATTAATGTTTGTAGAAATGTCATCTCCTTGCAATATAGATAACATAGGTTTCATCTGCATACAAAGTTAAGTGTTATGAGTTTTTATATATGTGTATGATATTTTCTTTCAAATTGATTAAAAAAATTGGATTGTACGAACTCGAAACTGTAGTGCAGATATACCTGGGGATGAAAATTATGATTCTTCAACAGCGGATGGTCGAATGCAGGTTGTTTGTAAAAATCCACACAATCATATAATTCTCCGTACTTGCCCTACTAGTTAAATAGCAATCAGTCTCCCAATACATAAGAGGTTACAATTCAAACTATAGTATCATGAGTTTGAATCTCAGTGATTCTCATATAGTTAGTAAATGACAAATCTATGTTTGCTCACAACAAGCGAAAGGCATTATTTTCATTTGTGTAACAAAAAATAATAACCAAGGACATGTAGAGTCTATAAAATCTGCATAAGACAAAAATAGAGATTGTACCTTAATAGTCTTAACTGCCGGCTTATTAAGAAGCTTTAGTTGGTTCTCTAACTCTAAGTCCTCTGCTTTAGACAATCTCTGGTCTGCTTCAACTTCATAATAGTTTAAAAGGAGAGAAATCGCAAGCAAAATCTGTACGATGGCTCTCCGATGCAGTGACATTTTCTACATATTCAAGAAAATCGCAAGCAATCTCTTGACACATGAAATATCACTCGTTTAAAATGAAGTATGTTTTGGAATGACGACCTTATCTTAGAATGCTCAAAAGTTAGATACAACCAGAATAAAATCTTCAACAATGTGATGTGACAAATTTTTGTTTTACTTTCCAATTCATTTAATTTCAACCAAATATATCATCAGTTATCAGCAACAACAACAACAAAGCCAGTGTAATCCCACAATTGGGGTCTGGGAAGGCTGGTACACAGCCTTACCCCTATCTTGTGCAGGTAAAGAAGCTGTTTCCGATACACTCTCGGCTCAAAGCAATCATCAGTTATCAACAAGTTACTAAAAAATATAAGATAGTAGTGACACAAGAATTACCTGATTTGTTGCAACTCTGAACACAAAATACAGTTTGAACTTTGAAGTAAAAACACCAAACTAAAGGCATTTATTTATACTAATCAAAAAGGGATAGGCTGGTTCAAATGTGTAGTTTGACTTAATGCATAAGAGAGGTTTGACTGTATAAGTGATTGGATTACATCTAAAAAGGGAAAAGGTTTAAATGGCAGATCTCTAGTTTTCATCATAAAGGGAAACTCTCTAATGATTATCCTAATTCTGCTTGAATCAAATTCAAATGAAAATTTTCTGCACATATTTCCCTTATGTAAATGAATTTGGTACCTAATGTAGAAGATTACTGCATGTTATATGGATTGAGTAAATCCATCACAAGTGGTCTTTTCAATGTTAATACTCAATATCAACCAATCATATCGTGAAAATAAGGGTATTGAACACGTGTTTCCTCGATATGAGGTTTACATCCATTTATACATCAGGGCCAGCTTACCCGAGCAATAGACATTGGTACATTATAAACAGGTCACCATAGGAAGAACCTGGAACTTCCCCGTCTAAAGGTATTGCAGTGATTATACATATAAAACCTGGACATTAAGTATTTATAACAAGCTATTTTTCCAGCCTGTGGTCATAAGAAAAGATATACTACTAAATAAGAACGTTGATACATCAATTTTCAAGCATTTCGTAATTAGACAATATTGTCATCATTAAAAAGCAGCAAAATTAGTATTAACATGAAAGAAGTTAAGGGAGCTACCTTAAAATATGTGTATAGTCGTGTATGAGTGTCCCCATAGACGGGTGGATTCACCTTCAATCGAAAAAACATAAAGTTATTAGGTAATAGATGACTTTACGAAACGGGATTATAACGCGTTGATTAGCATAGGCTGATGCAAGATTTAGAGTTAGTGAACTCAGCGTTGCTGCAAATGCAATCATAGGCTATATACATAACTCGAGTTGAAGGCAGTGAACTAACAATTTGATTAACATAGGCTGATGCAATATTTTAAAGTTAGTGGATTTAGAGTTAGTGTGCACAACCTTATATATAACTGGAGTAGAAGGCAGTGCACATAAAATTATAACGGTTTGATTAACATAGGTGATGCAAGATTTAGAGTTAATTAAATGTTACAATGTTGAGGATTAATTTTCATACAGCAGATACTTGATAATTTATGTCTAGTTTCTATTTAGCAGTTTTAGCAATCATTTCAAATAACAGTCGAAAAACAATTTTCAGCACAGTTTCTCGATATTACTTCACATACACTCCTTAACAATCAAAAAAAAAAAAAAAAACCCCACATACAGTCCATTATGCTCCCCTCCAGCAACTATATCCACCTTCAATTTTATACTTCTCTATTTTACAACAGATAAGCAGCCATTTCAGGTAGAAGAAAAGGATGACAAGACAGTTATGAGCTGCATACTGTATATCTTAAATTACTTAATATTTCTTTAGTTTATTCTCCTCTAAACAGAAAAATATCACCAAATATGTGCAGCATTCACTGCTCAATAATAATGATACCCTCTCCACTTCCACTGATTGTTCATAAACATGAATTTTTATCTACAGAGTAATGCTATGTGTCTGTATCCATTTATACGTATCACCACTACATATACAACAACAATAACAACCCAGTATATTCCCACAAAGTGGGGTCTGGGGAGGGTAATATGTAGACAGGCCTTACCCCAAAATGAGACTATATATAGGAATCAGTAACTTCTGTGTTCCAGCAAACAGAAGGGTAGCAGGTAGTCGGGTGTTTTTATGATCTTTACCGGGTTGTTTCGGGCTAGTCTGTGTATGGGTCAAAATCTGACCATATGTGAATTAGCGCTAAAAGGAATGATAAGGGGTCGACTAAGCCGTGGTCGTATCTACAAGGTGTAATAACGACGAGTACCTCGGCCACTGCCAAGATCAAGCTATCAGAAAGCTTGTATGGTGAAATATATGTCCTAATACTTAAAGGGAGCAATGTGAAGACCAATCAAGAGAGAGGGACTTCTGGCTAAAGACCGTTGGACAAATGGGATATTTATAATATATATAGGAGGTAAGAAGACAAGAAGGGGGTCTCTCTTTCTCCCTCAAGAGGCAGGAGCTGAAGAACAGGATAAGATTTCTAACAACAATAACGCGAAAGTTTAGATCATGATTGCAGATCTTTGTGATCGTCATTGCTAAATCAATAAAGATAGATCTCCTAGCTATCAATGGCATTCCTTCTTTTCCTTCTTTGCTTTACGCCAAAGATGTAAGCTTATCATTTATGTTTGATGTCTTTTAATAATCTTAAAAAGAGTTATAAGCTCCATCATATTCGATTCTCGTGTTTAACATACTCTGATCTAGAGTTAATTATCTTTGGTTAAGATTTACCCTTTATCTCATCATTAATTACAACAACAACAACAACTACCCAGTATATTCCCACAAAGTGGAGTCTGAGGAGGGTAATATGTAGACAGGCTGCAGAGAGGCTGTTTCCAATCGACCCTCGGCGCAGGGAAGGAAAGGAATTAGTAACTCCAGCAGAAATCGCATAAATAATTATCTAAACACAAGAATTATAAGTACCATAAATAAAATGGCATGCAATAATATCAAACAATAACTACCATAAGAGGACACAATCCAATACACAAATCATCTATGGAGAGCCCTACCAAGCCCCACCTAACCCAAGAAAAGGAGTACGAAAAATTCTAGAAGCCCCTATCCTACAACTCTGATACTAGATCTCTAGACTTTCCTATCAAGGGTCATGTCCTCGGAAATCCCCAATACCTCTTAGGCCTCTCTCTGCCTCGCCTCACACCCACCACTGCTAGCCGCTCCCAACTCCTCACCGAGGCATCAGGGCTTCTCCTCCGCACATACCCAAACCACCTGAGCCTCGCTTCTCGCATCTTCTCAACCACTGGGGCCACCCCCACCTTCTCCCCAATAATTTCGTTCTTAATCTTATCTAACCTGGTGAGCCCGCACATCCACCTGAGCATCCTCATCTCCGCAACCTTCATTCTCTGAACATGAGAGTTCTTCATCGGCCAGCACTCCGACCCATACAACATGGCAGGTCTAACCACAGCTCTATAAAACTTCCCCTTGAGTTTATGTGGCACTTTATTGTCACATAAGACTCCTGATGCAAGCCTCCACTTCGACAACCCCGCCCGTTACGGTGAGTGACATCTCCGTGTATCTCTCCGTCCCCTTGAATCATCGATCCAAAATATCTGAAACTGTCCCTCTTAGCGATGGCCTAAGACCCAATCTTCACGTCCCTGCCTCCTTCGCTCGGCTCGGCGCTAAACTTGCACTCCAGGTATTGTGTCTTAGACCTGCTTAGTTTGAAACCCTTAGACTCGAGAGTCTGTCTATGACCCTCGTCTCGTCTATCAAGACTATGCCATCGGCAAATAGCATACACCAAGGCACATCCCCTTGAATATGTCGGGTTAGAGCATCCATCACCAGGGCAAACAAGAGAGCGCTAAGCGCAAATCCTTGATGGAGCCCCATAACCACCGGGAAATGGTCTGAGTCGGGACCCACTGTCCTAACTCTAGTCTTAGCTCCATCGTACATGTCCTTGATTACTCTGATGTAGGCTTCCGGCACGCTCTTTGCCTCCAGGCACCTCCATAGCACCTCCAGTCTGGTAGTATTGTGTTGTTATTCCAAGATTGCTAGTATTACGACTATCTTTTACTATTTTCCGCTTCAGCTTTCTAGTATCCTTTCGTGATTACTACTTGTTGCTATTGCTAGTGCTATTGCTTTTCTCCATCTATTTTTTTTCTAGTTCTTACGTTGTTGTTATGTTTTTCTGGCTATGTTGTTGAATTTGATTGTTTCTATTCATCCTTTCGAGCTGAGGGTCTTTCGGAAATAGTCTCTCTACCTCCTCAGGGTAGGTAAGGTCTGCGTACACACTACCCTCCGCAAACCCCACTTGTGGGATTTCGCTGGGTTTGTTGTTGTTCTTTCCCATCAAATTAATGGTCTATTCCAACTTATGTCTTGCATGTAAATGTAGTCTGGACAGTGTTATTCTTTTCTGGATAACGCTGGTGCCATTTTGTTGAAATTACTTTTAAGTTTCTTATATTTGAATATAATATCTATCACACCATCGTATAGGAGCGGGGTGGTTAAAGTGGAGGCTTGCATCAGGAGTGTTGTGTGACAAGAAAGTTCCACAGAAACGCAAGGGGAAATTTTATAGAGCTGTGGTTAGACCTGCAATGTTGTCTGGGGCGGAGTGCTGGCCAGTGAAGAACTCTCATGATCAGAGAATAAAGGTTGCGGAGATGAGGATGCTCAGGTGGATGTGCGGGCTCACCAGGTTAGATAAGATTAAGAATGAAGTTATTCGGGAGAAGGTGGGGGTGGCCCCGGTGGATGAGAAGATGCGAGAAGTGAGGCTGAGGTGGTTCGGGCATGTGCGGAGGAGAAGTCCTGATGCCCCGGTGAGGAGTTGTGAGTGGCTGGCGATTGTCGGCGTTCGACGAGGCAGAGGGAGGCCTAAGAGTTATTGGGGAGAGGTGATTAGGCACGACATGGCTAGAATGCGGGTTTCCGAGGACATGACCCTTGATAGGAAAGTCTGGAGGTCTAGCATCAGGGTTGTAGGATAGGGGCTCCTAGAGTTTTTCGTACTCCTCACCCGGGGTTGGGTGAGGCTTGGCAGGGCTATCCATAGATGATTTGTGTTTTGGATTGTGTCTCACTTATGGTAGTTATTTATGGTAGTTACTGTATGATATTATTGCATGCTATTTATTTATGGTTCTTATGTTTAGATAATTATTTACGTTATTTCTGCTGGAGTTACTAATGCTCTTTTGTTTTTTTGTTTTTACTTTCCTTCACTGAGCCGAGAGTCAATTGGAAACAGCCTCTCTGCCTTTTCGGGTAGGGGTAAGGCTCGTCTACATATTACTCTCCCCAGACCCCACTTTGTGGGACTATACTGGGTAGTAGTAGTAGTAGTTGTTGTTGTTGTTGGTGGTCTCAAATTAGAGTTCCAAATTTGTGGCTAATGCCTTAACATATGTTGCGCAGACTCTCCAAAATGTCGCCGTATCGGATGCTTGGAGAGTCCGAGCAACATATACCTTAACTATCCATGATTGCCACATTGAGGATCAGCCTACAATAAAAAAATTATACTGCTATAGAAATCAATCTTCTCATTTGGAATTTTTTTTTTCATTCAATTACCGTAGGATTCCGTCTAGCTCTTCCGTCTTTATCTAAGCACCAGCAACATGACAATGTAACTTGAAATATGTAAGATAATAAAAGAATAAATCTAAAAACAATAATGATTTCATCAACTCAAACTATAACAGACAAGTTTTAACACAAACTAATATTTTCAGATAGGAAAACTAGTACTGTAGGCAGATTCAAGAATTAAGGAAAAGAATCAGGTTAAATTAAACACCTGACTGCATGTCTGATTTCTTGGGAAGCTAGATTCAGCATATCTGTGAGTTTTTCTTGTGTAGTGGATTTTTCGAATCAAAAATTGGTGGTGCACTCGGTCTGTCCACTGGAACTCCTGTCCTAGCACCAGTTGATGATCGCCCTATTAAAGGAGCAAATGACGGTTGTCCTCGACAAGGATGTACAAAGGCATGACGGTTAGATACAGCTATTCATGGATAAGCAGTGGACACAGGAATTGGAGGTGACGGAAACATCATTGGCGGGACACAAACCCTGCTTCCATACACAGTATCTGCAAAAAATGGGATGAGGCAGTTAGTAATAGAAGTTATGACTAATTCTCAGTTCCTAAAGAAAAGCATAGAAAACCATCATCTAACCTGTACTTGTAGTTGAAGTGTCTTCAGATATTCAATAGCTTCATCAAGCATTGAAGCTTTATCTGCCTAGCAATCAATAAGGAAAGCCATCAAAATGAGCAAGGAGTTAGGATACAATAATGTTGGGTGACGGCTAATTTTAAGATTACCAGCAACACTTCATCAAACCGTGTCAGTTTCAAAGCAACTAGAAATATATGAGTGAAATATCAGCACAATCTTATTATAGCTTATACAACAACAACAACAACTACCCAGTATAGTCCCACAAAGTGGGGTCTGAGGAGGGTAATATGTAGACGAGCCTTACCCTACCCGAAAGGGCAGAGAGACTGTTTCCAATCGACCCTCGGCTCAGTGAATGAAAGAAAAAACAAAAACAAAAACAAAAACAAAAACAAAAGAGCATTAGTAACTCCAGTAGAAATAACGTAAATAATTATCTAAACATAAGAACCATAAATAAAATAGCATGCAATAATATCATACAGTAACTACCATAAATAACTACCATAAGGGAGACACAATCTAAAACACAAATCATCTATGGATAGCCCTGCCTAGCCTCACCCAACCCCGGGTGAGGAGTACGAAAAACTCTAGGGCCCTATCCTACAACCCTGATACTAGACCTCCAGACTTTCCTATCAAGGGTCATGTCCTCGGAAACCCGCATTCTAGCCATGTCATGCCTAATTACCTCTCCCCAATACCTCTTAGGCCTCCCTCTGCCTCGCCGAACGCCGACAATCGCCAGCCGCTCACAACTTCTCACCGGGCATCAGGACTTCTCCTCCGCACATGCCCGAACCCCCTCAGCCTCGCTTCTCGCATCTTCTCATCCACCGCCCCCCCAACCTTCTCTGGAATAACTTCATTCTTAATCTTATCTAACCTGGTGAGCCCGCACATCCACCTGAGCATCCTCATCTCCGTAACCTTCATTCTCTGAACATGAGAGTTCTTCACTGGCCAGCACTCCGCCCCATACAACATTGCAGGTCTAACCACAGCTCTATAAAATTTCCCCCTTGAGTTTATGTGGGACTTTCTTGTCACACAAGACTCCTGATGCAAGCCTCCACTTTGACCACCCCGCTCCTATACGATGAGTGACGTCCGCGTCAATCTCTCCGTTCCCCTGAATCACCGACCCAAGATATCTGATACTGTCCCTCTTGGCGATGACCTGAGATCCAACCATCACGTCCCTACCTACTTCGCTCGGCTCGGCGCTAAACTTGCACTCCAGGTATTCTGTCTTAGATCTGCTTATTTTGAAACCCTTAGACTCGAGAGTCTATCTCCATACCTCTAACCTCTCAATAACACCGACCCTCGTCTCGTCTATCAAGACTATGTCATCGGCAAATAGCATATATCAAGGCACATCCCCTAGAATATGTCGGATTAGAGCATCCATCATCAAGGCAAACAAAAGAGGGCTAAGCGCCGATCCTTGATGGAGCCCCATAACCACTGGAAAATGGTCTGAGTCGCCACCCACTGTCCTAACCCTAGTCTTAGCTTATACATTGAGCTCAAATAAATTACTGGTATTTTCTGAGTTTTTAATTAACTTGAAGTTGATTGCTTGAGGAGATATGGTAGAAAAACAAAAACTTTTTTTTATAGAGAAGGTGATTGTATTATAAAGCTAGCACTAAGTGTGAGTTGTAGTAATTACAAGTGCGCAAAACGCTAATAAGAAAAATCCCTTTCCAATCTTACAGGGATTACAAAAGAGGAACAGACAAAATCACACAAATTAACTTCTCAGATTGACTTTAGTTATCTCAAGACTTTTCTTACCTGTTGCAGTTTGATATTAGTTCCTGTAATGCACACATCTTTTTGTTAAACCTATTCCGTCGCCTCTCTTTGCAGAAACTGAATCAGAATGCGTGTATTTCTTAATTGTAATAGAAGATTTAAAACCAGAAATTGTAAAAAGCACAGATGAGGTGGTAATGGTTAGCTCACCCGCTCAGACAAATTATGCATCTCTGCAGCTCGGCTTCTCTTTGAACCTGTTCCTCCTCGAGTAGGGCAAGGTTTTTTGATACCAACACATTCTTTTAGCCTCCTGAACAAAAGATATTTCCTTGTCACACTCAACATCCCAACAAAGAAGTAACATACTACAAACATGTTACAAGTAATGCCCTTTAAACAAATAAACTTACTTCACTTGGACCTCGGAATCCTCAGTATCTCGGGTTTTGCTCTTTAGATTAGGCTGATCACTTGGTCCTCCCTCTGCACTGCTACCAGAGCATATAGATGAGCAAACAACCCCATGTTCAGCATTTCTCTCATCATCAGTTGTATCTGTCGTTGCCTTTGCACCCGTAAATTAACCAGGGGTGTTGTCACTATTACTCGAACAATCTCTGAATATATTATCGGACTCTTCAACAAGACATGATCTATCGTGAAAGCTAGCCCTAGGTGCTCTTGACTCGAGTTGGGAAGGTACCACATTAGTTGGATAATGGAGCTCATTTTCCTTGTTGGAACTTAAATAGTCTTCAACCCTTCTCCTCTTGAATCAAATCCAATTCACCAGTATAATGGCATATCATTCAACATAGAGTCCATCACACCAAACTTCCCAATCTTTGAATGGGGTTCTTCTTATCATTACTTGGCTAGCCTTGCATCACAAAGAGCAGCCCGGGCCACAAAATATCCCGTGCTCATGCAGGGTCCGAGGAAGGGCCGCATCCTAACGGGGTGATGTAGGCAGCCTACCTTGAAGCAGGCATCAACTCCACGGCTCGAACTCGTGACCTACGGTCCACACAGAAATAACTTTACCGTTTCTCCAAGACTTGACTTATGACCTTGCAACATATCTGACCATTTTCCCACACAAGCTCAACCAAGTCATTCTCACGACTGCATTAATACCAAAACAGAATCTCAAAATAAGCAAACAGCCAACTAGCTAAATATTATTCAACTGGTTCCAATCACAAAAGGACACAAACAAAAATGCAAAAATGGAAACAGTAACTCACAAAGAAGAGAGATGAGCTGTAGATGAGATTTTATGCTGGCCAGATCCCTCTAGCCATTTTCAAAAATTCAGAGAGAGGCATATTGGACAGTGTGATAACCGCTAACTCAGAATTGCTCTAACTTTGGGCACTCTGGCATTATTAGGAACCGTTCTAGTCCAATAACATTTTTCTCAGCAAAAATCCAAACATTTTAGACTGAAAACCAAAAGCTGTTTCCATAAACAAATGTCTAAATCAGTAAAAGTATATAATAATTAAGTTATCAGTCAAACACCCAATTGTTTAATGCGGTTTCATAAAGATACTTTTAAATAATAAATAAAACCAACTTGAGATTTCTTTGAGTTTAAAAGTTCAATGTTTTCATTTAGTTTCAAGCATTAGAGTTCCAATCCCTTCAAGATTTCCTATATTAATTAACAACCCATTATTTATTACACTAATAGAAAGAACAGAAAAGGGTCAGAATTGTCCTTAACATATTGACGTCAGCTTAAAAATGCCCCCGTTAACCTATTTTAAAGAAAATGTCCCTACCGTTAAAATTCTGGCATATTTGTGCCCCTAACGTATTGACTCCAGTTTAAAAATGCCCCTACCGTTAACCTATTTTGAAAAAAATGCCCCTACCGTTTTAAATATAAGTACAGTCAGTTGTTAGACTTAGGGGCACAAATATGCCACATTTTTAACGGTAGGGGCATTTTCTTTAAAATATGTTAACAGATGGCATTTTTAACCTGGAGTCAATACGTTAGGGGCAGTTCTGACCCTTTTCCCTAGAAAGAATTAGTTAATTTTAAAACAAAACCCACCTCTTCAAAGTTCAAACCACATTAAAAGAAACACTGAGCTCCAAGATCAGCTCACCAAGTACAAAGCTCTCATCCAAATGAAATCTCATTCTTGAACCAAAAGGTGATGTTACACATCAAGGAATAAACAAGGCAAATTACATAATCTACCCATCAAATTTTGGACCAAATCCCTGTTACAAATCTGTTCTACACGCGTTTTATTTTACACACCAAACCTTGTAAAAGTGTGTCAATTACACACTACTTTTTTTTATACCAGCTTTTCAGAATATGTGTGAAATCACGCGCCAATAAGGTCATGACACGTGTTCTAACTCAAGAAAAAAATATTAAATTTACACAAATTAATAAGAGGTGCTTGGTCTGATGGTAACCAACCCTCACTTACAACCGAGAGGTTGTGAGTTCGAGTCTCCCCAGGAGCAAATTCTGGGGATTTATGCCGGGGGTCTATTTGGAAACAGCCTCTCTACCCCAGGGTAGGGGTAAGGCTGCGTACACACTACCCTCCCCAGACACCACTGAGTGGTATTGTACTGGGTCGTACTTTAAATTAATAATATTTAAAAGGAAAAAAAAAACAAAAAAGAACACCCCTGCCCATCGACCTCCTCCTCTAAACTCCATCAGCCATAGCAAATCCCCGCCAGAACAAATAACATGAATTTCACCATTTTTGTCTATAAAATTTTCACTTTTATTCTCACCGATGGCCAGGGCTCCGGTCACCAAATCTCTCCTTTGTAAATCAGTTTCATTTTCTTATTCTTCTTCTCCTAATTCATCTAAGACCCTAACGAAATTCCCTTCCTTTACCTCTTCTTCTTCTTCTTCTTCTTCTTCTTCTTCTTCTTCTTCTTCTTCTTCTTCTTCTTCTCCTTCTTCTCCGTCTTTATAATTTCAAATTCTTCAGCTTCAGAAGCCGTTACCGGCATCGGCATCGATTAACCTTATTAGAAATTCTACAGAATGTTCAACTCCTGCGCCGGTTTTGAAGAGGAAAAGATCGGCTAAATTGGATATTCCAGTTGTTTCAATAACTTTTAAAAATTCCGGCGACTCCGGCAGCGGCGGATTTTGAGGAGGTTGAGGGCGATGGGTATTATGTTTGTTGTAAGCGTGGTAGGAGAGGTCCGATCGTTAATGTGGATCAGGGTTGGGTCTGGGGAAGAATACAAAGAGAGGGAGGGGTTTTTTTATTAATTTTTTAATTGGCGTAAAAAGGAAAATTTTTAAAAGTTAGACAAGTGGAAACTTTATAAAACTTAATATGAAAGTTTAATCATTCACGCGCTTATTTTTATGTGATACTGCTTGATATTATTTATGGTAATCACTGTTTAATATTATTGCATGTCATTTTTTTTGTGATTCTTATATTTAAATAATTATTTATGCAATTTCAGCTGGAGATACTAATGATCTTTTGTAATTGTTTTTGTTTTTGTTTTTCTTTTTTTTTTCTAAGCCGAGGGTCGATTGGAAACAGCCTCTTTGCCCGAAACCGAGGATCGATTGGAAACAGCCTTTCTGCCCTTTCGGGCAGGGGTAATGCATGTCTACATATTACCCTCCCATGACCCCATTTTATGAGACTATACTGATAGTTGTTGTTGTTGTTGTTGTTGCTTGTTTTTATGTGTATAACAAGCGGATGACACATAGATAAAGTAGTGTGTAAATGACGCACTTTTAAAAAGTTCGGTGTGTAAAATAAAACCCATATAAATAGGTGTGTAATAGAGATTTGATCCAAAGTTTAAAGGTAGATTATGTATTTTGCCAATAAACAACAACAAACAAACCAGTAAAGGGTCTAAGACGTTTGTAAGGCTATTTTTGGAAAACCATTTGCTCAAAGCATGCACATGCAAAATACATAGAATACTTTTGTGAACTAAAGCATAATTTTTCAATATAAAGTGGGGGTTTGGACATAAAAATTGTAAAATTTCAAAATAAAATTATTTTTTTTAAATTAAAATAGTATTTGAGATTTAGAGTTGTGTTTGAACATGTATATCATTTTAAGCGAAATGTGTTTGGGTTGTTTTTGAAATTTTTTGAATTATCTGAGTGAAAACTTTAAAAAATAAATTTTTAAAGTTTTTAAAATTTTCGAAAAGAAATTTTATGAATTAATGCCAATTTCGACAAAAAGTAAAAATTATCTTACGTTCAAACGGGCTCATACTTTTTGCCGTTCAAACGACAAAAAGTAAGAATTAATGCCGTTCATACTTTTTTTTTAAAAATTACTCATTAAAACATACACAAGCAATGCTCAAATTAACTATATAAATTCAACATTCATTATTTTCCAAGCTTACGCTTTTATTTATGACTCAGTACTATCAAAAATTTTAAAAAAAAATCGTTTTTATTTCGACTGACATTTCCGACTAAAAGAATTCGGTGGGAATTTTGATAACGTTTGCTACTAAAATGGTCGGACAATAAATAATTTCGACTTCTAATGTTTAAGTGAGTGTTGAATATGGATATAATTTTGAACTACTTTTAAATTTTTATGAGTGATTTAATGTAAAAATTAAAAATAATTTTTTAGAATTTTTCGAAATTTATCTTCAAGTAAAAATAAAATAATTTTTGTTTGAGAAAAAAGTTAAAAAAACTTGTATGGCCAAATGGCCTTTAAATATTCCGACTAGTTGGAATAGCGACTAGTGAGCCGGGAGAAGTTAAAAGAATTTTACCGAAAAAGCCGTGAAAATTACCGTACTCGGAATTTAAAAAATAATTTATTTAATTTTCTGACTGAGTCTTTTTAAAATAATTCCAAATTATAACCTACCCATTTTCTCTCCCTCCACGTCTATACTCTCAAGCCTCTCTGACCCAGCTGCCACACTCTTTCTCTCTCTAACGGCTGCATACGGCGGCGTTGGACTGGCGGCACAGTGGTAAGTCACTCTCCCTTTCCATCTCTATTTCGTCCAACTCCCTTTCCTCTCTCAAACCACTTCCTTCCTTTGCCAGTTTCAGGCGGCGTTGGGCTCAGCAGCGCTGACGGCGACGGGATCTTTTGAATTATTTCCCTACCGGTGGTGGCAGCACAAGGCATAGTGGTAAGTCTCCTGAATTCTGCTGCTGCCCCGTTTTTGAATGCTGCTGCTGCCGTACAGATTTATTCCTGATTAGAAGGATCGTTTTGTATTTGAATTGAATTTAACGAAGTTGATTCCTTAAAAAAAAAATCCACATATTACTATAAACTCAGCCATGCTTATAAAAATAAAACTGGAGGATCGTTCTGTAGTTAATTTTCAGAGTTATTAATTCAACAACAACAACAACCCAGTAAAATTCCATTAGTGGGATTTGAGGAGGTAGTGTGCACGCATACCTTCTCCCTGCCCCGAAAGATACTCAGCTCAAGAAAACAAAATGACAAAAGAAGACAATATTAGTATCACCACAGAAGTCATAGAAAAAATAGGAACAACATGAAATCCAGAAGAAAGATGCAAAACAAAAGGGATAGCTAGTAAATAGATCCTGCACTGAAAAGCGAATTAGTAAGACATAACATTATCATTAGCTATCTTATACAAAAATCCTGTCTGGTCTCACGAAGGTATGAAGTAAGTCAAGACTTAACTACCTCATAACCTACAACCCTAGTACTCGACCTCCACATCTTCCTATCACGTGTCACGTCCTCAAAAATTTGAAGCCTCGATATATCTTGCCTGATCACATCTCCCCAATACTTCTTATTAATTCCTGATGTGCAATATCCCAATCCATTAAATTGAAACAAGCATAAAGATTTATTTTTGATAAGTTAAGAATTTGCTTTCCTTGTTCTGTCGGAGGATTTTTTTCTTCCCTTTTCCATCTTTCATCTTTTACTTTGTCAAATGAGGAAAATGATCCTTACCTTCGATTTAAGCTTCCAACTCCTTGATTTCTCCCTATTCAGGTTTCTTAAATCTGATTCTTATACTGTCGTCATATATGGGCTGCAGTTAATTGTATCAACTTAATTTAAAAAAAAAAAAGCTAACAAAATCCGATTAAATGGTCTATGGAATCTACACTAGAGAAGTCCTTATCAATTAAATTTATTTATAATTGAATTAATTTTGTCCATATCAACTTACTATAGGAGCAATGGTCCCAAAAATCTACTTTTTTTCAATCAGATTTCTATAAAATTCGACTGTTTTCTAGTTGTTTAGCAATTTAAATTGTCGGACCATGGTAGTCGGAAATTTCCGATTAATGTAGTTTCCGACATTTCACAAACTAGAGGTCCCCTGTTCGAAACCAGGCTCAGTCAATTTTTTGCCTTGAGCTGAGGGTCTATCGAAGCAGCCTCTCTACCTTTCGTGTAGGGGTAAGGTGTACACACTACCCTCCCCAAACCCCACTTGTGGGATTATACTGGGATTGTTGTTGTTGTTGTAGTAGTTTCCGACATTCATATTTCCGACCTCTCTGTAAAGGTCAGAATGTAGTCGGAAAATTCGATTTTTCGACTACTTTCCAGCTGTTTCAGTTGTCGGATAACGGTGATTTTCTGGTAGTGCAAACACAATTTGTAATCTAATATTTATGTGATTCGTTTATAAAAGTTTACTTATTGAGATGGGGTACACGTACAGGAAAACTAGTAATCATAAAAGCTTCTAACATGAGAAAATTATAATTTGCAATCTGGAAACATGTAATATTTTGAGTCATAGATGCATAAATAATTTATGACGCTATCTCCATCAGTCAAGACTCAGGAGAGTTTTTACCCCAAGTCTCCAGAAATCCTAAGTCAAAGATTTATCAAAAGTTCAATTTTTGGAGCTGTGAAAGATGTATGGTTCCAACCCTAGCACTGACGATGAAGAGCGAACCGCTTTCAAGAAGGCTGAAAAGAAATACAAGCTGTATTACGACAATACCCGAAAGTAAGCTTTTAAAGTTCGATAATTTTTAACAATGTTTTTTCACTCTTTTTTATTTTTTCCCTTTTAGCAGATACAACAGTTGATTTAGTTAATGGGACATTATTATGTTTTTAAACTCAGGAAAAAGCAACCAAGACCTGTGGATTTGTCGGAGGTAATTGATTTTAAGTCAATTTCAGAGTCTTGCCATCGAAGTGGTGAACTTCCTTCAGGCATTTTCGCAATTCAACGCGATTTTGATAGTCGTGTCTTCTGCTTGGAGAGTCATCCAGGGTTTTATTTCATTCCTGGAGCATTAACGGTTGAGGAGCAGTGCCGATGGATAAAGGAGAGTTTAACAAGTTTTCCTCAACCCCCAAACAGAACCAACCATAATGCAATTTATGGTCCTCTAAAGGACTTATTTGCTGCTGCCAAGGATAATAAAGCTTTGATTCAAGAAGATACGCACTGTGGGACAAATAATTCTGAGGTGGAAATCATCCAGAATGACATAAATGTTCCGAAATGGAATTTTTTTGATCAATCAGGTGCATTATCTAGAGAAGCTACATGCAAATCAATGCCAGCTTCTGTTTTGCTTCGTAAGTTAAGGTGGAGCACCCTTGGCTTGCAGTTTGACTGGTCGAAACGGAACTATAATATTTCTCTGCCTCACAACAAGATACCTGATGCACTTTGCCTGCTGGCTGAAAGAATGGCAGCAGCTGCCCTGGCATCGGGTGAAGTGTTCCACGCAGAAGCAGCAATTGTTAATTACTTTGGGCTAGGCGACACGCTTGGTGGCCACGTTGATGACATGGAAAAGGATTGGAGTAAACCTATTGTTAGCATGAGTTTGGGTTGTACAGGTATTTTCCTTATCGGGGGAAAGTCTAGGGACGTCCCGCCTGTTGCAATGTTTGTTCGAAGTGGTGATGTTATTCTTATGGCAGGACAAGCAAGGGAATGCTTCCATGGTGTCCCTAGGATCTTCACTGATAAAGACCACGCCGAGATATCCTCCCTTGAATTGCAGTTTTCTGATGAAGATGACTCTACTTTCTTGGAGTACATTAGGACTTCTAGAATCAATATCAACATTAGACAAGTATTCTAGACTTATTTTTCTCTTGAAAGTTCTGTAGAGATGTGATACAACAAACAACAAATCTAGTGTAATTTTACAAGTGGTATCCGGGGAGGGCACTCTGTATGCAGACTTTACCTACCTTATAAAGTAGAGATATTTCTGATAGACGCTCGGCTTAAAGAAAGATGTCTTAGACAATTTTGAAAATACCCTTATGGTTGGTATGGAAAAGATTGGATAGTACAGAACCAGTCAAATGATTGCTTCTGTAGAGATGTAATGCGAAGTTAGATTATCTTCACAGAATAAGTAACATTATTTTTGCTTTAAAATTCTCACATAATTTTGGTATTATAGGAGATGCTCCACACGGATCATGTGTTTTGGAGCGTGTGAGTGGACAACTTGGAATCTATCATTGAAATTGTTTGGTGATATTATTACTTATAAATTCAAAAATAAATAAATTATTACGTACTCTGTAATACTTATTTCTGATTCTATTATTTGCTTTACTAATTAATGTTAGATTTATGACTATGTTCAGTTACTTTAATGGATGAAGTTCAGTAATCACGTATGAGATCAACCGTTAGGGACCGTTTGCTACGCTGACTCAATTATTCCGTAATTAAAATTCCAAGACTAATTTTTATATTGAGAGGTGGGATAAAATAGTTTCAAGTTTGATGGGATAAGGTGGGATAAAATAAGATACTCTAGATTAAATCTGATATTAAATTTATATTGTGTTTGGTTGGCAGTAATTTATCCTAGAATAAATTTATACCGCTAATCAAACACGATATAAATTTAATTACGCGTTTTATCCCCGTACCAAACGACCCCTTACCATGGGAGTGGTATTGGCAAAACGACACTAAATTCTTTTCTTGATGTCTGCATTTATGGTAATTTTGTACTCCCTCCGGTCTATGATAACTGACCATTTTATTTTTTTATTTTGGTCCAAAATAAGTGTTTATTTATATATCAAGAAAAAATTTAATTTGTTTTTACAAAAAATTACCCTTATGTATATTTTCCTAAAAAAATTTCTTATTCCTCACATTAGATATTTAATTAAGGGTAATTTAATCATACTATATATTTTTATATAAAATTTAGTATTTTCTTAATGGACGTGTCAAAAGCAAATTAGTCACTTACTATGGACCGGAAGGAGTAGAAAATATAAGCTGAATATTTGGAATAATGAGTTTATATCAGAATGCTCAAAAGTTAGATTTGAGCATAATAAAATCTCCGAGAATGTGATTTGACAAATTGTTGTTTCACTTTGCAACAATAACAACTAAGTATAGTCTTACTTAGTGGGGTTTGGGTACGCAGACTTCCCCCGCCAAACTTTTAATATAACCCCTAAGTTTATTAAATTATACTTTGGTCCTATTTTCTACTATAAATACCTCCCATTCTTCTTCATTTTTTTCTCTCAAAAAATCAATCTTCGCTCTCAAATCTCTTACCATCTAATATTCTATCTATATTCTATATTATTCTCTCAATTTTTGTTACTATCAAGTATCAAGTTTCAACTTTTAAGTATTTGGGCAATTTTTTTGGAGCAATTTTCAAGCTTCAAATTAAATTCGCTAAGTATTTGGGCAATTTCTCCAAGTTTCAATATTTAATCACGGTGTACTCACTTCATCTCCTAATTTTAATATATAATTTTTGCGTATCATTTTAGTGCTTAATTTTTGTGTTTACTTTACGTGTTATATTTTCGTATTTCATTTGTGTGTTTATTTTTTGTGTTAGTTTTTTAAATTTAGTTTCGTATTTAAATTATGGCATCTAAAAATGTATTTGGTATGTTTAAAAAAAATAGTAAAAAAATTAGTAAAGGTGAAAGTAGTAGTAATCCTAGTCCTAATCCTAAACCTTCTACTATGCCTAGAGTTAGAAAGAATATTGATGAAATGACTCACGTTGATGAAACTTCATTTTCCCAATCCCCCATATTTTATGATGTTCATGTCGGAGAACAATTAGATCATGAAACTTTACAAAAATAATTTGGCAATGCTAATTTTTTTTAAATGAAGAAAATGAGGATAAAGAAAATGAGGAAGAAGAATTAGATGAAACACCCACTAGTCCCTCAACACAAGCTCTAACTCAGAGTCAATCTCAATCTGGAACTTTACCCCCTGTACTCCCTGTAAGGGGTAAGCCTAAGGTTGAACGTCCCAAAATATCACTTGTATGAAAATTTTTTAAACATGATAAAGTCAACAATCGTCTATATATAAAATATAAGCAATAATTTGCACACACAAGTGGGACGAGAGGTTTAACTAGATACTTAAGAAAGGATCACAAAGCTTTATGGATACAAGCTAACATAGAAGCCGGGAAAACTATAGATCCTACCAAAAATTCTTGCGCTCCTAGTGGATCTGGTTCTAATCAAGTTCAACAACAACTTGACCCCGCTTCTGATCATGTTTTACGCAAATATAACAAAGATAGAGATCGTGAGAACTTACCAAAAATGGTGGCTGTTTGCGGCTTACCTTTTACTTTTCCTTCTCACCCTACTTTTGTGCATTACATACAAGAAACCTATAATCCTGCTTTTCAAAGTTTTCCTAAGACCACAGTTAGAAATGATGTTTTTAAATATCCAACAGAATATCTTTAGTATATTCGTTGTGTATTTTTTTTTACTTAGATTGTAAATTGTCTATCACATCTGATATAGGTCGTAGTCCTAATGATTGTGATTATTTATGTGACAATCCGACCGTCGTCTTATGTGTCACCGCCCCGTTTTCCCCGTATTATACTTCAATATGCTTCATTATATGTTTGAAGTGATTCGGACAGGGTTTGGTTGGAATTGAGACAATTAGTCTCTTTAAGGGAAGGCTAGTTTGGAAAAGTCAGCCGGAAGTTGACTGAGTGGTTAGAGGACTCGGATGTGGATTCCGGTGATTCGTTTAGCTTTGGGGATTGATTTTTGACTTAGGAGAGCGATCAGAATTGAATTTGGAGGTCCGGTGAAGAATTAGGCTTGAATTGGCGCAATTTGAATTTTGGCGGATTCCGGTTGATAGGTGAGATTTTGATCCGAGGGTTGAAATGGAATTCCGAGAGTTGCTGTAGCTTCGTTAGGTTATTTTTGATATGTCTGCAATTTTTCAAGTCATTCGGACGTTGTTTTGTCGGGGTTTTGATCGAATATGAGTTTCGGAAGTTTTAAGAAAATTAAGGCTTGAATCCGTGGTAATTTGATAACTTTTGTGTTGTTGTATGTGTTTTTATAATTGGAGCAAGTTAGTATGATGTTTTGGAGTAGGTTGGTGTTTTTGGTTGAGGTCCCAGGGGGCCTCGGGGTGATTTCAGATGATTTCCGGGAAGTTTGGACATACAAAATTCTGCAGAAAACGCAGCAGCAGTGCAACATGAATTTGGCCATCGCGATCGCGTGGGCCTGTGATGTTGGTCTTCGCGTTCGCATGTTCTGGGTCGATTTCACGTAGGGTGGACCCTTTGTTCAATGTGATCGCAGTCTGGGTGACGCGATCGCGTAGGGTTTAAGAGGGCCAAAGATTTTTGTTGATCGCGATCGGGGGAGGACCCACACGATCACATAGAAGGATTTCGCTGGGTAGATCAGTTCATGTTTAAACATTTCATCCGCGACTTGGGTTTATTTTCCTCCATTTTTGAGCAAGCTTGGGAGCTTTTTGCAAGTAATTAAGAGGGTTTTGACTGGGAATCGATTGGAGGTAACTTTTATGAGTTAAATACATCTCTTAATCAAAGAATCATCCATTAATTCTCTGAATTTGGGTATAAAATTGAAGAAACTAGGGCTTGATTTTTTGATATTTCAAATTTGGATTTGATAGGTCATTTGAGCTCGGATTTGGGAGCTCTTGGTATGTATGAACTCGTGGCTAGACGAGAATTCCGGAAATGTAAGTTTCGTAATTTTTCGAGAAGCGGGCCCTAGGCTCGAGTTTGCTAGTTTCGAGGTTCTAGCTATAATTCGATTGTTTTTGATTGGGTATTGTCCCCTTTTGCATATTTTGATGTATTCACTCTATTGTTGGCTAGATTCGACACGCGTGTAGGCCGATATGAGGGACAAAGGCATCGCGATCTTGAGACGTTATTTTGTCGGGTTTTTGATCGTATATGAGTTTCAGAAGTTTTAAGAAAATTTAGGCTTGAATCCGTGGTAATTTGATAATTTTTGTGTTGTTGTATGTGTTTTTGTGATTGGAGCAAGTTAGTATGATGTTTTGGAGTAGGTTGGTATTTTTGGTTGAGGTCCCGGGGGGCCTCGGGGTAATTTCCGGGAAGTTTGGACTTAAGAAATTCTGCAAAAAATGTTGCGGCGTGCAGCTCGATCCAATATGATATATATAATCCTGTGGCGTGCAGCCCGATCCAGTATAATATATATAATGTTGCGGCGTGTAGCCCGATCCAATATAATATATATAATGTTGCGGTGTGCAGCCCGATCCATGCAATATGCTATTGCGACGTGCAGTCCGATCCATGCATGTATATGCAGATGCACACATAACACTCGAGACCTGAAAGCCTCCTTACATCATTCTTCATGCCCTCACATATGGCCCTCAGCCTCAATCAGTCCAAAATTGTCAAAAGCCCCTCGGGCATCCGTAGAACAATAATACTCAGCTCAAACAATTTGAGAAAAATATAACTGAGTTTATGAAACAATATAAATCACTTGGACTGAGTTCAAATAATCTTTCAAATAGTGAGGAAAACTATGATGATAGTTCATAAAGGATTCAAGTAATCGACAATATGCCCCAAGTATGGCAATGAGTCCAAGTCATAATGATAACAATAAATCATTTACAATTTCGCGGTAAAACCAACAACCGGGACGGACTAAGTCACAATCCCCAACGGTGCTCTACCCCACGCTGAGGTCCATCGTGCAAGTCACCACAATACAACACTAAGATGTGCAAATTCGGGGTTTCAAACCCTCAAGATATCATTCCCAAGTATTACTCCCCTCGGACAGGCGAAATCTCAAGCTCGCGACACCTTTGCCCCTCATATCAGCCTCCACGCCCGTCGAATCTAGCCAACAATAGAGTGAATACATCACAATATGCAAATGGGACAATACCCAATCGAAAACAATCGAAGTATAGCAAGAACCTCAAAACTAGCAAAACTCCAGCCCCGGGTCCGCTTCTAGAAAAATTAAGAAACTTACATTCCCGGAATCCTCGTCTCGCCACGAGTTCATACATACCAAGAGCTCCCAAATCCGAGCTCAAATGACCTATCAAATCCCAATTTGAAATATAAAAACTCAAGCCCTAGTTTCTTCAATTTTATACCCAAATTTAGAGAATTAATGGATGATTCTTTGATTAAGAGATGTATTTAACTCATAAAACTTACCTCCAATTGATTCCCAGCCAAAACCCTCTTAATTCCTTGCCAAAAGCTCCCAGGCTTGCTAAAAAATGGAGGAAAATAAACCCAAGTTGCGGATGAAATGTTTAAACATGAACTGATCTACCTAGCGAAATCCTTCTGCGATTGCATGGGTCCTCCCACGATCGCGATCAACAAAAATCTTTGGCCCTCTTAAACCCTACGCGATCGCGTCACCCAGACTGCGATCGCATTGAACAAAGGGTCCACCCTGTTAGATAATACGCTTAACGCTAGAGGGGGAGTGAATAGCGTTATAATAAAATTTAGCGTAAACTTGCGGAAATTAAAATTTGCAGGAAGTAAATAAGTGCGATAAATAATAAAGTACGCACCGATGTATTCTGGTTCACCACAACACGTGGCTAGTCCAGTCCCCGAGAGACTCTCTTGAGATTTTTTACTAACTTGTCAAGCTTACGGGTGCTCAACAAACCTTTACAACTTGAGGACACAAGCCTCAACACCTTTGCTCGGAGATACAACACTCCAAGACTTCAACCAAGGAAACACAAGTTCCTTACAACAAGAGAATCACAATTCTCTTACAAGTGTACAAAACACTAAACACTCAAACAAAACACTCCTTAATGAGTAGATATGAGTAAAAGAAGTAAGCTCAAGATCACAACAACTATGGACAAGACTTTGGCTCTCAAAAGCTTTATGAAATGAATATAAAATGATAAACAATAGTATGCAAGCTTATAGCAATAGAATGATCAGTTGTTGTGTGTTGTTGTGTTTAAAACACTGAAATGAAGCTGTATTTATAGTTGAAAAACTTGGCATTACCGTTGTCTAATTGACAATTAAGAGTTGCTGATTTTACTGAGTGACAATCGATTGTTTGCCAATCGTTCCAAAAATCAATCCCAGATTTTACGCTTAACAATCGATTGTCCAAGATCAACAATCGATTATTGGCAACGTTCAAAAAATTATTTCTAGATTTTACGTAAAACAATCGATTATACCAAATCAATAATCGATTATTCAGCAACGTTCAAAAAATCCTTTCCAGATTTTAATTTCAACAATCGATTGTACAAAATCAACAATTGATTATTCAGCAACGTTCAAAAAATCTTTTTCAGATTTTAATATCAACAATCGATTGTACAAAATCAACAATCGATTACCTGACGGTATTTGAAAACTTTACGACAATGGTCAGCTTCACATTCGATTGTGCAATGTTAACAATCGATTATTTATCAGATTTTGAAAATCATTTTAGACACTGCCTCATGACAATCGATTGTTATATACTCACAATCGATTATTTAATAACTTTGAAGAAGTTTGGAAGACACTGCCTCAACACAATCGATTGTCATATGTTCACAATCGATTATTTTGTGACTTTTAAAAATCTGATGGACACTGTCTCTTCACAATCGATTGTTATTAGCTTCACAATCGATTATTCTGAGTTTTGAAAAACTTTGATGTACACTGCCTCATCACAATCGATTGTCATAAGGTTCACAATCGATTGTCATGCAGGTTTTGAAAAACCTGATGCTCACTGCCTTAACACAATCGATTGTCATTAGTTCACAATCGATTGTCATGCAGTCTTGGCTTAACATAATCGATTATCATAAGTACATAATCGATTATCTTAGTCCAGTTTTTAGAGGCATGTTTAAAAATCATTTTGACTAATGAAAATATGCATGATTTAAAATCATTTAGCATTAAATTAAATATGCATGACTTTGGAAAAATAGTTTTACGAGAGAAGCCATATCATGAGTCAAGTTGTAGAATCAAGAACACAATTAAGAACGACTCATTTAAACTATAAAATTGTCTTGTGCTTGAATCTCGTTATCCACCAATTGTGCGCTTGTACTTGAACTTCGTCATATATCAATTTGCGCTTGTTTGTCATTCATCAAAACCTACACATAAGAACACACGTTTTAGTATAAAGCCTTGAGAACGTGTTTCCAACAATTTTCCCCTTTTTGATAATGGCAAACTTTAAGCGGGATATGCAACTTAAACAATTTATAATGACGATTCAAGACAAGTAAAGATATGCAATAAGTATGCGATGAGTTCCCCCTCAATATATGAATTCCCCCTCAATTTAAGCTTATAGTGCATACCCGTTATCTTCCCCCTTTTGCCATTAGCAAAAATAATATAAGAAGATGCCAAAGATGTAAATAAAACTTGTTTATTTATTGGAAAGAAAACGTGATTACATAAAGAGAGTACAATAACTCAAGTAATAGCAGAACAATCGATTATTGATACGAGATAATTGATTATTAGACGACAGAAACCGATTTTTTTTTGAAGAAGACTCGATTATTGCGCGTCATGCTTTATAATTCCCCCTACCTTTAGGGCGATACCTGCAAAAATTCGTTAGACGTCTCCGACGCTCAAGTTAGAAATCATGTAAAATAAAAAGATGCAATGCATGACTTAGATCAACGTGGAGTCAAGAATCCCGAGTTCACTACGAATTCGGAAGAAGGACTCTTTCTCTAAGGGCTTAGTAAAGATGTCGGCCAAATTGGTCTTTGGTTTCAACAAATTCGATTTCGACATCGCCCTTGAGAACGTGATATCTTATAAAATGATGTCACAATGTGTTTTGTTCGCGAATGAAGAACGGGGTTCTTCGTCAAGCATATGGCACTAGTATTATCACATTTAAGAGGGATATGATCAAGACTTAGGCCATAGTCCAAGAGTTGTTGTTTCATCCAGAGGATTTGAGCGCAACAACTCCCCGCGGCTACATATTCAGCCTCGGTTGTGGACAACGCAACACTTACTTGTTTCTTGCTAAACCAAGAAACGAGAGAGCTACTGAGCAAATGGGAAGTGCCACTAGTGCTCTTGCGGTCCAATTTGCATCCAGCAAAATCAAAGTCGGAATAGCCAACGAGTTGGCATTGAGAACCTTTGGGGTACCATAGAACCACATTTGTAGTACCAACAAGGTACTTCAAAATCCGTTTTACCGCAGTAAGGTGAGACTCCTTCGGACACGATTGATAATGGGCGCATAAGCACACGCTAAATATGATGTCAGGACGACTAGCAGTAAGATAGAGAAGAGAGCCAATCATACCTTGATACTTCTTAGTGTCGACTTCCTTACCTTTCTCATCTTTGTCTAGATGATCGGATGTGCTCATGGGAGTCGCCATTGCTTTTGCATTGTTCATTTCAAATCGTTTCAGCAATTCTTTGCAATATTTGGCTTGGCAAATGAACGTACCTTCTTTCATTTGCTTTACTTGTAATCCCAAAAAGAATGTTAACTCACCCATCATAGACATCTCAAATTCGCTTGTCATTAAATCGGAAAATTCCTTGCATAAGACATTGTTAGTAGCACCAAATATGATATCATCCACATATATTTGAACTAATAAATTATCATTGTTTTTATGCTTAACAAAAAGGGTGGTGTCAACTTTCCCCCTAATGAAATCATTTTCCAATAGAAATTTACTCAATCTTTCATACCAAGCTCGGGGAGCTTGTTTTAAACCATAGAGAGCCTTTTTGAGTTTGAAAACATGATCGGGAGATTTAAAATCTTCAAAACCGGGGGGTTGTTCAACATAAACTTCTTCTTGTATAACACCATTTAGAAAAGCACTTTTCACATCCATTTGATATAAATTGAAATTCATAAAAGAGGCAAAAGCGAGCAATAGACGAATAGCTTCTAATCTAACTACGGGAGCATATGTTTCTTCATAGTCAATACCCTCTTCTTGATTATAGCCTTTTGCTACAAGCCTAGCTTTGTTTCTAGTGATTACACCATTTTCATCTAGTTTGTTTCGAAAAACCCATTTCGTACCAATTATGGTAAGATTTTCGGGTCTTGGCACCAAATCCCAAACGTCATTCCGTTTGAATTGGTTAAGCTCCTCTTGCATTGCCAATGTCCAAAATTCAACCCCAATTGCTTCGGAGATGGTTGTTGGTTCAATTTGAGACACAAAAGCAGTATGTCCTAAGGTGTTCTTAAGGGATTTTCGGGTACTTACCTTTTCTCCGACGTCGCCAATTACCTGTTCGAGAGGGTGATCTTTGATTGTCCTCCACTCGTTAGGCGTTTTCGTTTCATTCTCCAATTGTGGCGCTTCCTCCATTGGTTGTTCCAAGATTTCATCTTTATTTTCCTTAGGCGTTTCCTCTTGTATTTTGTCTTTCAAGCTATCTAAAATACCTGCAAGATCAAAACCGGTATCCTTTCTCGCCAAGCGAGCATTATTTTCAGCAAATACAACATGAGGGGATTCCTCCACAGTTTCGGTTCTTTTATTAAAAACCCTATATGCTTTGCTACGTGAAGAATAAGCAATGAAAATTCCCTCATCGGACTTAGCATCAAATTTTCCCAATTGATCTTTGCCATTGTTATGAATAAAACATTTACAACCGAATACTCTAAAATGGGAGATATTTGGTTTCCTTCCCTTGTAGAGTTCATAAGGGGTCTTCATGAGTATTGGCCTTATGACTACTCTATTTAAGATGTAGCATGCGGTGCTCACGGCATCCGCCCAAAAATGTTTGGGAATCTTGGCCTCTTCGAGCATGGTTCTAGCCATCTCTTCGAGACACCTATTTTTCCTTTCCACCACCCCATTTTGTTGTGGTGTACGTGGAGCGAAAAAGGTATGCTCGATACCGAGTTCGTCACAAAAGTCCGCAAAGAGATTGTGATCAAACTCTCCCCCATGATCACTTCTAATTGAAGTGACGGTTGTTTCCTTTTCGTTTTGAACACGCTTAAGAAAGTATTTAAAATTCTGAAAAGCATCACTTTTATTGGCAAGAAATTAAAGTCCAAGTAAATCTAGAATAATCATCAACAATCACAAAAGCATAACGATTTCTTCCTAGACTTTCAATGCGAGATGGTCCAAATAAATCCATGTGAAGCAATTGCAATGGTCTAGTAGTTGAAACAATGTTTTTCGGTTTGAAAGATGCTTTTGTTTGCTTCCCGTTTTGACAAGAATCACAAATAGAGTCATTTTCAAATTTCAAATTGGGAAGACCAATAACTAAGTTTTGTGAAATCAATTTGTTCAAAAGATGCATGTTTATATGAGCAACTCTACGATGCCATAGCCAAGTATCATCCTCTTTGCTCATAAGACAATCCACATATTCGGGTGAGGAATTAGCAAGATCAACCATGTAAATATTATCCACTCTAAAACCACAAAGGATAATTTTGAAATCACTACGTCTAAATACTAAGCATTCATCCGAATCAAATAAGGCAAGATTTCCCTTGTCACATAATTGACTTATGCTCAAGAGATTATGCTTTAAACCTTTAACAAGTAATATATGCTTAATAGGAGAATTTTCATCCTTACCGACCGATCCAATGCCGATAATCTTTTCTTTATTGTTGTCACCAAAAAACACTTCCTCCTTCTTTGTGTTCTAGTTGAAGGAATTTGGATTCGTCTCCCGTCATATGTTTGGAGCATCCACTATCAAGGTACCATAGTACACTTGATCACTTCAAACACACCTACAAAACAAATTAATGCGTTTTAGGTACCCATGCCATTTTGGGTACTTGAGGGTTAGGCATATCATAATGATGCGATTGAGTGATATGTCTATGTCGTGTAAAACATGCAGGAGCAATATGACCAATGCGTCTACAATAATGACAAGTCACGTTGGGGTTATGCATCCTTCTAGGTTCATAGTAACTTGATGGACGAAAATGATTTACTCTATTTTCATTATGACTATTGCGCATTTCATGAGACCCATTTCTCCTACTATTAGTTCTAAAATGAGCAGCATTTCTAGAGTAATGGTCATGTCTAGATGTTCTAAAAGGTTCAAAATTCCTTCTAGTGTTTGGCCTAGAATATGCATCATTTCTAGGGTCGTCATTTCTAGGTGGTAAGTCATTTCTAGGTCTTCTAAAATGTTCAACATTTGGTCTAGCATGCATATTTGTTCTAGGATTGCTATTTCTATGATAAGCATTTGTTTTATTAATCCTAGGTTGACCCTTAGGTGGTTGGGGTTTGGCGTCAACCTTTTCTTTAGGCTCATTCTTAAAGCCTATGCCATGCTTGGTTGATTTCAAATTAACAAGGACCTTATTCAAATTTTTGTGGGAAGAATTAAACTTATCTAAGGTACCTTAAAGTCTATCTACCTCATTTTCGAGATGCATGCAAGAAGAGCAATTTTTAATAGAACTTTCGGGCTTGTCGGTGCTTCTTTTTCCGAAAAACTTGTTTTCCTCTTTCAATTTCTCATTTTCTAAAAATAGTTTTTCCAAATCCTTTTCTTTCAATGAGAGTTGTTTTTGAAAATCTTTTTCTTTTGAAGAAGCATTTTCTTTTATGCTTTTAACAGTTTTTGAAGCCTTAATAAATTCACTATATAATTCATCAAAAGCATTTTGCATTTCTTCAAGGGAAAAGAAATTTTTTGAAGAGATTTGACATACCTCATCTTGCTTGTCTTCTTGCGCCATAAGACAAAGGTTTGCGGCTTCGTCTTCTTATCCTTCGCTTGACTCGTCTCCGGAGTCGCCTCCCCAAGATATATATGCACGTTGCTTTTTGAAAGGTTTCTTTTCCTTTTTGAGGTTTGGGCAGTTTGACTTGATGTGCCCGGTTTCTCCGCATTCATAGCACTTTATTTGTTCTCCTTGCTTTTTGCCCTTACGTTCATATTCCTTCCTCATGAACTTTTGAAATCTTTTGATAACGAGTCCAAACTCATTGTCTCCGTCCTCATCGTTTTGAGGTTGGCTTGTGCTTGCCTTAAGCGCTATTCTTTGCCTCCTTTGATCATCAACAAGAGGGTTAAGTATTGTAGATTCATAAGTCTTAAGGTTACCTCTTAATGCGTTGATTGTGACATTTGAGACGCCAATGGATTCTTGAATTGCGTCGGCCTTTGATCGCCATGCCGGAGTGAGACTTCAAAGAATTTTTCGAACCAGTTCTCTATCCGTGAATGTCTTCTTAAGGGCATGTAGGTCATTTACGATTATTGAAAATCGTTCGAACATTTCATCCACCTTTTCACCTTCCTTCATGTGAAATAATTCATAAGCATGGGTTAGGAAATCAATTTTAGCTTCTCTTACCTGGTCCGTACCTTCGTACGTAATTTCCAGCTTGTCCCACATTTCCTTTGCCGTTGTGCAACACGATATTTTCCTGTAATCGTCAGCATTTACAGCACAATATAATAAATTAATTGCTTTAGCATTAATTTGAACCTTTCAGATATCATCCGCGTCATATTCTTCTTCGGACTTGGGAACCCATTCGTTTTCAACCTTTTTGGTTGGAATTTGATTTCCCTTCGTTATCACCTTCCAGAGATGAAAGTTGTTTGCTTGAACGAAAATTTTCATCCTCTCTTTCCAGTACGTGTAGTTTGTACCATTGAATAGTGGTGGTCGTGTGGAGCATTGTCCTTCATCAATTCCTGCAAAAGAGTCACGAGTAGAAGCCATGGATGGTTCTCTCAAACTGTTAAGTCTTCAGAGAGTTGGGCTCTGATACCAATTGTTAGATAATACGCTTAACTCTAGAGGGGTGGTGAATAGCGTTATAATAAAATTTAGCGTAAACTTGCGGAAATTAAAATTTGCAGGAAGTAAATAAGTGCAATAAATAATAAAGTACGCACCGATGTATTCTGGTTCACCACAACACGTGGCTAGTCCAGTCCCCGAGAGACTCTCTCGAGATTTTTTACTAACTTGTCAAGCTTACGGGTGCTCAACAAACCTTTACAACTTGAGGACACAAGCCTCAACACCTTTGCTCGGAGATACAACACTCCAAGACTTCAACCAAGGAAACACAAGTTCCTTACAACAAGAGAATCACAATTCTCTTACAAGTGTACAAAACACTAAACACTCAAACAAAACACTCCTTAGTGAGTAGATATGAGTAAAAGAAGTAAGCTCAAGATCACAACAACTATACAAGACTTTGGCTCTCAAAAGCTTTATGAAATGAATATAAAATGATAAACAATAGTATGCAAGCTTATAGCAATAGAATGATCAGTTGTTGTGTGGTTTTGTGTTTAAAACACTGAAATGAAGCTGTATTTATAGTTGAAAAACTTGGCATTACCGTTGTCTAATTGACAATTAAGAGTTGCTGATTTTACTGAGTGACAATCGATTGTCAAGAAGCCACAATCGATTGTTTGCCAATCGTTCCAAAAATCAATCCCAGATTTTACGCTTAACAATCGATTGTCCAAGATCAACAATCGATTATTGGCAACGTTCAAAAAATTATTTCCAGATTTTACGTAAAACAATCGATTATACCAAATCAATAATCGATTATTCAGCAACGTTCAAAAAATCCTTTCTAGATTTTAATTTCAACAATCGATTGTACAAAATCAACAATCGATTATTCAGCAACGTTCAAAAAATCTTTTTCAGATTTTAATATCAACAATCGATTGTACAAAATCAACAATCGATTACCTGACGGTATTTGAAAACTTTACGACAACGGTCAGCTTCACAATCGATTGTGCAATGTTAACAATCGATTATTTATCAGATTTTGAAAATCATTTTAGACACTGCCTCGTGACAATCGATTGTTATATACTCACAATCGATTATTTAATAACTTTGAAAAAGTTTGGAAGACACTGCCTCAACACAATCGATTGTCATATGTTCACAATCGATTATTTTGTGACTTTTAAAAATCTGATGGACACTGTCTCTTCACAATCGATTGTTATTAGCTTCACAATCGATTATTCTGAGTTTTGAAAAACTTTGATGTACACTGCCTCATCACAATCGATTGTCATAAGGTTCACAATCGATTGTCATGCAGGTTTTGAAAAACCTGATGCTCACTGCCTTAACACAATCGATTGTCATTAGTTCACAATCGATTGTCATGCAGTCTTGGCTTAATATAATCGATTATCATAAGTACATAATCGATTATCTTAGTCCAGTTTTTAGAGGCATGTTTAAAAATCATTTTGACTAATGAAAATATGCATGATTTAAAATCATTTAGCAATAAATTAAATATGCATGACTTTGGAAAAATAGTTTTACGAGAGAAACCATATCATGAGTCAAGTTGTGGAATCAAGAACACAATTAAGAACGACTCATTTAAACTATAAAACTTTGTCTTGTGCTTGAATCTCGTTATCCACCAATTGTGCGCTTGTACTTGAACTTCGTCATATATCAATTTGCGATTGTTTGTCATTCATCAAAACCTACACATAAGAACACACGTTTTAGTATAAAGCCTTGAGAACGTGTTTCCAACACATCCAACGTGAACGCGACCCAGAATATGCAAACGCGAACACCAACATCACAGGCCCACGCGATCGCAACCCAACTCACGTGATCGCGATGGCTAAATTTATGTTGCACTGCTGCTGCGTTTTCTGCAGAATTTGGTATGTCCAAACTTCCCGGAAATCATCTGAAATCACCCTGAGGCCCCCTGGGACCTCAACCAAAAACACCAACCTTCTCCAAAACATCATTCTAACTTTCTCCAATCATAAAAACACATACAACAACACAAAAACTATCAAATTACCACGGATTCAAGCCTAAATTTCTTAAAACTTCCGAAACTCATAATCGATCAAAAATCCGACAAAACGACGTCCGAATGACCTGAAAATTTGCAGACATATCCAAAATTACCTAACGAAGCTACAGCAACTCTCGGAATTCCATTCCGACCCTTGGATCAAAATCTCACCTATCAACCGGAATCCGCCAAAATTCAAACTTCGACAATTCAAGCCTAATTCTTCACCGGACCTACAAATTCAATTCCGATCACTCTCCTAAGTCAAAAATAAATCCCCGAAGCTAAACGAATCACCGGAATCTACATCCGTGCCCTCTAACCACTCAGTCACTTCCGGTTGACGTTTCCAAACTAGTCTTCTCTTAAAGAGACTAATTGTCTCAATTCCAATCAAACCCTGTCCGAATCACTTTAAACTCTACAAACATATATAATGAAGCATATTAAAGCATAACATCGGGAATATAGGGTGGTGACACATAAGACGACGGGTCGGGTCATAAGATCCTCCTCAACTTAAACAAGCGCCCGTCCTCGAGCGTACCCAGAGTTGTAATAAAAGCAAGCGAGTAGCTGAATGACCTTACCAAGCATATACTCGGGGTGATCTAGCATCACCCTATCTCACCTATGTCCGATAACACAATATAGCTAAAATCTTTCACCTATTTCACCCATTTAGTTCATAAACCATAGAACTACAGTTCATCCTCTGAAATCTTACAATAGATCAGAACCTGACATTTTTACTCAGAATAAACCCGAACCAGCTGTAATAATCCATACCTGCAAGCTCGGATGCAATCATATTATATACCAATAACTCAACACATGCAGCGATAACTTCCATTCATAGTAATTGCCCACAATAACCAAATACTGATAGGAAATCCTTTTTGTTAGCTAAAATCTTATTCCAACACCTTTATATACTGCCAACGGCAACTGAAACACGCGATAAACCGAACCCATCTCTCAGATCAACCATTCATGAATTCACTTCCTTCTTGACTGGTACTACAACAAATTTCGGAGCCAAACCTCGATATTACCTTCCCAAAAGGGTGAAATCAAATATGCTCGTACTCAGTAGTGACCCCAACGATGATCTCGACTACAACGCACTCCAAAAGATATTTAATAGGCATAATGCTTACCCTATTGATCAAATTGTTGATTCTGATTGGGATGCGATCAGAGAGCTTACTAGATTTTTAGAAAATTTTATTATGCTACAAAATAATTTTCTGGTATATGTTATCCTACTGTTAGCCAAATATTATGGTATATTTGTGCAATTTGGTTGTATTTTTTAGGTATAAAAAAGTCCAACTTATGCACCGGATATTAAGAAAATGATTTTTAAATTTAAAAAGTATTTTTTTTCCTATTTCCGAAGTTCATTTCATTTCTACTCTACTTAACCCATATTTAAAACTAAGAGGTGCAAAGAGACTTGTTCGTAAAATTTATGAGAATTTAGAAATTCAAGAAAATGAACAACCATCTCTCTAAACTGCCAAGCTAGCATATATTCCTATGCTAGATTTATGTTTGATAAATATAAATCTATGGATACAACTAGTACTGAAACTGTTCCTTCTACTTTTTAATATGGAGCAGAAGTTTTATGGGAAGATATGGATGATAATATAGGTTTGGATTCCTCTATTGATGATGAACTTGATTCTTATCTTAATCAATAATTGAAAAATATTAAAGACGAAGGAAGAAAGGAACAACTTTGTCATGGTGGAGGGAGCGTGGCAAGGCATTTCCAACACTTTCAATTATGGCCCGAGATATCCTGGCTATTCAAGCATTATCAGTGGCATCGGAGAGTGCTTTCAGCGTGGTAAGATTTCAAATTGGAGATCATAGACATTCATTAGCGGAGGGCAGTCTAGATATTTCCGCATTATTCAGAGATTGGACTAATTCAGAAAGAAGAAATCTTGGTTTTGAAAAATTAACCGCTAGGGAAGAAGAAGAATATAATGAGATACTAACTACTGGGAGCGATGACGACATGGAGCTCATGGAACATCAATCAACATTGCCAATTCCATTAGAATGTCCGAGAGATATTATTGATAATTTACAAAGAAGCTATATAGTAGCTTACAAATATTTGTATGATAATTTGTAATTGGCTACTAAGAGGCCTAGTTCAAACAGAACCTTTCCTAGAAGGTAGCTGCGTAGATTAAGTGCTCTTCAAAAGAATTATATTTGTATGTGAGATTTGGAAGTTCTATTAATAAAATAAAAGGCTCTAAGAGTTGAATTATTTTTATGAATTGTCTTAAATAAATTATAACTCTATTATAAATTTATATTTACAAGAATATTTCATAACAAGTCTTTTGTTTTAATATTTTATAATTCTTTACTAAGTTTTGTAATTTTTGTTTTAACATTTAAATTTGTTAAATAAGTCAAAAAACTAGTCGTTGCAAACTTAAAAACTTAGACATTTTCAAAAAACAAGACATTTAAAAAAACTACACTTAAGGCCCACGAACCCGTCCCGTTTCGTCCCGTCCCGTCCTGTTTGTTAGCGGGACGGAATGGGATGAACGTTTCGTCCTGTTTGTTCCATCCCGTATCGTCCTGTCCCGTCATCGTCCCGCTTAAATATCGTTCCGTCTCATCCCGTCCTGTCACGTTGGACAACCATAGCTTATCGGCAAATTAATACAAAATATAACATTTAAGGTTCAAATCTGCATATATATATATTTTGAAAAATATTAGAACCCGATGTGACTGATCTTATACAATTTGTTGGTTTTAACTAATACTATATTTTTTTGAGGAAAAAATATAAGTATGCCATATTTAAGAAAATATTTCAGTTACCTAGCAGTAGTAGGTATTCTACAAAAAAGGCATGTAAATAATTAGGCGAAATGACTTTCTGGCCACTTAAATTTGCGGCGGATTTTAAAGCCGATACACAAACTTTCGCCTTTTCCATTTGAACACTCAAACTTGTAAAACCCTTAACTAATAAACACATTTGAACTTTGACTATCCTTATGTGGCAGTAGCTTATCCTACGTGGACATAGAGCGTACAAGTCACGTTCAAATAGCGCGTCTATTATTATTCATTAAAAAGATGATAAAATATAAAATAAAAAAAATAGAAACTATAAGGAAAATCAAAAAAGAAGAAGAAAATGGTGGCTGGGTTTGCACAGCTATGATGAAGAAGAAAATAAGGGGAAATCAAGTAAAAATTATGGGTTTGCTCCGTTAAAAGCTATGGGTTTGCTTCGTCCCCATCAGGTAAAAGTTGCATATCCATGGTGAAGAAGAAATAAGAGAAATAGAAGAAAGGTAGAAATTTCTGACTGAAACTGTCGGTCTTTCCCCGGTCCGGCGAGCTTTCACCGGTGATATAGGGAGGTGGCTGACGCTGGTTCACGTGAGGGTCGACGACGTGAAGCTGAAGGGTGGTTTGGTCGCTGCTGGCGGACAGCTATGGTAGAGTAGTTGGTCGTTTGGACAGCAGATTGGTGGTTGTCGGAGGTTGTTGTTGTGGTGTGGCGACGGACTGAAGGCGTTGTGGGGGCGACGGGCTGGTTGGGGGAGACGTTGGCTTAGGGTTTTCAGTTGTTTTTGTTCACCTCCATGAAGAAGAAGGTGAACAGTAGCTCTCAAAATCCGTTCGTGTCCGTTTGGTTGAGTCCCTTCTGACGTGTAACATTACGATTGGGCCAGTGCTGACTGGATGGACACGTTAGTGAATGTGTAATACACGCGCGGATGGTCAAGGGTCAAACGTGTTTATTAGTTATGAGTTTCACGAGTTTAAGTGTTTAAATGGGAAAGTTGAAAGTTCATATATCGGCTTTAAAATCGGTCGCAAGTTTGAGTGGCCAGGAAGCCATTTCGCCTAAATAATTATAATATTTTTAGCATAAAGCTATAAATATGGACCCAGAATCACGATATAAAAAATCTAAAGCATTCAATTCCAAAAAAAAAAAAGAAATCCAAAGCAGTTGTGATTCTTCTCCTTAACTTCCTAAATTAATGCTGCACAATAATTTGACTAATTTTCTATTATTTGATGTATTGATTCTTTCATGTTTGTACATTTAAATCTTAATGATATATAAAACGTACATTAATTGACATTGTAAAGTTTCTACAAATATATTAAATATATATAATATATATTTAGAGTAATTAAGTTTTATACGATAAATATTCTACAAATATATTTGTATATCCATAGGTTTTTCCTTGAAGATTTTCATATTTATGGTATATTTCTATTATAAAATATTTTATATCTTATACATACCATGAATATCCCAAAAAAAATTCCAACTAATCACATTATTAATATACAAAATATAACCTGAAAATGTATGCATGTTTAGTTGAAAATATATAAGGTATATTTATCGTATATACATTATGAACAATTTAAATTTATTATTTTTATTATTATCTATCTATATTTTTATAAAAACACGAATAATTTACGCTAAATGTTAAACGACTAAAACATCCCGACTTCTATGCCCTTTAATATTTACATTAACTTTCACTATAAGTTACAGGAAAAGGACACAATTGGAAATACTACACTTCAATTTAAGTCCTACATTAGGACGTCCAAACTAAAAGTTGGGACTTTGAAACCAAATAGACCAGTTAATTTGATTTGCATAAGGATTGATATTGTAAGATTAATTAATCCTTATGCAGAACAATATGTGCAACTCTAGATATTTTGCTAATATAACTTGCAATACGACTGAAACTTCTTTAGACTTACAAGTTCGAATATAATGTTACCCGGAGATAAGTTTCTGGTCATTACTTTCTTACTTCATTACTAATGTTATTTGACTTTTCATGCAAAATATAGTTATTTGACTTTTCATGCAAAAAATAGTTATTCTTCATTAGTAATGTTATTTGACTTTTCATACAAAAATAGTTATTCTTACTATTATGTTATCAGGTATTAACTTCAAGAGCTATGACATAGTTGAAACTTGCTATTAAGTCTTAGGATCATAATCACATCTGCTTTTCGAGAAAAACAGATGATGAAGATGAAAAGGGGGACACAATTCTGATAATTGATTTCTATTATCTTAAAAAAATTAAGTTCTCTTAATATGAATGCATTAAAAATTTTACTTTTTCTCTTTTTTCTTTTGGTAATTAAGATTTTATTAATCACCAAAGATTTTGCATTACAATGTCATAGTCCAGCTTATACTCAGCTGACTATCTAATCTTATCCAACAAACTAACTACCCATATCAGGACTAATTACTAGTATACTATAATTTGAATTGTTGCATCTGCTTTCTAGTTCTAGGATTTCCTCTAACATTACATATGTAAGCTAGCTCTCTTACTAAGACTTCACTGTTATGAAAAGTGTTCTCAAATATACATGAATTCCTTTCCAGCCATATAGCATATGATACTTCAGCAATCACCATTTTGAATATACTAGCTCTACATGATTTCCCTTTAGTTTACTGATGAACCACTGGAGTCTTTGATCCCAGGTATATGTCTTTGGTTGATCCTCTTGAATCCACAGCATTGCTTGCTCCCATAGCTCTGTTGAAAATGGGCATGATAGAAATAGATGATCTCTTGTCTCTGTATGACTTTGGCACAAAGCACATTGCTGGTCTATATTCATTCCCCAGTTTGCTAGTCTGTCTTTGGTTGGTAATCTGCCATGTAGCACTAGCCATAAATTGAACACGGCTTTAGGTCTAGCATAGTTCTGGATGATTAGGTTCTTCCATGGGACTCTCGAAAGGTCTCCTAGCTACAATAGATATAATTGTCTGATGGAGCACTCATGCATCTTCAAGCCTTGGAATTTCTGCAGGATACCTCGTGATGTAATTCTCCTGACCATCCAACTTGCATGTGTAAGGATTGGCATATCCTCTAACTGATGATGTTTTACATAGAAAGCATTTATCCACCTTATCCATAGCTTCTCTTTTTTGTGAGCTACATCCCATCAAATCTTTGCAATTGCAGCTTTGTTCCATAACAAGAGATTGATAAGGTTCATTCCACCAGCTGATTTAGGAGTACACATTCTCTCCCAAAAGACATAAGATTTTTTAGTAATGGAATTTGATCCAGTCCAGATAAAGCTTCTACAGATTGCTTCAATTATCTTCATTACTTTGACTGGAATGATGAAGAGTTGAGCCTAATATGCTTGGATTCCAAATACCACAGATTGAGCTAATTGTAGCCTCCCATTATAGGATAATTTCTTGGCAGTCCATGATGTGATCTTAACAGTAATCTTCTCCACTAAAGGTTGCCATTGGATCAAGGCAATCTTCTTGGTGGATGGAGGAATACCTAGATATTTGAATGGTAAATCTCCATGAACAAATCAAAGGTGATCAATAATCTGCTTCTGCACTTCCTGTTTAACTCCCCCAAAATACACTGAACTTTTGCCCAGATTAGCCTGCAAACCTGAAGCTTCAGAGAATTGGGAGAAGTATTGGAACATGGCTATGATAGAATCAAGGTCTCCTTTAGCAAACAATAGTAAGTCATCAGCAAAGCTCATGTGCGTAATGCCTAGCTTTTTACATCTAGGGTGATATTGAAAAGTTAGCTCTTTCCTTAACTCAGCAAGAGATCTACTAAGGTACTCCATTACTATTGCAAATAGGAAGGGGGATATTGGATCCCCTTGTCTAAGTCCTCTAGCAGCTTCAAATGGTTCTGTTGCTTCTCCATTAATCAGCACTGAAAAGCTAACTGTTTTTGTACACTCCATGATCCAGTTAGTGAATCTGGTTGGAAATCCAATCCCCTCCATCACTTGTTGTAGGAAAATCCACTCAACTATCATATGCTTTCTAAAGATCAATTTTAATCATGCATCTAGGTGTCACATGGGCTCTGGTATAGCTTTTTACTAACTCATGTGCAGGATGACATTATCAGCTATTTTCCTGCCTGGAATAAACCCTGCTTGAGCCTCACAGATGATATTGGGCATGACTTTTTGTATTCTATTGGCCAGGATTTTAGATATCATTTTATATAGGACTGAACAACGTGCAATTGGTCTATACTCTTTAACTGTGGAGGGTTTGGAAACTTTGGGGATTAAGGTAATAGTGGCACAGTTTATTGGATTGTACATCTTGGCTGTGAGAAAAAACTCCTTGATGGCACTTATGACCTGCCTGCTAATAGTGTTCCAAGACTTCTTTAAGAATACAGCATTGTAGCCATCTATTCCTGGGGATTTATCATCTCCAATTGCTTTTAGACTCTCTACAATTTCAAGGTCAATGATATCAACACATAACTCCCTTCTCTGTTGCTGTGTTAGCATTGGGCCATTAGCCATATACATTTTGTTTATGGCTGGAAAAGATGCAGCTGTTGATCCCATTAGTGACTTGTAAAATCCAATGATCTCCCTTTTTATGTCTGCAGGTGTATTTACTTTAACTCCCATTGCATTTGTGAGTTCTGTGATCTGCTTACTTTGTGTTCTTTCTTTCAGAACTGCAGTAAAGTACTTGGTATTAGAATCTCTAAGTTGTATCCATTTTGCTCTAGCCTTCTGGTGTAATACACTTTCTTCAATCAATGACCACCTTTCCAACTCCAATACTATCTCTTTCTCTTTCTGCTGCAACTCATCAGAATATGCTCTTACCATTTGTTCCTGCACTTCTTTCAGTTCCTGTCTGGTATGCTCTATCCTTTGAGTAATGCTCTTGAACTCCTTAACATTTAAGGTCTTTAAAGGGCCTTTCCATGCTTTGAGTTTAACCCATACTGCTTTCATAGATCCAGGATTGTTATAGTACCAGACATTTGCCACAATGTGATGAAAATCCTCATGCTCAGTCCATACATTAAAAAATTTGAAAGGTATCTTGCCTTTCCAAGAAGATGTTGCTAGTGTCACAATCAGAGGATTCTGGTTAGAGATTAGTGGTGTTCATATACTGTTTCCACATGGCTCCACTTGATCATCCACTCATAGTTTCCAAAGACTCTATCTAGTCTGCTACATACTCTATCTACTCCAGGCTGTTTGTTTGTCCAAGTTTAGTAATCACCCTTCCAAGGTAGCTCTGATAGTCCTGCTTGTTGTATACAGTGACTAAACTCTTGAGTCTCAGAATATCTGACAAGATTACATGATTGTCTATCCTTGGCATATAATACAACATTGAAATCCCCAGCAACTAACCATGCATCTGTTATAGCTGATGAATAGGCCTGTAAATTTCTTCATAGAGATCTTCTTTGCTCCATTTCATTGTGTACCCATACACCACAGTGAGGTAATAAGCAACATCCCCTTTTATGCTTCTGACTTTGCAATGTATCAGTTGAGCTTCCTCCTGAATACCAGCAACTGTAAATATATTTGTATCCTATAAAATCCACACTCTACCATTTCTACCATCATTGTAATTTGTTAGAATACCCCATCCAGAAACCAGCAGATTAGAAATTCTACTAGCATTTGTTTTTTTAACCTTAGTTTCTACCAAACCAACAAGGCTTATTTTATTTCTCCTAATATACTCCCTAACTTCCTTTTGTTTGTACCTTTTATTTACACCTCTAATATTCCAGAATAACCACTTCATTGACAATTGCTTGGTCCATCCCTGTCCTCTGGTGGTACCTCATGCTTACTATTGGAGACTGCTTCAAATCTATTGCTAACAGTAATGGGAGACAAAGGTGGAAAATTGATGAGATTGAAATCTGGACTCTGAACTTTCTTCCCTTTCTCTTCCTGTTTTTCTTTCTCTGTTATCAGATTTGGAAATTCATTGGGCTCTTTATGAACTTCATTCTTCTCATTTGCGACAACCTATTGTACTACTGCCTCTTTTTGAATAGGAACAGTTTGCACTGGGGCCTTGGTTCTCCATTCCTGCATTACTTTTGCCTTCTTCACTTGGGTGGGCTGGTGTGTATTTGGTTTCATTGGGACTGAGCAGCTATGGCCAATAGTTTGACACTTTTCACAGTAGGAGCGTTTCCAGTCATATACTACATCTTGTAGGAATTTCTTCCCATCTGGATCCATCACCCATATTTCTCTTGGTAACTCTTTAGTTACATTAATCTCTATAAGCATTCGAGCATAAGAGACTCTAGTTTGCTTGGTTGTGAATTCATCCGCAAAGATAGGCTTCCCTAAGACACTTGCAATCCTACTTAATGATCTCATTCCCCAACAAGACATTGGAAGCTTAGAAAACTTTACCCATACAGGAATATCAGTAAGGAATTCTTCCGTGAAATTAAAATCTGGAGTCCATTATTTAAGGATCATAGGTCTGTTTGCTATAGAATAAGGCCCTGCACATAGAATTTCCTTAGCATCTTCAATTGTTCTGAACTTAACTATGTAATAACCTTCGTCATGGTAATACAAGTCTGATTCTGGAACATGTGACCAGTGAAGGTTAATAAACCTCTACATCGCATTGAAACCAGGTCCATCCCCTAAGATATATACAATTAAGGCACATTTCCTCTTTTTCTCTTCCTCTTCGACCTCTAATTTGTTCAATTGCACTATTGGTTGCCCATCAACCATTATATGTGGTATGTAATCTAGAGCCATACCATTTGTTGCAAATCTATTTTTCTGAGATAGGGTAGACCAAATCTTTTTGGGTTCCTCATTTATGTTTCTGATGGCCTCCGAATTCTCCATTACTTCCAGCACTGGTTGCGCTTGGACCTGTATTCACCTCTGCATGGCCACTACTCCGTTGGTTGCCTTCTTCGTTAGATCTGATTTTGCTTCGATCTGAGTTGGGGAAGTACGATCCAGCTTCTTTGAGACAATAGACTGGTGCGATGTCGACCCACTTGATTCTCTCTCATCTACAACTGATGAATCTGAGTTCTTCGCATGTGGGGTCATGGTGACTACTTTCTCCATAGTTGGTTGCTTAATTGTTGTTATAAGTTTCTCAATAGCTGCTAATGGCATCTTACGGGGTCTTCCTCTACCTCTGCCTCTAGCCATTGTTACAGACTCGGCGTACGTTTAACTAACGTGCGCCGAGAGCACGAAGAAGAAGAAGCTACTTTTTCTCTTCTTGCATAAGCAAAATCGACTACAAATTATATTCGTAGAAACTGGTTGGTTACCAGAAAATAGGAATTTTAAAATGCGCAATATTTAAAGACGAAACATTCTCGACCAAAGCTAAAATATAATTTTGAAATATATATATATATATATATATATATATATATATATATATATATATATATATATATATATATATATATATATATATATATATATATATATATATATATATATATATATATATATATATATATATATATATATATATATATATATATATATATATATATATAAAATATTTCACCAATAAAATTATCATATTTAAACTTTTACCCAATGTATGAGACTTTGAATTAAAATAGAATTATTATTTGGTTACAGTTGTGAAATTAAATTTTATATGATATCTAAGACTTTTAATATAATGTAATTTTGCTTTTTGACATTATGTTTGGTATGGTTTGATGCAAGATTACAAAGCGGCAAGTTTTATTGGGAGATAAGGATTTGCATGAGAGGTTTATTTAGTTTTATCTATTTTTATTTGGAAAAGGGAGAAAAAAGGAGTATGTAAAGGGACAAGAGACAGAAAATAGGCTTTCAGAATATCTCGTGCAAGGATGAGAAAAAACGCTCTCAGATAATATTTCTAGATATCCTTAAAAGAGTTTATTTAATCATGCATGTCCAACTCAAAAACTGAAATTGATGGCTTAATTAAAGACGAAGATTTTAAATTGACAATTACCTTTAATTGAAACTATATTATTTGAGAGATAAAATTAAACAAAAACAAATTAGTTTCAAGTAAGAAATTTATTATGAGAGACTGACTAAGCGTAACCAAATACTAATTGAGACACATAAATTCACTAAGCTAAATTTTTTTATAACAATACTAAACAGTACTGTGATGGCCATGAATAAAATGAAGAATATCATTTTAAAATAATAATTTTTAATATGCATTTGTTTTACAATGCTAAGAAATAAATGCATGATTAGATAATCTCTAATGTTGGACTATGTTTATTGCACTATGTTTTCTTACATAAACTATGTATTGAGATCAATGTCAACAATAGAAATTTACTCATTATAGAGTAGCCAAGATTAAGTCAAAGGAATATACAAAAATATTATCTACAAAGAACTATTAGATAATATATTGTACTAGCTGCTCGATTATGAACTTTCTTATTCACAAATCTTATTTTAGGCAGGCAGCAAATACTGTCGAACTAACTTAATACTAAATTGATCATCTTTGTTGGTCTACATATGATATCCAATCTTTTCGAATTTAAGAATATGTTGATGTAAATAATATTGATTTTCAATATTTAAAAGATTATTGTATTTTATCTACGCCAATTGCTTTACACCAATTCTTTCTTCTTCTATGTTTTAATAAAAATATTTTCATTCATATAATAATTGATCAAAGATCCACGTGCAACGCACGTACATAGAAACGGCTACTATATTAAAAGCACGGAAACCCTTAACGAAATGTTGTTCGTCTTTTTTACCCTTTAAAAACAAGTTTCACACTAGGCAAAATAGTCATTTTATTATTTTCCTAATATTTAGTAATAAATATTAATTATTATTTTTAATATTTAGGAATTTGAAATCAACTAAATTTTGTGTAATTATGAACCTTCCTTATTTAAAAAAATAACTCACCGTAAAATAAGATAGGAATATAATAGCTTAATGAAATGCAGTCTCTATGCTCCATATGTTTTCTTCATTAGTATCGTGTCTATTCAACGCAATTAGCATAATGAAAGTATCATACATCCTCTGTTTATAAGGATAGTTAATATATGAAATTTTTGTTCATGAATAAATTTATATCTATATATATACTATATTAAAATCACGAAGACCCTTAGCGAAATATCGTTCATCTTTTTTATCATTTTAAATAGTTTTTACAGTAGAAAAAATGGTAATTTAGTTTTTATTCTAATGTTTAGGACTTTCAAATCATGTAAAATTTTCTCTTATTAATATTTGCTTATTTTAAATTAAAATTAATATCTTAATTATATTTGAACTACTATCATTTTCCGTATGAAGTACGTATTATGTAAGAATGTTTCGTTACAACAATTTTCATATAAAAAATGTTTATTCATTCTTGTCATGGGGAACATATTCTTATAAGGAAAAACATCTATAGATTGTACCTACTAATAGTAAGAGATATGTACTTAATTAAATATTTTTTAATTATGAATGATTTTAAAATATTACTCAAAAATTCATTAAGAGAAAAATTATTATTCGGATAGGAATGGAGTTGAAAATTATCTATATTTTCTAAGTTGTTTTAACAACACAAAGTCTTTTTTAAAATCTTCATGTAAGTAAAATTATTTTATAAGTTGATAAAATTCCTAAGTTACGTGAATTTATTTCACAAGAAGATCATTAGCAGTGAAAGAAATTAAAAAATAGAACAAAATTAGCTATAAAGAAATTAAACAATAGAAAAAAATTAACTATAAAATTTTTAAAAAATAGAACAAAATTAGCTATATTGTTATGAAATAATAAAATAAGAAGAGTATTGCAGAGAAAGTATGGAGATAGAATTCTTATTGATATGAGATGAATTACAATAGAATAGAACCCTCTATTTATAGGGAGAGATTGACTTATTCATCAAGTAATAAACCCTGGAATCTCTCTAAATATGGACATTCAACATAAATAGAATTCTATTTATAACACTCCCCCTTGAATATCTATTCAACATATAATGTGCCTTGTTAAAACATTAACTAAAATAAAACCCAGTGAGAAAAAATTTTCTAGAGAAGGAAGAGTACACATATCTAACAATACGCCTTTTGGTTGCCTTGCTTAAAACCTTGCAAGGAAAACCCAGTGGAACAAAACCTTATAAGGAAAAAAGAGTGCAACGCGCATTAACTCCCCATGATGAGAGCATCAATTCACATCTTTAAGCATTTGCATTCCAATCTTATGCACCATCTTCAAAACGATCTTTGGTAGAGATTTAATAAACAAATCAGTCATATTAACTTGAATAAATATGTTGCACCTTGAAATCATCATATTTGATAGATATGTAATATCTCTATAAAGTGTCGTGGAATGGCCTTTTCAATATCTCCATGGAGATTCTCGCTATCATATTATCATGCTTATAGTTATAGCAAGATATAAATGTGCACAAATTGCACTGAGAAAGTAGTACTTAAGGATCAACAATTGTATATGATTTAAGAAACTTAAATCCTTCATGAATTGCCATATAAGCTAAGTCATATAAGCCATATAATAGACTTTATCCGTATATCAAGTTTTCATGTCATGCTAGACATATAACATATCGGAAACTTATTGCGCATACCATTGACTTTATACCTTCAAGTATTTAAATAACATAGACAAAATTATATGTCTTTCATATGAAACCAATTCTATTTGAATTGTGTCTTTTCCATTTGGTCAATACTTTTATGTCTATATTCGATAGACTTAAGATCCTCATCTATACTTAGAGCTATGATAGATGTCGTCGACGAAAATTTTAGATCGGTTCCAATATTTTTTTCATAAAGACATAACATAGAGATCTCTTCATTCATATATTCAGATACCTGAATCTCTCATGAGATTTTATGAAGTGTTATATCATGTGATCTTCTAGATCACTTGCCTCCTTATTATTATCACTTTGATCATTTGCTCATCTTCGTTATCAAGAAGTTTATTTGAAACTGATTTGTCTATATGGTTTAAGCGTACCAAAAACTTTGTCCTTCTAGGACTTACTATGAGGATTTGCAATGAGAATATAGTTACTTTCTTTGGGTCAGCAAATGCGTATGGCATGCTTTGCAATATATTGCAAACGAATTATCTTTTTATGAACTTCAAGTTCATATTATAGTATTCGATGATCTAGCAATACAAATCATAATCCGTTTCACGTAACTTTTTCTCAATTATTTATCATGTCTCCCCCTTATGTTAGAAAAAATAACTTGTTTCCTCAACTTTGGGAATCCATCTTTGTGCATTATGGTGTTAATAAAAATATACACCACATATCAATAATAATAAGATAAAATTATTTGGTTCCTGACCTTGAACCATTTGTGAGGGGAGAATTCAATATACTTTCGTATATAACACATATCAAATTGATATCTATAACTTTTTTCTAATAAGAAACAGTTTAGCTATTAAGTGGATACACTCAATAAATTATTTTGCTAAACCAGATGTGATATAAACCAACTTATCAAGATAAACTATCTTGAATAGAAAATTTGAAAATTAGCTCGACATTAAAATACTGAGCAAGTTACATCGCATATACCGGCCAGGTTGCTGGTTAATAATAATAGCACATGTAACCATCTCATAGATGCATCTTATGTGGCATACATGATAGATGAATGAGCCCATATTCACCTTTGATATTTCCAGAATTCATGGGATTCAATCCCAATTTAGTTGGTCTATTAATCGGCGAGAACAAACAACATAAGAGAATTCGTAAATAACTTTCTAGTTCTTTAATATTTACCCATGTGAATTCTCTATTATTTTTTATACATCATACTTAAATTGATATGGCTAAAATGATTATGCCAACTGAATAAATTATCAATATTGATAAGTTTATGTTTACACAATGACATGTGTAATTATCAATAAACTCCAAGTTTAGTATCAATAAACATCCACTTTAGTATAGTGTTGTTTTATTTGTGTAGTACAAACCGAAGAATAAAGCGAGTAACTTTTCACATATATATTATCCCGCAACAAGTTGTAGTAATAAAAGATATTAAATCTTTCCTTTATTTATAGTCTCAATATAATTAACCGTTTTCGCCTGTACTTTGGAAACTGAATAATTTCTTTGAGACTTACTACGACACAATAAATTGATATGATAATCAATTGTATTTCTCCAAAATAGTAATAATTGGCTCTTCCAGAGTTCTCGAGTAATCTTATATTACCACACATTTATCAATATCCATGTGATGAATATTTCTTTAAAGAGAAAATTATACCATTGTGGTTATGGTTTAAATTATATGCAAGATCTGTTTCTTGTATTATCGTTGTCTTTTAATAATCATAATGCCAAAATATTTGACCATTTATGCCATAATAATGGCATTATTATCATTTTAATCTCAAACCTCCTTGTAAAAGTGAGTGTGGTATATTCAATATCAATAGCACGTTCATATTCTTCCAAGAATAAATATGTCTTCATAAATTAGATTGTCACAATCACATTATAAATAGACCATAATTATCTATATGTGCTTTATAAAATCTCATATCAAAACGATGATAAATATTACTTTCACAGAGTGAAGGATTATTTTGAGAATCCTTATTATTCTCAATATCACAATAATGACGATTATAATTTCGTCTATTGCCACATCCACATCCGTTGATACTTTCATAGTAATAATTTTGTCTTATTTCAGACTTATCACATACTGCTATCACATTCTCTAAAGGGAATGAGAATAGAGCAAATTCAAGGGGACATATTTTCAATTCTTTGCCCACAATTATACATGAATTTGATCATGGCAAGACATGAAAAATTTACCACGTTGGGTGGTTATAATATCGTTCAAACTTCATTAGAGTTGCAATCAAAATTTATCGCCTTTGCTTGTATTTAAAATCAAATTATAGAATGTCAAGAATTTGAAAGAGAAAAGTAAAATTCTTACCTTGAATCCAGAATTTAATCATGAAGGAAATTCATAGAACAATTGACAATCATTATGCTTAATCCCAAAACTTCTAATCAATTTGTTAGAGTCTCGTGCTGATAACATGTTTTAAAAATAATAAAAGAAGGGTATTGCAGAGAAAAGTAGGGAGAGATGGAATGAATTACAATAGAATAGAACCATCTATTTATTGGGAAAGATTAACTTAGTCACCAAATAATAAACCCTAAAATCTCTCTAAATATGGACATTCACCATAAATAAAATTTTATTTATAACATATATCAAGTATTATTTGTTACTTATTTTCGGTATTAGGGACAAAAAAAATAATTGTTATCATATATTCCTATTTCCTACATAAGTCATAAAAAATTACAATAAAGTATATACAAATTTTTACATGGCAGTATTCTTTATTTATTGAACTACCTAAATTGGATAAACATTTATCAATTTTAAAAATTATACTTTCTTTTAATTTTTGTTCAATAGTTCACACATTATTTAATAATAATTACTTCTTTTTTAAGATAGTATATTCACTTATATAAGGCTAGTATATATATATATATATATATATATATATATATATATATATATATATATATATATATATATATATATATATACTTGTAATGATGAAAGAGTGAAAAAAGAAAACTTTTACCGTAACGATGAAAGAGAAATGATTTCAATATTATTAGAATAAACCTAACTCCTTAATCTAAGGGTCAGCTTATTTTTAAAATGTGCTAGAATTGTAAAAGAAATTGAGATCTATGGAATAAATAAATATAATCTTAAATAAAGGATTAGGCACAATCTCTATTTTTTTTATAGATATTCGACGTCATAAGCCAATAACATAACAAGTCTGCAATTCCACAATTAAACGCAACACCAATCAGATAATCTTAAAACATTTCACTTTTAACGGCTAAAAATTAAAGGGGTGAAAGGGGATAACAATAAAAAAAAATCCCTTTTTTCCAAAATCTAAGGGGCTACGATATATTTTAGAAAAATAGCAAGAACTTACCCCTAATCCAAACAAACCTTAAATCCTAAATCCCCTGATACATGATACTAACAACCCTAAATCCCAAAATACCTAATTAAAATGATCATAATAAACTCTAAATCCCCAAAATTAAATGATCATTAGATTTTTTTTTTAATCATCATTTTTTATTTTCTCAATAATATCAGAAATGACCTTGTCCATGTCCAAAGCCTTCATTGGCCCAAATGGCCTCTTCATATCCAAAAGGCTAACAAATATCTCCCCATTTTCACCATCTTTACGTATCTCAAAGCAACCTCTTCTGGGCTTTTCCGGGTTGACCCGAACTTCCAAACCGGGTACTCCATTTTCCAACCCTTCTTTCACCTTCACAGCCCTAATCTTGAACTGGTTGCACTGTTTACAGTGCTCAATCACAACACCCTTTGAAGCAGAGTCAACAGCAGCCTTGACTTCGGGTTTGGGCTCGGATTTTGGGGTGGTTTTTTTGGCCCGTTTTGGCTTGGGTGGTTCTGGGTCAACATGGTTGGGTTTGGGGTTGACGCTGCGAGTTGAGTGTCGAGTTACACGGGTCGTGGGCTGCTCCATATTTGGCCTTTTCTTAGGTGCCATGGAGATCAGAGGTTTTTCTTTCTCTTTGGGTGTTTTAGGGTTTGTTGTATTGGAGATTTTGTGGATTGGATTTGACTTATTTATGACTTGTTCAGCTTCTTGTGGACGCCAGCGTTTTGGTCTTTGATTTTTGTTTCCCGCGCTTTTTGACGGCTTAGATTAATTGAGAACTTTTTGGAGACCAAAATGCCAATATTCCAACTTTTGGGGATCAACATCATGACAGGAATATGTGGGCCCTGTAACTTTTCAAATCAATAAAATTTTAGTATGTGATCTCAATTTCAAACTATTTTTGACAACTGTATGAAAATATTCTACTATTTGGATACATCTTAGTATTTCAACATTAGTAATACTCGAAGGTCTTTGAGAAACAGTCTCTTTATTCTTCGGAGTAAAGGTAAAATTCGTCTACTCACTACCCTTTACAGACGTCACTTGTAAGTTTATATTAGATTATTATAATTTACATTTGTTATTAAGACAATATATCCTTGTTGATATCGCTTATATGAATCATTTGCTTCGACCATAAATTAATCCACTTTAACTCCGGGAGATTTTAGTCCAATCCACAAAATCTCCAAAAGAACTATGTAGCTTTTTCCAATTTTTTTTTGTGTGGTATTGGATAGTATTTTAATGCATGTTTTAGACGTAATAGAACTATAGAAGAATGATTTAGCATAAACATCAGAAACGTTTTATATTACATGAATCATTTGGTTCGAATAAAGCTTTACAGAGTTTGTCAACTAATAGCTGAACAACATGACTATTGTCGCGGCACATCTTTAGCTGAAGAAAACTTGTACATTCATGCATTAAGCGCGAGGGCAATCAACTCATCTGGATTTTACAGTTGTAGGATTCAAATTTTAGAGCGGCTCTTAGCAGCATGTCGTCTTGCACAGCATCCCACGAAGTAGATTATCGACTGACAGAAACAACAATCAGCTGACGAGAGTGAGTGGAAGTAAAAAACAACAAATGCCATATCATGTATGTAGCCATAATTCTCCAAGAAGAAAGAGGAGTCAGTATGCTCATTTTTTGACATCTTAATTGAAGGAATGACTTACCAAGACGACAAAGAGAATCACGTTGAAGATAGCAACCACTCTCCATTCAGTTTTCATGTATTGTGCGACTAAACCTGAGAATATTGTATTGTAGGAGAAAAGCCATGAGTTGCATAATGACCTTACATGAACAGAAGAATGACAAGACCAGAAAACGATCCTTACTTGCAGGAATCACAGTTATAGCACTTGACATTCTTTGAGTTTTTGTAAAGCTTGCAGTCCTTGTTGGAACTCGTCGGATGAAAGCTTAAGTCATAGAGTGATGCATTAACAGCAGGGTAATCACACCTACAATTGGAACAGAGTATATCTAAGTCCTTGGAATGGGATGATGCCGGGGAAGTATTTGGATATCAATCGTAAGAGAGATAGAGGTTTGTGAAACAACAGACATAAAGAAAGTATCTAAGTACAAAAGTTGCATATTTTTAGCATATTAATCAAGAATCTACATGCCCCTGGATAAATATCAGAATCATTCTAACAGTTGTCTTACGACACATTTTCCTCTTTTTGTAACTATTGATTCGCAATGTGAGCTTCTGTGTGAAATGACTTCCAGATGTGAATGTTATCCGCGCTATATTTAAAGAAGTCTAAAACAAAACAACTTAGAAAAGAAAGAAAAGGAAGAAAACTAAACTTACTCAGAGGGTGGTCTGCAGCAACCAGCTTCAATAGGTGTTAGTTTTGCCAACTTATATTGCTTAAGAGTCTGCAACAATGTAGCAGAGGCATTAATATGATTTCAAAATTATAGATCATGATGGGGTTCTCAAATCAGAAAATGACCGACCTTGTATCTTCTTGATAGGTTGCTGCAGTCATCTGTCTTGACGAGACAACTTTTAAGGTGCTTCCAGTTATGGGTGTTATTGAGCTAAGACATATGAGCAAATGGTTAAGCTAAGCATGAATTTTCATCTTAAGCATCGGAAATAACCACTATAATGATTAGACATGATGCCTTTCTATAGCATGCAGCTTTTTATTTTTGCAATAAAGGTGCTTACTTGTTTTAGAAACCACGAACTGTAGTCTTGAAGCTGATACTCCTTGTACCTGGCCAGACGAAACCATAAGTGATACATACTTCCATAATACCACAGGATGCAAATAAAAAAAATAAAGAACTGGATACATATTAACCTCCCCAGACCCCACCTGGTGGGAGTATACTGGGTAGTTGTTGTTGTTGTTGTTGTAAAGAACTGGAATTTCTTGCGAGCGTCTCCGTGAATTATACCTTAATCCATTAACACTATGACCTGAGCCGTTATTCGTCACAATGAACCTGAGACAAAGCAAACCAATAAGTGTCACCTCAAATATGTAGGTATCAGGTACTTCTGACATCAGCATGCAAATAGATACCTTGGTTGCCATATTAGCCTGTTAACCGTAACAAAGGTGGAGCTAGGATATCAAGCTTATGAGTTCAGGATTCTAATCCCTTTACATTACTATATTCTAAATTAATATTTGTACATAATTAATGAATTTTTAAAAGATAAATACAAGGTTTGAACCAAAGCTACTGGGTTCGGCCGAACCCAGTAGCCGGCACTGTGGCTCCACCCCTGAACCGTAACACAAGGGTAGTTGCCACTTAATGAAAGATTGAATATGAGAAACCAAGTTTAGAGTTCCATGTTCACGACATAATAGAAAAAACTAGAAATGAAGTTTATTGAAAACAAAGCCAAAACTCTTTTTGAGAAGGATACAAAGCCAAAACTCTTGCATATAGAGATTTTACTTGAATGAAAAGGAGTGATAGAAAGAAATAATTGTGAATTTAAATATTTGCTAACTAGCTAGTTTAGCTTTATTCACTGCATGAATATAACAAAGGCATCAAAATTTAGATCATTTACTGGCAAGAGGGGTTGCTCTGATGGTAAGCAACCCCCACTTCCAACCGAGAGGTTGTGAGTTCGAGTCTCCCCAAGAGCAAGGTGGGAAGTTCTTGGAGGGAAGGATGCCGGGGGTCTATTTGGAAACAGCCTCTCTACCCCAGGGTAGGGGTAAGGTCTGCGTACATACTACCCTCCCCAGACCCCACTAAGTGGTATTATACTGGGTTGTTGTTGTTGTTATTGTTACTGGGTGTTTTTGTTCCTCCTTTTTTCTTGCTCAGTTGTAATCCAGAACCTCAGAAAGGTAACGGCATAATCACAGGAGTCCTAGCCCTGAGGGTTTTGATTCAACAGCAAAGGTAGTTCAGTGGAGGATATGTGGTAGGCGCATGTCACGAGCTCGAGTCCTACTACGAAACTAGCCTGGCGTTTAATTGGAGAAGGGTAAAGGAGAGGGTTCATTATTCTCTGAGTTTTGAAGCTAGAAAACAAATATTTCTTGGTTATTAGAAGGAAAAAAAATCTGAGCAGTCCTATGCACACTACTCCTGATGTTACTACTTCACCTGCTGAAACCTCCGCTGAGCTATCATAGTTCACTATATTTTTTATTCTTTTTCATAAGACTCCTTCAGCAACAGAGGTAAATTTCGGCACATAATAGTTATCTAAAGAGACTATCATCGTTTCAATGTGTTGCTGTGGCGGAATCAAACAAGAAAAATTTACGTCTATTTTCAGATAGTGGCCTAATTTGCAAGATGTGGACTTACTCCGTAACACTGCAGGTGTCAACGTTGCCATACTTCCCATACAGATGTTCTATCCAATTGCCAGTTAACAATTCCAAAGAACAAAATACTTAGACGAGTGTTACAGGTCCTTCCATCTATAGTTTGTTGGAGATTTGGAAAGCCAGATGAAAAATCAAGTACGAAAAGGAAACCCAACGAAAAGAATGGATCAAACCTAACGTTTCCAAAATTAGATAATTCTTTAGGCTCCCTACTCAACATGTACCTTTTCTATGTATTGGACAAAATAACCTATTCAAATGAGCAGAAGCTATTAAAAAAATGTTACAGCAGAATTGGTCAGATGGGAGAAACCGCTGAGATTAGAGCTACAAAGTTTATGGAAGCTGCCGAGAAATGGGGAAGAATATACAAAGGGTGGTTATTCTGTCCATCGGCAAGCAATGCCTTTTGGGCTAAATTAGTGCAAAGAAAACTTAGCTGTGGATATTTTAATATAGAGATGGATTCTTTACAATAAGTCAAAGAGATTGCAGGAACTGATGGCATCATGGAAAATGCAAGATGCTATAGTAGAAGCCAGAAATCTATTTTTGGAGGTCAATGTCTGGGAGAACTGAACATGTCTACAAAGAAGCTAAGAAGGTTGTCAAAATGGAAACTAATCATATTTATCTGAAAGTCCATGACACGAAAGGACGCTTCAGGTTCTAAAAGATGCAACATCCGCAAATCAGGATAAGACCAAAAAAATAATATGAGTAAGGTTACTAGTTGTTTTCTTTTTCTTTTTTGGAAAGTAAGAGTTTACTTGGTCTTTAATAGATACAATTATTTCCTCACATTGTAAGAAGGAAGGATGAATCCTTCATTTTTAAGATTAAACTGCTTCTGCATAAGATAAAGATTCAGATGTAAAGGATTGAGTATGTTCATTCCTTATATAGACGATGAGGAGGTAAGGTAATATGTTCCTTCCTACATGTATTTTCTTTTATGGATCTTAATAGCTACTTGGTGCATTTAACTCAAAATGAAAAAGGCTTTGACTGATGGTACTAGGACTTTCCAAATCTGAGAAAATTTACGCACCGCTTGATTCTTTTTAAAGCTCATTGTAGTATATCCGAAGTAGTACTCCACAAGATGGGTCCATAGCTCAGTGGTAGAGCATTTGACTGCAGATCAAGAGGTCACCGGTTCGAACCCGGTTGGGCCCTTTTATTAACTTTTTTTTCCTTTTCAAAATACTCAACATCTAAGCATACGGCAAGCAGGGACAATGGATCAGGAACAGACACGCATACTGACCAAACCTATAGAACAACTAGTAAGATATTCATGATTAATTTTTGCTTTCTAGGTTCCGGTCAGGGAACCAACCCTGAGGCGATTTCTTACATTGCTATAGCTATTGATAGACTGCCTAAAGAGCTGTCAACATTAAACAATCACGGCCCTTATTACATAATATTACCTAATAGGGAGATAAGGAGCGAAACTAGCTTGTTCTAGGAAAGATAAACACAAAAAGGTAGAAACACTACATTCCAAAATTTATACTTTTAGTAAGACATTAAAAGAAAAGGCTCTTTCTATTCTATGAATTTTGAGATCAATAAGAAAGTACGAGACTGTCACAAACCTATTCTGTAAAGCCAATAACACAATTTAAGACAGACCTGATTAGTATTTGTTTCAAATTTGGTAGCAATATTCCAAGTTTGGTAACAAGCTTGTCACTTGCAAGGTATACAGCAAAGAAAACGAGCAGGATGTCTAAACACACTAGTTACTTTCAGACGCGATGAAGATGGACTATACATAGCAATGACAAAAATATCTCGCAGGACCATGACTAAGAATAAGAATAACATATTCCGCAATTCCTTTTAACTTCAACTTAAATATTTTCCATGCAAAAAAGTATAAATGTAGCTGTAAGATGCATTGGTAGTTAAACCATAAACTTGTCAATGAACATTTGCATAACACAGCATCGTGATAATTTAATTGTTCTAAAGTATTGCAATATCGAGGAGAGAAGTGGGGAAACCCAATGGCTAGTCTATCAGTAATAAGAGATAGATAATGCACCAAAGTATTGATTGAATTCCAAGTAGCATTACTTACGCCAAGACGGTGAAGACCAATATTGCCACCAAAGTCAAGCACAACATGATTAGATACTGAAATATAATGTTAAGGAGAAGCAACCAAACTTTTATGCCAATCGCAAGAAACCACAATTTCACTTCATGCGAACATTTGATACGGTAAGGATACAATCCACAACAAGATGGAGTTGTTCTTCCATGCACCAAGAAACCCAACAATTGATCTGAAAAACATGAAAAGAAGAACGATTATATATACATAATACATAAGACAAACCTCGAGTCGTTAGAAGGGTAAGGGAAAACCAAATAAATAAAACGGAGAACCTACACAACGAATATAACTCCACCAAGACCTAGAACAGGCAGAGTGAGAGACTTTCGACAGCCATCATGATGAGCGCTCATCCAAATTCCAAAACCTACGACGCCCGCAGCTAATAGCTGCATTTCCAAGATCCAAATGGGAGTATAAGAACACTTAAATAGTTAAATGCCATCAAATAAAACTTAAAAAACAGAACTTTCCTGCTCGAATTAAGAACTAGAACATCCTCAATTCACCAAAAAATGAAAATAAAAATTCTACCTCAGAATTGCAAAACTAGTGTAAAAGGGGGTAAAAGATTGGTTTTTTCTTACAGCAAATAAATCACGCTCAACTTAACAACAAAAATCTAATGTAACCACATTGACCCAAAAGCGACAGCATTTGGACTAAATTGAAACAATTAAACCAACAAGCACCTAAGTAAAATTGCCAACCACAAGAAGAAAAACAAACCCAAAACCATTTGAGGGGTTCATCCTTTCTTCTCAATGAATGGAAAAAGGAAAAAAACAACCCAAGTTACACATAACAACAACTACTACTATTACTGCTACACCTCCGTCCCAAACAAATTGGGGTCGGCAATATGAATCATCAATTCTCTATTTATGCTCAACGCAAACCAACATAACAACAATAAACCCAGTTTAATCACACATAGCCTCTGGGGAGGGTAACAGAGCAGGAAATCAGGGGGAGCTGAAAAGAAAGAGAAAATATGGCAATGGGGTTCATACCATAGTAAGAAAATTAATCCATCTTATCACAAAAATGCTGGTTGATGTACTCATCTTTGAGCTTTTTTGCTCTTTCAAGAACCCAAAAACTCAATACATAGATACAATATGTGTAAATAAAAACAAACAAAGCTTAAGAAACTGGGGTGTCAGAAATTCTTGGAAATGAAAAGACAAAAAAAAGATTGAAACTTTATGCCAAAGAAGTGGCACTTGCACTGCAAGAAAGCAGGAAAAACAAGAACAAGGGTTTGGTTTTTGAAAAAAGAGAGGGCAATTTTTGGGGGGTTAAGGCAAAGAAGATGAGGGTAAAATGGGAAAGAAAGAAATAAGCTCACGTGATTTCTTTTGGTTCTTCCTACAAAATAGTACACGACACGAAACAATGGATAACTAACTGAAAATAAAGAAGAAGACGAAGAAAAAAGAAGTAGTTCACAAGTTTGGATTTTTGCTAGCTGAGAATTTTTAAAAATTGCAGCCTATTAATAATATTTTTTGGTTAGCTGTGACTTTCAATTTATTGGTCAGCCTATTAATAATTATTTGTTATGAAATAATATAAAAGACAAGAACAATATAGAGAGAATAGGGAGAGGAGTATTCTTATTGATACTTGGGATGGTTTACAATGGAATAGAAGCCCTATATTTATAGGGAGGTGGTGACTTAGCCACCAAGTAGTAAACCCTAGAATCTCTCTAAATATAGACATTCACCTTAAATAGAGTTCTATTTATAAAACTCCCCCTTGAATGTCTATTCAATAATGTGCCTCGTTAAAACCTTAAAACCAAAACCCAATGGAAAAAATTAAAGAGAAGGAAAAAGAGTACACATGTTTGAATATGCGCCTATTGGTTGCCTCGTTAAAAACCTCGCAAGGAAAACCCAGTTGGGACAAAACCTTGTAAGGGAAAAAGAGTGCAACGCGCATTACCTCCCCCTGATAAGAACATCAATTTATATCCTTGAGTATTTGCATTCCAATCTTGTGCACCATCTTCAAAACAATCTTTGGTAGATGTCTGATAAATAAATCAACCATATTGACTTGAATAAATATTCCGCACCTTGAAATCATCATTCTTGATAGATATGAACATCTTCGTATAATGTCGTGGAATGGCTCTTCAATATCTTCATAGATGTATTCTCAATGCCATCATGCTTATAGTTATAGCAAGATACATATGTACACAAATTGTACTTAGGATGTGGTACTTCAGGACCAAGAATTATGTATGCTTCAAGCAACTTAAATCTTTCAAGTTAAGTCATATAAATCACATAATAGACTTTAGATGCATATCAAGTTTTCATGTCATGCTAAACAAATAAGATATCGAAAACTGATTATACATACCTTTGATTTCATGCTTTCAAGTATTTGAACTATATGTCCAAATCTACATGTCTTTCATATGGAATCAAGTATTTGTCTATACGCTTTAAGCGTATCAAAGACTTTGTCCTTCTAGGACTTAATATGAGTATTTGTAGTGAGAATATAGTTACTTTCTTTGGGTCCATGCGCCAGCTAGCGGAATGCTTTACCGAATGCGCCAACCAACCTCTGGTGTCGGGCCTACGTGTGCCAACTCCAACTAGGAAACTACTACCGCTTGGGCCTAAGCTCCTGAACCGGCAGGAAGAAGAAGCGCACCCGAACCCCCCTTCTTACTACCCTTTCAGAAGGTGAGGCAGAAGGATTGAGATTCTCGTAAGTAATGTTCGAAAGCACTGTTCCTTGATCAAGTAATTAAGAGATCTCCTTATTAAACCCTTATTCAATATTTTATTTTGCATACAAACCAGAGGTGCGAAGCGAAGGTGCGGTCCAGCTGCAGGAAAGACCAATCGCAGAGACAAATTCAAAGAGATTCCCGCCTCCGGGTGGGGGTTCCCCGCGGGGCTATTACACGTATTCCCCCCGGGGGTAGCTACAAGCATAAACCGGTTTAGAAAATTACGTAAAGCAAATGCGTATAGCATGCTTTGCAATATGTTGCAGTTGAATTATCCATTTTATGAACTTCAGGTTCATGATATTCGGGGATTTACATATACAAATGATAATTCATCCCATGTAACCTTTTCTCAAGTGTTTATCATGTCTCCCCCTCATGTTAGAAAAGCTAACTTGTTTCCTCAACTTTGGGAAATCATCTTTGTGCATTATCATGTCAATATACACAGCACATTAATAACAAGATGAAATTATTTGGTTCCTGACCCTGAACCACTTGTGAGGGGAGAATATACTCTCGTATACAACGTATATCAAACTGATATATATAACTTTGTTCTCATAAGAAACAGTTTAGCTATTAAGTGGAGGCACTCAATAATTATCTTGCTAAACCAACTTTGATATAAACCAACTTATCAAGATGAACTATCTTGACTAGAAAATCTGGAAATTATGCTCGAAGTTAGATTACTGAGCAATTTACCTCGCAAGCACCGGCCAGGCTGCGGGTTAATAACAATTGCGCATGTAACCATATCATAGATGTATCATATGTGGTATACATGGCAGGTGAATGGGCCCATATTCACCTTTGATATTTCCAGAATTTATGGGCTTCAACCCGAACTCTTTAGTTAGTCAGTTCATTAATGAGAACAAGTGATACAAGAGAATTCGTAAAGAACTTTCTAGTTCTTTAATATTCACCCATGTGAATTCTCTATTATTGCACATCATACTTAAAATGAGATGGCTAACCCGAATGCCAACTGAATAAATTATCAATATTGGTAAACTTCAAATTTACACCATGACATGTGCACTTATCAATAAACTTCAGGTTTATTAAGACATGGGTTTTTATACCAATAGATATCCACTTTATTGTGGTATTCTTTTGTTTGTGTAGTACAAACTGGAGAATGAAGCGGGTAGCTTTTCATATACAAATTATCCCGCTACAAGTTGTAGTAATAGGAGATATCAAATCTTTCCTTCATTTATAGTCTCAATATAATCAATCGCTTTCGCGTGTACTTTGGAAGCTGAATAAGTTTCTTTGAGACTTACTACAGCACAATACTCAATTGTGTTTCTCCAACATAGTAATTGGCTCTTCTAGAGCTCTCAATTAATTTTGTACTACCACAGATTCATCCACATCCATGTGGTGAATATCTCTTTTAAAGAGAAAGTTATACCATTATGGTCATGGTCAAAATTATATGCAAGATATGTTTCTTGCATTATCGTTGTCCTTTAATAGTCATATTTCCAAAATACTTTGGCGTACAATAGGTACGTGACCAACGATCATTCATGCCATATATCATCTCAAACCTCCTTCTAGGGGTGAGGGTGGTATATTCAATACCAAATTCATGTTCATATTCTTCCGATAATGAATATGTATTCGTGAGTCAGATGTTGTCACATTCACTGCGGGGATATGTGATTTTGTTATCCTTTTCAAATCTGTAAATGCGTCTGACATTCGATTTGCTATTCTTTGCAAATGGATAATATTTTGCGCCTCTTTTTCACAAATAGAGGTATGTGGATCAAGATGAGATAATGATGCATTTTTCCACAAAATTTCCCGTTTGGTTTCACCAACTTCTCCCCCTAATTTTGGGAAAAGTGTCTCATCAAATTGACAGCCTGCAAATGGTGCAGTGTACAAATCCCCTGTCAATATTTCGAGGTAGCGAATAATGGAGGACGATTCAAACTCAACATATATTCCTAACCTTCTTTGCGGACCCATTTTGGTGCGGGATGGCGGTGCTATAGGCACATATACTGCGCATCCAAAGATTCTTAAATGGCGATATATTAGGTTCATGACCCAAAACCAATTGCAACGGGGAATATTTGTGTCAATTCGTCAGTCAGAGACGAACTAGCATTGCTGCATGCAAAATGGCGTGACCCCAAGCCGAAGTGGGCAGCCTCGTTTTCATGAGTAAATGAGGTATTCAAGATTATACTCATGTATTGTCTCAATCTGATATCCATTTTGAATGATATCTTTAAAACTCAACAAGTTCCTTTTAGACTTGGAGGAGAACATTTTGACTGATATCATTAAAACTCAACAAGTTCTTTCTTAGACTTGGAGGAGAACATTGCATTCTCTAAAATATCGTTCCTTTAGGCAGAGTTATAGTTGCTCTTCAGGAGCCTTCAATCAATTTAATTCCCATAGTTTGCCATACAGAAGAAAATATACGAACACGAGAATAAACAAGTTCAATTCGTTTGTTACAATATTTTCAAAATCTGCTGAGGTCAGTTGACTAACTAAATCAGATAGTCGATTATATGTTTTCCATAATCGATTACTATGCAGTTTGAAAATTTCAGTTTAAGCATTTTCTTAGAACAATCGATTGTTAAACACACACAATCGATTGTTGAACATTGGCAATCGATTGTTAAACACACACAATCGATTATTTACTATTTTGAAAAACTTCAGATCACACTGTCTTAAGACAATCGATTGTTAAACATAGACAATCGATTGTTGACTATTTTGAAAAACTTCAGATCACACTGTCTTACGACAATCGATTGTTAAACATAGACAATCGATTATTTGCTATTTTGAAAAAATTCCAGATCACACTGTCTTAAGACAATCGATTGTTAAACATAGACAATTGATTATTTGCTATTTTGAAAATTCAGATCACACTGTCTTAAGACAATCGATTGTTAAACATAGACAATCGATTGTTGACTATTTTGAAAAACTTCAGATCACACTGTCTTACGACAATCGATTGTTAAGCATAGACAATCGATTATTTGCTATTTTAAAAAAATTCCAGATCACACTGTCTTAAGATAATCGATAGTTAAACACAGACAATCGATTATTTGCTATTTTGAAAAAATTCCAGATCACAGTCTTAAGACAATCGATTGTTAAACATAGACAATCGATTGTTGAACATCGACAATCAATTGTTGAACAATGACAATCGATTGTTGAACATTGACAATCGATTATTTTGCAGTTTAATTTGAAATATTAGATAATCGACTAACTGTTAGGTTAGTCGATTACCGCTACTGGAAAATAAAAATATTATTGAAATCTGAGCATATTGAAACATTCTAAAGAACTAATACTAACATTATATCATAAACTAACTAATACGAGCTGATACTAATGACTATTAGTTTATTCACTAACTATTACAAATAAGTGAAATAAAATCAAACAACTCCATCTTCTTTCATTACAGATCCATCACCGATTAGGTGGTCTATTTTCTCATCGGGTTGCTCAAAGAAGTCTGCCACATCCAGGTGGGTGATGTCAAAATTGTCGTCAGAGACAAAATTTGTTTCAGGGCCTTTACTCTTTCGAGATGCTTGATAAAGGTCAACCAAATGTCTTGGTATACGGCAAGCTTTTGACCAGTGCCCTTTTCCACCGCAACGATAATATATAGTTTATGAACTATTTGCTTTTGGATTCTCATCGTATCGTGCTTGTGGCAGAGTGATCAACTTCAGGTTGTCATATCTCTTCTTTAAGCCATTCCACAAGATAGGTGGATCTTTGACTGTGATATATTCAATTTTCAAACCTTCATCACGGTGATGGCGCAAGTAAATCAAGACCTTAGCACAGTTTCAAACCTTCATCAAGGCGATGACGCAAGAAAATCAAGGCCTTAGCACAGTTTCAAACCTTCATCAAGGCGATGGCGCAAGAAAATCAAGGCCTTAGCACAGTTTCAAACCTTCATCAAGGCGATGGCGCAAGATAATCAAGGCCTTAGCATAGTCTTGGGTGGATGCATTATTTCTGTCTTTAATGGCGTCTCCAAGACCCATAGCATCTAAGTGGATTTCAGCATCCAACACCCATGCCATATAGTTCTTGCCCGAAATTTCAAGGGCAACGAACTTTCTTTTCATAATGTCATACATAAGACACAATTACATCAAGAGTGTGTTCATACTTACAGGCTTTATTACAATTATCACATTCACTTCAGGGAATGGATCATAATGACGATTATAATTCCGTCTATTGCCACGTCCACATTCATTGATACCATCATGGTAATAATTTTGTCTTCTTTCAGACATATCACATACTGCTACCACATTCTCTAAAGGGAATGGAGCAAATTCATTTGGACGGAATTTTAATTCTTTGCCACGTCCACAATCATAGATGAATTTGATCATGGCAAGGCATAGAAATTTTACCACTTCATGTGAGTGTAATTTCTTACGAACTCCATTAGAGTTATAATCAAACTTTGTTGTCTTTGTTTGTATATAAAATCAAATCGTAGAATTTCAAGAATTTGAAAGGGAAAAGTAAATTACTTACCTTTAAGGTATACCAATAAATGTTGTGACATCAAATATACCTCTTGAGTTTCCTTCCCGTTGCATTACTTTATGATGATATCATCTCTTCTATTTTTCCGTATAGAAATTAGAAAAAGGCGGCGATTGAGTTGAGAGAGTCGAATCGGCTATGAAGCAAAACCCTACACAAACAAAAGTTAAAATAATCAAAAATTTCAATTGGTTAGAGACTCGTGCTGATAACGTGTTATGAAATAATATAAAAGACAAGAACAATATAGAGAGAATAGGGAGAGGAGTATTCTTGTTGATACTTGGGATGGTTTACAATGGAATAGAAGCCATATATTTATAGGGAGGTGGTGACTTAGCCACCAAGTAGTAAACCCTAGAATCTCTCTAAATATAGACATTCACCTTAAATAGAATTCTATTTATAGCATTATTTATTTATTTATGATTTATGGTTAATGTTTAGATAATTATTAGTGCATGTTATTTTAATAAAATAGTTTACGGTTTATGTTTATTAATGCTCTCTTATTTTTTATTTTTTTTATTTTCCTCTTTCTGAGCTGAGGGTCGATTGGAATTGTGTCTATAAATTTAGATACAACAGATTCTAAAGATTGATTTCTTTATATATATATATATATATATATATATATATATATATATATATATATATATATATATATATATATATATATATATATATATATATATATATATATATAGAACTTAATATTTTTTTTACAAATGTATGTCAAATTAAAATACAGTAACAACATGCTAAAATCACACAGGCTAGCCAGTTTTTGAACTGGTCATTCAATAATAGCCAACGTTTGCAAAATTATTGAAAAATAGTTATTATTTTACCGCAATCGAAACCGATCCAACATAATATACTAGAGATCGGTGCACCTGTGTATAAACCTTCCAGCATATTATGTTGGAACTCCAAAAGTTCCAGCATAATATACTGGAGATTGGAGCACATATGTATGAACTTCCAGCATATTATACTGGACCGGTATATTATACTGGAACTCCAGTATATTATTCTGGAGTTTCAGTATACTTATGTTGGATCTCCATCATAATATGCTGGAGTATTTCCTTATTTTAAACAGTATTTTTGTTCAGATTTATCTTTACATAAAAATGACTAAATTTCGATTATTTTTGAAACTGTACCTATTTTGAATGAATATTTGTAAATCTGGCTATTTTTTAATTTCTCCCTAACAACATCACACGACATTTGGTTTTAAAAAGCAAAAAGATCTTATATTCACGCAGGGTCTAAGGTTTTAACGTGAGGATGAATAATTGGAAATTAGAGAGGTTAAGAAGAACTTTTGCAACCCAAAAAAAGACGTTATTGTCAAGTGAAACTTTGGGAAATAATTATGATTGTTAATCCTAACTATTGCCATCACAAGGTAAAAACCTTTCATTAAAGAAAAACTTTAAATTGAAAAAGTTAGATTTCTCTTCCTATAGCTACAAATAAGTTTGAGTTGCTAAGTTTGAAGAGTTAAATTTTTCAAAATTTGAAGAGTAAAGCTAGATTAATGGTCATTATATTTGTAATAACGTATATGTTTACTACTCTAACCTAAAAGATAGTGGGTTCCTCATATAGTGTTTAGAACGAAATTTGAAGGAACAAAATCAAGAAAAGATTATTATTTTTTGGTTGGGTTTATTTGTCCGATATTCGATATTTATATTAGAGCTCGACTATCTTTGGGTTTGTATACTGTAAGGCCCATTTAAGGAGAAAACGCTCCCTAATAGAATTTTGGGAAATTAACAGCTATGTCCATTTAGAAGTAGCTCATTAAAAATTGCTCAATTGATAAAATATTACTAATATTAGCCAAAGTGACCAATTAGCTATTTGTAGCAAAAAAAATATGAAATTTTCACTTTCTTTTGAGTGAGTGCTATTAGAATAGATTGGATATATCTTAAGGAGTTTGAATCTAAGTTTTGGGATGATTTGGTGAAGTTTTGAGGTAGTTTGAATTGAACATTCTAAGTAAAAATTGAATATGAAAAAAATGATACGTGTATCACACTATGTATTATATTTGTATCGAGTGTGTATCACATGTATATTCATGTATATCTGTGTATGAGATACATGCGTGATACATGTTTGATACATGTGTCACAGAAGAATTTTTGACATCGATTTAATTTTGAATTTTGATACAAAACCAGTCCAAATCACCTCCAATCTTCCTCAAATTTTGTATATTTACTTATCTATATGTTTTTAATGAATTTCGACTATACCCATGAAAAATTTCCTTGTTTGTTTTGGTTTTGGAATATTGGCTAGAGGTTGGTGTATTGAGAAAAAATAATTGAGTCTTTATTAAAGGTGACGTGGCATGACATGTGGTTTGGTCAAATAGTCAAAGAGCAATAAATGATTAAAAGGCACGAAAGACAACATACACGGTAGAAGAAAAGAAAACAGGCACGGGAAGGAATCTTAGATATGATTCTCGTACCTATCCAAGGCATTCAATATCAACGGATAAAAAGGCATTGCAGACACGAATCTGATGACAAAAAGTAGTCTACATTCATTATTAAATACCTGATACGTTAGTTATTCAGTATTTAATAGCAATGATTATGTAACGTCTCATTAAATGCTCTTTATTATTTAGAGTAATTCGTTACTCCTTGTCAACTATAAAAGGAGGAAGTTTTATCATTTGTAGACACAAAACACTCTTGAGATCATAGTGAAATACAACTTTCTTATTGCTTTATTCTTACTCTTTGAAAGCCAATTATATTTCGGTCTCTTTGATTATCAGTAACAAGATTTCTTCTCTAAAATTCAAGATTTGACCAAATTATATTTTTTGGTTAAACAAATTGGTTCCGTTGCCGGAAAATTGATAATCCGTTCTTTCTAAATAAACATTCAACCTATTGTTAGTATGTCGAACAACAATGACAACAACAAGCAGACAAATCTGAACCATCAAAATGATGGGGAGGAGGAACTCAACAACACTAACCTTCAAGCTTCTCCACGTGGATCTCGTGAAGGAACTCCAAACGGTATGTCTGAACATGATGATGGAGGAGTTGAAACAAGAGATGAACCGCTAAAAAAAATAATCGACTCACGAATTAACAACACCTTGTGAGGCCTAGTTAATCAATTTTCTGCTGCACCAGCAACACCAAATAACAACACGTTGGAAAACCCTCACTCTGGTCTAGTTGATTCTGGCAATGGAGCAACTCCTAGTGACTCACAAGATGAAGAACCAGGTAATACAGGTAATTCTCATCTTCAAAATTTGGTACTAACTTTGGAGAAACAACTCAAGGAGTAGAACGAGTGTATTGAGCAAATCCCTGGAGTTTCACCTGTGATAAGATGTGGATAAATACTCGCAACAACCGTGGAAACCAAGTGCTGCTCCTTTACTGATACCAAAAAAATTCAAAATGCCTGATATCCCAAAATATGATGGTACAACGGACCCTCGTGATCACGTAACTGCATTTACAACGGGAGTGAACAGCAACGATTTGACCAAACAAGAAATAGAATCAGTATTGGTGAAGCAGGCTACCTCACGGAGCTGTTCAGTGAAAAGGGAAAGCAAGCCTACATGAAAAATATGCAGGAGCCATCAAAACCACCTTCACCTAAGAGGATAGTAAATGTCATCAATGGAGGAGAAGACATTTACGGGGTAACATATATGGCTTCGAACAAAATTTCCAAAATGACGATCACACACGGCAAGCGAGTACGACAAACCTTAGAACTGGAGAATATAAGCTTCGACGATGCAGATACGGAAAGAGTGACTACACCGCATAACGATACTCTAGTAATATATTTAATTATATATGACACTGATGTAAAAAGAGTTTTGATTGATCCAGGTAGCTTTGTAAATATTATTCTATTGAGAGTACTGCGAGAAATGCAAGCTGAAGACAAGATGATACCAAAAGCGCATGCTTTGGCAGGCTTCGACAATTTAAGCATGGTAACAAAAGGTGAGGTAACTCTAACAACTTATGCTGCAGGTGTTGTTAAAGAAACTAAATTTCAGGTAGTAGATTTGGAAATAGCATACAATGTAATCATGGGGAGACCTTGGATCCATGATATGGATGTTGTTCCATCAACCTTACATCAAGCCATTGAATTTCCATCACCTTGTGGAATATTTCAAATTCGGGGGGATCAACAAATAGCCAAGAGTATCAACGCAATAACAGATATGAGCACCGCAAGTAAAGAGAAATAGCAATCATCGGAAACAGTTGTAGGTATCAGCAACCAAACTTCAACTGAAACAACATATTTAGATTCGAGGCCTGATGCAATTCAAGAACCTAAAGAAAACGAGAATATTAAAACGATGATAGAAGAACTCGAAGCTGTGGTGTTATTTGAGCAATGGCCATAGAAAAAGGTTTATGTAGGAGTTAATCTAAATCCCGGAATGCGAGGTAAGTTAATTGAATTTTTAAAAGCTAACGTAGATTGTTTTGCTTGGTCCCATGGTGATATGACTGGTATTCCACCGGATGTGATGACTCTTAAGCTTAACGAAGACCCATATTTAACCCCAATTAAGCAAAAGAAAAGAAAGCAAGGAGCTTTCAAAAATCAAGTAATTCAAGATGAGGTCCAAAAGTTGTTGAAAATCGGGTCCATTCGTGAGGTAAAATATCCTGATTGGTTAGCTAACATGATGGTCGTACCTAAAAAGAATGGTAAGTGGTGAGTTTGTGTAGATTACGCTGATGTAAACAAAGCTTTCCAAAAAGATTCTTTTCCTTTACCTCATATAGATCAATTGATTGATGCAACTGCAGGTCATGAACTTTTAAACTTTTTAGATGCATATCCGGTGTACAATCAAATTAAAATGGACCCCGGTGATGAAGAAAAAACTTTTTTCATCACAGATCGGGGGACTTACTGTTACAAAGTAATGCCTTTCAGTCTAAACAATGCTAGAGCAACCTCTCAAAGGTTAGTTACCAAAATGTTTCAAGAACATTTAGGAAAAACAATTGAGGTATATATAGACGACATGCTCGTCAAAACCTGGCATTCCCATGACCATATTTCTCATTTAACTGTTTCTTTTGAAATTTTGCAAATATTTAATATGAAACTCAATCCTGAAAAATGTGCATTTGCAGTTGCATATGGTAAATTTTTAGGTTTTCTTGTCTCTAACCGAGGAATTGAAGTGAATCCTTCCCAGATTAAAGCAATTGAAGAAATACCTGACGTCCTTATTAGTAAAAAGGAATTTCAGAGATTAACAGGAAGGATAGCCGCCTTAGGGAGGTTTATTTCAAAATCATCAGAAAAATGCTTCAAATTTTTCTTTGCGCTAAAAAAGCAAGACCATTTCGAGTGGAATGAAGATTGTCAACGAGAACTGAGGGACTTGAAAGTTTATTTATCAAATCCTCCTTTACTGGCTAAACCTAAAGAAGGTGAAAGGTTACTCATCTATCTAGCAGTATCAGAAGTAGCGGTAAGTGCCGTTTTAGTACGAGAAGACCAAGGTAAGCAATCTCCGATTTATTATGTAAGTAAAACATTATTAGTTGTAGAGACAAGGTATCCACAATTAGAAAAATTAGCATTAGCTCTCATCATGGCATCTAGAAAACTATGACCTTATTTTCAATGCCATCCTATTGTTGTTGTTACTGCTTTTCCTTTAATAAATATATTGCATAAACATGAACGGTCAGGAAGACTAGAAAAATGGGCTATAGAACTAAGTAAGTACGAAATAATTTACCAACCTCGAACTGCTATTAAATCTCAAGTACTCGTCGATTTCGTAGCTGATTTTACTCAAAGCATATATCTAGAAGCAGAAAAAGAATTACAAGTTTTTAATGGAGCTAATCCGGGCACTTGGCTATTGTTACTGATGGTTCTTCTAATGCTAATGGGGAAAGTTTAGAAATTGTTCTTATACCACCTACGGGTGAAATAATTAGACAAATCTATAAAATGTCACCCTGTAACTAATAATGAAGCTGAGTATGAATCTGTGATTGCAGGTTTGGAGCTAGCATTAGAACTTGGTATCATGCAAATTGTAATCAAAAGTGGTTCACAACTAGTAGTCAATCAAATACTGGGGACTTATGTAGCTAGAGAAACTCGAATGCAACCTTAGCCAACCTCGCATCTGCAGCAGATATAGCAAAAGATGTGAATGCCTCAATTATAGTACATTCTATTCTTGACCCTGATAAAAATGAGGTAAATTTTAATCACTTAACTCTGGATTGGAGAAATGAAATCATGTCTTTTTGCAGCACGGAATTGTACTTGAAGACAAGGTGAAGGATCATGCATTAAGAAAGAAAGTCGCTTGTTATTGTTTGTATCAAGGAAACCGTAAAATGTTTGGTGGACCATTAGCCAGGTGTCTCGGACCTTCTCAAACAAAATATGTGATGAGAGAAGTACATGAGGGACATTGTGGAAATCACACAGGAGGCATATCACTGGTTAAAACATTTATTCGAGCGGGATATTACTGGCCTAAAATGGAAGAAGAAGCAATTGATTTCGTATCTAAATGTGATAAATGTCAAATGTATGCAAATAACATGCATAGACCAGCAGAGTTATTGCATCCTGTCATAGCTCCGTGGCCCTTCATGAAATGGGGAATGGACATCATAGGACCATTACCTCAGGCAAAAGGTCACGTAAAGTTTCTACTTGTACTTACTGATTATTTCACTAAATGGGTAGAAGCAGGAGCGTTTAAACGGGTACGAGAGAAAGAAGTTAAGGACTTCATTTGGAGAAACATAATTTGCCGCTTTGGTGTTCCAAAGGAGAAAGTATGTGATAATGGACCACAATTTATAGAAGATCAAATCACAGAATTCTTTCAAAGTTGGCAAATCAAAAGAATTACATCGACACCATATCATCCAGTAGGTAATGGGCAACCGGAATCTACAAACAAGGTAAATATCAACAACCTAAAGAAAAGGTTACAAGAATCAAAAGGTAATTGGCCTGAAGTATTACCAGCGGTATTATGGGCATATCGAACGACGGCAAAAACAAGTAGAGGAGATACACCATTTTCAATGGTCTATGGTGCAGAAGCTTTGATACCAGTTAAGATAGGTGAACCTAGGACACGACGTGTTTAAGCAGAAGAAGACTCGAACAATGAAGAGTTACGACTAAATATTGACTTACTTGAAGGGAGAAGAGAAGCTGCGTTGATAAGGATGGCAACTCAAAAGCAAGTAATTGAATGATATTACAATAGGAAAGCACACCTCAGGTTTTTTATAGTTGGGGACTTTGTGTTAAAAAGGTTTCCAATCTACAAAGTCAGTTAATTCAGGAAAGCTAAATCCAACATGGGAAGGACCTTATCGAATTCGTGAAATTGCGGGCAAAGGAGCATACGAGCTAGAGACAATGGAGGGCAAGGTTCTACCTTCACATTGGAATGCCGTTCATTTAAAGAGGTATTACTTCTAAAGAAAGTACCAACGGTCAGGTATCGCCAAGTTAGAATTTTTTCTTTTAATTGTTAAAATTATACTAACGATTTTAGATACTTGGCAAAAACCATAACTCGTGCCAAATGATGAGTCATGGGCTGCACGGAAAATTGGAATACTCTTAAATTCCTAGCCCAGGGTTACAATAATCTAATGGAAATACACACGAGTTAGACAATCTTCATCTATAATCGCAACTCCGAGTCCCGTATATTTTTCTATTTCAGGAAAATGACCAAAGATTGGGAGAAAATATACAAGTGTTCGAGGCTTCATACTTCACCGCTCAAACACTTGGGGGACTGTACTATATACACATGAGTATGTGCATAAATAGATACGAGAGAGCAAAATTATTCAAGATTTTCAAATCAAATCGAGTTACGATAATCTAAAAGCATTCATCATAGTGTTTTTTCTTTCTTAGAACAATGAAGTCATTTCTTAAACCCTTCCTAAGTATGTAATGGCAGGGACATGACTATGTATCGGAACAGGTTAAAAAAAACCTTGTATATTTTGTAAATCTATTAAAAGAAAATAGTTGCGAGAAAGTTACAGATGTATTTCAATACATGTAATACTCAAGAAACTTATCAAAGTTTATGAATAAAAAATTTACAAAAGTTGTTTTATGTGAAACATGTATGTTTCTATTTCTTTCATCGTATGTTAACACCATTATGAAGTTGAGACGTCTTCTTCATTAAGTGTCAATAAATAAAAGATCCCTCTTTTATTTTTCCTCATGTTAGTAACACATGAGAAGAATTATGAAAGCATTTTCTGAAAAGGATAAAAAATGCTAACTTATTCTCTAAGTCCTAAAAAGAAAAATAGGCAAGAGTAAGGTAAGATCATTCTGCAAAAACTAAATCAGTAAATAGACAAGGATTATACAAACTTCTTAACACAAAAAGCTAAGGGAAAAATTTAGCTATTACAATACATTTGTTTTTCTAAAACAAATGCCCCATTATAGAAACTGGGGACTTCATCACATCATCAAAATCAAACAAAAGAGTTAAGGTTAAACATATTCACTGGTCACTGAGGTGATTGGAGCCGTAGGAGTCGTAGCCTCATTAGGCTCGGTTGAAACTTCTAAAGAAGCAGCAATAGGGACAGTCTCAGCTAAAATTGAAGTACTAACATTTTCATGAGAAGCAGTAGACCCGGGGATTTCCATTCCTAAAGGATGTGTTGCATGTAAATTACCCTTGGTCACTAGAACTGTAACTTCAGTAACTTCAGCTGTTGACTCTAAGCTCAAAGGCTCTTCAACCCCGGGAGTTTCCACTGTTGGAGAAGATATGTCAATTACCTTGTCAGGAGAAGGAGTTTCGGTTGGTTGCTCATTCTTCTCAATCAAGTCTAAAACTTTGGCTAACTCAGATTGCAAGTCGAACTTTTCCTGAGAAGCTTCCATTAAAGCATCACGATGAGATTTCAAGAAGGCCCAGTTAACCTCATAGTTGAAATTCTCAACCAAGGGATTGTAATCCTTCTCCATGTTTTCATAATCTCTTCCCCATGTAGCTAAAGTATTATTCATTGTTTCATGTTCAGCTAAGTGGAAATGAAGGGAAGATTGAAGGTTGACACGAGAACTCTCTAACATATGAATCTTATCGGAGGAAATCCTTAAATCATTCCGAGCACAAGATAAGTTCTCTGCCAATTCTTTTGCATATTACTCCTTTTTCTCCAGAAGATCCGTGAACTCATTAAATTCATCATTAGATCTAGATAAAGAACCTTCCAAAATTTCTTTATCCTTTTTAAGTTGACCCCATGAAGCATTAGCAACTCCTAATTCTGAAGATAAGCTACGATTCTGTTGCTCCAAGTGAACTTTGTTTCCCTGTAACTCTTCTATAGTCAACTTGAGCGCTCTCATATTGGTCCTTCCAATTTGTTGCTTCAACTAATGCATCCTCAGCTATTTTCCTAGCCTCGGAGATAGCCTTTGAAGACTCACGATCATTTTTCTCCAATAAAGAAATTCGCCCCATTAGCTCAGTCCCAATGAGATTTACCTACAAATTATGAAACATGAAAGTCAGGACTCAAAACAAACAGGGGGAAAATTTTTTCAAGGTCAAGAAAATTACATTTAAAGTTGAATAAACTATGTCATTCATCAAGGTGTAGCAGCTGTGGCTTTGATTTTATTTTTTTCAATATCCCCAATAAGAGGCTCGAGCCACGTATCCGCACCTCCAGATTTTCTCAAAAGGCTTCGAGTAGCAGGAACTTCAAGAGTGACACTTCTCATAGCCAAGATTCTACTAATAGAGCTAACCTCTACTAGAAGAGCAAAAGAAGAGGGAACATCAGAAGGGGGCATAGTAGAAAAAGTAATCACTATAGGGGTCTTTGAAGTTGAAGCAGAAAGGGAAGGAGAAGCTATAGAAATTGATTCAGGAATGGGAATGGAAGTATTCACAGCTGGTGAAGGTAAGGAAGCAATTATTGGTGATGAAATACTTACAATTGGAGAAGAAATGGAAGGAGAAGGAACAAATGAAGAAAGGGGAGCTTCATAAAAAACAGGTCCGAGCTCGCCACTCCAAAAACCACTATCCAAGAGAGGTTGAGTTGGTACACTCGTGGATTTTGGCATGGTCTCCTCATCGGATTGGATTAAAACAGACTCGATAGTGAAAGTAATTGTAGAAGAAGTGATTGCAGCAGAGGCACCAGCAGGAGAATCTTCAATTTCATCATCCAAAACAACGCGTCTCCTAGCTCTTGGCCTAGATACTAAAGAGGTATTATCTCTTCTTCATTTTCAGCTTCCATTACTAAAGCTTTTCTTTTGGATAAAAGGGATTTAACCTTATCCAAACCAAGGGCAAAGTTGGCAGTTGTACGCGTAGCTATAACAACCTCTGCTGTCATCCCTTTTATTCCAAATCCAGATAAAAATAAGGATTTGAGTTCATCATCAAAATTTAGTATACGTATCTAGAAAGTATACATGAAAAGAAATACGTACCGTGTGTTTTTACTGTCTACCCGTGTAAGGAAGAGATAGATTTCCAAGTCCTATCTTCCTTAGGGCAATTTTCAAAATTAAGTCTATCCAACCAAGAAAATTGGGAACGGGTTCCACATCTCCCATGGTTGCTACAAAAAACCAAAAAGGGGATAAATTTAAAGAGAAGATCAAAATCTCATAAAATAGGCACGGGGAAAGTAAAACAAAAACTTACGTGCAAAATTCCACATCTCATGGAAGAGAATGTTTGATTCTCCCAATAAATCCACTGTGCGAACACCAATATAACACTGATACCACCCACGATCATTATCGTCATCAGCGTTTACTAAAACTCTTTTACTCCTTGCAGTTAGAGTACAAACCCCATGGCGTAGCAGACTAGAGTGGTATAAGTGGATGAGATGGGGGAAGGTGAAGGTAACTTTTGCTTTATTAGATAAAAATCTTAAACAAGCTACATCTCTCCAAACTAATGGTCCAATTTGGGCTAAGCAAATGTTGAAAAATCTACAGAAATATATGATAATTGGGTCTAGAGCAGGCTTAAACCCCAAAGTGAAGAGGTAGGTATAAACATAGGAATACCCATTTCTGTATGATGAAATTCTTTGGCTAATAGAAGCAATTGACGATGTCCTCTTTCCAATTGCAATCTTTCCTAATGGTGGGGATATTAAGTTCATTTATGAGAGATGGATATGCATCATTATTTTCCAATTTTGCCATTTGTTTTTGAAGGGACGCTTTGTCTCTTGCAAAAGACAAATCATTTGGAATAATTTCTTCAACCGTGGTCTCTATAGAAGGCTGCGAAATTTCTTTACCTTTTGAGTATGGAGTTTTAGAAGAAGAACCTTTAATTCTAGAACTAGTTGAGCCTCCACGTGCAGATTATGTACTCCGGAGTCTTCCTCCTCTGCCTCTTGAATGTCTGATAGGGGCAGGTGTATTAGGGAATTGATCAAGAAGCAAAACCTTTCTGGGATTAGGGTTTGGAGATGCCATTGCAGGATAGTTTTGAAGAAAGTAGAAGAAAGAAAGGAAATTCGAATGCTAGATGAAAGTTGATGAAGAAGAAGAAAAAGAAAGTGTGAATTAAAAGTTTATATGGGAACAACCGTCAAAATTAAGGGAAGTAATGATGGAAAGCCTATATTTTAAAGATAACCATCACTTCGTAAACAGAGGAAGTTGAACATGCCTAGAAAAATGAGAACAAAATTGCAGATCCAACCAGAAGATGACACGTGCACAGAGTATTAAATGAGAAAGACAGAAGAGACGTCGATACTGACACAAGCATTAATTGTGACAAAAATTCTTTTTCAGGATCCACTTCCCAATTATTTAATTGATAAATAAATGAGAAGTGGGGGGACTATCTTTATTGGAAAAAAAAAATTGAGTCTTTATTAAAGGTGACGTGGCATGACACGTGGTTTGGTCAAACAGTCAAAGAGCAATAAATGATTAAAAGGAACGGAAGACAACATGCACGGTAGAAGAAAAGAAAACAGGCACGAGAAGGAATCTTAGATACGATTCTCGTATCTATCCAAGACTTTCAATATCAACGGATAAAAAGGCATTGAAGACACGAATCTGATGACAAAAAATAGTCTACATTCATTATTAAATACCTAATACGTTAGTTATTCAGTATTTAATAGCAATGATTATGTAACTTCTCATTAAATGTTCTTTATTAGTTAGAGTATTCCGTCACTCCTTGTCAACTATAAAGGAGGAAGTTTTATCATTTGTAGACACAAAACACTCTTGAGATAATAGTGAAATACAACTTTCTTATTCCTTTATTCTTATTCTTTGAAAGCTAATTATATTTCGGTCTCTTTGATTATCAGTAACCTGATTTCTTCTCTAAAATTCAAGCTTTGACCAAATTATATTTTTTGGTTAAACAATTGGTAAGTTAAAACTTATATGTGACATTTCTATTAGTTTTCCTAGAAATTTTTTTATACTCATAGTTCGAACATAATTCTTCTAATAAAAGCTGGAGGGATCCTTTCCATCTCACCACAACCCATGCCGGTTAAAAAAAAAAGAAGATGATGATCTTTGATTCATAGTTATTGTCTTTACAGAACAAGCAATTTGATTAGGTAATCGATGGTTAAGGGTATATTTGTAATAAGGAACTTATAAAATGGACTGTCTTGACAAGTTATTCTAGATTGTTAGATTTAGGACGCATATGAAGTCATTTGTTTTTCCTTCTTTCGTGATTTCTTCTATATTTTGCATTAAAGTTATATTTTACACTATCCTAAATGTATTATTAAAATAAATACCTCATTATTGGCCCTAAATTAGTTTATACTCTATTTGGCGCATGCATTCACTAATCCATTAACTCATTCATAATACACTGTTATGAACTTATAATTAAATTCTCAATATCGTCAAGAAATATTGAGCATATATATATTTCGAATTCATAATTTCAAAATACAGTAAACTCAATCTTAAATATTTTAAAGGTTGAAAAATCCCGAATTTGCCTCTTAATTAATATTCAATGTCAACTAGTGACCTACCAATAATTCTTTCTTATCATGTTATTGAGTCATTCCAACATAGCTACATTTTGATCAGTGATGCAAATATAGATGCATGTTGTTTAAGTAAAATTATAAGAAAATACATATAATGAGTAAAAAAGGCAGTTCAGTGTACAAAGTATTCCGTATTCACACAGGATGCAGGAAATGACTTGGGGTGTATGTTGTAGATAACTTACCCTAATACAAATATTAGTAACTGCTTCTATGATTCGAATAAGTCACATAGAAACAACTTGACGTTGCTCCAAGACTCCCAACACACATAAAAGGAGTGTGAATGACAATTCACAAATTAAATAAAAAACATATGGGAATTAGGGAAGAAAGAGAACAGGAAATTAGACAATTGCTAAAATATTGCAAACTAGGTATATTATATTATTATGACTAATGTTGTGTCTCCTCTGGTTTAATTGGTTCTTCAGCAGTAGTACTAGAGCCTTCTTGTTCATTTTCAATTTTCTTAATTGAAGCAGTTTTGCTGAGATGGTTGTAGGAACCTTTTTCTTTGAATAATTGAGAGAAATGAGGTTTGCAATACAGATATCCATCAAATGCAGCATAAGATGATGTTGTAAGTTTGCAACCTCCATGAGCACATTTGAAGCACAATTTGTGGTACATTTCACCATCTACTGTTACCTGCATGAGTTAAATTTGACCAAAAAATATCTATTGATCAGAAGCGCATTCAAGATTTTAAGTTACTATATCTAAAGTCATTAAAAATTTGAGTACAAATCCATTCAATCCGCTCAAGATTGGGCCGCATATTAACTCGTTCATTGTTGAACTCAGCTCATCTTGATTCAACCCATTTCGGCACATCAAAAGTTGGCTGATTTTTAGCCTAAATTGATTCATGAACAACTTTGCTAAAATATCTTAAATATGATATTTTTATTTGATATATATATATATATATATATATATATATATATATATATATATATATATATATATATATATATATATATATATATATATATATATATATATATATATATATATATGAATGACTGTAACAAAAGAAAAAGTCTCATTTGATAATTAAACTTAATAAGAGTTGCGTGAGTTAGGCTAAGACCCAAATTTTGGCCCATCTTGATTCTGTTTATCTCAATTCTCTCCCTAAGTAATTTTTGTGAGAAATTTAAAAATAGCCAGATTTACCACTGGTCGTTGAAAAATAGCCAAGTTTCAAAAGTAGTCCAAAATTTAGCCACTTTTTATGTAAAGATAAATCTGAGCGAAAATACTATTCAAAATCCGGAAAATACAACCGCAAATTTTACGGGAGTTCCAGGATAACAATGCTGGAATTCTCGCAAATTACGGGAGTTCAAGCATATTTTATAATTATGCTGGAACTCCCGTATATTTTACGGGAGTTCCAGCAAGTATAAATGTCCAGCATAATATACTGGAGCCTGGAGCACTGGTGCTCCAGTCTACCGCAAATTTTACAGGAGTTAGCAAAGTATACCGGTCTAGCATAATATGCTGGAGTTCGTACACAAATGCACCAGAACTTCCGTATATTATACTTGACCGGTCCCTGTTGCAGAAAAATTGTGGCTATTTTTCATTGACTTGGTAAATGTTGGCTATCTTTGATTGACCAGTGTAAAAACTGGCTATACCATGATATTTTAACGTAATTTTTGGGTGGATCAAACACTAATAGAATTTCCCCAAAAATTAACCAAACTTTAGAAACCAAAGTTGGTCTGTCAAAAAAAGAGACCAACATTGGTTTCTAAATTGGAGAAAATAATAAAATAATAATTTAGCGACCAAGGTTGGTCTCTATTTGGTTTATACTTTCGTCAAAATGTTGACCGGACTAGTCAGACTTGGTTGGTCAAAGAAATACTGAGATTAGAGACCAATGTTGGTCGCTATTGGAGGACCCACTTATTAAATTTTAATAATTATAATATTATTTTAAAAAATTATAAAATATAAATAAATATAATTTAACATTAGAGACCAAAGTTGGTCGCTATTGTGGGATCCATTTATTAAATTTTAATAATTATAATTTTATTTAAAAAATTATAAAATATAAATAAATATAAGTTAAAATTAAGGACCAAAGTTGATTGCTAATTAAAGCATAAGCGGATAGAGACCAACTTTAGTCGCTAATTTGAGACCCAGTTATAAAATTTTAATAATTATATAATTATTTAAAAAATATGAAATATAAATAAATATAATTCAAAATTAGTGATCAATTTTGGTCGCTAATTAAAAGGTTAGCAGATAAAGACCAACTTTGGTCGCTAATATGAGATCCAATAATAAAATTTTAATAATTATATTATTATATTAAAAAATTTAAAAATATAAATAAATTTAGAGACCAACTTTGGTCGCTATTATGGGACCCGTTTAATAATTATATTTATTATTTTAAATACTATATAAAATATAAATAAATCTGATTTAAATTTAGCGACCATAGTTGGTCTCTAATTAATATTTATGTACAACTTGAGAACAAAGAAATAATATTTCTTCTAGAAAACTCTGAGATTCATAGGAAGGATGAGCCATGGAAGATATTCCAAAGTTATCTAATAAATGGATTATACTACCCGGGTGAGTCATACAAAACCCGTTCCTATTACGGAACTATTCCCACCAGTACCGGAAGTGCAGAATTTCAACATTTCTCGGGTTATAATACTAATGAGAATGTTTATAACTTCTCCAAGATAATTATTAAATAGATTATATCTGTTGAAGATTGGGAAATTTCCACAATGAAAGAGAGACAGATAAATCTTAATAAATCTCTCATGAATTATATATATATTGGGATTATATTCAGGCCTTTGATAGAGTCCTTTACTATAATAACAACAAGCATAAACACACCTGGTTTATAAAGGTCTGTGCAAAAACATTTGAAAACTCAATTCCTAATTGGTTCATAAATTGGTGGTTATATCAAGATCCCACGATAAAAATTCTTCCAGAACCTTTTCTCCAATTATATAGAGAATGGGCAAGGGTCTCTCCTAAATTGTATGATTTATATAATTCTGATCATATTTGTTACCTTGAAAAAATTGATCAAATTTATTTTATTATCGAATTCTCTATCCCTTGAATTCATAAATGGACACTAGAAATAGGGTTCACCAATGAACAGATACCATATTTTATATAGAACCTTTTATAATAATTTTTGGGACAAGATGATGAAAGTAAATCCAAAAACCCAAGTTTTACACAGACAAGAGCATCTGGATATCATTAAAGCAACTATCCAGAAATATTGTAATACTCCACAGAACAAATTGATAATAGATGATAAAATCGTAAAGCATGCGCCAAGGAGGATCACCATACAAGAAGGAGACAAAACAGATTTGATAAATCAATACCTAGAAGAGGTAAAGAAAAGCTTGCTAAAAATATTTCTCTATTGGATAAATCCGACACTTCAATGAAGAGTGAAACAAGCGGAGATATTGCTAGCATAGAAGACATCGAAGATGACTCTCAGCCAATAGAAGCTGAGAGAATTTTATTCCAAAAAGAAAAAGAAAAGGTGAAAGATTTTCTCCAACAATTAAAAGGAAAAGATCAACAGTGATGTCGCCAGGACCCACTCAACAGTAAAGCCGCCAGGACCACTCAACAGTAGATATACTGTATAAGGGACCCACATAGGGGACTCAGTAATAGAAGATACATTGTGTAAGGGACCTACATAAGGGACCCATATTACTGTGCATAGATTCCTTTTTTTCTTTATAAATAGAACGCCTCTTCATTCTGAAGAAGCATTAGGATTTTAGCCCATCTCTCTCTAGTCTCTCTCTAAGTCTCTCTCGTACATATCTCTCTTTTGTAATTATTTTAAAGATTAATACAAGTCCATCGGTTCGACTGAAAGGGCCGTTGGCCTAAAGGTAATTATTTCTTTTACTGTCTTTACTTTCTTCTCCTCTCTCTAAGCCGTGACGATGTCCGGCTGAGATAATTCATGTCTATGAAGGATTTTTAACTTCTTTTACTTATTAACTATGAAAGATCTATACTTATAAAAATGTAAAGAAATTATAAAGGTTTTTTGACTTGGTTCCGAGATGGTGGTACAAGAAGGTTCGATATTTTTTTATTGGATTTGCCTTTGTGGCTCTGTCTAAGGAGTTATGACATTCAGCCCACTTAGCTGTGTGCGTTAAGGGCATTTTAGTCATGGTCAGAACTGTTAGACACATGGGTTCAATAAGAATAAGTATTAAATCTTGACAGGCCCCTTGCTCGGGTAAAAGGTTACCATACAGTCATTAAAGATCTATAAAATTTTCCTATATTTCGACTATAAGTCCTTATATTATTAAATTAATAAAGGGGACAAAGTTGGTCTTTATAGTCAATATCCGGAATATTTGGTCCATTTAGCTTAGAGACCAAAGTTGGTCTTAGAGACCAACTTTGGTCCCTAAATAAACGGGACCATCAATATAGCTACCAGGCCATTTTGGTCGCTTTTGATCTCTATTTGGCCTAAAAGGGACCAAGTTTGGTCTCTTTTTGTGGACCATTTTTCCTGGATTTCTAGTAGTGAAAGACCAACTCATTTATTAATCCAGCTTATTTTGACCCCTACAAAATCAGTCCAACCCGTTCATTTGACATCCCTATACTACCTACTACATCCATTACTACTATGGACGAAGGTAGGAACTTAGTATTATTTTTTTGAGTTAATTAATTGTATGTATAGAGTTCAATTGAGGGTAATCTATGCCCTCAAAATATACAACATAGTCACCATCTTTACTACTTGATTTTATCATTATTTTAAAAAAAAAAATTAAGATCCTTTCACTATCTCCTTTAATGTCATATAAAACTCTTTTCATAAAACGTAAAGTATTTAGAAAAAAAAAAGGATTAATTTCCTTGTAAAATAATTAATCAACTAATTGAAATAAAATTTTTTAATTACATACATAGTAAGTTAAGAAATATAGCATGCATCTTTTTTGGATTGTGTTGTTAATTTGGTATAAACCTGTATGTACATATAAAAAATTGATTCTTGAATAAAAAGAACAGAAATTTTATTGAGATTTATTAGTTCGAAATAGGATTAAAATAAAATAAAATTACTAACCTTTTCTAAGGGGTAAACAATCTTTTTACATGCGGCACATTTATCTTTAGTACCAGAAAACAGAGCCGAAACTTTGCTAGGGCTTCTGTTCTGTAATAACAAAGGTATATATACAAGGTTAATTTAATTAATGAACAAGATTAGTCACATAAATATAATAGTGAGAAAAATGAGTAGAATTTGTCAAATAAATTTCATTTTGCCTGGATAATGTACAAACATTAAAGCGCATGGTACACGTAAAAATATTTTTAGCGCGTGTAAATATATGATACATACCAGTTCATTTAGCTTCCCCACTGCTCAAGAAATAATTAAAAAAAAAAATTAGGATAGGAATTAATGAATAAAAATTGTTGGTCTTTTTAAAATGCATTAATTAAAAAACTAACATGATGTAGAATGCTTCAACGAGGCGCCTCCTTTCTCCTTGAGGTTTTGTTCAAAATGAGGCTTGCAATATAAAACTCCATCAAGGGTTGAATAATTGCTCAACTGTAATCCCAAAAATTAAAATAAATGTATTATAAGAAGATTAAATTAAATGTTAAAATACTATTAGAAACTGTCGAAAGCAAAATTTCGATTCAATATAAAAGGTACACAGTATATTTTCCCCAAAAAATGATGTTGTTTTCCCGGTTCTTTGAGACAATTAAACTATCATCGCGTTGTTTTTTCACTTTGATAAGGTAGTACCTCAAATATCTTTTTTCTTTAGCTCATCATACGCTCTTGCACCAAAGATAGACGAGACTAAGCAGACTGTTGAAGATATGAGATGTAAAATCACATCAGTAGAGGCGTATTCCGCCTTAGAGAGAGTCTCTGAGCGAGCTATGGTGGACAAAGCGAAAGCCCCATGAATGCATGTTGACTTGTGTGATGTAAACATTTCTAAGAATCCGACTCCTCTAGATTAACCTAAGGATTCCTCTACAAGGTTTGTCCACGGAAGGTGAGTCAGGACCTAAGTTCATAAGTTCACATATCAAAGGCGTAATCAATAGACAACAACTAAATATTTCTCTATTACGCCGGAGGGACGGGGAGGGTAGGATTATTTACATTTCTCGTTCTTTATTAATCTCTATATCTTTATACCCTCTAGATTAACCGAAGGATTATTCCTTCACAAGGTTCGTCCACAGAAGGTGAGTCCGGGCCTAAGTTCATAAGTTCATATAGTAAAGGCGTAATCGACAGACAACAAGTAAATATTTCTCCATTACCCCTTCTTAGACCCGAGGGACGACGGGGGAGGCTAGAATTATTTACATTTCTCGTCCTTTATTGATTTATATATCCTTATATCCTCAAGATTAACCGAAGGGTTCCTTCATAAGGTTCATCCACATAGGGTTACTTTGGGCCTAAGTTCATAAGTTCATGTCAAAGGCGTTATCGATGGACAACAAATGTATATTTCTCTAATACCCCTTGTTAGCCTTGAGGGACGGCGGAGGCTAGGATTATTTACATTTCTCGTTCTTTATTATTCAATATATCTATTTGAGATATCAAAAAAGATATGATCAGTTAAATTATTTCAATTTGATAGAAGTACATGGTAATGCAATTAACCAAAGGATGTGGTTGTACTTGATGGGGTTGTTCCTCCCTTAACCAGATGTCTCGAGTTCGGACCCTAGATATGGAAAAATCCTTGGTAAGGAGCATTACCTCCGAATGGGGCCCTATCCGACGCGAATCTGGAATAGTCGCGCTCCAATGCGGGTTCCGAAACCGAATGAGAAATCAAAAGAAAATATACATAAGAGATTATACAAAAAAAATATCTTACTGCAAGCCTTCCATTGCAATGATTGCACCTAAAGCATGTATTATGATAAACAACACCATTTGTAGAGATCATTTCTGCAATATAAACAGTTTTTTCACAAGCTTTACATTTCTGTTGGCTTCCTGAAAATGCCATTTTCTTTTTTATTATTATTTCAAGTTTAACTGGGAATTGAGATTTGAAATCCTTTTCATTAAAAAGTCTATAGCAAGGATTTCAATCTCTAAATTCCAAAAATTATAACAATAGAAAAACTAAAAAAATTAGTCATATGGTTTGCTATTTCTTTCTACTTACCCCATAGAACAAGCGGAGAAGCAAATGCTTTGCTAACGCTGAGGGCACGTAATGAAAAAGTAGTTAATTCAGTTGGCAGCCAAAAATGAAATAGGAAAAATAAAAAATTTAGATCATTTCAAAGAAAATATAAAAAGATAATATAAGGGAATGAAAAAGGGTATGGAAAAGGAAACTTATTACTAATATTGACCGGAAATCAAAGTAAATGTTTACTCACTTAAATAGGAATGCAAATCACAGTTATAAAGCATTAACACATAAAAGAAAAATTATAAACACATAAACATTTAGCAAGTATATAAAACAAAAATCTCTGCATGGGCTGACAAAAGATTTTGGTTGATGTTTGGCACAATTCTTCTTAGTTTCAATTTGATTCCAAATTCGAAAATACACAAATATTAAGACACTCTTGCAAAAATGACCATATTTGCAAAAATGGCCCATATGATTCCTTAGCTTCATCATTAACTAGTGTCTCGGGTTTGAGACATTAGAAAAAGGAAAAAAAAATCTAGTTGGGAGCTCTTGCCCCCAGTAACATTCTTTAGGCAGTGGCAGATCTAAAATTTATAGGCCGTGGGTACTTTACTAGTTTTGATGTAAATTTACAGTGGTCAAACATGATCTTAGTAAGTGCTTATGGTCAATTATTTAACATTTTAAGTATTATCTATGAATATATAACACAACTTGGCCACCGCATACTTCAAAACGTAAATCTGCCACTGCCTTTATATGACATGAATCCGGATTAATCACGGCCTCAAAGCGGATATCGAAAACCAAGTGAGAAACAACAAAAAAGAAGATGAAAAATTGAACCAACTTCACAGAATGAGTTTTTGTTCATACCACATGATTGTTCTATCAAAAATATAAACAAGAACTTGCTCTATACACAAAAGGATCAACCATTAAGCAATTATAACCAACCAACTCAAAGAAATAAAACTAGAAATATCATTGGTAACAAATAAGGAAAACAAACGAACAGAATGCAGAGTCTGCATATGATTGTTTTTCAGATATTTGATAAAAAGAAATTAACGGCCAAAGCAGCCCAAGAACTTTTTGGGAATTCCAGTTTGATGAAATTTTGCAGCAGTTTCCTCTACTTTTAGAAAATCTTGGCTTCGATTTGCTTCAATGACTGTTCTCTTTTCTTCTGCTTCCCTGCGAATTATAGCCATCTTGTTCTTCATCTTCTCTGCATATTCTGCTTTCTTCCTCTCCAATTCTTCCTGTTCAGTAAGAGGTGTACATGAGAAGCATATATATGACAAGAATTCAGGGGTGGGCGGGTTGGGTCGATTTTGGACGGATCAAAATAAGTTGAGTCAATAAGTGGGCGAGTCACATTTCCCCGCCCATTTCTTCCTGCTCAGATCACATGTACATGAGAAAGCATATATATGCTAGAGACATAGTTAAGCTTCTTACAAGAGTTAAAAAAGAATTGAATATCCTTTTTCAGATGTAAGGAAAGCCTTAAAGTAAGGGAAAAATTGTCTCCACATGACCTATAAGTCACTTATTCCAGTTATGAAAATAGTCACTAATGCTTATCAATGGCGAAAGTAGGACTTCCACAAACGAGATTCAAAAAATAAAAAAGGTAAACATGCGAAGAAGTTATGGAATTCAACATCTAATATATAAACATGAAGAAACAAAATTTGACATTCTATACACAACGTGACTTCGGCGAAGAGGGTTTGGCTGAACCCCCTTTAGCCTACCTAGCTCCGAGCATTATGGTAAACTGTTTTCGTCATATTTCTTTGGGTGCTGTCCTTCCCTAAAGGCTAGATCTATGTGAATTCAGGATACTTTGTGTACCGATAGAAAAAAAAAAGTGGTGCATCCTAGGCTCAAAACGGAAACAGTAGGAAGTTGCATGCTTGGTCAGTAAAAAGTTGATACCATGGTTTAAAAAAAGAACTCAAAAAGTGACTGCAGTTAAATGATATGTACTATAAGTAAATCAAATTTTCACCTCAATTTGTTTCAGCTCAAATTCTATAGTTGCCTTCTTAGTGTTCTCCCAAGCTCCAACAGCAGACAACTTTTTAAATGCCCTGTTATTTGTTGAAAATGATGACTATTATTAACAATCCAAAACAAAAACCTTACATGAAAATTGATATCAACAGATAAATAGTGAAATATATATTGTAACATGACAACCCAGACGAATTCCACATCGACAAAATGCGAGAAAGAAGTTAAGTATATAAGTAAACAAACCTTAAGCTCTAGTAATGCATTTTAAAATCGTGCGGCCTAGGTTCAAAGCGGACAATATCACTAGTGGATGCACTGTTATATGTACATACATATATAGGAGTTGCAAATTCCTGTGGATTGTCATCCTTTACTCTAAATAAGCATTTCATTTAACATTGTCATATTTATGGAGTATCAATTTTTATTGTCTAAAACAATTTTCCCATGTCCTAGGTGAAACAAAATTGCAGAACCATAGACTAGTACAAGGATGCCAATAATTCCACGAAAGTAAGATGTAACAGCATTGAAGGCACATTTAGTCCTTTTTGTGTTCACCTAACAATTAAAAAATTACACTTATTTTCTCTTTCCTTCTTTAATTTTTTTTGGAAGATATTGATTGCCAAAATGAATGAATAAATAAATAAATAAATAAATACATGAATAAAAAGGAATAGAGTGGGAAAAGTCTAGGAGGGGAAAATCATATATACTTGTTATCAGCCTTTGCTTTTTCATTGTCTTCCCATGCCTTGATCAAAGCCAATCTTTTCTCTAATTCAACTTTTACAAGGGCAGCATCTGTAAAACCAAAATACCATAAAATTATAAAACCCAATAATCCTTTCAGCAGTAAAAAGGACAGCCCAGATCCATGAAGTATTTGATAGCCCACACCAATGCAAGCATTAGTGACTGCCGTGGCGGAGACAGAATTTCCGGGAAGGGGAAGTTAGTGGGAATTGAATTTATGACCTTATGAATATTTTGAATCCCCTTGACTACTAAACTACACTTTTAGATTGTGTTAAGGGGGTTAAAAATTTAATATATACAGGTAAAAAATAAATTTTGCCTTATATATACAGTGTAATTTTTCGACGAAGGGGATTCAGATGAACTCCTTCCGCCCCTGCCTCCGCCACTGAGTGGCTGCTTGTACGGCTTTAATCATTAAGCTATCGGTTATACAAAAATAACTTTTTTATTGTTTGGTTCAAGACTTCTATTTCGCAGTGAAATAGGAAAAAGTTACTATTTAATGGGGAATAGGAATATTAAAGTAAAAGATTTTGACGACGGCATTTAAAAATTATAAGGAAGCAAGAGATTCAATGAGTTAGATATGCATGACAAGGGAATAAGACGAGGATATAGGATTTTTATAATATGGGCGTACCGATGAAAAAACAAGAAAAAAATACTAAGGGGGAATCGATCCATATTCCTTAAGATAAATAATTTAACATTCAATATTCTTGGAGCATGAGAGCCAACCTACATTATTGAACAATTTTACGAAATATACACATCAAATATCTATTAGCAAAAAAATTATGGGTTTTACGTGCACCATAAAAACGGCTTAAATTCGCCCCTGATTAGGGTATAAAGAAAGGATTGAAAATCTTTATGTAGGAATAGAGCAAAAAATCCATTTTATGAGGGGAACAGAAACAAAATTTACAATATTAAGCCCTTTACACTACAGTTTTTCAAGTAATGGTACCTTTCAAGATTTCACTTCACTATCCTTATTTCTTTCTAAAAGCTTATTCTTAATACTACTACAACAACACAACAACCCAGTATAATCTATTTAGTGGTGTCTGAGAAGGGTAGTTTGTATACAGACCTTACCCCTACCCTGGGGTAAAGAGGCTGTTTCCAAATAGACCCCGGCATCGTTCCCTCCAATAACTTCCCACTTTGCTCTTGGGGAGACTCGAACTCACAACCTATCGGTTGGAAGTGGGGATTGCTTCCTCTTGTCTAAAAGCTTATTCTTAATAATTCCCTTATTTAGACTGTTTCCAAAATGTTCTCATTTTGGAAATAATTCTCAAAATACCCATAAATTATAAATGAAAAATAGCAAAGGCAAATTAATTAGTCAAACCCAAAAAGACAAAAAAAAAAATCAGCTGACAAATTTACCTCTGTCGTTGGAATTCCCTGTACTTTTCTGAATTCCAGAATCTGCAGCCTCTGTAAAAAAAACAAGATTTTAGTCAATCAACACTCCTTAAGTTAAAATTGCAAAAAAACAGTCCTCAAAAGTAAAACCAAGAAAACAAAAAAGAGAAATCTCTTATATGTAAATAAAAATAAAAGTCATGTTGTGCGCAAAATATTTCGTCTTCATGCAGGGTCCAGAGAAGAACCACATCCCAAGGAGGCATGAAATATGCAGCCTCCCTTATTCAAACATGGTTCCACGATTTGAACTCATGATCTATAAGTTACACATAGATAATTTTACCGTTGCTCAAATTTCCCTTCTAAAATTTCCTATATGTAAAAAAATATACGCGAAATATAACAAAGAAAAAGTATTTAAAAATGAATACTAGTATATACTTTCTGGAGCAGAAGGAGGAGGTTTAGAGGGAGAGATTTTCTCTTTATTATCCTCTATAAATGGAACAAGAGCAAGAGTATTTTCTTCAACTTTCTCTTTTGGCTCATTTTTGTTGTCATTTTCTTGAGTTTCTTTAGAACGTGGTGGAGAAACTACAAGAGTTGCTTCTTCTCCCATTGATTCTAAACTTATATGAAGATGTTATGCTGTGATTTTGATATAAATATACTAAGCTCAAACTGAATATTCAAGAAAATCAAAAGAGACAAATGAAAATAGAGAAAACAAAAGAAAGATAAAGGAAGTAGAAATAGATATAAAGGAAGCTGCCAAAAAAGGTTATAAAAAGATAATTACAGATAGGGAAGGATTATCTTTCTCTGATGTTAATAAGAATTCTTATGAAAGTTAAACTCTTTTTAAAAATTTAAATTAGATACACTAAGATATTTTTATATTATCTAATTACAAATTTAAAAGTTAGTTATCATCTTTATCAGTACATTAGTAAACTCTTTTTCAAAAGAACGGTTTGGGTATGTATCAACCTTAATTTGACTGTTACACAATGGTTCCAACTTAATCACATACGAATGTTAAATTACAATTTTTGTACACGGCACTCAACTCACAAGTCACAACCATTTTACGTCACACTAATGAGTAAATTAAAAAGAAAGGTAAGATAATTAACCCAAGTAGATGCCCAACTAATTTCGTCAATTAAAAATAGCTGGCAAATATATAATATATGTATAATTTATGTTTAGTATATACTTTCTCCGGTCCAAAATAAGTGATTTTTTTGCTTTTTTCTTGTGGTCCAAAATAAGTGATTTTTTCAAATTTCAAAAGTGCATTAATTATTTTTTCCTACATTGTCCTTGGAGTAAATAGTATTGAAATATGTGTTAGGAGTGTTTATGTGAGATAATAAAGGTTAATATGGTTATTTCTATTGCTAATTAATGCTAAAAGGTGAATTTTGTTATAAATAGAAGATTCTTACACTTCTATTTAAGGTGAATGTCTTTAATGTATTTAATTTGAGAGATTTTAGAGTCCTATTATTGGTAGCAAGATCTTCCTCCTCCCTATAAATAGAGGTGCTCTCTACCATTGTAAATCATCCCTTGATACTCCAATCAACTCAATAAGAAGAATTCTCTCTACTCTTCTCTCTATTGCTCTTGTTCTTACATTATTGTTCTTGTCTTTTACTTTATTTCATAACACGTTATCAGCACGAGTCTCTAACCAATTGAAATTTCGATTGTCTTAACTTTTGTTTGTGTAGGGTTTTGCTTCAAAGAAAGAAAGCAAAAGAAGAAAAAGAAAAAGAAAAAAAAAAGAGAGAGAAACGAAATCAGAAAACAAAGAAGAGTACTGGATAGCCAAAAGGAGAAAAGAAAGAAAAAACGTTGAAAAAAAAAAAGGAAAGAAAGGAAAGGAAGAAAAGGAAGAAAACATTGAAAATATATTTGGTATACCTTAAAGGTAAGTAATTTACTTTTCCTTTTCAAATTCTTGGAATTCTATAAATTTTATATACAAAGTTTGATTATAACTCTAATGGAGTTTGTGAGAAATTATAACCACACGAAGTGGTAAAATCTCTATGTCCTGCCATGATTAAATTCATGTATGATTGTGGACGTGACAAAGAATTCCGTCCCATTGAATTTGCTCCATTCCCTTTAGAGAATGTGGAAGCAGTATATGATAAGTCTGAAAGAAGACTAATTACCATGAAGGTATCAATGAATGTGGACGTGACAAAGAATTCCGTCCAATTGAATTTGCTCCATTCCCTTTAGAGAATGTGGTAGCAGCTTGTGTAAAGCACATGATTTTGATCCATTCCCTGAAGTGAATGTGATAATTGTAATAGAGCCCGTAAGTATGAACACGCTCTTGATGTAATTATGACAATATGAAAAGAAAGTTCGTTGCCCTTGAAATTTCGGGCAAGAACTATATGACATGGGTGTTGGATGTTGAAATCCACTTGGATGCTATGGGTCTCGGAGACGCCATTAAAGATAGAAATAGTGCATCCTCCCAAAACTATGCTAAGGCCTTGATTTCCTTGCGCCATCACCTTGATGAAGGTTTGAAACTTTGCTAAGGCCTTGATTTTCTTGCGCCATTACCTTAATGAAGGTTTGAAACTGTATGAAGGCCTTGATTTTCTTGCGCCATCACTTTGATGAAAGTTTGAAGATTGAATATCTCAACATCAAGGATTCACCCATCTTGTGGAAAGGCTTAAAGAAGAGAGATGACAACATGAAGTTGGTCACTCTGCCACAAGCACGATACGATAAGAATCCAAAAGCAAATAGTTTATAAACTATATATTATCGTTGCGGTAGAAACGGGCACTGGTCAAAGGATTGCCGTATGGTTGACCTTTATTAAGCATCTCGAAAGAGTAAACGCCCCATAACGAATTTTGTCTCTGACGACAACTTGAATGTGGCAGACTTCTTTGAGCAACCCGATGGGAAGATAGACCACCTAATCGATGATGGATCGGTGATGAAAGAAGATGGAGCTGTTTGATTTATTTGTATTAGTTAATGAATAAACTAATAGTCATTAGTGTTATCTCGTATTAGCTAGTTCATGATATGATGTTTGTATTAGTTCTCAATATGCTCAAATATCAATAATATCTTTACTTTCCAGTAGAGGTAATCGACTAACCTGAAAAACTAGTCAGTTATCTCATGTCGCATAAAACTGCATAACAATCGATTGTCTTTATAACGAATTTTTCAAAAAGTGATCAACAATCGATTGTCTATATTTGACAATCGATTGTCTTATCCAGTGAGGTCTGGAATTTTTCAAAAATCACCCACAATCGATTGTCTTTGTCTAACAATCGATTGTCTTGAAACAGTGAGATGGAATTTTTCAAAAATCATCCACAATCGATTGTCTTTGTCTAACAATCGATTGTCTTAAGACAGTGTGATCTGAAGTTTTTCAAAAATAACAAATAATCGATTGTGTGTGTTTAACAATCGATTGTCTATGTTCAAACAATCGATTGTGTGTGTTTAATAATCGATTGTCTTATGAAAAACGCTGAAAATTTTCAAACTGCAAAGTAATCAATTATGGATAACATATCTGATTTTGTTAGTCAACTGTTAGCAGCAGATTTTGAAAATATTATGTGACACAAACGAATTGAACTTGTTTATTCTTATGTTTGTGTATTCCTTTTGTATGCCAAACCATGGGAAGTAAATTGATTGAAGGCTCCGGAAGAGCAAATGTAACTCTGCCCAAAGGCATGACGTTAATCATTGAGAAATGTTCTCCTCCAAGTCTAAAAAGGAACTTGTTGAGTTTTGAGAATCTATCTTAGAGAATGCAATGTTCTCCTCCAAGTCTAAAAGGAACTTGTTGAGTTTTAAAGATATCATTCAAAATGGATATCATATTGAGACAATAGATGAGAATAATCTTGAATTCTTCATGAAAACGAGGCTGCCCATTTCGATTTGGGTTCACGCCATTTTGCATGCAGCAATACTAGTTTGTCGGCTGCCCGCTTCGGCTTGGGGTCACGCCATTTCGCATAAAGCAATGCTAATTTGTCGGCTGCCCGCTTCGGCTTGGGGTCACGCCATTTTGCATGAAGCAATGCTAGTTCGTCGGCTGCCCACTTCGGTTTGGGGTCACGCCATGTTGCATGCAGCAATGCTAGTTCGTCTCTGACTGACGAATTGACACAAATATTCCCCATTGCAATTGGTTTTGGATCATGAACCCAATATATCCCATTTAAGAAGCTTTGGATGCGCAGTATATGTGCCTGTAGCACCGCCATCCCGCACCAAAATGGGTTTGCAAAGGAGGTTAGGAATATATGTTGAGTTTGACGCGTCCTCCATTATTCGCTACCTCGAAACATTGACAGGAGATTTGTTCACTGCACTATTTGCAGACTGTCAATTTGATGAGACACTTTTCCCAAAATTAGGGGGAGAAGTTGGTGAAACCAAACAGGAAATTTTGTGGAAAAATGCATCATTATCTCATCTTGATCCACATACCTCTATTTGAAAGAAAGAGGCACAAAAGATTATCCATTTGCAAAGAATAGCAAATCAAATGCCTGAAGCATTTATAGATTTGAAAAGGATAACAAAATCACATATCCTCGAAGTGAATGTGATTCACAAATACATATTCAATGTTGGAAGAATATGAACATGAAATTGGTATTGAATATACCACACTCACTCCTAGAAGGAGGCTTGAGATGATACCACCCTCACCCCTAGAAGGAGGTTTGAGATGATATATGGCATGAATGATCGTTGGTCGCGTACCTATTGTACGCCAAAGTATTTTGGAAATATGACCATTAAAGGACAACGATAATGCAAGAAACATATCTTGCATATAAGTTTGACATGACCATAATGGTATAACTTTCTCTTTAAGAAAGATATTCACCACACGGATGTTGATGAACCTGTGGTAGTACAAAGTTAATTGAGAGCTCTCGAAGAGCCAATTATTACTATGTTGGAGAAACACAATTGAGTATTGTGCTGTAGTAAGTCTCAAAGAAACTTATTCAGTTTCCAAAGTACACGCGAAAGCGATTGATTATATTGAGACTATAAATAAAGGAAGGCTTTGATTCTCCTATTACTACAACTTGTAGCGGGGTAATTTGTATATGAAAAGCTACCCGCTTTGTTCTCCAGTTTGTACTACACAAACGAAAGAATGCCACAATAAAGTGGATATCTATTGGTATAAAACCCATGTCATAATAAACCCGAAGTTTATTGATAAGTGCACATGTCATGGTGTAAATTTGAAGTTTACCAATATTGATAATTTATTCAGTTGACATTCGTGTTAGCCATCTCATTTGAAGTATGATGTGCAAATTCACATAGGTGAATATCAAAGAACTAGAAGTTCTTGTTCTCAGTAATGAACTGACCAACTAAAGAGTTCGGGTTGAAGCCCCTTGATTCTGGAAATATCAAAGGTGAATATGGGCCCATTCACCTGCCATGTATACCAAATATGATGCATCTATGGAATGGTTACATGCGCAATTGTTATTGACCCGCAGCCTGGCCGGTGCTTGCGGGGTAAATCGCTCAGTAATCTAACTTCGAGCATAGTTTCCAGATTCTCTACTCAAGACAGTTCATCTTGATAAGTTGGTTTATATCAAAGTTGGTTTAGCAAGATAATTATTGAGTGCTTCCACTTAATAGCTAAACTGTTCCTTATGAGAACGAAGTTGTATATATCAGTTTGATATAAGTTGTATACGAGAGTATATTCTCCCCTCACAAGTGGTTCAGGGTCAGGAACCAAATAATTTCATCTTATTATTAAGGTGCTGTGTATATTGACATAATGCACAAAGATGATTTTCCAAAGTTGAGGAAACATGTTAGTTTTACTAACATGAGGGGAAGACATGATAAACACTTGAGAAAGTGTTACATGGGATGAATTTTCATTTGTATATGTATATCCCCGAATATCATGATATGAACCTGTAGTTCATAAAAAGGGAAATGCAATTGCAACATATTGCAAAGCATGCTATACGCATTTGCTGACTCAAAGAAAGTAACTAAATGGAAGAGATACAATTCAAGAAGAATTGATTCCATATGAAAGACATGTAGCTTTGAACCTATAGTTCATATGCTTGAAAGTATAAAGGCAAAGGTATGTATAGTCAATTTTCGATACCTTATTTGTTTAGCATGACATGAAACTTTGATATGCAGCTAAAGTCTATTATGTGACTTACATGACTTAACTTGAAAGATTTAAGTTGCTTGAAGCATATGCAATTCTTGGTCCTGAAGTACCACATCCTAAGTACAATTTGTGTACATATGAATCTTGCCATAACTATAAGCATGATGGATTTGAGAATGCATCTATGGAGATATTGAAGAGCTATTCCACGACATTATATGAAGATGTTTATATCCATCAAGAGTGATGATTTCAAGGTGCGGAATATTTATTCAAGTCAATATGGTTGATTTGTCAAACGTCTACCAAAGATCGTTTTGAAGATGATGCACAAGATTGGAATGCAAATGCTCAAGGATATAAATCGATGTACTCATTAGGGGGAGTCAATGCGCGTTGCACTCTTTTTCCCTTACAAGGTTTTGTCCCACTGGGTTTTCCTTGCAAGGTTTTTAACGAGGCAACCAATAGGCGCATATTCAAACATGTGTACTCTTTTTCCTTACTTTAATTTTTCCCATTGGGTTTTGGTTTTAAGGTTTTATGAGGCACATCATTGAATAGACATTCAAGGGGGAGTGTTATAAATAGAAGATTCTTACACTTCTATTTAAGGTGAATGTCTTTAATGTATTTAATTAGAGAGATTTTAGAGTCCTATTATTGGTAGCAAGATCTTCCTCCTCCCTATAAATAGAGGTGCTCTCTACCATTGTAAATCATCCCTTGATACTCCAATCAACTCAATAAGAAGAATTCTCTCTACTCTTCTCTCTATTGCTCTTGTTCTTACATTATTGTTCTTGTCTTTTACTTTATTTCATAACAAATTTCTTAATCTATGTAAACACATTAAAAAATCACTTATTTTGGACCGGAAGGAGTATATAACTATGTATAATTAACGTACAATTTATGTACTTCAGCTACAAAAAGTAAATAATAAATCTGACCGGTTACTTATGTAACAATCTTTTTTTTTCTATCTGTCTAATTTTTTGTGGATAGAACTATCTAATAATTGTGCATAGGGGTGTACAAAGGAAACCGACAAACCGCACCAACCCGATAATCCGAGTCAAACCGAGCAAAAGCCCGATTATGGTTTTGTTTGACTTGGTTTGGTGTTGGAAACAAAAACCCGACCATAATTGGTTTGGTTTGGTTTAAACTAAAGAAAGTCAAACCGAAACCAAACCAACCCGACATTAGATATATAAATTTTTTTGATATATTTAATATATAAATATACTTATTGTAATGTAATTTATAAATATTTCGTAAAAAATTTCATAATTTTATCTTTTAAGGTATTATTTCAAGGTTGGTAGAACTTTTGAATGGTCCAATAAGTTTTATAGCCATTAATTTAGTAAATTAAATAAGGCTAACAATCAATACTAATGCTAACAAAAGACAGTCAATTCAATATTACGAACGTGAAAGTATTGGATATCTATTTTTGTTTTGCAATAATTTAGATAAAGATGCATAACCTATTTTTATTTTGCTTTAGCTTTTAGTCATGTAATTAATACTTCTTTATTAATTTACTTATTTTAGCATGACTTAGTACTTTTAAATTATGTTTATTTTTATTATGACTTTTTAATTTAAAAATATTTATATTACATAATTTTATTATCTTTATTGTTGAATATTTTAGGATAATGTGATGACACATTTCATATTTTGTATCATTTTTTTGAAAAATACTTTATATAGTTGTCTCTTACTAGGATTAAAGAAATATTTTAACCATACGTTATATGTTTTTTTCTATGAAGATTTTACCGGAAAAAATTCGAAAAAACCCGAATAACCCGAAAACCCCAGAAAACCCGAGAAAAACCGATATTGAAAAACCTGAGTTTAATTGGTTTGGTTTGGTCTTTAGATTTAATAACATGTAAAGATTAACGATTTCCATGGATGAACGACATTAGTTTCAGATGATAGAGAGAGAAGGAGGAAGAACTTTTATTATTGTATTGAGAAAATGAGACTGAGTCTCTGTAACTGTACATGCAGGAAGCTTCCGGAAAGTCTATATGTAAACATATCTACTATATTATTTTCTGTACAATGTATTGGGCCATTGGGCCATAATTAAATAAAGCTACAACTTGGGCTTGGCTTGGGCTGCATTGCTGCTGCTCTGTTGTTGTTTCTATTTTACTGAATTGGGCTGCAGATGTGGCCCAATAACTCCAACACCCCCTGCAGGTTGGAGGGTGACTGAACTCCCAACTTGAGCATGATAGAATGATGCAAAAGACCAGTAAGGGGTTTGGTAAAGATATTCGCAAGCTGAGAGGTAGTAGGGACATGGTGCAATGCAATAAGGCCTTCATGAAGCTTGCCTCTGATGAAATGACAATCCACTTCAATATGTTTGGTCCGCTCATAAAATACTGGATTCTTTCAATGTGAAGTGCTGCTTGATTATCACAAAAGACTGGGACAGGTGTGGTAATAGGAACCCTAAAATCAGACAACAATCGAATGAGCCAGGTGAGCTCACCAACAACCTTGCTGATGGCTCTATACTCAGCCTCATCAGAAGACAGAGATACCACATGTTGTTTCTTAGCCTTCCAACCAATAAGAGAACCACCTAACAGAACACAAAAACCAGAGACAGACCTCCTGGTGTCTGGGCAAGAAGCCCAGTCGCTATCACAATAAGCAGATAAGAAGAGGTCAGGTGTGTTGCTGAGAAAAATGCCAAGCTCAGAGGTGCCTCTAAGATATCTCAGGGTATGCAAAGCTGCATGCATGTGAGAGGAGGTAGGCTTCTGAAGATATTGACTCAAATGTTGTACAGCAAAGGCCAAGTCAGGTCTAGTTTGGGTGAGAAAATTGAGTTTCCCCACTAAGCACCTATAGGATTCAGGAGAGGGAAGAGGATCCCCCATATCTAGTTTGAGTTTAACAGAGAGGTCAAGAGGGCAAGTAACAAGAGAAACATCCTCACAGTGATAGGTTTTGAGCAGGTCAGTGATAAACTTCTTTTGGTGGAGAAGAAGCCCAGTAGGAAGATAACTGACCTCAATTCCCAGAAAATAGTTGAGCACCCCCAAGTCCTTGATTTTAAACTCATGATCCAGAAAGCTTTTCAAGGCAGTGATCTCCTCCAAATCATTACCAGTGAGAATAATGTCATCAACATATACAGCCAACAAGACAATAGAAGAGCCAGATTTCTTAAGGAAAAGAGAATAGTCATTGAGAGAAGAAGAAAAACCCTTAGAACATAAAGCCTGGGACAGCTTGGCATACCATTGCCTAGAAGCTTGCCTTAAACCATACAAAGATTTCTGAAGTAGACAAACCAAAGTAGAAAAAGAGGTAGCATAGGTAACTTCCAGACCAGGAGGCAATTTCATATAAACTTCCTCAGCTAAGTCACCATGTAGGAAGGCATTGACATCAAGTTGAAAAAGGGACCAATGCTGTTTGACAGCCACAGCAATGAGGGATTTAATAGTTGAAAACTTGACAACAGGAGAGAAGGTCTCAGTAAAGTCTACACCCTCAACCTGGGTGTCACTCCTAACAACCAGTCTAGCCTTATGCCTCTCCACAGACCCATCAGCCTTATATTTTATTTATAAACCCATTTGCAACCAATAGGTTTCTTGCCAGGGGGGAGGGGAACTAGTGACCAGGTATGATTGGCCTCCAAAGCTGCAAATTCCTTGGACATTGCCTCATGCCATGCAGGAATAGAGGTAGCCTGCATTTAAGAGGTAGGCTCAGCCTCTGTAATGCTAACTAAACTGTGAAGACAAGTGGAAGAAGAACTGGGGCCAGATATAGATGGAGGTAGATTGCAGACATACTGCTGCAGGTGAGCAGGAAGGACATGTGCCCTAGTGGATCTTCTGGGAGCAGAGGATGCAGGCACTGATAGATTCTGTGATGGGGAAGAAGAAGGGGAATGAGAGGCAAGAGGTTACTGGGTGGTAGATGAGGAAGGATTGTGTAGAAATTCATCAACTGGAGGAACCCAGGCAGAAAAAGGATTAAGAGGAGGAAAAGAACCATGGGAAAAGTTCCCTGGAGAAGCAAAAGGAAAGACATCCTCATGAAAAATTACATCCTGGAGATCAGAGTAAGTTTAGACTTCAAGTTATACAGCTTGTAACCCTTTTTACCCAATGGATATCCCAGAAAAATGCAGGGATCAGCTCTAGGTTGAAATTTGTCTCTATTCTGTTTAGGGACTGAGGCAAAACAGAGGCAACCAAAAGTTTTAAGATGGTTATAGGATGGAATCTGTCCAAACAGTAACTCAAAGGAGGATTTATTGTGAAGAAGTTTGGAAGGAAAAATGTTAATGAGGTAGGTTGCAGTAAGAATCACCCCAGAATCTAATAGGTAGCTGTGAATGGAATAGTAGAGCCCTTGAGGTATCTAGCAGGTATCTATGCTTTCTCTCAACTACAACATTTTGTTGTGGTGTGTGAGAGCAGGAAGTTTGATGCAGTATGCCATTTTCAGCAAAGAAATTGCTGCCACAGCTACTAGAGCCAAGTTCAAAGGCATTATCACTCCTAATGGTTTGTACCACAGACCGGAATTGAGTTTTAATCATGGCAATGAAGGCTTTGATAAGGGGAAAGGCATTGCTCTTGGACCCCATAAGGTGGGTCCAAGTAGCTCTGGTAAAATCATCAACAATTATGAGAAAGTATCTACAACCATTATGAGAAGGAGTGGCATAGGGACCCCATGTATCAACATGGATGAGTTGAAAGGCATGTGTTGTTCTAATGGAACTGTCAGGAAAGGGTAGTCTAGATTGCTTGGCCAAAAGACATATAGTACAAAGGAAAGGATGCTTTGTTGAATGTACATGGTATAGAAGGCATGTCTTTCATTCTAACAAAAGGCATGTGCCCTAGTCTATTGTGCCATAAAATCTCCATTTTATTAGATTCAGAATGGTATGTACAATGAGAGGAAGAAGCAGAATCAACAGTTAATGGAGAATGGTATTTACAATGATCAAGAGATTGAAGAGAAGAAGATTGCACAAGGTTGTAGAGACCATCATCCAATTTACCAGTCTCCAGTGGCCTCTTCAGAGAAGGGGCCTGTATTAAACAAGAGAATTTAGTAAATAGGACAATAGAATTTAACTGGCACAAGTTTAGACACATAGATTAGATTGTAGTGAAAGCTGGGAATATAAAGAACATGATGTAGAGTGAAACCAAGGAATTGTACTGATCTAGTGCATGTTACCTTAACCTTATAACCATTGGTCAAGGTAACTAGATATGGTATAACTAAAGGCTTAATGTCAAACAGAAGGTATTTATTAGAGGTCATGTGATCAGTGGCACCAGAGTCTATAATCCAAATGCAGTCACTTATTTTAGTTAGCATGCAAGCCCCATAGGATACATTCTTTAAGTGATTGGTTGGAGAAAAATTACCAGCAAAGTTGGCTGATGCCATAAGACTGGACTGCTGCTGAGACTCTGAAATTTGTGTCTGTTGGAGCAACAACATATGCTGTGAGTATTGATCTTTGGTTAAACCAGGTATGAGAGACTCTGATTCAGAAGCCCCCTGAGCATTGGCAGTACTGTTCTGAGTTTCAGCAGAGTTTAGACACCCCTGTACTTCAACATGTGCTGCACTCCTCCTTCCTTTTGTGAATTTGAAGTCTGATGGAACACCTTTTGTGAATTTGAAGTCTGATGGAAATCCGTGAAGTTTGTAACACTTGTCAATGAGGTGTCCAGGTTTCTTACAATACCTATACACTAAGTTTGCCCTGTTGAGGTCAAAATTGAGTCTCTAACTGAATTGCTTAGGGTACCCAGCTGTGGGAGGATATTTTGTGTTGTTTCTTAAGTGAGGATTGAAAGCACTCGAATCATGACGAAATTGGAAAGGTGATGAAACTTTTCTTTGTCTCTCATCTTGGAGTAAAATGTTGTATGCACAATCCAGAGTTGGTGGAGGCTGTAAGATAAGAATGTTGCTCCTGACTCCCACATAGATGTCATTGATCCCCATGAGAAACTGATGCAATTTGTTTTCATCATCCTCCCTTTGAAGCTCGGATCTGGCATTGCATGTGCAAGTGTTACCACGGGATGCACGCATGAAACCCAGCTCATCCCACAGTTTCTTCAACTTGTTGAAATACGATGCTATATCCAAAGACTCCTGATTAGTTGATGCCAATTCATGCTTAATCTCTAATATCCTAGTGCCATTGACAGTCTCATATCGACTATTAAGCTGATTCCATATGCTTTGAGCAGTGTCAGAATACTGAACACTCTCAGCTATTTCTGGCGCAAGGGAATTAGTAAGCCAAGAGATAACCATATTGTTGCACCTATCCCATTGCCTAGACTGAGGAGAATTATCTGGAGGTTTGGGAATCGTTTCGTCAATGAAACCTATTTTATTCCTAGCGGATAGCGAGACGATTATGTTATGTCTCCACCCCCAAAACCAATCCCTGAAAAGGGATTGCTTACCAAAGAGATTCTCGGAACATAAGAAGACAAGAGAAACAAAGGGCTCGAAGGGTCAATTACAAAATTATCAGTCCTAGACTCAGAGGTATCACCAACATTAACCATTTTTGACTGAGAAACGGTTTTGGGCTTGAAATTTGTAAGATAAAAAAACCCTAGATGCTCCTAGGTATACAAAAACTTCAGGAATCGACTGACTCCTATGTTTGAACTGACGAGAGGAAGTATGAAACTCAGAAAACTCAAAAAAAATCAACAATCACTGAAGAATATCCAGAGAAAACAGAGAAAAAGAGAAAAACCTAGATTTGTCAGAGAACACAGAAACTTTGACAAAAAACGGTGAGGGTAACATCGCGACGAAGTCCGTGACGAGCGGAATAAGAATCCCTGCTCTGATACCATGTAAAGATTAACGATTTCCACGGATGAACGATATTAGTTTCAGATGATAGAGAGAGAAGGAGGAAGAACTTTTCATTATTGTATTGAGAAAATGAGACTGAGTCTCTGTAACTGTACATGCAGGAAGCTTCCGGAAAGTTTATATGTAAAAATATCTACTATATTATTTTCTGTACAATGTATTGGGCCATTAGGCCAGAATTAAATAAAGCTACAACTTGGGCTTGGCATGGGCTGCATTGTTGCTGCTCTGTTGCTGTTTCTGTTTCACTGAATTGGGCTGCAGATATTTCCATGGATGAACGACATTAGTTTCAGATGATAGAGAGAGAAGGAGGAAGAACTTTTCATTATTGTATTGAGAAAATGAGACTGAGTCTCTGTAACTGTACATGCAGGAAGCTTCCAGAAAGTCTATATGTAAAAATATCTACTATATTATTTTCTGTACAATGTATTGGGCCATTTGGCCAGAATTAAATAAAGCTACAACTTGGGCTTGGCTTGGGCTGCATTGCTGCTGCTCTTTTGCTGTTTCCGTTTCACTGAATTGGGCTGCAGATGTGGCCCAATAACTCCAACATAACCCGACACAATTGATTTGGTTTGGTACTTGTAAAATTCGAACCAACCCGGCCTATGTACACTCCTTGTGCTGATAGGAGGTAAGAGATACCGTGTGAAATTAATGAAAATAAGCATATCACGGTTATAAAAAATATATAAATTAAAAAGGACATGACAATTGTTCTCAAGAAGATCGTTGATTGAAGAAATTATTATCTTTTCTCCAATAATGCATAGTTAATTAGCTGGTATTAGTCATCAACTAGATTTTTCAGGTAATGAAGAAATAAGTAGGAGTAATTAATTAGTAGTAAAAGTTAGTAGTAATGCTAACGATTTTCTGTCATTTGCTTTCCTTGTTTTGCCAATTGTAAAGCATCAGTGCATACGATTTCTTGATTCCTGACACATAAGGCAATCGTGCTTTATCATCTAAAGTTAACAAGTAATTAATCTTTAATTAATTCTTTGGGATTATATTATATTTATATTTAAGATTGAGTAGTTCAACCGTTACGAGTACTATTTATACAACACTGACACATTTGCGAAAGTTGGTATTCTATAGCTTAATACGCAAAAAGATAACGCCAACACACTAATTGATGACGAATGAAATAACCTCATTAGCAAAAATTTAGGTGGTGTTTAGATATGATTTTGGTTCTTTTTTTAGAAATGATCATTTTAGAAAAAGAAAAAGAAAAATTTATAGTTAAATTGATGTCAAAAAATTCTTCTGTAACGCATGTATTTCATATACATATACATGGATATATATGTTATACAAAATCGATACAAATATGATACACAGTGTAATACACGTATCATTTTTTTCATATTCAGTTTTTACTTCGAATTTTCAATTCAAACCACCTCAAAACTTCATCAAATCATCCCAAAACTGAGATTCAAGCTCCTTAAGATATACTCAATCTATTCTAATAGCACCCACTCAAAAGAAAGTAAAAATTTGATATTTTTTTGCTACAAATAGCTAATCGGCTATTTTGACTAATATTAGTAATATTTTATCAATTAGCCAATTTTTATAATGAGCTACTTCTAAATGAACATAGCTGATAAGTTCTCTAAAAACCAAACCAATCACAACTTTATATAGTTAAACAATCCCAACAAAATGATACTTGTTATAAATAGAACTCTATTTAAGGTGAATGTCAATATTTAGAGAGATTCTAGGGTTTACTACTTGGTGGCTAAGTCACCACCTCCCTATAAATATAGGGGTTCTATTCCATTGTAAACCATCCCAAAGTATCAATAAGAATACTCCTCTCTCTACTTTTCTCTCTATTGTTCTTGTTCTTGTATTATTGTTCTTGTTCTTATATTATTTCATAACACGTTATCAGCACGAGTCTCTAACCAATTGAAATTTTCGATTGTCTTAACTTTTGTTTGTGTAGGGTTTCACATGAGGTTCTGCCGCAACCAAATCCCAAAATCTTCTATACGAAAAATAAAAGAAAAACGTTGAGGAGAAAACAAGAAGAGAAAACATTGAAAATATAATTGGTATACCTTAAAGGTAAGTAATTTACTTTTCCCTTTCAAATTCTTGAAATTCTACGATTTGATTTTATATACAAACAAAGACAACAAAGTTTGATTATAACTCTAATGGAGTTTGTAAGAAATTATAACCACGTGAAGTGGTAAAATCTCTATATCCTGCCATGATTAAATTCATGTATGATTGTGGGCAAAGAATTGAAAATCCGTCCCATTGAATTTGCACCATTCCCTTTAGAGAATGTGGAAGCAGTATATGATAAGTCTGAAAGAAGACAAAATTATTACCATGAAGGTATCAATGAATGTGGACGTGGCAAAGAATTCCGTCCAATTGAATTTGCTCCATTCCCTTTAGAGAATGTTGTAGCAGTATGTGATAAGTCTGAAAGAAGACAAAATTATTACCGTAAAGGTATCAATGGATGTGGACGTGGCAATAGACGAAATTATAATCGTCATTATTGTGATAATGAGAATAATAAAGATTCTCAAAATAATCTTTCACTTTCTGAAAGTAATATTTGACATGAGATTGTGTAAAGCACATGATTATGATCCACTCCCTGAAGTGAATGTGATAATTGTAATAGAGCCCGTAAGTATGAACACGCTCTTGATGTAATTTTGTTTTATGTCTGACATTATGAAAAGAAAGTTCGTTGCCCTTGAAATTTCGGGCAAGAACTATATGACATGGGTGTTGAATGCTGGAATCCATTTGGATGCAATGGGTCCCGGAGACGCCATTAAAGACAGAAATAATGCATCCACCCAAGACTATGCTAAGGCCTCGTTTTTCTTGCGCCATCACCTTAATGAAGGTTTGAAACTGTGCCAATGGCCTTGATTCTCTTGCACCATCACCTTGATGAAAGAAGATAGAGTTGTTTGATTTTATTTCACTTATTTGTAATAGTTAGTGAATAAACTAATAGTCATTACTATCAGCTCGTATTAGTTAGTTTATGATATAATGTTAGTATTAGTTCTTTAAAATGTTTCAATATACTCAGATTTCAATAATATTTTTATTTTCCAGTAAAGGTAATCGACTAACCTAACAGTTAGTCGATTATCTAATATTTCGCATTAAAACTGCAAAACAATCGATTGTCAATGTTCAACAATCGATTGTCAATGTTCAACAATCGATTGTCTATGTTTAACAATCGATTGTCGTAAGACAGTGATCTGAAATTTTTCAAAATAGTCAATAATCGATTGTCTATGTTTAACAATCGATTGTCTTAAGACAGTGATCTGGAATTTTTTAAAATAGCAAATAATCGATTGTGTGTGTTTAACAATCGATTGTCAATGTTCAACAATCGATTGTCTATGTTTAACAATCGAATTTCGTAAGACAGTGATCTGAAAGTTTTTCAAAATAGTCAACAATCGATTGTCTATGTTTAACAATCGATTGTCTTAAGACAGTGTGATCTGGAATTTTTCAAAATAGCAAATAATCGATTGTGTGTTTTTAACAATCGATTGTCAATGTTCAACAATCGATTGTGTGTGTTTAACAATCGATTGTTTTAAGAAAATGCTTAAACTGAAATTTTCAAACTGCAAAGTAATCGATTATGGAAAACATATAATCGACTATCTGATTTAGTTAGTCGAATAACCTCAGCAGATTTCGAAAATATTGTTTAAGTATGAAAGAAACGGACTGAATTTGTTTATTCTCATGTTCGTATATTTTCTTTTGTATGGTAAACTATGGGAATTAAATTGATTGAAGGCTCCTGAAGAGAAACTATAACTCTGCCTAAAGGAACGATATTTTAGAGAATGCAATGTTCTCCTCCAAGTCTAAGAAGAACTTGTTGAGTTTTAATGATATCAGTCAAAATGTTCTCCTCCAAGTCTAAAAGGAACTTGTTGAGTTTTAAAGATATCATTCAAAATGGATATCAGATTGAGACAATACATGAGTATAATCTTGAATACCTCATTTACTCATGAAAACGAGGCTACCCACTTCGGCTTGGGGTCACGCCATTTTGCATGCAGCAATGCTAGTTCGTCTCTGACTGACGAATTGACACAAATATTCCCCGTTGCAATTGGTTTTGGGTCATGAACCTAATATATCCCATTTAAGAATCTTTGGATGTGCAGTATATGTGCCTATAGCACCGCCGTCCCGCACCAAAATGGGTTCGCAAAGAAGGTTAGGAATATATGTTGAGTTTGAATCGCCCTCCATTAATTCGCTACCTCGAAACATTGACAGGAGATTTGCACGATTTGCAGACTGTCAATTTGATAAGACACTTTTCCCAAAATTAGGGGGAGAAGTTGGTGAAACCAAACGGGAAATTTTGTGGAAAAATGCATCACTATCTCATCTTGATCCACATACCTCTATTTGTGAAAGAGAGATACAAAAGATTATCCATTTGCAAAGAATAGCAAATCAAATGCCTGACGCATTTACGGACTTGAAAAGGATAACGAAATCCCACATCCCCGCGGAAAATGTCCCAATCCGTATTGATGTCCCTGTTGGACAATCATCTAGTGTCATATCCAATGAGTCAAATGCACACCTGAAGCGTGGCAGACCATTAGGTTCCAAAGATCAAAATCCTAGAAAGAGGAAAGCAAATGATCAAAATGACATTACGAAAGAATCTCATGAGGAAATTCATGATTTAACAAATTCTGAGATTCATGAAGAATCCAGTGAGCCCGAGGCTCTGGAAAATACGGAACTATCCATAAATCCAATCAATATTGAGGAAAATATTAATCGAGTGGATATAGTGGTGGATAATGTCTTTGCTTATAATGTCGCATCTAGCATTATGCAAGAATGTGAGGATCTCGAACCTCAATCTGTTGAAGAATGTTGAAAAAGACATGATTGGCCAAAATGGCAAGAAGCAATTCAATCAGAATTGAATTCGCTGGCAAAACGTGAAGTTTTTGGCCCTATAGTTGAAACACCTAATGGTGTTAAGCCTGTTGGCTATATATATGGCATGAATGATCGTTGGTCACGTACCTATTGTACGCCAAAGTATTTTGGAAATATGACTATTAAAGGACAACGATAATGCAAGAAACATATCTTGCATATAAGTTTGACATGACCATAATGGTATTTCTCTTTAAGAAAGATATTCACCACATGGATGTTGATGAATCTGTGGTAGTACAAAATTAATTGAGAGCTCTAGAAGAGCCAATTATTACTATGTTGGAGAAACACAATTGAGTATTGTGCTGTAGTAAGTCTCAAAGAAACTTATTCAGTTTCCAAAGTACACGCGAAAGCGATTGATTATATTGAGACTATAAATAAAGGAAGGATTTGATATCTCCTATTACTACAACTTGTAGCGGGGTAATTTGTATATGAAAAGCTACCCGTTTTGTTCTCCAGTTTGTACTACACAAACGAAAGAATGCCACAATAAAGTGGATATCTATTGGTATAAAAACCCATGTCATAATAAACCTGAAGTTTATTGATAAGTGCACATGTCATGGTGTAAATTTGAAGTTTACCAATATTGATAATTTATTCAGTTGGCATTCGTGTTAGCCATCTCATTTTAAGTATGATGTGCAAATTCACATAGGTGAATATTAAAGAACTAGAAAGTTCTTTACGAATTCTCTTGTATCACTTGTTCTCATTAATGAACTAACCAACTAAAGAGTTCGGGTTGAAGCCCATAAATTCTGGAAATATCAAAGGTGAATATGGGCCCATTCACCTGCCATGTATACCACATATGATGCATCTATGAAATGGTTACATGCGCAATTGTCATTAACCCGCAGCCTGGCCGGTGATTGCGAGGTAAATTGCTCAGTAATCTAACTTCGAGCATAATTTCCAGATTCTCTACTCTAGATAGTTCATCTTGATAAGTTGGTTTATATCAAAGTTGGTTTAGCAAGATAATTATTGAGTGCTTCCACTTAATAGCTAAACTGTTTCTTATGAGAACAAAGTTATATATATAAGTTTGATATACGTTGTATACGAGAGTATATTCTCCCCTCACATGTGGTTCAGGGTCAGGAACCAAATAATTTCATCTTATTATCAATGTGCTGTGTATATTGACATAATAATACACAAAGAAGATTTCCCAAAGTTGAGGAAACAAGTTAGCTTTACTAACATGAGGGGGAGACATGATAAACACTTGAGAAAATGTTACATGGGATGGATTATCATTTGTATATGTAAATCCCCGAATATCATGAACCTGAAGTTCATAAAAGGGATAATTCAATTGCAACATATTGCAAAGCATGCTATACTCATTTGCTGACCCAAAGAATGTAACTATATTCTCACTACAAATGCTCATATTAAGTCCCTGAAGGACAAAGTCTTGGATACGCTTGAAGCATATAGACAAATACTTGATTCCATGTGAAAGACATGTAGATTTGAACATGTAGTTCAAATACTTGAGAGTATAAAAGTCAAAGGTATGTATAATCAGTTTTCGATATCTTATTTGTTTAGCATGACGTGAAAACTTGACATGCATCTAAAGACTATTATGTGACTTACATGACTTAACTTGAAAGATTTAAGTTGCTTGAAGCATATGCAATTCTTGGTCCTGAAGTACCACATCCTAAGTACAATTTGTGTACATATGTATCTTGCTATAACTATAAGCATGATGGCATTGAGAATACATCTATGGAGATATTGAAGAGTTATTCCACGACATTATATGAAGATGTTCATATCTATCAAGAATGATGATTTCAAGGTGCGGAATATTTATTCAAGTCAATATGGTTGATTTATTTATCAAACATCTACCAAAGATTGTTTTGAAGATGGTGCACAAGATTGGAATGCAAATGCTCAAGGATATAAATTGATGTTCTTATCAGGGGAATTAATGCGCGTTGCACTCTTTTTCCCTTACAAGGTTTTGTCCCAACTGGGTTTTCCTTGCGAGGTTTTTAACGAGGCAACCAATAGGCGCATATTCAAACATGTGTACTCTTTTTCCTTCTCTTTAATTTTTCCCATTGGGTTTTGGTTTTAAGGTTTTAACGAGGCACATTATTGAATAGACATTCAAGGGGGAGTGTTATAAATAGAACTCTATTTAAGGTGAATGTCTATATTTAGAGAGATTCTAGGGTTTACTACTTGGTGGCTAAGTCACCACCTCCCTATAAATATAGGGGTTCTATTCCATTGTAAATCATCCCAAAGTATCAATAAGAATACTCCTCTCTCTACTTTTCTCTCTATTGTTCTTGTTCTTGTATTATTGTTCTTGTTCTTATATTATTTCATAACATTACTCATCTTTTACCCCAAAACTTTTTACCCTAATTATATGCTTTTAATACTTTATCACCGAACCTTCGGCACTAATTTAGCGGCAAAAGTTTTGGATTTGGATAGCGTTACAGTAACTAAGCCAAACGGACCAAATTCATTTTCTCTTTTTTTCGCAGCATTGATAACAATCAGAAAACTTATGATATGTTATAAAATAATAAAAGAACAAGAGCAATATTGTAGAGAAAAAGAGAGAAAATTTTTATTGAATTTTGTAAGTGATTTACAATGGGGTAAGACCCCTCTATTTATAGGAGGAAAAATGACTTAGCCTCAAAGTAAAACTCTCTACAAGATAGACATTCACTCTAATTAGAATTTTATTATTAACACTCCCCCTTGAATGTCTACTCAATAGGTAATGTGCCTCATTAAATACCTTAACTAAAATAAAACCCAATGGGGAAAAATTTCTAGAAAAGGAAAAAGAGTACACATGTCTAACAATACGCATTTTGGTTGCCTCGTTAAAAACCTTGCAAGGAAAACCCAGTGGGACAAAACCTTGTAAGGAAAAAAGAGTGCAACGCGCATTAACTCCCCCTGATGAGAGCATCAATTCACATCCTTGAGCCTTCGCATTTCAGTATTGTGCACCATCTTCAAGAGATCGTTGGTAGAGATTTGATAAATAAATCAGCCATATTAACTATAATGAATATTTGCACCTTGAAATCATAATTCGTGATAGATGTATAATGTCTTCACAAATATCATGGAATGATTCTTCAATATCTCCATAAAGGTATCCTCGCTATCACATTATCATGCTTATAGTTATAGCAAGATACATTTGTGCATAAATTGCACTGAGGTAGTGATACCTCAAGATCAAGAATTGTAGATGCTTCAAGCAACTTAAATCCTTCATGGAATGTCATATAAGTTAAGTCATATAAGCCATATTATAGAATTTATATGCATATCAAGTTTTCATGTCATGCTAGACAAATAAGATATCGAAAACTTATTGCACATACCATTGACTTTATACTTTTAAGTATTTGAACTACATGTCCAAAATTACATGTCTTTCATATGGAATCAATTCGACTCGAATTGTATCTCTTCCATTTGGCCAATATTTTTGTCTGTATTCGACAAACTTAAGATCCTCATCGATATTTAGCGCTATCATAGATGTCGTCGACGAACATTTTATATCGGTTCCAATAAATTTTAAAGACATAACATAGGGATCTCTTCATTCATATATTCAGGTACCTGAATCTCTCATGAGAATATATGAAGTGTTATGTCATGTGACCTTCTAGATCACTTGCCTCCTTTATTATGATCACTTTGATCATTTGCTCGTCTTCTTTATCAAGAAGTTCTATTTGAAACTAATTTGTCTATACGCTTTAAGCGTACCATAGATTTTGTCCTTCTAGGACTTAATATGAGCATTTGCAATGAGAATATAATTACTTTCTTTGGGTCAGCAAATGCGTATGGCATGCTTTGTAATATATTGCAAATGAATTATCTTTTTATCAACTTCAAGTTCATATTATCCTATTCGAGGATCTAGATATACAAATGATAATTCGTTCGACATAACTTTTTTCTTCAATTGGTTATCATATCTCCCCCTCATGTTAGAAAAACTTACTTGTTTTCTCAACTTTGAGAATCCTTCTTTGTGCATTATAGTGTTAATGAAAATATACACCGCACATCAATAATAATAAGATTGAGTTATTTGGTTCCTGACCCTGAACCACTTGTGAGGGGAGAATGTAATATACTTTCGTATATAACATATATCAAACGGATATAGATAAATTTGTTCTCATAAGCAATAGTTTAGCTATTAAGTGGAGGCACTCAATAAATTATCTTGCTAAACCCGTTGTGATGTAAACTAACTTATCAAGATAAGCTATCTTGAATAGAAAATCTGGAAATTGTGCTCTAAATTGAATTATTGAGCAAGTTACCTCGCAAAACACCATGTTGCGGGTTAATAATAAGCGCACATGTAACCATCTCATAGATGCATCTTATGTGGTATACATGGCAGATGAATGGGCCCATATTCACCTTTGATATTTCCAGCATTCATGGGATTCAATCCTAATTTTAATTGGTCTATCAATTAACGAGAACAAGCAACCTAAGATAATTCGTAAAGATCTTTCTAGTTCTTTAATATTTACCCATATAGATTCTCGTTTATTTTTGCACATCATACTTTAATTAATATGACTAAACCAGCTATGCCAATTGGATAACAATAAACTCTAAGTTTATTATGATATGGGTTTTATGTCAATAAAGTTCTACTTTATTGTGACATTCTTTTATTTGTATAGTACAAACTGGAGAATAAAGCGGGTAGCTTTTCGCATACATATTATTCCGCTACAAGTTGTAGTAATAGAAGAAATCAAATCTTTCCGTTATCTATAGTCTCAATATAATCAATCGCTTTCGCGTATACTTTGGAAACTGAATAAGTTTCTTTGAGACTTACTACAAAACATTACCTTATTGGTAATCAATTGTGTTTCTCCAAAATATTATAATTGGCTCTTCCAGAGTTCTCATTTAATTTGGTACTACCAAATATTCATGAACATCCATATGATGAATATCTCTTTTAAAGAGAAAGATATACCATTGTGGTCATGGTCAAAATTATATGCAAGATATGTTTCTTGCATTATTGTTATTCTTTAATAATCACATTGTCAAAATATTTTGGCGTACAATAGGTACATGACCAATGACCATTCATGTCATAATAATGATATTATTTTCTTATTTCATCTCAAACCTTCTTCTATAGGCGAGTGTGGTATATTCATTACCACTAACACGTTCATATTCTTCCAAGAATGAATATATATTCATAAATTAGATGTTGTCACACTCACATCATGAATGGACCATAATCATCTGTATGCGCTTATAAAATCTCATATTGTCAAATTTATGATAAATATTACTTTCACAGAGTAAAGGATTATTTTGAGAATCGTTATTATTCTCATTATCACAATGATGACAATTATAATTTCGTCTATTGCCATGTGCACATCCATTGATACCTTCACGGTAATAATTTTGTCTTCTTTTAGACTTATCACATACTGCTATCACATTCTCTATAGGGAATAAGAATGGAGCAAATTCAATGGGACGAATTTTTAATTCTTTACAAATGGATAATCTTTTTCACCTCTTTTTCACAAATAGAGGCACGTGGATCAAGATGAGATAATGATGGACTTTCCACAAAATTTCCCGTTTGGTTTCACCAACTTCTCCCCCTAATTTTGGGAAAAGTTTCTCATCGAATCGGCAGTTTGCAAATCGTGCAGTGAACAAATCCTTTGTCAATGTTTCGAGGTAGAGAATAATGGAGGGCGATTCAAACCCAACATATATTCCTAACCTTCTTTGCGGATCCATTTTGGTGCGATATGGCGGTGCTACAGGCACATATACTGCGCATCAAAAAATACTTAAATGGGATATATTAGGTTCATGACGCAAAACTAATTGCAACGGGGAATATTTGTGATAATTTGTCGGTCTGAGACGAACTAGCATTGCTGCATGCAAAATGGCGTGACCCCAAACCGAAGTGGGCAGCCTTGTTTTTATGAGTAACGGTCTTGCTATCAACTTTAGACATTTAATTAAAGACTCTGCAAGACCATTTTGAGTGTGAACATGAGCTACAGGATATTCCACTTTTATCCCAATTGATAAGCAATAATCATTAAATGCTTGGGATGAAAACTCGGCAGCATTATCTAGTCTAATAGACTTAATTGGATTATCGGGAAATTGTGCTCGTAATCGAATTATTTGTGCCATTAATTTTGCAAATGCAAGGTTGCGAGATGACAATAGGCACACATGAGACCATCTAGAAGATGCGTCTATTAAGACAATAAAATATCTAACGACCCACTAGGTGGGTGAATAGGTCCACAAATGTCTCATTGTATACGTTCCAAAAATGCAGGTGACTCAATTCCAACCTTTGTTGGTGATGGTATAGTAATTAACTTGCCTTGATAACAAGAAGTGCAAGAAAATTCATTATTTAAAAGAATCTTTAAATTCTTTAATGGATGCCCATTTGAGTTCTCTATAATTTAAACTCTTTAATGAATGCCCATTTTGTCTCATCATGATTGATGCAGGACGTCTCAATCGATCATGCAAAAGTATAAAGTACGTGGAATAATGGGGAAAGTAAATATAAAAAAATTTAGAAATTGCTTGCAACCAAATTTTGTGTGTGTGTGGGGGGGGGGGGGGGGTTGAAGTACCAAAAGGTGAAATTGAAGGAAAGAAACCTCAATTAACTATATGTAATGCCAAAACCATATAACCAAATGAAGAAACATGGACAATGAAAATTGATATAGCCAACCCCAATTTGTTTAAGACTTGGGATTTGTTGTAGTTGCACTAGTATGATGCCAAAACCACCTCAACACTATGAATAAAAACAGTAGATCTTACCTTTTTTTTTATAAGTAGAAAAAATGAGTTCATAAATTTAGCCGAGGGTCCTAGAAGCGGATCTTACCCTATATACTGATCACACATCCTAATTTTTCTCTCTACCTTACCAATACATACACACAAAGTAATTAGTTGTCTCCTCTAGCTCCCTCGCCTTCTTATTCATTTTGATAATACCTTTTCTAATACAAACAAGCCAGTAAACCTATTTAAGTTGGAAGATTCTTAAACATCATCATGACCTAATCCCACCAATACAGGTAAATAAGTATGTCCACCGAAAGAAGTAAATTAGCAAAGCAGAATTGTGAACAGATATATGGATTTCAGACAGAAAGTGCAAATTTATCTCTCTTTAATTTACCAGAAAATAGACTTCATGAATACGAGGTTAAGGGATATAAACTCACCTCATAATCATGAATCTGTTGCATGCCAATTTTAGACAGATAATCGATTGCAGCTCCAAGCCCAATTGCTTCTCCAATTGCTGGTGTCCTAGCCTCAAATCTAGAAGGAGGTTCATCATATGTTGAATGATCCAAGTATACATCAGCTATCGTTTCACCACCGCCAAGGAAAAGAGGCATGGCACAAAGACTCTTGCTCTTGCCATACAAGAATCTAATGCCTGTAGTCCCACACATCTTGTGAGAGGAAGCAACAAGAAAATCAGCGTCCATAGTCTTAACATCAACCACCATGTGTGGAACACTTTGACAAGCATCTACAAGCACTTTTGCTCCAACATCATGAGCCCAACTTATGTCGTCATCCATTGGAAGAACATAAACTAACATATTTGAGACGTGATGAATGACCAGAAGTTTGTCCTCATTGAGAGAAAGACTCTTAATTGATCCACATCTGCAACTTCATCCTCTGTCAAATTTACAAACCTCAGGACAACACCAGTCTTTTGAGCGACAAGTTGCCAAGGAACAATTTCACTATGATGTTCAGCTATTGTAGGTATAGTCTCATCTCCTGGTGAAGTATTGGAAAGTCAGACCGGGTAATATGCCCGAGCGAACCGGGTCCAATTTTCGTGTCGTTTATGAATGAAGGAGAAGACGCTGCTGAAGCTAAAACATGTAACGGCCAGGACCGCCACCGGAGCGAACTGGATCTCCGACTGGTGAAATTAGGGTTCTGGCTTACCATTCGGAGACACGGCAGTTTCAGAATAGCGCCTTCCATCATCGTCGAGGTCGTGGTTATCATCGTCGGCTGTGTCAACTACAAATACTTAATCTTCTCAAAAGAACTTCTTGAGACGGTAGAGTCTCGTGCTGATACCTTGTTATAAAACAATAAAAGAACAAGAGCAATATTGCAGAGAAAGAGAGAGGGAAAATTCTTATTAAAATTTTGGGGGTGATTTACAATGGGGTAAGACCCCTCTATTTATAGGAGGAAAAATGACTTAACCTCAATGTAAAACTATAGACATTCGCTCTAATTAGAATTCTATTCTTAACATGATCATAATTAAAAAGATGATGTCTTCACGATGTTGCGACTTGGGAGGAGAAATAGTGTGGGTTAGTCAGTTTTCGGACAGGTAATTGAAAATAACTATCGTTTGTAAAATCATTGAAAAATAACTACTACTTTACTGTGACACGAAAAGTTCAGTATAATATACATGAGATTTAAGCATTTGCGTCTGAACTTCCAGCATACAAAAAGTTCTAGCATATATACTGGAGATTGGAGAGCACCCGTGTATAAACTTTCAGCATAATATGTTAGAACTCCAGCACATTATGAAATTCCAGCATGTTATGCTAGAAGTTCATATGTAAAAAATTCGAATTCCATCATATTATACATGAATAATTTTCAGATTTTGACCAATATCTTTTTCAAGATTTATCTTTAAATGAAAAGTGGCTAAATTTCGATTACTTTTGAAGTTGTGGCTATTTTTCAATTACCACTTGCAATAGCTATTTTTAATTTCACTCCTTGTGAAACGTCTGCGTTGAATGGGTCTGGTGTAACACTCTCAGTAAAAATAGTACATGCTATCTAGTTTTTGGATTAGTAATTGAGAAATATCATCTTTTGAAAGTAATTAAAAACTAGCCACTAATTTGTTGAAACACCAAAAGTTCTAGCATAATGTGCTGGATTATGGAGCTCCTTTGTATAAACTTCTAGCATATTCTGTTGGAGCTCCAGTACACGAAAAGTTCTAACATACTATCCTGGATTAGGGAAGTCTCAGAACTTCAGCACATTATGCTAGAACTTCATTTATAAAAAATTCAAACTCCAGCATAATATGCTGGAATTTTTCCGAATTAAGAATATTTTTATTTATATTTTATTTTTACATAAAAAGTAATTAAATTTTTTACTTTTAAAATTATAATTATTTTCTAATTATCAATTATAAATCTGGCTATTTCTGATCTTCCCACACTCTCACTTAGGCGGGATGGGCTCAAAATGTTTCAGTTTGGCAGTGGACACAAATCGGCCCACATTTTGGCTAGTTCGTTGTCTTTGATTTCGATTACTAGAATTTGAGAATGCCTCGAAGAGAAATATTGGAAATTGTTCTGACTTGGAATTTTTTTCCACTTATATATGAAATCTTATTACCAAAAATGTGCATAGTTTCATATTTATCTGTCATATTTATAGTTTTTCTACAATTATTATACCATCCATTAAATACTCACTCAAGACTCCACTTCTATCAACTAGGGTCACCTTTTCCTCTCCACTTTCAAAAACGATCTGTAGCACAGTGACAACAAAATTGAATCAATCTGCTAACATGTAATAAGTTATTCACTGTATTGCAAAAGCAAAAGCAAAAAGCTATAATTGAATTGGAATTGAGATATAAAAATTTAATGTATCCAGATTGTAGATATTTTGTAGATAAATTGTAGATTATCTATATTCTAATTGTAGATGCTTTGTATCATATTTTCACAAATAAAAAATGACTAAATCTTTTACAAATTTTCTGCAAAAAATACAATTACGAAAATCTCAATTAAACTACAATCGAATGAGAATTGGGATATTAAAATTCAATATACCTAGTTTGTAGATATTTTGTAGATGAATTGTAGATTATTTGTATTCTGATTGTAGATGCATTATTTTCTGTTTTAACAAATCCAAAACGACTAAAACTTCTACAAGATCTTCTGCAAAAAAAGCAATTATGTCGAAAATACCAATTAAGATACAATTTAACAAGAATTGGGATATTAAAATTCAATGTACCTAGTTTGCAGATAACTTGTAGATTATTTGTATTCTGATTGTAGATGTTTTGTTTTCTGTTTTCACAAATCAAAAACAACTAAAACTTCTACAAATCTTCTTCAAGAAACGTAATTATGTCGAAAATACCAATTAAAATATATAGAGAACTTGTAATGTTGGAAAGGCTTTCTCATTTTTGTCGAAGTATATTTTTGTCACTTCCAAATTTAGGATTGTGACTGGAGCTTAGGAGCAAGTGCTCCCAAGTAAGCCTCATCGGTAATTTTACAGAAAATCGGGCAGAGTTTTCCCTGTTTTTGGACCATCCTAAAAATTTTCCCTATCTCAAATCAACAACCAAATATCCTAATATCATACCAAACAATTGACAACATATCAATTAACCAACACAAGTCTCCAACATGACTAAATCACCAACTAAAAACCAGAAATACTAATTATCTTCAACTTTAATGCTAAAGAACGATACTCAACGTAAGAATAATAGCGAATAATACTCATGACAATAAAAGAATGACTATGGAGCGACTCTAAGAGTTCAATGAAAAGATCATAACAACAATTAAAATCTCTGTCCGCGCGAACAAATGCGAGGCTCACCGATAATTTATCAACATGTGCGCTATAATTAACGAAATCCTCGCATGCGTCAACTGCTGTCTGTGAAAAAAAATTAGCGGAGAATGAGTCGCTAGCTCAGTGAGCAATAACACTTAACCACAATCGTTTTTAATTTGGGTACAGGTAAGAAAACATGCTTGCATAATAATCACAAAATAAAATGCCCTTTTTAAAACGGTAATGATAATCAGTCTCATCATGCGTTTCCTGTAACAAATCAATTTAACAATTCGGTAATAAACTCGGTAAATACTGTGTCATAGTCAAGCTCTATATTTGGGAGGTTTCAGAAAAGGATCATGTAATCTGTATCACTATGTGGACCCCTTCATAAAAGGAGTCAAATATAACTGTAGGTCCTTACTCGAGGGAAAACTGTAACTGTATGCTAGTTCTACCTTCTTACTAGCTAGGGCTATAACTGTAATCGGTAATCTATAAATACAAGGTGCACCAGGTCTAACGAACCCGCCTTAGCTACAGGATCCTTCAAAGTTTCCTCCCATTTATATTCTTTCTTGTAAAAAGTAAATACACGTACAAAAGCATTTTCAAAATAATAAAGGGCATATCATTTATCATCAAATCTTGTAATTTTATTTCGGTTACGGTAATCATGTCTCAAGTAATAGTAAAACAAATCTAGTATCGGTGAAAATATCTAGATTAACCGGTAAACATCTCAAGTAAACTGTTCGGTACCATCCAAGTGAAGGACTTGTCCCACATGCAACTTCAAACATTCGGTAACACATTTATTTTCAAAAATCATATATAAACCATGCAGATTATGAAAACACAAATTATGGTAAGATTACTACTCACAGTACTCGTGCAAAAATACCAACTGCTTCACCTCAAGCAACTCGTACAAATTCCTCCAATCAATCTATAATTACATAATATCGGTCTCATGTTAATTTTCTTATTTAGGCTAATTCATAGCTATTTTAGAATACTCAACCCTCGAGGTTTCATGTCTGACTTTTAATCTTTCCAGAATAATTGTTATTGGTATTTAATTTCTTATATCTCGTGAAACTCTTTCATTATATGAACTGAGATAAAAAAATTACTAGAATAAAAGAACCCAGATGAGAAACTAGAGTATTACCCGTAAAGACCAATGCGTATTTAAATTTTCTCAAGATTTGGTTCAGTCTTTTCTTCTTCTTCTTCTTCTTCTTCTTCTTCTTCTCTTCCTCTTTAAACCCCTCATCTGCTTTTTTTTTCTTTCTGAAGCAGACCTTTTCATTTTGTGAAGCAGACTTATTCCCCCCTTTCCCTCTTTCGTTGCTTTTTATTTATATTTGGTTACATATGGGCTTGGCCCTTTGTTATAAACCCCTATTTATTTTTCCTTTTTTTTTTGTTTTGCCTATTTTTTATAGTTATTTTTTTATAATAATAATAATAATAATAACAATAATAATAATAATAATAATAATAATAATAATAATTATTATTATTATTATTATTACACCCTTATTTAAAGATATAAGGTATTACATCCTCTCCACCTTATGAAATTCGGTCCGCGAGTTTAACTCAAGCACGTACGTATATACTGAAACAAATTGGGGTACTTGACTCGCATCGTTTCTTCTATTTCCCAAGTAGCTTCTTCAACTGTATGATTTCTCCATAAGACTTTCACTAATACGATTTCTTTTGACCGTAGTTTTCTTATTTGTCTATCAACAACAGCCATTAACTCATCCTCGTAAGACAACTTCTCATCGAGTGGTATAGTCGGTGCTTCGATCACCTGAGATGAGTTTGATATACATTTTTTAGCATTGAGACGTGAAACACTGGATGAATAAAGGACAACTCATGAGGAAGTGCCAAGCGATAAGCCACCGCTCCCACTCGGTCTAGTATCTCATACGGTCCTATAAACCTGGGGCTCAACTTGCCTCTTTTTCCAAACCGCATCACACCTTTCATATGGGAGACTCGTAGGAACACTTTGTCTCCAGTTGTGAATACTAAATCTCTTCTTCTCTTATCAGCATAAGAGTTTTGTCTATTTTGAGTTGCAAGCAATCTCTGTGTGATCGAGTGGACCTTGTCCATAGCTTCTTGTACTAGATCGGGTCCCAATAAGTTAGTCTCACCAGCTTCAAACCATCCTATAGGAGAACGACACCTTCTACTATACAATGCTTCGTACGGTGCCATTTGAATACTGGACTGGAAGCTATTATTGTAAGAAAATTCAGCTAACGGTAGATAAGTGTCCCAACTACCTCCAAACTCAAGAATACAAGCTCTCAACATCTTCCAAGATTTCTATAGTACATTCAGACTGCCCATCTGTCTGTGGATGAAATACAGTACTAAGATCTACTCGTGTACCCAATACTTATTAAAGAGATTTCCAAAAGTGTGAAGTGAACTGTGAACCTCTATCAGAGATGATGGATACTGGAACTCCATGAAGTCGGACAATTTCGTTCATAAATATCTGTGCATACCTGACTCCACCATATGTAGTCTTCACCGGCAAAAAGTGTGATGATTTCGTCAGTCGATCTATAATCACCCATACCGAGTCATAACCTCTAAGGGTTCGGGGTAGCCCGATGACAAAATCCATAGTAATTCTTTCCCATTTCCACTTGGGAATCTCAATTTGTTGTAACAGTTCTGGGGGTCATTGATGCTCAGCCTTGACCTGCTGATAAGTTAAACAACTAGAAACAAAGTTAGCAACATCTTTCTTCATACCTTCCCACCAATAAAATTGCTTTAGGTCATGGTACATTTTTGTGGATCCAGGATGTATAGTGTATTTAGAGTTGTGGGCTTCTTCAAGAATAACATGTATCAACCTATCTACGTCTGCTACACATAGTGTGTCACCCATTCGAAGAACACCATCACTTTCAACAATCATATCCTTGCTTTTACCAGCTAAGGCCTCATCTCTGTATTTGCATAATCGTCCATCCTCATATTGGGTGGCCTTAATATGCTCAACTAATGAAGACTTATCATGAGCATAATCCAACAATGCCTCTGAATTTCCAACATTAAATCTGATACCTGCATCTTCTAGTCTCTGAATATCTCTGGCCAAAAGTCTCTTTGCAGGGGCTATACGTGCCTAATTCCCCATAGATTTTCTTCTCAATGCATCAGCCACCATATTGGCTTTTTCAGGATGATATAAAATAGAACAATCATAGTCTTTGAGTAGTTCCATCCACCGACACTGCCGAAGATTCAGATCTCTCTGCTGAAAGATATACTTCAGAATTTTATGGTCAGTATAGATCTCACAAGTTTCACCGTATAGATAACGTCTCCAAATTTTTAGAGCAAATACCACTGCAGCCATCTCCAATTCATGTGTAGGATAGTTTTGCTCGTGGTTTTTCAATTGTCTCAGAGCATAAGAAATAACACGACCATTTTGTATGACAATGCATCCTAATCCCACCCCGAGGCGTCACAGAATACTGTATATCCTCCAGAATCTGATGGTAAGGCTACTATTGGTGCAGTTGTCAAACATGTTTTGAGTTTTTGAAAGCTCTGCTCACATTCCTCCGTCCAATAAAATTTTGCATTTTTCTGTGTTAGCTTGGTCAGCGTGCTGCTATTTTGGAGAAATCCTGCACAAAATGCCTGTAATAGCCTGTTTAGCCTAAAAAGTTGGGAATCTCGATAGAAGAAGTAGGAATAATTCCATATTTGGATACAACATGCCCAAAAAATGCTACCGATTCTAGCCAGAATTCACACTTCAAGAACTTAACATAAAGCCGATGTTCTCACAATGTCTGCAACACTATTCTGAGATGATTCTCATGTTCTCATTGTCTACGAGAATACATTAAGATATTATCAATAAATACTATTAAAAATATATCCAGAAACGACTTGAATACCCTATCCATTAAATCCATGAATGCAGCTGGAGCATTTGTCAATCCTAAAGGCATCACAACAAACTCATAGTTCCCGTATCGAGTCTTGAAAGTAGTCTTAGAAATATCTTCATCTTTGATTCTAAGTTGATGATAACCAGAAGGGAGGTCAATCTTTAAAAAGTGGGCAACTCCTTGTAACAGATCAAATATGTCATATATACAAGGCAAAGGATATTTATTATGTATTGTTATCTTGTTCAACTGCCTGTAGTCAATTCACATTCTCAGTCTTCTTCTTTACAAACAGTACTGGTGCACCCCATAGTGATACACTAGGTCTAATAAAACCCTTATCCAACAAATCTTGTAACTTTTGCTTTAGCTCCTTTAACTCTGCTGGTGCCATTCGATATGGGGTATCGATATAGGATGTGTGCCCGATAGAAAATCAATACCAAAGTCTATTTCTTGTACTGGAGGCAATCCTGGTAAATCTCAGGAAATACATCAGAAAATTCTCTCACTACTGTACATTCTCTATACTAACTATTTCCTTTCTTGTATCATTTACAATAGCTAAGATACCCAAGCAACCTTTCTTCAGAAGTCATTGGGCCTTCATAAAAGATACAATTTTGCAAGTCTCTAGAACCTGGCTCCCTCTTAGAATAAAACTGTGTTCATTTAGTATCTCAAACCTTACTATCTTTGCATGAAAATCGACTATGGCATAGCAAGAAGATAACCAATCCATTCCCATCAACATGTCAAAGTCAATCATATCAAGTACAATAAGGTCAGCTAGAGTATCTCTACCCTAACCTGAATCTGACACGCACGATACACGTATTTAGCTAATAGAGACTCTCCAACAGGGGTAGCAACTAGAAAACGATTATTCAGTAGCTTGGGCTATCTACTAAATCTCAAATCAAAGTACAAGGACACATAGAAGTGAGTAGATCCTGGATCAATCAACGCAAGTGCATCAAATGAACAGACAGAAAAAATACATGTAACCACTGCATTCGAGGTCTGAGCACCCTGTCTAGTAAATACAAAAACTCTCGCCTGACCTCTACCATCATTGCCTTGTCCTTGATTCACATTAGCACGATCTCTAGCACCTCGACCTCTATTTTCTGTACCTGTAGCTCCTGAAGTATTACGAGTAGTTTGAGTCGGTGCAGCTGTCTGAATAGGAGCCTGGTTGAAATTTCTCGGAGGCCGAGGGCAATCCTTCAAGTGATGTCCCAACTGGCCACACCGAAAGCACTCTCCAGTTAGAACACGACATTGGCCCAAATGTGATCTACCACAAGTCTGGCAGACTGGAGTAGTGGCATATATCTGCCCTGAATTACGATTTCCAGAAGATGATGGTCCCTATTACCCTGTCTGTAAGGTGGTATGTATGTGGACTGTGAAGACATGTGTGTCCCTGTCTAAGGACCCTGATCTTTTTGTCGTTGTACCTGATTTCCCGCTCTTCTATTTTCACTAAAACCACCACTGGAAGCGCCTCATGTCTTGGCCTTCTTACGTAAATCACTAGTTGCACGCCCCTCACGCCCCTTATTTTCAATCTTTCTAGCAAGGTCGACTATATTATAGTAGGATAAAGTCTTCATCTATGGGGCTACTGTAGTGTATAAACGACCAACCAATCCATCAACAAACCTGTGAACTCGAGCTTCTTCGGTAGACACTAAGTGAGGAGCATATACAACTAGCTTACAAAACTTAGTGTTATATGTTGACACATCCATTTCTGGAGTCTGACCCAATCTCTCAAAGTCTCTGGCATATTGTTGCATTAGACGATATGGAAGAAAGTGATTCTTGAACAACTTAGTGAACTCGTCCCATGTCAGTGGTGCTTCTCATGCTGGCCTTCCTAGCAATACAATTTCATACCATATGTTGGCCATATCCACCAGTTTGTATGCTGCGAGCTCCACGGCTTTCTCACTAGAACATCTAAGAGTACGTAATGCCTTGAGTGTCCCATCCAATAAACCTTGAGGATCTGCTGAATTATCGGAACCTGTGAATTTTGGTGATTTCAATTTCAGAAACTCTTGTAGGATACTTCCTTAATTTCCGAAAGTCTGAGTCTGTGCCGGTGCTTGTGTCTGTAAATTAGCCTGAGGAGCTGAACTTCCTCCCTGAGTAGGTACCCATGCCTCTAACACATTTAATAACCTTGCCACTGCATCTGCAGGTAAGGCAATAGTAGGTACAACAGTTGGCACTGGTGGTGGAGCATTGTGAACTCCTTGCTCTTGCACTTGATCTGACATAACAACATGGGTTTGACCCATGTTCCTAACTTGAGGTTGAGAACCAATCTGTCTTCTAGTTTGATGAACCCAACTTGGCCTCCACCCCGGGTAGTACCACGTCCAGCAGATGAGGGTTTACGTATCCTAGCCATCTGCGAAAGATATATTCCAAAGTCAATCTCAAGTTATCTCAACGCACGATCAAGGAATGAAAGAAGGGAAAGCATTCCTAGATGTTCAGTAGCCTCAAGCTTATAAGTATGGGCTCCTACATACCCATGCACAAGACTCTACTAAAAATTGCTCCGTGACTCAGGACATAAAGCCTAAGCTCTGATACCAACTTTGTCACGACCCAATTTAGAATTGTGACCGGCGCTTAGGAGCAAGTGCTCCCAAGTAAGCCTCATCGGTAATTTTACAGAAAATCGGGCAGAATTTTCCCTGTTTTTGGACCATCCAAAAATTTTCCCTGTCTCAAATAAACAACCAAACATCCTAATATCATACCAAACAATTGACAACATGTCAATTAACCAACACAAGTATCCAACATGACCAAATCACCAACTAACAAGCAGAACTACTAATTATCTCCAACTTTAATGCTAAAGAACGATACTCAATATAAGAATAATAGCAAATAATACTCATGACACTAAAAGAATGACTAGGGAACGACTCTAAGAATTCAATAAAAAGATCATAACAGTAATTAAAATATCTACCCACGCGAACAAATGCGAGGCTCACCGAGAATTTATCAACCTGTGCGCTCTAATTAACTGCTGTCTCTGGAAAAAATTAGCGGGGAATGAGTCGCTAGCTTAGTGAGCAATAACACTTAACCAAAATCGTTTTTAATTTGTGGACAGGTAAGAAAACATGCTTGCATAATAATCACAAAATAAAATGCCCTTTTAAAAAGTATCATCATGCGTTTCCTGTAACAAAATCAATTTAACAATTCAGCAATAAACTCAGTAAATACTGCGTCATAGTCAAGCTTTATATTTGGGAGGTTTGAGAAAAGGATCATGTAATCAGTATCACTGTGTGGACCCTTTCATAAAAGGAGTCCAATATAACTGTAGGTCCCTACTCGAGGGAAAACTATAACTGTATGCTAGTTCTACCTTCCCACTAGCGAGGGCTATAACTGTAATCGCTAATCTGTAAATACAAGATGCACCAGGTCTAATGAACCCGCCATTAGCTACGGGATCCTTCAAAATTTTCTCCCATTTATATTATTTCTTGTAAAAAGTAAATACTCTTACAAACAACATTTCAAAATAATAAAGGGCATATCATTTATCATCAAATCTTGTAATTTTATTTCGGTGACGGTAATCATGTCTCAAGTAACAGTAATACATATCTAGTAACGGTAAACATCTCAAGTAAATTGTTTGGTACCATATCCAGTAAAGGACTTGTAGCACATGCAATTTCAAATATTCGGTAACACATTTATTTTCAAAATCATATATAAACCATGCAGGTTATGAAATTATAAATTATGGTAAGCTTACTACTCACAGTACTCGTGCCGAAATACCAACTGCTTCACCTCAAGCAACTCATACAAATTTCTCCAATCAATCTATAATTACATAATATCGGTCTCATGTTAATTTTCTTATTTAAGCTAATTCATAGCTGTTTTAGAATACCCAACCCTCAAGATTTCATGTCTGACTTTTAATTTACCCAAAATAATTGTTATTGGTATTTAATTTCTTATATCTTGTGAAACTCTTTCAATATATGAACTGAGATAAAAAGAATTACTAGAAAAAAGAACCCATATAAGAAATTAGAATATTACCCGTAAAGTCCAATGCGTATTTAAGTTTTCTCAAAATTTGGTTCCGGTCTTTTTTTTCTTCTTCTTCTCTTCCTCTTGAAACCCCTCCTTTGCGTTTTTTTTTTTTTTCTGAAGCAGACCTTTTCGTATTCTGAAGCAGACTTATTCCCCCCTTTCTCTCTTTTGTTGCTTTTTATTTGCCTTTGGTGACATATGGGCTTGGCCCTTTGTTATAAACCCCTATTTTTTTTTCTTTTTTTATAGTTATTTTTTATAATAATATTAATAATAATAATAATTATTATTATTATTATTATTATTAATATTATTGTACACCCTTATTTAAAGATAAAAGGTACTACAATTTTTGATAGGTACAATATTAGACATTTGAGATAAAATGGATAGATATTAATTAGCAATAAAAGTTTATCATTAGTCTAAATTAATAGCTAGAAATCGAGGCATTATTATTGTCAACGTGTAAATGTACTTGCATGCTGGACAAATGGTTGTAGAATGTTGATACATAATAAATTAATATTCCAAATTGAATTATTGAAAATCTGGTATTTTTTATTGGAAAAAATGGAGAGAAACAATTGGATTAGGCAACTTTCACTGATTTCTTTATATCCTTATCCAAACTTAGGAGACAACTAAAGTTTCTATCAAAACCGGCAGAAATGGCCAGTGACAATTGAAAAATAAAACTAAGGTTGGAATATGCAATGCACCTAGTTGGTTGTTTACCATCAAAGTATTCAGAGCATCTACAATTGAATGAGAATTAGATTTTTATGTTTAATAATAATATATAAATGTAGTTGAGGGCGAAGGTTTGGGAGAGAAAATCGTAGGAAGGGTAGAATATACGGTATTTTGAATTAAAGAAAAATATACATTGCATTAATTGTACCCTTAAAATACACTATGATATAGAATTGATAATTGAGTATACTAAGTGTAACTAAGTCAAACCTTAAATTGAGGGTACTAAGGTTTCCTATGTGGCATAGAAATGTAAAAATTCCTATAATTTTCTTTTCTTATCAATAATCAGTCCGAGACTTCCTTAGCACACCCAACAATATTGTAAAAATAGCATGGTATAATCAGTTTTCGGACGTCATTCAAAATAGCCACCGTTTACGAAATCAATAAAAAATAGCTACTATTTTACTGCAACAGATACCGGTCCAGCCTAATATACGGGAGTTCGGTGCATCTGTCTACGAACTCCAACATACTATGCCGGACCGGTATACTTTGCTGACTTTTGTATAATATATGAGAGACTGGAGCACCGGTGCTCCAAACTCAAGTATATTATACTGGACATTTATACTTGCTGGAACTTCAGTATATTATGCTGGAGTTCTAGTGTACTTAATGTGGAACTCCAACATACTGTTGGAACTCTCGTACAATATGCTGGAGTTCTAGTGTACTTAATGTGGAACTCCAACATACTGTTGGAACTCTCGTACAATATGCTGGAGTTCAAGCATACTAATGCTGGAACTCCAGTATAATATACTGGCATATTTTTTGGATTTAAACAGTATTTTCGTTCAGATTTATCTTTACATGAAAAACTGCTAAATTTTGATTACTTTTGAAATTTGGCTATTTTTTAATGACCAATTGTAAATATGGCTATTTTTTAAATTTCTACAAACAATATTCTATCTAGGGCAATCAAATTTGGCCCAAGCCCAAATGACTAGTCTTACTAATAAAAGGTTGGGTTGGTTATTAATCCGCCAAGCTCGAGTTGATTATTAACTCGCCTATTTATTAAGGAATAGTTTCACATAAATACAACTCACATACCTATATGCAACATAATAGCCTAGATACCACTTTGCAAATCTATAGCCCAAAAAATAATAGGCTAATTTCCGAAAGACAGCTTATTTTGCTCCCTCTGTATACAACCACTTGTTTTCATTCTCTTGATTTCCTTTGATTATTATGCATTTGATAAAAAAATGCAAATCAGCCACAACACAACTCAAAAATTCTGAATAATAATATTATCTGAAGGGAAGAAATTCAAATACTTTTACGTGCAATTGCTGAAGCAATCCAACAGGATAAAAGAAAAATAAAAACTTAGAAAATCGATTGTAGAATCTCTCCAATGCTCATACAACACATTACACGAAAAAGAAGAAGAGAAGGAAGTGTCAAACTTATGTAGAGGTCTCTACACATTAATAATATATATACATCCTAATAAACTGAAAAAATATATAATTATACAATATTATACACAAATATACATATTTATACACAATTATACAATACTGTATAACTTTGTATAAATATGTATAATAGTGTATAAGAGGTGTTTGTATATCCATATACACAATTATACACTAGTATACATTGTTGATACAAAATTTTACATAGTTATGATTTTTATCCAAATCCACTTTAGATTCGAGACTTCAAGGTCATAATAATAATGACCAGAACTTCAAACTTCAAAGTCTTCCAACATTTTCAGATTTGTGTGTATTTTCATGTTTTTTTAAAAAAAATTCAATATTCTTCTACTTGCCACCATGGACGACATAGTAGGAGCCCGAGCCTTCGTCGAGGCATTAATGGCAGAACTGCATTGGGTGTAGAGGAGGCGGAATAAAGCTGTTGTGCTCCTCACAAATTGAAGTTGCTTCAGCTATTGACTAAGATAATCTGCGGAAAAGGGGGAGACAGATTTGTAGCAAATTGATGTATGTTTATAAGAGAAGCATAATACATTGCTAGTGGCTAATTTTAAGAGAGAATGATGGATCTACGTGGGTTAGAAAGAAAGAAGTGAGAGGCAGTGAGAGAGAGAGACAGAGAGAGAGAGAGAGAGAGAGAGAGAGAGAGAGAGAGAGAGAGAGAGAGAAGGGAATGAAGAAATAAGAAAATAATTAAAATCCTAAAATTATGTCTTTAATAATGGCTAAAGGCTGAAAAGTTTGTTTTAAACTATGTACAACACATGCTAAATAGGGTAAGAATTTCAAATGTGGGCCATTTTCGATTGGGCTATTAGGCCAAGTGACATGGAAAGTAATTCTTTCAATAATAAAAATCCTAAAACTATGTCTTTAATAGTGGGTTAAAGGCTGAAAAGTTTCTTTCAAGTTATGTACAACATTGGCTAAATAGGGTAAGAGCTTCAAGTGTTGGCCACTTTTGGTTGGGCTATTAGGCCAAGTGGCATGGGCTGTAATTCATTTATTAAAGAGAAATTTTCAGAAATGATAATTATTTAGTGGCTATTAACTTCCTATAGCTACCATATACACAATTACTTTCCATAGCTACCTTTCAGTTGTTATGGTAATGTATTCGATCTACTGTATTTTGAATACAATAGTAAAGTTATCTAAAAAATAAGGCAGTCCAGTTATCAACATTCATACCATGTATTTATGAATACAATATAATAATATGCCTCTTTAGTTGTTTAATAATGGAAAGCTGCTAACTTAACGGGATACACTCCTAATATAACTCATTTAAATCAATTATAATACCCAAAATTATCAATCTAATTAAATGAAGAGATTTTTCAGATGTTAAACATAAAAAACAGAGCATTTTTCAGAGTTTCAGTTCCTCTTTTTTTCTGATACAGTTCGAGTTTTTTCCCCATGACATTGTTTGATGTATTCAAGTTTATTTTTGTATTCATAATATTTTATTTATTCCTAATACATGGTATTACTGCTTTGTTGAGTATATTTTATTGGTTGTACTCATTGATATTCTATTTGTATTGAGAGAATTTTACTATATTTCATTGTATTACTGTTTTAAATACAGATGGATACATTTAGGTTAAAAATACAGATGAGTACATTTAGGTTTATTGCATAGTAATTGATGAATAACATCAAAATGATGGAACTAACATTGTATTTAAAAATGTTGTTGTATGAACTCAAATACTTATAAATACATCTAAAGACAACAATCAAAAATACTGTACAAAAAAAATCAGTACATGACCTTGTCAAATATATATAAATACATCCAAATACAAGAAGAGAAAACCACTATATAAATATGTATGCCTTATCAAATACATAAAAATACATCTAAATACAAGAAGAGAAAATCAACAACATCAACAACTACCCCGTAAAATCCCACGGTATGTGGAACCGAATACATATGTGGAACTGTATGTGGAACTGAATACATATAAATATATCTACAACTAGGGTCATTGCATATTTTTGTTCTCCTTTCGGCTTTAATGGCTGCTGATAAACCTACAAATACATTTCCATTGTTATATATGAATGGTTTAACCCATTTCACCAAACCTAATCCTAATCTCGTCAATCATTTCCACCCTCTCCTCTGTCCTTTCCTATTCAATGTCAATATTCATAATTAATTGAGCTAGAACAGACCATGTCTGATCCACTTTAGGAAAAGATATAACAGATATGAGAAACTTTGATCAAGATATTTTGAAACTCGTGTTAAAAGAGATGAAATCCACCAAATCTACCTGTAGGGTTTGAGAACAATCTAGATAGAGAACCTGCAAATAAAGGAGAATCGTGGTTCAACAATGGCAAAGACTGTCACGACACCAAAACCAATCCGGTCGTGATGGCACATTTGATGGAACTAGGCCATCCGACACATTCCTAAAATAATTTAACTTTTTATAATAAAGATGTTTTTTGTGAGAATGCACGGGAGAAAATATTATTGACTAACTAACTATGACAATGATACAATGAGCCCTATATATACAATACATGTCCTACTTTTAATACATATGGGATTAGGGTATTTATTACTATTTATACAATTAAACTAACACTCCCCATCAAGCTGGTGCATATAAATCATATGTACCGAGCTTGTTACATATATAACTAATACGAGGACTAGTGCGAGACTTGGTGAAAATATCAACAAGCTGATCATTCGACTTCAAAAATTTTGTAACAATATCTCTCAAGAGTATATTTTCTCTAACAATGTGATAGTCAATCTCGATGTGTTTAGTTCTCTCATGGAACACTAGATTTGATGCAATATGAAAAGAAGCTTGATTATCACACACAAGTCCAATCTTACTAATCTCGCAAAATTTCAACTCCTTGAGCAACTGTTCGATCCAAATTAGCTCACATGTGGCCATGACCATTACTCGATATTCTGCTTTTGCACCAGTCCGAGCAACCATATTCTATTTCTTGTTCTTCCAAGACACCAAATTTCCTCCTATTAAGATGCAATATCCAAATGTATAACGTCTATCAGAAGGTGATTCTGCCCAATCAGCATCTGAGTATCCAACGATCTGCTCATGGCCTCGATCTTCAAATAATAAGCCTTTGCCTGGAGCTAATTTTATATATCGAAGAATACGGACAACTACATCCCAATGACTACCATAGGGAGAATCCATAAATTGACTCACATGAAAGGAAATATCAGGTCTAGTCACTGTGAGATAATTTAATTTACCAACCAACTGCCTATATCTTGCTGGATCGCTAAGAGGCTCCCCCTGTACTGGCAAAAGTTCATAATTTGGTTACATCGGAGTGTCAACAGGTCTACAACCTATCATTCATGTCTCCTTAATAAAATCTAAGGCATACTTCGGTTGTGAGATCACGATACCTGAGCTAGACTAAGCGACCTCAATACCCAGAAAATACTTTAATGTCATGACTCGGATTTTCCCACCATGGGAGTCGTGATGGCGCCTACTGTCGAAGCTAGACAAGCCAACCCTTTTAAATCATTTTCACAATAACCTTAAACTAGAACAATATAAATACTGAATTAAATAAATAAAACCACACAGAAGACTTTTAGCAACAATAGCAAAGATAAAGTGCGGAAATTAATAACATGCCTCTACCCAATAGCTGGTGTCACTACTCACGGACGACTAAAAGAGTACTAAAAATAATAGTCTAAAAGAAATACATAACATGTCTGTTTCATACAATAAAACAAATTGGAAGGGAAAGAGGAACCTCAGGGTCTGCGAACGCCAGCGAACTACCTCAGAGTCTCTGGACTGAAGGATCGCCCCCTAACTACTGCTGCGGTCCGTAGGATGTGTCTTGACCTGTGCACAAAAAGGCACAGAAGTGTAGTATCAGCACAACCGACCCATGTGCTGGTAAGTGCCCGCCTAACCTCGGCGAGGTAGTGACGAGGCTAAACCGGACTTACCACAATCAACATGTACATATATATGTGTAATAACCGAAGGAGAATAAGAATTTAAACAGATAATGGGGAAGGGACATGCTGGGGGGGGGATAACAGTTCAATTATAACTTCAACAAACAAGAATTGGAACTGAATATGTAATAATTAAATAAAGAAAGACAGTGAATCAACAATTGCACGGCATCACCCTTCGTCCTTTTACTCTCGTTCCTCACCAAAACTGTCAAATATAATGCACGGCATCACCCTTCGTGCTTTTACTCTCATTTCTCACCAAGAATATCAAATATAATGTACGACATCAGCCTTCATGCTTTTACTCTCAATATACATCAACCTTCGTGCTTTTACTCTCAAATACATAGTGCACAACATCACCCTTCGTGCTTTTACTCTCTCTTCCTCACCCAATCAATGGTCACAACCAAACAGGAAAGGAATATATGACAAGCCAAAATATCCCGGCAAGGGAGAATAACTCAACAATAAATCCCGGCAAGGGAGAGTAACTCAACAATAAATCCCGGCAAGGGAGAAGTACCAAAATTTTCTCTTTTAGTTCATTTGCTTCTCAACTATCAGTTCATAGTTCATTTAACAAGTAATTAGCACAATTGTTCACTTCTTTCGAAATTTAATAGCAAATATGACACACGGTCATGCTAGACTCAAGTGCATAGGTAACCGTCACCATACCTATACACCGACTTTACATAGCACATAGCAAATATTAACCTAATCCTATTTCCTCAAGCCAAATTTAGATCAAACACTTACCTCGAATCCGAAAATAGCAACTCAAAGCTCAACAATCGCCTTTCCTCTAGAGTTCGACCCCGAACTGACGATATCTAACGTAATTCAATTCAGTATTATCAATAATAGCACAAGGATACAATTTCCTAGCTTAGAAATGCATTTCTAATTTTTCTTCCCAATAATACCAAAATTTGACATCGGGCCCACATGGTCTAAACTCGAGGCTCATACCAAATTCCAATTACCCATAACCTCACGAGTCCAAATATATGATTTGTTTTAAGATTCGACCCCAAATTGAGGTTGAAGCGCCCAAAATTCTTAAAAACCTAACTCTACCCAAAAGCCCTAATTTCTATCATGATTCTATGATTTAGGGCTAGAAAATTGATAATTAGTTGAAGAAATAATGGAAGAATGAAGTTGGAATCACTTACCCAAAGAGTTATGGTGAAGTAGGGGCTTGGAATTCGTCAATGGAGAGTGTAGGAGGAGAGCTCGTGTGGGAATTGTTTGAAAAAATGCAAAGAAAACACTGTTCTGGACTAAATTAAATCGCTGAAGGAATTTGGCCTATACGATCGCATGAACAGGGTTGCGATCGCATAGAGATAGGGAAGGCTGGTCAATGCGATTGCAGGGGGTATGCGTTCGCATAGAAGAAAGACGGGGTCTGGCCTGGGTGGGGTCTATACGCTATGCGATTGCGATGGAGGGTATGCGATCGCACTGAAGTAACTGGTCAAGCTATGCGATTGCAGATCAAACAATGCGATCACATAGAAGAAAATTAGAGGCCTGGCTAGGGACTCTATGCGATCGCAGGGGATCCTATGCGATCGCATAGAAGAAGGGACCTCTGCATAAATTGTAGGAAAACTGCCAAGTCTAAAGAGCCAAAAACACCCCCAATCACCCCCGAAAACACTCCCGAGCCCTCGGGGCTCCCAACCAACCACGCACACTAACTCAATATCATCCTACAAACTTTCTCGAGCGATAATATCGCCAAAATTTCATCAAAATAAAAGAATCAACCTCCAAAACTCATGATTTTCATTTCAAAGTTCAAAACTTTCAAATTTTCCACTTTTAGTCCGAAACACGTCAAATGGCGTCCGTTTTCAACCAAACTTTACATATAGCGCTTAATGCCTATTTAAGACTTGTATCCGGCGTCGGAACAAAAATACGAGCCCAATACCATTACTTTTGATCAATTTTCATTTTCATTTTTCCTTAAGCATTTTCAAAAAATAATTTCACAGAAAAGCTTCGTACTCGGGCCTGAGCCCTCGGATTTCGATTCCGGGAATTCACCCGGGTCCCAAATTTCCTTACGGACCCTCCGTGTCTGTCACATTACGGGTCCGGGTCCGTTTACTCAAAATGTTGACCAAAGTCAACTATAGCAATATTATTATCAAAATTCATAGTTTTTAACACATAATTCAAATATTTCCACATAAAAAATTTCCAGTTTCGTGCCGGGAATGCGTATGCAAATCAAATCAACCAAATAAGAGGTTTTCAAGGCCTCAGAAGCTCAAATAAAGGGAGAATTACGGTGATGACCCTTTGGGTCGTCACATTCAATCTGCCCAGATCCTTAGTGTGAAAGTGCTGAAAGAGATGTTGCTTAAACTTACTCATACTATCCTGATCATTGCCGGTAATAATAATATCATCAATATAAACGACCAGATAAATATAGAGATTTGATGTAGAATGTCGATAAAATACAGAGTGATTAGCTTCACTACGAGTCATACCAAACTCCTAAATAACTGTGTTGAACTTATCAAACTAGGCTCTAGGAGACTGCTTTAGACTAAATAGGGACCGGCACAACCGACATACAAGGCCACTAGACTCCCCCTGAGCAACAAAATTTGGTGGTTGCTCCATATAAACCTCATCCTCAAGGTCATCGTGAAGAAAATCATTCTTAATGTCCAAATGATAGAGAGGCCAATGGCGAACAACAACCATGGATAGAAAAAGGCGGACTGATGCAATTTTAGCCACGGGAGAGAAAGTATCACTGTAGTCGAGTCCAAATACCAGAGTATATCCTTTGGCAACATGACGAGCCATAAGTCGATCAACTTGGCTATCTGGACCAACTTTTACTGCATACATCCAACGACAACCAATAGTTGATTTACCAGAACGAAGAGGAACAAGCTCTCAAGTACCACTCATATGTAAAGCAGACATCTTGTCAATCATAGCCTGTCGCCATGCGGGATGAGACAGTGCTTCACCTGTAGCCTTAGAGATGGAAACAAAGGACAAAAATGACACAAATGCACAATGGGATGATGAGAGACGATAGTAAATTAAACTGATATGATGAGGATTAGGATTAAGTTTGAACCGTATACCTTTTCGTAATGTAATTGGTTGATTAAGGGGAGACAAGTCCGCAGTATTAGTAGGTTCAGGTGCAGGACGTGAATCAGTTGGGCCTGATGCCGGGGCAGATGACGATGATAAGTCAGGAGAGGTTGAGCTGTAGAAGGTTGAATTGGACTAGGTGGTGGCACTGGAGCTATAGGTTGGTGGAACTAGACTAGGTGGTGACACTAGACTCGATGGTGATACTGGAGTTATAGGTAGTGGAGTTGTAACTGGAACTGTGGGCAGTGGAGCTATGGAGGAAGATGAATGGGAGATATGGACTGAATCTCCAAAAGAAGGAATATGTAGCACCTCAAAATAACTAAGTGATTAACAGGACCTGTGAAGTATGAGTGGGTTTCAAAGAAGGTATCGTCAGATAACATAAGAAATCGCTCAAGGTCAGTAGAATAACATCAATATCCCTTTTGTGTTCTCGAGTAACCCAAAAATATGCACTTAAGATCGCGATGATCTAACTTATCTTTTCCTGGAGTAAGGTCATGAACAAAGCACGTACTCCCAAAGACACGGGGTGGAAGAGAGAACAAAGGTGAATGGGGAAATAGGAGAGAGCATGGAACTTGATTTTGGATAGCTAAATATGGCATACGATTAATAAGATAACAAGATGTAAGAACTGCATCCCCCCCAAAATGCAACGGAACATGAGATTGTATGAGTAGGCTACGATCAGTTTCAATAATATGTATATTATTTCTTTCAGCTACCCCATTTTTTTAGGATGTGTACGGAAAAGATGTTTGATGAATAATCCCATGGGAGTTCATAAACTACTGAAATGGGGAAGAAAAATACTCTAGGTCATTGTCACTATAAAATGTGCGGATAGAAACCCCAAATTGATTTTGAATTTTAGCATGGAATGTCTCGAAATAGAAAACAGCTCAAATAGTTTTTTCATCAAAAATATCCAGTGCAACGGGAATAATCATCAATAAAACTAACAAAGTAGCGGAATCCTAAGGTAGAACTATCCCGACTAGGACCCCAAACATCTGAATGGACTAGAGAAAAAGGTAACTCTGCTCGATTGTCAAGGTTCCACGGGAAATGGGAACGGGTATGCTTACCGAGCTGACATGACTCATACTCTAGGCTAAATACCGTTTTCCGAAGTTTTGACAAACTGGGATGTCCTAACCGTTTATGTGATAAATCTGGTGAATCAGTAACGGGAGAAGTTAGTGGAGGAAGACACGATGTGAGTCCATGTGATTTTGCAAGGATAAGGTAATCAAGTCCATCAGATTCACGTTCGGTACCAATGATTCATCCTGTACTGGGTTCTATATAAAAACAAGGTCATCAAGAAATAAAATAATAGATTTAAGTGATTTGGCTAAGCGATTAACAACTATGAGATTAAAAGGACTACCATGAACATAAAGAAATGAGTCTAAAGGTAAGGAAGGAAGTGGACTTACTTGACCAATTGTAGTTGCCATGGCTTGGGACCCATTGGCCATTGTGACTGTTGGAAGAGATTGAGAATATGGGATACTAGTGAAAAGAGATTTATTACCAGAAATATGATCAGATGCACCTGAATTAATGACCCAAGAGTCAGAAGGTGAAGATTGGGAGACACCAGTCATGCTACTATTTGTTGGAACAACGGAGTTTAATCTTGAAGATGCTTGTTTACGTGCTTTGTACTGAAGGAACTCAATATAATATGGTAAATAAACCATATGGATTGGATTTATTGCATTTAATCCAACGGATTGTGAGTTAATAGCTTCAGGTACGAATTCTATTGTTATATTGTGCCGGAAAAAGCAGAAAAACCTGAAGAGCCAACAGTTGAAGAAAAACCTGAAGAACTAGCAATGGAAGGAAAACTTGAGAAACTGCTAGTTGAAGATAAACTTGAGGAATCAGTAGTTGAATAGAACCCTGAGGAACAATAGGCTTCTTTCACTGAAGAGCAGAAATTTTCAGAAAATTACTGTAGCTCGCTGGAAAAAATCACTTTAGCTCGCTGAAAAATTCCAAAGGTTTCGAAATCTGTATAAAATAGTACCAATGGACTCGGAATTGCAAGGAGATGAAGCTGTCTTGAATAAAATTTTTCAAATTCTGACCGGAAGAGGTCACACACACCGGTGCTTGTGACAGACGCGCCACTGGAAACAGTTCTCCGACAGGCGCGTGGGTGGGTATTTTTCGGTGATTTTTTCTGTGGTTTGGTCGGATCTCTCTTAGGAAACTTGTGCTGGTGTTGGAATTTTTACAACACTGATAGTTAGTGACTTTGATGCAATTAGTCACTTAGGTCACAGGAAAATTGCACGGTGACTGAGTGATTTCTTCCCGGATATCGTTGGAATAACACACAACGATAATTATCTAACCAATGCTCTGATACCATGTAAGAATGTACGGGAGAAAATATTATTGACTAATAAAATATGACAATGATACAATGAGCCTTATATATACAATACATATCCTACTCCTAATACATATGTGATTATGGTATTTACTACTATATATAAACGAAACGAATATTTTTAAGCTATTAACTAATATAATTTCATAGCATAAATCTAAACATCAAAGTGCGCAAAGAAACAAAAGTATGACATCGGGGTGTCACAAATCACGAGCATCTACTAAGGTCTTTCCAAACACAACTAAGACTTATACAGTCAGGAATACAAATAATAAGTCTAAAGGAGGATAGGAGGGAGAAGGGAAACACTGCGATCTCTATGCAGCTATCTTGCCAACTCTGAATATCCATGATGGATGAAAGAATCAGCGCACGCTATCATGTCCAACAACCCCTTGATCTGCACACAAGATACATTGAGTAATGTGAGTATGCCAACTCAGCAAGTAATAAATATAAATAAAGACTGAACATTAAGAAACACGTAAATCCGCGTCATGAAATCTCAGTAAATACGACATGCTTTCAAATCAATATATAAGTCAAATCATCTCATTTTAAAAATCCAATTTCGGTGAAAATCATTTGAAGATATTTTTTTCAACCGTTTCAATAGAGATGCAATGTAATTTAGAGTAAAAGTAATGAAAATCACAAATACTCCCTCGGGCAAAACATGTACTAACATCACTCAGAATCAACCTCTTGGGCAAACCTCACAATCATTCATAATCAGCCCCTCGGGCACAACATGGATCAAGAATAGCCCCTCGGGTGATATCATATCACTCACTCAAGGTACCCACGCTCACTGGGGGTGTACAGACTCCGAAGGGGATCCTACAGACGAGGCGCTATATCAAGCCACCTCGTGGCATAAATCAATCAGGCCCTCAGCCTCACACAATCATGAATCCGTAACAATATCAAGCCACCTCGTGGCATAAATCAATCAGGCCCTCGGCCTTACATAACCATGACTCAGTAACAACATGCTGCGGCGCGCAGCCCGATCCCATAATATCCTTGCAAAATAGGCCCTCAGCCTTACTCAGTCATAAGCCTCTCAAGCCACTCGGGTAATCAGTAAAGACAGGGTGCTCAACCCAAAATATCATTCTATGCATCAAACAGAGTAATAAAGAACGAGTTATGAAATCAGTAAAATACAACATGACTGAGAACAAATCTTAAGTCAAAATAGTAAGGAAATAATGAGAAAAGGCCCTTAAGGGTCCAAACCGCTTGGCACGAGACCCAAATATAGCATTCAGCTCAAATTATAGAAATTCTTTCTAAAACACATAAGTATCATATAGTTTCCAATCAAATACACAACTTAATAGTTGCTATGGGGCGGACCGAGTTATAATCCCCAACGGTGCACGCTACACGCTCGTCATCTAGCACGTGCGTCACCTTAGAATAGTGAAACAATGTAAAATCTAGGGGTTCATACCCTTAGGACAATATTTACAATTATTTCTTACCTCGAACCAGTTAAATCCCTACTCCATGATGCCCTTGCCTCTGGAATCGACCTCCAAACATCCCGAGTCTGACCAAAAGCAATACAATGCAATCAATATAGGCTAACGAACCAATTCCATATGAAAAGTGATCAAATTATACCAAAATCTCAAAATTCATCTAAACCCGACCCCCCGGCCTACATCTTGGAATCCGACAAAAATTACAAAAGTAAAAACTCCTTTCACCCATGAGTCTATACATACCAAAATTATCAAAATCCAACATCAAATTGTCCCTTAAATCCCCAAATTAAACTCTCTAATTTCAAGCCCTAATCCCCTCAATTTCATCCTTAATTTCAACAAATTTCATGATTAATCAACGAGAAATCATTACATATACAATTATTAGGGCTTAAGCCATTCATATTGCTGAAAAACCCTTGAATTCCCTTTTAAAATCGCTCTCACAAGCTCCAATACCATTTAAAAAATGGTGGAAAATGAACTGAAGTTCGCGAAGTCCGCCTTATATATATTCTGCCCAAAACTTCCGCATCTGCGGTCCACAAGTCGCTTCTTTGATACTGCACTTGCAAAAAATCCATCACATGTGCGGTTTTCACAAAACCTCAAATCCCGCTTCTGCGGTCAAACCCCCCCATCTGCGATCTCGCAGGTGCGGTCCAATGTGCGCACCTGTTGCTCCTGCCATTCTCATATATGGCTGCTTCTGCGGATGCATATGCACTTATATGAGACTCGCACCTACGGTCCCCATTCTGTATGTGTGGTTATGATCTTCAGCATCTCCTCAATGTCACATCTCCCTTTTCACTACACCCGCAAGGGCATAAAGGAGTTTTTACAATTAAAGGACAATAAAAATGGATTTGTTTATTTGAAAATCAGAGTTGCTATTTGGGAGATTTATGGTGTCCCAAATGACAGGTGTAATCCCGAATCGAGGAATTATTGACTCTGTTTAACATTCCCTGACCCAGAAATCCGAGTAAGAAATTCTGTTAACCCTGGAGAAGGTATTAGGCATTCCCAAGTTTTGTGGTTCTAGCACGGTCGCTCAACTGTCATATTTTTCTTAGTTATTTGATTTTAAAACATGTTTCAACTTATATGTTTTTTTTAGCTTTGAACCACTTTTATTATTATTTTCGAAGAGAATTGCAACTTCGTGAAAATATGTCTCGAACTACGTCACATAAATTCCCCCGTAGTTTTTGACATATTTGGACTTCATTGGGATTTGGATTTGGGTTATATAAATGCACATCCGAATTTAAGAAGGTAATGTTATTAAAATACACACCTAAAGCAACTAACGCGTTGTTATCTTTGGGAAAAGCCGTAAAATTCGCTAAACAACCCGTTCTGAATTCTAAGTATTTTAATATAGATATTTAAAGAGGGCTCCACAATTTATGTATTTTATTTGGCGGGGCTCACCTCATTTATTTTAAAAAGATATCCTAAAAGGACTTAAAATTCTTCTATTGATGGTGATTTCTACTATTCAATTTAATCTCAATAACAGCAGTCCAACACCCACGTGAATTTGGGCCTGCATGAACGTTTAATAGTCCAACGCAAGCAATTGTTGGCTCCTCGTGAACCAGCCCCTTGAAAGAAGGCCCAATTCAAATCCCTTGCAGCTGCTGAACACAAACCAGAGTTCGATTCTGGATGGAGGCATCACATAGCACCCAAAAGGCTCCTATTAACCCCAAAGCAAACTAAATGATTCTGTGCCATTTTTCATTGCGTTTTACCTCAAGTCATAATTTCCACCTTTGCATTTACTGTTGATTTTTACTTTAGATCCTTGTTTCATTCAATTCAAAACAATAGGAGAGAGTAGCAACTCTAACAAAATTCACACAACTCAACACCTAGGTTGATACATGCTGATAAATTGAGCTTCTGGGCATATAATTAGCAGCCCCCTTTACACAATCCTCTATGTGTCCATACTCAAATTAATAGGATATTACTCATTTCGATTCCAATTTCATGCTCAGATTATTTTATTTATTTACTATTGGTGAGTGCCTAAACATTCCTAAAGGTGAAAATTAAACTGGAAACATGGATCGAATTCAACAGTAGAGGCAACTCGATTATGTGAATTGACTTAACACTATACATGAACAGGTTTACAATCAAAATTCAGATTAAAACAACTATTTTTGGATTAATTCAAACTAACATTATTCACTCTGAATCATGATTTCAGAACTGGACTATTGAAGTAGCATACTGAAACACAAAATCATTTGACCCTGTTTTTATAACTACTGCAAACAAATCGAGTGTTTAAGAACTATCATTAAAACTAACATTATTCACTAACATTTAAGAACTAATATTATTCACTAGCATTACTCAGTATGCTATTCAAACTAACTTATAACTATTGAAAACAAATCGAGTGTTTAACTTTCACAAATCTGAAAGGTAACAATCTATACAGTCCAATTAAGTACAATATGAGAAACTTAAACTGTTTAAACAGAATTTGGCTAAGCCAATACACACGAGCAAATGCATGTAATAGCAGAAATATAACTGGCACAAAACAAAATTGAAGACATCAGCTGAAACTTCATTTCATTTCTGGAATCACATACTATATCACCAACGTTCAAGAATCGTACCTGGAATTTGGAATAAAATATGGAAAATTAGAGGTAAGCTAAACAGATATGCAACAGCACGTGGAATCCAACAAACTTTAATAGATTTTAGGCCTAAAACCCAGAAAAAACCCAATACAATGCAGTACATTCCCGAAACAACTTCCAATAACCAATCATCAATTCGAATCAAACCAAATATAACTCGAAAGACCTCAAGAGCTGCTAAACTTCAATTGTTTAACATATAAAAGTAAATCTATGTTGTTTTCAGATTCAAACGAACTAGAACAAAGAGCTTTCAATGGAATGTTTTTTTAGTTTTCTACTATTTTTTTTTATTTTTTGAAGATTTGGAGTTTGAATTTCAAATTTCAGATCTGAAACTTATGAACAAAGGGAGGGAATTTTTGGGATGCTCCAAGATTTTTTCTTTCTTAAGGCATGGGACATGCCTTTTTATAGGCAAAATTAAGGGCAACCTTTAGATTTCAGTTTTTCTACCTTAGTCCTTTTTTAATTTTTATTTTCGCTTATATGTCCCTTATTTCCTGACTTGTTACCCAAGTAAGTACACCTATTTTCTGAATTTTCATCTTAAAACCCGTTCTAGAATATTCTAGTGAATTCCATTTCAGTTTTTTTAAAGATCGTCTACCCTTGAATTACCTAATTACCCCTACTTCAGTCAATTAACCCAAGCCCTATTAACTAACCAACTATGTTCAAACCAATCAGCTATAACCAAACAGTACCAATAAGAAAACCTAACAATTGACTAATTAATCACACTAAACTAAACTCCTAATTAATACTAGAACCCTAAAGCTAAATTTAAACCAAAGTAAAATTAATACCAAATACCAAACTTAACAGAACACTATTATGCTTCAAATCGTCAAATTCAATAACAGTTCAAACTCAAACCCAAATCAGATCGAACAAAATTAAAACAAGGATGAAGGATTCACTAATCAGAACAACAATTAAGTTGAACTGAAAGACTAACTACACATGAAACGAGTTAAACCCTAAATTAATCATAAACGAAAGAGGTGTCGAAAATGAACAAAAAAAAATTGACACATAATGCAGAAAAAGAAATTAAGAATACTTATTAATTTATGGGCCTAAAACTCAAAGACACTGGTTCTAGCCAAATCCTTTGAAGATCGAGCTTAAATCACCATTTGAAGGATATTAGTGACAAATGAAGCATGAGGGAGGAATAAGGGTCACCGGGTCTTGTTTTGGATAGGTTTGGCGGTGGCACTGCCACTAGAGCAACTGTGGCATCACTAGGCTTTTACACATTCAAAGAACCCTGGTGTGATTTGAGGGATAATGGCGAGGGATTCGTGATGAGGGAGGGGAGAAGGTGATTTGATGTTAATTTGGAAAAGTTTGGAGATGGTATGGTTCTGACCGAGGTTTTTGATTTAACAATCGAGCAATTCGGTTGTGATTTGAATGAAATTAAGGCCGGATATGGAAAGAGGATGGGGAGAAGCGTATAGGGTGTAATTTGGGCTCCATTGGAGAATCGCCAACAGTAGAGGCGATTTACGGCCGGCGGTAGGCGGCGGAAAATAGTGGTACGAGGAAGACGAGCTTGGGTCTTTAGGCTTATGGAAGAGTTTGGACATTTTTATTTAATAATTGAGATGGAATGTGATGACCTGACCCGTAGTCCCGTGAATTATCGCCCCATTTTTCCCGTTTTATGCTTTATATGTTTCAATATATGTATTTGGAGAGTTTGAAGTAATTCGGATGGAGTTTGGATAGAAATGAGACAATTAGTCAATTTATGAGGAGGTTAGTTTGGAAAAGTCAACCAAATGTTGACTTATGAGTTAGAGGGCTCGGAATGGATTTCCGATGATTCGACTAGTTTCAGTGATGATTTGTGACTTAGGAGCGCAAACAGAATTGAATTCTGAGGTCCGGTGTAAAATTAGGCTTGAATTGGCTAAGTTAGAAATTTTGGCGAAGTCTGGTTGATAGGTGAGATTTTGATACGGGTGGCAGAATGGAATTTGGACAGTTACAGTAGCTCCGTTAGGTGATTTTGGATATGCGTGCAAATTTTCAGATCATTCGGAGGTGTTAGGTCGGGTTTTGGATCAAATATGTGTTTCGGAAGTTTTAGAAGAACTTAGGCCTGAATCCGATGTAAATTTGGTGTTTGATGTTAGTTTTCGTGTTTTGAGAGTGCAACTAAGTTCAAATGATCATATTTGATGTTTTAATATGTTCGTATGCGGTCCCGAGGAGTTTGGGTGAGTTTCAGATATGTTTGGGTTGCATTGTGCTCGTTTTTCTTATGCTTCGACGTCATTTCTTCAAAGCATAAATGATATAATAGTGAACAAATAAGCTCCGATTACTGTTTTGAATGAAGCATTAGATCCGTATCGTAATTATAGACCCGTAGCAACAATAATCATCGAATTTGGACATCGTATGAGGATTTTATAGCCGTTTCACCAAGGCTTGCCCAGATTTTTTAAGTTAATGACGAAATTGCTCCTGACAGCGTATTAAAAACCTACACTATTGCAAATCTTAAAATCTACACATATCCTTCATTATAAAGTCAAATTGAGTGATTCAAAAGCCTAAATTCATTAGAATTTCACGAAATCCATTGGGAGTAGTAAAACGCGTGAACAGTATACCTATAATGAGCAGGTCGAGTTTTCTTCCAATTTTTGAACGGGAAGAAGCTTCTGAGGCGATTTTTTAGAGAGAAAATCAGTGGGTATCGCAGAGTTATGTTATTTGATTATTAAAACTTGTTTATAGGTGATTATAAACCATAATTCCAGCCTTTAATTTATGAAAAACAGTAGAAAAATAGGATTTTGGGGCCTGAGATTATGAGACCTTCAGGGGTCGATTTGAGGAGCCAAACGGACTCCGATTTTGGTGTTCTTTATATGTACGGACTCGTGGGGAGAGAGGAATTCAAAGATATAATTTTCAGAATCTTTTGAGAAGTGAGCCTGGGGTTCGGGTTTTGCCAACTTCGTGATTTTTAGTATTTTTCGAATAATTTTAGTTGGGTTATATCTATGTAGCTTATATTTATGTATTCGTTGTGATTTTTACTAGATTCGACGCGTGAAAAGGTCGATACAGGAGGAAAGGGCATCGCGGGCTAGTTTACGACTACTTAGAGGTGAGTAGTTTGTATAGATGATGGCATGAGGGTTTGAAACCCGGCTTATCACATCGTGACACTATGTTAGGGCGTGAATCGCACCCCATGGCAGGTGCGAGATGGTATATGGTTGGGGATTGTGTCTGGGTCCATCCCGAGAGGTGAATATAAATTATTAGCGGCCATATTGTTTTGTTGATAGTTGAGCTTAATGCCATGTTAGGGGCCTTGTGCCGATCTATAGTATCCGACTAGGGTAAATATCTGTGTGATGACATGATTTGCATAATCGTTGATCCCAGTCCTGTGCTTAATCACTGTCATTAATGCTAAGTCACTTATTTTTGAAATTGACTAACTAAATATATTCACCTTAATAATGAGAAAATGGCAAAGAATCAGATTGAATCTGTCATGTGACTTACATGCATACTGTGGACTGAGGTTGGCTCGGGCCGCACGCCGCAGCGATTCTATATTGATATTACGCTTGGGCTGAATGAGCCCCTTCGGATTCTGTACACACCCCAGTGAGCGCCATCAACGATAAATAAATATGGATGGCTCGTGCTGCACGCCGCAGCGTATTCATGTGCATTGCATTGCAATTTTATCTGATACTTGATTGTTATTTTGATATTGGTATGTTGTTAGTTCGTAGTTAGAGTAGAGGACTGTTAGTTTTAGCTTTGTTTTTAGGCATTTCGTGGATTTCTTACTTTCAGACATTTTTCTATGCTTATTATTCAGTGAGTCGGTAGTACTCACCCCTACTCCCTGCACCTTGTGTGCAAATTCAGGTACACCGAAGGCTTAGCTGGTACTCATAGTCTCCAAATATTTCCAGAGTCGTTGAGGTAGCTGCATGACGTTAGCAGGACCTAGCTGCTCTTCATTTTCCAGTTTATTATTATTACATACATTCCAGATTTTATTATTTCCATTCAGATATTATTATCCAGTTTTGTTTAGAGGCTCTAGACTCGTGACCCCAGATCTTATGGATGTTTATCGGTTTCCGTATTTGTTCTTATTACTCTATTATATTTTCGGATTATTATTTTAAAATTACTATAATATTCTTAAATTGTCGATTTTGAGACTTAACGTTTTATTGGAAGCGATTGTTGGTCAGGCTTACCTAGCTTTGGGGTTGGGTGCCATCACGACCGAGTTTGGGTCATGACATAGAACCACAACCGTTGATCAGAGATGATGGAGGGCCTAGATTAATTTGAGTTCTTCACTAATCCAAAACGACGTAGTATCGTCATTAAACGACGTCGTATTACTAATCTCAGGGGTCTGGCTATATGGACCGGGTTTTGGGGTGCAATTGGGCCATCTTGGCCGATTTTTGGGGTGTGTTTTGTTTGGGCTAGACATTAAGATAGCCCAATTTAGTATCCCTCATTAAAACAACCCTTTCTTTATTTATTTCCTTTTGTTTTTGTTTTTCTTTCGTTTTATTTTTTGTATTTATGTTTTCTAATTTTTGTTGAATGCTAAATTAAAAATCAAAAACCAAATTGACTCTAAAAATTATATTTAATAATTATCAATTACACTAACTCCTAATTTAGATTCAATCTAAGACAAATTAAAACTATAAATGCAAAAGAACCGTTTTTTAAAAAAAAAAGTAATTTAATTGCTAATTAATCCTAAAAATATAAAATTAAACCATAGATGCACATGCCAAGTATATTTTTATATTTTCCATATGAATTAAAATGCACAAATAAAATGCAAGCAATTAACAGAAAATAACATAAAAATTCACAAAACTGCAGAATAATGAAAAAAATTATTTTGTTTAAATTTTTGGGAGTAATTCATATGGGGCAATAACCACGTGCTCATACTCAACTCCCGTCCTTGATCCGTCAACCTCCCGAAATCAACCCGAGGCCCTCGGGACCTCAAGCAAACATACGAACAAGTCACATATCACCATTCAAACTTATTCAAACCTTCGGAACACTCAAAATAATATCAAAATACCAAATCACCATCGGATTCAAGCCTAAGAACTTATAAACTTTCAAATTCTGCAAACGATGCCGAAACCTATCAAACCACCGCCGAATGACCTAAAATTTTGCACACACGTCCCAAATGACACTACGGACTTACTTTAGTTTCTGAAATTCCATTCCGACACCGATATCAAGAGTTTCACTGGCGACCAAAAAATATCAACTTTCCAATTTTGCCAATTCAAGCCTAAATCTACCACGGACCTTCTAATTACATTCCGAACATGCTCCTAAGCCCAAAATAACCTAACGGAGCTAACAAAATCATAAAAACTCAAAACTCAAGATCGAATACTAAAATGTCAAAACTTGGTCAAACCTTTCAAATTAAAGCTTCAAGCTGAGGATCATTCTTCCATATCTGTTCCTATTAACCTGAAAACTAAAACGACGATTTACGTAAGTCATAATACATCATACAGAGCTATTCATGCCCTAGAACCGGTGAGTGAAGTGCAAATGCCCAAAACGACCGGTCGGGTCGTTACAAAGATAATGGCGCTGTGAGAAAGAGATCGTGCAGAGAGAAATAAGATACTATGCGATGATTTTGGGAGAGAATAATCTGAAAGAATGAGGAAGAATAATATTAGACAGTGTATTTAATAGCTTAACAATAGGAAGTAGCGATAAATACATATTTTGCTATAAAAACTAAAAGGTAGCTATAAAAAATAATATTTTAAAATAATTTTTGTTTATAATAAATATGGTGCAAATCTTTGCAGGTAAAGTTTCCTTTGTTAAAGTCATCCCACCTTAACCCGACCATCTTAATTCATTTAAAGTTGAGCTGATTTTTATACCAAATTGATCCATGACTAATTTTGTTAAAATATCTTTAAAATAAACTTTTTTGTTTGATATTTTATATATGACCACAAGAAAAGAAAAAAAGTCTTATTTACAATTCATATGAAAACAATACATATTAATTAAAATTGGGATATTTACCTATCTATACCATATAGCAAACCTTATTACTTCCCATGTTTAAGGTTTGTGTTTATTACATTTAAGCATACCAAATTTCAATTTATGTACCATAATTCAAATTAAGAGTATAATTATTGCTTCATTTATTCTAGGCATGATTTTAGGAGCATATATTCTTTTTCCCTTTTTTCCTCCTCTTCTCTTTCGAAGCCAAAATAGCTTAGGAAAGGGCGAACAATCTCTCTTATCAAAAATCAGAAATGACATAAAAAATCGGCCTTCTAAAACAAAATCGAATCTTTCCAAATAGATTGTTTCTACCTAGCAAATTTTTTTATTTTATTTCGAATGAACAAAAAAATTATGTTAACGAAACCTATGAAATTTAGTCGTTATTTATTCTTTAGGATATCAATTATTCTTTAGTGTGAAAATGAGTTTAAAGAGTTCGTTCTATTGATTCACATAAGAAAAGGAACACAAACTTCTTTAGATATTTGAAGAAGATTTTTTCAAAAAAAAATTTATTCTTTTGCAAAAACAGTTTTTTTACAAAAAAAAAAAGAAAAGAAATTGTATCTACAAACTGAATACATTGAATTTTAATATCCCAATTCTCATTTCAATTGTAGCATAATTGGTATTTTCGACATAATTGTAGAAGACTTGTAGAAGTTTTAGTCTTCCTAATCTACAATTTATGTACAAATTATCTACAATTTATCTACAATTCTACAAGTTAACTGCAATTTAACTTCAATTTCTGGAAAAATATGTCTTCTTCTTCTTCGACGAGTTTCAATCTGCAATTCAGTCAAAACCAAGTCTAATCTTTACCAAAACCCCTCAAATGAGATATAAACTTCTAAACATATTTCGAATTATTTACAACAGCACCCAATCCAAGGGATTTTCAATTGTAGCATAATTGGTATTTTCAACATAATTGTAGAAGACTTGTAGAAGTTTTAGTCTTCCCAATCTACAATTTATCTACAAATTATCTATATTTTATCTATAATTTATCTACAATTTTACAATTTACTGGAAAAATATCTCTTCTTCTTCTTCGACGAGCTTCAATCTTAAATTCAGTCAAAACCAAGTCTAATCTTCACCAAAATCCCTCAAAATTGAGATATAAGCTCCTAAACATATTTCGAATTATTTACAACAACACCCAATCCAAACAAATAATGATTTTTGAAAATCCAAATTTGAATTCAAAGCTTTCAAGCTTTTTAATGGTTATCAATGATGGAAAATATATGGAGAATGAGAGAATCACGCTGCAATGGATTTTCTTCCGTTTTAAATCTCGAAATTAATGGTGATAGAATCACCATTGAATCTGATTCCTTCTATTTTGGCGCGTTTTTAGGGTGTAATTCATCTATTTTTGGTTTGGTACAGATTTTGTAGACAAACTATGGACTAGGCAGGTAAATACAATATTATGAACATTTTTGGTAATAAGGTTTGCTATATGGTATAGATAGGTAAAAATCCCATTAAAATTTGGTAAGAATTGAGCGAGTTGGGCTATGACCAAAATTTAAGCTCATCTTGTTCCAATCCATCTTAATCCAAGTAATCCAAATCGGCCCAATCCGCCCATCTAACACCCCTAATTCTATCTTATAAATATGTTTTACGCCTTATGTTGCTGATAAATAAAGTTTAAAATTGACTCTAGTATACACTTACCATTGTCAATCGACGGAGCTAGAGTATTGTCTATGGCTGCTTCGGCCGAATATAGTAGCTTTGATTCAATTTATGTATGTGTCTTAAAAAATTCATACAATATATTTACAAATTATATAATTTAGTTACCAATAATTTAAAATAATTAGCAATTCAAACTCATAAATATTAAATTCCAGCAAAAAAGAAAATCAAATGAAGAGGAAAAAAACAGTGCACTTTCTCCGCATGTTTTCGTGTAAAGGGAGATCTAAGCGTCAAAACAGAAATGAGAAGGGCCAGAAAAACCTCGAGAACCAACACACTTACTCTTCTGTGAACTGCGCACCTGGGAATCTTTGATACCAACGGACCAAAATAAAAAACAGAGAAAAAAATTCAAAAATTTGGAGTTGCTGGTTTACTAGAAAACATTGGTCCCCTTTGGACGCCCATTGAATAATATTTTTTTCACTTTTTTCACTTATATAAAATGTGCTCTCTATACTTCTTCTACTGCACTTTCTTCTTCTTCTTTAATTTTGAGTGTTGAATTACTAATTTATTTTTACTTTAAATGGATGTATACATTCCTGAAGAGTACGTTATTCAACGAAGACTGGAGAAAAGGAGTACTGCTTCTGCTTCTGCTGCAAATGAACTCAACAGAACATCATCAGAAAAAGGCAGAAATGTGTTTCAGTCCAATCAGAAAGAAGGAAAAGTAGCTTCAGGGCAAGAATCGTCATCTTCTTGTTTTGTACAGAATAATGACTACATTTGCAAAAAAAGCTCTGTTGGTTTTGGGGAGAATGTAGTTTTCACATGCTTTTCTGCTTAACTAATTTTAGTGTAATTAATTAGTTATACTAAGTGTTCATTATTACTAGTCATAACTCACTGATTTATTAATATCGAGTTGAGGCTAGCTGTTACTTCAATAGTTCAATGTATCAGTTCTTATTTTTGTAATCAGAACACTAACTCTAGCTGCTATATATACAGCTGCTACCTTGTATGTGACAGGGGTGGAGCTAAAATGCTTTCAGCGGGTTCGATTGAACTCAATAACTTTGGTTTGAATAATGTATCTGTCTCAAAAAATTCATTGAATATGTATAAATGCTTAATTTTGAACCCCAAACTCATAAACTTAAAATCTTGGCTCCGTGCCTCTGGTATGTGAATATGAGTAATGTATTATTCTACAATAATAAACTTGTCATTATATACTATACGGTGTAAGGTTCGATTCTCATCAAACTCCACCTTCTAGAGTTAAATCATTTATCATAAATTCATGCTAAGACTCCAACATGATCGATAAGGCTGCTCGTGCCTCGTAGTGATGAAGAGGAGGAGGTATGTTATGTAAGAACAAAAACAACAAATTTCAAATTTCATAATTAATTAAAAAAACAACATTGATTGATTTCTTGCACTTGATAAGCATATTCTGTAATAATAGAATTTTAAGTTCCTTTTACTAGGTGAATAATATTATGAACTCAATTTTTTTTTAACTATGGGTAAGAACTTATGAGCAGTGGCGGACTCATGATTTTGTGCAAGCGGGTTCAATCTTAAAAGTACATAACTTTAGTCATAAAATAGCAGTTGTCAAGTGAGTTCAAATAAAACATTTATACAAAAGTTACGCTGCTTTAATCGTAATTTATATATATATACACAATATTATTTTATTGGTGAAGCAGGTCCACTTGAACTCGCATGCCACAACGTGCGTCCGCCACTAATATGAGAGTGAATATCATTACACTCCCCCTTCATTGGAAACATTCAACATCACACTACCATAACCCAATTCAAATGGATTAAACCAGACAAGGGCTTCGTAAAGGTCAATTCAGATGGAAGTGCTTTGACAAATCCTGGAATGATTGGAGGAGGTGTCATCAGTAAAGATCAACAGAGGGCCACTTCATTCATGCAATGGCCTTTCCTTTGGGGGAGGGTACCAACAGTTATGCTGAAACTGAAGCAGCCAGGATTGGCATTCAATAGTGCTTAGACAATGGGATTCCCAGAGTTCATTTAGAAGCAGATTTTGCACTTCTTGTTAGATCGTTGACAGGCGTTAATGATTCTCCATGGATTTTGAAAGAAAAGATTTCCCACCTAAGGCTTCTGTGCTCTCAATATGAGGGGTTCAAAGTTTCTCATGTGTATAGAGAAGCAAACTGCCATGCTGACTCTCTATCAAAACTCAGCCATGACCTCAACATTCTGACAAACTTTACCACTGCTTCCTCTCTCCCAAACCACATTAGAGGCTAAGTTCTCACTGACCAATTGGGTACCCCAGCTTTCAGGCACAAGAAAACCAACATAGTATCCTCTCAAAATGCAAGCTTCTCTTCAATATCTAATGGTTATAGTTGAAACATCACCAAAGCAGGGGTCCCAGTTAACAGTCCAAATGAAATACCTCATGCACCATTTTTGGAATCAGTCAGCCCAGACTTATCTTCTAATTCTGTGTGCTTTTTGCAGGTTCCATTCCCTTATGAACCTTACATTCCTTTGTGGTTGTCTCAGAGTATGGTATTAGCATACATGCTCATCCTTTTGAAACCACAACATAGGAGTGAAGTAGGATAAACAGAGAAAGAGGAAATGACTCAATTGGAAACCTATCATTTGAGGCACAACACATCACACACACCCAATCTCATAAAGGAACACCCCAATTTTTCTCCATTCACCACTCAAGACCACCACATATAACCATATACCCACAACCCCTTGACCAAATAGATAGGAGAAACCCAGAAGATATGCAAACTCCTCTCAAACACAGCAATTCCAAAAAACTGAGTAGAAATGCTCCTTTTTTCACTAATACTGTTGTCTGTTTTGCAGGTTTTCCCCTTCATGCTTTTCCATTCAAATGGTATACTTTTTGGGAGTGATATTAGCATTTTTCATGTTCATTCTCCTGGAAACATATCATTTAACTCCATATTATTAGCCTCAAAGAAGCAACATCACACAACTGCAGCAGAAATTGCAGATCCACCATTAGAAACTGCAAACTTTCCTAAAAACTTAGGAGCATCTCCCTCTCTTGTCACTCAATTGGTATGGATTCTGGGAATGGTATTAACATCCTGATATTTAATCTCCTAAAACCAAATGAGTTGATAACCAATCAACATCCTCAAAGAAATACCATCACACAGTTGTATCAGCAACAACAAACAACACCCTCTGATATTGCAGGAACTCTTTTTCCTTTTTCTATATATTGCATCAGCCCACTCCTCTCATCCACATCTCACTCTCAACCCAAAGAAACACAACAACCAAAGTATCATCATCAGTATTGCATTTTCCTCTATACATGCAGTCATGGTTCTTTATTTTAAGATTCTTCCACCATGAGCACCTTTACACCTGAGTGCAGTCAACACAAGAACCTGCACTCAGATTTTGTATATAGATTAGGGATCCCAATTGCTCCCCTTTCCTCAGACTCATCTCCAGAATCCACAAGAACCAGGATATTGAGCCCTCTTTCATTAACAGGTTTTTTGCATTTTGCAGGTTCAGGGAGCTCACTTGATCAACTGGTACAGTTTCAGTCAGTGGTATCATAATTTCCAATACTCATTCTGCTGAAACCGTATCAGTTGAGCCAAGTCTTTCCTTTCATCTACACACACATAGATCCAACAACCACGGCTATAGAGCAACACTATCACCCAGTCAACCCAACATGAACAACTGTGCATACAAATGGAGCTCCCTTATGCATCAAATGTTCTACCATGCTCAACACTCACAGACTGAATTTCTATATCAGGAAAATGATCAATTTTTGGCCCACTCTCTTCTGTCAAATATACCTGGCAGAAGTAGCACAGCTCGTCTCCATCTGGAGAAATTTTGTCAACTATCTTCCATTTGGCTTTCCTTGACCTTAATGTCAAAGGAAGTGGAAGATATTCCATCTCTTTGATGTGGTTTATGTACCACCCTTTATAGACTTTTTTACATGTGTAATGTATGTTGTACATGTTGTACATGGAAGAAAATATTACTATCCTTTTGCTTAATTCACATAGGTTTATTATGCTTTTGTGTATAGTTGACCTAGGCTTACCAAAACTGTATTTTGTACCACCAATTGGCTATCATACCATAGTGCCACTTGGTTTCCATATATGAATGACCAAGTGCATTAATATTTTATATGTGGAGATAAGGTTTAGGTCCTCCTCCATTTTTGATGTATTATATTTTTTATCTATAAAAATCAACCCTAGGCACAATGCCTAGTGGATTCAGTTAAAAAAGAATCATTACACTCATTGTCATCTTCCATACGAGCAGGTCACTAATTAAACCAATTTAAAGAAAAAATGAAGAAAAAACTATAAAAGAGCAGGTTGCCGGTTAATTTTGCGGCCTACTATTAAACCAACTTTTTTTAAAAATTAGGCTCCCAGGTTGTCAAGTATATACCTATTTGTAGCTTAATGATTCGCATGTCATCCGTATGAGAGGGAGTTTTGAGTATCATGGGTCTATTATTCAGGGGATGGGGAGATTGATGAAGATGTCACACGTCGTATTGGGGCGGGATGGATGTAATGGAAACTCACTTCCGGTATTTTGTGTGACAAGAAGGTGCCACTGAAACTTATGTCACGACCCAAAAATTCCTCTGAAGGAGTCGTGATGGCACCTAGTGTCTAAACTAGGTAAGCCTAACATAAACTGAAATAACATTGGTGCCTTCTAACTTTAAATTAACCAATTTTGAATAATTCAAAATTTCTCAAAACCGGTGGTACAAGTCACAAGCCCATCTAATAGTAGTTACACAAAATGATAAATCTCTACCCTGAAACAAAAGAGCAAATATAATTACAAATTGTCATGACCCAAATTTTCCACCATCGGGAGTTGTGATGGCGCCTACTGCCGGATCTAGGCAAGCCAACTTAATCATACCTTTTTAACTAATCTTTCAACAAGATAATAATAAAAGAAAAAATTTCAAACGGAAGTCTTAATTTAATATTAATTGAAAGAAAAATGCGGAAAAGTTAAAATCATCCTCTACCCAAGATTTAGTCTCACAGTACTCACGGACTACTATGAAATACTACAAATAAGAGTTTGAAAGATAATACATAAGGAGTCTGTTTCGATGCAATGAAAACAAACAGAAATGAAGTAGAAGAGACTCGGGGCCCCCGAACGCCAACGAACTACCTAGGAGTCTATGGACTGAAGGCATGCTCCCAAGCTACTCCTGCGGTCCGTAAGCTATCTCGTGACCTGTGCATAAAAGGGCACAGAAGTGTAGCATCAGCACAACCGACCCCATGTGCTGGTAAGTGTCTGGCCTAACCTCGACTAAGTAGTGACGAGGTTAGACAGGACCTACTACAATTAACCTGTGTAAATATGATATACAAGTAGGGGAAAGAAACAATAACAACTTAATATAAATAAAGCTGGGAGGGGACATGCTATCGGGGAGTACTAGATGTAAATGGAACATTAGAAAAAACAACAGATCTATTTCAAGTTTTGTAACACACATATCAGCAGTGGACGGCGTGCCGCACGATCCTGTAATGTAATATATAAGTGGACGGCGCGCCAAACGCTCCCGTAATATAATGTATAAGTGGCGGCGCGCCACGCGCCACACACTCCCGTATTCTCCGTGCACAATGTCACCGACATCTCAGGCCAATAACAATAAGTGGACGGCGCGCCACACGATCCCTTGATGTAATATATAAGTGGACGGCGCGCCAAACAAACCCGTATGTGATTGATTATCTCATATAATCTTTTCAAAGGGAGGTCCTACTAGGGAATAACAACAATATAACAATCGAACCCAGCAAGGGTACAACTGACAGCCCAAAATATCTCTGCACAGGAGAAATTAATAGTAACAATCTACTCATCCCGGCAAGGGAAAAGAACTCAACAATAAGTCCCGGCAAGGGGAAGCAATTCAACAATAAGTCCCGGAAAGGGAAAACAATTCAACAATAAGTCCCGGCAAGGGAAAACAATTCAGCAACAAGTGCCAGCAAGGGAAAAATACCACACTTCCTTCTTTAACTCATTTGATCCTCAACTATCACTTCATAATTCTTTTAACAAGTAATTAACTCAATTGTCTCACCTCTTTCGAATTTAAAAGCAATTACGACTTACGGTCATGCTAGACTCAGGTGCATAGGTAACCGTCATCATACCTATAAACTGACTCCACTTAGCACATAGCAAATATTGTCCTAATCCTATTCCCTCAAGCAAAAGTTAGATCAAACACTTACCTCGGTCTGAAAATAGCAATCAAGCCTATATCACCACTTTTCCTCTAAAATCCGAATCTGAAACCACGATATCTAGTCATAATTTCTTTAATATTATCAATAATAACTCAAAAACATTATTCCATAGCTTAGAAATGAATTCCCTATCATTTTTCAAAAAATACCAAAATCTGACACCGGGACCACATAGTCCAAACTCGAGGCTCGGACCAAAGCACAATCACCATAACCCCACGAGTTCAAATATATAATTTTTTTAAGATTCAACCCCAAATTGAGGTTGAATCTCCCAAAATTCGTAAAAACCTAACTCTACCCAAAAGCCCAAATTTCTACCTTGATTTCATGTTTTGGGGCTAGGAAAATGATGTTTAGATAAGGAAGTAAGAAGAAATGAAGTTAGGATTACTTACCCAAAGAACTTTGAAGAAATGGGAGCTTGAATTACGTCAATGGAGGTTTTTAGGAGAGAGTTCGAGTGAAACAATGGAAGAAATCCGGAGTGAACACTGTTTTGGAGTTTAAATAATTCTCTAGGTAATTACCCTTCGCGTCCGCGTGAACAGATTCGCGTTCGCGAAGGGTTGGGCAGGTTGAGCATCGCGTTCGCGTGGGGAGAATCACGAACGCGTAGAATAAAAGTTGGGGCTTCACAGTTGGCCTACGCGAATGCGTGGGCCATACGCGAATGCGTAGAATGAGCAGGCCAGGCTTCACGAACACGGGAGCCTTCACGCGGACGCGTAGAGCAAAAGACAAAGGTCCAAATATTGTTATATGCAAACGCGATGGGCTAATCGCGAACACGAAGGAGGGGAAAAAGAGAACATCCCGAACGCGACCGGAGGGACGCAAACGCGATGAAGAGAAGCTTGCTGCAATTTTGTGCAATTTTTCTAAGTGCAAAAGCATCCCGAACCGCCCCTGAGAGCTCTCGGGGCTCCCAACCAAACATTCACAATAACTCATTAACTACCTACGAACTTGCTCGGGCGATAAAATCGCCAAAATAACATCAAAATCTAAGAATCTAAAACTCATAATTTTCATTTCAAAGTTCATTACTTCTAAATTTTCCATTTTTAGCCCGAAACACGTCAAATGACGTCCGTTTTCCATCAAACTTTACAGATAGCACTCAGCGCTCATTTAAGACCTGTACCGGGTGTCGGAACCAAAATACGAAACTGATACCATCACTTTCTAATTCATTTTCATTTCGATTTTCCATATCATTTTCAGATAAACAATTTCTTTCAAAAATTCCGTACTCGGGCCTGGGACCTCGGATTTTGATTCCGCGAACACGCCCGGGTCCCATATTTTTCTATGGACCCTTCGGGACCTTCACATCACGAGTCAGGTCCGTTTACCCAAAATGTTGACCAAATTCAACTATATCAATATTATTATTATTATTATTATTATTATTATTATTATTATCAAAATAATAGTTTTAACAAAAACTTAATATATTTCTACATAAAAAATTTCCGCCTTCGCGCCCGGACTGTGCACGCAAATCGAGGCAAATAAATAAGAGGTTTTCCAGGCTTCAGAAGCACAAAGAAAGGGAGAATTACGGTGATGATCCTTTGGGTTGTCACGCAAATGAAGGTGACTCCGACACCTGCAAACACAGTAGCAGGTTACCGTAAGTTTCCACTACGACAACCCGCATAGCTACGATTGATCAATACCTGAATCTGTACACAAAAATATATACAGAAGTATAGTATGAGCACACCACAACGGTGCCCAGTAAGTATCAAGACTAACTTCGGTGGGGTAGTGAATTGGAACAGTCAGGACACCTACTGGTCAAATTAAATTTACAAGATATGATAATAGAGCATCAAGATAAAGATAACGAAATAATATTAACTATGGAGAGAAAATCCAAGTACAAATAGTATAAACAATAAAGGAAGAACACAGGTAGTGACGAAGGAAAATCACGTAAATCAGATAACACAAATAATTCAACACTAATATAACAGAGACAGAGACAAGTAAGAATGTGTCCAATTAAAGAAAACAATGTCAACCCAATCAATCACATCATGTTTAATACACCATCCTGACCATTTAAATCCTTGATTTCTCACATCATAATCTCAACTTTCAAACTTTCAGCACATATGGCACCTCGTGGCCACATATTCTTTATCTCACTCTTAACAACAAAATCCCCATGATATATAATACCGAATGTCCTTAAAAATGCACTTAAGATGTTCAAGAGGTCCTATTTACATAATATAAATTAAAATTTTAATTTCTAAATAAGTTTTTAAAAAGCGACGAGGAAAGATGGAGTTATTTTTAGAAATTATCCGAGTAAGAAAATATCCCTTTAAATTTAAAATACAACATTAGAAGAATTATTACATTTAACATGGGAGCTGATAACTTAAAACTTAGTAAAAATTCTTTTTAAAGTAAAATACAACCTCAGACGGGTTAAGAGGACATAATATTGAGAAATTAATTGAATTAAGGATGCACCAATTTTTGAAGTTTGAAGCATTAGAACGTATAAATAAATGTATATATAAATAGTGTGAGGTATTAAAAACATTGTGGGTTCAACCACAAAGGATCACACCAATTGAGCAATTAAACTATTTAAACATTTGAATTGATAACAACAACTAAACATAGCAAACCGAAGGTGCACGACACCAAAATCCAATCACTAACAAGGACAAGAAAACCAAACACATAATTTCGCTTCCATTTTATTTATCTCGTGGCAAGCGTGCCACCCACTCCCATTTCACTCATATTGTGGTAGGTGTACCACTCACTCCCATTTCATATATCTTGTGGTAGGCGTACCACCCGCTCCCATTTCATATATCTTGTGGTAGGCGTACCACCCGCTCTCATTTCATATATCTTATGGTAGGCGTATTACCCACTTCCATTTTATTATATCTTTTGGTAGGCCTACCACCCGCTCTCATTTTATTTATCTTGTGGTAGGCGTACCAGCCACTCCCATTTCATTTATTTTGTGGTAGGCATACCACCCGCTCCTGTTTCATTATATCTTGTGGTAGGCGTACCACCCGCTCCCATTTCATTATATCTTGTGTTAGGGGCACCACCCACTCCCATTTCATATATCTTGTTGTAGGCGTACCACCCGCTCCCATTTCAATTTATCTCATCATCAATTATAAAATAATCTCAGCAGGAGAATAATAAGGAAACAACAATACCCGGCAAGGGAGTCAACAACAAGAATAAACATGTGACGGCAAGGGAACCAATAGTAAGAATTTAAATATGTCCCGGCAAGGGAATCAACTATAACCAAACTTGTACCAAGAATTAACTTCACAACGAAACCTCAACTACACAACAAGATGTAATAAGCATGTGATAACTACACCGACAACCACCACATTTGAACATGTAACCTATTTGCACGAAGTCATAGAGGAACTCACAACCAAAAGGTATCAAAACAATAAGGAAGGCAATCACTTCAATTAAGGCAATTTAGAGTTAATGGTAACACGTCACAATTATAGGAAAGCTAAAAATGTCATATGGAGAATATAGAGGCAATTTTATCAACTAGGAAACCCAATCATAATAGGATACTTTCCACATAAGGACCTAAGAACCCTAGAGGAAAATTTCCCACAAATACGTCCGAGCACACACTTGTCGCCTTGCATACATGGACTTCAATTAGCATAGAAGACTTAATTCCTAAGGGGAATTCCCCCACACTAGTTTTGGCAAGATACTTACCTCAAAGACAACAAACCGATACTCTAAAATACACTTCTCAGGTAAAAAGACCTTCGGACAGCTCAAATCTAACGAAATTAACTTCAAAGCACAAATAAAACACATAAGAAACTATTCCGGATAGTAAAGTTTCAATCTTTACAAAAATATAAAAATTGACCCAAAAAGTTGACCCACGGGCCCGCACCTAGGAACCAGTCAAATTTTACAAAATCCGATCACCCATTAAAAAATGAGTTCAACCAAACAAAATTTATCTAATTACGACACACTTTGGTCCCTCAAATTATGATTTATCATTTTAGGAATTTTCTTCAAAAACCAACACTTTACTCAATCCAAATCACAAATTAAATGATAAAAATAAAGACAAATTCATGGAATATAATCAATTCTAGGTGAGGAATACTTACCCAATTGTTTTTCTTGAAAAAACCCACAAAGAATCTCCCAAAACAGAGCTCTAGAACTCCAAAAATGTTAAAAATGGCCTGACCCTAGATTTGTAAAACTTATTTTCTGCCCAGACATTTAAAGCATCGCGAACGCGGAGAAGAATTTCCAGGTGGTCAGAAAGAAAGCTTCGCGAACGCGAAAGAGGATATCAAAGCAAAAAACAACAGTTCAAAATAGGAGAAAAATGACCCGTAGCCCATCCGAAACACACCCGAGGCTACTGGAACCCCGTCTAATCACACAAACAAGTAATATAGACTAACACGGACTTGCCCGAAGTTTCAAATCACATAAAACAACACCAAAGCAAATAATCAACCTAAAGATCAAACTTATGACTTTCCAAATCTTCAAATATCAAATCTCATGCCGAAACCTATCAATCCAACTCTCTAAATCGCATTACGACCCCGATATCACAAAAGTCAACTATGGGTCAAACATTTTCATTTTCCAAACTTCAACTTTTCCAATTTTTGCCGAAATGCCTCAATTTACCTTACAGACCTACAAATCTGAATCCGGACGCGCGTCAAAGTTTAAATTCACCATACGAAGCTGTTGGGATCACCCATGACCCATTCCGGGGCTGTTTAGTCAGAAGTCCAATTCTGGGCAAATTTTCACTATTTAAACTTCTAAAACTAGGTTCCTTATTCCAGTTCAACTCTGATTCATTTGGAAACTGAATCCAACCATGCACACAAGTCAATATACATAATGTGAAGCTGCTCGAGCCCTCAAACTACCGAATCAGCCTTAATTTCTCAAACGACCAATCAGATTATTATACTCCTCCACTTAAACATACGTTCGTCCTTGAACGTGTCCGGAGTCGCTCCAAAGCCATCGAACCACTATATGAGCTCACCATACATACTCCCAAGGGTGATTATCCATCCCCCAACTGAAGCAGAACTGATAATACCATTTAGCTGAAGGTCTCATCTCCTCCTTAGCCCATATCCTTAGAACATGACCCAAACCTCAACATCTGAATTTCATCATAGGGCCCAAATTCCACATAATCACACTGAACACACCCAAACAAGCTGAATCGAGCCAAAAATTCCAATCCCGAATACAATCACATACTGCTCCACACAACTCAATGCCCAAAGCAATAATCTTTGACCATCATAGTTGTTCAAATAATACCTTGGATGATGGAAACACACCTCACATTGGATATAACCTTATTCCGGATATCCAGATCATTGTCCATGCTAAAGAAACTTGCTGGAGCTCATAGCCGCCTATGAAGTCAACCAGTCAAGAAACCCTCTCGCCCACTAGGGCCATTATCCAAATCTTAGCAGAAATACGCACATACTTCCAAACACTTCTCACACTCAATACCATAGTGTCACTCTCAGGTCTAAGAACCACATCTCGACCAATACAAGCAGCCCAAATGATGACTCATCATGGGAACACACAAATTCTCACACTACACAGATCGAACATTGAACCGACAATAACTCAATTACGTAACACAGGTAAGGAAAAGCAAAGTAGAAGAATTTTCTAACAAGTGTAACATGTACAACAATGAAAATATAGTTTTCATCAAATTGCTCCACAGGGAAAAAACAGAACCCCAAATAAACAAATAGATAGGGTATCTCATATAACATCCGTTTTGGCGTGCATCCCGCTCCCAAATACTCATTAAGCCAATATACAATATAACATTTGCTACAGTATGCAACCCGCTTCCAAATACTCATCGAGCCAAAATGTTCACGCTCACTGATCATATGAATACTGATATCAAGAACAACAGAGCGCACAAATAAAACTGTGGGAAAATAAATGAATAGAAGTAATAAGACATAAAGGAAACAAGTACAATTGAGGTGCAATGAGCAATTAATTCATGAGGGTTATCTTACCCACGTCGCTATAAGGCCTGAACAGAACTACAACATGCATGGAGAATAATCATACTGCCTCACAGCTCATCACAACATAAGAGAGCAACATATAACATAAGCCAGAGGCACAAATAATATCTATTCTGCCTGATAACATAACCAAAATGGCAACCTCACAGGAGCACACAAACTTAACCTGACACAAGGTACATATTCTCATTGAACTTTCACATTGCCTCAACCCAATTTTGATCCTTCCCAATTAGATAAATATGCTTCAAAAGTATCCATCACAGTTTGTCAATAATACATGCTATCAACATTTCTTCAAAATTTGCAAATAGGAAATAGTCCCTATATGAAGGCATCAAGCCCTAAACCATAGGAATACCAAAATTTTCATACCCGAACGCAACTACGCAAATCAAGTGGATGATACATCACTCATATGCTATCGTCCTACTAAAGCACTCATATAGAGTTTCTGGCCCGTAACATGACATGAACCTCGAAGACCTCAACCCAGTAATCACCATGCTACCAGCCACGCGCTCGCAAACCAAACCTCAAGGTCCTTTCTTAAATGCACACACTTCACATACGATAGCCAACAATGCCAACACTATATTAATTTCAGATACCAAATAATGGGAAAACTGCAATGTACCCAACATTCCTTATGCCCATAGAAGACACCCAACTCAAGCCATAGTCAGACCATCGAGAACCCTCCGAGATCTGCCCGCACGCAACTAAGCCACTGGGACTTTACCTTCACAATTCGACAGAGTCATGCAAACCGTCCAATATAAGAGTGTTGCCACATATGCCAGTAGAGAACTACCATTCAAGAGGACCATTTACTTCCATTAGTATGCTGACCCAACACTACTGAACTTACTCATTTCTTCGGATAGTCGATATGAAATAACCCCAATCAAAGTCCCAAATAGAGATAATCCCAACACAGGCCATGTAGCCAGAAGCTCATAAACCACTGGATTTCCTCTGAAGCACCCCCTCTTGTCGCAACCACAACACCTATTCTGAATAGACCTTCTATGAATTTGAAGGTGTTCCTCCGGATCCCCTTGATGCTGAAGTGTGTTAATACCCAATTTTCCCTGTATATTTTTTTTATGCAAAATACCTTTCAAAATAACATGTATATGCATATATAAGTATGTCCCAAGGTTTTATTATTTTTCTTAATTATTTTAAATATTTTTTAAATTACTTTATTGCCCTATTTTTTCAAGAAAACCCCAATAATTATTCCCAAAATTATCCTTTATAGCAATACATTTATTGGATTCTTATATTTATACTAAATATAGCAACATAAGTTTTGCATATTTCTTTACAAATTTATTTAGTATTTTTAAAGTTAAATTTTATATAATTACAATATTAGCCTATTTTAAGATTTAATTATGTTTATAATTATAAAATTGACTCCAGTATTTTTATTTTATAATTATATATTATTATTATTCATTTTAGTACCTTTAATTTATTTTCAGAAATTATTTTACTATTTTTTATAAAATAAATAAGGAAAAAGTGGCTATTTAAATACTAGCCCCATTTATTTTAATTGTAGCCCTAAATCAACCCCCAATTAAGCCCAATTTCAAATCCAATTACCCAGCCCATATCCTAAATCTACCCGACCCATGACCCATTTACATAACCCACCCGGATTCCCCTTTTAATCCCAACCGTTAATCACTCAGATCAACGACTCATATTTGCATCTTCCTTTTTTAACCCGATCTAACCCCCAAACCCTAGCCATTTGATTCTATGGTCTTCCTTGAATTACCCCCTTCCCTCAATTCTCTCGCAATCTCTCTCAGAAACCCTAGCCGTCTCCCTCCACTTCCACCATAAAACCACCGGTATCCATGGCTTCCAAGGCTATTGAAGTATATACTGAATTCATATGACTCCTACATGCTTGGCTACTATGGTTCCAAGGCCTGACCTTGAAGAAGTTGGGCCAGACTTTGTTCGATTCCAGTTCTATAGTTGTCTCCGACCTTGCTCCGGCCAGCCATGGTTATTCGAGCCTGATCTTGACTTCTCCTACTTAGATCAACGACTCTCCAAGAATTTCTCACCATCTGGGTTCTTCTGAAGCCCTAACCTTTTAAGGTTCTTCCAATTTCTTTAGATATATTCCAGATCTATGCTTGTCCTAAACTTTCAAACGTATTCTCAAATTTTCTTTCAAAACTCTGCTTTCAAAAGCTTTATCTTTTTCGATCTACAGTTTTGTTAAGTTATTAGAAGTTTCTCGAATCTTTAGCATGTTCTACTATGTTTCTTATGTTGATTTTTCTACTGTGTTCCTTTAGCATGTTCTATTGTATTTCTTATGTTGATTCTTCTACTGTGTTTCCTATGTTGCTTTTATACTGTGTTTCTTATGTTCTTCAACTGGAAAATGCATGTTAAGAGTCTTAGTTCCCTTTTTGGGATTTTTGAACTTATTTCGTTAGTATTGCTGCCTGATTTACTTGTCCTTTCATCTCTACACTCGATTGATGGCAAAACCTTAAAATTTGGGAATTCATCCGAGTTTTGAGACCATTGGTGATGCGATTTGCTTGTTCTTATTCTCTGAACTTGTTTGATTTCAAAACCCTAACTTCTTTGGACCTATTCATGTTTCTGAAGTTGTTTTGTTCGACTGGGTTTCAAAATTTTTGTTTCAACCTTTGTTTCTTTATATGATACTGATTTCTTGCTAAACTTTTCTAAGGTCTTTCTACGAGACCCTTTGTATGCTATTTGATACTTTCTCTCTTCTCCATTGCCGAGTTACTAAAATTGACCTATGTGACTACCATGCTCCTACAGTTCACTACTTTTGTGATTGCATAACATTTTTCTTTTTTCTAAACTCGGCCTCGCATGCCTAATACTTGTGTATTCTTTATATTTGCTGAGCTTCCCCTCGAAAATGACTTTCAAATTTTTTGACTGATTTCAGACTTCTTTTGTATACGTTCGATTGATTGCTTTCCTTGTTTTTCTAATTTCCTGTTACTTAGTTTGAGTCAAAAAATTTCCTTAGCCTTTCTGACTTGGTTTATTCATGAACCAGTAATTTCGATTCTCTGATTCCTTGATTTAGTGTTTACTGATTGATTCTTACCTCATTTTTTAACCGTGTATTTCAAATTTCTTCCCTTAATTAAACTCCTATGTTTTTACCACTGATTGCCTACTTTGCACAAGATGCTCACTTGATCTCTTTCCTTCAATGAGCTTGTTCATTACCATTTAAGTTTGAACTCCTAATTAAAGGAAATTCTTCTATTGATTGATTTTAATTGGTACATGGTTATTTTCTTACCTATTTTCTGTATGTTTTCACATTATAAATGCCTGACTCTTTCATCGACACAAACACACCAACACTAGCCTTTGTGAACTCATACACACACTTAAAAGTATTCTCTCTTGTTAGTTGTGGCCTGTTTGCAAGTCATGTTGCCTACTACTTTCTCTATTTGCCTTCTTTGAACTGGTTTGTTCTAATTAAGATTCAGCACCACAACAATGTGTTTCTTTAACATTCTTTCTCCTTGACTGCCTAAGCTTGTGTTTTAGTTCAGTACTTATTTAGCATTCTCCTTCTTCCTGTTCTGCCCCTATTGTGTATCCTAAGTGTGTTTGACACTGATGGTTGTTTGAGGCATGACATCATTAAAGTGTTGCTGTATATGACTCAAACTTGATCCCCCGGGATTATAACCTTATGTTACCATTGTATGTTGTATATTCTGGTTGATTTTATGAGCATAACATCATTCCCTATTGCTACGTATGCCCAGAATCAATTAATGCCCAAGCACAACGGCTCTCTGCAATCAGTTCCCAGCCCCTGAATCCCCCCTCTTGTGAGCCTTGCCTTGAGACCCATTGAGCTCCCTATGAACTTGGACACTTGAGGGTTGTCCCTTCCATACTGCACTTAGCCCCATTTGTCGATGCCTTCTTTTTCTAAGGTGAAATCAGGTTTATGATATTTGAGAGGACAACTCGTTCCCATTTGGGAATTGGGTTTTGGAATTTGAAGAGCCGCCACCTAATGATTAAGTGCATTAGGACACTATAGAAGGGTTTGAGTTTGAACAAATCAGAGTTTGGGTAAGGGCTAGAAATTATCTTGAGGTGATCACTCCTCAAGATCCACTAGTGTGGTTCCCGTCCATGCTATAATTGTGACTTCACATAATCAAGTAATCAATTAAGGGCTCAAATAGAGGGACGTGCATATAACATTGCAAATAAGTTGAAAACTTTTGAGGGAAAGTAAAAAGAGCAGAAATTTATGAAAGATTTAAGCAACTCCAAAGAAAGAGGACAAATAAAGGGAGGGGAGTTCTAGGTTTATAATTAATATGGATCACATCAATGCAATATCCAGCAATCACTCCTCAGAAGAGGGTTCACAGATATTAGCGCGCCGGTTATCATATCCATATCTACCTTTCTCACCCCGTTAAGGTATTAAAACGCGAAATAGTATCGTTACTTATTGCATGAAATTTACCGTCCCAATGCTATCAGCCCCGGAGGCATTGAGACCACTAATCCTAAAAAGGGAGGGAGTTTGGGGATTTTTCAGAGTTTTCAAAGGGATAAAAATCTAAGCGACAAACAATAACAAGTAGCACTTAAAAGGGGAGCAAATAACAGTTAAGGCTCAGGTAGGCCTCCTCATTCAAGGCACCAAATCAATTAGCATGACTTTATAACTACTGGTTTGGTTTGAATTAAATTAAGGCGTAAGAAAGGTTGATTCATCACATATTTCTCAGATGAGGAGTCCGAATTATCCTTGTCTAGATGTAGTTATTAAAAGACTGACACAGTTGATTAATTACCTAACAGTTTGCCTAGTGAGGCCTATAGGCATGACATCTAATAGAGCTGCATCAATTTTAAGAAAAAGGTTGCTGGTTTTATTTTAAAACCTGCAGACTTAAAGACTGATTTTAGAATCAAAACGAAGCTGATTCAATTAATTTGTTCCTACAGGCATGATTTCTACGTGTCATTGGTTTTAAACAGTTGCAAGAACCCTATAGACATGATATCTAAAATTAATTGGTTATTATTAAGCCTAAGATTATTTTTCTATTGACATGTATATGCAAAAGTACAGAAATATCTTAACATCATGATTTCTATATGCAGGACCTATAGGCATAATCTCTATAATGCAGAAATGCAGAAGTGCAGGAAATTTATAGGCATATTTTCTAAATGCAGTAATACAGAAATTATAAAGACTTATATGCATGCTTTCTAAATACAAAAATACAGAAATTACAAAGGACCTATAGGTAGGTTTTCTAAGATGTAGAAAATGCGGAAATTGTAAGGACTTATAGACATGTTTTCTACCCTTTACATGCATTCAATCCCATCCCTTTCCGCTATCCATCCCCAATAGTTATTAAAAATTATTACAGACTGAATGAATCAAAAAAGAAAGTAAAAAAATTACATAAGCAGTTACAGCTACATCTAAACAACCTAATTCAGACTAAAAGTCCAACAATATGAGATAAACCAACTTTCAGGATCAAATTTACAAAAGACTTTCTCATATTTAGGCTGTGTCAAAGTTTCGAAGAGTCTCAAAGGGAATCCGAGAAGTGCTTACACCCCAAAACATTTCAAAATTTAGAACATGGTGTAGTGTGGAAATGCTAGCCCTCAAATGTCCAAGTTCAGAGGCAACTCAACGTCCCAAAGCAAGGCTCATAAGAGAAGGGCAGAACTTAAAAGTCTAAGAATAAGTGTAAGTGCAGAAGGGGAAGGGAATCAAGGAGAATCATGGTAGGCTGGTGGTCATGCCCGGCAATTGGGATGCTGGCACACCCCTGACCAACCTGCTAGCCAAACATTGAGAGTTAGAATCCATTGTGAATCAGATTATGGCCTGGGCAGTAATTAGGATAATGTCAAACCAAAAACTTAACTCAGGCACATAGAAGGGGATAAGGCTAGGGATTCATAACAGAAACAAAAGCAAAAAAGAGAAATATTTAGCACAAATTATTGAACATGAGTAGTAAAGTAAACAAGAAGTCTGAAACTTTAAATAAACACATAGGAGGTGAGGCAGAAGATTTAAATAAAGGACATACCAGTTTAAAGAAAAATAAATGAGAAAAAGTAGCCTTGGGATTGCCAAGTTGTAAACAGCAGTTCCAAAAAGATCCCTAGCAAAGCAGAATTAAAATAACAGCATTGCAAGAAAGTGTGAGTTTCAGTGTATGTGTTGTTGTATTTTTCCTGTGTTTGTAAAGAGGTAAGACTAGTATTTAATTTTGAAACAAGTAATACATAGGAAAAAAGTGCACAAACACAAAAATCAATTAATTAGTATCAATTAAGACAACTAGACTCATTTAACTAAGGGGTTTAGTTCAAACGGCTAGTCAAGATAGAATAAGAAAGAAAAATCAGCTTAATAAGGCTGATTAGGGTAAGAAAATCACATAGTGCATAAATAAGATCAAATACATAGTTGGTAATTAAGAAAAGATGGAAATAGTTAGTGTATTTATAATGTAAAAATAGGGCATCAGTTTGAAAATCAACCAAAAGGATCCCGGATCTAATTGTAATCACAAGGAATCTCAAGTAATTAAGGAAAGAGTCATATAAGAATATAAATAATTCAAACGTTGGTACAGAATCACAGAAGAGATACAAAAGATCATGTATTCAAGGAAAACATCACAAGTATGGTATTTTTACACACAAAAGACCAAGAAACAGCCGGTAGGGTAAAGAGGATCCACTCGAAAGAAATTAGTGACAAATCACTAGCCTGATTAAAGGGATTTCAAAATCAATCCTTGGTTGGTGAAAGTTTTTGAAGGGGGGGTGGGGTTTCTTATATATAGAGCACCTAAATTAAACAAACGGATCGTTTACCCTAAAAAAGAGTTTAACACTGAAAGTTCCAGATTCACAAATAGAAGGATTCACGTTTGATTATGGGCTCATAATGAGTCTGCAAACCTAGGGTCCCAAAGTGGAACCCTAATATCACATATCAAAGAAAATTCTCAAATATTTAGGGTTTCAAATAGGATTAGAGTTGAGACATCAAGGTTATTGAGAGAGGCAAACATACACAAACAAATGCATAAGAAAGAGAATCTACGAGTTTTAAAACAAAAGTAGGCAAGGACATGCTTAGAAGGAACATAAAAAAACTCAATAAGGTGAAACAAAATCAAAGAGCATAGAATTAAACACATATAGCGAAGAGTGAGGAACAACCACTCGGTCAACATGTGAACAAAGAACATCAAAGGTCTTGCATAATTAGAAGAGAAATAAGAGAACAAACTCGAGCACAATAAGAAATAAACATTCAAGTATAAAACACACATAAAGAGAGAGAAAAAGTCAGAAAACATTTAAAGAAAACTTTTTTCAGAAACCTTAAAATCAAATTTGAATAATTTTAAAAGGGAAATTTGGGAAAAGCCTTAAAACGCCAATTAAAGACCAAGCACGGTACAGATCTAAGAAAAATAAGCAAGTGTAGAAGCTTATAAGCCTTAAAAATGGATAAAAGACCATAGAATGAGAAGGTCTTGAGGAAAGTCGGATCCTGAGTCGAAGAGACTCATATTGCTTTGAACACGCCGGAAGAATGCCGAGGAGGCCATAGTTCTTGTAGATATGAGACATATCTAAAGGAATCCATGGAAGTTATGACTCCATTATTCGAGTAACTCAAGTTTTATAGTAAGGGAGAGTGAGCACATGCCATCAATGGCCACGAATGCCATGAATTCCAGTGGAAATAGGAAGAAAGTAGGTAGGTTAGGGTTAGGGTTTGAGTGCTAGAGAGGATTTGGGATATGAAGACAGCGTCTTTGGAGAGAATGATTAAGGTTAGAGGGGTATGAGAATTTAAAAAAGGAAATAACGAATCACGGTCGTCGATCGAAATGATCAACGAACAGGATTAAAAGGGGAGTCGAACAGGTTTAAAATGGGGCCAAGAGGTTGAGTTAGGATTTAAATTGAGTCTTTTAATTTGGGTGGAATTGGGGAGTCAAATTGAGGCTAAAACGGAAATATTAATGGGCTTTGTGTTAAATAGCCAATTTTAACTTTTTAATTTATAAAAAGTTAAAATGATTTTAAAAATAAATTAAAAGCACTGAACTAATTAATAATTTATAACCATTAATCTAAAAATAATGGGCATAATTTATATTTGTAAAATGCCATTAATCGTAATATAGGCTATAATTGCAATTGCATGCTATTTAGCTTAAAAAATACCAAATAAATTTATACAAATATGAAAAAATCACCTTCATTATATTTTAGTGTAAATAGGAGAATGGAAATAAATTATTCACCAAAAATTATAATTTTATAAATAATTATTGGATTTTGTATTGTTAAAATAGAGAATAAATTAATTTTAAAAATCTTAAAAATTAGGAAAGTACCAAAACTCTTGGACATGCTTATATATGAATACACATGTTATATTAAAAGTTTTTTGAGTATAAAAATATATTTAAAAAGTTGGGTATCAACAGCTGCCCCTCTTTACCCGAGAAGGATGAAAGAGTTGTTGGGTAAAAATATGATGGCCAATTTTGACCGAATGAAATAATTTGAAGAATTTTGACCAAGCTCTAGTTCTTGAGCTTCCTACATATCCATGGTCTTACAGGAATCAGGCCAAACGTAGTTCAGGATCTATTGACGGAATATGCCGATGAAGTTTTTTTTAAAGGAGCAGACGCGATATTCAGGTTGAGAAGGATAGTTGAAATCTGATAGGTTTCGAGAGCTGGAGCGGGATCACTCCTTCTGGGACGACTGTTGCTAGTCGGTGTACCTGCAAATGAGCAATATATATTGTGCGTAAATTTATACGTGATGCAAGTTTTCATCGGACCATGATGTTGTCTTTGGACGATTAGGATGACGTCCTCAGACCATAACGTCATGCGCCATAAAGCGTATGATAAAGTATTCGCAAGCTATGAAATGATGCCTCCGAACTATGGTGCCTTTGAATAATGATATACCAAAGATAAACTGCGGTCCTCAGGCCATATCATGGCGTTCTCGGGCTATGAAAATGGTGACTCCCAACAATGACACCTTTTGACAATTTGGCGATCTTTCAGCCCATGGAATGTAGAAGGTGGCGATATTTTAACCGATGCAAGACATAAATAAAAGGTGGCGATATTTTATCCATGCAAGATAGAGGTAGAGCTTAACCTCGGAAGCTAGAAAGGTAGCCTTATGCAATGCACGAAATGCAGATGAGGGTAGAGCTTAACCTCGGAAGGCAGAAAGGTAGCCCTATGTAATACAGGAAAATGCGGATGGAGGTAGAGCTTAACCTCGGAAGGCAGAAAGGCAAAGATATGTAATGCAGGAAAATGCAGATAAAGGTAGAGCTTAACCTCGGAAGTTAGAAAGGTAGCCTTATGCAATACAGGAAAATGCAGATGGAGGTAGAGCTTAACCTCGAAGGGCAGAAAGACAGCCATATGTAATGCAGGAAAATACGAATGGAGACAGTGCTTAGTCTGGGAAGGCAGAAGAGTAGCCTTATGCAATGCAAAAAAATATTAATGGAGATAATGCTTAGTCTCGGATGGCAAAAAGGTAGCCTTATGCAATACAGAAAAATACAAATGGAGACAGTGCTTAGTCTCGGAAGGCAGAAAGATAGCCTTATGCAATGTAGAAAAATGCAGATGGAGACAATGCTTAGTCTAGGAAGGCAGAAGAGTAGCCTTATGCAATGCAAAGAAATGCAGGATAGGGATACTGCTTAGTCTCGGAAGGTAAAAAGGTAGCCTTATACAATGCAGGGAAATGCAAGATGGAGACAATGCTTAGGCTCGGAAGGCAGAAAGGTAGCCATATACAATGCAGAAAATAAAAGGCGAATAGTATTGAAATCTCTTAGCTGATTGATGATAGTTGATAGTTGATTGCTATATTGTGGCGCTGGAGATGTTGCGTATGGATAACAATTGTAAATAGGTGATGATTCTTAGAAGTTGTATTCCTGAAAAGGTATGAGTGCATAAATATCTGAGGACTTTGCGACTTGGGTGCCTGTATCCAAAGAAAAATTGTGAGTTTTGTAAAAGGGGGAAGGTTAGTCCATTTTGTGTGGCCTTTGCTTGTCCTGCTCGGCGTTATTTCCATTGGGGTAGCATTGCTAAACAAAGAAATTTTGATAGTAGCCATGCATGAATTAGTAGAAAAATATAATATAAATACATAATTGAAAATAATAGTTTTCTTTTTTTAGATGAACCGACGACTGCGACGTGGTTCAAGACATTGCAACCTTTCTTGATCCAGAATTTTAAGGATCCTCTTCAAAATTCTACCCCATTTTACTGGACTGATACATCTGATGGCTGCGCGCGATAAATGGCTGAAATCAACTTCGAAATTTTGAGGGTCCTCCTCAAAATTCTGCCCCAGTTTCCAATTAGCGGGGGAAATGAAAATTTTATTGAATTGTGACCGAACCCATAGGGCTGCCTACGTATCCCCTCTTAAACGGGAATCAGGTCAGGCGTAGTTCAAATTACATCATAAATGCTATACATAGTATCGCTTGACTGCGCCTAAATTAATCGGCTTTGACCAAACTTCTCCATCCTTTTCTGCAAGTATGAGAGCTCCTCCTGTTATAACCTGGTGAACCATGTACAGACCTTTCCAGTTGGGAGAGAATTTACCTCTGGCTTCATCTTGATGCGTGAATATTTTCTTTAGCACCAATTGTCCCGGTGTAAAGCGTCTCGTCATGACTCTTTTATTGAAGGCTATGGGCATTCTGTTCTGATAAAGTTGACCATGGAAAACTACATTCATTCCTTTCCCATCTGTAAGAGCTAACTGTTCGTAGCGACGCTTTACCCATTCTGCATCATCGAGCTCTACTTCTTGTATGATTCATCAGATCCGGGATGTGATATGGTTCCGAAGGATGAACCGGATATGGACAGTTCCAATGAGATTTCATTCTTGAACAAAAATCCATTTTTTGATTTATTTCATCTATTCCATGACCGGAACAGGGAAGGATACACGTTACACTACGATTTTGAATCAGAAGAGAGATTTCAAGAAATGGCAGATCTATTCACTCTATCAATAACCGAGCCGAATCTGGTGTATCATAAGGGATTTGCCTTTTCTATTGATTCCGTACCGCTTCTGTACCATAGACCATCATATAGGGAGTTGCCCCGGTTGATGTGAAAACTCTGGTAGAGTATCCCAATAGAGAAAATGATAGATTTTTGTGCCACTGTTTATGCTTCTCTATCATTTTCCGCAGTATCTTCTTGATATTCTTATTGGCGGCTTCCACAGCTCCGTTCATCTGAGGTCTATAGGCTGTAGAATTCTTGTTTTTGAACTTGAATGTTTCACACATTGCTTTCATCAAGTCACTGTTGAGGTTGGAACCGTTGTTAGTAATGATTGATTCCGGAATTCCGAACTGACAAACAATACGATTGCGAACGAAGTCTATCAAGAATTTCTTAGTAACTACCTTGTATGATGCTGCTTCATTTAGTTAAATAATCGATTGCCACTAGAATGAACTTGTGCCTGATGCAGCGGGCTCGATAGGTCCGATTACATCTATTCCCCAAGCAGTGAACGGCCATGGCGAGCTTGTTGCAGTAAGCTCATTTTGAGGAACCTTTATCATGTCTGTGTGCACCTGACAACGATGGCACTTTCGAAAATACTAGATGCAGCCTATCTCTATAGTCATCCAAAAATAACCTATTTGGAGTATTTTCTTAGCTAATACAAAGCCGTTCATATGTGAGCTGTAGGTCCCTGCATGAATTTCCTCCAATAGCCTGGAAGCTTCCTTTGCTTTGACACATCTTAATAATCCCAAATCAGGAGTCCTCCTGTACAGGATTCCTCCGCTGTAAAAGAAATTGTTGGATAACCTTCGTATCATTCTTTTTTTATTAGTGTTTGCAAGTTCTGGATATCCCCCTGTTGTCAGATACTCCTTGATGTCATAGAACCATGGTTTTCTAACTGCTTCTTCCTCGACATGAGCACAATAAGGTGGTTGGTCATGAATCTTTACCAGAATAGGATCTATGAAATTCTTATCTAGATGTTGAATCATAGATGATAGCGTAGCCAATGCGTCGACGAACTCATTCTGAACTCTTCGGACATGCTGAAATTCTGTCTATGTGAATCTTTTCCTCAACTCCTGTACATGATGCAGATAGGGGAGTATCTTGGAATTCTTGGTTTCCCATTCTTCTCGGGCCTGGTGTATAAGCAGGTCTAAATCTCTGATCACTAGCAATTCCTGAATGTTTGTGTCAATGGACAGATTTAGCCCTAAGATACATGCTTCGTACTCAACCATGTTGCTGGTGCACGGGAACCTGAGCTTGGCAGACACCGGATAGTGTTGACCTATTTTTGACACTAAAACTGCTCCTATGCCGACTCCTTTGAAGTTTTCTGCTCTGCCAAAAAACATTCTCCAACCATCATAGGATTCTACAATATCTTCTCCTATGAAAGATACCCCTTCGTTAGGAAAATACGTCTTTAGAAGCTCGTATTCTCTATCCACGGGATTTTCAGCAAGATGATCTACCACTGCTTGTCCTTTGATTGCCTTATAAGTTACGTAATCAATGTCGAATTCACTCAACAGGATTTGCCACTTGGCTAGTTTGCCAGTGGGCATGGGCTTCTGAAAGATGTAATTTAGTGTATCCATTCTAGATATGAGATAAGTAGTACAGTCATAAAAATGTTGCCTCAGCTTCTGAGCTACCCAAGTCAGAGCACAACATGTGTACTCTAATAGAAAATACCGAGCCTTGTATAGGGTGAACTTCTTGCTGAGATAGTAGATGACCTGCTCTTTTCTCCCCGTTTCGTCATGTTGTCCTAGAACACAACTGAATGATCCATCCAATACTGTAAGGTAAAGAAATAGAGGTCTACCTAGTTGATATGTATTCCTCGATTTTGTTGAAGGCTTTCTGACAATCATCAGTCATTTGGTAGCGGTGTCCTTCTTCAACATCTTAAAGATCGGCTCACAAATGATTGTGGACTGAGCTTTGAACCGACTGATGTAGTTGAGTCTCCCCAAAAAACTCATAACCTCTTTCTTGTTCTTGGCAGTGGCAATTCTTGAATGGACTTAATCTTTGTTGGATCAACTTCTATTACTGGACAACTTACGATGAACCCAAGTAACTCTCCCGCAGGGACCCGAACGCACACTTGGCGGGATTCAGTTTCAGATTGTATCTTCTCAGTTTGTTGAAGAATTTTATCAGATCCTCCATGTGGTCAATGTCTTTCTTGTATTTGATGATGATTCCGTCTACATACACCTCGATCTCTTTATGTATCATGTCACGGAAAACAGTAGTCATGGCCCTCATGTTGGTGGCCCCAACATTCTTTAATCCAAACGGCATCATTTTGTAAAAATACATCCCCCCACGGCATGATGAAAGTTGTTTTCTCCGCGTCTTCCTCGTCCATCTATATCTGATGATACCCGAAAAACAATCAACAAATGACTGCAGCTCATGCTTGGCACAATTATCAATCAGGATGTGTATGTTTGTCAAAGGGAAGTTGTCTTTCGGACTGGCCCGGTTGAGATCCCGATAGTCGACATAAACTCCAACCTTTCCATCCTTTTTCGGTACTGGCACGATGTTGGCTAACCATGTTGGATACTCTACTACCTTGAGAACCTTGGTTTTGACTTGCTAGGTGACTTCTTCCTTGATTTTCAAACTTAAGTCAGGTTTGAACTTTCCGAGCTTCTGCTTTACCGGCAGACATGTCATATCTGTTGGCACTTTGTGAGCTATCAATAGATGTCTTGAGACCGGTCATATCATCATACGACCAGGAGAATATGTCCTTATATTCCTTTAGAAATTTCGTGTACTCTTTCTTTTTTGATGGTGACAGATGAACACTGATGCGCATTTCTTTGACGTTCTCTACATCTCTCACGTTGACAATCTCAGTCTCGTCCAAGTTGGACTTAGGTTTGTTTTCGAAATTCTCAACTTCCTTAAGAATGTATTCCGGTATATCATCTTCTTCTAAATCTATATCCGTTTGTTGCCTTGTCTCGCTGCAAGTCATAATCGTCAGTTTATCGAGATAAGTAATAGTAATGCCCGAAGCTTTTCGGGCCCTCGGGGTTTTGATGGACCAATTATTGAGGCGTGCTGCTCGTTTCACAACTTGTATAGAAGAGTCTTCCTCCCTTTTCTCCCCGAAAATGACACAACAATCCATATTATCATCTGCTGAAAACAAGTTCCTCATGGACGCCAGTGCTTCCTCTTCTTTCGACCCATATATGACATCGGCTGGCTGAAAAGTCTGCTCTAAGCGAGGTATCAGATGCTCTAGTGGGTAGTAAGGACTGCGCCATGGTGGCGACCATTCAAAAACTCTTTCCAGGTATACTCGTATCCCTGACCGAAAGTGGTACCATGTTTCTTCATCTTGATAGGCTTAGCAATCCCTTAAATATTCTTGCCAAGTCCCCTGCGAGGTTCGTATCCACACCAATTCAGTTTACTTTTAATTTTGTTATCCCACCATTTGTCTTTATCCTCGGCATTGACTCATCAATGTAATGGTAGGTTTCCCCGCCTATCTTCCTTCTTCCTCTGATTGCCGGCATGGTCTGGCGACTGTATATGGGATTGCTACCCTCTTCGTGAATAATCACCTCTTGGTGATTCCACTAAAATTTTACTGCTTGATGCAAGGTTGACACTACAGCCCCAGCGGCATGGATCTAGGGCCGTCCCAATAACAAGTTGTAAGATGCTGGGATGTTTATCACTTGAAAATCAACGTCGAACCAAGTCGATCCCAATTGCAACTGATAGGATTGGGACCGGTAGTAGCATGCAATATGTAAACGAGATAAATCCGTGCTTTGAATACCTTAACGGGGTAGGAAGGGTAGTTATGGATATGATGACCACACAATAATGTCACGTGTATCCCCTCGTTGAGGAGTGATTACCAGACATTGTGTGGGGTGATGCATATTTTATAATAAACCTAGGACCCCCCCTCCCTTTTGTCCTTTGTTTCTTTTTAGCAATTTCAGCTATTTCTTTTAAAAATCAGCGTTTCTAGTTATTCTTCCCAACCTTGTTTATTAGTAAATCATTATGTGAAAATCCCCTCTTATTTGAATCTTATTTTTTTTATGTGTACCCAAATTCACAATAATAGCCTGGCTGGGAACCACACTAGTGGATTCTGAGGGGTGCCTACCACCTTCCCATTGGAATAATTTCAAGCCCTTACCCAATCTCTGGTTGTTTAAATCAAATTCGTTTGGTGTCCTAATGCACCTAATCATTAAGTGGCGAATCTTCAAATGCAAATCCAATTCCTAAAAGGAATGAATTTTCCTTCCAAATGTCTTAAACCCGATTTCGCGAGAAAAAAGGGCTCGTCAAAGTGTAGATCCATTATTGATGTAGAAATATTGCAAGCCCCAATATTATCTCATGCAAAATATCGATCTTTGGCACACTACAAAATCCGGGAATCCACCAATATTACATATATACATGCCTCCAGCCCAAAATGATACAAGTATAACTCTGCAATCTGAATGCCGCAATTGGACTCCTCCACTTGGCGCCAAGCCATAGGAAACAACGTATGACAATCCACATATCTACTTTTCACAGCTCGCACAACACAATCGACAAGATACCCCAATACCACTAACTACTCTCAATCAACTCCCACCTCGTGATCTGGCCAAGAATTGCGACGACTAGTCAACCAATTAAACATTCCCAGCTCGCACTTATCAATCAGATGTCGGAAACCGCTGCGCCTCATACGATCTACCTAATAGTATCTCAATACCTCTGGGTCTTCAATATAAACAACATGTTGAGACAATGCCCGAGCATCCCTGACTCCTTTGTAGCTTGTCTGTAGCATCACAAACTACTGGCGCATGGAGAACGCTGAGAGCGTAATATTATACGCGAGTGGATGTAAAGGAACATAATTTATATAATTCAAGTTGAATCAATATCGCATGATAAGGAATGAAAGAAGGGGAATTTCCTAACTGCCCTATAGCCTCTTGAAGATAAGTACTGATGTCTCCATACCGATTCACTAGATCTGCTAAATCTGCTTGTGACTCCTAGCACCCAAGAACCTAGAGCTCTGATACCAACTTGTCACGACCCAAAAATCTCTCCGAAGGAGTTGTGATGGCACCTAGTCTCTAAACTAGGTAAGCCTAATATAAACTGAAATAACATTACGGCCTTCTAACTTTAAATTAACCAACTCTGAATAATTCAAAATTTCCCAAAATCGGTGGTACAAGTTCCAAGCCCATCTAAGAATAATTACACAAAATGATACATCTCTGCCCCGAAACAAAAGAGAAAATGGAAATAATTACAAATGAAGGCGACTTTAAGACCTTCGAAAGTAGCAACAGGTTACCGTGAGCCTCCCCTGCGATGATCCACAGAGCTACTATCGATCAATACCTGGATATGTACATAAAAAAATGTACAAAAGTATAGCATAAGCATACCACGACGGTGCCCAGTAAGTATCAAGACTAACCTCGGTGGGGTAGTGACAATGAACAGTCAAGACACCTACTCGTCAAATAAAATTAACAGGATATGATAATTAAACATCAAGACTACAGGCCCATTTCATGTTGCACTACACTATATAAGCTTATATCGAAGATCATCACTAGAAGACTACAACATGTCATCACTGACCTTGTTGGAGTGGCCCAGTCTGCCTTTATAGCAGGTAGGAGTATTGCTGATAATATACTCCTTAGCCATGAGATCTTCAAAGGCTATTCTAGGAAAGGGGTCTCTCCTCGATGTGTTTTGAAAGTTGATTTGCGCAAAGCATATGATACACTTGAATGGCCATTCCTACAGCAGATCCTGGTGGCTTATGGATTCCCTGCTAAGTTCATTGGATGGATTATGGCATGCATCTCCACTGTGTCTTTTTCATTGGTATTGAATGGCGGGCTGACTAAACCATTCAATGCGAAGAGGGGGATACGACAAGGCAATCCAATGTCTCCATATCTATTTGTGCTAGCTATAGAATATTTGAATAGAAGCATGGGACAACTCCACAGGAATGGGGATTTCAATTTCCATCCAAGATGCAGACAGCTGAATTGTAGACATATTTGTTTTGCGGATGACTTATTAATGTTCTGTCGAGCAGACACTTTATCTATCCAGATCCTGCACCAGACTTTCACAAAGTTCTCCAGGGCATCGGGGCTAGCAGCTAATGTCAACAAAAGTGCTATATACATCGCAGGGGTGCCATTAGAGGTAAAGTCAGAATTGCGAGATCTATTGGGATTCAGTGAAGGCACGCTCCCTTTTAGATACTTGGGCATTCCATTGGATTCTAAAAAACTCTCAATGCATCAGTATTTACCCCTCATTGAGAAAATCACAGGTAGAATTACGTGTTGGTCTGCTAAATTACTTTCCTACGCAGGAAGAACTCAGCTTATTAAAGCTGTCATCTTTGGTATTCAAGCGTATTGGTCCCAAATTTTCATTCTACCTAAGAAGGTCCTCAAGGCTATTGATGCAATTTGTAGAACCTTCCTGTGGACTGGTGCTGCTAGTGTATCAAAGAGGGCCCTCGTGGCTTGGGATAGAGTCTGTAGGCCTCTAACTGCTGGAGGCTTAAATATGATGAATTTAACTGTGTGGAACAAAGCAGCTGTCACAAAGCTGCTGTGGGACCTTGCACGAAAGAAAGATTGCCTGTGGGTGCGTTGGGTTCATTGCTATTACATTAAACGAGCTGATATTGTAGCAGTTAATGTACCCAAGCAGGCAGCATGGGTTATCCGAAAGATCATTCAGTGCAGAGATACTCTCATGGCTAATCAGCAGCTTCAAGGCACCCTCGAGGACAGGTTTAGGAGTGTTTGCTGCCTAGATAAGTTACATATCCACAAACTCTACATCAGCCTGCTTCCTATGTTCGATAGAGTTGACTGGGGAAATCTTCTTTTGGTTCAAAATGTTTTGCCGCGACACAAATTCACGGCATGGCTTGCTGCACATAGGAAGCTGCCTACTGTGGATCGATTAGCGACATTTGGTATAAACATTCCATTGCTATGTAATTTCTGCAAGCGCCATGAAGAATCTTTCCAACACCTCTACTTTGATTGCTCTATTACTAAAAGATTATGGGCCAGAATTGGTAACTGGTTGGGATTTTCTAGACAAATTCTTGATTGGGATAGTGAATTACTTTGGATATGTAGTCTAGCACGTAGTCGAGCATGGAGAAAAGCCATAACTGCTGCTGCATTTGTGCACACTGTCGCGCTCATTTGGCAGGCCAGGAATAAAGCACGCTTTCAGAATTCGGATTACAATGAAGACCGAACCGCTAGAGAGATTGCACTTCTTCTCCATGTCCATGGGAGGCGCAGCAAACACTGGCAGATTGGATTGCGTCAACTAAATTATTTCCCATAATTTCCTTGTATATTCTTTGTTGAAGTATGATGTGAGTTTGTATTATCAATGATGGTAACGTAGGTTTTTTCGTATTATATTATGGTGGTTGGCTGTCTAACCAATCACCTGTAGGGCACTTTGTAACCTTAATTTGCCTATATATGGAATGTAACTTTTAATCAAAAAAAAAAAACATCAAGATAAAGATAACGAAATAATATCAACTGTGGAGAGAAAATCCAAGTACAAAAACTACAAAAAAAAACTGGAATTAGCTACGAACGTCGTCACTAATCTGTCGCTAAAATGCTCATTGCTAGCAGAATCTTTTGATAATCCGTCGCTAAATGAGATTAGCGATGGCATTTTCTGTTTAGCTACAGATTTTGTTCGTAGCTAAACCCTGATTTTTTTAGTAGTGAAATAGTATAAACAGTAAAGGAAGAACACAGGTAGTGACGAACGGAAATCACGTAAATAAGATAGCCTAAACAATTCAACACTGATATAAGAGAGACAGAGACAAGTAAGAATGTATCCAATTAAAGAAAACAGTGTCAACCTAATCAATCATCATGATTAATAAACCATCCCGACCATTTAAATCCTCGATTTCTCATATCATAATCTCAACTTTAAAACTTTCAGCACATATGACACCTCGTGGCCACATATTTTCTATGTCACTCTTAATAACAAAATCCCTAGGATATACAATACCGAATGTCCTTACAAATGCACTTATGATATTAAAGAAGTCCTATTTACATAATATAAGTTAAAATTTTAATTTCTAAATACGTTTGTAAAAATCGGCGAGGAAAGATAGAGTTATTTTTAGAAATTATTCGAGTAAGAAAATACCCCTTAAAATTTAAAATACAACATCTGAAGAATTATTACCTTTAACAGGGGAGTTGATAACTTAAAATTTAATAGAAATTCCTTTTAAGTAAAATACAACCTCAGATTGTTTAAGGGGATATAATAATAAGAAACTAATTGAATTGAGGATGTACCGATTTTGGAAGTTTGAAGCATTGGAACGTATAAATAAATGTATATATAAATACGATGAGGTATTGAAAATATTGTGGGTTCTAACAATTATAAATAAATCCATGCAAGAGAATAATAAGGAAACAACAATACCCGGCAAGAGAGTCAACAACAAGAATAAATACGTCACGACAAGGGAACCAACGAGAGGAATTTAAATATGTCCCGGCAAGGGAATCAGCTATAACCAAACTTGTACCAATAATTAATTTCACATGAAACCTCAACTACAGGAAAAGATATAATAAGCACGTAATAACTACAATGGCAATCACAATATTTGAATATGTAACCTATTTGCACGAAGTCGTAGAGGAACTCACAACAAAGAAGTATCAAAACAATAAGGAAGGCAATCACTTCAATTAAGGCAATTTAGGGTCAATATAACACGTAACAATTAGAGGAAAGCTAACAACATCATATGGAGCATATAGAGGAAATTTAAGCAACTTGAAAACCCAAGCATAACAGGATACTTTCCACATAAGGACCTAAGAACCCTAGAGGAATATTTCAAACAAATAAGTCCGAGCACACACTCGACACCTCGCATGCATGGACTTCAATTAGCATAGAAGACTCCATTCCTAAGGAAAAGTCCCCCACATAAGGTTAGACAAGATACTTACCTCAAAGGAGACAAACCGACAATCTAAAATGCACTTATCGGGTGAAAAGACCTTCGGACGGCTCAAATCTAAACAAATTAACTTCAAAGCACAAATAAAACACATAAGAAACTATTCTGGATCATAAAGTTTCAATCTTTACAAAAATATAAAATTGACCCAAAATGTCAACCTCCGGGCCCCACCTTGAAACCCGTCAAAATATACAAAATCCGATCACCCATTCCAAAATGAGTTCAACCATACAAAATTTATCCAATTCCGACACCATTTGGTCCCTCAAATCATGATTTTTTATTTTAGAAATTTTCTTCAAAAGCCAACACTTTACTCAATCCAAATCACAAATTAAATAATAAAAACAAAGACAAATTCATGGAATATAATAAATTCTAGGTGAAGAACACTTACCCAATCGTTTTGCTTAAAAAACCCACAAAGAATAGCCCAAAACTGAGCTCTAGAACTCCAAAAATATTTAAAATTGCCTAACCCTCGATTTGGAAAACTTATAGTCAGCCCAGACATTTAAAGCATCGCGAAAGCAGAATAAGTCTCGCGTTCATAAAGAAGAAAAATGATGGTTGCCCAGATGTGCTTCGCGAACGCGGAAGTACGTATGCGAACGCGAAGAAGGAAAATATTATGGCCCAGAGATTGCTCTTCATGAAAGCTTGAGTGAAATTGCATAGCTACGCGAATGCGTGAGGGGGGACGCGAACGTGAACGCGATGAGGAATAAAGCAGAACTTTGCGAACGCGAAGAAGAATTTTCAGACGGTCAGCAAAAAAGCTTCGCGAACGCGAAAGAGGATACCAGTGTAGAAAACAATAGTTCAGAATAGGAGAAAAATGACCCGTAGCCCATCCGAAGCACAACCGAGGCTCCTGGAACCCCATCTAATCACACAAATAAGTCATATAACCTAACACAGACTCTCTCGAGGTTTCAAATCACATAAAACAACACCAAAGCAACGAATCAAACTAAAGATCAAACTTATAAATTTCCAAATCTTCAAATATCAAATCTCACGCCACAACATATCAATTCAATTCGGAATAACGCCAAATTTTGCAAACAAGTCCAAAATGACATAAAGGAGTTTCTCCAACTCTCGGAATCACATTTCAACCCCGATATCATGAAAGTCAACTATGGGTCAAACTTCTCCATTTTCAAACTTTAATTTTTTCAACTTTCGCCGAAATGCCTCAATTTATCCTACGGGCCTCCAAATCTGAATTCGGACGCGCGCCTAAGTCCAAAACTACCATACGAAGCTGTTAGGATCACCCATGACCCATTCCGGGGCCATTTACTCAAAAGTCTAATTCCGGACAAATTTTCACTGTTTTAAACTTCTAAAACTAGGTTCCTTCTTCCAGTTCAACTCTGATATATCTAGAAATTGAATCCAACAATGCACACAAGTCGATATACATAATGTGAAGCTGATCGAGCCCTCAAATTATCGAATCAGGCGTAGTTGCTCAAAACGACCAGTCGGGTCATTACAACTTAAGCGTAAGTTCTACAGAGTTGTGGTCAAACCGATGAAGTTGTATGGGGCTAAGTGTTGGTCAGTCAAGATTGCTCATGTCCAGAAGATGAAGGCAACAGAGATGGATGTGCGGGCACAGCAGGTTAGATAAGATCAGAAACGAGGTTATTCGTGAAAGGTGGGTGTGGCCCCTAATGAGGATAAAATGCGGGAAATGCGACTTAGGTGGTTTGGTCATGAGGAGGAGGAGCACAAACGCCCTAGTGAGGAGGTGTGAGAGGTGATTGGACAATACATGGCGCAACTACAGCTGACCGAGGACATGACCCTTGATAGGAAGGTATAAAGGTTGAGGATTTGGGTAGTAGAATATGTGGTCTAGAGTATTCATAACAGTAGTATTGGCACGCGGTCTCACATTCTGTTGTTAGTAGATTTTTATGATTAATCGTTATTTTTTTTATTGTTGATCACCTTACTGTCTTGTTATTTTTATTCTGCTTTTATATGGCTTTTTGGTATTGTCCCGTCTTGTCTATATTTATATTAATGTGGTGCTTATGCTTTTCTGAGCCGAGGGTCTATTGGAAACGACCTCTATCCTCATAAGGTAGGAGTAAGATCAACGTACACACTATCCTTCTTATATCCTACGGTATGGGATAATACTACATATGTTGTTGTTATTATAGCTTAATGATTCGAAAATTTCGTTTCATTTTGTAGATGTCCCAAGAGAGATGAGAAGTTTCAGTTTGAAATTGGGTCCATTTTGCAAAATTGGGCCTTTAAACCAACTGACATATTGGGCCTATGTTTGACAAGCATGGCCCAATTAGGATTACCATAAAAAAGCCTAATCCCCCATTATGTTTTGGACTTGGAAATATGCAAATCGGAAATATGCGGCCTCCTCTTTCCGATCATTTACGTTATATACATATTTACATATTCCCTTAGATTGATTAAGAAATTTTATTTGAGCAACATGACACACAAAATAATCTTGCCCAGAGTTTGTAAATACAAGAAAGTTATTGAAAGTCAAAGCTACTACTAAAACTTCACCTTCTAAATATTCTGTTATTAATGAATATAACTGTTCAATAAAAAAAAAGTATATCTGAATTAAAATAGGAACTATGTGACTTAGTTAATCTTCACCAGTTACATGTCAAGGGTAAAATAACGAGACATTATATACAGTGTATTACAACCCCAAAAAAAAGTCTTCCTAATATTTATAGTTTGAGATTAAAAATATTTAATACCCAAAATACTGAAATGGGTACTTTTTTTTACTCCATTAGAAGTTTCCTATAGTTTGTGGAAAAATATCAAACAATATTACATAGTATGTTCAAATCCTAATGTAGAGTGTATACATGCAATATATGATTGATTATATAGAAGATGTGGCCAACCTGTAAAATTTCCACTTGCACAGCTTTGGTCTAGAAGATGGAAGCAGACTTTTTGTCACGTGAGAATTTCAACCTTTGAACTCTCTACCACGTGATAAATGCTTTCTAACTTGGTAAACACAATTTGCAGTTATATTATTGTGATTCTATGTGATTTGAAAAAAATATTTATACTTAATGTTAAAGCAAATCATTGAATAAATGACATGTATATCTTTCATTTATTAGCCTTTACCAGCAATTATAGTAATTTAGCTATGGACCTTATATTTGCATCTAGCTTCACATCTTAACCGGTGGCAGATTTAAAGTGTTGTTATTGGATTATCGAGAATCCAGTAATTTTTACATAGACGTTGTATTTCTATTAAAAATTCACCAAATATTATATATATTTAACTGTGAATCAAATTATTATTATATACATATTAATTTATTTAAAATTATGATAGAAGCCCACTTTCAACCGATAGGTTGTGAGTTCGAGTCTCCCTAAGAGTTAGGTGGGAAGTTTTTGGAGGGAAGAATACCAGGGGTCTATTTGAAAACAGCATCTCTACCCAAGGATAAGGGTAAGGTCTGCATACACTAAAATTAAGGCAAAAGCAATTCACGTGTTTGTGAATCTAATGCTGTCTTCTTGAAAACCATTGGACCCCTGGCTGCCCCTCCTCTTCTTGTGCTAATAACACCATATAGAATGTGATACTGTGTGTCTCTTTGTCTTTGAGAGAGTGGGGTGGGAGGGTAGGTGGAATGGGCAAAAGCAGATTCAGAATTTAAAGTTAAGCTTATGAATTGTTATAGCAACTTTAAATTAATATATATAATAATAATAACAATAATTATATTACAGTTAAATGTTTATAAATATTTAATAAATATGTTAATACAAATATAAAATTTAAATAAAAACTATTGAATTTACGCGAACACATATATCACTTATGAATACTGACGACAAAATAGTTAAAAGAAAATAGTTATCCATCCATATTATCCACTAAAAAATATATTGGATAATGAACTTTTTAAAAACATGTCAAATAGGGATAAGAACCATATTATTTATTTAGAAAATGAATAGCCAATGGATGACTAATGAGTTTAATCTTTATATTTGTACTAAAACTTCAAATCGGGGTTCCTCAAATTTGGGAGAATAGAAATTTCCCTAAAAGTTATCATATTCAAGAAGTTATGAATAATATGAATTTATTTTTTTATCTGTATTAAATATAAATCAAATCGAATAATTTATTCGTTTAGCATTATTCATTTTTTATCCTTCCATATTCGATCTGACCCGTGCGTTTGTCACCTTACTTATTAGCTAGGTATGCTCTTGAGGGTGGGGTTTGAGGGCAGGGAACCATCACATGAGCACCTTGTATTGTCTCCTTTGTGTGCATATTATCCAATGATTGCACCTTCTCCGTTGTTTGCTCTAAAGATAGAACAAAGTCTTTGGTGATCTTTCACCTTCTAAGATCATCACTTGCTCTCTTTTTCTTTCTTTTAAAAAAAATTCATTGATGATTTTCACTTTTCAGTAATTATCTTCTTTGATCTTTTTCTCTTTTCACTTTAGGGTAACCTCCTCTACAAGTAAAATGAATTAAAGCTTTTTATAACATGTGATCATGTGACTGAAAAAAAGAGAAAAGAAAAGAGATGATAAAACATCATTATTGTATAAATAGAAGGAAAAAAAAAAAGAAGCAATCATCCCCTCGTGACCAAAAGTGAGATAATCTATTCACTAATGAATTAGCCTTTTGCCGATCAAGATATATATTGGACAACTACTCTTCAAGATTATTATTAAGCTATTTGGATCATATTACAAAAACTAATAAAGGGATATTAACATTTTTAGCTTGTACCAAAATTATTTATATTCATTAGCTGAAAATATATATATAATTTATATAATTTTTATATATAATATACAATATATATATAAAAAAAAATATAAAAATATATATTTTTCGACTATTATTTTAAAAGTAACTATGAAGTGTCATTTCCCCTTAATTAATTGAAAAACCCGAGAGCCCTTTTTGTTATTAGAAAAACTATTTTAACTACTTAATTATTATGGAGTTTTTTATTATTCGCATTTTGTTGTAGTAGTTCTATACTTTCCAATTTATTTAATTGACATGTGACAAGATCCTCAAAGCTCTATTGCAAATAGCAAATCTTCTTGTAATTTCAACAAAGACTGTCATGTGAACAACTCTCATCACATGACAGAAAGCAACAAAAGGAACCTTGAATATAATTCAGTAATCCTAACTCTTAAGGTATGATTTGTAAATTATTGAATTAATCTAACTTGGATTTTTTGTAGTTTCTTTTTCTACGTACAATGACAAGACACTCTTTCATTTTATATTAATTTAGAAACACCAATTCTTCTATGCTAACTATAGAAATGACAATCATTATTTGTCGTTGCACATTGTGGAAATGGAGAGATTAGAGAGGAAGTAATCCTTCTCTATTATAATATTAGAGGAATAAGTGAACACTAGTAACTATAGTAATGAACACTAGTTACTAGAAATTGTACATCTTGAATGCGAACAAAGTCCCATATCAATAGCTAAAAAAATTAAGAGTCTACATATAAAGTGTATGAATCTCTTCATGATTTCATATCTTTTAGAAAAAATTGTGCGGACTTGGACCAAATAAGACAATTTCACATCATATTTGAGAGTACTTTTGACTGGTTTGTCCCAACAGCTAATATCAGAGCCCAACTTCAATGTGACGAGTATGACGATGACATAGTGATGATGCGAGACTCGGTTTGGAGACACACAAAAAAAGCTAGTTGCGGGTTTCGATTGCAATAGATACTCTAACAAAGTGGGTGACACTCAGTGAATCTTGAAATTTAACCTGTGGATCGTGATAAGAGACCACATAGAATTGGTTCGTGTGAGAGACTCGTGGATCATTGTAGTACGTGAAACTTAGTTCGAAGGGGAGAATTTTAGGTGTGCAAACAAAGTCCCCCATTAGTAGCTGAAAAGATTGACAGCCTACATATAAGGTGTAAGAATCTCTTAATGGTGTGAGACCTTTTAAGGAAAATTGTGCGGGCTTGGAATAATATCACACCATATTAAGAATATTGTTGGAATTTTTAAAGCCCAACAATACCATTGACCTATATTTCTGCTAAGTTCTGTACCCTTCCTAGTAATTATAGTGTTCATAATGATGGACTAATTATTATCCAAAAATTCATCCATCCTTAATTAAAGAGGTTTACTTAAAATGAAGTGTTGAAAATGAAAGTTGATTAGCAAGTGGATAAAAAGAAGCTCTCACGAGAAAGGAAAGCTAAGAGAAAAAGTTGAAGAGGACCATCTAAAAAGATCATCATTCATCTTCTTTGTTTGTTCACGAGATGTACTCAATTCTTTTTCTGCATATGAAGCCCTCTCTCCAAACTTTTTGCATTTATATTAAGTTATCTTAATGGGTACAAAAATTCTTGAAAGGGTAATTTCGTTTAATTTAGATGTTGACATCTTTTACATCAATTAACTTCATCAATAATAGTGTTAATACTAGTAATTCTTTTTAAAAAGAGGGAAAGAAATATTGTCAATCTCAAGAAAGACTAGTGCAATGGTGATCAGTGTGTTATGCAATACTTTGCCCATCATGCTATTTGTCACGGGAGTATTTTCAGTCCACCAAAAATTCTGCCCATTCGTGCGGCGGCCAAGTTCCAACTTGACTTTAGCCTTATCCGATTTTTTTCGCTTTCGAGATATGCACTTAGAATCAATTTAAAGGTGACATAATTAAGAAGGAGACAAGAGATTTACGGGAACCCCTTCCCATCCTTTTATAATAAATCAAATTACAAATGAAATTTCCGAATTCGGCAAGGTGCTGCCACCCTTGGCCGCAACAACTCACAAAAAGCCGACAGTTGCACATTTTGTCTTATAAAAGGCCCCCGCCTAAGGCCGCTCGTGCTTCCACTCATTTGGCAAGGCAATGACACACACTTTGCCATGCTCAAGCCATAAAATAGACAACCCTATGCTTATTTGATAGACTATTTCCCTCCCTAGGTACTCAGCCCGTTTTTTGAGGCTACTAGCACACATATATAGTGTAGTTAGCCCAAAGTTAGTTCCTATGTTCAGTTGACATCCCCCAACTGATAGGATATGATCCCCCATGATCTAACACGTGGGAATATGATAAAACATGCCTAAAAAACGTGCAAAGACATAGACATAAAATCAGCAACTTCTGGACAAAGCTCAACCGCTTCCCATATGCGTAGTATGTGCCGGTAACCTCCTTTGACTTGGTCCATTCCCTTGTTGCTGCCCCATTTCGTGCTTGGCTTGGACTAGGCATCAATGTTATTGTATCCAGCTGCAATGTGCCCCAATTTGCCTTACCATTGCCCAGAACTTGGCCCGTTAGCTGCAACTCGAACCCATGCCAAATATGCCCGCACGTTGCCTTTCCGTTGCACATTCTCTTGCCGTTGCCTATATCAATCTGATTTTAGCATCAAGTCACCAAGACTTGATGCCATTCCTGTTGCTAGTCATTTTCCCACATATTAACTTAGGTGCCAGTCCGCTCACCTAAGCCATGGCAACACCACATTACCAATGCCAATGCCTTGGCACTAAGCTTCTCCAATTTAGCGCCGAGGTCTTTCCCGTTTTGCCTTGTCAAGCATCCGTCCAATACGCCTAGTTCCGCGAAGGTCTTGGCCATTGCTTGTACGCAGCCCCTTATATTTTTGATGTAGTCTGTCACATCAAAGCCCTCAAATAGAAATGTAGTCTGTCACACTCGCCCTTGCAAGAGTTTGGTGCCATCGACAACACCCGCATTGTCTTGCATGTTGATTTTCCCCGCGCATAAGGCTAATGACAGGGCCATCATGCCAAAATCCTCGCCACTGCCGCGCCGCATACGGTTCAGCTTTGTCAAGGGTTTAACACTATTTGTCATTGTACCTTGTGCAGAAATGCATGAACTTTACTTTGAGAATAGGCTTCCTATAGTCACTTTCGCAAAGGCTTTAGTTAATCTAAGATCACATGCACACACAACATAAAATATACAGGCTTAAGGAAATTGAGCCTATTGCTTGTTCCATCATTTCATTCCATATATATGGTGGGCTAATATGCTAGCAGATTTTTTATATATATGACAATGTACAATATAAATGCCAGCTCCACCCTTATTTGTCCTTCAACACTCAAAAAGCTCAATAGTCAAACCATAACATACTGGCAACAGGAATTTTCGTCAAAAATATTAATATTAAATGAATAAATTACCGTAATGGCAAGAGATGTCATTTTTTATATTTATTTTCAATTTTTTAATTTTATTTATTATTTATATATACATATTTAATGAATTTATTAATATAATTTTTAAGCAAAAAGCTATTGAATTTGGTTGAATTCATATATGAACTTTCTACCTCCGCCCCGAAGATAACTGGTAAGTGGTGAGTTAATAAAATGTGGTCACCACCATGTGTGTTTGGCTCATTGCACTTGTACTACCCACAAGCATTATCGGAGGTTAAAGATGACCCTTACAAGACAATCTTAAGGACCCTCCACCCCAATAATGGCACAAAATTTTGGCCCCATTTCTAAAGAAAAGTTGTTGTAGTTGGAGATGACAGTTTTTGGTACTCTCACTGAATTTCCCTGTAAATAGAATATTGCAAGAAACCAGGGAACCTTTTTGAGTCAGATGATAGTGGCTTGCCAAATAATTCAACTCAAGAGTAACATTGCAAGACACCTTATTATAACAAGGGGCTATGTAAAAACTAAAATAAAAGTATAAAATACTTTATAAAAAATAATATGTACAATCAGACCTATCTATAATAATATTATTTATATATAACATCACTTCACTGTGAAAGCAAATATATATTTTATATAACAACAATTCGCTATAACATCCAAAAATACTCGGAACAAACAAGGTTGTTATAGAGAAGTTTGACTGTACATGTACAATATGTTGGCATTGTTTGAAAATAATGCGAAGTAAATATTAATTTAGAATAAAAAGTGAAGCTTTTCAAATTCAAACCTATGCACAAGAAAAAGAATTGCTATGTATCGAGACATTGTTTATGCAAAATTCTGCATATGCCACACCCACTACCTTTTGCAATTAAGCTGTATACGGGTAAAATCGGACCTATGTATATCTCGGTCTCCGCTAGAATAAATTGAGTTCGAGACATGATGACGAGGGACCGGAATCAAGGCAAGGGCCTCATCGAGTTAGAGTCGGGGGGCCTGACGACTGCCCTCGAGAATATTAAGGTCATGAGGGGATCCTTCCAAACCCCGAAAGACTTCAAAGAACATTGTCAATCAATCAAGCACGACCAACAGAAGGCCGTAATATCCACAATCGGTCGGATATTACAGTATGGATCTCGACACATATCGATAAAGAACCGGCAATCAGTTAAACATAAGATTTTTTTAACTTTTTATGGAATTGTACCTAGAATAGGATTTTCCTACTATATAAATGTGGTCTGATAATTCATCAGGCACATTATAACACGCATCCCAAAGAAATATACTACTAATTTTACTGTTATGAAAGCTTTTTTTCTTGTTCATTAGTACTGGCCGTTGTGAGCCCGGATCAAGGTGGATATTTCATTGAGGCTCGAACCTTCCTCCTCATGTGGTTTGAATTTATTATATCCTTATTCGTTTAATTTAACGCAATTTATCTTTTGTATAGAGTTAATCCAAGTATTCTTAAAACCACTAACAAAAATTAATTGTTATCCTTTTTTGAGGGTAAGCATAAGCAACCTACTTGCGTCGTTGCTTATGGAAAAGTTTTTAACGGAATATGCACAAACACTAACCAAATGGTTCTTTTGTTTTTATAAACGTAACCGTACATTTGAATTTAGAATACAATATAGTTTGGTAGGCCAAATTCTAAATATGGTTTGGTCTATTTTGTCTGGTGAGTAAAGAAGGAATTGAAGTGATTTAATTTATTATATGGCTGAAAACTGAAGGACATACATTTCTCTCACGCTCAATCCATGAACCTCTTTAAAGCCAAGAACTGAAACAAAAAGTTATTAATCTAACAACCCTATCAACCCTTTTCCTCCTTTGCCCTTCCATAGAAGCTTTAACACTTTTTATGTTCCACGTATGTGTCTTAAGACCTTATCAACTTAGAGGCGGAGTTAAGGTTTGAATTTTATGGGTTCTAAATTCTAGAATAATAATATTATGGGTTAGTAATCGAGTTCTAGATTTAATTTTTGAATATTTTTAATATAAATATAAAATTTGTATTAAAGCTACTGAATTTGGTCTAATTTATATACGGGTTTCTAGCTCCGCCCTTGATCAACATCCTCCTATCACCATCTAATGCATACTTCGACCACGATACTAATTCGTCCATGATACAATAGCGTACACAAAATTTTGTGCGGCTAATGTTGGTCTACTATTAGAACTAGCTATATTTTTATGTGGATTTCTGTCTGTAGTCTGTGGCGATTCTAATGCTTTATTTCCTGTTTCGAATGATATTGATTAATATTTACTTTGTATTATATTTCAGCTTTCAAGCAGCAGCACTATCGGCATGGTGGATATATGTTATTTTCTAGAAAATAATACTTAATATATATATATATATATATATATATATTCTTTGAAGTGATATCATATATGTTTTTGGGGAATGGGTTAAAAGATGATTGAATTTTATCGGGATGGGCATAGTTAATTATCCATCATCAGGGTTAAAAGAAATAATGTAGGGTCAAGTAAAGAAGAACCATTAATATATAAAATATGTGGCAAAGGTGGGGTCGAAAAATTAATTCTCATTATTTAAAAACAAAAAAATGAAACTGTTAGTAGACAATGTCATAAATAGGCCATAAGTATAGCGTGATGGCACGAATAGGGCGACTTTTTAACGGATGCATAAATATGCCATTTATATTAGTTGAAGGGTATTTTTAGGCCTTTTCCAATTCATCTTTGATTTAAATTTTGTTTGGGTACAATTCTTTATCTATTTTGGATTTCTTGAATGAGAAAGTACTCTAATAAGTGAGACTATTTGTATTCACTTTATTTAAGGATGAAAAAGAGCAATTCGTACCATGGAGTAAGTATTGGGAATGCTACATTTGTTGAAACAAATTCCTAAGGAGAAATTGAGATGACAAAAGCAGGAATATGCATATATTTGCCACAGACCTTTAATTTAAAGCAAAGCAAAGCATATGTAATGTTGAAATTCTAGTTGAGCATTTATTACTGATAATAAATCTTCCAACAAAATTGTACTATCTTTGGTCCATAATATTCTGTCTTAAATTTTTTGCATATTTCTTGATAAATATATTTAATTTTAATCATAGGAGTACTTTATTTAAGCTACATATAATTTTGCTTAATTGACACTCCATTAGTTGAAATAATAAGGGTAAATTTGAAGAGAAAAAAGTGATAAATAACTACTCATTTTGTTTAAAATATCAAATATTTTGAAATAAGTTTAATTTACCAAAAGAATTGATATTTGACACATAAGAGAGTAATAATTAAAGATACGTACGTATTCATAAACGAACTCCCTACTAATTAAACATAAACAAACTCCTTCTCGCATCTAACATTTGAAAGACATTAATGTTGGTACTTTTTTTTTTGGATTTCCACTTGCTGCCTGATATTCGTATTGGAACCAATTATATTCAAATTCGTCGTATAAAGCCCTATTCGAAGGGAAACACTCCTTATCAAAAAAAAAATTCATATTCAGAACTAGAATCCGAAACTTATAATTAAAGAAAAAAAGACCCATTCGCTGTACCACGTCTTTGGTGGTTTTAATGTTGGTACTTCATTATTCCAAAAATGTAACTTAAAGTGACAACAAGACATAGTTGTCCAACCTCTTTTTTCTCCTTTAGCTTCATTACAAACGAGAGCATGTTGCACGAAGCAATATATATTTACACAGCGTTCGGAGAAGAGTCGCACTCTAAAGGGTGTAGTGTAGGCAACGTACATGACTTTATAACATGCATTAATTGTAGCATGAATAGCTAATTTCACTGTTCAAACTCGTATTCTATAAGTCAGACGGAGATAACTTTACTATTACTCGAAGATTCCTAGCTATATAACAATTTATTTTTCTTTTTCTTTTCTTAAAATTAATTAGCTTTCAATACATTCTGTAGAACAGGTCCCTATACCTAACGTATGTAGCTTGTCTATTTCTGTTATGTTATACGTACGTATTTAATTAAAAGACGGCAACATGCACAACCGTTTTAAATGTATTTCTTCTTTTCTTCTATTAAAATAATAACATGAGTTTGGTCACTACCAAACAAAATTTTCGATGTTTACTAGTATCAAATTTAATTATTTCTCTTCTTCATCCAAAAAGAGTATACTTACATGTGTTAGTATTATATTATAAATTAATTAGTACCTAACACCAAAAACCTTAGATCTTTTTATATTAATAATGACTCAATTATTGAAAGTACCAATAATAGTTCGATAATATTGACGAGGTTTGTACTAAAGGAGTCGGTTATTATAGAAACAAGTAATGCAGAACTTATAATACATGAATTAGTAAGACGGAAATTGTAGTATAAATATTAGGCTTTATCGAGTATTAGATAAAGGAATATATAGCCAGGGGCAGATCTTTAGCGTTTATAATTATGGGGAACGTGATCAACCCATGATTCCTTCGCCAAATTAGATGTTTTATGTATGTATTTTCTAGAATTGACCCAGTATTATGTATCGGCACTCATGCTCTGCAAAAGTTGAATGGTACACTTGATATTTACTCAAAAAATAGGAATCAATTCCCGCTTGTTTAGCTCAAAAATGATATTAGTATTTTGTAAGCCTAAAAACAATCAAAAAATATATGAGGGTAAATCGTAATCAAATATAATAAGTCCTAGAGATATTATCACTTCGAGAATTTTCCTTGATCTGTGAATAGATGATAATAGTAAACTTAACTTAAGAGGTAAGCGATAGTTATGAACTTGGGAGAGAGAGAGAAAGAGAGAGAGAGAGAGCAATAGAGATTGTATTCTTCGGGAATAATACTTATGCCCTTTTACAAAGAGAATGTTTCCTTTATATAGTAGGAAATCTTCCTCGAGCAAAATAAATAATAAAAAAAAGGTGCGAAGGTTGGTGGCTTCCACTCACCAAAAGGGGGAAGTGTTAAACGACGTCTTTCCTTCTTTGCCGATTTGGGACGCACCCTTGCTTGGGTCGCCCTTATCATGGGGGACTTCCCACATGCCATGAGGATTTTATGAGCCAAATTTTTCCATATACAGTTAGTCCCTCCGTTCGTTGGAGACGTACTCGATGATCGTCTTCAATGGATGGACATGTATATTTCGTTTTTTATGGAAATTTGGCCGTGCCTGTAGGCGTCTTCTTTGCAGAATATGGGCGTGATGGCATTGGTTGGGCCGTTGACGTGTGATCTACCTTTTTTAAGGTGATGTCAACAGTCACATGCATCATCATTACACCTGTTCCTGAGGCTTGTTCAGAACGCGACGTGACGTTTTGGTTTCCGACGCTGGTTTCAAAACTGAGCCTCTTCGATTTCCGTGTGCTTTTCTTCTATAAATAGGAGAGTGGTTCAAACGGTTTCATCTTTCGATCTTTTAGAGAGTTTTCCTTTGCTTCTTTCTCCATCCTTCTTTCCTGTAACAGTTATATCGTTTTCAAAGAGAGACCTTTCCTGAGAATTATCTTACTCACTACCAATACTTCATTCTTCACTGCATATTATGGCTAAACGCTGAGAAAGCAAAAAGGCTAAGGGCAGTGCCTCTTCTTGGGTTCCACCCCCTTTCTGATGGTGAAGGGGAGGGAACGGGAAAAACTCTAGTTCCGCTAACGGTAGACAACACTTTGCCTTAGCTTGGAGACTTTCCTACCTGATGTGCTTGTCGTTTGCCAGGTCGGGGTGCTTCCTCAAGGGCAAAGAAGAAAAAGATCGAATTCGGCCCGACTAGGGCGGAGTTTGACTCCGAAGATATATTCGTGGGCAGCTCACCCAGAGGTAGCCCCTCTTTGATTTCCCACCAAGGGACTACATCGGCGACCGAATTGGAGGCGGCGCCTGAGGCTACCTCTGTGAAAGTACTAGAGACTTCAGAAGCAGCGCCACCCGAAACTGCTCCCGTGCTGGCACCGGAGGTTGCTCCAGCGGAAGTTGCTTCCTAAGGAGAGGAGACGCCTGAGAGAAAGAGGCGGCGGCTGATAACTGCAAAGGCATTGCCGTTGAGGGCATGGGGAGGACTAGTGAGTCTCTCCAAGTTCCAAGGTCGACCTTTATGGCTGAGGCCATTCGTGCTCAGGAGGCAGCTGGTTCGGCTTTACAGGTAGCTTTTAGCCCCCCCCTTTGTTATGTTGTCGTTCAAAACGGGTGTGATTTGTACTGACGCATTTCTCTTATTCTCTTTCAAACCCTCATCCTGGAGGTAGAGCGGAGGTGGCGTGATAAAAAGAGAGAGTCCACCTTCTCTAAAATGGCAAAGAAGTACAGAGAGGTCCGTGGCAAGCATCGGGAGTTGGCGGACATGTTTGAGCAGGATCCCCAATCCCGGACGTTCTGCAAGGGCCTTAAAGAGTCAGAGGCTCCTTTGAAGATGAAGGCGATGGAGCTGAAGGACTTGGACGGGTAGCTGATGGCTGCCTTGGACCAAAATAGTAAGCTGGAAACTCTCCTTCGGTCAAGGGAGGAGGACTTGGAGATTAGTCACGGGGTAGTGGCCGAGGCAGCGGAATTACGGGCTCAGATCACTGCCCTTAGAGCCGAGTTGGACGCCAGGACGGCCGAAGTGGAGGCCCTTAGGTGATCGCCCCCACAAGATTCCATGCACTGTGAGGCGCACGAGATGTGGGTGTACCATGACGCCATATTGGTCGTCTTTGAGGAGCTTTTGACGGTAGGCCGAGCTTCCGAGGTGGAAGTAGAGAGGCAGAAGAACTAGACTCGCGTTGCCTGTGAAGCGGCCGGCTATAGCTCCGACTCGCCTAGTAGGGAGGGCTATAATTCTGAGGATTTCAACCGCCTAGACTCTAACTCATGGATTTCCAGGACTTACCAGCATGGGGACGACATCAGACCTGATGGCGACCAGGCGGATCATGATGGCAGGGGTGGTTAAGGCCTTAGGGCTTGTATATGAACATTTTGTAGATGGTATTTTTGTAGAAATCGTTGTATATATATTTTTGGATGAATGAAACATAATTTTTCTTTCTTTCTTTTGCCGATCTTTTTTTTTTCTTTTATTCTTTAGAGCTTTTGTTGTGTTCTTTGTTGACCGTCGATGTTGGCAGCCTTGGTCGAATTTTAGATCGACGGTTTTGGTCGTAATAGAATTGATGACCTTAGCCATGTAGGTGACCTTGACTGTTGTTGATTCGTTTATTCACCGTGGTCGAGTCTTAGGTCGACCGTTGGTGAAGATGGTCTAAGCCATAATGCAATCGGTGGCCTTGGCCATGATCAAACTGGTAGCATTAGCCATGTAGGTGACTTTGACTATTTTCGAGTCGTTTATTCACCATGGTCGAATCTTAGCTCGACCGTTGGTGAAGATGGCTTCAGCCATAATGTAATCGTTGGCATTGGCCATGATCGAAGTGATGGCTTTAGCCACATGGGCGACTTCGACTGTTGTCGAGTCGTTTATTCACCGTGGTTGACCGTTGGAGAGGATGGCTTTATCCATAATGTAATCGATGTCCTTGGCCATGATCGAACTGATGGACTTAGCCTTTCATAAGTTGTAGATGGTCGTAGCCTTTCATTCATTTGGAGATGGCCGTAGCCTTTCATACATTGGAGATGGTCGTAGACTTTCATACATTGGAGATGGCCGTAGCCTTTCATACATTGGAGATGGTCATAGTCTTTCATACATTGTAGATGGTCGTAGCCTTTCATACATTGGAGATTAAGCCAGTACAGTCCCTTTATCATGTTGGCCTGGAGGTCGTAAGGAGAGGTTGACATGATAAACTTGTTCCGCAAATATTTCCATGTATCCCCTCTGTTGCCTCATTAAAAACCTCCCTGAGAAAACCCAATTGGGACAAAACTTGGGTAAGGAAAAAAGAGTATGACTTGGGAGGTGCCTTTATAAGTGGAAATATTTTAGGCTAGCAACGTTCCAGTTGTTTTTGAGCATTTTTCCTTCCATTATATCTAACTGGAAAGCACCTTTGCTGTCTACTGCTATGATTTTTTAGGGTCCTTTCCAGTTGGTGCCTAGTTTTCCTTCACTTAGGTTTTTGGATGCCAATGTCTTGGATTTGAGGACATAATCTCCCACCTTGAGTGGTCTTAATTTGGCCTTCTTGTTGTAATATCTTTCGATTTGTTGCTTTTGGGCCACCATTCTAATGTAGGCCATTTCTCTCTTTTCCTCAGCCTCATCAAGGTCTTGGAGTCTGTTGGCGTCGTTTTCTGTTCCCCTAGCGTGTGAATATCTTAGGCTTGGTTCACCGACCTCGACGGGTATGACCGCATCGGTTCCGTAGACCACCGAATATGGTGTTTCCCCTGTGCAGGATTTGGGTGTGGTCCAGTATGCACATAATACTTCGGGTAGCAGCTCGGGCCACAGCCCTTAGGTTTCCTCGAGTTTCTTCTTCATTATGTTTAATATTGTTTTGTTGGAAGATTCCGCTTGGTCGTTGGCGGCAGGGTGATATAGCGTTGAAAGTATCCTCTTGATGCGCCATTTCTCAAAGAATTCGGTCGTTTTCTGACCGATGAACTGTCATCCATTGTCACAACTAATTTCTTTGGGGATGTCGAAGCGGCATATAATGTTTTTCCAGATGAAGGCGATTACCTCCTGTGCGTATGCACTTGCTTCTACCCACTAAGAAAAATAGTCAGTTTAATACTAATAGAAATCGTACCTTTCCCCATCTTGCGGGCAGGGGGCTGGCTATTTCCATTCCCCACTTGATGAAAGGCCATGGGGAGGTGACTGAATGGAGGGGCTCTCAGGGTTGGTGTATCCTGGGGGTGTATCTTTGGAATTGCTCGCATTGACGAACGTATTATGCCACCTCCTTCTTCATGGTGGGCCAGTAATAGCCGGCCCGTATGATGCATCGTACGAGGGCATGGTTGCATGTATGAGCACCGCAATGACCCTCGTGTACTTCTTTAAGTACCGACCTCGTTTTCTGCGGTCCTAGGCACTTGGCCAAGGGTCTGCCAAACGTTCTCTTGTAGAGATCTTTGTATATTAAGCAGTACCGAGCGGCTTGCATGTGGAGTTTCTTTTCCTCTTTCTTGTCGGATGGCAGCGTCCCATCCTGTAGGTTAGACACAAACTGGTTGCACCAGTCCCAAGTCAAATTTAAAGAGAATACCTCAGTGTGATCGACGGCGGAGTGGAGGAGAGTGACTACGCTCTCTTTGTCAATGCTTTTAGTGGCCGTGGCAAGTTTTGCTATGCCATTTGCGTCGATATTTCGTGCCCTTGGGATCTGTTCCAGATGGCATTCGTCGAACGTGGCTATTAACTTGCATATCTCTAACTGGTACTTTTGCAGTGTGTGTTCTTTGATTTGGTAAGTCCCCGTGACTTGTTTAACCACGAGTTGGGAATCGTAGTGAAGGATGAGTCGGCGGGCACTATATTTTAAGGCTAGCTTCATGCCTGCAATAACGGCTTCATACTCGGTCTCGTTGTTAGTCATTTCGGGGCATCATATGGACTGGCAAATCATTTTGCTGGTGGGGACCTCGAGGATGAGTCCCAGTCCCGATCATGACGCATTGGAAGCGCCATCAGTGTAGAGGACCCATTGGTCATCATTGGCGAAGGCGTGTTATGGCTCCAGTTCTGCTTTAGTCAGAATTTATGCGCTAAAGTCAGGTATAAAATCGGCTAGGACATGCGACTTAATAGCGGTTCGGGGAAGGTATGAGATGTCGTGCTCGCTGAGCTCAATGGGCCATCTTGCGAGTTGGCCTGATAATTAGGGCTTGTGTAGGACGCTTCTTAATGGGAAGGTCGTTATCACTTTTATGGGATGGTATTGGAAATAGGGTCGGAGCTTTCGTGAAGCTATGACCAGTGCTAATACTAACCTTTCGAGGTATGGGTACCGAGTTTCAGTGTCCACTAGGATTTTGCTAATGTAATAGATAGGGGATTGTGTACCTTTGCTTTCGCGGATGAGGACGACGCTGACAGCGACCTCTGAAACGGCCAGATAGACTAGCAGTGGTTCACCGGACTTGCCTTAACCATCAAGGGTGGCGAAGACAAGTACGCTTTCAGTTTCCTCAAGTCCTCGGCGCATTCCCCATTCCATTGTAGTCCTTGATTTCTTTTCAGTATGCCGAAAAACTTATAGCATCGATGGCATGACCGTGCAATGAACCGGGATAGGGCGGCTATGCGTCCCGTCAGCTTTTGTACATGTTTCTTGCTACTCAACATCTCAGGTATTGCATCTATCGCCTTGATCTTTTCTGGATTGACCTCAATTCCCCGTTGCGATACGAGGAATCCTAAGAATTTCCCTGAAGCCACGCCGAAGGCGCATTTCTCGGGGTTCAACTTCATCCCGTACCTTTTCAGTATTTCGAAGGCCTCCTTTAGATGTACGATATGGTCCTCTTTCCTTGCCGACTTTACTAGCATATCGTCGATGTAGACTTTCATGGTCTTACCGAGTTGTTCTTTGAACATTTTGGTTACTAGCCTCTGATATATGTCTCCCTCATTCTAAAGCCCGAAGCGCATTACCTTGTAGCAGTATGTCCCCTGGTGGGTGATGAAAGTTGCTTTCTCTTGGTCCTCTTTGGCCATCATGATTTGGTTGTAGCCGGAGTATGCATCTAGGAAGCTTAGCAGCTCGTGCCCCGCGGTTGCGTCTATTAGCTTGTCAATATGGGGCAGTGGGAAGGCATCTTTCGGGCACTCCTTGTTTAAGTCAGTGAAATCTACACACATTCTTAACTTCCCGTTCTTCTTTTTTACCATGACGACGTTGGCGACCTGCTGAGGGTACTTTGATTCCCTGATAGGGATGTTGGTCAGAAGTTTGTCTACTTCCTCACTAACTGCTTCGTCGATCGCAACGTTGAATTTTCTTCTTATTTTCCGTACATGCGGCTGTAATGGGTCGACATTCAGCTTGTGAGTAGGGATTTATTGCGGGATTCCCGGCATATCAGAATGGGAAAAGGCAAACAGGTCTGTATGGTTAGATAAAAATTCACGATACTTACTTGGATTTGAAAGACCGTACCCGATGTACGCCTTCCTTGTAGGGTCGTTGTTGTCTAGTTGGGCTGCGTCAAGGTCTTCGACCGTAGCCTTATGGGCTTCTATGACATTAGGGTCTGTAATGCCAATTTCTGTCGGGTGGACCTTATTCCCCGACATAGCTGATTGTTGTGAGTCCGTGCTTGCCCCCTTAAGTTGTTTGGTGTGGACGCAATCTTGCACTATTTTATAGCATTCTTGAGCTGTGTGGGGCTCGCCTCGAATGCTGCATATTGCCCACAGAGGGGTGGGGGAACTTAACCGTTTAGTAAACGCTCGAAGGGACCGCTCTTATAACGTGTATCCACGGTCGCCCGGTGATGACTTTGTATGTTGTTTCCTGGTTCATCACGTGGAAAGTTATTTCCAGCGTGACTCCCCCCGCTAGGACGGGTAGCGATATTTCTCCTGAGGTTAATTCCACTGCATTATTGAAACCTGTTAGTGTTATGCAGCGCGGTATTACCTTATACTCGAGTCCTATTAGTACGAGGACCCTCGGGTGGATAATACATGCGCCACTGCCGTCATCGACCATAATCCTTTTAACATCTGCATCAGCGCTACGTAAAGTAATAACTAAAGCATCGTAATGAGGGAAAGACAAGCCGTCGGCATCGGACTTATCGAAGATGATACTGTCTTCAAAGTCGTCATACCGTTCGTGGGCGATAGTTCGCTTCAGTTTATGCGTAGTGGTGAACTTGACGTGGTTGATTGCCGAGTCGTCGTTGTTCCCAATGATCATGTTGATTGTGTGGGTTGGCGAGGGCGGCTTTGGTGGCCCGTGGTGTTGCTCCTGTGCGCGTGCAAAGTTAAATTTTCCTTTATCACTGAGTAACTCCCTCAGGAACCCTTGGTTCAACATCCTGACCACCTCTTGTCGTAGACCTATATAGTTTTCGCTTTGTGCCCCCATTCCTGGTGGACCTCGCATAAGGCGTTTGATTTTCTGGTGACGGGGTCCGACTTCATCTTTGCCGGCCATTGCACCTTGTTGCCCAGCTTCTCAAGTGCGTACACTATCTCTGAAGGGACACACAAATATTATTGGCAGATAATAAAGGGGGGGTACCTCTATCGTTTCATAGTGAGGCGGCATGTCGCTGTAGAGCATCCACGTGCCTGGGCGACGGCAGGTGAGAGGATCTGACGTAGGGTTGGTGCCTCTCTCTATTGGGAGATGGGCCTTGTTCTCGCCATCCTTTTTTGCGACGATCTCTCCTAATCTCTGGATGTATCGTTGTTAGGTGTTAGGTCGGTCTGTTTAGGTCGTCCTCGTCTGCGCGTACTTCGGCGCAGTAAGCGTTGTGGATCTCTTCTCATGTGGTGGACGGGTACTTCATATGGTGGCTGAGTAACTTTTTTGTTGCCCTCAAGCCGTTTCTGCTTAACCCATTTTGGAAGGCAGCGACTGTCATGCCTTCGGACACGTTGGGTATGTTCATCCTTACCCTGTTGAACCTAGCTAGGAAGTCCCTGAGTCCTTCCCCTGTGGTTTGCTGAACGGCGAAGATGTCGTTGACCCTTGCTTCTACTTTCTTAGCTCCTGCATGCGCGGTGACAAATTTGTCCGCCATTTCATTGAATGTGGAAATAATTTTGGCCGGTAGCTGGGAATACCAGGTCAGCGCTCCCCCTGTTAGTGTTTCGCCGAACTTCTTCAGTAGTACAGACGGAGCATGTTCCTTTGAGAGGTTGTTACCTTTTACGGCAGTGACGTAGTGGATCAAGTGGTCTTCGGGATCTGTAGTTCCGTCGTACACTCTTAGATAAGGCGACATTTTGAAGGTGTTCGGAATGGGGTATGGTGCAGCCTCTTCTGTGTAGGGTTGTTCAACAAACCTCCCCACGTCACGCTTTGGCAACATTTTGGGGGTGCCAGGGATTTTGTCTACCCTTTCTTGGCGTTCCTTCATCTGGTCACGGAGTGACCTGTTTTCGTTTTCCATTTCCTCCATCTTCTTGAGGATGCCTGCGAGCGTGTCACCGTCGGCCCGAGTTTCGAGGGGCGCGTTGTTTGCGCGGGTGACCTCGGGTTCGCCACCGACTGCAGCAAGATTTGTGGTTGGCCTCCATCTGACATTGTGTTGGGGTGACTTCTCAACCAGGCCACTTAGAGTGCTTGGTAACTTCTTTTTCAATAGTTTCTTGACCTCCGGGGGGTGCTTCCTCAGATGTAGATGTGGAAGCGCCTTTTTCCCGCAAGTTTGTTAGATCGTCGAGCGGTGGAGGTGGGATTTCCCCGCTTAAGGTGATACTATGGGTTGTAATCATGACCCCATCTTCACCGGCTTCTTCAAAAGGGGGATGTGCTAAACGATATCGTTCCTTCTTTGCCGATTTGGGACGCACCCTTGCTTTGGTCACCCTTATCATGGGGGACGTGCCCACCTGCCGTGGGGACTTTATGAGCCAAATTGCTTTATACACCGCTCAATATTTTTTTTCCTTCTTTCTTTAGTAGCGCACTCATATTCCACAAATCCTTGATCCGCTATATAGCGTAAACTTTAATACATGGACATTTCTTAAACTTAATAAATTGAAAGTTGTTAATCACGAGTTTGAAGAAAAGATAAATGATAGTTTTGTTTTTTTTATGTTTAATCATTATATTCTTATTCCATTTTATATTAGGAAAAAAAAATACATATATTAATTAGTATATTAATTTATACACATAAAAGGCTGGACAAATTAATACCAAATTATATATCATGCTTATTTTTTGCGTCTCTGCTCCTGATTTTTTATTATTTTGAGGTTTTTCATTTTCATTGTTTTCTCGGCACTCATCGTATTTACCTAACAATTTCTAATTAAAACTAGTGGAGTATTTTTTTTTCCAGGAAACATGTTACTGACTTACTATAGACTTATAAGTCAACTTACTTTTTTTAAACATAGTTTTCTATCAGAAATTGCACTTTTCTTTTAAATAATTATTTTGATATAAGTGGAGTAATTATTCAATATATATTCCATTAGTAGCTGCTATTTCAAGGTTATTGATGATATCTTCTAGATCTACATGTTAAATCTTATGCATAAAGAGTTGAGAAGAGTCTCGAGTCATTGCAATATTTTAAGCTTTAACCACTTTCTTTTAACTTTTCCCTTTTTATTATTTGATTTTTATTTTATTTTTCTGATTTTTGTTAAATGCAAAATTAAAAGTAAAAAATCTAAATTTAACTCTAAAACTAGACTAATTAATTTTCAAATAAACTAATTACTAATTTAAAGCAAACTAAGGCAAATTTAAAAAGAAATACTAAAGAATCATTTTTTGTTATTTTCATTATTTTCTGAAGTAACTTAACTACTAATTAATCCTAAAATGTGAAATTAAATACTAAATGCAAATTCCAAGTATTTTTTTATATTTCTCATTAATTAAAATGCACAAACAAAAATACAAACAATTAACATAAAATATCACAAAAATTAACAAAATTATAAAATAATGAAAGAAATCATAAAGTCACGTGCTCACAGCTGCCCCTCTTTGCTCGAAAACATGAAGAGTTTTCGTGCAAAGATAACTGAGCAAAAACGAGCGAATTTTTCCCGTTCGAATATTTCGTGTGAAATATTTTGAAAGATTTGACTGCACCCTGCTTCTGAAGTTGCCTACATATCTTTGGCTAAACGAAATCAGGTCAGTATAGTTCGGGAATGTCTGGTAGTTGGCACTACCAGGAGCTGGGATTTTACTGCTGCTACTGCTCGTCGGCCTTCCTTATTACACCATGTCAAAAAAAGAAGAAGTTAGACTAAGCTATGATCTACAAATTACAAAAATTCTATCTAGATTATTCAAACTTGCTCTTGTATTTTCTGTTGCTTGTTATCTTGTGTTCTCTCGGTGAAATCCATTGTTGCCGCTTTGACTTGTAAAATGAGATGTTTCCTTTCTTCAGACTGCTGAACTTGAATGTATTCCTCTATTATACGGGCGGGCTCCCGACTTCCAAATTTTAATATATATGCCTCTGTTATACACGCAGGCTCCCGACTTCCGCACTTGGAAATATATGCCTCTGTTCTACGGGAGGGATCCCGACTTCAAAACTTGAAAATGTATGCCTCTGTTCTACAGGCGGGCTCCCGAATTAAAAAATTGGAACTATATGCCTCTGTTCTATGGGCGGGCTCCCGACTTCAAAACTTAAAATGTATGTCTCTGTCCCGATTTCAAAACTTGAAAATATATGCCTCTGTTATACGGGCGGACTCTCAACTTCAAAACTAGAAAATATATGCCTCTATTCTATGGGCGGGCTCCCGAATTCAAAACTTGAAAATATATATGCCTCTATTCTACGAGCGGGCTCCCGACTTCAAAATTTGAAAATATATGCCTCTGTTCTACGTGCGGGCTCCCGACTTAAAAACTTGAAAATATGTGCCTCTGTTCTACGGGTAGGCACCCGACTTCAAAATTTAAAAATATAAGCCTCTGTTATACGGGTGGGTTCTCGACTTCAAAACTTGAAAATACATGTCTCTGTTATACGGGCAGGCTCCCGACTTCAAAACTTCAAAATATATGCCTTTATTCTCCAGGCGGGCTTCTGACTGCTCAAACTTGAATTGTATGCCTCTGTTCTCCAGGCGGGCTCCTGATTTCAACAAAATAGACAAAACAAAGAAATTTTTCTGCCCCAGTTTGGAAGCTGGATACATGGACTAGTGTTAACTGAATCATTATACCAACTATTACTAAGAGTTTAAAAGCTAAGTCATATTATCCAGGGAGGTCCTGACAACTCCTAATTGAATCTTATCTTGAACATGCACACTTTGACACCAACTTATATTACCCTATGTTATTCATAATTATCTTGTATTTTGATCAAACACCACTTTAAGTCAAACCCGATTAATGCTTATTTTTTCTTTACAGGGAGTTCCTCTAATGCAACCGAATTTTCTGCCCCTGTTTCAATCAAAGAAAATTTTGTCATTTTAAAATGGTGGTTAGTTGATGGCATTCTTGTTGAGGATGTCCCCATGGCCACGTTTTGATTTGACCTGCTTTCCTGAACTGGCCTTGAACCGCTTGAATTTTTGACTGACTTTCAACCACATGACCTTCGACAACCCAAGTGTTCCATACCCATGCAATTGTTTCACACCTCTGACCCTTTTACCTAACTTTTGCATTTCCCATGAAATTACCCAATCATTCAAACAATGAAACTTCTGGTGATCCCTTATATTCCATCTTTTATCATATTGTCTTTAACATGTTTCGACCATGCTATGTTTTGCAATTTTTGGAACTGACAGTGAGCTTTGAAATCCCTTTTCGCTTGCTTTGAACAAAAATAACCTTGAAACATCTTTAGACAGATAAACCCCACAAAAATGAAATGCAATGATATTACGAGTTAAGGATACGAATAATCCAAAATCGGGTGACTGCTAAAAAAAAGGAAAAGAAACTTATCTGATTGGGGCAGCTGGAACCAATGGTCATGACATGTATTTCAGACTAATCGGCCCAATCTGTTCCAACTGCCAATTTCTACTTGCCATACTTCGTTACCTCGAAATTCCCATAACTTGATCACTTTACCCATACCTTGACCTTGTTCATCCTGCGGGGCCTCAAAATAGTTTTCCACCAACAAACCTCTCTCTTTTGTTCGCTTCTTAATTCACTTTTGCCTTAAGGTGCCCGTAAGGGTTTTCACCAATAAGACTCTCTTATTTCAATTTCTCTCAAATCTCATAGCCTTACATTTCCTTTGAAGGGTTTCACCAATAAGACTCTCTCATTTTTATTTCTCTCAACTCTCGTCACCTTACGGTGCCCGTGAGGGCTTTTACCAATAAGACTCTCTCATTTTTATATTTGCTTGAACCAGAGCATCGCCCCTGCCATGAATTACCTTTGTCTTCTTAACTTGGTCTTTCTCGAAGACTTATCAGAAGGATTTTCTTTGGACCGTAACGTGGGCTTTTGGATGGGGTTTAACGTAGCCATGGCAGCGTGGATCCATGGTTGCCCCAGCAAGAGGTTATAAGAGACCGATATATCTAGTACTTGGAATTCCATAGTGAAATCCACTATCCCGATTATCAATTCTAGTATTATGTCACCCACTATTTCTTTACCCCTACAATTGGTGACCTTTTCTCGGCTACCACAACTGGCTTGGTGTTCGTCCCTTTCAAATGAACAACTGTCTTCTCACTGGTTGATTTTTCTTTTGAACTGGTTTCACTAGCACAGATCATCATTACTGTTTGTGAGGGTTTCTTGAGCTCCCCTAACTTGTGTACCAATTCAATATGTGGGATGTGAGCCGACAATATATTTTTGTTAATATTTGGTGCCTCTAGGGCCTGGACCTCGATCTAGTGAGTGTCAATGAGCTGTTGCACATGAGCCTTCAATTTACAACACTTTTTTTATCATGTCCGGGGGCTCTCGAACAGTATTCATATCTTACTGAAGGGTCCAGATTTCTAGGAAGGGGATTTGGCATTTTGGGCTCGATCAGATTCAATAGTCCTAAATGCTTCAATTTGTGAAAAAGCCTGGTATATGACTCTCCCAATAGAGTGATAGTCTTTTGTTTCTGTAATCTCTCATTTTTGAAGGTTGGGTTTGGTCGGTGACTCATTTTGGTGGAGTTTCTGTAGGCTCTTGGTGGTGGATATTTGTTTTGTGGAACTGGGTATGAGTTTTGGGGAGTCATTGCATGCCATTGTGCATGAGCCGAAGGCTGGGTATAAGTCTGAGTATGGTGTGACAAAAAAATATGAATCTGGTGGTGGCTAATAGTGTTATGGAGGGATATATAGAGTCTACGGGTAACATTGGTGGTGGGATCGGGGTTGGTAGTAGGGTGGAGGGCCTCTAGATGTGGACCATGCTCCGGACTCAACAGTTGCAACCTCTTCTTTCTTCTTTTTCCCGAGCACGCCCCTAGTGCTGCTTTGGATAACCTGGGTGGTTGCTTTGATCGCTGAGTAGCTCATGATTTTATTGGTCTTAAGTCTTTCCTCTACCATACTTCCCATTTTCACAACTTCATTAAAAGACTTGCCAATTGTTGTTACCAAGTGACCAAAGTAAGTCGGCTCCAAAGCCTAAAAAAGTAGTCAACCATCTCGCTTTCTTTTATCGGAGGGACGACCCTCACAGCCTTTTCTCTCCAGCGGAAAGCATACTCCCTGAAGCTCTCCCCGGGCTTCTTCTCAAGCTTTATCAGTGACAGGCGATCTGGAACAGTTTCTAGATTGTTCTAAAAATGGCAGGCAAACGCTTGCGCCAAGTCATCCCAAGTATACCACCTACCATGGTCCTATCGTGTATACCACTCCAAACAAGACCAACTCAGATCTAGACTAAAGTACGCCATCTGTAACTCATCTTTTCCACCTGCCTGCCACCCTCATTTTGCTACAGAATCCCCTCAGGTGGGCAACCGGGTCACCCTGCCCATCATACAAAGCGAACTTAGACATTTTGAACCCTGATGGTAACTGGACATTCGGTAACAGACACAAATCTTAATAGGCCACACTGACTTGTTTACCAAATCCTTGCATGTTCCTGAAGGATTGCTCCAGGCTTTTTATTTTTCGAAACATCTCTTCCTGCTCTGGGTTCTTAAGCAACTTTTTAGTTTCCACCAGGAGCTCAAATTGAGGGGTATATGAACATGGCTCAGGAACTTTAAAGGTAGGCTTATGAGGGTAATACTGGTTGTCGTGAGCCTGAAACAGTGGCTCACTGGAAGATCTTTGCTGTGTGGCAGGTGGAGGTGCCACAAAGACATACGTAGTTGGTGGAAGAGGATTTTGTTTGGGTGGTGGATCTTAGGGAGGGTTGTAATTGGTTCCATAGATCTGTTGGTAGAAGGGAAATATGGAGATGAATTCACAGTAGGAGGCTCCTGAGACTGAGCAAAAAGTGGGATATATGCTGGATTAGCGGGATAAACTGGCGCCGGCTGACCCTTATCCCAAGCCTGATGCATTTCAGTCATTTGCTGCCTCAACTTATACATTTCTTCTCTCATTGCATTAACATACATCACCTCTACCTCTTTTGCCGGGTCCACAATACTGGTATCTGATTCCTGGCCTGTCATGTTCAGTTTGTCTTTTGAACGAGTGTTGTAGGAATTGGTTGTCAGAATGCCAATCAACTAACCACCTGCCTAGAATCAATGTCAACAACTACTTGGTTAGTGGTTAGCGCATTAACCGATTCGATAATCGCACGTTTGGGGAATGAATTCACCTAAAAAGTTAACGGATTCTATTATGCATTTGCTCGACTGCTTGCATCATCCCTGCTTTTCTTATTTCCGATTGCAACTTCCTTTCCCTTTTCTTTCTTGTTATCTCTTTTTTGTTCTTGCCTTTGTTTTCTGTTTGTTCTTATTCTCTCATTCTCTCTTATTTTTTCTTTCTCTCTCATTTTGTTTTTCTTCTATCTGTTGTTTCTTCCACCTTTTCATTTCCATTTTATTATTTTTCCTCTCTTTTCTTTTCTTATTTCTCTCCTATTTTTTCTCTCTTTTTTCTTTTTCACTTGGTTACAGTCGAATCCTATGTAGATTGCCTATGTATCATGACCTGCATGAATCACACCAGGCATAGTTCGTGCACATAAAAAATAAAGAAACATTTTTTTTTGGATTTCAATTTGTCATTAATAAAATTCCGATTACATTAATAAAACTCCGGTTACAAAGATATTACAGTACTTATTTTTCTGAAAGAGGAAAATTACAAAACAGACTGAAAACAACAAAATACAGACTCGATAACTAAAACTAGATCAGAAGTACATTAACGCTTCAAATCCTATGGCTCGTGGGGCATCATTCGACATCGACGCGGGCCTACGTGCAAAACCCCTTTGTAACTACTCCAGATCATTCATAACCTAATGAACAAATATCATCACTGTAGTAAAGAGAAGTGGGACGACCCATTCGTACATCGGCCCGACACTTCATGACAATAGAATGTGCAACGCCTCTAATTCTTTCCCTGATTTGGCCATTTTCTATGAGTAGTCGTCTTATCTGGTAGTTATGAGCCTCTAACACCTGGGAGTCATGGAAGTGCTGGTCTTGTAACAGTTTTATTTCCTTCTCCATTTTGGTGATTAGCCCATAGCATTATTCCCTCTCAGCATGAAATTTTTTGTCCTGCCGGGCTACCTAATTTTCAAAGGGGTTCATTTTCCTTTTCATATTAGCAATGGTTCCCTCATAATTTCTTTCTATTTGTTGTGCAAACTGAGCTTTTTCCTCTATCTTCTTTGCCCACTGTGCCCGAAGTTTTTCCATGTTCCATTCAGATTTCTCCAATTCTTCCTGACATTCTATGACTTGCTTCTTCAGCCCTTTTATCAACCTCTCGTCAGACCGACTTCTTTCTTGATTTTTGGCGGCTATTTTCATTTGTTTAATTTTAGCCTTGAGAAATTCATTCTCTTGGGCCAATTTCTTTTGATCCCCTTCATCAGCTGCCACTTGCACACTCTTTTCAAATTGAAGATCTCGGATCTGTTGCTCCAACTTCCCTATTTTCACTCGGTATTCCTTTTCTTTGGCTAGCCACTCCCATTGCACCTGGGCTCTATTTCTGAATTGTTGTACATGTGTCCTTTTGGCTGGTCTCTCAGGGGTTTGAAATCTTTTTCCAAACCAGGTCAAGTATTTGGGATCCATTTCGCCTCTATCCAAATCATGCACTATAGCCTTTGGCTCAAGGTATCTACACGCATTCCATACTTGTTGGACTCTATCTTACGGAAATGCAGCTTTTGGAAATAACTCATTGATTTATCGGCTAAGGTCTTCGTCATCGCAGACGATTTGGAATCTTCCAAGTTGCCTCAAGACTCAATAGGGAGCGTAAGGTTAGATGCTTCCAATGCCCATCAAAAGAATATAAGATACCTTTGCCGATGTGTACACAACCTCAGTAATGGGAAGCCATCTGAAAGCCCATTCGACTTTATCCGCAGTCAAAGATCTCAAGCAAGACAACCAAGTCTCAGTGACCTCGGGGAACTCAATACCTTTTACCCTGGTTCCGAACTCCGCAATACAACTTAGCCGTGTTAGACCATTGTTCATATACCCCGTGCGGTAACAAAGGTGCTCCTGTATTCATAGTTGGAGTAACAGATTGCAATCCTGGAAGAATTTCATACCCTTTCGGCACATGGTTAAGGCTCGATACATTTCCACCACAAGCAAGGGAACCTTTGTGCTAGTAGGATTTTTAAGGGTGTTATTTCAAAGTTGTCAAAATAATGGCACGTCTTGAGTTCAAACGAGGTCGAACCTGTCGATTAATGATGGCGAAGGCCCTTAGCCATAAGGGTGTTATTTCGAACTTATCGAAATAACAACCCGTCTTGAGTTTGTGCAAGGTAGAACCTCTCAATCTTTTATGGCGCAGGCCCTTATCCTTAAGGGTGTTATTTCGAACTTATCAAAATAACAACCCTACTTAAGTTCGAACAAGGTCGAACAATTCGATCTTTGATGGCGAAGGCCCTTAGCCTTAAGGGTGTTATTTGGAACTTATCAAAATAACACCCGTCTTGAATTTGAGCGAGGTCGAACCAGTCGATCTTTGATGGCGAAGACCCTTAGCCTTAAGGGTGTTATTTTGAACTTCTCGAACAACAGCCCGTCTTGAGTTCGAACGAGGTCGAACCTCTCAATCTTTGATGGTGAAGGTCCTTAGCCTTAAGGGTGTTATTTTGAACTTTTCAAAATAATGGTCCGTCTTGAGTTTGAATGAGGTCGAACTTGTCGATCTTTGAATGCCAAGGCCCTTAGCCTTAAGGGTGTTATTTCAAACTTATCGAAATAACAGCCCGTCTTGAGTTTGAGCGAGGTCGAACCTCTCAATTTCTGATGGAGAATGCCCTTATCCCTAAGGGTGTTATTTCAAACTTATCAAAATAACAGCCCGTCTTGAGTTCGAACAAGGTCGAATCTATCATTCTTTGATGGCGAAAGCCCTTAGCCTTAAGGGTGTTATTTTGAACTTATCGAAATAACAGCCCGTCTTGAATTCGAGCGAGGTCGAACCTCTTAATCTTTGATGGCGAAGGGCCTTAGCCTTAAGGGTGTTATTTTGAACTTATAGAAATTGTTAGAAAATACGCTTAACGCTAGAGGGGGGTGAATAGCGTTATAATAAAAAATAGCGTAAACTTGCGGAATTTAAAAATTGCAGGAATGAAATAAGTGCGATAAGTAAATAATAAGGAACGAACGCACCGATGTATCCTGGTTCACCACAACCCGTGGCTAGTCCAGTCCCCGAGAGACTCTCTCGAGATTTCCACTAACTTCGTCAAGCTTACGGGTGCTTAAAAAACTGTTACAGTTGCTCAAGGATACCACACCTTAAGACTTCACTTGCTTGAGGATACCTCACCCCAAGACTTCAACCACTAAGACTTTGGGTACTTAGCAAACCCGACAAATGAGAAGATATGTTCTTCTCAAACAACTCTCTTTTACAACAAATACTCTCTCAATAGAGTGGATAAAGAGATACACAATAAGCTCTATGAACAACACAAAGTTTTCTATCAAATGGCTCAACAAAAGCTCTAAAATGATGCTTGAAAATGATCAATATTTATAACAATGTATGGAGGAGTTGTGTGTTTAAAATCAGCTCAAAAGACCTCTTTTTATAGGTGAAAAAGTGGTGCTGACCGTTGCTTAATTGACAAATAAAATCCCTGATTCTGTGCTCAAACAATCGATTGTTTGGAGTAGATAATCGATTGTTTGACTAACGTTCAAAAGACATATTCCTAATTTTTGGCTAAACAATCGATTGTATGGACTAAATAATGGATTGTATTCAACGTTCAAAAATCAATTTAGGATTCTGTGGGAACGGTCAAAATATAATCGATTGTATGAAAATGACAATCGATTGTTTATGAATATAATCGATTGTATGACAAAAACAATCGATTGTTTAGATGTTTAAAAACTTCGGTTGCACACTGTCTCAAAATAATCGATTGTTAAAAGTAGACAATCGATTGTTTGCTATTTTGAAAAACTTCAGATCACACTGTCTTAATACAATCGATTGTAGGATTCAAATAATCGATTGTTGAGACCCAGATTTAAAAGACATGTTTAAAACCTTTAACACCATTTTGTTTTAACACAAAGATGCATGTTTATGATAAATATGATTTAATAAAATATTTATGCATGTTTATGATGACCTAATGTTGAGCCAAAGGATAAGATAACTTAAACGTTGTCCTTACATTGGTTCTACCAAACGACCTACGTCTTGGGTCTTCGGTCTTGAACTCTTTGGCTCGTTCATGCAATTCCGTCATCAGTATGCTTCTCGCCATTTGATTGATTGTCATATTATATCGTTGTTTGACACTTGACTTCATTGTTTGTCATTCATCAAAACCTATACCTGAAAATCATGCTCATACAACCAAAGCGCACATATCATAGATATACATGATTTCCAACAATTTCCCCCTTTTTGATAATGACAAACAACGAAAGATATGCATATTGAATTCCCCCTAAATAGATGCTATATCTCAACATACAATTTATGCAACCAATTCAATTCAATATAATTCCCCCTTATTTGAATATTCCCCCTCAATTAAAGCATGCATATCGCCCATATTCTTTCCCCTTTTGGCATTAGCAAAAAGAGTATACCAAGGGTTATTTAAACCATTGACGATACCAATCGTTATAGACAAGATCATATAAAAAGTTAGTAAATGGCATACTAATAATAACGATCATTTTTCTCAACTATGCCAATTGTTATTTAAACTAAAAATATTCATCAAAACATGAATCAATCATTTATTAAAAAACCAATTGATACTAATTGTTATTCAAAAATAAAACTTGTTAAAGCATGTATCAACCAAAACTGATATAGATTATTTGCACATATCAACTCATTGCGTTTTTATTTAAAATACGATAACTAATCGACGTTCCCCCTTAATGCATTAAGGTTTCGTGCTTGGTGCATCCACTACAATATTGTAGTCTTCAAGCACTCCTGCAAAAAAAAAAAGAACCTAAAAATAGGTTTTTGGTACCCAACTTCTTTTGGGTCCTTGGGGGTTAGGATAACAATAGTCATAATCAACACATAAATCTCTATGTTTAGCAAAACAAACGGGTGCAATGTGACCTACCCGATTACAATAGTGACATATAACATTAGGATTGTGCATATGTCTAGGTTGAGCCAAACGCGTTCTAGGTGATCTAAAGTTGTTCCCCTTAGAAGCGTTGAATTTCCTAGAGTCATGTCTAGGTGGTCTAAAATTATTCATTCTAGACTCATTTATAAAATTCCTAGAATTGTGTCTAGGTGGTCTAAAATTATTCATTCTAGACTCATTAACAAAAATCCTAGAGTTGTTTTTAGGTGGTCTAAAACAATTAATCTTAGATTCATTAGTGAGGTTCCTAAAATTCTTTCTAGATGGTCCGACCTCATTACTTTCATCCTTTTTAATAACTTCAATTTTAGGACTATCAACACTACGTGTTTCTAGTGCTTTCCTAAGTTCTGTGTTCTCTAGAATTAAAGAACTACAAGAAGAACAATTGGAACATTTACCAATAGAAGAGGCTTCACTCAATTCCTTGATTTTATTTTTAAACTTAACAGTGTCATTTTTCAAAAATTTATTTTCTTTTTCTAAAACTTCAATTTTATTTTTAAGAACATCATTTTCATTAGTCAATTTTTCAAAATCTATTTCTTTCAAAGAAGAGGATTTTTCAAACTCTTTTTCTTGTAAAGAAAGTGTTTTCTGAAAATCTGTTTCTTGCAAAGAAAGTGTTTTCTTCAATTTTATGATAGTTTTGGAGGCATTAACAAATTCACCATACAATTCATCATAGGCATTTTGTATTTCTTCAAACGAGTGAGAGTTAGATGTACTTACCTCTTCTTCTTTGTTTGCCATAAGCCACCGGGCAGTTGGTTCATCACATGAGCTGTCCGCTTCTTGAGGCGTACTTTCATAAGTGTCCTCAAGCTTGTCCCACATATCTTTAGCAGTTTTGCAGTGGGAAATTTTCCGATAGTCCTCTTGATTCAAAGCGCTATACAACATATTGATTGCCTTGGTATTGTATTCACTTACCATGGCTTCCCTAACTTTAGTCGTCATTTGCTCACCATACTTGATGATTTGCCATAGATAAAAGTTGTTTCATTTAATGAAGATTCTCATCCGATCTTTTCAATATGTGTAGTTTCTTCCATCAAATATTGGAGGCAAAAAGGTAAGGTGACCTTCACCTATTCCTGCAAAAGAGTCACGAGTAGAATCCATGGATTGTTTCTCTCAAACGGTTAAGTTTTTCAGAGAGTTGGGCTCTGATACCAATTGTTAGAAAATACGCTTAGCGCTAGAGGGGGGGGGGGGTGAATAGCCTTATAATAAAAAATAGCGTAAACTTGCGGAATTTAAAAATTGCAGGAATGAAATAAGTGCGATAAGTAAATAATAAGGAACGAACGCACCGATGTATCCTGGTTCACCACAACCCGTGGCTAGTCCAGTCCCCGAGAGACTCTCTCGAGATTTCCACTAACTTCGTCAAGCTTACGGGTGCTTAACAAACCGTTACAGTTGCTCAAGGATACCACACCTTAAGACTTCACTTGCTTGAGGATACCTCACCCCAAGTCTTCAACCACTAAGACTTTGGGTACTTAGCAAACCCGACAAATGAGAAGATATGTTCTTCTCAAACAACTCTCTTTTACAACAAATACTCTCTCAATAGAGTGGATAAAGAGATACACAATAAGCTCTATGAACAACACAAAGTTGTCTATCAAATGGTTCAACAAAAGCTCTAAAATGATGCTTGAAAATGATCAATATGTATAACAATGTATGGAGGAGTTGTGTGTTTAAAATCAGCTCAAAAGACCTCTTTTTATAGGTGAAAAAGTGGTGCTGACCGTTGCTTAATTGACAAATAAAATCCCTGATTCTGTGCTCAAACAATCGATTGTTTGGAGTAGATAATCGATTGTTTGACCAACGTTCAAAAGACAGATTCCTGATTTTAGGCTAAACAATCGATTGTATGGACTAAATAATCGATTGTATTCAACGTTCAAAAATCAATTTAGGATTCTGTGGGAACGGTCAAAATATAATCGATTGTATGAAAATGACAATCGATTGTTTATGAATATAATCGATTGTATGACAAAAACAATCGATTGTTTAGATGTTTAAAAACTTCGGTTGCACACTGTCTCAAAATAATCGATTGTTAAAAGTAGACAATCGATTGTTTGCTATTTTGAAAAACTTCAGATCACACTGTCTTAATACAATCGATTGTAGGATTCAAATAATCGATTGTTGAGACCCAGATTTAAAAGACATGTTTAAAACCTTTAACACCATTTTGTTTTAACACAAAGATGCATGTTTATGATAAATATGATTTAATAAAATATTTTATGCATGTTTATGATGACCTAATGTTGAGCCAAAGGATAAGATAACTTAAACGTTGTCCTTACATTGGTTCTATCAAACGACCTACGTCTTGGGTCTTCGGTCTTGAACTCTTTGGCTCGTTCATGCAATTCCGTCATCAGTATGCTTCTCGCTATTTGATTGATTGTCATATTATATCGTTGTTTGACACTTGACTTCATTGTTTGTCATTCATCAAAACCTATACCTAAAAATCATGCTCATACAACCAAAGCGCACATATCATAGATATACATGATTTCCAACAGAAATAACATCCCGTCTTGAAATCGAACGAGGCAGAAACTGTCAATCTTTGATGGCGAGGACCTTATCCTTAAGGGTGTTATTTAAAACTTATCGAAATAACAGCCCGTCTCGAGTTCGAACGAGGTCGAACCTGTCGATGTTTGATGGCGAAGGCCCTTAGTTTAAGGGTGTTATTCGAACTTATCGAAATAAAAACCCGTCTTGAGTTCAACCAAGGTCAAACCTCTCGATCTTTGACGGCGAAGGACCTTAGCCTTAAGGGTGTTATTTCTAACTTATCGAAATAACAACCCATCTTTAGTTCGAACAAGGTCGAACCTCTCAATCTTTGATGGTGAAGGCCTTTAGCTTTAAGGGTGATATTTCGAACTTGTCGAAGTAATGGCCCGTCTTGAGTCCGAACAAGGTCGAACCTGTCAATATTTGATGGCAAAGGCCCTTAGCCTTAAGGGTGTTATTTTGAACTTATCGAAATAACAACCCGTCTTGAGTTCGATCAAGGTCGAACCTCTTAATCTTTGATGGCGAAGGCCCTTAGCCATAAGGGTGTTATTTTGAACTTATAGAAATAACAACCCGTTCGAGCGAGATTTAATCTTTGATGTGGAAGGCCCTTAGCCTTAAGGGTGTTATTTTGAACTTATAGAAATAACAACCCGTCTTGAGTTCAAACGAGGTCGAACCTGTCGATCTTTGATGGCTAAGGGCCTTATCCTTAAGGGTGTTGTTTCGAACTTATCGAAATAACAATCCGTCTTGAGTTCGAATGGGATCAAACCTGTCGATCGTTGATGGCGAAGGCCCCTTAGCCTTAAGGATGTTATTTCAAACTTATCGAAATAATAGCCCGTCTTGAGTTCGAGCTAGGTCGAACCTGTCGATATTTGATGGCGAAGGCCCTTAACCTTAAGGGTGTTATTTCGAACTTATCGAAATAACAACCCGTCTTGAGTTCGAACAAGGTCGAACATGTGGATCTTTGATGGTGAAGGCCCTTTGCCTTAAGGGTGTTATTTTAACTTACCGAAAATACAGCCCGTCTTGAGTTAACGACGTTGAACCTGTCGATCTTTTATAGCGAAGGCCCTTAGCCTTAAGAGTGTTATTTCGAACTTATCAAAATAACAGCACGTCTTGAGTTCGAGTGAAGTAGAAGCTGTCGGTTTTTGATGGCGAAGGCGTAAGCCTTAAGGGTGTTATTTTGAACTTATCGAAATAACAACCCGTCTTGAGTTCGAACGAGGTAGAACCTGTCGATATTTTTTGGTGAAGGCCCTTAGCCTTAAGGGTGTTATTTTGAACTTATTGAATTAACAACCCGTCTTGAGTTTGAACGAGGTCGAACCTGTCGATATTTGATGGCGAAGGCCCTTAGCCTTAGCCCCGATTCGGCGGCCATTGTTTACATTGATGATTCAACGCCATGAGCGCTAAGCGTCAAAAATTTCATTGGGGCGTACATTGTATGCGTGTCATAGTTGTTTGCCTTACTTTGGCCGTTTTCTTTGAAGATAGTTATGACCGGGAAATTCAGGTTGTTTCAAGACGATTTTCTATTCGAGACATCTTTGTGCCGATTTCCGGCCCGATACAGTATGGGAGATGGAGAGGGGATGCTCTATGCTTCTGCCTGACGATTTTTTAAGGGGAGGAGGAGAATAGATTGCAACACCTCTCCCCTTGTCCGGGATGTTCGAGACCGCTAAGGCAGGGGATTTTAGTCTCTGTTAATGTATTTGATTTTTCCTTTTTCAATGTGCTGCCTTCAAATCCGGTGTGAGCTGAATTTTCTTTTTGGTGTTTCTGTAGCCTCGATCCAGGAAAAACTAGGTATTTTTGTTTTGAAATCCCCACAGACGGCGCCAAATTATTTGACTCAAAAGTTGTTAAATACTCTCTAAGCAAATCAATCAAAAGAGATGAAGGGGTAAATCATAATCAATCATAACTAATACTGGAACGAAAGACAGAGTGGCAGCAATAATATATTGAATAGACACAATATCAGAAAGTGTTATTGATGGTAGAAATCTGCGCTGCCTCTCCTTAGAGAGGGTCAGGAAATTACAATCGTTTTGCCCCCTTCTTAGAAGATCGAAAATGGAGTTTCTATCCTTTACCGTAGGTCACAAATTATGTTATCGGAGCTTTGCCGCCCTTTTTCGGGCTATTGGAGTATCAGAGAAGAAGTGGGGGGGGGGGGGGGGGGGTTGTTCATTCCTTTCTTCTTGCCTTTATAGTCGTAAAACTTCTTGTGCTTGTCATGACTTATCATGGTTGGGTCGGGGAGGTATTCCCGTCATGGAGAGGCCTTTTTCTCTCGTTGCTTGTATCGAATGCAACGATGAAGTTAACTTTGTGACTTTTCCATAAGATGATTAGGGCGGGGTCGTTACCGCGGTCGTGTTGCCAGATTTTAACTAATACAAGTATAAATTTATCCTGGAATAAATTGGATAAATTTATACCTCCAACCAAACACGATATAAATTTAATCTCCAACATAATCCAAGATATCTCATCTTATTTCACCTTATTCCATCAAACTCGGATTATTTTATCTCATCTCCCATATGATATAAGTTAGTCCTGAGATAATATTTTCGGGATAATTTAGTCTGCGTACTAAATGACCCCTAAAATAATTGAGCAGTGGCTAGAATATAATTATCTAACACTTAAAATAAGAATTTATTGGTTACGCCAGTTATTGAAGGGATTATTATTTATTCACGTGTTACTATTAATTGAGGGAGTTGGAAATTTTTACCTGCACCGTCATATTCTTTTGTAAATATTGCCTCGCCCTTATTTCCACGTGAGGGTTCCCAATTTGATATCAGTTTACATTTAGGGAAGTTGGTTTTGTTATTTTTTTTTGGGAATTATTTTTGAAGAATTAGTGTTTGGCTTAGTTTTCTTAAGCATAAAATTCTGTTTAAATTTTTGCTGGGGTGTTTTGGAAAACTTACCTTGGTATTATTTTTGCATCCTAAAGAATATTTTACTAGATTTCAAAAATTAAATCCGTATTTTTATATCAAAATGGCTTTAGTTTAGATTGAAAATAAAACTTCAAGAAGGCTTTCTAAACTAATTTTACTTTAATTGCATATTCCACTTCCAACCGATAGGTTGTGTGTTCGAGTCTCCCCAATAGCAAGGTGGGAAGTTTTTGAAGGGAAGGATACCGGGGGTCTATTTGGAAACAACCTCTCTACCCCAAAGTATGGGTAAGGTCTGCGTACACACTACCTTCCTTAGACACCACTATGTGGGATTATAATGGGTTGTTGTTGTTGTTGTTGCATATTCCTTCGAAATAAAAAAAAACGAGAGATGGGGCTGGTGAAAAACTGTGTAAAAGCGTAAGAACTTAGGTGTTTCGGCTGTTTACGTCAAAATATGATTTTTTTTAAATGTTTTGATCCGAGAATCTTCCGGAAACAATCTTTCTACCTTCACAGCTTATTTGGATGGTTGTTAGGCATCATTTTATAATATATCTATCGTGCTGTATTAAATTGTACTATATTATTTGATAAATACAATATTTGGATAAATTGTGTCTCATGTCATTGTTTTATGATATCACGCACCAACAATTTGAAGAATATACTTGTAATATTATAAAGAAAAGGTATGATACATGGTAAAATTATTATATAAAAAGGTAGGGTAAATGATAGCATAAATTATTTAATAATAATAAAGGGTGAGTTTGAGAGAAAAAGACTAGATAACAACGCAATCACACCAAATCTGTCATTACATAAAGTGACATATTTCGTCGTTATGTAACGATGGATTTAACGATACGTTACGTGTTAAAATTTAAGTAACAATGAAAATAAACATCGAATTTAAAGTAACAATACGATATAATACAATGGTTAACGACCATCAAAATAAACTATCATAGGTAGGGATAAAGTGTACGTACTCGATATAACATGCGATACGGTATCTATTTTACTGTCATTTTTTCAATGGAACAATAAATTGAGACATTATTGAGTTAATTTTTGCTTACGGAAGCCCTATAAAATAATCGGGCAAAAGGGCATTTTTGAAGTTCAAATGTCCTTTTCTGGAAATTAATAATCTGTAATTAATCCACTTAACACGTAACCATGCTGACCGTTGGCAACAGGGTCCTTTGTCTTCAAGCCACCATCGGTAAATTATTAATAGAATGACCATTTTAACCCTCTATCTTCTCGTAAATATCATAATTTTTTATTTTTTATTTTGTTGAAAAAAGGAGAAGGAAATAAACATCATAATTGGATTCTCATTTTCCTTAATTATTTGTGTACTTAATCATAAATGAAGGTGGGGATGTATATAGACTGGGTTGGTTCGGATTTGATAATTACCAAACCAAACCAATTGTGTCGGGTTATGAAATCTAAAGACCAAACCAAATCAATAAATTTGGGTTTTTCAATATCGGTTTTTTTCGGGTTTTTTCGGATTTTTCCCGGTAAAATCTTCGTAGAACAAAATATATAACGTATGCTCAAAATATTTCTTTAATCCTAGTAAGATACAACTATATAATGTTATTTTTTTAAAAAATAATACAAAATATGAGATATGTCATGACTCATGACATTATCCTAAAATATTTAACAATAAAAAATAATAAAATTATGTACTATAAATATTGCTAATTAAAAAGTCATAATAAAAATAAACATAATCTAAAAGCACTAATTCATGCTAAACTAGGTAGACTAATAAGGGAGTATTAATTATATGCCTAAAAGCTAAAGAAAAATAAAAATAGGTTATTTATTTTTTATCCAAATTCTTGCAAAATAAAAATAAACATTTAATACATTCCCGTTCGTATTATTGAATTGAATGTCTTTTGTTAGCATTAATATTGATTGCTAGCATTATTTAATTTACTAATATTAATGACTATAAACTTATTGGAGCATTCAAAAGTTCTAAATCAAACCTTGAAATAATACCTTAAAAGATAAAATTATGAAACTTTTTAAGAAATATTTATAAATTACATTGTAATAAGTATATTTACATATTAAATATATCTAAAATTGCTATATATGTAATGTCGGGTTGGTTTGGTTTTAGTTTGACTTTCTTTAGTTAAAACCAAACCAAACCAATTATGGTCGGGTTTTTTTTCCAATACCAAACTAAGTCAAACCAAACCATAGTCGGGTTTTTTTTCTCGGTTTGACTCGGATTATCGGATTGGTGTGGTTTATCGGTTTTCTTTGTAAACCCCTAAAATGAAGGGAACAAAAATAAGGTTGTGTTAGAGTGTTAGATGCTTTAACAATAAACTTTCTTTAATTCACACTAAGCATAGATAAGCACCATCAAAATTATAAATTTACACTTTCGACATTATCTTCTTTTATACATGATCCCATAATAATTACAAACCATCTCTGCTGGAAAATTTAATACGACATTATCTTCTTTTATTTCTCCACTTTACTTATTAAGATTTGTGAGTCTAAGCGTAGTCCCTAAAAGGAAATAATGGACCATTACCTACAAGTAAGCGCCACCTAATTTCTTTCAATTCGACAGTGATTTTGCATTTTCCTTATATTTTTAGAAGTCTCCTTGAGATTGTTTTTTCTTTTAAAAGTATATTCAGTTGAAATTCATCGGGAAAGTTAAAATAATTGAGCTATGCTTTATTAAAGCAACATGTCTTGTTACTTACTACAACCCAAGAAATTTTTACTGTAATTATCGGTGAATTACTAATGCTTATATTAGGATAAGTTATTATCTTTATAGTGCAACTCTTCTTGAAATACAGAATACCTGATGCACTGGACGACCTTTTTTTAATTCAAGCTTGTTCAATTTCTTTTGTCATAATTATTTGGTTATGCCAAAAGAATCCTAGGAATAGAGATTAAGGAGAGTTCATTGGCTTCATGCATAGATAAGTAATTAAATCTATTTTCTTTGACATAGTAAGTACTAAGTAGGATCTATAAAAGTTTGATTGTGATTTAGCGAAAACTGAATATTACCAAAAAAAACTGTTGAATAGATTGATGATGTAGCAACAAACATTTCAGAAGCCCCCCAAAAATAGAAAACTAAGGAATTTTTGCATCAAATTCCTATTCTAGGCTGCTAGTTTCTAGTCACTAGTAATAATTTAGGTTGTAAAATGAAACACCACCAAGAAAGAAAAATATTTGACAAAAAAATTAACACAAAATTATTTTAACTAAAAAATTTCCTGAAATTTTAGAATTTACCCAACTGAAGAAAATGATAGGAGTAGTTTTTTTTCTTTTTTTATTGGCATATTCAGTTGACTTTACATGCCCCTTAAAAAATAATAATTATAGTATATATTTTACCATATAACTTCTAATAATGATAAATAGTTTCTTAGCATTTTAAAAAATTCAGGAGAAAGAGTAATTAATGAAAATTAAAAAAATTATATTTTTCTTGATCTGGTAATTGACAAGTAAAAATGAAAATTTATTACATAGTGGACAAATAATTTGAAGGTCATTAATGTCAATTCACAATGCCTAATAATAGTAAGAATACAATTTGTTAATTATGTTAATCCCATACAATTAAAATAATAATTTACTAGAAAATTTCACCTAATATCTGATCAGTCAGAATCTTGAAACAAGACAAAGAAGCTTCCCTTTCCAATATTTTATCTTCTTCTTTCTCTTTTCCCAATTTTGTTGACAAATAATACCAAATAAAGCTAATTATTATTTTCCTAAAGTAAATAATAAAGAAAAGAAACAATAACAGGAATATATAATATATTAAATTGTCACTATCTGATTACTCTTTTGCAAAGAGAACTGTTATATATCCACAAAGATACAGAGAGAAAGAGGAAGAGAGAGAGACCACTGTGTGTGTGTAAAATACAGGAAGAAAAACCCACTTCAGATCTGCTGTTCTCTCTCTTCTTAACTCATTCTTGATTACTTTCACAAGTGTTTCATTTCATATTGTAACAATGGCTCCATTTTAACTCAGTTTCAGCTCATATTTCACTCAACTTTGTTAATTCAGTGCCACGTGTCTCTTCTCTGTTTCTTACTCTTTTCAGCTCTACACTGCAAAACTCAATCTGGTATTCTTAGTTTTGTGAATTTGAGTGTTTTTTCAGTTGCATGATCATTTTCCGGCAGTGTTTGCCGGAGCTCCGGTGAGGCTCAGAACTGAGCTCCGGCGCAAATGTATTAGTTTAGGGTTATTATTGTAAAAAATGTTCAAGTCTGGGAGATGGAGGAGCGAAAAGAACAAGATCAAAGCTGTTTTCAAGTTGCAGTTTCATGCAACTCAGGTACTATTATTGTCAAAGATTGAATTTTTACCGTCATTTGTATTGTTGGAGAAGATTTGTGGTCAAAGATTGGATTTTTACTTCTTTTGTCGGTTGAGTAACTTTTTCTTGAAAATTAGTGTTTGAATGCACTGGGAATAACAATGTGAAAATCAGTGATTAGATGCATTCTTTTCTATATTGTAAAAGGAAAAAAAAGGGGTGAAAAAATTTATCAGTTTTTTGATGTGTAATTTGATGTACAGGTTCATCTATGATACTCCAATTTAATGTTGATATTGTTTGAATGAAGTTCCAGTTCTTACATTGTGAAGATCTTTGATTTAGATATCATATAACGCTGCAATTTCTTGTGAATGGAGCTATTTTCTGCTTCAATTTTCTGTTCTAAGTTGTTTCTTTGGTTGGATATGGTGTGTGTGTGTGTGTTGGGGAGGGGGGGGGGGGGGGTGTAAAAGGGTGGATGGAGGATTGACAGTTATGCATTGAATGAAAGCATAATGGGATAATTTGTGTAGGTGTCACAGGTAGTTGGAGATGCATTAATGGTATCTGTGGTCCCTGCTGATGTTGGAAAGCCAACGGTAAAATCAGAGAAGGCAACGGTTCGCGATGGGAGCTGCTATTGGGAGAATGGAGTTCTTGAAACTGTGAAATTTGTTCGAGAGCCAAGGTCGGGGAAGATTCATGAGAGGATCTATCACTTTGTTGTGGGATCTGTAAGGAACATTTCTTGTTTATGGTTTTGTATGAGATGCTGCATACTTGTTTCGGGAGTTTTGTGAATCTTTTGGTTGTTTACTTTGTAGGGTTCTTCAAAATCTGGAGTTGTTGGCGAAGCTTCGTTTGATTTTTCGAGTTATGCTGATGCAACTAAGGTTTCCTTGGTGTCTCTTCCTCTCAAAAATTCTAAATCTGAAGCTGTGTTGCATGTAAGTCTATTAACCCTTTTTGGTAGAATATTATTGGGGTTGGTATTTAGTAAATTGAAGGGGAGCCTTGGAGCAACGGTAAAGTTATCTCCGTGTGACCTACAAGTCACATGTTCGAGTTGTGGAAGCAGCCACTGATGCTTGAATTAGGGTTGACTGTCTACCTCACGCCCATTGGGTGCCGCCCTTCCCTTGACCCTGCATTAACGTGAAATGCTTTGTGCACTTGGCTGCCTTTTTTCTTTTGGTATTTCGTAAATTCTTTGCATTGGTGTAATTGGTTTCCAATTGCTCTTTTCTAAACCATAGGTTTCAATACAGAGGATTCAAGATTCTGCTGATCAAAGGTGCTATCCAATTTCCAGAAGCTTTCATGTTTTTGCGCGTGTGTTTTAGTACTTGATTGCTAGCTGAATCTAATATCGAAAGTTAACAAAAATTCCCACTTTTTGGTGTTTTTGCTTTTTACAGTGTTGTCGAAGAAATCGAAACTGCAAAACTTAATTCTCTGGATAGAAGCTTGAGATCACAATTAAGCAATGATGATTTTGATTCAATAGTTAAAGATGATTTTATTGAGGTAAACAAATTAAGACCTTTGTCCGATTGTCATCTGAGGTTCATATCCTCAAACTTTATCGCAGTCGGGGAGCAATATTTTAAACCTTGTCATTGCACTTTGTTCTTGATTAATAGATTTTGGGAGCAATTTCTCCTAGCCTGCTCTTGCACATGATTCTTGAGTCTTGACTGATAAATTTCACACACAAACACACACCTGTGTATGTGTATATATCAATATCATTAAATCAAATTATGCCTCGTTCTTGGTTTTCTGATTATTTGCTGACAAGATTGTGTCATTATTTTTCCTTGGATTTGACAGGATGCTCTGGCCAACAAACCTACATCACAAAATGGTGGAAAGAATGGCAACTGCCGGACATCAAGCGAATCTGATATTACCCTGTCCAGTTCTGGGAGCAGCTCAGGGCTTGATACACCTTGTGAAAACCCATTGAACAACACGGTTCATCACGAGCAAATAAGCTTTCCGTCCTCTCTGAATAATGCTTTGGTTCCCCGGAAGCAAAATAGCAATGTCTCAACAACAGTTCATGAAGAAAGTACGAATGCACATTGGGAGTGGATGGAAGGTTCTGCTTTTGATGCAGGTACAGATGTTGAAAAGCTCAAAGCTGATCTCATAGCTATGGCTAGGCAAGCAGATGTGTCTGATTTGGAACTACAGACTCTTCGGAAACAGATAGTCAAGGAGAGCAAAAGGGGACAGGACCTCTCAAAAGAGGTAGCTAGTTTGAAAGAGGAACGAGATGCTCTCAAGGAAGAATGCGATATACTTAAAGCCTCACAGAAACGTATGGACGAGACAAAGTCCAAAGACAAATTGCTTTACGAAAATGGGGATATTCAGGCTCTTGTAGATGAGCTTAGGCAAGAGTTGAATTATCACAAGGACATGAATGCGAATCTTCAGATACAACTTCAGAAGACACAAGAATCAAATTCTGAGCTAATTCTTGCTGTCCAAGATCTAGATGAGATGTTGGAACAGAAAAACCAAGAAACGGCTAACCTATCGAATAAATCAATGATGGATGATGAAGCTGAGAAGCTTCCAGATGTTATCTCCAACTCCAAGCATGAAATGAGTGATGAGGATGATGAAGAGCAAAAAGCACTTGAGCAGCTTGTGAGACAGCATAGCGATGCCAAGGAAACATACGTGCTAGAGCAAAAAATCATGGACCTGCATGGTGAAATTGAGATCTACAGAAGAGACAGAGACGATTTAGAGATGCAGATGGAGCAACTTGCCCTTGACTATGAGATACTGAAGCAAGAAAACCATGACATGTCATACAAATTGGAGCAAAGCCAGATACAGGAACAATTAAAGATGCAATATGAATGTTCCTCTTCGTATGCCACTGCAAGTCAAATGGAAGCCCAGATCGAGAGCTTGGAGAACGAGCTGAAGAAGCAATCTGACGAATTCTCTGACTCTTTGGTCACGATTAGTGAACTCGAAGCTCAAGTGAGGAACTTGGAGGAAGAACTGGAAAAGCAAGCCCAGGGATTTGAAGCTGATTTAAGCGCGTTGACTCATGATAAAGTTGAACAAGAGCAGAGAGCAATACGAGCTGAAGAAGCATTGAGGAAGACAAGATGGCAAAATGCTAGCACAGCAGAGCGGCTTCAGGAGGAATTTAAACGACTCTCTATTCAAATGGCGTCCACTTTTGAGGCTAATGAAAAATTGGCTAGCAAAGCTTTGAACGAAGCTAATGAATTTCACCTACAGAAAATGCACCTTGAAGATATGCTTCAGAAATCATCCGAGGAGCTCCAGTCAATCAGAGACCATTATGAAGTAAGGATTCTTGAGCTTTCCAGACAGGTGAATAAAATGACACATCAAATCGACAAGTTGGAGAGAGAAATTGAAGAAAAATCTATGCAACTAGAGAGACAAGAAGAGCTCGCCAAGGAAACTCAGCAGCATCAGTCACAGAAAGTTATCATCCTTGAAGCTGAGATTGAAAATCTATTAACAGACAAGAAAACATCATCTGATCATGAAGAACAGAAGAATAGCTTGATGGCTGAATTAGATAAAATGAGGTCATTAATTAAAGATATGGAATTGCTTGTCGAACATGGTCGCAGTGAAAAACGCGAACTGGAGACTGAGCTTGCATCAGTGAGAAAAGAAGCAGACGAGTCTTTGAAGGAATTAAACAATATGAGGTCTCTTAAGGCTGAGAAGGAGGCATTAGCTGGGAAACTGCATTTGGAAATGGATAACCTTAAATCGAGATGCAATGAAATGAAAAGGATGCTGTTTGAGGACGAGGTGGAGAAAGAAAAATTGAAAAAGCAGGTGTCTCAATTAAAAGGTGATCTAAAGAAGAAAGAGGATGCATTGAATGGTTTAGATAAAAAGCTGAAGGATGCAAACGGTCGATTAATAGCTTCTAATGGAATGAAAGCAACATCAAAGAACAACAGATCAATGCCCACATCTGCAGGCTCGAGAGAGGTTGCAAGTCTTAAAGAGAAGATAAAGTTGCTTGAGGTAAATGATTACTTGCATTTTCTGTTTCTGAATGTATTCTAACTTCAATACGAATTACGAGTTGCTGTCTGTATCTTCTTTTACATATTTTCAAACTTTACAATATGCATAGGTTGTCTTTATGATCTTACTAGGAAATAAACTGTCTATGTACTTCCTTTATTCCTGGACCTTTGTGTTTCCAGTGTCGCTCAAAATCTTACGTGAATTGGTACTTGAAATACCAACTGCTCTTAATTCTTACGATTGTTTCATGACCAACAGGGTCAGATCAAGATGAAGGAAAGTGCACTTGAGAGCTCAACAAATTCATTTTTGGAGAAGGAGAGAGATCTTCAAGACAAAATAGAGGAGTTAGATAGAAGATTAGAAGATCTTAGTCAGAACGCAGAAAGACTCTTCGAACAAGAGTCCCGAAAGGTCAGCTGCAAGCCATCTTTATTCTGCTTTTGTCACAAAACTTAATTTGCTTTAGTAAACGTCAGCAGCAAGACAGTCAGTTTATTCTGTTCTTGAGAACTTATTAATCGGTTCACAAGGAAAACAAATTGAGCATACGAGTATTATTGCATGGTTACGGCTCAAGTACTAAGCATAATTAACTCGTTCAAGTTTGAAGATATGATATTAGCTCGTATTGTCTTTTGTGATAGAGCATTCTAAGTTTTTGGTTCATATTGGATACAGGTAGCTGCAGATGCTCTACGTCCAGGTTCTACGACATGCACAAAAGATGAAAGTTCCTTCACAGGGAAGAGGTACGAGTTCTCATTTTTCTCAAGCGCTTACTAGAAATCTGAATGTATTCCCGGACGTCTTTCTTCCTTTATCATCTTTGTAAATACTTTTGTACATGCAGCTCCGATGGCTGTTCACTTGACAAGGAAACTGAAGCCTCAGCGTCTAATACCAGACATGTCGAGGAATTGTGCAGCGAAATTGAACTACTGAGGGAGAGGAACAATGTAATGGAAGAAGAACTGAAGGAAATGCAAGAGAGATATTCAGAAATAAGCCTCAAGTTTGCTGAGGTAGAAGGAGAAAGACAACAGCTTGTAATGAAATTGCGAAAACGCTAAAAAGAAACCATAAGGCAGTGTCAACATCCAAAGAAGTGATTACTAAAATTGTCAAAATAAATGTAAATTGGTGAGGAAAAATTCATCATTATAAAGTTTTGTTTCTTGCATATAATGTTTGACTTTAGTCCTAGATATTATACAAGAATGTAAAATAGTTTAGCTAAATAGGTTATATATGTCTCACTTACAAGTTGTGTAAGAGTACTTTCAGCTGTTTCTGTGATTAGTAATTGGTAATATCTTCTGTTTATGAAAACTCTTTTCTTTTCTTTTTTTCATTTAATGTATGCATGGGAAAATCTTTCATTCTTTGGTCTGTAAGATATATTTTCCAGTGAATTTATTTTGTCATCACTTTGACTTTAGACTTTAACATTTAGAGTTCAACATACATAAACTATCACACAGCAGTTCATTGCATTAAGCTCCGGTTATGCGGCCGGGGAGGGGGGGTCTGGGGTCGGGCCAGACCACAACGGTCTATTCTATCGTATGCAACTTTATCCTGCATCTTTTGCGAGAAGTCATTTCCATTGCTTCAACCCATACCTCGTGGTCACATGACATCAACTTTTGCCGATTGGGCGAAAGTTCCCCTCATAAGCTATCACACAGCCTTGGGCCAAATTGTTGTGATTTTCATAAATTGGGATAATGCCTAGAGAATGCCCATAAAATGGTTAAATTATCTATCACATCAGTTATATATATATATATGTATATCATGGGTGGGCCAATCATTAGACATATTGAACTCTAATGCCTCGGGTATTAGGCAATCATTACCCAGTAGTCTGTAATTAATTTAGTATCCATTGGTCGAAAAAGTTGTTAATGGCACTCTGTAGTCTGTACCAACTAACATAAATAATCTTGGATTTTGCCATGTGCATGAACTACAATTATTTTCAATTTAATCCTTTTACTGGTGCATATAATATAGAACACTGATAATAAATTGTACACTTCAATATTCATTACATACTAAAATCTAAAAAACTCATTCCTTAAGGTACAAACTAATTAACTTCTCTTTTCAGATGTATCTTTCCCTGTTTGCAAGAACAAACAAGGAGTTCCCAACAAAATAGGGAAAAAAAAAGAGGAAGGAGATATTACAACAACGACGACGATTCACTCCCAAACAAGTTAGGGTCTATAATCATTTTTGTGATGGATAAGACCACAAACAGCAACAAGAGCCATAACCAATGAGTGATCAACATGTGATTTCAGTGGCGAAGCCAGAAATGTTTTCAAGAGTGTTCAAACTTGAAAGAACTAAAACAAATTCTCGACAAATGGTGTTCAATATGCATTTTATACATTAAAAATCAATATTTTACTTATATACATAGTGTAAATTTTTATCATATTTCGGTGAAGGGTGGTCAGCTGACCACCCTTTGTTACAGGTGGCTTCGCCCCTGTGTGGTTCCACCACCAATGCCAATACATCACCAAATAATACTCCTGAAGTTGCTTGTTTTTGTTTTACCTGATAAACACAAAGCAAAAAAGAATTTTACTTCCGGATTATTATTCCAATTTTTACAGACGGTTATATGCTGTTATCTCTAAATTTAGGGTGACTAACCTCTGCAGCAAGTCTGCCTGCTTGGGTCACAATTTTAATTGTTGTGCCAAGGATAATGTAATAGCAATTTGCTTCAGCTTGATTACATCCCAATATAACATTATAGTAATTCGTATTATCTCCTCTAAGGACATTGTGAATTTTCTTCACTTGAAACCATGGTATCTCCTTACCAGTCACTCCTTCATAATTCCATTTACAGCCATCCCAATGTCTAAAAACTGGAACTTTTGGCCAATCATTTCTCTGCCTATATTTATGGACAGATCTTGGTTCAAGATCCTCATCTTGTTGCATTATTTCAATAGCAACATTATAAGCAAAACTATTGTCGACAATAATATTATTTCTTCCAACTTTTTGCCGTAGAGACATAACTTATTGAGATCTCTTCATTCTTATTATTTTCAGGTACCTGGACCTCCTCTGAGGTCTTATCATTTGTTATGTCACAGGGTTCTTTTTGAGAAATTGCCTCCATATTATGATCTCCTAGATCATTTGCTCCTTTTTGCTTTCGAGGATTTTCATCTTTGGAACCAATTGGTTTGCAACGTTTCAAGCGTGACTTAGACTCATTTGTATTTATAGATTGTCCAACCGAGACATCAATTCGAATAGGACCATTAGCAGCTGGGATATGTGATTTAGTCAGTCTTGATAGGTTAGTGAATGCATCTGGCAGTTGATTTGCAATATTTTGCAAATAAATTATCTTTTGAACCTCATGTTCACATTGCTTTGTTCGAGGATCTAAATGAGATAGTGATAATGCATTCTAATCAATCTCCTTTTGCAATTTCTTATTTTCTCCCCCTAATATTGGGCATACTGATTCATCAAAATGGCAATCAGCAAATCTTGCCATAAATAAATCTCCGGTCATAGGTTCCAAATATTTTATAATAAAAGGAGATTCATACCCAACATATATCCCCAATCTTCTTTGGGGTCCCATCTTTGTACGTAGTGGTGGAACAATTGGAACATATACTGCACATCCAAATATTCTAAGATGGGAAAAATTTGGCTCCTGACCAAAAGTCAATTGTATTGGGGAATTATGATAACTTGTAGGTCTGATGCGCACAAGAGCTGCTGCATGCAAAATAGCATGGCCTCATGCTGAAATGGGAAGTTTTATTCTCATAAGCATTGGTCTAGCAATTAATTGGAGGCGTTTGATCAATGATTCTGCTAGACTATTTTGAGTATGAACATGAGCAACTGGATGCTCAATTGTTATCCCAGTAGATATGCAATAATTATTAAAGGCTTGGGACGTAAATTCACCAGCATTATCAAGACGAAGTGTCTTAATTGCATAATCTGGAAACTGTGCTCTTAATCTTATTAATTGAGCTAGTAACATCGCAAAGGCCAAATTGCGGGTTGATAACAAGCACACATGTGACCATCTTGTAGATGCACCTATCAAAACCATATAATATCTGAATGGTCCACATGGAGGAAGTATGTGCCCACATATATCACCTTGTATACGTTCCAAAAATGCAGGGGATTCAACTCCAACTTTAATTACTGATGGTCTAATAATCAGTTTTCCTTGAGAACATGCAGCACAAGAGAATTCTTTAGTTTGAAGAATCTTCTGGTTCTTCAATGAATGATCATGTGAATTCTCAATTATTTTACGCATCATATTATAATCGGGGTGGCTCAACCGGTCGTGCCAAATAATAAAATCATTAGTAAACTTCTTGTTTACTATGGCATGTGATTCAACTATACTAATATTAATGTAGTATAATCCGGAGGAAAGTGCGGGAAGTTTTTCAAGCACATACTTCTTTTCTGCTTTTATTGTAGTAATATAACGGTATTCAACCTACCCTTCATTGGTAGTCTCAATATGATAGCCATATTGGCGAATATCTTTGAAACTGAACAAGTTTCTTTGAGATCTACTACATTATAATGCATCATTAACAACCAATATAGTTCCTCCTGGTAGTAATACAGTAGCTCTTCCATAGCCCTCAATTAATTTTGTACTACCAGATATTGTAATTATATTGGATTTTTTCATTATTAAATAAGAGAAATATCTCTTATATTTTAATATGGTGTGCGTCGTAGCACTATCCAGAAGATATATTTCTTCTTTATTATTCATACGGTCAACCGAAGAGTGGGAAGTTTTCATATTCTTCAAGATAGAAAAAAAGAAAATACATCATAAATAATATTGAAAATTTTAAGAACAAAAAAAACTACATTTATGAAATTAAATACCAATAACATAATAAGTTTTATTCAAAAATATGAACTTCATAAAAGAAATACATTTATTCTTATAATTTTGTTTTCCAATAATAAGTCTTCAGTTATGATGCTCAAAGAAGTCTCCAGCTTCTAAATGAGTAATATTTGTAGGACCTTCAAAAATATCATCTTTATAGGCAAGGTTTGCTTCAACTTTATCATGATTATTCATAGGGCCCCCCTCAACATCATTTTGAAAAGTCAAGTGAGTATTAACTTTATTTTGTTTCCCTTTTATAGATGCTTGATAAAGTTTGGCAAAATGTTCAGGTGTACGACAAATTCGTGCTCAATGATTTTTCATACCATATCGGTGGCAAACATTACCTTTGCCTTTTGAAGTATTACTCTGAGAACCCTTATTGTTCTCTTGTTTATAACGATACTACCATGGCGATTATTATTTCGCCAATTGCCGCGCCCACGTACATTTATACGGCCACGATAATTATTTTGTCTTTTTTCAGACTTTGGATCGATCATTCCTAGATTCGCTTCTGGAAATGGAGCTGATCCAGTGGGGTGAACTTCATGATTTTTCATTAAAATGGCATTATGTTGTTCAGCCACCAAAAGGCATGAAATTAACTCCGAATATTTCATAAAGCCCTTCTCTCGGTTGCTGCTGTAATACCATATTTGTGGCATTAAAAGTGGAAATAGTCTTTTCCAGTATGTCCTTATCATTCATAGGTTCCCCACATAATCTTAATTAGAAAATTATTCTATATACAGCAGAATTATATTCACTTATAGTCTTATAATCTTGTAGTCGTAAGTGCATCCACTCACGACGAGCTCTTGGCAATACCGTGGCCTTTAGGTGGTCATATCGTTCCTTTAAACTAGTCCATAATTGAAATGGATCTTTCAAGGTTAAATATTTACTTTTTAACCCTTCATCGAGATGATGGCGAAGGAAAATCATGGCTTTCGCTTTATCCTGACTTGATGCTTCATTTCCTTCTTTAATAGTGTCACCAAGACCATTAGCGTCAAAGTGAAGTTCAGCATCAAGTACCCATGGCAAATAGTTATTTCCAGAGATGTCAAGTGCCATAAATTCAAGCTTTGACAAGTTCGACATAGTGAAAACTGAATTAGAAAAGAAATTGAGTACCTCTTTTAGGAAGAAGATAAACTTCGAATGAAGCAGATAACCTCAGTTGGTTAGAACCTCGTGCTGATAACGTGTTATTAAATAAATATTGTAATAATAAACTAAAACACCAAAAGAGAATAAGACAAGAATATATAAGAGATGTAGAGAGAAGGACGGAAATTTTCTTCTTATTTTAAGTATATTATCCATGAGCCAAAAATACTCTATTTATAGTTACAAAAGTATCCTCTCAAATTACAATAATTAATGGGTTCATTCATATGGTACATGAATTACTAAAGAAGTTACAGAAAGGACATTCACATTCATTGGATTTATACATTTTGTTCTTATTCATATCATTTTCTAGTTGCTAATTAGTACTCGCATTAAATATTGAGAAACTTTCAGAAACCACTATGTTTTAGTGGTTATTAGCTAATTGTAGCTATCATTTACTATATTACTTCCTATAGCTATGTTTTTTGATATTTTAGAGTGTATTCGATGTATTTAAGCTACTGTATTCATGAATATAGTAGCATTTCTATGCATGAAATAGGGGATTACAACTAGATATATTTTTGTATTCACAACGTGAAACAGGGAATTACAGCTAGATAGATTATTGTATTCGACTATATTCACGATATATATTTGTGAATACAGTAACGTAAATAGCGAAATTTATGGTCTATTCAATTATTTTTAAACGGAAAGTGATTCAATTAACATAATAGACTCCTAATGTCACGACCCAAAATTCACTAAGGGCCGTGATGGCGCCGGACACCACTGTCAATTAACAAACGAAAAGTGAATTGATTAATATAATAGACTCCTAATTGATGACCCAAAATCGACTTCGACACTTACTAGTAGTCCAATAATAATAATATACCAATAATATAGTAAATCGAAGATTTTTTATAAAAAATGATTGTAACTCAATTGCATGGAGTAAGTAAACAATTCTCTTATTCATAGGGAAATTTTCAAATTCGTTTTCATCATTTATACATTTATTCTCAATCAGTGGAAGTAATATCCTCATTTATAAATATCAAGGTAAGCTATACATGCATGCGCAAATCATGTCGAGAACATACGGTTCGATCCAACAATATTTAAATTGTGCATTGTCAGAGGGTCGAATGGCGCGAACTATAGATGCACCTATTACCCCGCTCGTGAATCATACATACGACGTCGTCAAATATAAATAAACAATCACCCTTCTCGCGAATCATACATGCGACGATGTACATATAGAAACACGCATTCAAACGGTCAATCAAGACTTCATCAGGGAAAAACAATTACCCAAAGAAATAACAATTTTCTTTAACGGTCAATAAAATGATGTTTCATTCCTTTATAAATTCATTTACCAATTCAATATGATTTAAGCATTTTAAATCGACAATAAGATTCCAAATATTACAAGTACATCATGCTCTTGGGTCCTAGACTACCCGGACTTACGCATAATTGTAGCTATGCACGGCTCTCACCTTATGCGTACAAAGCTCCCACAAATAGGAGCACATATCCAATTAATTCACCTATGAGACAATTCCCTCTTATAAGGTTAGAAAGGAGACTCACCTCGCACTGAAGTTCCAAAACCGGCTTCCAAGCCCTTCCGACGACTCAAATCGATGCACAACGCTCCAAACTACTAGCCAGTAAATAAGAAAATCCATAAACATATGCTCTAATACTCACAACAATTCAATTTAGATAAACTCCTAACTCTGCTCGAAAAGTTGACAAAATCTCTCTCGGGCCCACGTGCCCGAATTCCAAAAACTCACAAAATCCGACAACTCATTCCGATACGAGTTCAACCATACCAATTTTATCAAATTCCGATAACAACTTGACCTCCAAATCTTGAATTTTCGTTCTCGAAAAGTTTTATAAAAATCTTGATTTCTTCCATTTAAATCCGAAATAAATGATGAATATAACCATATAATCATGAAGTATAATTACTTTCGGATATAGAACGCTTAACCCAATCCATATGATGAAAATCGCCTCAAAAATCGCTTCAATCCGAGCTACATAGTTCAAAATATGATAAAAGTGGCTGAAACCTTAAAATATAGCTTCTGCCCGGGTATTTACTCTTCGTGATCACAGAAAATACTTCGCAATCGCGAAGCACAATATTTATCAGCCCAAATTTTGCCTTTCGCGATCGCAAAGAACAAATGCCCAGCTCTTCTAGATAGTCTCTAGTATAATGGCCATAACTTTTTGTACAAAATTCTAAATTGCAAATGGTTTAACCTTTTGAAAACTACACTCTAGGCACTAAAACTTTCATGCTTTTCTCATCTATCATTTCCTTATAGATTACAAGATATAAGCTTTCAAATTCAGCCCTATGCAACATAAATTTCTTCTTCGTGATTTCCAAAATCTTTCCGGATAGGCTGTCGTGTACCACCCATAACTTTTTGTACACAACTTCAAATGCCAAATCATTTAATTGTCAAGGGCTACAACATAAATTTATGAATCATCTCAAAATTCCTTATAGATTACGAGATACAATCTTCCAAAGTCGGGTCAGTGCAACAGAAATTTTCCTCTGCGCGATCGCGAAAGCCCTTCCACGATCGCGAATCACTAGCCATTTTCTCCCATTTTACTCATCGCGATCTCGACCAATTCCCGCGATCGCGCAGCAAAAAATCAGCAGCTAAAAATTGTAAAAAAACACCCCGAAACTCACCCGAGCCCCTCGGGACCCCGTCCGAACATACCAACAAGTCTCAAAACGTATCACAGACTTAGTCAAGGCCTTAAATCACATCAAACAGTGCTAATACCATGAATCGCACTCCAATCCAAGCTTAATGAACTTTAGAATTTCAAATTACTATATTCGATGCCGAAACCTATCAAATCATGTCTGATTGACCTCAAATTTTGCACACAAGTCATATTCGACATTACGGACCTATTCCAACTTCCGGAATCGGAATCCGAACCCGATATCAAAAAGTCCACTTCCGGTCAAACTCTTCAAAAACCTTCAAATTTTTATCTTTAGCCAAATGAATCCAAAATGACCTACAGGCCTCCGAATTCACTTCCGATCGCGCTCCCAATACCAGAATTACCATACGGAGCTATTCCCATACTTGGAATCTCAAACGTACATCGATAACACAAAAATGTACTTCAACCTAAACTTATGAAATTCTTTCAAAAATGCCAACTTCTACAATAGGTGCCGAAACGTTCCCGGGTCTTCCAAAATTCGATCCGGACATACGCCCGTCTGAAATCATCATACAAACCTGTTGTAACCTTCGAATCCCGATTCCGAGGTCGTTTACTCAAAAGTCCAATCTTAGTCCATTCTTTCATCTTAAAGCTTCCGAATTGAGAATTTTCTTTCCAAATCAACTCCGAACTTCCCGAAATTTAATTCCGACCATGCATACAAGTCATAATGCCTGAACTGAAGCTTCTCATGGCCTCAAACCACCGAAGAACGCGCTTAAGCTCAAAACGACCGGTCGAGTCGTTACGCCTAATATAACTCAACAAACTCAATTATAATATATATAAAATTTATATTTTCAGTTATAAAAAAGATTCTCAACCGAAAAACACCACAAAAATATAACAATCTTGAGAGAACTCCGAATCTACTTACTTTGCATTCTATAGCCACCTCTACTTATGCAGTTGAATATGTATATTTATATTATTACTTTCGTACACATTGGTCAAAAAAATTGTTATGGTACTCTGTACGAACTAACATAAGATCTTGGATTTTGCCATGAGTATGCATACGATAATTCTTTATTTAATCCTGTCATCATTACTTGTGCATATAAGATAGGGCAGAGTAATATTAATATATTGTACACTTCAATATTCATTACATGATTACATCCAAACAACTCATTCCTTAAGGTACAAACTACGTTTTCTTTCCAAATGTATCTTTCGTTGTTTGCAAGAACAAACAAGGAGTTCCCAGCAAAATAGGAAGAAAAAAAAAAGAGGAAAGAGATATTACAACAACGACGACGATTCAGTCCCAAACAAGTTAGGGTCTATAATCAAATTTTGTGATGGATGAGACCACAAACAGTAACAAGAGCCATAATAAATGAGTGATCAACATGTGGTTCCACAACCAATGTTAATACATCACTTCCAAATAGTACTCCTGAAGTTGCTTGTTTTTGTTTTACCTGATAAACACAAAGCCAAAAAGAATTTTACACGATTAGTATACGAAAACTTGTTGTAGCAGGTAACCTATATTATTTTTCGAAATATAATTCCAATTTTTACGGACAGTTATATGTTGTTATCTCAAAATTAAGGGTAGTGACTAACCTCTGCAACAAGTCTGCCTGCTTGGGTCACAATCTTAATTGATGTTGTGCCAAGGATAATGTTATAGCAATTTGTTTCAGCTTGATTACATCCCAATATAACATTATAGTAATTCATATTATCTCCTTTAAGGACATTGTGAATTTTCTTCACTTGAAACCATGGTATCTCCTTACCAGTCACTCCTTCATAATTCCATTTACAGCCATCCCAATGTCCAAAAACTGGAACTTTCTGAGAGAGAAAATTAAAAGAAAAAAAATATATGAGTATTGTTAGAGATATAATTAACTAAATAAATAATATTATTCTCTAACAGTTTAAATTTCTAAATAAAATTATCATTTAATTCAATATGGTATTAGAACAGACAAAGTCATGAACTCAAATCTCATTGTCACTCAATTATTTAAAGAAATTTTTACGTGTTTGGCTCATAAAAAAGAATCAAACCAGCACGTCGGATCCAGAATTTAAAGCTTATGGGTTCACATGACGACCTTAAGTAAATATACAATAAGTAATTGAGTTCACAATCAAATATTTATGGATATTTAGTGAGTTTTTTTATACATATACGGAGTATATGTAAAAGTTATTGGGTTCACGGGAACCCGCTTTCAATAGGCTGGATCTGCCCCTGCACGTGAGCGGCCAACTTATGCTTACCCTATTTCGAATAGAAAAGAGAACTCTGCCATTGGAATCCATGAGATGGACTTCCTTGCTACGTTTTATGTTGTAGTTGTCAATTCGGTAAACAATTTGGCCTATTGAATCATAAACAGTGCAACCATTTCCATGGTAAACTAGAGATTTCATCCACAAAGTAAATATTTCTCTTCTTGGGCTCATATAAGAGTTTGAAGAAATTGAAGAAGAAATACTACTTAGGTTTGACTTGTTAGAGTAAACTTTAGCCATTGAAATGGACATATTAGAGAGGAAGTTGGAAATATCTAAGTTGAGGAAGAAGACATTGGAAAAGGGGTATATATACTTGCAAAAAGAATATCAAAGAGATGGATGTTAACTAAGTGAACAGAGCTTAATTCTGGCTAATGGCTTAAATGCTAAACAAACGTGCAAACATTAACTTACTTTTTTCTTTCAATCGGTGTTCGGTCCGACTCGCGTGTGTCTCGATTATTTTACTAGATATTTGCTATCAAAGGTAATCTATGTGTAATGTTTACCGGACCTCGTAAATTTCGGCAAAAATTTTATATATATATATGTGTATACCTTGAAAATGATTAATTTAAATCACTTAGTACCTGGGACACAGTAGATGGAAACAAATCACCAAATATTCTTTTTTATCTCAAGTATGGTTTAATTAATTTTGATATTCAAGATTTACGGCTACTTCATTGATCATTAGGTCGCATCACAAGTGCTGATATTAACCGTTTAATTCCTATGAAAAGTTGAAAATGAAATAAGCAAAGAAAGAGGGGAATATGTGCAAAAGTCAATTTCTTAAAGGGCTATAGACGATATATATGAGGATTAACGGTCCGAATTGCACTTGAGTTGGTGGTTTTTTTGTGTTTGTTTTTTTTTGGCTAATTATGCAAACGGCTAAGAATTTAATTTTTTAGATGCCTTATACTTTTTGCATTGGAGTTCTAATTAATAATTGTTATATCAGAATCTTGATATTGAGTCAAACTATTCCGATCAAGGACAGCATGTACTCTGGAGAGACAGCGAGTGGCACACTGTCTTTTGCTCAATTTATATATATAATTAGAAAATTTTAAAATATTTCTATGCGTACGAAATTCAATCTAATCACCAAATTAGTGATCTCTAGAATTTTAAAACTACTTTACTCGTTAAGCCGAAAATCTATCGAAAAGCTTTTTTATCTGTATTTATTGGATTTTTCCACCTTTCCCAAACCCCATATTACATTGAATATGTCGTTCTTGTTGACACACTTACTCAATAACGCTCATATCTAATCAGAAAATTAAAGTTAATATGATATATTAAAATTTTCTAGAAAAATCACTTATAAACAATTTGATCCCTAATATTCAACGAGGCAATGATGCCAAAGCACCTTTGATATAGTAATTGACAAGTCAAATCTGTTCAAATATGGGTTTTTATCAGATTTATATGTTAGTAGTCTCCCTAATTAAGTAGGGTGTGAATTTTAAAGATTCAGTTTGCAGTAAATATAATTTGTCATAAATACTATATATCCAGTTCTTTAATTGACCCAAAAAAAAGAGAGAATTTGTTAAATATATTTAGTCAACAAAAGAGTGGAAGAGGCATGCTTATTGCGAATAAGAATAATTGATTTATTTTAACACCCTTTTTTCTTGCATATGCATGGTTTGTGGTTTGTTAATCGTGGAATCAATGTGCCAAATTCCAATATAAAACCAAAACGAAAGCAACAGAAGACTTAAAAAGAACTCAAAAGATGCTAATCCTTTTTTATAACTGCCAGATTGGGATTACCTTTTAAAATTATTTTTTAGAAGGAAATGAAAAAGGAGAAAGAAAGCATTTTATAAAGAAGGAAAAAATAAAGGGCAATACAACAAAAAATAATTATATCTGCAAGCTAAATAAACAAAAAAAATATTGATTATGTTAAAATATATGTATATATTACTTGCTATTATTTTTTAGAGCGATTAAACGGTGCAATTTTATCTCAATTAAAAGGGAGCTTTCTTTTATAAGTATCCAAATAAAATGTACGAGTGTCGAAGAATATCAAATTATTCCAATATTTTTTTCTTTATTGTGTTTTCTTTGTCTTTACAATGCTTACATAAAAGAGTATGAGAATCTTCATTAAGGTAAGATTATTTTCATATTTATTCCTACAATGTTATTGAACGTGATGAAAAGAAAGCTCCAACCACATGGCTGAAAGTAAAACTAAAGGAATAAGTATAATACGTATACTGATCTGACTTTGGTCGAAAATACTGTATTGATGTCTTGAGATGCATATTTATATACAAATCAAAAAGAGTTAGATTAATTGGTCAGAGACGAATTCAAAATTTAAAATTTATAAATTTCTATTACGGTCTCACTATTTAATAAATAAAGACTATAAAATACCAAATATTTGTAGCTATTTTGTGTATTCCATAATACATATAAAACATGTAGCTCATAGTAGTAACTGCGACTATTTCCTATTTTGGATACTTGAGAAATTTTATATGGACAAAATTATAATGTATAGGATTATATTTATTTATTTATTTCTTAATCATATCATTTTCTAGTTAGTATTGAAGATTGGGGTAAAGAAATTGGTAAGAGTATTTTGTGGAATCTATCCCTTACTGGAAAGAGGTCTTCTTTGATTATTAATTGACAATAACATCCTACTAACGACAAATTTTCCTTTGAATGCCGATTATTAGTGGAGGAGGCAACCAAGCAGGGGAGGATATCATTCATGCATAGCTTCAGGGAAATGGCGTGGCTCACACTATGGCAAATGAAGCTCTAAGAAACAAGACTTTTGACAAACTATGTACTTTTGCTAAGCCTCCTAATTTTGTAATCGATCTCTATGAAAGAGATATGGAGGACTATGTCTACGTAAGATCGTGTAGTACCAAACAATGCGAAACTCTAGCTGCTCTAGAAAATATTAGTGCCATAGATGACCTAATGGTTGACAATAATAATGTTTGTATAAACAATATCTATAGGGAGGAGATAACACTCCCAAATTAGCTTTATATAATATATATATACTTTTCCTTCCAAAAAAAAAAAAGAAATTGGTAAGAGTATTTTGTGGAATCTATCCCTTACTGGACTGGAGCCAAGTTTTGGACTTAAAATCAAGCCCATAACAGGCCTAACCAGATATGGGCCTAACCAAAGACGGATGTAAAAATAGCACAAGCTAGTCATTTTTGGAATAGTCATTCAAAAATAGCCAGCATTTGTAAAGTTATTGAAAAATAGCCACTATGTTGCTACAACAGGGACTGATCCAGCATAATATACTAAAGATCGGTGCACTTGTGTACGGACTTTTAGCATATTATGCTGGAACTCCAACACGCGAAAAGTTCTAGCATAATATATTGGAGATTGGAGTATCTACGTATGAACTTCCAGCATATTATGTTGGACCGCTATGTTGGAACTCTAATAAATTATTGTGACGATCCAAAGGGGTCATCACTGTAATTCTCCCTTGCTCTGTGCTTCCGAGGCCTTGAAAACCTCCTGAGTGATTGCCTCGATTTGCGTGTACAGTCCGGGCGCGAAGCCGAAAAGTTTTTATGTCAAAAATTTTGAAATCTATGTTTAAAATGATTAATTTTGAGTATAATATTGATATGGTTTACTTCGGTCAACATCTTGGGTAAACGGACCCGGTCCCGTGATTTGACGGTCTCGAAAAATCCGTAGGAAATATGGAACTCTGGCATATTTCCAAAATAAAAATCCGAGGTCTCAGTCCCGAGAAAACAATTTTTCTGTTTAATTAATTTCTGTTAATGTTTAAGGAAAATGAATTTGATAAATGATCAAAAGGTAATGGTATCGGGCTCGTATTTTGGTTCTGACGCCTGCTACAAGTCATAAATAATTGTTAAGCACTATCTGTGAAGTTTCGTTGGAATCGGACGTCATTTGACGTGTTTCGGACTTGAAAATGGAAATTTAGAGTTTTATGAGAAAATGAGTGAAATTATGGTTTTTGAGGCATAATTTTATGTAAATGATGTTATTTTGGCGATTTGATCGTACGAGTAAGTTCGTAGGATGTGTTTGAGGTTGTGTGCATGCTTAGTTTGGAGCCCTGAGGGCTCGAGAGAGATTTGGAGTAGGTGTCGAGTTCATTTTGCATGGTTGGAACCTGTTTCTGGTGTTTCAGACTTGCATGCTTCGCAATTGCGAAGCCTGGTTCGCATTTACAAAAGAGGTCCAGGTCCACCTAATCTCGCAAATGCAAGTTCTACTTCGCAAATGAGAAGTCTCCTCTCTTCCTTCAGTCATCGCAAATGCGATGATATTCTTCGCAATTGCGACCTTTCCCTAATCCAGTCCAGGTTCGCATTTACGAACTCCCATCTCGCAAATGTGAGTCCCCTCATTTCCCAGCTAAGTTTACATTTGCGAACACCCTCTCGCAAATGCGAGGTCCGCCTTTTCTAGCCCAGTTCGTAATTGCGAATTCCATCTCGCAATTGCGAAGTCCCCTTCTTTGATGCCCAGTTCGCAATTGCAAATTCGATCTCGCAATTGCGAGATCCGTGTCTGCATAAAATATACTTAACCAATTTTAAAGTTCATTTTTATAATTTCAAAACCCAAAACACTCATTGGCGATTTTCTCTCAACTCTTCCATCCCCAAATGAATTGTAAGTCCATTTTTACTTGTTTTCTTCAATCCTTATCATCTTCTAATATGATTTCATCATTAAATCAAAGCTTTCATGGCCCATCATGGGTTAAAAATGGAGATTTGGGTAGAAGTTAGGTTTTTCATAATTTGAGCTTTTGGATCTCAATTTGAGGTCCGATTTCAATTCTAATTATTGTTATGAGCTCGTGAGGGAATGGGTAATCGGGTTTTGGTTCGAACCTCGGGTTTTGACCATGTGGGCCCAAGGCATTTCGGGAATTTTTGGGTAAAATATTGGGAAATTCATTCTTATGCATTCAAATCAGTTTAACTAGCATTTGTTGACTCATTTGGGTAATTTATGATTAGATATCATTGATTGGGAATCAGATTCTAGAGGAAACGCGGTGTTAGAGGCTTGATTGCCGGCATCGAGGTAAGTGTTTGATATAACCTTGGCTTGAGAGAATATGATTAGGATATTGCTTTCTATGTGCTACTTGGTGTCGGTGTATAGGCATGGTGACGATTAACTATACACCCGAGTCTAGCATGACCGTGAGTCTTTATATGTTCAAATTGAATTGTATTTCATGAGTTCTTGAATTGATAAACATGATTAGCATAACATGTACAATTGAGGATAAGTAGCAATTTGTGTGGTTTGGGAGCATTGGCTCGACTTGTTTTTGATTGATAGATGAAGTATAAAGTTGATGTAGTTGTGATCATATCCCTTGCCGGGATCATTAATGTTATCTATGTACTTCCCTGTTATGAATTGATTGAGTTCTCATGATTTAGCGACGGAGAGTGTTTATGCACGATGGGTCCTACCGTGCCATGATACTGAAATGATTAAGCACGACGGGTACTACCGTGCCATGATATGAGAGTGTGGGAGGATGAAAGCACGATGGGTGTTGTCGTGCATTGGTTTGATTATTGTTGCACGGCTTGAAAGTAAAGGCAATTGTTTCAGATCGTAGATGATACTCCTGATTCTTCTGATTAGTATTGTTGCCCCGTATTACTTCTTTCTTGCTTATCTCTATATGTTGAATTGTTTCCCCTTATCATGTCCCCCCCCCCCCCCCCCCCGTATTACTTCTTTCTTGCTTATCTCTATATGTTGAATTGTTTCCCCTTATCATGTCCCCCCCCCCCATTAACTGTTTAACTTCTGTTTAATTACTGCTAGTATGCATAGAAATGTATTCGCACATATTATTTGGAAGTAGGTCCTGTCTAGCCTCGTCACTACTTCGCTGGGGTTAGACCAGCCACTTACCAGCACATGAGGTCGGTTGTGCTAATACTACTCTTGATGTGCCTTTCTGTGCATAGATCCGGGAGCAGCCTTCGGCCAGCAGCAGCAGCAATAGCTCGGGAGAACGCCTTCAGTCCAGAGACTACTAGGTAGCTCACTTGTGTCAGTGGGCCTATATTCTCCTCTTTACATGTGTTATTTGATCCATTGTATCGGTCAAGTACTTTATGTTGTCTCTTTCTTCCAGACTACTATTTGTAGTAAACTCGTATAAGTCTGTGAGTATTGTGACACCACTTCTAGGTGAAGCTTGTAGTCGGTTCCTATTTTCGCTCTTGGTTTATATCAATTAACTATATTGCTACTTCCTCATTCTGTTTATTCTGTTTTATTTATTATTTCGTTAAATTATAAGTTGTTAATATCTCGCTAAGTTGGCTTTCCTAGGTCCGACAGTAGGTGCCATCACGACTCCCGATGGTGGGAAATCCGGGTCGTGACGAGTTGGTATCAGAGCACTAGGTTACTTGGGTCTCAAAGCTCACGGACAAACTCGGTAGAGTCTGAGGGATCGGTACAGAGACGTTTGTATTTACCCAGAGGCTAAAGAGTTAGGAAAATCTCACTTTGTTCATTCTTGTCGTGCAATTCTATTTCTCAAATACTGATTGACTTTCTACTCTGTTCTTTCAAAGATGGCAAGAACACTAGCTTCCTCTTCTACTGCACAGCATCCCGAGCCCCCAGTAGCAGAGGGCGAGGCTGAGGTCGTGCCAGAGGTCGAGGCCGGGGCAGACCTCAGCCCTGAGCAGCAGTTACTGAGGTGGAGCCTCATATGGTTTATGATGAGGAGAAGGTTCTAGCTCCAGCCGCTCCTGTGGGCCCAGCTCAGGTCCCAAAGAATTTCATAGCCACTACAGTGCTGCAAGAAGCATTAGTCCGACTGGTAGGCTTCATTGACGACATTTCTAGAGCGGGACTGCTTCTTGTAGCTCCACCCTCATCTCAGGCCGGGGGAGGAGTTCAGACTCCCGCGACCCGTACTCTGGAGCAGGTGGCTCCCTAGATTCATGTTCCCGAAGTTCAGCCAGCTGAGCTAGTTCCGCCAGTTGTGACAACTCAGCCAGCTGTGACAGTTCTACCAGTTGTACTAGCTCACCCTGTTGCAGCAGCCCAGCCAGTAGTTGTGGGCCAGTCTAGTGATAGTGCGGCTATGTCTGCGGATGCTTTGTGGAGGCTTGACCGCTTTACTAGGCTTTTCACGCTTACCTTCAGTCGTACGCCTTCAGAGGATGCTCAGAATTTCTTGTTCAGTTATCATGAGGTTCTACGGACCATGGGTATCGCTGAGACCAATGGGGTCGATTTTGCTACTTTTCGCCAGACCTGATCCGCCTAGACTTGGCAGACGGATTTCTGTCTATCTAGACCAGCAGGGTCACCAGCTTTGACCTGGGATCAGTTTTCGGAGTTGTTTCTGGGGAAGTTTCTCCCCGTTACTCAGAGGGATGCCCTTAACAGGCAGTTTGAGCGTCTTCAGCAGGGATCTATGACAGTTACTCAGTATGAGATGCGTTTTGTCGAGCTTGCACGACATGCTATTTTGATACTCCCTACTGAGGGCGAGAGAGTCGGGAGATTTGTTGATGGATTGATCCAGCCGATCAGGGTTCAGATGGTCATGAGTGCCGGCAGTGAAATATCGTTCCGGGAGGTGGCAGATGGTGCTCACCGCATAGATATGGCACTTGCACATGGTAGTGGTCATGGGTCTGATAAGAGGCCCCGCCATTCTGGTTGGTTCAGTGGTACCTCATCTGGAGGTAGGAATTCTTATGGCAGAGGCCAGCCCCCTAGGCCTTATCAGTCAGCTCTTCAGGCTTCCCACAGACCATCAGGTTGTCGTGATTCTCAGTCACAGTATTCTGATCAACAACTCTTCAGTTCTCCATCAGCAGCTATCAGTGCAGAACCACTTCGGTATTCTCAGCAGTCGAGAGCTTGTTTCACTTGTGGCGATACGAGACACATCGCCAAGTATTGCCCCCAAGCTTCCAGCTGCTCCCAGCAGCAGGGACTTCGTCCCATGATTCAGGCACCACTTTCCCCCATCCTACCCAGCCAGCTAGAGGCGGGGGTAGAGGAAATAGAGGTGGAGACAGAGGTCCTAGAGGTGGAGCTCAGACCGCCAGAGGTAGGGGTCAGCCAGCAGTGGATTATCCCAGGGAGATGGTTCAGGGAGGTGGGCCTAGCCCCATTGTTATGCTTTGCCAGCCAAGCCAGAGGCTGAGGCATCAGATGCTGTGATCACAGGTTCTATTCTGGTTTGCGATAGAGATGCTTCTGTGATATTTGATCCTGGATCCACGTATTTATATGCGTCATCATATTTTTCACCTTATTTATTATGGCTAGTGAGGCTTTGGGTATTCCCATTCACGTATCTACGCCAGTGGGGGATTCTATTGTAGTGGATCGGGTTCATCGCTCTTGTGTTGTAGTATTCAGGTGTCTTGAGACCCGTGTCGACTTGTTGCTATTGGATATGGTGGATTTTGACGTCATTCTATAGATGGATTGGTTGTCTCCTTATCATGCAATCTTGGATTGTCATGCTAAGACCGTGACCTTGGAGTTACTAGATATGCCTCGATTAGAGTGGAGAGTGACCCCCGGTCATACCACTCGCAGCGTTATTTCATATGTGAAGGTTCGACGCATGGTCGAGAAGGGGTGTCTATATTATCTGGCCTATGTCCGCGACTCCAGCGCTGAGGTCCCGTCTATTGATTCTGTCCCTATTGTTCGGGAGTTCCCTGAGGTTTTCCCTTCTGATCTGCCAGGCATGCCGCCCGACATGGATATTGATTTCTGTATTGATTTGGCGCCGGGCACTCAGCCCATTTCCATTCCTCCGTATTGCATGGCGCCGCCAAAGTTGAAAGAGTTAAAAATCATCTTCAGGACTTACATGAGAAGGGTTTCATTATACCCAGTGTTTCGTCGTAGGGCGCACTAGTGTTATTTGTGAAGAAGAATGATGGTTCTATGAGAATGTGCATTGATTACCGGCAGTTGAACAAGGTGACGATTAAGAACAAGTATCCACCGCCGAGGATCGACGATCTATTTGACCAGTTTCAGGGTGCGAAAGTGTTTTCAAAGATTGATTTGAGATCGAGTTATCATCAGTTGAGGATTAGGGCGTCTAATGTCCCTAAGACGGCATTTCGTACTCGCTATGGGCACTACGAGTTTCTGGTTATGTCATTTGAGCTGACTAATGCCCACCAGCATTCATGGAGTTGATGAACAGAGTATTCATACCTTATTTGGACTTATTTGTGATAGTATTCATTGATGATATTCTTATATACTCCCGCAGTCGGGAGGAGCAGGGGCATCACCTCAGAGTAGTTCTACAGACTCTGAAGGATAGCCAATTGTATGCCAAGTTCTCCAAGTGTGAGTTTTGGTTGAGTTCAATGGCATTTCTGGGTCATGTTGTATCAGCAGAGGGTATTCAGGTAGACCCGAAGAAGATAGAGGCAGTCAAGAACTGGCCTCAACCCACTTCAGCGACGGAGATTCGGAGTTTCTTGGGGCTAGCAGGTTAGTACCGTCGATTCGTAGAGGGGTTCTCATCCATCGCATCCCCTATGAACAGGTTGACCCAGAAGGGTGCCCAAATCAAGTGGTCGGAGGAGTGTGAGACGAGCTTTCAAAAGCTCAAGACAGCATTGACCACGACACCGGTCTTAGTCTTGCCCACAGGTTCAGGGCCTTACATGGTTTGTTGTGATGCTTCGCGTACTGGGCTTGGTGCAGCTCTGATGCAGGATGGAAAGGTTATTGCATATGCTTCGAGGCAGCTGAAGATCCACAAGAAGAATTATCCAGTTCATGACCTTGAGTTGGCAGCTATTTGTTCATGCCTTGAAGATTTGGAGGCATTACTTATATGGTGTGACGTGTGAGGTTTACACCGATCACAAGGAAGAGGAGATGGTTAGAATTGCTGAAGTACTATGATATCACCATTCTATATCATCCGGGAAAGGCCAATATGGTGGGCTGCATTGAGTAGGAAGTCTGCCAGCATGGGTAGTCTTGCCTATATTCCTGTTGGTCAGAGGTCGATTGCCTTGGATGTTCAGGCTTTGGCCAACCGTCTTGTTAGATTGGATATTTCTGAGCCTATCATAGTTTTGGCTTCCACGGTTGCTCGCTCTTCTCTATTTGAGAGTATTCGCGAGCTTCAGTTTGAGGATCCCCATTTATGTGTCCTGAGAGACCCGGTTCAGCGAGAAGGTCCCAAGAAAGTGAATTTGGGGAATGATGGCGTATTGAGATTGCAGGGGCGAGTCTGTGTGCCTAATGTTGAGGGTATTCATGATTTAATCTTAGCGGAGGCCCACAGTTCCCGGTATTCTATTCACCCGGGTGCCGCGAATATGTATCAAGATCTGAAACAGCATTATTGGTGGCAGAGGATGAAAAAGGATATAGTAGCCTGTGTAGCTCGGTGCTTAAATTGTCAGAAGGTCAAGTATGAGCATCAGAGACCCGGTGGTTCATTTCTGAGAATCGAGCATCCCGAGTGGAAGTGGGAGAGGATTACAATGGATTTTGTTACAGGTCTTCCATTGACTCGAAAGAAGTTTGATGCAGTCTGGGTTACTGTGGATAGGCTGACCAAGTCAGAGCACTTCGTTCCTCTTGCAGCCACCTATTCGTATGAGAGGTTAGCATAGGTTTATATCAGAGAGATCGTTCATCTCCATAGGGTGCCGGTATCTATTATTTCGGATCGAGGTACGCAGTTTACCTCGCGTTTCTGGAGAGTAGTTTAGAGGGAGTGAGGCACCCAGGTTAATTTGAGTACAGCGTTTCACCCTCAGACAGACGGTCAGTCCAAGAGGACCATTCAGATTCTTGAGGATATGCTTCTAGCCTGCATTATTGATTTTGGAGGCTCGTGGGACCAGTTCTTACCGTAAGTGGAGTTTGCCTACAACAACAGTTATCAGTCTAGCATTCAAATGGCCCCGTATATGGTAGGCGGTGTCGATACCCAATCGGATGGTTTGAGCCGGGAGAGGCTCGGTTGTTGGGTACGGATTTGGTTTAGGAGGCCATAGATAAGGTCTGAAATATTCAGGATAGGCTCGGGGCGGTTCCGAACCGGAACTGGACCGGAACCGTGGCCCTGGCGGTTCTGCCGGTTCCGGCGGCCCGGTTCCGGTGGTTCTGATTCTGGCGGTTCCCTGGAACCGTGGTGGGGCCCATTGGAACCGCCAGAACCGGAACCGGAACAGGAACCGGACCAGTTCTAGCGGTTCCAAACGGTTCTGTAACGGTAATGTTTTTTAAAAAAAAATTTCCAAACGGTTCCAAACGGCTCCAAACGGTTCCAAACGGTTCTGGCGGTTCCAAACGGTTCCAAACGGCTCTTTTTCAAAACTAGCCGTTTGGAAGTTTTAAAAATAGCCATTTGGCCCCAAAACTTTATATAATTACATTATTTCCCATTTCTCAACTATAAATACCCCCTCATTCTTTCATTTTTATTCACCAATTCATCAATATCTCTCAAGCTCTCTTTCAATCTTTCTAGTGCAAGTGCTTAATTTATTGTTGCAAATTCGTGAAACATTGTGAAGTTGTTGAATTGAAGTTTTCAAGTGTTCAATTTCAACGATTTTCAATTTTTAAGAAGTTGTTCGTCAATCCGGTAAACTCGTTTCAACTCTTACGTGCTAATTATTATGGCATTTTCGTTGAAAAATATGTTCGGTAAAGGAAAAGCTAAAACCGGTGAAAGTAATGGCCAAAATACTACCCCTCCCCCGGTTGATGACAATCTCAACATAAAACCGAAAGTTGAATTCTTTCCTGGTAACAAATTGGTGGAGGGAACATCTCTAGAGATTTTGGAGAAAGAAGGTACAATGGACAACGTCACACCATCTTTGCAACACCATGCTGATGGCTTGGAAAAAGGTGCAATGGAACATGTGGTTTTATCTCAATGGGGTGGTTCAAATAAGGCAGGATTTAAAGTAGTGCCTTCAAACACTAAGAAGTCCGTTCACCTTGATGGTGAGAAATCAATGGAGGAACACAGGACAGGGAAGAAGCATATGGCTCGGACAGGGAAGAAGCATATGGCTCGGCTCCAGGAACTCCAAAAGATGTCGAAAAAACTGAAGTGGCCGATGATGTGGGTGCAACTGTCAATAGAATTAACCCCAAGGAATAAGAAGAAGCGTTCACCACAGGGGATAACTGAGTTAAGTCATGTTCAGGGAATAATGCATAAATTATGATGTAACTTGTACATTGGCATGTCTTCTTTTAGTTTTTTTTCCATTGGGGGAAGGAAGACTAAGAAAGATATGCCATTTTGGTCAATAAATATGCTCTTTATCATATCCTTGAATATCTTTTCTCTCAATATTTCTTTGTCTTTACTTCTATATCAATCCTTGAATATTTATATAATATACAATATATAACATACAACACAATATACTAATGACAATATTCTTTTATCAATATATACTACTTATATACAATTTATACTAATTACTAACTACAACAAAATATACACTACTTATATACAATATATACTACTTAAATACAATATATACTACTTATATACAAAATATACACTACTTATATACAAAATATACACTACTTATATACAAAATATACACTACTTATACACAATATATACTAATTACCAAACACAATATATACTATACTAATAACATAGTACACCATATAAAATATATTCTACAATATACTAATGACTACTAGACAAGATATTGATTTAAAAAAAAAATTCAGAACCGCCAGAATCGGAACCGGATGGTACCCGGAACCGTATGGTAGCGGTTCCGGCTCCGGAACCGCTAGAAAGAACTGCCAGAACCGGAACCGCCAGAACCGGAACCGCAGACCCAAATAGACCCAGAACCGGAACCGGATACAGCCTTAAGTACAGCTCTGTCTAAGCAGAAGAGTTATGCAGACCGCAAGGTTAGGGATGTTGCCTTCATGGTTGCTGAGCGAGTATTTCTCCGTGTGTCACCTGTGAAAGGCGTGATGAGGTTTGGGAAGAAGGGCAAGCTCAGCCCAAGGTTCATCGGCCCGTTTGAGATTCTTGAGCGAGTGGGAGAGGTGGCATATATACTTGCTTTGCCACCCATTTTATCAGTTGTGCATCCAGTGTTCCATGTATCCATGCTCCGAAAGTATCACGGCGATCCATCTCACGTGTTAGATTTCAGCACTGTTCAGTTGGACAAGGACCTATCATATGAGGAGGAGTCAGTGGCTATTTTAGATCGGCAGGTTCGACAGTTGAGGTCGAAGAGTTTTCCTTCAGTGCATGTTCAGTGGAGAGGTCAGCCTCCTGAGGCTTCGACCTGGGAGTCCGAGTCCAATATGCGGAGCCGTTATCCCCATCTATTTCCCAACTCAGGTACTTCCTTCTTTTGTCCGTTCGAGGACGAACGGTTGTTTTAGAGGTGGAGATTGTGACGACCCAATAGGTTCATCACCGTAATTCTCCCTTGCTCCGTGCTTCTGAGGCCGTGAAAACCTCCTACGTGGTTGCCTCGATTTATGTGCGCAGTCCAGGCTAGAAGCCGGAAAGTTTTTATGTTAAGAAATTTAAAATCTGTGCTTAAAATAATAAATTTTGAGTATGATAATGTTATGGTTGACTTTGGTCAATATTTTGGGTAAACGGATCCGGACTAGTGATTTGACAGCCTCAGAAAATTCGCAGGAAAATATGGGACTCGGGTGTATTCCCGGCATCGAAATCCGAGCTCCCAGTCCCGAGAAAATAATATTTCTGTTTAATTGATTTCTATTAATGTTTAAGGAAAATGAATTTGATAATTGATCAAAATATAACGGTATCGGGCTCGTATTTTGGTTCCGACGCCTGGTACAAGTCATAAATAATTTTTTTGCACTATCTGTGAAGTTTTGTTGGAATCGGACGTCATTTGACGTGTTTCGGACTTGAAAATGGAAATTTAGAGTTTTATGAGAAAATGAGTGAAATTATGGTTTTTAGGCTTAATTCTATGTAAATGATGTTATTTTGGCGATTTGATCGTACGAGTAAGTTCGTAGAATTTTTTTTAAGGTTGTGTGCATGTTTGGTTTGGAGCCCCGAGGGCTCGGGAGAGATTTGGAGTAGGTGTCGAGTTCATTTTGCATGGTTGGAACCTGTTTCTGGTGTTTCAGACCTGCAGGCTTCGCAATTGCGAAGCCTGGTCCGCATTTGCGAAAGAGGTCCAGGTCCAGCTAATCTCGCAAATGCGAGTTCTACTTCGCAAATGCGAAGTCTCCTCTCTTCCTTTATTCTTCGCAATTGCGACCTTTCCCCATTCCAGCCCAGGTTTGCATTTGCGAACTCCATCTCGCAAATGGTAATCCCCTCCTTTCCCATCTAAGTTCGCATTTGCGAACATCCTCTCGCAAATGCGATGTCCGCCTTTTTCTAGCCAAGTTCGCAATTGCGAGGTCCCCTTCTTTGATGCCCAGTTTGCAATTGCGAATTCGATCTCGCAATTGTGATGTCCGTGTCTGCATAAAATATGCTTAACTGATTTTAAAGTTCTTTTTCATAATTTCAAAACCCAAGACCCTCATTGGTGATTTTCTCTCAACTCTTCCGTCCCCAAATCAATGTAAGTCCATTTTTACTTGTTTTCTTCAATCCTTGTCATCTTCTAACATGATTTCATCATTAAATCAAAGCTTTCATGGGTTAAAAATGGAGATTTGGGTAGAAGTTAGTTTTTTCATAATTTGAGCTTTTGGACCTCGATTTGAGGTCCGATTTTAATTTTAATTATAGTTATGAGCTCGTGGGGGAATGGGTAACCCGGTTTTGGTTCGAACCTCGAGTTTTGACCATAAGGGCCCGGGGACATTTTGGAAATTTTTGGGTAAACCTTTGGAAAATTCATTCTTATGCATTCAAATTAGTTTAACTAGCATTTGTTGATTCATTTGGGTAATTTATGATTAGATATCGTTGTTTGGGAATCGGATTCTAGAGGAAAGGCGGCGTTAGAGGCTTGATTGCTAGATTTTCGGCATCGAGGTAAGTGTTTGATATAACCTTGGCTTGAGGGAATAGGATTAGGATATTGCTTTCTATGTCCTACTTGGTGTCGGTGTATAGGCATGGTGACAGTTATCTATGAACCCAAGTCTATCATGACCCTGAGACGTTATATGTTCTAATTGAATTGTATTTCATGAATTATTGAATTGATAAACATGATTAGCATAACATGTACAATTGAGGATAAGTAGCAATTTGTGTGGTTTGGGAGCAATTGCTCGACTTGTTTTTTATTGATAGATGAAGTATAAAGTTGATGTAGTTGTGATCATATCCCTTGCCAGGATCATTAATGTTATCTATATACTTCCTCGTTATGAATTGATTGAGTTCTCATGATTTAGTGAGGGAGAGTGTTTATGCACAACGGGTCCTACCGTGCCATGATATTGAAATGATTAAGCACGACGGGTACTACCGTGCCATGATATGAGAGTGTGGGAGGATGAAAGCACGATGGGTGTTATCGTGCATTGGTTTGATTATTGTTGCACAGCTTGAAAGTAAAGGCAATTGTTTCAGTTCGTAGATGATACTCCTGATTCTTCCGATTAGTATTGTTGCCCCGTATTACTTCTTTCTTGCTTATCTCTATTTGTTGAATTGTTTCCCCTTATCCCCTCCCATTAACTGTTTAACTTCTATTTAATTACTGCTAGTATGCATGGAACTGTATTCGCACATGTTATTTGGAAGTAGGTCATGTCTAGCCTCGTCACTACTTCGCCGGGGTTAGTCCAGGCACTTATCAACACATGGGGTCGGTTGTGTTGATACTACTCTTGCTGTGCCTTTTTGTGCACAGATCCGGGAGCAGCCTTCGGCGAGCATCAGCAGTACAACCTCGGGAGCACGCCTTCAGTCCAGAGACTACTAGGTAGCTCACTAGCGTCCGTGGGCCCTTAGTCTCCTCTTTACATGTATTATTTGATCCATTGTATCGGTCAAGTACTTTATGTTATCTCTTTCTTCTAGACCATTGTTTGTAGTAAACTCGTAGTAGTCTGTGAGTATTGTGACACCACTTCTGGGTAGAAGCTTGTAGTCGGTTCCTATTTTCGCTCTTGGCTTATATCAATTAACTGTATTTCTACTTCTGCATTCTGTTTATTCTGTTTTATTTATTACTTTGCTAAATTATAAGTTGTTAATATCTCGCTAAGTTGGCTTGCCTAGCTCTGATAGTAGGCGCCATCATGACTCTCGATGTGAGAAATCCGGGTCGTGACAATTATGCTGGAGTATTTTTCGAATTTTAAATAGTATTTTCGTTCAGATTTATCTTTATATAGAAAATAACTAAATTTCAATTTCTTTTAAAATTGTGACTATTTTTGAATGATTACTTATAAGCCTGACTATTTTTTAATTTCTCCCAAAATGGACACTAGCCTCACATAAACCTGATCTGATAGTAAGGCCATAGTCATAGTTACCAAATATGGTATCACACATTTATATAGATGTTTTGTTTTGTTTCGAAGAATTAAATTAAATAGTCGTCCGCTCAATTAATTGAACTAAAAATAGTTGAAGATGTATAATATATGTATAATTCATGACCTGTGAACATGTTATTTTAGCAACCGTCAATAGCATGGGTTAGCCAGTTTTCGGACAGTAATCGAAAAATAGCCAACATTTGCATAGTCATTGAAAATAATCACTAATTTATATAGAGATAAAATTTGGACAAAAATCCCTAGCTGAAATACGAAAAGTTCCAGCATAATATATTGAATTATAAAGCGCATGCGTATAAACTTCTAGCATACTATGTTGAAACTCCAACATATTATGAAATACCAACACATTATGCTTGAATCTCATATGTAAAAAAATTCAAAATCCAGCATATTATGCTGAATTTTTTTTTATTTGTTAATTAAACTTTGTATTAATCACCAAAGTGTTAACCTTACAAATCCATATCCCAGTTCATACCTCAACTGGCTATCAAATTTAAAACAAAACTATCCTAGCATTAAAGCAAAAACTAATTAAGTAATATCCCTAGCCTAGGAGGAGCTCTAACATTACAATTATAAGCAATATTCCTAAGTAGCTTGTCACTGGTACAATATGTATTTTCGAATATTCTCGCATTCCTTTCCAGCCAAACAACATAAAACATCTCCGTAATTGTCATTTTGAATATGTGAGCTCGAGGGGATTTGCCTTTAGATTTCTCAATGAGCCACTGAACAAACTGAAGCTAGTTTTGTCCAGTGGGTTGCTTAATTCCAATCCAGTGCAACATGTGAGTTCTCAGTTCAGTTGCATAAGAGCAATGCAGGAATAAGTGTTCCCTAGTTTCCACAGCTTGCTGGCACATGACACAAGTGTCTGTTACATCCAGATTCCATTTGATCAACCTTGTTTTGGTGGGCAGTCTATCTTGCAGGAGCAGCCATAGATTCAAGATTGCTTTGGGTCGAGCAGCATTCTGTATAGTTAAGTTCTTCCACCTGACTCTTGGTGCCTCTCCTATCTGTTGTAGGTAGAGCTGTCTAATACTGCACACTGATTTATCCAGCATTTGGTGTTGCTGCAGTAATTCAATGCCTTCAAAGATCTTCCTTACCATCCAGCTAGCCTGCTTAGGGACAATGATGTTCTCCAATTGCCTCTGTTTGATATATACTGTATGAATCCATTTCACCCATAGAGCATCCTTCTTGTGTGCCAAATCCCAGCTAAGTTTAGAAATAGCAGCTTATTCCATAGTAGTAAATTAGTCAGATTCAAACCACCAGCAGACTTTGGCATACAGATTTTCTCCCAAGCCACATATGCTTTCCTTGACACACTAACTGATCCAGACCAGATGTATGATCTGCACATTGCTTCAAGTAGTTTTATAATCTTGGAAGGAATTAAGAATAGTTGTGCCCAGTAAGCCTGAATCCCAAATATAACTGATTGAACCAGCTGAGTTCTGCCAGCATATGATAAGTGCCTGGCAGTCCAGGAAGTAATCCTGGCAGATACTTTGTCAACCAGTGGCTGCCATTGCAAAACAGTCAACTTCTTGGCAGTCAAAGGAACTCCCAAATACTTAAAAGGAAGTTCTCCACGTACATAACCCAGGAGATCAATAATATGCTGTTGATCCTGAGGTTTCACCCCTCCAAAATAGACAGCACTCTTATGCAAGTTTGCTATCATACCAGAAGCAGCAGTGAACTGAGAGAAATAAGTAAACATAGTACTTACAGAAAGAGGATCTCCTTTGACAAACAGCAGCAAGTCATCAGCAAAACTTAAATGAGTTATTCCCAGTTTTTTACAACCAGGATGAAACACAAACTCTCTGTGTTGCCTCAATTCAACCAAAGACCTACTGAGATACTCAATCACAATAGCAAACAGAAAATGGGATATTGGATCCCCTTGTCCCAGTCCTTTAGCTGCTTGTAAGGGCTCAGTTGTCTCACCATTAACCACTACTGTATAGCTAACAGTTTGAACACATTCCATGATCCATCTTGTAAATCTGGGAGGGAAATCCAATGCTTCCATAACCTGCTGTAAGTAGCACCATTCTACTGAATCATTGGCTTTCTGCAAATTAATTTTGATCATACACCTGGGAGAGATATGAGACCTGGTATAATGCTTTATTAATGTGCTAAGATGACATTATCTGCTATTCTCCTGCCTGGAATAAAGCCTGCCTGTGCATTACAGATAATACTACTCATGACTTTCTGGAGTCTGTTGGCCAACAACTTGGAGATAATTTTGTACATGACTGAACAACAAGCTATTGGTCGAAATTCTTTGACTGCTTTGGGATTAGAAACCTTAGGGATTAGAGTGAGTGTAGCACAGTTTACAGGTTTGTGCATTTTGTTGGTTACAAAAAAGTTCTTGACTGCTTGAATCACCTGATGCCCTATGATAGGCCAAGTATATTTAAAGAACATAGCATTATAACCATCTATCCCTGGAGCTTTATCATTACCAATTGCCTTCAAACTGTTTAGGATCTCTGTATCAGTGATGTCCTCTGATAGCTCCTTCCTTTGCTGATGTGAAAGTCTAGGACCATTGTTCATATACCCTTTGTTCACTGCTGGTAAGGAAGTGGCTGTTGTACCCATGAGTGCTTTATAGAAACCTGTAATCTCCTTGTGTAGATCAGCTGGATCAGTTATCTTCAGTCCTCCTTCTGTGGTCAGCTCAGTAATCCTTTTAAAATGGTTTCTCTCCTTCATTACTGTTGAGAAATATTTATTGTTTAAATCTCCTAGCTGGATCCATCTGGCTCTAGATTTTTGTTGCAGTGCTGATTCTTCCAGGAGAGACCATTTTTCCAATTGCTGCAGCAGGTCTTTTTCTCTCAGCTGTAGGTTATCTGTATATGATATGGCCATCTGATGTTGGGCAGCTTCTAGTTCTTTTCTACTATTCTCAATCTTCTGTGTAATACCCTTAAATTCTCTAGTATTTAGAGATTTTAAGGCAGGCTTGAGGGTTTTGAGATTATTCCACACTCCTTGCAAGGTACAATGAGCAGTGCTTTTCCATTTAGCTTTAACCAAAGGTTGGAAATCCTTACTATGAGTCCATACATTGTAGAATCTAAATGGTATCTTCCTGCTGTGAGTATCTTCAGTAAGGAATAAAAGCATAGGATTATGATCAGAGATAAAGGAGCTCCATATGCAGTGTGGACATGATTCCATTTCATCATCCATTCATAATTGCCAAACACCCTATCTAATCTGCTATACACTCTGTCATCACCACTTTGCTTATTTGTCCAAGTAAAGAAATCCCCTTTCCATGGCAGTTCAGTCAAGCCAGCTTGCTGTATGCAATTGTTAAATTGCACAGTCTCTCCTTGTTTGACTGGGTGGCATGATTGTCTATCATTACTTGACAATATGGCATTGAAGTCTCCTGTAATTATCCAAGGATCATTTATACCTGTAGCCAGATTCTGAATATTCATCCACATTGTTCCCCTCTGATCACTATCATTTGATCTCTATACCACTGTGAGATAGCAGAGAAGATCTCCACTAAGCTTCCTGACACTGCAATGGATGATTTGGGCCTCCTCCTGTACTCCAGAGATCAAATACTTAGTAGGATCTCATAGGATCCATATTCTTCCATTTACTGCTCCATTGTAGTTAGTAATTATACTCCAGTTAGGCAACAAAAAACTAGCTATTTTATCTGCATTTTTTTGTTTAACCTTTGTCTCTATAAGACCAACAAGGTCAAATTTATTGGTTTTAAAATATTCTTTAGCTTCCTTCTGTTTGTAACTTTTATTTACACCCCTTATATTCCAAATTAACCACTTCATTGACCATAGCTGGTTGCCCCTTCATCTAGGGGGTGATCTGCCCAACTCACTGTTCCAACTTCAAATCTATTAGTCATCACAATAGGGGATAATGGTGGAAAATTTGTGATGTTAAAGACTGGAGACATCTGTGTAGCAACACCCTTCTGTTTGTTCAACTGTTCCTCCACACCCTCATGGGATCTTGATTGTTTTGCATTTTCTAGTTGCTGGACTTGATTTCCCTGACTGCTCTGGGCCACAGGAGCTGGAGCCTTAACTCTCCATTCCTGTGTCATTTTAGGTTTGACTGAGGGGGCTGTTTTAGCCAAACAGTTATGTCCCACCATCAGACAGTTCTCACAATATGATGGTTTCCAATCATATGCCACATCTTGCATAAAGCTCTTTCCATTGGGATCCATCAGTTCAATCTCACTTGGTAATGCCTTTGATACATTCACCTCAATTAGCATACGAGCATAAGAGACTCTACTTTGCTTTGTCGTGCATTCATCAGCAAAGATTGGTTTCCCCAGCACACTTGCAATTCTACTCAGTGATTTACTGCCCCAACAGGATATAGGTAAATTGGGGAATTTAACCCACAGGAGAATTTCTGTTGGGAAAGCATTTTTAAAATCAAGATCAACCGACCATTGTTTCAAAATCATAGGCCTATTAGCAATTGAATATGGTCCTCCACACAGTATTTCTTTGGCATCTTCAAGGGACTGAATTTTAGCTATATAGTAGCCCTCATCATGGTAAAATAATTCTGGCTCAGCCACATGGTACCAGTGTATGCTAATAAATCTATTCATAGCATTGTACCCTGGTCCATTTCCTAGAACAAAAATAACTAGGGCACATTTCCATTTTCCTTCTTCCTCCTCCACCTCTTCATTCACCAGCTGACCAACTGGTTTACTATTAATGAGTGTAGGGGGAATATACTCTAGAGACATACCATTTGCAGCAAGGCGATTCCTCTGGAATAGGCTAGCCCACTGTTTGGGTGGTTCGATTTTTGCTCCTTCCTCACTAGCAGCCTTTGGAACATCAGTTGGTGGTGGTTGTTGCATGTGGTCCTTACCCCTTTTCTCAGGTTCCATCGGGACAATCACTGGACTAACTTGAGGTTCCGAGTTGTTATCTACCCTCTCAGTTGGTGTTGGTAGTATGGGAACTTCAGATGGTTGTAGATCTACTGTTGCATGAGGCAATGAAACAGTTTCTTCAGCAGATTTCAATGAAACAGTGCTAACTGCCTGTGGAACAGTGTTAACAGCTTTTGGGAAAACAGTGTCGCTTGCATAAATTGTCACCAAAACTTTCTTAGGTCGGCCTCTCCCTCTCATCATTGCACCCTCAGCGTAGGTTAACCTACATACGCAGAGGCAGCAAAGAAGAAGAAGGTGAAATCAGCGGAGAAGATGAAAAGGTTAGAGAGAAGGTAGAGCTTCTCTCTCTACATAACGCACGAAATTTTGAGGGTACTTTTGTTCAAAATTTATCTTTACATGAAAAAAATAGCTAAATTTCTATTACTTTTGAAACTGTGACTATTTTTCAATTATCAATTATAAATCAGGTTATTTTTATTTTTTTCCCCCAAGTTTTCGACATTAATTAGTAGATAAATTATTGGAAAATATTGCACTGTGTTGTTATAAAAGGGAAAGGAATTGATTTTAATTTCTACTTTCTAGATACATACAGTCCAATTTGAAACAAATCTCTTCACGTTTTGTTTCTTATTTATTTAGAGGTCACCGACCATTGATTTCAAGAATATGTCGTCTCTCCTAAGTCCTAACTAGTTATAATTTTTGGGTTCTCAAAAGAGTGGCCTAAAATGAATAAAAAGAAAGAAATAATCATCAAGATCCCGTTTGGCCATACAATTTTTTTACCTTTTTAAAAAAAAAATTCAAAATTAATGTTTGGCCATAAAATTTTTCAATTAAAGATGAATTTCGGAATTTATCGAAAAATGTAAAAAACTACAAAAAAGATATTTTTCATATTTTCACTTCAGAGTTCAGATCACTCACAAAAATTAAAAAAAGCTCAAAATAATATTCATGTCCAAACATAACTCTAATTTTCAAATATCATGTTCACTTCGGCGAAAAATTTTACTTTTTTCGAAATTTTACAATCTTATGTCCAAACGCCCACTTAAAAGTAGGGGTGTACATAGGCCGGGTTGGTTCAGATTTTACAATTACCAAACCAAACCAATTGTGTCGGGTTATTAAATCTAAAGACCAAACCAAATCAATAAAACTCGGGTTTTTCAATATCGGTTTTTCTCGGATTTTCGGGTTATTCGGGTATTTTTTTTTTTGAATTTTTCTCCGGTAAATTCTCGTAGAACAAAACATATAACATATGCTCAAAATATTTCTTTAATCCTAGTAAGATACAACTATATAAAGTATTTTTCAAGAAAATAATACAAAACATGAGATGTGTCATGACATTATCCTAAAATATTCAACAATAAAGACAATAAAATTATGTAATATAAATATTGCTAAATTAAAAAGTCATAATAAAAATAAACATAATCTAAAAGTACTAAGTCATGCTAAAATAAGTAGACTAATAAGAAGTATTAATTACATGACTAAAAGCTAAAGAAAAATAAAAATAGGTTATACATTTTTATCTAAATTATTGCAAAACAAAAATAGATATCCAATACTTTCCCATTCATAATATTGAATTGAATGTCGTTTTGTTAGCATTAGTATTGATTGTTAGCATTATTTAATTTATTAATATTAATGGCTATAAAACTTATTGGAGCATTCAAAAGTTCTAAGTCCATCCTTGAAATAATACCTTGAAAGATAAAATTATGAATTTTTTTAAGAAATATTTATAAATTACATTACAATAAGTATATTTATATATTAAATATATCTAAAATTTCTATATATCTAATATTGGGTTGGTTTGGTTTTGGTTTGACTTTCTTTAGTTAAAACCAAATCAAACTAATTGTGGTCGAGTTTTTTTTCCCAACACCAAACCAAGTCAAACCAAATTATAATCGGATTCTTTTTCTCGGTTTGACTCGAATTATCGGGTTGGTGCGATTTGTCGGTTTCCTTTGTACACCCCTACTTAAAAAAGTATAATATAACTAAAATGTCTGTGTTGTCATTAATATTTGGCCCTGTGTTAGGAGAAACTTTTTTTCTTTCTTCTGAACATTAAACTAACATTTAGACAGCCTGACCCCATTTCCAAAAAAAAACAATTAGACAGCCTGATATTTTTACTTTAGTTTTGAATATTAAGTAGTTGCTTTTTGTTCACCAGAAATTTGTGAGAAACAACAGCCTTTTAACCATTTCTGTAGTATTTTTTTGACTTCGGAAAGTTCATGTCTTAAGAAAAGAGACATTATTCATGGTACTTATTCATGTGTTGCTATGTCACCTTGTCGTCATTTGTAAGAAATCATTTAAGCTCTTACACTTATTATGTTTGCTATTAGCTCTGCTAAGCTAATGAAATGTAAAATAATAATTATAAGGTCCTTTTCAACGGACCTAACATCTTAAAACTCGTCTAAACTATATGATCTTTGGCAGTTGTCTATTTAAATTATCGCATGTGCCCGAAATCCCCCTGAACTATATTTTGTCTTTATAATAAAACTCCGTTGTCACATTCTTACTAATTCGTATAATATACAATCCAAATTATTTTTAAAATCTGCCATGTGACAATCAACGTGGAAATTTGTTTAACTTAATCTAAAAAACAAATTCAATTAAGATTTTAATATTCTTTAAAATTACACGGTAAAAATGGAAAAGAGGGCTAGAAATAAACTTGGGTAAGAAATAAAGGATGGACAAAGATAAGTAACAAACTCAATAATAACAAAAGAGATGGAATTTCAGATGGGACGAAGAAATGAAGAAGAAAAGTAAAAGATTGAGAAGAAAGGTTAAAAAAATGAGGAACGAAGGTGAAATATAAGAAAAAGAGGAGAAAATAAAATTTTTTGAAAAGGGGGCTAATTTGCCGTTAGAGGCTGTCAGGTGGGTCATTTTAATGGTTATTTTCAGTCTTCATGCGCTCTATGGCAATTTATTACACACAAATTGTCACGTAAGTGATAGGGGTGATTTTTATTATAAAGGGGGATATAGTTTCGAAATTTTTTGGGGATATGTGATTCTTTAGGTAGGTAATTAACAAAGGTGATATAGTTTAGGCAGATTTTAGGGAATTAAATCTTTTCGATATTATATTATCCGACAACAACAACAATAACAAATTTAATATAATTTTATAAGTAAAATCTGGGCAGGGTAGTATATACACAAATTTTACCTTTATCTTGTGAAGGTAAAAAGGCTATTCTTGGCAGATTCTCGGCTCAATAAAAGCATTGTCAAAGGATTATATGACAAGGTTTTAATTTACCTCTGCATTATAATAAGAGGAATAGAAGACAAGGATGACTTCAATAAAAAAAATTATAAGCCAAAAGAAAAAATTAATCTCCTTTCTATGTACCATTGTAATTGTTGTAAGGCCATACTTGGGCCTCTAACCTACTGGGCTTAAAAGAAGCGAACCCGTTCAATAGTCCAAAATCATTCATAAAAGGGATTTTTATTTATATATATCATATAGCAAATCTTATTACTAAAATTGTGCATTGTTTGGTATTTACCCGCCTATACCATGTTTTATTTACAAAAATTGTACCAGACCATATCTGGCTGAATTTCTAGCCTAAAATAGCGCCAGATTTTTAGCTACCAGATCATTAATTGATTCTATCACAATTAAATGATCGTTTGAAAACGGAAAAAAATCTAAACCCTGCGTAATTCTCTCATACCTAGCCATCAGTCCAGAAATTCTCTCATTCTTCTACATCAGTACCGAAAATCTTAACCCAGCGAGATACTAAATCAAATTGTAGTACTTCCAAATTTTTGAATACAATTCTTCCACATCAGTACCGAAATTATACAATCTGAGCCAAATCTAAATCTGTTCTTCGTCTTTTTTTCTATCAACTACACACAATTATGTCAAAAATTCCAATAATGCTGAAATCTAATGGTTATTGGGATAACTATGGCAGATTCCGAGAATTTGAAGTTGATGCCATTTTGGTAGATGATAATGCAAGCTACGAAATTCTCCAATCTACAATTGCTGAACAATTATCGATTGATACATCGGATAAAATTGTAGAAATAAAATACATTGTGAATGATAGTTGTCCTCCATTGCAGATTAGGAATGATATGTGTGTTCGTGTATATATAGAAACGAAAAAAGAGAATAAAAACTTAGGTTCGTATCCCTTATGTACTAGCGTAAGAGATTTCAATGTGGAATTGGCAATCACCAATGAAAGCATCAGTACATGTATGTTTCATTCGACAATGGTGAGAGTTTTTGTGTTACCTAGTAATCTACAATTTAACTACATTTATCTACAATGAAACTACAACGATGATATAGTACTGGAAATGACACAGCGATGTTGCTTTCAAATTTACCTACATAGTTACTACATTTGTGAATCTATTGTCTGCAGGTACTTCAGGATCACTAAGGTTAATAGAAATTCAATCCTCACCAGCTATAGAGGAATATCAAAGTGAAATAATAATTGAATCTACGCAAACATGTATTGAAGAAGGACAAGTGTACCAGGAAAAGAAGACAATAGTTGTTGCAATGAAGAATTATGCAGTTATGCACAAGTTCCAGTTCAGAGTGAAAAGATCAAGTAATATAAGGTATGTAGTTAGTTATGGATTTGAAAAATTACTGTATTATTGAAGCTAGGTTTGTTTATACAAATTGTAGTTAAATTGTAGTCAGTTTGTAGTTAATTGTAGTCAGTTGTTGTTAATTGTAGTGTTTAATAAATATGTCTGAAAAATTGCTTTTTTTGTAGCTACTGGCTTGTATGTATAGCTGAGAACTGCAAATGGCATTTCAAGGCAACGTCAATTCATGATTCTTCATTGTTCAAGATAAGAAGTTTTAGCCGACAACACACATGCTTCCGAATGGACGAAACATTCATACAACGCAAATGTACTACAACAGTAGTTGGTAGCATTGTCGTTCCAAAGTATTGTGATCCTAAGACTGTTTACACGCCAAAGGACATACAAACTGACATGTTATCCGAACATGGAGCGAACCTAAGCTACATGCAAGCATGGAGAGCAAAGGAAAAAGCATTACAGTTTTTTTGAGGGAATCGTGTGACTCATACAACAGATTACCAAAATATTTTTATATTCTTGAGAAGAATTATCCCGGTTCTGTTGTTAAATTGAAGAAGGCAGCAGATGATTGCTTCTTGTATGCATTTGTTGCTCTTTGTACATCAATAAATGGTTGGCAACATTGTAGGCGGGTAGTAGTGATTGATGGGACATTCTTAAAATCAGCATATATGGGCATTATGTTGACAGCAAGCACCATAGATGCTGCAGGTACTAGATGCAACAATTTTATAGTTATTTTGTAGACAGTTTAAACAATGTAGGTAAATTGTAGTTATATTGTAGTTAGGTAGTATTTATATAAATCAATGTATTTAAATTGCCTAAATTCTCAATATATATTTGTATTTAATAGTTAATCTTATTTTATGACTACAAATTGTTGGTTCTATTTTGCTCTTGGCATATGCTGTTGTTGATTCTGAAAACGACGTGTCTTGGAAGTGGTTCTTTGAACAATTCAAGAAGGCATATGGTGAAAGACCTTCAATGTGTGTTGTCTCATATAGGCATGAGAGTGTATCGAAGGCAACATCAGTTGTCTATCCGGGCATGGCACACTACTTTTGCATATGGCATATATGGACAAATATAAGGTCAAAATTCAAGAAGGCACATCTACAATTACATGAATTGTACTTTGCTACAGCACGGTCATATACTCTGGATGAATTCATTGAAAGGATGATGAAGATTGAAGAGGTAGACCCACGTGTATCGTCTTACCTATATGATATTGGCTATTATAGATGGTCAAGAGTACATGCAACGATAAATAGAACTTTTACTATGACGTCAAACATTGCAGAGTCGTTGAACGCTGTAACAAAAGAGGCAAGAGAGCTGCCAATATTTGATCTATTTGAGTATATGAGGACTATTCTAGAACGTTGGAAAAAAGAAAAGTTATTGAAGGCAAAGGGTACTTTCACATTCCTTGGTCACAAATTCAACAGAGAATTGGAAGATAACAATACATTATCCCAGAAACTAAAGGTAATATATTCTTGTTTGGTGCTGGAGAAAAAACAAAAATAGTAGTAGCTGCTGCAGTGTTTCCATTTTGTAGTTAAAATGTCGTCAAATTATGGGTAAATGTAGTTATCCTTTATATAAAGTTTGTTTGTAGCTGATTTGTAGTTAACTGATTGTTGCTAACATAGTTTACTGATTGATGTATTATTATTTTCTTTTTGGTCTTGAATAGTAGGTGAGGGTTTCAACAGATCATATACATACTGTGTTAGATGGTGTGAAGCGGTACATTGTATGTTTAGAAAACAAGAAATGTAGCTGTGGACAATTCCAACTTGATGAACTTCCATGTGCCCATGCTTTGGCAGCATTAAGGCATAGGAATGAAAGGCCTGACAACTATTGTTCTCCGTATTACACAACGAAGAGCCTTCTTCTTACCTATGAAATGCCAGTTAATCCTCTTCCTGATGAAGCCAAATGGGATGTTCCACAACATATTTTGGATGATGTAGTAAAGCCACCAGCGGGAAATAAAAGGCAGCCAGGTAGACCTCACAAGGAAAGATATAAAACATTTGATGAAATAAACTCAAAGAAGTACAAGGTGTCATGTGGCAATTGTGGAGGTGAAGGGCATAACATAAGAACTTGCAAGAATGCGCCGAAAAAGAAATGAATATAATATAGCTAGAAAAGTTATTCAAAAGAAATGTTAGTGAGCCCAAATTATCGGAATTTGTTGTGTAATTGTTCTACGTTTTGACGATAATAAAGAAGTATAATCATATATTTGAGTGTTTGCACTATTTACATTTTTATGTATTCCATCAAGCATCAATTCTTTATAATGTAAACTGTTGGCATATTGTAGTTATAATGTACTGTAAGTGTGTTCTAAATGTAGTACTCGGAATCAGCTAATGGGAATTTGTAGTCAAACTGTATTTCAATGTAGTTATATGGAATTTTAGTTATATGGAGTTTAATTTTGTAGTTATATGCAATTGTAGTTAAATTGTAGTCAATTATAGTTAACTATAGTGTTTAATAAATATATCTGAATAATGTATTTTTTTTTGTATCTACTGGCTTGTATGTGTAGCTGAAAACTGCAAATCGCATTTCTAGGCAACGTCAATTCATGATTCTTCATTGTTCAATATAAGAAGTTTTAGCCAAACACACATGTTGCCGAATGGACGAAACATTCATACAGCGCAAATGTACTGCAACAGTAGTTGGTAGCATTGTTGTTCCAATTGTAGTTATATGCAATTGTAGTTATATGTAGTTCAGTTTTGTAGTTATATGCAATTATAGTTAAATTGTAGTCATTGTAGATAAATAATTTATTCCCACAACAATTATTGATGAGGGTGAATAAATTATTTATCTGAGATCTATATACATTTCATTTTTATGCCGTGCAAGAACTGACAGTTATATAAACATATTAAATGGCAACTGAAGGTATTATATAAAAATAACTCCAACATTAATGTATTCAAGAAAAATTGTATATGCTATTAGATATTAGATAGCTCGAATACTCGAGTATTAGACAAAGCTGTTACGGCAAATATGATATTAGATAGCTCGAGAATACTCGAGTATAATGTATTCAAGAAAAATTGTTGATTACAACCAAAATGACTTAATAATTGCATTGTTTTCCAATTCAACTACCAAATATGAACAGAATAGTCTACTTCTTCTTTAGTTGAACTTTAGTCCTCTCATTCTTTGCCGGTGCACCCTTCCTCCTTGCAAGTCTGCCAGTAACCTCACTCTCACTGATTGAACCATCTGTTTGCTTCTTTATGGCGTAGTCCCACAATAGAGCTCCATAGCGTCTACGGTGTTTGTCAATATCAGTAAGATCTTCCTTTGGGATAGAAAAATCACCATTGATAATATACTCCGCAAAAGCAGCCACAAATACACCACAATCCCTGCAGAATATGATAATTTTTCATTATATACCAAACGATAAAAAAAAATTAATTAAACATATAGAAAGGGAGATTAGTTTTTTACAGTGAGCCTTCCTTTTGTTGTGGAATCTCAGCAACCATCCATTGTATGTCGAGAGGGTCTGTAACTGCTTTCTCTATGTATGACTTTGTAGTCTTGAAGTCAATATCTTTGCGTTTACCATAGAAACTAGTGCATGACAAATAAAGAGGAATAATGACTGAAAATTTGTCAACCAATGTTTGAACAGTTTGATTACGCTTTGCCCTCACCAATGAATCATAACATAAAGTTGCCGGTCCTTTATGTCAAAAACACTAGCAACAACCAATGAAAGTTCTCTACTAGGTTAACAGGCATTAGCACATAGTCCACAAGATCCCATGCTACATTACCAAGAATTCTATAGCCCATAATATATTCTCCAATATCATCCTCGGCTTTAACAACAGAATTCCTTTGATCCATTGGAGCAGTAGTGACTTCTCGTAGATTCTTTCAATTTTTGTCTTGAACAAGCAATCGGTTGTTGTAAACCTAGTTTGGATGTTGGGGCCATATATTCCCTTTTTTCTCAGATAGTACATTATAACATCAATGTGCTGAAAAAGCAAAAGTGCAATTTACAATAAGTTGTAGTGTAGACAAATCACATCTACAAAATAACTACATATTAACTACAATTAGAAATTATGAATAAATCTATCAGCTTGCTTCACTATAACAACGCCATAACTACAGATATATAACAGTGAGCTCATTTGCATCACAAAATGTAATTTGTTGCATTTAGCATGAAAGATATAGAAAACTATAACTATATCTACAATTGACCAATCATAATTAAATAAGAACTACACATTACCTTCTTTTTTACAATGACTGCATGATGTTCAAAAAAACAAAATTTTACATTTGAAGAATAAATATAGTAACATATATATGATGTGTACAATATAACTACATTTAAACATAATAGTTAAAGACAAAACTGCAATTATAAACTATATACTTACTGTACTATTGATTACTTGTCCGGGGTGAGCAAGGGCATAGAACCAGTCCTTCTTATCAATTTCTCACAACCCAAGTCCAACCAAGGATTGAGATGGTTATCCTTCTTTGAATAGAAGTCTTTCCTCCTGTAATAATAATAGAATTAAACAAATAAAAAAAAATTCAAAAATATTTACAACTTTAAAGTCTAAAAAGGTTGAAAGATATAGAAAATAAGTACATACAGACAGTATACATTTAAGCAACATACCTCCTAGATGCTTTGTCACTGCGATGGTATAACCAGGTTGTGAACCTATCTATTAATTCAGGATCAACATCTTCACCAATGACACTTGTGAATGGGTGCTTTAGGTAAAAAAAAATTTGGCCCAACCGAGGTGCTGCCTTCAGTACTATAGAGTGGAGTGAATGGTGATCGTGCATGTTTCCGGGTAACCTTGTTCTTCCTTGATGAACGGGGGTTGAATCAACTTGTATGAGCTCACCATACATCACCATCTATGATAAGTTTTCCGGAAGTCAAAATCATCCAATATCACACCTTTCTTTTCAATTCCTTTACGCACAACTCCAGTCTCCTCTTTTTTTTTCAAAGCATTCATGGACAACTGCAGTCACAGTTACACCATGGATTGGTGACTGTGAAATGTTGTCTTCAACATCTGCTATAAAAAAAATGAAATACTTAATAGCATTATACCAGTGTATAATCAACTATTTTCTATTAAAAACTACATTATTAAACAACACCTTCTTTTGCTACCTCAGCTGCTTCTTGGAAGTCAGCATACAAGTCAACTTGTGGTTCAACATGTTGAGGAGAAGTGGGAGCTGAAAAAGAAAGTTAATTATTTATTAGAAATTCTTGAAGTTTGTAGATATGTATGTAGGAATTATGTAGATACCTGTATTACTGGTGTTTGCACGGAGTTGAGCACCAACATTGAACTGAAAATGATTGTTTTTGTCTCCTTGATTTTGTTCGTTATAATTTGTTGAATTAGCAGCAAACTACATTTTTTGAGGAATGTTTGTGAATGCTTTTTTTTCATAACTATTATATAGTGTTAGCATAAATTATATGTAACTTCTTACCTTTGAATCATCTAATTTATTCCTCATGTTGACAGCATTCATTACACTTTTCAAAGATTCATCTATGAACTCTCGAAGGCTTGAGAGTTCATCAAAAACATCCTTCTTAAACTGATCTAACTTTCCATCAACCTAAAAATTAATTATGTCTATTAGTTGGTAAAAATATTCTATTGGTTACACTTAAATAAAAAGAAACTACAAAGTAGCAGGAATGAATTCAAGTGGTGCTAAATAATGACCAAAATACTGTATTTTCTCACAATACTTGCTCAAGCTTCTTTTCAAACTTCCAGATCTGGATCAGATTCCATGTCCTTTGGAGAATTAGCCTCTTCAGGTTCAACTGTCGGAGAAGCAGCAGTTGGGACTTTTGATGGTTGACAAACCTCTTCATCTTCATATTTAATCTTTTCTGGAAGATTAAGCACTTCAATCTCTTCCCCAGATTCAACCATGTTTGAGAACTGAATGATGGAAGTGACAGTTAATTCAATTGAAAAGAAAATTGTAGATGTAATGTAGTTACTATAACAGTAATTGAAGAATTATACAAAGGTTGAAAAAAAACCTTGAGCCACTCAGGCTTGATGATCTTGTCTTCAAGGACAGTTAACCATATTTGTCCCTTTGTAGACGACCATCTTAAAATACGAGGAATCGAGTCAAAGCACCGTGTAGCAAGTTCGGTGCTGACAGAAGAGCAACACTCATATAGCCACACTTGTAAGGCTAATGAGCATCCACGTATAAGATAAGAATGGACGTTAGGATTAAGACGATGTCTGACAGATTCAACAACATGCTTGAAGGATTTTGTACCCCATGGGTACAAAAAACATAACTACAATTTACTTTGCAGACTACAAATCAACTACACTTGTAACTACATTTAAATAATGTCTTTTTATCACAGTTCCAAATAACACTACAAAATTGCAGACTACAAATCAAGTACACTGTAACTATAAATTTATTGAGCATGAAGTTAAATGTATCTGCTATACAAGTTGCAATACAAAAAGCATAGCTACAATTTACTTTGCAGACTTCAAATCAACCACAATGTAACTATATTTATACACTATCTTTTTATCACAGTTCTAAATAACATTACAAAATTGCGACAAATAATCTACAAAATTGAGTCAATATTACATTTTGCCAAAAAAAAACTTAAACACCAAAAAAACACTTGCAGAATATTTTTTGGCAAAAAAAACTAAACTACAAAACAGTGAGGAGAAATAAAAAATGTTTAACTTCAACGAAATTTTTTGTGGAACCAATTTTGTAGATTTTTCATAGAGTTCCTTCTTCTTCTTTTTTGACGGGGAAGGAGACACCTTTTGTTTTTTCGGAGTTTGAAGTTTGGGTGAATATTCTACAAAATCATCATCATCTACCATCAAGTTTTTCCCCTTGCGCTTACGTTGTTTGTCGACTTCTTTTTCTATACCGGTAGCATCAACATCGTACAAATGCTTATTTCGCATTTCAGCACGGATTGGCTTGGAGATGCAGGACCTATATTTTTTCCACTTGCATGGACAGATTATTGGTTTTTTTGTGGTGATTTAGGTATTAAAACACCCAAATCAAAAGACGGAATATCGGGTAATTGTTGTTTTTTTGGAGTATTTTCTTTTTTCACCATTTCTGACTTGGATACAATTTTAGGGATTGAAAATGTGGTGGATTGAGAAGAAATTCTCGAACTCAAAGTGTGGAAGTTTCGACAATGGCAGAAAACCTTCAACTAGAGAGAGAGAAATCGTTTTTGATAAAAAACGTGCGGGGGGGGGGGGGAGGGTAATTAAAACAGGGGAGAAAATCGTGGGTTTTGTTAGACAGAGAGAGAAGAAGCGTGTGGAATAAAATCTGAGAAGATACACTGTTCCAAAAATCATGCCTACAATTAATGAGTCTATAATTAAAGACTTAAATAGAATTATGGTACATAAATTGAAAGTTGGTATGCTTAAATGTAATAAACACAAACCTTAAACATGAGTGGTAATAAGGTTTGCTATATCGTATATATATGTAAAAATGCGTTCATAATACAACTATACCAACCTGTCCAATAATATTAAAACTAGGGGTGTTCAAATGGAACGGAAAAATCGTACCAAACCGAAAAACTAAATCAAATCGATTAAAAAATTTGACTAAGCTTGGTTTGACTTGTTTGGTATTGAGTAAAAAAATACGAATCAAATCGACATATATATATATATATATATATATATATATATATATATATATATATAATTTTAAGATTTATAGTGAATTTTCTTTAGAGAATGTAGAAATATTTTGGATCATTTCATGTATTAACCTTGAAAGCGTAAATTAACAAAAAGTTATTGTTAAACGACTAAGAAAATAACTATCATGTGTTACTAAGGAAATTCTCCTATTAGAATATTTTAATAGATTATATGTTTGTCAATTTTTTTCTATATTTACTAAACATATATTCACTTATCAAAGCTTTATCTATAATTTTAACAAAGTAAGATTGGAATAATATTCATGTAACAAAAAAACCTGACACCCAAAAAACCAGACAAAATCGAACCATCCAAACCGATATAGTTGGTTTGGTTTGGTTTTGATAAAAACCGAACAACTCGGTCCATGTACACCCCTAATTAAAACACAAATGTACATCTTTAGCCGTTTTCAAAATTAATAGCTAATAAAATGTGTGTGTATATATATATATATATATATATATATATATTCGACTAGTGAATATAATTAATTTTAACCAGCTTGCCAGTTTTGTAATTTCCAAAATCAAAACCATCCATAATCAACTATACTCCTTAGCATGTCATGTCAAATGTCTTATTACTCAATTAATAATATAATCTTCATTCACAGCTGAAAAAATTACCTTTATAGTACTTTTCCCTAAAATATAAGCAGCACTTCTAATTTTTCAGAAGTTTAGCAAATATAAGCTATTAGTGTCTACATTTGCAGTCAAAATTTAGGGTTTGTTTGGTACGAAGGAAAATGTTTTCCATGAAAAATGTTTTCTTTTTCTTTTTTATAGGAAAAATATTTTTTTTTTAATTGGAGGAAAATGAATTTATTAGGGAAATGTTTCCCAAAACATTTAAGCCAATCAAACATGGAAAAATTAGAAAATATTTTCCGGAAATTTTCCTTCATGCCAAACACACCCTTAGATTTTGGATCAAATTAAAGCCAGAAGCATTTTTTAAAGCAGTTAATACTAGTGCGTGGCAAATAAATATTATCTCAAACAAATTTCCTTCTATTTTTGTAGATAAATTATCACAAGTGATTGTTAAGAATTGAGTCTAATCTTTCAAAAGAAGTTGTCCAATCCACTTAGTCATAATTTTATGATTGATACTTGGAATCATATCTTTATATACGTATAAAGCTACATAATATATGATGCCGTATTCAGTATTCTTGTCCTCGCCACACTTAAAAAAATTCATATTTGTTATGAAATAGAAGATTCTTACACTTCTATTTAAGGTGAATGTCTTTAATGTATTTAATTAGAGAGATTTTAGAGTCCTATTATTGGTAGCAAGATCTTCCTCCTCCCTATAAATAGAGGTGCTCTCTACCATTGTAATTCACCCCTCTCAACACAATAAGAAGAACTCTCTCTACTCTTCTCTCTATTGCTATTGTTCTTGTTCTATTGTTCTTGTCTTTTGCTTTAGTTTATAACACGTTATCAGCACGAGACTCTACCGTCTCAAGTATCATTCTAAAAAATCCAAGGTATTTTCCCTCTTCCTAATTTAATTTTCGAGTATGTCTGACATTATGAAAAGAAAGTTCGTTGCCCTTGAAATTTCGGGCAAGAACTATATGACATGGGTGTTGGATGCTGAAATCCACCTAGATGCTATGGGTCTCGGAGACACCCTCAAAGATAAAGAAAAAGCATCCACCCAAGATTGTGCGAAGGCCTTGATTTTCTTGCGCCACCACCTTGACGAAGGTTTGAAGATTGAATATCTCACCGTCAAGGATCCACTCGTTTTGTGGAACAGCTTAAAGGAGAGATATGACAACCTGAAGTTGGTCACTCTGCCACAAGCACGATATGATTGGGCCCATTTGAGGCTACCGGACTTTAAGTCCGTTTCTGAATATAATTCTGCTATGTTCAGAATTACTTCTAAACTGAAGCTATGTGGAGATAACATCTCCGATTACGATATGCTTGAGAAAACGTTTACAACGTTTCATGCCTCCAATATGGTACTGCAGCAACAGTACCGAGAGAAAGGCTTTACGAAGTACTCTGAACTGATTTCTCTCTTACTAGTGGCTGAGCGAAATAATGATCTGCTCATGAGAAATCACGAAAATAGACCAACTGGGTCTACACCACTGCCTGAAGCAGATATGGTGCACTCGCATTATGCCAAACATAAAAGGGACCATGATCACGGTCATAAATGGGGTCAAAGCCAAGGACGTGGACAAGGAAGAAATTCCAAAGAAGTCCGTCACCCCCCAAAGAGAGATAACCACCGAAAGCAGAAACGGGGTCCAGAAGATCCTAAGGTAAATAGTTCAGAAACTATATGTTATCGTTGCGGTGGAAATGAGCACTGGTCTAGGACTTGCCGTATACCAAGACACTTGGTTGACCTTTATCAAGCATCTCGAAAGAGAAAAGGCCCTGAAACAAATTTTGTCTATAACGACAATGAGGATATCACCCACCTGGATGTGGCAGACTTCTTTGAGCAACCCGATGGAAAAATAGACCACCTAATCGGCGATGGATCCGTGATGAAAGAATATGGAGTTATTTGATTTTGTTCTACTTATTTGTATTAGTTAGTGAATAAACTAATAGTCATTAGCATTAGCTCGTATTAGTTAGTTCATAAAGCAATGTTAGCAGTAGTTCTTTAGAATATCTTCAATATGTTCAAATATCAATAAAACTTTTATTTTCCAGTAGTGGTAATCGACTAGCCTGAAAAACTAGTCGATTATCAACTATTTTCGCATTAAAGTTGAAAAACAATTGATCAACAATCGATTGTCTTTGTCTAACAATCGATTGTCTTGAAACAGTAAGGTCTGGAATTTTTCAAAAATCATCCACAATCGATTGTCTATGCATAACAGTCGATTGTCTTGAAACAGTGAGGTCTGGAATTTTTCAAAAATAGCCAACAATCGATTGTCTATGCATAACAATCGATTGTCTTAAGACAGTGTGCTTGAAGTTTTTCAAAAATAACAAATAATCGATTGTGTGTGTTTAACAATCGATTGTCTATGTTCCAACAATCGATTGTGTGTGTTTAATAATCGATTGTCTTATGAAAAATGCTGAAATTTTCAAACTGCATAATAATTGATTATGGACAACATATCTTATTTTGTTTGTCAACTGTTAGTAGCAGATTTTGAAAATATTATGTGACACAAAAGGAATTAAACTTGCTTATTCTTATGTTCCTGTATTGCTTTTGTATGTCATACCATGGAAAGTAAATTGATCGAAGGCTCCGGAAGAGCCATTGTAACTCTGCCCAAGGGCACGACGTTAATCATAGAGAATGCTATGTTCTCCTCCAAGTCTATGAGAAACTTGTTGAGTTTTAAAGATGTACGCCGGAATAGCTACAATATTGAGACAATGGATGAAGATAATCTCGAATATCTCGTCCTCACTTCAAAAAATGTCTCCGGCCAAAAGAGGGTTATTGAGAAATTCCCGTCTTTATCTTGTGGCCTGTATTGGACAAGAATTAGTGCAATTGAGGCACATTCAACAGTAAATCTAAAGAATACTGAGTCCAATACATTTGTACTTTGGCATGATCGACTGGGTCACCCAGGATCAACCATGATGAGACGGATTATAGAAAGCTCATATGGGCATCCGTTAAAGAATTTCAAAATTCTTTCAAGTAATGAATATCCTTGCACTTCGTGTTATCAAGGCAAGCTGATTATCAGACCATCCCCAACAAAGGTTGGGACTGAGTCACCCCAGTTTCTGGAACGTATACAAGGGGACATTTGTGGACCTATTCACCCACCTAGTGGGTAGTTTAGGTATTTCATGGTCTTGATAGACGCATCCTGTAGATGGTCTAATGTGTGCTTGTTGCCATCACGCAACCTTGCGTTTGCAAAGTTAATGGATAATAGATGAGAATAATCTTGAATTCTTCATGAAAACGAGGCTGCCCATTTCGGTTTGGGTTCACGCCATTTTGCATGCAGCAATGCTACTTTGTCGGCTGCCCGCTTCGGCTTAGGGTCACGCCATTTCGCATGCAGCAATGCTAGTTCGTCTCTGACTGACGAATTGACACAAATATTCCCCATTGCAATTGGTTTTGGGTCATGAACCCAATATACCCCATTTAAGAAGCTTTGGATGCGCAGTATATGTGCCTGTAGCACCGCCATCCCGCACAAAAATGGGTTTGCAAAGGAGGTTAGGAATATATGTTGAGTTTGACGCGTCCTCCATTATTCGCTACCTCGAAACATTGACAGGAGATTTGTTCACTGCACTATTTGCAGACTGTCAATTTGATGAGACACTTTTCCCAAAATTAGGGGGAGAAGTCGGTGAAACCAAATGGGAAATTTTGTGGAAAAATGTATCATTATCTCATCTTGATCCACATACCTCTATTTGAAAGAAAGAGGTACAAAAGACTATCCATTTGCAAAGAATAGCAAATCAAATGCCTGACGCATTTACGGACTTGAAGAGGATAACGAAATCCCACATTCACGCGGAAAATGTTCCGATCCGTATTGAAGTCCCTATTGGACAAATATCTAGTGTCATATCCAATGAGTCAAATGCACGCCAGTAGCGTGGCAGACCATTAGGTTCCAAAGATCGAAATCCTAGAAAGAGGAAAAAGAACGACCTAAATGACACTATGAAAGAATCACATGAGGACGCTCATGATTTAATTAATTCCGAGATTCACGAAGAATCTATTGAGCCTGAGACTCTTGAAAATACGGAATGCAAGAATGTGAGGATCTCGAACCTCAGTCTGTGGTAATACAAAATTAATTGAGAGCTCTCGAAGAGCCAATTATTACTATGTTGGAGAAACACAATTGAGTATTGTGCTGTAGTAAGTCTCAAAGAAACTTATTCAGTTTCCAAAGTACACGCGAAAGCGATTGATTATATTGAGACTATAAATAAAGGAAGGCTTTGATTCTCCTATTACTACAACTTGTAGCGGGGTAATTTGTATATGAAAAGCTACCCGCTTTGTTCTCCAGTTTGTACTACACAAACGAAAGAATGCCACAATAAAGTGGATATCTATTGGTATAAAACCCATGTCATAATAAACCCGAAGTTTATTGATAAGTGCACATGTCATGGTGTAAATTTGAAGTTTACCAATATTGATAATTTATTCAGTTGGCATTCATGTTAGCCATCTCATTTTAAGTATGATGTGCAAATTCACATAGGTGAATATTAAAGAACTAGAAAGTTCTTTACGAATACTCTTGTATCACTTGTTCTCATTAATGAACGGACCAACTAAAGAGTTCGGGTTGAAGCCCATAAATTCTGGAAATATGAAAGGTGAGTATGGGCCCATTCACCTGCCATGTATACCACATATGATGCATCTATGATATGGTCACATGCGCCATTGTTATTAACCCGCAGCCTGGCAGTGCTTGCGAGGTAAATCGCTCAGTAATCTAACTTCGAGCATAGTTTCCAGATTCTCTACTCAAGACAGTTCATCTTGATAAGTTGGTTTATATTAAAGTTGGTTTAGCAAGATAATTATTGAGTGCTTCCACTTAATAGCTAAACTGTTTCTTATGAGAACTAAGTTATATATATATATCAGTTTGATATAAGTTGTATACGAGAGTATATTCTCCCCTCACAAGTGGTTCAGGGTCAGGAACCAAATAATTTCATCTTATTATTAAGGTGCTGTGTATATTGACATAATCCACAAAGATGATTTTCCAAAGTTGAGGAAACATGTTAGCTTTACTAACATGAGGGGGAGACATGATAAACACTTGAGAAAGTGTTACATGGGATGAATTTTCATTTGTATATGTATATCCCCGAATATCATGATATGAACCTGTAGTTCATAAAAAGGGAAATGCAATTGCAACATATTGCAAAGCATGCTATACGCATTTGCTGACTCAAAGAAAGCAACTAAATGGAAGAGATACAATTCAAGAAGAATTGATTCCATATGAAAGACATGCAGCTTTGAACCTGTAGTTCATATGCTTGAAACTATAAAGTCAAAGGTATGTATAATCAGTTTTCAATATCTTATTTGTTTAGCATGACATTAAACTTTGATATGCAGCTAAAGTCTATTATGTGACTTACATGACTTAACTTGAAAGATTTAAGTTGCTTGAAGCATATGCAATTCTTGGTCCTGAAGTACCACATCCTAAGTACAATTTGTGTACATATGTATCTTGCTATAACTATAAGCATGATGGCATTGAGAATGCATCTATGGAGATATTGAAGAGCTATTCCACGACATTATATGAAGATGTTCATATCTATCAAGAGTGATGATTTCAAGGTGCGGAATATTTATTCAAGTCGATATGGTTGATTTATTCATCAAGCATCTACCAAAGATCGTTTTGAAGATGATGCACAAGATTGGAATGCAAATGCTCAAGGATATAAATCGATGTACTCATTAGGGGGAGTCAATGCGCGTTGCACTCTTTTTCCCTTACAAGGTTTTGTCCCACTGGGTTTTCCTTGCAAGGTTTTTAACGAGGCAACCAATAGGCGCATATTCAAACATGTGTACTCTTTCCTTACTTTAATTTTTCCCATTGGGTTTTGTTTTAAGGTTTTAACGAGGCACATCATTGAATAGACATTCAAGGGGGAGTGTTATGAAATAGAAGATTCTTACACTTCTATTTAAGGTGAATGTCTTTAATGTATTTAATTAGAGAGATTTTAGAGTCCTATTATTGGTAGCAAGATCTTCCTCCTCCCTATAAATAGAGGTGCTCTCTACCATTGTAATTCACCCCTCTCAACTCAATAAGAAGAACTCTCTCTACTCTTCTCTCTATTGCTATTGTTCTTGTTCTATTGTTCTTATCTTTTGCTTTAGTTTATAACAATATTTATATAGCACTAAATTGTTAAACGTGATATGGATATTAAATATAAATTATACTTTCCTCTTATCTCTGTCTCTCTTTTTTTCTTTTTTCTTTTATTGAGTAACTTTTTCTCGGAAATATGAACTAAATGTCGATAATTTTTGCAAAAAATACTCAGTTAGCAATAGTGGAACATTTTTCTTTATGTCCATTAAATAAAATGTAATATTCGTAACGCTTTAATTTAGTTCACATGTATTAAATACTCTTTGTTAAAAAGGGTATCTTCACTCACTATCAAAAATATTTGAAGGTCAAACGTCCATTTCTTCATGCTTTTTTCCTATTCGAATATAGCTATGATTATGGTCCCCATATAAAACCTCCAATATTAAAAACATGGACCTTGAGCCTAACTCAACCCCAAAATCTAGCTTATAAGGTGAGGATTGTCCAAGTTATATAAGGAGACCAAGAACCTCAAATCCCTCCGATGTGGGACAACTCAACACCCCCCTCACGCCCAGATCTCTGGAGCGTGGACAACATAAATGGGGGCCCAACATCGGTAACAATAATTGGGATGTGTCTGGTTCTGATACCATGATAAGAATGGACCTTGGGCCTAACTCAACCCCAAAAGCTAGCTTATGGGGTAAGGATTGCCCAAGTCATATAAGGAGACCAAGGACCTCAAGTCCCTCCAATGTGGGACAACTCAATTGTTGTTGATTCAAATTTTTGAGGTATCACCTAAAGATTGTTATAAAAGATATTATTTTATTTTCTATTTCTAAATACTCAAACAAAATTTCAAGGGGGTCAATGCAAATTCCAGGTCACATGCATTATATCTTTATTATTTAGATTTTCCTTTCAAAGTTTTGGTTTTCTTGAAAGAAATTAGTGGTCTGGAATGAGTTACAAATATATTTTTAAAATTATCAGTATCTTATAATATAAGGTAGTGTAGATTGAGAGACATGTGATTGGTCATAAAAGGAACAAAAAAAAAAAGGAAAGGGTAAAAGAATTCCTAAAATAAATTATATATATATATATATATATATATATATATATATATATATATATATATATATATATATATATATATATATATATATATATATATATATATATATATATATATAATAATGGTCGTACCAAGTATTATCAACATTTTTAATGTTAGTCTTTGAATGAGTGACCAAACGAGAGAGTTCCTGTTATCAGTCAATGATTGTGTACAAAATAATTCTGATATTATCTTCTCGAGGAAAAATGAAATTCAACTTTGATTGCTCTAATAGGAAACTTGTAGCTAGCTAGGTGACTTCCTTCGTTTCAGAAAGCTTTGTTAAAATAATGGAAATACGATAGAGTGATAATTTTCTATAATAAGTTACACTACACTAATAATATTAAAAAATATGTATATTTTTATTGGCACTAGGGGTGTATATAGGTCGGGTTGGTTCAGACTTTACAATTACTAAACCAAACTAATTGTGTCGTGTTATTAAATCTAAAGACCAAACTAACCCAATAAAATTCGGGATTTTCAATCTCGATTTTTCTCGGATTTTCTCGGGTTTTCGGGTTATTCAAATTTTTTCAGATTTTTCAGAATTTTTTTTCGGTAAAATCTTAGAACAAAACGTATAGCGTATGTTCAAAAAACTTCTTTAATCCTAGTAAGATACAACTATATAAAGTATTTTCCTAAATATGACACGTGTCATGACATTATCCTAATATATTCAACAATAAAATTATGTAATATAAAAATATTATTAATTAAAAAGCCATAATAAAAATATACATAATCTAAAAGTACTAAGTCATGCTAAAATAAATAGACTAATAAGGGAGTATTAATTACATGACTAAACGCTAAAGAAAAATAAAAATAAGTTATGCATTTTTATCTAAATTATTGCAAAATCAAAAATAGATATTTAATACATTCCCGTTTGAAATATTGAATTGAATATCTTTTGTTAGCATTTGTATTGATTTGATTTTGGTTTGGACTTTTGTTAGCATTATTTAATTTACTAATGTTAATGGTTATAAAAATTATTGGAATATTCAAATGAACTAAATTTCGAAGCTGAGGTACCAGCCTCGCGTTTTAGCCTTACTGCTTCGTGCGCTTGCGGGAAATAATCCATATCTCTCTGTAGGAGCATCAAAAGCGCATACCCGTACCTTGAGATCGTTGGCGGCAAGCAAAATTTGCGCGCCCGTTCTTTCTTTGAAAGTTCATCCTCTGGTGAGAGGTGCCTTCCTTTTACAGTTTGTGACCTTGGCGAGAGACAAGTTGGTATATTCAATTCTCTTGAAGAAGTAGCTGATTCATCTCCTTTTGTGGCTTGAGAAAGAAGTACATGTGCATCTCCTTCTTGCGGCTCGGTGAGATAGAGGCTATTACTAACCGTATTCCATCCTTGCGGCATTGGCGAGGAGTAACTTCTTCTGGAACTTGGTGAAGAAGTCACGGAGTTTCCTAACCTTAAGGCTCTGACTTGGGACTACATCTTCAAGTCATTACGAGTTATCTTTCTGTATACATCATAATGCATAGATAACAAATCAGCGTCACCATATAGATGGACAAATCCACATCACCATATAGAAGGACAAATCCATGACAACCTATAGAAGGACAAATCCATGGCAACCTAAGAAGGATTAACCCTTAACAACATATAGAAGGATCAAATCCGTGATGAGACCAGCTTAAGGTGCAAAGGGATTTAAACGTCCACCTTAAGATTGGAAAATTAAAGTTCCTTTTAAGGACAAACTCGTGAAGAGACCAACTTAAGGTGCAAAGGGATTTAAACGTACCTTAAAATTGGAAAAGTAAAGTTTCTTTTAAGGAAAAACTTGCAAAAAGGCCAACTTAAGGTGCAAAGGGATTTAAATGTCCACCTTATGCTTGGAAAATTATGGTTCTTTTTAAGGACAAACCCGCAAATAGGCCAGCTTAAGGTGTAAAGGGGATAACATGTCCACCTTAAGATTGAAAAATTATAAATCCTAAACTTAAATACTTGGTGGATTTGTAGACATCAAGTTGAAGAACTGTCAAATGATGATTTGACGGACTGGAAAATTTGACGGACTTTGACGCGTCAACTCTAAGAGCGATGGACGTTAAACTTAGAACTGAAGAATTAGAAGACTTGAAGGCATCAACATGAATACCTGGAGGGCTAAACAACTCAAATTGAAGACCGATGGACTTGAAGACTTGGTGGGCTTGAATACTTCAACTTGGAGATTCGCGGACTTGTGAACTTCAACTTGAAGGGAGGGGTCGGTGGACTTGAAAACTTCAACTTGAAGAACTAGCAGATATGAAGATTTTAACTAGAAGACCAACCGACTTCAAGGCTTGGAGGACTTGGAGGCTTGAGGGATTCGAAGACTTCAACTTGAAGACTTGGAGGAATTAAATACTTCAACCTGAAGACCAAAAACTTGATGGTTTGGAGAACCCCGAAAGAATAGAGAATCTCCGGGCTTCATTGCAAATACTTGGTAGTTCCTAAAAGACTATAATCATTCCATTGAAGATACCACTTCATCATGGAGGCTTGCCCCCTTTAAATCGAATGGGATCCAAAGTTCAATAGAAGAATGACATTTCACTCTGTTTTCAAGTGTTGATTGAATGGATTATATTCCATCATACTTCATTTGAACAACTAATGGGGCACTATATATCTTTTAAACTCGTGCAACTGAACTTAGAATGAAACACTAAGATGCCTACATACCTCGGTGAAAAGGATCAAGTCATACCGTAGTTCAGAATATGTGAGTTTTTTTATACATCCTGATTTTTGCCTAGGCTACCTCTTTCGAGGTTTTTAACCTAGCAGACCTTTTTTGGGGGGTTGTACATAATTTATACTCTTGCAGGCCAGGAGTAACAAGTAGTTTATGCTCTTTTTTTAAGGAGCGTGGCAACTTGCAGTTTAAGCTCGTATTTTGGGGAGCTTTGTAACTTGAAGATTTTTCTCAAATTTGAAGAGCTTTATGATTTCAATATTTTGCTCAAATTTGAAGATCTTCATGACATACAGTTTAGGATCGTGAGTCCAATAGCATAGTAATTTGAAGATTTAGCTCAAATTTTAAGAACTTCACAGCTTGAAGTTCGGCTCGAATTTGAAGAGTTTTTCACATGAGTCTTTGCTTGAATTTAAAGAGTTTTGCAACTTGAACACTTTTCTCGAATTTGAAGAGCTTTACAACTTGAAGTTTGACACTAATTTTAAAAGCTTTGCGACTTGAAGTATTTGCTCGATTTTGAAGAGCTTTCGACTCGAGTCTTTGCACGAATTTGAAGAGATTTAATTCTTAAAGATTTGGTTCAAATTTGGGGAGCTTCATGACATATAATGCATACTCATGTGCCAAAAAGCATTACAACTTGCAGTTTAGGCTCGTGCTTTGTGGAGCATTATAACTTGCAGTTTAAGCTCCTACATTAAGGAGCATTATTAATTATAGTTTAGGCTCATGCGTTAAGGAGCGTTGCAAAATGCATGGACTCTTCAGCTTCATCTTCAGATGAATACTTGTCCCCATCTTCGTCTTGTTGTTTTTCTTTTTCTTCGTCGTAAGGCTCAAAGACAGGTAGCCCTTGGTCTCCACTTGTATCCATATCATGAGCACGAGTTGCTAGTTCTTCAAATGTTTTAGGCTTTATACCTTGTAAGATATAGCGAAGACCCTAACGCATGCCTTGATTACATATTTCGATGCTAGAAGTTTCACTAAGGCGATCTTTGTACTTGAAGCTTAAGCTCCTCCAGTGGTTGATGAAGCCAATAACTGGCTCATCCTTTCGTTGAATCGAGTTTATAAGTTCAGTCATGCTTACAATGCGTCTTGCTATAGAAACGATTGAGAAACTCTTGCTCCAACTGCTCCCAACTATCGATGGAACCAGATTTAAGATCTGTGTACCAATCGAATGCATTACCTTTGAGATATCGAACAAGATGTTTGACAAGATAATCGCCATACGTTCCAGCATTGTTGCAAGTTTCAACAAAATGTGCTACATGTTGTCTCAATTTTCCCTTGTCGTCGAATTGTTGCAACTTAGGAGGTTGATAACCAACATGAACCTTCAAGTTATCAATTCTTTGTGTATACAGCTTTGCATATGTGATTGATAATTTGGACGACTCAGGTTTATCTTTGATGGAGTCCTTGATGAATTCCTTTAATTTCTCAACGTGAATCATACCTTTAGCGGGGACTTGAATCTCCTTGATTGTCCTTGCTTTCTTTTCGGAGGGGTCTTCTTTCTCTTGTGATATTTGAAGATTTAAAAGTGTTTGTGTCGATTCTCTATATACTATGCTATCCAATGTATTTGTTAACTTCAAACGTTTAGCATCTTGATCTTGCATGTGCTTTGATAAGCTTTCAATCGCTTTCGTCACATTTGCAAGTTGTTCTTCTACAGTAGAAGCTTCAATAATCATTGCTTGCATGATCTCCATAGAGGATGAAGAATAATATGGATCATTGTTGAGCTTAGAGGTCACATTAATGGAGACTGGAGGAGATCCAACGCTCAAGGTATCATCATCGGCTTGCATGAAAGGTTTCTAGAACTTAGATAAACTAAGTTGAGCAAGAACCTCTTCGATCTTTTCAGCGACAACATTAGGTTTTTGGTTCAAACTTGTAGAGGATCTTGTTCCTTTTAAGGATGAAAATCTGATAATAAGGCTTGATGCGTATGACACTTTAAGTGTTTGTTGTCCTAAAGAGCTTACTTTGCTCCTTGTGACTGGCCCAAAGCTTCCAAAGGTAATATTGAGGATGTTTTCCACGTCACCATATAGCTTGGAATTAGCAGCTTTAGTGGAACTTGATGTGGAAATGATTTTCTTTGAAGCCATTTCGATGTTCTAGAACTTTGGTGATTGAAAAGTTGAGATGAGAGGTAGAGATTGTCCCACTGGGCGTGCCAGAATTTAAAGAGAATAAATTTGCGTCGAGAAGATAAATAGAGACCGAAAATATCGCAATTTCGAATATTTAAGTGTGCAATCTCAATGAATATTCTGATTCTTCTTTTCAATAGTATATAAATTCAAGGGCGTTTGAGTTTGTTCTTAAATCTGTGTTGTTGCCACGAACGATGATCTTGTTCTTGAGCTTGAGCTTGAACTTGACCTTGATTCGTTCTTCGTTCTTGAGCTTGAACGTGATTTCTTGAATTTGAACTTGATTTCTTGAAGCTTGAAACTTGTAGAGAAATTTGCGGCGTTTGATCCACGAGCTCTCTCTTACTTCTTGTTATAACTTCTGATCCTATTTTTGAGTTATGACGACCTCTATTTATAGTTGTAGAAGGGAGTATTTGTGATAAGAACAAACTCTTTCCGACCAATCAAATTGAATGTAACATGACCGCATATGATTGGTCAGAACATGTCACTTGCACACGTGGCGCGATTTTATTAGCCTTTTAGTGTGACTTGGCATGCCTTGTCATTTTGACATGTGGCATGGTCCTATTGGCTCTTCCGCTTGACTTGGCGCGCCATGTCATTTGACACGTGGCACCAAACTGTGCCTCTAGGAAGATGACATCTTGGGCTTAATGAAGTGGGCACATCACTTTAGCCCAATTAAATAGGCTAGCCCAATGGATTAAGACTTATTTATTTAATCCATATATGATGGACCATATAATTAATCCAATTATATTACCCAATAAATTTATTTGAACTAATATATCTTAAATTTAAAATATAATCCAAATTATTTTACGGACTTAATTCCAATCAATTTTAAATGCCTACATTTGTTATGGGAAAAAGATCTTAATTAAGTTTTTTAATTTTATTTTAATTAAAATGTAAAAACTAAAATTATGAAGTAGAGAGAGGGAGTATATCCATGAGACTTTGGTTAAGTAATATAATAAGTCTGAAAGAATAATTAAACTGTAATAAATAGAATTGTATTTAAGCGTGTCTATATTTTTGAGAGATTTTAGGGATTATTACTTGGTGGCTAAGTCACTTTTTTCCTATAAATAGATTTGTTCTATTCCATTGTAATTCATCCCAAATCAATAAGAATTCTCCCACTCTACTTTTCTCTGCAATACTCTTCTTCTTCTTTTAGCATTTTATAATATGCTATCAGCACGTGACTCTAACCAATTGAGTAGATGTATTTACTTTGGTCACAGGCTTTGTGCTACGTGCATTGATCAACATGTATATAATATTGAGCATAGTGATTGTCAATTGTTCAATGAACTTCCTTCAGAATAAATTCTGGATTGAAGGTAAGTATTTTACCTTATTTTTCTCTTCTAAACTCTTGAAATTTAATAATTTGATTTTAAATACAAGCAAAGACAATAGATTTTAATTGTAACTCTAATGGAGTTTGTAAGAAATTATAACCACTCAAAATGGTAAAATTTCTATGCCTTGCCATGATCAAATTTGTGTATATTATGGGCAAAGAAGTGGAAACCCGTCCTATTAAATTTGCTTCATTTTCATTTCCTTAAGAGAATGTGGTGACAATATGTAACAAGTCTGAAAGAAGTTGATAAAAATGTTACCATGAAAGTATCTATGGATTTGGACGTGGCAATAGACGAAATTATGATTGTCATCATTATGATAATGAGAACAATAAGGATCCTCAAAATAATTTTTCACTTTGTGAAATTAATATTTGTCATCGATTTGACATGAGATTTCATAAAGGCACATATAGATGGCTATGGTCCATTCATGATGTGAATGTGATAACATGTGATTTATGAATACATATTCAATCTTGGAAGAATATGAACGTGCTAGTGGTAGTGAATATACTACATTTACCTGTAGAAGGAGGTCTGAGATGAAATAAGAAGATAATGTCATTAGTATGGCATGAATGGTCATTGATTAAGTACCTACATTACGTCAAAATATTTTATCAATGTGATTATTAAAGGACAACAGTAATGCAAGAAACATATCTTGCATATAATTTTGACCATGATCATAATGGTATAACTTTCTCCTTGAAAGAGATATTCACCATACGAATGTTGATGAATATATGTGATAGTAAAAAATTAATTGAAAGCGCTGGAAGAGCCAATAAACTATTTTGGAGGAATAAATTGATTATCAATAAGGCACTGTGTTGTAGTTAAGTCACAAAGAAACTTAATTGAGTTTTTAATGTATTCGCGAAAGCGGTTTGTTAAATTGAGACTATAAATAAAGAAAAAATTTAATATATTTTATTACAACAACTTGTAGAGGGGTAATATGTATATAAAAAACTATCCGCCTTATTCTCCAGTTTGTACTGCACAAATAAAAAAATATCATAATAAATTGGATGTTTATTAATATAAAACCCATATCATAATAAAATTAGAGTTTATTGATACCCGGTTGGCATAATTGGTTTATTCATATCAATTTAAGTATGTTGTGCAAAAAAATTCTAATGAGTAAATGTTGAAGAACTAGAAAGTTCTTTACGAATCCTCTTATGTTGTTTGTTCTCGTTAATTAATATACCAACTAAAATTGGGATTGAATCCCATGAATGGTGGAAATATTAAAGGTGAGTATGAGTCATTGACCTGCCATGTATACCACATAAGATGCATCTATGAGATGGTGACATGTGCGATAATTAATAACTCGCAACCTGATGTTTGCAAAGTAACTTGCTCAATAATTTAGTTTAGTCTGTAATTTTCATATTTCCTATTCAAGATAGTTCATCTTGATAAGTTAGTTTACATCACAATTAATTTAGCAAAATAAATTATTGAGTACCTCCACTTAATAGTTAAACTATTGCTTATGAGAACAAATTATCTATATCAGTTTGATATACATTATATATGAAAGTATATGACATTCTTCCCTCACAAGTGGTTCAGGATCAGGAACAAAATAATATCATCTTATTATTATTGATGTGCGGTGTATATTTTGATTAACACCATAACGTACAAAGATGGATTTTCAAAGTTAGGAAGCAAGTTAGTTTTTCTAACATGAAGAGGAGACATGATACAATAGTTGAGAAAAAGTTACATGGAATGAATTATCATTTATACATCTAGATCCTCGAATAACATAATATGAACTCGAAGTTCATAAAAAGATAATTCATCTGCATATATTGCAAAATATGTCAGACGCATTTGCTGGCCTAAAGAAAGTAATTATTTTCTCACCATAAATGCTTCTATTAGGATAAGTTCTAGAAGGACAAAATCTATGGTACGCTTAAAGCGTATAGACAAATTGGTTTCAAATAAAAATCTTGATAAAGAAGATGAGCAAATGATCATAATAAAGAGGAAAGTGATCAAGAAGATCACATAACATAACACTTCATAAAATATTTGGAGAGATTCAGGTACTTGAAAATATGAACGAAGAGATCTCTATGTTATGTATTTATGAAAAAATATTGGAACCAATATAAAATGTTATCTGTGACATCTATAATAGAACTAAGCATAGATGGGGACCTCAAGTCTGTCGAATACAAACACAAAAATATTGTCCAAATGGAAGAGACACAATTCACATAGAATTGGTTTCATATGAAATACATGTATTTTTGGACATGTAGTTGATCAAATACTTAAAAGTATAAAGTCAATAGTGGGGGCAATCACCTTTATCTATCTTATATGTCTAGTGTGACATAAAGTTTGACATGCACCTAAAATCTATTTATATGTTTTATAAGACAATTTTTGAAGGATTTAAATCGTTTAACGCATGTATAATTCTTGGTCCTGAAGCAGCACATCCTAAATGCAACTTGTGCACATATGAATATTGCTATAACTATAAGCATGATAATGTGATAGTGAGAATTTTTTACCTCTATGGAGATATTGAAAAAGCTAAGCCATTCCGCGATAATATATGAAGACGTCATCTATCTATCAAGAATGATTATTTCAAGGTGCAAAATATTCATTAGAATTAATATGGATAATTTATCCACCAAATTTCTGTCGACGTCAACATTCAAGAAGCTAGTGTACAAGATTGGGATGCACATGCTTAAAGATGTGAATTGGTGCTCTCATCAGGGAAGTTAATACACGTTGTACTCTTTTCCCCTTATAAGTTTTTGTCCCACTGAGTTTTTCTTTGCAAGTTTTTAACGAGGCAACCAAAAGATATTTGTTAGATATGTGTACTATTGTTTTTACTAGAATTATTGTTCCAATTTTATTTTACTTAAGATTTTAATGAGACACATTATTTGTTGAATAGCCATTCGGGGGGGGGGGGGGGGATGTTATAAATGAAATTGTATTTAAGTGAATGTCTATATTTTAGAAAGACTTTAGGGATTATCACTTGGGGGTTGGGATCAGCTCCAATACGAATTGCTCCAATAATTATCAATGGAGTGTTTGATTAATGCCACGTGTCATTAACTATTTTAACGGCATAGATTGTTTCTAGCTAATAAGACAAGAAGAGTTGCTCCGATGGTAAGCAACCCTTCTTGAAGTACTCGCGACATGAATGGGGTAATATCATGTGGGGATGTTTTGGCACAAGGTGAGGCGGCTACATTTGAGTAAAATGGTAATTAACTTTATTCTGGAAAAAATCAGCTCTCGATTTTCAAAATGGGTATTGAAGATGACGCTCATATGAAAGTTAATGAAAAAGAAATTTTGAAGCAGCTTATGGAGTGGTGATGTATTGGTATTCCATAATAAATTAGCTGGAAGCAATCTATACCGTTAAAATGGTTAATGACATGTGGCATTAATCAAACACTCCATTGATAATTACTGGAGCAATTTCTACTGGAGCTGATCCCAACCCATTATTTGGTGGCTAAGTCACTTTTTTTCTATAAATAAAAATATTCCATTTCATTATAATTTATTCCATGTTATGAAATAATATAAGAACAAGTAGAATAATGCAAGAACAAGAACAATATAGAGAGAATAGGAGAGGAGTATTCTTATTGATACTTTGGAGATGGTTTACAATAGAATAGAACCCCTATATTTATAGGGAGGTGGTGACTTAGCCACCAAGTAGTAAACCCTAGAATCTCTCTAATTATAGACATTCACCTTAAATAGAGTTCTATTTATAACACTCCCTCTTGAATGTCTATTCAATAATGTGCCTCGTTAAAACCTTAACTAAAACAAAACCCAACGGGAAAAAATTAAAGAGAAGGAAAAAGAGTACACATGTTTGAATATGCGCCTATTGGTTGCCTCGTTAAAAACCTTGCAAGGAAAACCCAGTGGGACAAAACCTTATAAGGGAAAAAGAGTGCAACGCGCATTAACTCCCCCTGATAAGAACATCAATTCATATCCTTAAGTCTTCGCATTCCGATCTTGTGAACTAGCTTCTTGAAGGTTGACGTTGGTAGAGATTTTGTGAACAAATCAGCCATATTATCACTTGAACGAATCTGTTGCACATTGATATCACCATTCTTTTGAAGACCATGTGTGAAAAATAACTTTGGTGAAATATGCTTTGTTCTATCTCCTTTTATGAATCCTCCCTTCAATTGAGCTATACATGCTGCATTGTCTTCATACAAAGTCGTGGGTAGTTTATTACAATATGATGTATTATAGACCTCAACCACACACACTCCCGACTTGCTTCATGAATAGCAATTATCTCGGCATGATTAGATGAAGTAGCCACAATTGATTGCTTAGTCGATCGCTAAGATATGGCGGTGCCTCCACATGTAAACACATAACCCGTTTGAGATCGAGCCTTGTGTGGGTCGGATAAATATCCGGCATCAGCATAACCAACAAGATCGGGACTGCAATTATTGCCATAAAATAAGCCCATATCAGTGGTCCCTTTTAGGTACAGCAATATATGTTTGATCCCATTCCAATGTCTCCTTGTAGGAGCCGAGCTAAATCTTGCTAAGACATTAACTGAAAAGGATATGTCAGGCCTTGTAGTATTTGCAAGATACATTAGTGCGCCAATTGCACTAAGATATGGTACTTCAGGACCAAGTAGCTCTTCATTCCTTTCTTGCGGTCGGAATGGATCTTTATTCACATCAAGTGATCGAACAACCATCCGTGTACTTAAAGGATGTGCTCCATCCATGTAAAACCGTTTCAGTACCTTTTCTATATAGGTAGATTGATAAACAAAAATTCCGTTTGCCAAATATTCAATTTGCAAACCAAGACTTATTTTTGTCTTTCCGAGATCTTTCATCTCGAATTCATCCTTTAGATAATCAATTGCCTTTTGGAGTTCTATGGGGGTTCCAATAAGGTTTATGTCATCGACATATACGGCAAGTACAACAAATTCCGATGTTGTTTTCTTTATAAAAACACGCGGTCAAATGGCGTCATTTATATAGCCTTCTTTTAACAAATACTCACTAAGACGATTATACCACATTCGTCCTGATTGCTTTAGACCATACAAAGATCTTTGCAATTTAATTGAAAATATTTCCGAGACTTTGAATTATGAGCGTTTGGCACTTTGAGTCCATCGGGAATTTTCATGTATATCTCATTATCAAGTGAGCCATAAAGATAGGCAGTAACCACATCCATTAAATGCATGTCAAGCTTTTCAAGGACGGCAAAACTGATGAGATAACGAAAGGTTATAGCGTCCATTACAGGCGAATATGTCTCTTCATAATCGACACCAGGCCTTTGAGAAAAACCTTGCGCAACAAGGCGTGCCTTATATCTTTGTACCTCGTTTTTCTCATTTCTCTTTCGTACAAAGACCCATTTATAGCCAACGGGCTTAACACTATTAGGTGTTTCAACTATAGGGCCAAAAACTTCACGTTTTGCCAGCGAATTCAATTCTGATTGAATTGCTTCTTGCCATTTTGGCCAATCATGTCTTTTTCGACATTCTTCAACAGATTGAGGTTCGAGATCCTCACATTCTTGCATAATGCTAGATGCGACATTATAAGCAAAGACATTATCCACCACTATATCCACTCGATCAAAATTTGCCTCAATATTGATTGGATTTATGGATAGTTCCGTATTTTCCAGAGTCTCGGGCTCAATGGATTCTTCATGAATCTCAGAATTTGTTAAATCATGAATTTCCTCATGAGATTCTTTCGTAGTGTCATTTTTATCATTTGCTTTCCTCTTTCAAGGATTTCGATCTTTAGAACCTAATGGCCTGCCACGCTTCAGGCGTGCATTTGACTCATTGGTTATGACACTAGATGATTGTCCAACAGGGACATCAATACGGATTGGAACATTTTCCGCAGGGATGTGTGATTTCGTTATCCTTTTCAAGTCCGTAAATGCGTCAGGCATTTGATTTGCTATTCTTTGCAAATGGATAATCTTTTGTACCTCTCTTTCACAAATAGAGGTATGTGGATCAAGATGAGATAACGATACATTTTTCCACAGAATTTCCCGTTTGGTTTCACCAACTTCTCCCCCTAATTTTGGGAAAAGTGTCTCATCGAATCGACAGTCTGCAAATCATGCAGTGAACAAGTCCCCTGTCAATGTTTCGAGGTAGCGAATGATGGAGGGCGATTCAAACCCAACATATATTCCAAACCTTCTCTGCGGACCCATTTTGGTGCGGGATGGCGGTGCTATAGGCACATATACTGCATCCAAAGATTCTTAAATGGGATATATTGGGTTCATGACCCAAAACCAATTGCAACGGGGAATATTTTTGATAATTCGTCGGTCTGAGATGAATTAGCATTGCTGCATGCAAAATGGCGTGACCCCATACCGAAGTGGGCAGCCTCGTTTTCATGAGTAATGGCCTTGCAATCAACTGCAGGCGTTTAATTAACGATTCTGCAAGACCGTTTTGAGTGTGAACATGAGCTACAGAATGTTCCACTTTTATCCCAATTGATAAGCAATAATCATTAAATGCCTGGGATGAAAACTCAACAGCATTATCCAGTCTAATAGACTTGATTGGATTATCAGGAAATTGTGCTCGTAGTCGAATTATTTGTGCCATTAATTTCACAAACGCAAGGTTGCGTGATGACAACAGGCACACATGAGACCATCTACAGGATGCGTCTATCAAGACCATAAAATACCTAAAGGACCCACTGGGTGGGTGAATAGGTCCACAAATGTCCCCTTGTATACGTTCCAAAAACGTGGGTGACTCAGTCCCAACCTTTGTTGGTGATGGTCTGATAATCAACTTGCCTTGATAACAAGAAGTGCAAGGATATTCATTATTTGAAATTTTGAAATTCTTTAACGGATGCCCATATGAGCTTTCTATAATCCGTCTCATCATGATCGATCCCGGGTGTCCCAATCGATCATGCCAAAGTACGAAAGTATTGGAATCAGTAACCTTTTGGTTTACTGTTGAATGTGCCTCAATTGCACTAATTCTTGTCCAATACAGGCCACAAGATAAAGATGGGAATTTCTCAATAACCCTCTTTTGGCCGGAGACTTTCTTTGTAATGATGAGATATTCAAGATTATCTTCATCTATTGTCTCAATATGATAGCCATTCCGGCGTATATCTTTAAAACTCAACAAGTTTCTCTTAAACTTGGAGGAGAACATTGCATTCTCTATGATAAACATCGTGCCTTTGGGCAGAGTTACAGTTGCTCTTCTGGAGCCTTCAATCAATTTACTACTACCAGAGATTGTAGTAACATTTGCCTTACACATATTTAGTTGAGAGAAATATTCTTTTTCTTTGAGTATCGTATGTGTAGTACATGAATCAACTAGGCAAATATTTTTACAGCTGGACGTTGATCCAAGCTTGCTTTGTGAGATATCCATATTCGCTTTCCCATAGTTTGACATACAAAAGAAATACACGAACATAAGAATAAACAAGTTCAATTCGTTTGTGTCACATTTAAACAATATTTTCAAAATCTGCTGAGGTCAGTTGACTAACTAAATCAGATAGTCGAGTATATGTTTTCCATAATCGATTACTATGCAGTTTGAAAATTTCAGTTTAAGCATTTTCTTAAAACAATCGATTGTTAAACACACACAATCGATTGTTGAACATTGACAATCGATTGTTAAACACACACAATCGATTATTTGCTATTTCGAAAAACTTCAGATCACACTGTCTTAAGACAATCGATTGTGAAACATAGACAATCGATTGTTGACTATTTCGAAAAACTTCAGATTACACTGTCTTACGGCAATCGATTGTTAAACATAGACAATCGATTATTTGCTATTTTGAAAAAATTCCAGATCACACTGTCTTAAGACAATCGATTGTTAAACATAGACAATCGATTATTTGCTATTTTGAAAAAATTCCAGATCACACTGTCTTAAAACAATCGATTGTTAAACATAGACAATCGATTATTTGCTATTTTGAAAAAATTCCAGATCACTGTCTTAAGACAATCGATTGTTAAACATAGACAATCGATTGTTGAACATTGACAATCGATTGTTGAACATTGACAATCGATTGTTTTGCAGTTCTAATGCGAAATATTAGATAATCGACTAACTGTTAGGTTAGTCGATTACCTCTACTTAAAAATAAAAATGTTATTGAAATTTGAGCATATTGAAACATTCTAAAGAACTAATACTAACATTATATCATAAACTAACTAATACGAGCTGATACTAATGACTATTAGTTTATTCACTAACTATTACAAATAAGTAAAATAAAATCAAACAACTCCATCTTCTTTCATCACAGATCCATCACCGATTAGGTGGTCTATTTTCCCATCGGGTTGCTCAAAGAAGTCTGCCACATCCAGGTGGGTGATGTCAAAATTGTCGTCAGAGACAAAATTTGTTTCAGGGCCTTTATTCTTTAGAGAAGCTTGATAAAGATCAACCAAATGTCTTGGTACACGGCAAGCTTTTGATCAGTGCCCTTTTCCACCGCAACGATAACATATAGTTTCTGAACCTTTTGCCTTAGGATCCTCATAATCCCGTTTCTGCTTTCGGCGGTTATCTCTCCTCGGGGGGTGACGGACATCATGGATATTTCTTCCTTATCTACGTCCACGGCTATGACCCCGATTACGACCACGACCATGGTTAGATCCATGGATCTTTTCATGATTGGCATAATGAGAATACACCTTATCTGCTACAGGCAGTGGTGTAGACCCAGTGGGTCGACTTTCGTGATTTCTCATGAGCAGGTCATTATTTCGCTCAGCCACAAGTAGAAGAGAAATCAGTTCAGAGTACTTTGTGAAGCCTTTCTCTCTGTACTGTTGTTGCAGTACCATATTGGAGGCATGAAACGTTGTAAACGTTTTCTCAAGCATATCATAATCGGAGATTTTATCTCCACATAGCTTCAATTTAGAAGTAATTCTGAACATTGCAGAATTATATTCAGAAACAGACTTAAAGTCTTGGAGCCTCAGATGAGCCCAATCATATCGTGCTTGTGGCAGAGTGACCAACTTCAGGTTGTCATATCTCTCCTTTAAGCCTTTCCACAAGTTGAGTGGATCCTTGACGGTGAGATATTCAATCTTCAAACCTTCATCAAGGTGATGGCGCAAGAAAATCAAGACCTTAGCACAATCTTGGGTGGATGCTTTATCTCTATCTTTAATGGTGTCTCCAAGACCCATAGCATCTAAGTGGATTTCAGCATCCAACACCCATGTCATATAGTTCTTGCCCGAAATTTCAAGGGCAACGAATTGTCTTTTTATAATGTCAGACATAATCGAGAATCAAATTAGGAAGAGAGAAATACCTTAGTTTTTTCTTGAGAACGATTTTTGAGACGGTAGAGTCTCGTGCTGATAACGTGTTATGAAATAATATAAGAACAAGTAGAATAATGCAAGAACAAGAACAATATAGAGAGAATAGGGAGAGGAGTACTCTTATTGATACTTTAAGGATGGTTTACAATAAAATAGAACCCCTATATTTATAGGGAGGTGGTGACTTAGCCACCAAGTAGTAAACCCTAGAATCTTTCTAATTATATACATTCACCTTAAATAGAGTTCTATTTATAACATTCCAAGAATTTTTCATTTTTATTTTTCACTGCAATACTTTGATCTTTGCTTTGGTCTAATGAGGGACGACTGATTGAAATAATATATATAAGGAAGAATGCTTAGTTAACTTATATCTGTATACTGAATCTAGGTTACTAGTGAATAAGATCTCTTTCTCCTTTAATACTTTTTTTGCATTCTCCTAGTTGTTGTAGTAAGGCCGAGGCGCAAAGTTCGCTGGATAATGTGTCATCCTTCTATCCATCTGCACTTAAATACTACGTACTAGGTTTTTGTTTAGTTTGAACGAATGATGTGCTCCGCTTTTACCACTAGACCAAAGCCCTAGAGGGCTAACTCCTCAATTCTCTTGGAGCCTAATTTCTGCTTACCAATTTATTTTCAAGAATACAACACAATTGCATTGGTAAATTTTTGGATGTTTAACAAAGTCAATCACAAAACATGAAACATTGTATTATTTTTTTTGTTATTGTTTTCTTTGTCCTATTCAGAAAGCAACCAAGTTTGTTTGCGTTCTTGCTCTAGAATAAGTTTACAAAGCTGTTCATTCTTATTTTCTCCAGGCTGCTAATGCTTGTATTTATGCATTATTTGCTTGTTTTAAATAAATATGATCAACATTTGCTTTCTTGATGCTATGTTGGGAAAGCATTTGTTGTTCAATGCTTACCTTGCAGCAGGTGATCATCCGCATTCTTCAATCTTTATTGTAATAAAATTGTTAATGTGAATTTTCTTTTAACATTTTCCCTACTGGTGTGCTTTGTTTGACCTGTTATTCAGATGTTCCTCGCAATTGAATAGCTAAGTGCACTTTTCTGTCCCAATTTATATTAAGTACACTATATAACTTTTATATCATCTCAAATATGGTGAACTATGAGTTTAATTTGAAAGAAAATAGATAACAGCTTTTCTCCTCAAAGTACAAAAACCGAGGAACGCTGGCTAATGCGAGGAAGAAAATCCTCATATAAAATTTCAACAGTGTTCTCTCCATGTGAAGTTTATGGTCCTCCATGTCTTTCAATCTATGTTCTTCCCTGAAACTCTCGTCTGTATCATTATTTTGTCTCTCCAATATATAGAAAATGGTAAAATCGTATGCAGTTGGAAACATTGAACTACTAGTCATATACAGGCTGTGGATACATTGCTGAAACGTGTATTAATAACAATTTGAATTTTGCTTTAAATAGCTATTGGTTGAATGCTATGGAAGTTGACAAGTGCATTTCCTAGGTACTTTTTGTTAATTTCCCTGATTTTAGTTTTCAGAATTGCCTGCAAACTCATCAGTATTACACCATGAAGAGTGCTAGGAGATCAATGTTGATACAATTAGCAACCTGCCATGTAATGTCCTAGATGAACTTTTAGGTGCTTGCCTTTGAAAGATGCAGTGAAGACTAGTATCTTGTCAAAAGACTGGAGGTACAAATGGGTAACACGTCACTTGATTTTGGTCATAACTTTTTCAGGTCATTTGCCCATTATCAAGAAGCTAAGACGATTATTTACCAAGTCCTATTACTACATAAAGGACAAATACTGAAGTTTAAACTCGGATGCTATAACTTGAGAAGTTTTCCGGATATTGATCACTGAATACTCTTCTTGTCAAAGAAAAATATCCAGGAATTCACCCTTCACATATGGTCACGCAACATATATCATTTACCTTCTCACCTTTTTACACTCCAGCATCTAAGGCATCTGGAAATTCATAAATGCTTGTTTTACCCTCCGCCCGGTTTCAAAGGGTTTGAGAAGCTTAATAATCTTGATTTTCATGGAGTCACTTTTGTTCCATCAATATTTAGGAACCTCATCTCTAAATGCCCATTGCTTGAACTATTAAGGCTGCTTTGGTGCACTGACTTTGACAACCTTGAAATTGATGCCCCTAATCTCAAATTCTTTGAGTTTAGAGGAAAATCAAAGTCCTTTTGCTTCAAGAATGCCCCTGTGCTTGGTAAGGTTATCCTGTCTCTCGATTCACGAGTTTTGACTGATGCATCTCCTGTTTGTTCAAATCTTATGAAGTTCTTCCCTTGCATGCCTTCCCTACGGGAACTGGATATACGTGGTTGGTTATTGGAGGAAATGGAAATGTGTAATAATATTTATTATAGTCTCGTGAAACTTGGTACATATCATAACCAAATGATGATCTGATTCGTATCTTTAACTCATTTTTGACTTGCTTTTAGTACTTGACAATGGGAGGTCTGCTGGAAAATCCCCTGACTGCTCTGAACAATGTTGAAACTCTCAAAATGGACATGTCTTTCAGAAATGTTGAGGAGGTTTCGGTTGCTGTTTACTTGATTACAAGCTGCCCTAAATTACAAGAGCTTATAATTAGATGTGTAAGCACTCTCCTATTTTCTCTTGAAAGAGACTGAATATGGTATTTTCCACTGAACTCGCCTAACCATTCTTCTCGAAAATCCTTTACAGTCAGCGGACAATAATGTGGAACATGTTGTACAATTCTTACGAGTCCAATCATTCTCTGGTGGTGTTCTGAAGCTGCTTCAGAAAGTACATATGAGTACTTTTGGTGGTCTTAAAATGGAAATGGAATTTGTGAGGTTTATACTAGCATCTGCACCGTTACTTAAGCAAATTTTCATTTGGATAACGTATGTATAATACAGTGTAAAAGTGCTTGCCTTAAATACTGTATATGAATTTATTTAACTATTTCAAGAGATATAGTTCAACTATCATAGATTTTCATGTAATCTGCCTCTATGAGTAACTTGCTATGTTCCAAACTTACTTGCCTACAGTCAGAGCATGCATTTTAATCTACTAAGTGCATAACATGTCTTTTTTATATATGTAAGTTTTATCACTTAACCATGATTAACTTATATGCATTTTTACTTTTATCACTTTCATTAAATTAACGTAATTTGACAAAAAAAATTCGGAGGATCACTATGATCAAGTGGACGTGGCAGAGATAACGACTCTAAGAGTTGGGATCGAAATCCACAAAGATTTTGTATGGTGTTGCCGTAAAGGTATCCTAATTTATCTATCAAATAAGAGTTGAAGTAATTAAACCTAATGATTAGACTAAAACACTTTTCCAATATCCTTTCCAGGTCTCATATTATGGGATTGCATTGAATTTTTTATTGTTATTCTTGTTGATTAGACTAAAACAATTACCGAACGCCTAGAATCAATGCATCCTAATTTTTCTTTCATGTAAGAGTTGAAGTGATTAAAGCTAATTAGACGAAAACAACTTATCGAACAACTAGAATGGGGAGATGAAACTAAGATGGTACTTAAATTACTATTTACTTCAAATTGTGGGGCTACGTACACACGAGGTGACGATAGTTAGTGCGTAGCTACTAATTATACTTATGACTGGGAAGCTTAGGATCCAAATCATGAAATACTTAAGATGTTTACACCCTACTTGTTAATTAAAATGCCTAAATTATATTAAAACTTGATAAAGAAGTTTTAAGAGATCGCATTTCAATTACTTGAGCTTTAGCGGGTTACTTGACCGTTAACAAAAATTGTGCTTCTTTGTGTATTAGCCTTGTAATAGCTTTTAAATCGAATGTTCATAAAGTATCCTCTCTTCTTGTGGAGCGGGCCGAACGCCTCGGCAGTAGAATAGATGCATCTATGGTTCGTGCCGCTCCACCCTCAGCAGTGTACACATTATTATGGATCAGACCATACGACCTCGACATAAATCGTGCGTAATAGTACTCGGGGCCTAATTATACTTATATTATTTTATGGTTTGAGAGGTTATAATTATTAATGACAGAAATTGACCTAGGATTTACTATTAGTGAATGAATTATGTATTCACCGCTTGTTATTAAGTTATCATTATTGCCTATATAACCTATGCTTATTTAGATTTTTTGTATTTTATTATTTGCCAATAGTAAGCGTCGAAGTCGACTTCTCGTCACTACTTTTTCGAGGTTAGACTAGATACTTAATGAGTATATGTTGTTTATGTATTCGTGCTACATTTTTGCATTAATCGTGCAGGATCTGAGGTAGGTGCATCTGGCAGTCATACCGCCGCGCACCCCCGATACCCTGAGGCCTAGTGGTGAGCTGCTTTCTGAGCCGTTCTGCAGCACATAGAGTCTCTCTTTTGCATCTATTTTGTGTCTACTTTACTTCTGACAGTAGTTAGAGTTTTGTATAATCTACTAGTAGCTCATGCAATTGTGCCACCATGTCTCGGGGTTGGTCATACTCGATTTCGGTGCTCGTCTCGTACTCCAATCTTCGAGCCCTGTTATCGGGCTCGGGCTTAGTTCATCGGCCTTGGACTCAACCCATCTTGAACTCGGGCTTGAAGAGACTCTTCGACCCCGTGAAATCAGGCATACCTAATTTCGACCGTATACATACTCCTAGTAGAATCAACTACATGGACAAAACTAAACAGTAGGGGCATCAATGGTTCGGTTTGGCCGATATTTTATAAACTTTGTACCATACCAATTTTTAGGTTATTCTATTATGTATAACCAAAATTAGACATTTTGAATATGTCCCAATCATGTCGATTTTTTCTTCGGTATCGGTACGGTTCGATTAATTTTTGGTATCTTTTTTTGATATCATATAAAAGCCACTAGTAAATGAAGAGTGCAATAACATACATACTTTTATAGGATTTAGCAAAACTCTCTCGGCATTTTTACTATTTAAAGGGTGTTGAATTAAGAAAGCATGAAAGATGGCCAGAGTATAGATCCATCAAATATTCTACAGTTGCGTAAACGAAATTAAATAAAGACAAAAAAAATCACACGAATAAAAAGATATTAACCAAACTGGGACTCATGAATAAAGTATATAAAAGATTAAATATTCAAAAATATAAATTTAAATCATACGAAAGGAACATATTCAATACATTATGGTTTGCTATCGTAATTGCTAGAATACTTTGTGTCTTGCTAATGACTATGCTGGAAATAACTTAATCTCAATAGGAGTAGCCTAATAGGTTTGAGAATTAGCATTTTGAGTTTTAGTTGCTTTTTGGCTTGTAACTTCTTTTATAGTTACGAAGTCCAAGGAAAAATTTTACGCACTATTATTTTTAAACTTAATATATAAATATATTTCCACACATAAATTTTTTCGGAACAGTTCGGTATTTTTTCGATTTATTTTCATAAAATTTAAAACTTTATCTTACCTATATGTACGGGTATAGATTTATATACAAATTTATAATTTATTATTCAAAAAAACTAAAAATCGGTTTGGTACGATACGATTGGATTGGTCTAGTCAGTTTTCAAATACCTATTGATGCCCCTACTAAACAAAATTATAAATTTTTGTGATTTTCCACCAGGCAGCACTTACGATACGATTCTATCGGTTTAGAAAAGACCTAATTAACCATAATGGGCTTTTTAACTTGGTGAGAAATAAGGGGATCTTTGAAAAATACCCATCCACCACAAACTATGCCCGGCCATAACCAACCAAATGAAGTTAAATCAAGCCAAGCCAAAGAAGGGTATTGTCGAGGATCCTTGTGAAGCTCCGAACAACTCCTTTTTCCTTTCTGGCCGTCCCATAAAGAATCAAGATTCAGACTACCCAGATAGTTATTGCACTTTATATTGAAATTCAGGCATAAATTACTATCTTTTAAAATAAAGCTAGATGTATAAACACTACACAGAATGACCATATCACAGTTCTGAAAAACTTGGAAGAAAAAATAATCAAGGAAACAACGTTCTCTCTTTTGTTCCTCTAATAAATGAGGCAGGAGTGACAGTCTTAAACACAACATACAGGAAGCAAAATTATGGTTCCCACGGTAAGGTTAAACAACACAGTATTGGCGTAGGAAAGAAAGCTAATTAGTTCTAGGAGCAGCCCATTCAACTCTAAGGATGAGATTGTCATAACCATAGCCATTCAGCTTGTTTATGGCCCTCTCAGCATCTTCTCTGTTGACGAAGTTGACAAAACCAAATCCTCTGCTCATTCCAGTCTTTTGATCAATGGCAACATACACTCGGCTGACATGACCAAAGGGACGGAACAACTCCAACAAGTCAGCCTCCCGAGTGTCCTCAGAAAGGTTGGTGACCCTAACAGAGTTCTCTTCATTCCTTCTTCTCATCTCAGTGCCACCACCACTACCCCTCTCAGCACCACCACCTCTCATGCTCGGAGGTACATAAGCACCCTTTTGAGGACCAACTCCAGCGGCAGGCGCTTCTGCTGACGGTGGCTTATCCATGAAGGTGTCGCTTGGCTGAGCAAGATCCTTGAATGGGCATTTTGATGTCCAATGATCACCCTTCTTCCCACAGGTCCTACACACCATAAGAACAGCCCCTGCTTTTCCAATTTGAGCCAATGAGTCTCCAGCAGATTTAGCTTCATCTTGCTTGGAACCTGTTCAGATTTAGATAAGCACAATAACATTGTTAGGTAAACTTTAGATTTAGCTTAGGGCAAGGGATGTGTATCCTTCAATACCCACACACACATACAGCATCTAACCACAACCAAAAAAAGAATAGCAAACTCAAAGGGAAAAGAACCACCCATTAATTGAAAACACATATGAGGGTACCACTCACCAAACAGTTTTCCATGACTACAATGGTCACATATGCATCAATGCGAGTCAATAGTGTGAACAACTCTCAGAAACACAGATGAGAGAACAATTCACCAAACAGTTTCTATGACTATACTGGTCACACATGCATCAATGCAAGTCAATAATGTGTTCCAACTCTGAGGCTACCATTACAGGAGAAATAGTTTCAATAATACAATCTCTTTCCTTAACAAAGTTGCAATGTTCATTAAAACAGCTACACAGGCAGCATTCCACAAGTGTATAATTTTCTAGTTTCCATTACTCAAATAGGAAACCGCAGGTATAGCTGCAAAGCCAAACTTTTTCCTCAACAAAGGTGCAGTGCTATTACCATAGCTGACATGAATCTTGGCAAATGCATACAGTTCATTGCAACTCCTTGACCCACTACTTGGGCTGGGTAGCAAATAATAAAATCAATAGACATGTGACTGCGTGACTACATATATATAAGCAGTATGAGAATCTGACTAAAAAAAATTTTGGCAAATAATATTTATACTCAAATGGGATACCGGATATGTAGGTGCAGAAAAAATTCTTTTGCCTTGTTCATGGGATAGAACCAAGATATCAGATATTTCACATACTAAGACTAAATCCTGCATAGTAAAAGATTGCACTCGAGCAAAAAGAACAATTTCATCCAAGAGATGGTCCTTATTTCAAATCAACTAACAGCCTTTTAACACAAGGTCCCCCCCCCCCCCTCAACCCCCCACCCCAAACAAAAAAAAACCACAAACATTTCATTTAATTCTCCATATACTAAAAAAATCATTACTACCTTTGACCTGCAACAAAACCAAAAAGGAACATCACTCAAATCCCCAACATATCTTGCTAAAATATAAAATTCAAAAACACAAAGGCACAACAAGAAAAATTCCTTGTTTTCCTTTCTCCATATACACAAAGATCTGATAGTTACTCATTTATCACAACAAAATCACATCGACCAGATAACTACCCTGCTACATCAGTCAAAAAACACCAAACAACTCACAACAAACCAGATAATAAGTCCAGAGGAGGATCTAAGATTAGAACAATATGGGTTGGAGTTCGGGATTCTACCACTCCCATTTGATTTACTGAATTCAAAAACCATTGTTTGTATTTATTTAGTGGATTTTAGACATATATACAGAGTCTATGCCACAGCTACTTATGATCTACATCCGTCTGCCCCTGATAATAACACAAATACAGCACAACCCAAAAAAAATATTGCAACTGCCCAATTCACAATAAACACAGAATCACAAATCACAACAGAAAGAAAATCGAATTAAGATTAAGCAAACACGAGAAGAAAAGATCGATACCAGGGGCTCTAGGGCGCTCAAGAATAATCTCCTCAGTAGAAACCATGGTGAGACGAGCACCAACATCCTCATGAACTGCATCCCCAAATTTAGGCCAAGACCGCCTCTCAACAGCCCCTTTGCTCAGCCTAGCATTCGCGAGCTTACGGATACGTGTCGTAGTAGTGATTTTCACCTTGTTTCCTTCAGCGTTAAATTTGTATTCCACTACTTTCTTCACCCCGTTCTCGTCTGGCCCGAATATTTGCTTCGGCGGCAACAGGAAATCCAAGTCCTCTGCATCGTCTTCGAGTTCCCCCCATCGGAGTTTTGGTTGGTTTGTCGCTTCCACCGCCATTGAACGATGAGCCGATAAGGTCTAGAGAGCGAAAGAGAGAGACAGCAACTGTTTTGGTATTAGGTTTTGTTGAGATAAAAAATGGCGTATGTTGGGATATATATAAAAGAGGGTGTAGTGGGCGAAAGAGGGTGTAGTGGGCGGTGGAGGAGTTTGGGCTGGGCTTAAATTTTGCAGTGATCCATTAAGAGCAAAAAACATAACTAGGCAATATCTAAAGAAAATTTACAAAATTATAGCAACAATAGTTATTTTCATTCACGGCAACTAAATATTTACATATCCTAACAGCTATCAAATAAATGAACCTAAAAGTCAGCTGGACAATAATCAATCCCATAGGAAACTGTTCCTATTTTTTTGCTCAAGTAATTTTTTAATCTTCGATAACTGGTACAATCCTTCCATTTTTTTGTCTTCCCTTTCCTAATGCCTTTCTTTCTTATTTACTTATGCAAAATTCTTCTTTTCATTTCCTCCGTTAGAGTTTAAATTTGGATAATAACATATTATTTTACCATGTTATAACTTTGATTGGTGGTGCTTATATATTTTCGATTTAAGTAGTATATATGATAAATTATATAATAGTAGTATATATAAAGTATAATGCACATGTATAAAGAATATGTATGGTACATGTTTCATGTTTGTATATTTAATTCTTAATGATATATAAAACGTATATTAATTGACATTGTAAATATTTTAAAAATATATTAAATATATATAGTGTATATTTGGAGTAATTAGGTTTTATACAATAAATATTTTACAAATATACTAGTATATATTATTACAGATGGAAAATAAATAGTGATATGGAGTTCACTGTGTCATTTTAGTTGCTGAGAAATGGACAATCGTTAGAGTTAGGGACGATTTTGTCTACTTTCTTAACGGCGGGCATATATTTGGACCGAAAGTAGAAATAGGTATAAACATGCGATTGTATAGGAATAATTTTTGGCATTTTTCCCTTTATACTATACATATAAAGTTCATCATGTCCTTAACATTTATACTGCACGTATAAAGTTAAAGAACATGGTGTCCTAAAGTTTAACAACAAAAGAAGTATGTCCTCAATATTTGTACATTATTTATGAAGCCCTTAATATTTACACAATATTAGGGATATTTTTGTCCGGATTGGTAAAAATTTATTAAGCACTTGTAAGACTAAATACAAAATAGAGACATCTTTATTAATAGGTAAGTAACTGTGCACTTCCCCCCATTTTCTCATTCGCTATGTAGCGATAGCGAAGTGCAGAACAGAGGAGGCGAGGCGAATAGTAAATTTTTATTTCTTTAAGAAAATCATATGCAGAAGAAGAACACTACAAACTCAAAGGTATTTTTCGGGGTTTCTTTTACTTCTTTTCTTAATATTGTTTTTATATAAATAAAGATGCAGAAGATAGTGAATTTATTGGTATTTTCTGGGCTCTTTTGTTTGTCTTTAGTAAAATGGGAAGAACTGAAGAACTCTTTGAGGAGCTTATGAATGTTGAAGTAGAGCTTCAAGACGTCCAAGGTAAGCTTAGTATGCTGTTTTTTCATATTTTTTCCCTCTTTACCTCATTATATTCGTTCATCAATATGTCACTGTCTAACCAAATTAATCTAGAAATGAACAATTGCAAAAAGGAATTGGGACAATTTTCTGTTATATTGAAATAAAGCAGAATTGAACTACAAGCTAAAGAAAAGAGAACTGGAAAACTAAATGAAATAGTAAATCTCCATGACTGAAATCTAGACCTGCAGAAGAGAGAAGGGACTGGGTTAGAGAAGAAGGAGAAAGGAAATCGGCAAGTTTCTAGTTTCCAAATAAGTGGTTTAGAGTCCGGTAGGTCAATTATGTGCAACGGGACTAATTCCACGGGTGCCAACTAACTCCTGCCAACATAGGTACCGGATAACTTTGGCCACCAAGGCTTGGGCGGATGGAAGAAATCATCTAGTAGTGACATATAGGCTTATGATTGTATTTTGAAATTTTCTAGTGTAAATGGAGTATTTTTATTATTGTAGAAAACATTTGAGACTCTCTTTGCGTCTAAAGTTAAATCCTTTTAGCAATTTTGACTACCTCAGATCTTAGAATAAGTGTATACTCTAACACAGTAGACCTAGTCAACAACTACAAATGAATAGTTATTCTTGTTGCTATAGACACAATAGTGTATACTGTATTGTGTTTATTATTGTAGAAAACATTTGAGACTCTCTTTGCGTCTCACGTTTAATCCTTTTAGCAATTTTGACTACCTCAGATCTTACAATAAATGTATACTCTATTGTGTCTATAGTGACAAGAATAACTATTCGTTTGTAGTTGTTAACTAGGTCTAAGTCCTGTTCCAATCGTCTTCCCCATACTGCAGTCCAGCATGATAAAGGAATGATCAATAAAATATATAACACAATGGAGGGCACGAGTCAAACGACTAACAGATGCAAGATTAAAAGGACAGTCAGAGACATAGAGAATGGAATCTAGAGTGACAGAGGGTAGGGGATTCGCTTGGCCAACTCCTTTTGCTTTGGTTTGAGACTCATTGGCTAAAGTAACAGTGGGAAGAGACTGTGAATTCACAATATTTGACAAAAGTGATTTATTACCAGAGATATGATCAGAAGCGGCTGAGTCACTGGGAAACACAAGCAAAAGAATTATCAGTAACAGAAGTATCAGTCTGAGCAACAGAAGCCACTTGTGGAGATGTCTGCTTACTTACTCGATACTGAAGGAACTCATTATGCTCCCCTTCAAATAAAGAAAATCTCTGGTTACCTGTAGTCTCAGTCTGAGCAACATTAGCATTTTTAGGTGGGCGGCCATGTAAAGAAAACACGTCACGAGTGTGTCCTAGTTTATGACAATAAGAGCACTTGGGTCTAGATCTTCCAAAACGACCTCCTCCTCGTCGATTCTCCGTAGTATGAGATGTCCGATTGTCCACTGACTGGGATACGACAGATGAGTCAAGTGTCTGTGATGAGCTCATTGGGTGACTTGGTGCTGCAGCAAGGCGAAGTAATCGAGAAAATAATTCATCAACTGTGGGGACAGTCGGACTAGCCAAAATCTGATCGCATACTGAGTCAAGATCATTAGGAAGCCCAGCAAGAGTAAGAACTAGAAACATTTTTTGTCGCTGCTCTTGCTGCTTTGCAACAATCGCAGAAACTGTCATCAACTTCTCAAATTCCTCCATAACTGCTTGTACTTGTCCCAAGTAAGTAGACATATCTAATTCATGTTTCTTTAAATTTGTCATCCGCGATATCACATCATAGAAACGAGACATGTCATTAGTGTATAAAGTGCGAGCCTTTTCCCAAACCAAATAACATGTTTGGAATGGACGAAACAAGGGCATCAACTTGGAGTCAATGGATTGCCACAGAATACTGCATAATTGAGCATCGATCTTCTCCCAAAGTGCTTTGGCCTTTTCATCTCCTTCACCAGAGTTCGTGATTAGATGATCTTGAACACCTTGACCTTTACACCACAACTCGACAGACGAAGCCCAAGCCAAGTAGTTTGAACCTCCCATTAAAGGTTCCGAGGTAATCATAACACCGGAATTGCCAGAACCCGGGTTTTTAGAACCGAAAGCATCGACTCCAAAAAACATCGTTGAGTAACAGAAAGAATCAACTGACAACTTGCTGAACAGATGAAGGAAACACTGTTTTACCGGAAAGTTACTGTAGCTGCCGGAAAAAGTTGAAAGTGATCGGAATCTGATTTAAACTTGATGGGTAGGCTCGGAATAATGTCTTGAGAAGGCTGTCCAAAAGGAGTTTCGTCAGAAACTAATCGGAAGGGGGTCCACGCGCCGGCATGTGAGCTCACGCGCACGAGCTTTTGGTGGCGCGTGGGGGCGAGTGAGGCTGATTTGGCCGGATAATTTTCTGGGGTTTTGTCATCGGACAGAGGCGAGTCTTTTGGTAGTGCTGGATTTTGCACAGCACTGACCAAGACAAAGCAGACGTAAAACAGACTTGAAAAGTCGTCGGAAAAAGAGTTTCGGTGACTGATTTCACTTCCCGGAATCGCTGAAATTTATGCACAGCGATAAATCTCTCACGATTGTTCTGATACCATGTGAGAAAGTACGGGAGAAAATATATTATTGATTTATTAATTGACAATGCTACAATGAGCCTTATATAAATACACACATGTTAAAATTAAAAGGAGTGTATGAAAGGAAGAATATGAAGGTCGGAGTGAAGTACAAAGATGGAATTCCACGGAACAGAGGGAGGCAACTACTCATTAAAAGTTGATGAAGATACACATAATATCATGGAATTGTTAGGGGTCTTAATTGGGGGGGGGGGGGGGAGAAGAGAGAAAAGAAAGTTGATAAAATCAGCTTTCAAAGAGTGGAGGGCAAACATTTGCCGTCCGGAAGAAATGAAGATTGAGGGGGACTGTGATGGTATTGCAAAACAACTGGGTAGCAATAGGTGGATTGATCATATAAAGCTAAAAGCTGAAGGGACAAGGGGAGGCATCTTAATTATGTGGAATAAGAGAGAATGGAAGGGGAACTAGTTGAAAAGGGTAGATACTCTATCACTTGTAATTTTAGCTTTGTGCTAGATAGTTTCTTATGGACTTTGACTGGGGTGTATGCTCCATGTAAAGAGAGTGGAAAGACATGAGCTTTGGTTAGAGTTGGGTGCTATGAAAGGCTTATGTAATAGAAACTGGATGGTACGTGGTGACTTTAACACCACTAGATTTGCTAATGAAAGGAAAATTAGGAACTCATACAGTAGAGCAATGACAGATTTTTTCAGAAACTATTGAAGAACTGGAATTGATTGACCCTCTACTCCTGGGGCCTATTCACCTGGAGTCAAGTGACAACTCTGAATGTGATTCTAGAATAGACAGATTTCTCTTCTCTATGGAGTGGGATGGGGAATTTAGGTTCATCATGCAGAGCCTTCTCCCAAAAGTTATATCTGACCATACACCAATTTCCTTGAAATGTGGGGAATGGGAATTCAACAAATCTTATTTTAAGTTTGAAAACTGGTGGTTAGAGGTCCAAAAGTTCCCCTCAAAAGTGCAGACTTGGTGGAATTCTTTTGTGATTGTTGGTAGGCCATATTTTGTGCTAGCTACCAAATTAAAGCTTCTCAAAGCTAATCTAAAAGAGTGGAATAAGGAGGAGTATGGCAGTCTAGGAAAAAAGAAGAAGACAATTCTCAGTAATATCTCAATCTTTGATCAGGATCAAGAAAGCAGAAGGCTCAATGAAGGAGAGCTTTTGGAAAAGGCTGGTCTCATGCTAGAAATTCAGGAGTTAGCCAAGCATGAAAAGACACAATGGAGACAAATTTATGGCTGAAACAAGGGGACAAAAATACAAAGTTTTTCCACAAAATGGCTAATGCACATAGGAGATATAATCACATTGATAAGCTGGAGGTGCAAGGGCAAACTATCACAAACTCTGAAGAAAAAGAAGGAAATCATAGACTTTGTTTGTATGCTGAACCTGAAGTATGGAGGCCAAATTTCAATCTTGCTGGGGGGAACCTCTTAAGAGGAGGAAAGTATTTGGCTGCAAAGAGAATTTGAAGAACAGGAAGTGGTGGAATGCCTCAAGTCATGTGCTTCAGACAAAGCATCAGGACCTAATGGATTCACCATAGGATTTTTCCGGAAGTGCTGGCCAACCGTCAAGGAAGATATCATGTTGACCATGAAGAATTTTCACTCTAATGAATACTTTGAGAAATGTTTTAATGCATCCCATGCGGCTCTCATCCCAAAGAGGAATGAGGCTAGAGAACTTAAAGATTTTAGGCCAATTAGCTTGATTGGAAGTGTTTACAAGCTTATAGCCAAAGTCTTAGCTGAGAGGTTGAAGTTTGTAATTAACAAGCTCATTGGAGGTCATCAAATGGCCTTCATAAAAGGAAGGCAAATCATGGATGCTTCTCTTATTGCTAATGAGGTGGTAGAATCAAGGCTCAAAGCAAAGTTCCAAGTGTTCTATGCAAGCTGGATATAGAGAAGGCCTACGATCATGTCAGCTGGAAGTTCCTTTTGAGATTAATGTTTGATATGGGCTTTGGAACTAAATGGATTCACGGGATCCGTTTCTGTCTTAGCACTATAAAGTTCTCTAGTTTGATTAATGGTTCACCCCAAGGTTTTTCCTCCTCAGGAAGGGGGTTAAGGCAAGGGGATCCATTATCTCTCTTTTTGTTCTTGATGGCAATGAAGGGGCTGAATCAGATGGTAAACACTGCAAAGTCAAATGGCTGGATCAAGGGGTTGAAGGTGTCTAACAGACGTAATTGCAACCTAGAGATTTCACATCTATTATATGCAGATGACTTTATCATTTTCATTGGTACTCAACCAGAGGAGATGTTGCATCTCAGACTAATATAAACAACCTTTGAAGTTGTGGCAGACGTACATGTTAACTTGGGAAAAAGTAAGCTGTATCAGGTAAATGAAGTTCTTAACATACAGAATTTGGCTAATATCCTGGAATGTGGAATAGAGAACCTACCTACCAATATCTAGGTCTTCCTTTGGGCTCCAAAAACAAGTCGCAAGAAATCCGGCAAGAGGTGATTGAAAGGAGTGAAAAAAGACTTTCAAGATGTAAGAGCCAATATTTGTCACTTGGAGGCAGAGCGACTCTGGTGAATAGTGTCTTAGATGCACTGCCTTCCTATGTAACGTCTGTGAGAAAGCACGGGAGAAAAATATATATTGATATTAAGATACAATGAGCCCTATATATAATACACATAACCTAACCTACTCCTAATACACTTTGGATTAGAGTTCTACTATATTTACACTTTTAACACTCCCCCTCAAGCTGGTGCATATAAATCATATGTACCGAGCTTGTTACATATGTAGTAATACGAGGACCAGTGAGGGACTTGGTGAAAATGTCTGCAAGCTGATCATTTGACTTTACAAACTTTGTAGCAATATCTCCCGAGAGTATCTTTTCTCTGATTAAGTGACAGTCAATCTCAATGTGCTTAGTTCTCTCATGGAACACTGGATTTGACGCAATATGAAGAGAAGCTTGATTATCACACACAAGTCCCATCTGACTAACATCACCAAATTTCAGCTCTTTGAGCAACTGTTTGACCCAAACTAGCTCACATGTCGCCATAGCCATTGCTCGATATTCTGCTTCTGCACTAGACCGAGCAACCACATTCTGTTTCTTGCTTTTCCAAGATACCAAATTTCCTCCTACTAAGACACAATATCCAGAAGTAGAACGTCTGTCAGAAGGCGATCCTGCCCAATCAGCATCGGAGTATCCAACAATCTGCTCATGGCCTCGATCCTCAAACAATAAACCTTTATCTGGAGTTGATTTTATATACCGAAGAATGCGAACAACTGCATCCCAATGACTATCACATGGCGAACCCATAAACTGGCTCACAACACTCACAGGAAAGGAAATGTCAGGTCTTGTCACTGTAAGATAATTTAATTTCCCAACTAACCGCCTATATCTTTCAGGATCGTTAAGAGGCTCCTCCTGTCCTGGAAGAAGTTTAGAATTCGGATCCATTGGAGTGTCAACAGGTTTACAACCTGTCATTCCTGTATCCTCAAGAATATCTAAAGCATACTTCCGTTGTGAGATCACAATACCTGAGCTAGACTGTGCGACCTCAATACCCAGAAAATACTTTAGTGTGCCCAGATCCTTAGTCTGAAAGTATTAAAAGAGATGTTGCTTCAATTTAGTAATACCATCCTGGTCATTGCCGGTAATAATGATGTCGTCAACATAGACCACTAGATAAATACAGAGACGTGAATCAGAATGCCGATAGAATACAGAGTGATCAGCTTCACTCCGAGTCATGCCAAAGTCCTGGATAACAGTGCTAAACTTACCAAACCAGGCTCGAGGAGACTGCTTTAGACCATAAAGTGACCGGCGCAAGCGACATACAAGGCCACGAGACTCCCCTGAGCAACAAACCCAGGTGGTTGCTCCATATAAACTTCATCCTCAAGGTCACCATGTAAAAATGCATTTTTAATGTCCAGCTGATACAGGGGCCAATGGCGAACAACAGCCATAAAGAGGAAAATGGCGGACTGATGCTATCTTAGCCACGGGAGAGAAGGTATCACTGTAAACAAGCCCAAATATCTGAGTATATCCCTTGGCCACAAGACGAGCCTTAAGACGATCAACCTTACCATCGGGACCAACCTTGACTGCATACACCCAACGACAACCAACAGTAGATTTACCTGAAGGAAGAGGGACGAGCTCCCAAGTACCACTCGTATGTAAAGCAGACATCTCGTCAATCATAGCCTGTCGCCACCCTGGATGAGACAATGCTTCACCTGTAGACTTAGGGATGACAACAGAGGACAAAGAAGATAGAAAAGCATAATAGGGTGATGACAAACGATGATAACTTAAACCGATATAATGGGGATTAAGATTAAGGGTGTTCCGTATACCTTTCCGAAGGGCAATCGGAAGAGACAAGTCCGCAGTAGGAGCAGGGTCAGGTGCAGGAAGTAAATCAGCCGGGCCGGATGCTGGGCGAGGACGACGATGATATGTCAAGAGTGGAGTGTCGTGTGCAGGGAGTCTAGGAGAAGCCACAGTAGAGGGTCCAACGTTTGGAATGGGTAAGACTTCTGTAGCGGAAGGTGAAGAAGGAGATATAGTAGACTCCCTAAAGGCCGGTATAGGTAAAACCTCAGATATATCCAGATGGTCAGAATGGTCAGAAGAGGTAAAGAAAGGTTTAGACTCAAAAAATGTGACATCGGCTTACATAAGGTACCTACGAAGATCAGGTGAATAACAACGATAGCCCTTCTGAGCACGAGAATAACCAAGGAAGACACACTTGAGAGCACGAGGAGCTAACTTATCTTTCCCAGGAGCTAAGTTATGAACGAAACAAGTGCTCCCAAAAACACGAGGGGGAACAAAATATAAGGGTGACTGGGGAAACAATACATCATGCGGAATCTGATTCTGGATGGGAGAGGAAGGCATCCGATTAACCAAATAACAAGATGTGAAAACTGCATCGCCCCAAAAACGCAGCGGAACATGAGATTCAATGAGAAGTGTGCGAGCAGTCTCAACAATGTGCCTATTCTTTCTCTCTGCAATCCCATTTTGCTGAGGGCTATAAGGACAAGAGGTCTGATGAATAATTCCATGAGAAGACATAAACTGCTGAAATTGAGAGGATAAATATTCTAAGGCATTATCACTGCGAAGGGTGCGAATAGAAACACCAAATTGATTTTTAATTTCAGCACAAAAATTTTGGAATATATAAAACAACTCAGAACGATCTTTCATTAAGAAAATCCAAGTACATCTTGAATGATCATCAATGAAACTAACAAAATAACGAAATCCCAAGGTTGAACATACTCTACTAGGACCCCATATATCCGAATGAACTAAAGAAAAAACAGACTCTGCACGACTCTCAATACTACGAGGGAAGGAGGCGCGGGTATGTTTCCCGAGCTGACATGACTCACACTCTAATGTGGATAAACTGGACGAACGAGGCACCATCTTCTGAAGTTTGGACAAGCTAGGATGGCCTAAACGACTGTGAAGTAGGTCTGGAGGATCTGCAGCTAGACAGGCCTTAGAGGATGTTAGTGAGTTAAGGTAGTAGAGTCCGTCTGATTCAAGTCCTGTTCCAATCGTCTGTCCCGTACTGCGGTCCTGCATAATAAAAGAGTCATCAATAAAATATATTCCGCAATGGAGGGCACGAGTCAAACGACTCACAGATGCAAGATTAAAAGGACAGCCAGGGACATAAAGAACGGAATCTAGAGTGACAGAGGGTAGAGGATTTGCTTGTCCAACTCCTTTTGCTTTAGTTTGAGACCCATTAGCTAAAGTAACGTTGGGAAGAAACTGTGAATACGCAATATTTGACAAAAGGGATTTATTACCAGAGATATGATCAGAAGCAGCTGAGTCCACAATCCATTGTTGAAGAGGACTAGACTGGGAAACACAAGCAAAAGAATTACCAGCAACAGAAGTATCAGGGTGAGCAATAGTGGCTACTTGTGGAGACGGCTGCTTACTTGCTCGATATTTAAGGAACTCATTATACTCCCGTTCAGATACAGAAAATCCCTGGTTACCTGTAGGCTCGGTCTGAGCAACATAAGCATTTTTTGTTGGTCGACCATGTAAAGAATGGCACACGTCAGGAGTGTGACCAAGTTTATAACAATAAGAACACTTGGGTCTAGATCTTCCAAAACGACCTCCTCCTCGTCTATACTCCATAGTATGAGATGCCCGATTGTCCACTGACTGAGATACGAGGATTGATGAATCAAGTGTCTGTGATGAGCTCACTGGGTGACTTGGTGCTACAGCAAGGCGAAGTAAGCGAGAGAATAATTCATCAACTGTGGGGATAGTCGGACTAGCCAAAATCTGATCGCGTACTGAGTCAAGATCATTAGGAAGCCCAGCAAGAGTAAGAAGTAGAAACAGCTTTTGTCGTTGTTCTTGCTGCTTTGCAACGCTAGCAGAAACTGGCATCAACGTCTCAAATTCCTCCATAACTGCCTCCACTTGACCCAAGTAAGTAGACATCTAATTCCTGTTTCTTTAAATTTGTCATCCGCGATATCACATCATAGAAACGAGATATGTCATTAGTGTATAAAGTACGAGCCTTTTCCCAAACCAAATAACATGTTTGGAATGGACGAAACAAGGGCATCAACTTGGAATCAATAGATCGCCACAAAATACTGCATAATTGAGCATCAATCTTCTCCCAATGTGCTTTGGCTTTTTCATCTCCGTCACTAGACTCCTTGGTTAGATGATCCTGAACACCTTGGCCTTTACACCACAACTCGACAGACGAAGCCCAAGCTAGGTAGTTTGAACCTCCTATTAAAGGTTCTGAGGTAATCATAATACCGGAACTGCCAGAACCCTGGTTTCTAGACCCGAAAGCATCTAGTTCCAAAGACATCTTTGGATTATCAACTGAAAACTCGCTGAAACTGAAACTGAGAACTGAAAACTGGCGCTGCCGGAAAACGGGAACACTGTAGCTGCCGGAAAAAATTCAAAGTTGTCGGAATTGAAAAGTAAAAATATGGATAGGCTCAAAATTCAAGGTTGAGCAAACTGTCCTGAAGAAATTCTGGCCGGAAAGTACTGTAGCTGTCGGAAAAGTCAATAAAGTCGCCGGAAAAAATTGAAAGTTGTCGGAATCGAACGAAAAAGGATGGGTAGGGTCGGAATTGAGAGCCGACCAAACTGTCCTGAAGACTCACCCTGAAAAACTGGCCGGAAAGCACCTCACGCGTCGGCGCGTGGTCTGACGCGCCGACAGCTCTTGCGGCGCGTGGCGGCGCGTGTGGAAGAATCTGCCGGAGAAATTTATGGGGTTTGGTCGGAATTCCGAGCCGAACCTCGTGGTGGTCTTGGATTTTGCACAACACCAACAAAAAAGGTGGTTTAGTTCGGACAGCCTCTTAAGTCGCCGGAAAATTGCACGGCGACGAGGTCTTTCTTCCCGGAAGTAGCTGGAATGACGCACAGCTATTATATTCTCACTGAAGCTCTGATACCATGTGAGAAAGCACGGGAGAAAAATATATAATTGATATTAAAACATGATACAATGGCCCTATATATAATACACATAACCTAACCTACTCCTAATACACTTTGGATTAGAGTTCTACTATATTTACACTTCTAACAACGTCCTTATTCCCAATGCCAACTAAGTTGAGGAAAAAGATTGATTCTCTAAGAAGAAATTTCATTTGGCAAGGAAATAAAAAGAAAAAGACTATTCACTTAGTCAAATGGGATACTCTTTTGTGTTCTAAGCAGGCAGGTGGTCTAGGTATCAGAAACCTAAAGGCACAGAACAATAGTCTCCTTGCAAAATGGTTATGGACGTATAATCGGGAGGAAACAACTTTATGGAGAAGGGTGATAGAAGAGAAGTATGGCCATGGAGAGGTCCTTGGTGCACCAAACCAGTATCATCCCCACATGGAGTTGGTGTATGGAAAATAATTAGGGGACAATGGAACTTCATTGCTGATCACTCTAGTTTCAAGGTTGGAAATGGAAGAAGAGTTCTCTTGTGGTGTGACACATGGTTTGGGCACTCCCCTCTGAGAGATTAGTTTCCAAAATTATATAGCATTGTTGCGAACCCAAGAATCTCAGTAGCAAAAGCAAAATCCAGACATAGGTGGAACATTGTTTTCAGAAGGAACTTTAATGACCGGGAGTTGCAAAGTGTGGAAGATTTCTGGGAGACCTTAGAACTTTCCAAGGTCTCACAGAAGAGGAAGATGTTTTAATGTGGAAGGGTCACAAATCAGGATCCTTTTCAGTGAAATCTTCTTATCATTTCATCAACAATACTCCTAATCTTACTCAAGGATGCCATGCAAACAAATTTAGAGGATTAGGGTGCCCACAAAAGTCTTATGCTTCACATGGTTAGTAGCAAGGGAAGCTGTTCTAACTCAGGACAATCTTATTAGGAGAGGAATTCAGCTGCATGCTAGGTGTAGCCTATGTGGCAAAGATGGGGAGTCAGTTTCCCATCTCTTTATACATTGCCCAATCACTACTCAACTTTGGCATTTCTATCTCAATTTGGTTGGAATATCGTGGACTATGCCCAATAACACTACATCTCTTCTCATTAGCTGGAACAATGGAGGGGCAAATAGTAAACCGAAGAAATTGTGGAAAGTTGTTCCTGCTTGTACCTGGTGGGTCAATATGGAAGGAAAGGAATGCAGAGTTTTTGAAGATAGGCCTAGGTCTTACCAGAAAATTAAGTTTAGTTGTTTTTTTTATTTTATTTTTGGTGCAAAGAGAGCTATAGGGAGGATGTACATTCTTTACTAGTTTTGCTAGAAGAAATGTAATCGACTAGAATAGGCAAGACAGTAGCAAATCTTTTGGGGTCTGATTGTGGCTTACACAATCTCCTGTAAACATTGTTAATTATTTATGTAATTTGTTACCATTCTCAAAAAAAAAAGGCCACAAGTGCCAGCGCATTAATTGAACCTCCTCCGGAAAAAAAACTGCTAACGATGCATGAGAGTGCGTGAAAACACTTTCTGCCGGAGAAATTTTGGGGTTTGGTCACCGGAGACTGATCTACCTTGTGGTGGTATTGGTTTCTAGACAAAACCGATGAAAAATAACTTTCTTGCGGACACCCCTGATTCGCCGAAAAAAGGATTGTTTTTTTCCTTCCCGAAGTCGCTTGAATTTACACACAACGATAAATCTCTCTCACGATTGTTTTGATACCATGTGAGAAATCATGGAAGAAAAATATATTATATTGATTTTTTAGCAATGATTTAATGAGCCCTATATATAATACATGTTCTACTACTACATATGGAACTAGGATTATTTACACATAACTATTTAACAATATTTAGATAGGCAGATAGAAAGCAGATTATGTTTAATTTTGATATTTTTTGGTCATATGTACTTGAAGGTCATCCTCACTTTTACTTTTCTTTACCAATAAAAGTTTCTTCCTTTATGCTAAGAAACCTTTAGTCGATATATATTCATTATTTGTTAGGTATCCCTGGACTGAAGAATTGTACTATTTTTTTTTGATAAGGTAAATAAGTTTATTAAATGTTGGAAAATCCCTATATACAAAAAATATACCAAAAGTAGAGAAACCTACACCAAAATATGATTCTCTGGAAAAGTCACCCACTCATCTACACAAACAAGGACCTCATCATCATGGGTGCACAAAAAGAAACTAGAGACAAGAGGCTATTCCCTCAAATATACAAAATCATTCTCGATCTTTTCAAATGCTTTTCTATTCCTCTCCCTCCACTCAAACCACATAAGAGATAGTGGGGCTACATCCCATGCCTTGTGTCTTCTCTTTCTCCTATTGAAATTCCAGCTATACAACAACAACAACAACAACAACAACCCAGTATAATCCCATTTAGTGGGGTCTGGGGAGGGTAGTGTGTACGTAGACCTTACCCCTACCCTTGGGTAGAGAGGCTGTTTCCAAATAGACCCCCGGCATCCTTCCCTCCAAGAACTTCCCACCTTGCTCCTCACAACCTCTCGGTTGAAAGTGGGGGTTGCTTACCATCAGAGCAACCCCTCTTGTCTCATTTACTTAACTCGGCATAACCCACTGTATTATACTATTTCATAAGAAATTTTTTGGAGGTCGGCATTTGGCACACCTCTTATTAGAAAATAATCAAATATCCATGGGGTAGCCAACAAAATAACTTGAACGTTTGAAGAATAACATTAATCAAGCAAACTAGATTGAAGGCCAACATGATGTTTTCTTAATAAATTAAGGGATTGCATATTCTTCTGTTCGATAGTGTAATACAGAAATCATATATTTTTATTTTGTGTTGATCGACAAGTTTATATATTTTGCATTGTTACTTGTTGACTACGGTAGATGAGGGTCATCTTAGTTTAGCTATTAATGTTTGATTCTCCTCCCCGTCTCTTAGCTAATTGAACAAATGTCATAAAAATTCTAAAATGTCCTTATCCATTTTTTATGGTTTATTTGGTGTAGCAACTCGCATCAAAGTGTTCACTTTTTCTTAAAGCACCAACATGTCAAGGTCAGTGGCGGATCCAGGATTTTTATCAAGCGAGTTCAAAAAAAAAAATTAAAGGTCATACGTGACTAGCTGGTTTCGAACTCAGGACCATGTGGAAAATCTGAACCCTCTTTCCCAACAGGCTAGGCATTTTACTTGTTTGAAGTGGGTTCAAAATTATATCTATACCTTTACTTGTTTGAAAACAGCAAAAATATAGCTATATATACATATCCAGTGTTATTTTTCGATGAACCGGGTTCATATGAACCCACTTGACTCCACGTGGGTCCGCCCTGGTCAAGGTTGTGTGACGTCTTCAAAGAACAAAAAAAACTCAGACAATCTATTGCACGTCTGAGTTGTGACTCATTTCTCCATCTTGTCTTTATGAACATGGTTCCCAACATGGATTACTTCCTTTTGGAAGTGTCTTTCTACATAAATTTACTCACTGTAATTTGTATCACTCTGATAAGATGTTATTCTGGACAACTCAATCCTCACCCATCTACCATTTTGATTAACAAAGAGTTTAGGAATCTCGTTACAGCTAATCTTTAATGATTTTATCTGTTGATTTTAAATTTCCTTTTTTCATTTTGTTGTCTTTATTGTTGTTAAGATGGAGTTCCTTCCTTAAATGCTTGAAGTTTCTGTTCTTCTGCATTGTAAATTATTCATCCATCTGAAAGCATTGTCTTCAATGTCTTCTTCTCCAGACCAAATAAAATTATTGCTAGATCGGCAAGAGAAATTGCATGAGAAACAATCTGAACTTAAAGCTTTGTTGGAAAGTTGTGAATCATCAAGTGTCCCGGGTGACAATAATGCTGCTGTTTCAGTAGACGATTGGTCAAGGCCATTCGTATGGGACTCTCAAGCTGATGACATTAGGTTTAATGTTTTTGGCATATCAAAATATCGTGCAAACCAGCGGGAGGTTGGTCCATCCTGTCTACATTTACTTTTTTACTGGACTTATATTGCAAGGTTTTGCATGCTTACAGAAACTTTACAATTCATCTTTTTTAAGAATAAGTGTGGCACAGAGTTGTCAACATAAAACAAGAGGTCTGAGTGTGACCTAGATCTGTTCTTTTCTAACTTCTTTTTAGTATAGGTGAACCTTTCAAAAAGGTTTTCAGAATAAAAGGTGGAAGGGGGAGGGGATTGGGGTATTTAATCTTTGGTGATAGTCACTGCAAGAGTTTAGAATTGTTTCTACTTGCACGCTATCCATTATCCTAACACTCTTGCTCAGTCAAGATGAATTGTTTATTGTTGTTTCACTTTTGGTATAAAGAGGAGCTATTAAAAGATGCTGAATGATGAACAAGGACTTTTGTTTCTTATGAACTGTAAATGTGGGTATCAGCACAACCTTTGTGCTGAAGGTCTATAATAATCGTACCTGTTTAAAAAAATTATAGATAAGAATATTCCAATGGATAGTAAGCCATGTGACGGATGTACGGATGAACTAAAGAAGTTTCAGCCTATCAAAGCTCTACCAGGTCATAATCAATTGTATGATAGACATAAGCCTTGGTGGGAGGTAGCAGGTACCCGTTTTAATAGTCGAGGTGCGTGCAAGCTGGCGTGGAATGGATTCAAGATTGGCAGAAAAGAAAATAGCGGGATTCAGTGTCTTATAAGGATGCCTGTACAATAAAATAATTGATGTTTCTTGAGGAATATTTGCTTTAACCTGCAGTATAGGTTCCGTTTCTGGAAATTTTTATTTGGGAGTAATTTAATGGTTGATTTCCGAATCATTAATCATCTCAATTGATCTGTCTGTGCGTTTCTTTTCCTCGTTCTGTAGATTATAGATAGATATAATAGTCCCTGTTTGGATATTACTGAATCCATAATACACAGAACTCATAAGTAAAGACTTACATTAAATTGTCTAGTGCCGAATTTTGCAAATTTAATTGTGATTCTTCAAATTAGAGATTTTCTGATGTACAGTAATCTGTTTGTAGATAATAAATGCAATAATGAGTGGAAGGGATATTCTAGTAATTATGGCTGCTGGTGGGGGCAAGAGTCTCTGCTACCAGCTTCCAGCAGTTCTTCGTGATGGGGTGGCTCTTGTTGTCAGTCCTTTGCTTTCTCTTATTCAAGATCAGGTATCTAAGCACCCATTTCCATCTTCCTCGAAATGGAACAACTGCTGACAATAGTTATTGCCTCAGGTCATGGGGTTGGCTGCTTTAGGCATCCCAGCTTTCATGTTAACCTCAACAACTAGCAAGGAAAACGAGAAGTTCATATACAAGGCATTGGAGAAGGGCGATGATGAGCTTAAAATATTGTATGTTACACCAGAAAAGATATCCAAGAGCAAGAGATTTATGTCAAAACTTGAAAAGTGTCACCATGCTGGTCGTCTTTCTCTAATTTCAATCGATGTAAGTCCACAATTTCGTATTTTCCCACTCTTGTATACCGTATTTGAACCTTTAAGGATATCTCTTCTTTTTCATTCTCTCATCTCTGTCTTTGAGGGGCTAGCAGTCTATCCTGTGCATAAGATTTATTTCATGTCTTTTTCATTACTTTATTTTCTTTGCTTTGTTGTTGCAACTATGTTGAGGAGGGAGGGGGTCTATCGGCAACCGTCTCTTTACCTATACAAGGTAGGGGTTGTGAGAAAGCACGGGAGAAATATGATAATTGATATTAAACATGGTACAATGAGCCCTATATATATATACACATAACCTATCCTACTCCTAATACACATTGGATTAGGGTTCTGCTATTTACATATTCTAACACTCCCCCTCAAGCTGGTGCATATAAATCATATGTACCGAGCTTGTTACATATGTAGTTAATACGAGGACCAGTGAGGGACTTGGTGAAAATGTCTGCAAGCTGATCATTTGACTTTACAAACTTTGTAGCAATATCTCCCGGGAGTATCTTTTCTCTGATAAAGTGACAGTCAATCTCAATGTGCTTAGTTCTCTCATGGAATACTGGATTTGACGCAATATGAAGAGCAGCTTGATTATCACACACAAGTCCCATCTGACTAACATCACCAAATTTCAGCTCTTTGAGCAACTGTTTGATCTAAACTAGCTCACATGTCGCCATAGCCATTGCTCGATATTCTGCTTCTGCACTAGACCGAGCAACCACATTCTGTTTCTTGCTTTTCCAAGATACCAAATTTCCTCCTACTAAGACACAATATCGAGAAGTAGAACGTCTGTCAGAAGGCGATCCTGCCCAATCAGCATCAGAGTATCCAACAATCTGCTCATGGCCTCGATCCTCAAACAATAAACCTTTACCTGGAGTTGATTTTATATACCGAAGAATGCGAACAACTACATCCCAATGACTATCACATGGCGAACCCATAAACTGGCTCACAACACTCACAGGAAAGGAAATGTCAGGTCTTGTCACTGTAAGATAATTTAATTTACCAACTAACCGCCTATATCTTACAGGATCGTTAAGAGGCTCCCCCTGTCCTGGAAGAAGTTTAGAATTCGGATCCATCGGAGTGTCAACGGGTTTACAACCTGTCATTCCTGTCTCCTCAAGAATATCTAAAGCATACTTCCGTTGTGAGATCACAATACCTGAGCTAGACTGCGCGACCTCAATAGCCAGAAAATACTTTAGTGTGCCCAGATCCTTAGTCTGAAAGTGTTGAAAGAGATGTTGTTTCAATTTAGTAATACCATTCTGGTCATTGCCGGTAATAACAATGTCGTCAACATAGACCACCAGATAAATACAGAGACGTGAATCAGAATGCCGATAGAATACAGAGTGATCAGCTTCACACCGAGTCATGCCAAAATCCTGGATAACAGTGCTAAACTTACCAAACCAGGCTCGAGGAGACTGCTTTAGACCATAAAGTGACCGGCGCAAGCGACATACAAGGCCACGAGACTCCCGCTGAGCAACAAACCCAGGTGGTTGCTCCATATAAACTTCATCCTCAAGGTCACCGTGTAAAAATGCATTTTTAATGTCCAGCTGATACAGGGGCCAATGGCGAACAGCAGCCATAGAGAGAAAGACGGACTGATGCTATCTTAGCCACGCGAGAGAAGGTATCACTGTAATCAAGTCCAAATATCTAAGTATATCCCTTGGCAACAAGACGAGCCTTAAGACGATCAACCTTACCATCTGGACCAACCTTGACTGCATACACCCAACGACTACCAACAGTAGATTTACCTGAAGGAAGAGGGACGAGCTCCCAAGTACCAATTGTATGTAAGGCAGACATCTCGTCAGTCATAGCCTGTCGCCACCCTGGATGAGACAATGCTTCACCTGTAGACTTAGGGATGGAAACAGAGGACAAAGAAGATAGAAAAGCATAATAGGGTGATGACAAACGATGATAACTTAAACCGATATAATGGGGATTAGGATTAATGGTGTTCCGTATACCTTTCCGAAGGGCAATCGGAAGAGACAAGTCCGCAGTAGGAGCAGGGTCAGGTGCAGGAAGTAAATCAGCCGGGCCGGATGCTGGGCGAGGACGACGATATGTCAAGAGTGGAGTGTCGTGTGCAGGGAGTCTATGAGGAGCCACAGTAGAGGGTCCAACGTTTGGAATGGGTAAGACTTCTGTAGAGGAAGGTGAAGAAGGAGATATAGTAGACTCTCTAAAGGCCGGTATAGGTAAAACCTCAGATATATCCAGATGGTCAGAATGGTCAGAAGAGGTAAAGAAAGGTTTAGACTCAAAAAATGTGACATCGGCTGACATAAGGTACCTACGAACATCAGGTGAATAACAACGATAGCCCTTCTGAGCACGAGAATAACCAAGGAAGACACACTTGCGAGCACGACGAGCTATCTTATCTTTCCCAGGAGCTAAATTATGAACGAAACAAGTGCTCCCAAAAACACGAGGGGGAACAGGGTATAAGGGTGACTGGGGAAACAATACCTCATACAGAATCTGATTCTGGATGGGAGATGAAGGCATCTGATTAACCAAATAACAAGATGTGAGAACTGCATCGCCCCAAAAACGCAGCGGAACATGAGATTTAATGAGACGTGTGCGAGCAGTCTCAATAATGTGCCTATTCTTTCTCTCTGCAATCCTATTTTGCTGAGGGGTATAAGGACAAGAGGTCTGATGAATTATTCTGTGAGAAGACATAAACTGCTGAAATTGAGAGGATAAATATTCTAAGGCATTATCACTGCGAAGAGTGCGAATAGAAACACCAAATTGATTTTTAATTTCACCACAAAAATTCCGGAATATAGAAAACAACTCAGAACGATATTTCATTAAGAAAATCCAAGTACATCTTGAATGATCATCAATGAAACTAACAAAATAACGAAATCCCAAGGTTGAAAAAACAGACTCTGCACGACTCTCAATACTACAAGGGAAGGAGGCGCGGGTATGTTTCCCGAGCTGACACGACTCACACTCTAATGTGGATAAACTAGACAAACGAGGCACCATCTTCTGAAGCTTGGACAAGCTAGGATGTCCTAAACGAATGTGAAGTAGGTCTTGAGGATCAGCAATTAGACAGGTCTTGGAGGATGTTAGTGAGTTAAGGTAGTAGAGTCCGTCTGATTCAAGTCCTGTTCCAATCGCCTGTCCTGTACTGCGGTCCTGCATAATAAAAGAGTCATCAATAAAATATATACCGCAATGGAGGGCACGAGTCAAACGACTAACAGATGCAAGATTAAAAGGACAGTCAGGGACATAAAGAACAGAATCTAGAGTGACAGAGAGTAGAGGATTCGCTTGTCCAACTCCTTTTGCTTAGTTTGAGACCCATTAGCTAAAGTAACGTTGGGAAGAAACTGTGAATACGCAATATTTGATAAATGAGATTTATTACCAGAGATATGAGCAGAAGCAGCTGAGTCCACAACCCATTGTTCAAGAGGACTAGACTGGGAAACACGAGCAAAAGAATTACCAGCAACAGTAGTATCAGTCTGAGCAACAGTGGCTACTTGTGGAGATGTCTGCTTACTTGCTCGATATTTACGGAACTCATTATACTCCCTTTCAGATACAGAAAATCCCTGGTTACCTGTAGTCTCGGTCTGAGCAACATAAGCATTTTTGGGTGGTCGACAATGTAAAGAATGGCACACGTCAGGAGTGTGACCAAGTTCATAACAATAAGAACACTTGGGTCTAGATCTTCCAAAACGACCTCCTCCTCGTCTATACTCCATAGTATGAGATGCCCGATTGTCCACTGACTGGGATACGAGGATTGATGAATCAAGTGTCTGTGATGAGCTCACTGGGTGACTTGGTGCTGCAGCAAGGCGAAGTAAGCGAGAGAATAATTCATCAACTGTGGGGATAGTCGGACTAGCCAAAATCTGATCGCGTACTGAGTCAAGATCATTAGGAAGCCCAGCAAGAGTAAGAACTAGAAACAGCTTTTGTCGTTGCTCTTGCTGCTTTGCAACGCTAGCAGAAACTGGCATCAACGCCTCAAATTCCTCCATAACTGCCTACACTTGACCCAAGTAAGTAGACATATCTAATTCTTGTTTCTTTAAATTTGTCATTCGTGATATCACATCATAGAAACGGGATGTCATTAGTATATAAAGTACGAGCCTTTTCCCAAATCAAATAACATGTTTGGAATGGACGAAACAGGGGCATCAACTTGGAATCAATAGATCGCCACAAAATACTGCATAATTGAGCATCGATCTTCTCCCAATGTGCTTTGGCTTTTTTATCTCCTTCACTAGACTCTTTGATTAGATGATCTTGAACACCTTGACCTTTACACTACAACTCGACAGACGAAGCCCAAGCTAGGTAATTTGAACCTCCCATTAAAGGTTTTGAGGCAATCATAACATCGGAACTGCCAGAACCCGGGTTTCTAGACCCGAAAGCATCTAGTCCTAAAGACATCATCGGATTATCAACTGAAAACTCGCTGAAACTGAAACAGAAAACTGGAAACTGAAAACTGGAGCTGCCGGAAAAAACTGGAACACTGTAGCACCGGAAAAAGCACTGTAGCTACCGGAAAAATTCAAAGTTGTCGGAATTGAAAAATAAAAATATGGATAGGCTTGGAATTCAAGGGCGAGCAGACTGTCCTGAAGAAATTCTGGCCGGAAAGTTCTGTAGCTGCCGGAAAAGTCAGTGTAACAACAACAACTACCCAGTACATTCCCACCAGGTGGGGTCTGGGGAGGTAATATGTAGACGAGCCTTACCCCTGCCCGAAAGGGCAGAGAGGATCGACCCTCAGCGTGTGGAAAAGTCAGTGTAGTCGTCGGAAAAAACTCAAAGTTGTCGGAATCGAACGAAAATAGGATGGGTAGGGTCGGAATTAGTATCCGACCAAACTGTCCTGAAGGAGTCACCGGAAAAACTGGCCGGAAAGGGGGTCACGCACGCGGCGCGTGGGCTCATGCGCCTAGCTTCTGGTGGTGCGTGGAGGCGCGTGGGACTAATTTCGCCGGAGAAATTTCTAGGGTTTTGTCGCCGGACAGAGGCGAGTCTTTTGGTATTGCTGGATTTTACACAGCATTGACCGAGACTGATTTTACCTGAAAAAAGTCGCCGGAAAAGGGTTCCGATGACTGATTTCACTTCCCGGAATCGCTGGAATTTATGCACAGCGATAAATCTCTCACGATTGCTCTGATACCATGTGAGAAAGCACGGGAGAAATATAATAATTGATATTAAACATGGTACAATGAGCCCTATATATATATACACATAACGTATCCTACTCCTAATACACATTGGATTAGGGTTCTACTATTTACATATTCTTAAAGGGGTAAGGTCTGCGTACACACTACCCTCCCAAGACCTCACTCGTGGGATTCCACTGGGTTTGTTTTTGTTGTATTGGCTTAATTGTGGGATTGGACTGATGTACTTCCAAGGTTTTGCACCTCTCAAGTACAAAGAAGAGAGAAAAATAAAAGTACTCCGCTAAAGTTTTTCACAAAACTAGTGAAAGCGTTTTTCAAACTCACGTTAGAAGAATGTAAGATGGAAAGAAACCTCACTCACACGTTCCTCAATCCCGCAAGATTGCAAGAAGCGTTGAATAAAGGAAGAAGAATGATTTATTTTCAGTATACTGAGCCCTTTAAATAGGCCTTACAATAAGTAACATTGATGAGGTTAAGGAAAACTAATCCTAATTAAACTACAATAAAAATAAAATTAAGAAGAGCCTAATCTAACTAAAATAGGAAAAGGAATTCTTGTAGGAATGGAATACCAACTAATAATCCTAGTTTGACTAGAACTACAAATATAATCCTACTAAAAGAGGGAATTAGAAATCCTAATTTTTATGGAAAATAAATCCTAATCTTAAATGGACTCTTGAATTTCTTGAATCCTAGTTTGACTAGAACTACAAATATAATCCTACTAAAAGAGGGAATTTAGACAAGAGGGGTTGCTCTGATGGTAAACAACCCCCATTTCCAACCGAGAGGTTGTGAGTTCGAGTCTCCCCAAGAGCAAGGTGAGAAGTTCTTGGAGGGAAGGATGTCGGGGGTCTATTTGGAAACAGCCTCTCTACCCAAGGGTAGGGGTAAGGTCTGCGTACACACTACCCTCCTCAGACCCCACTAAGTGGGATTATACTGGGTTGTTGTTGTTGTTGTTGTTGTAAAAGAGGGAATTAGAAATCCTAATTTTATGGAAAATAAATCCTAATCTTAAATGGATTCTTGAATTTCTTGGATCCTAGGCCTTCTTGATCTTGCATCATAGACTAAAGTTCCCGGTTTAAAATAGAGAAAAATAAAACATTTGACCTAAGTTGCTCGGATTCTTCACTATTAGTGCCGCACCTGTGTCAACACGAGGTGGGTCTGGGCGTGGAATTCGTACCAGATTTGGTCAATCAAGTTTGGATACTTTGACCAACATCGACAGAGAAATTTGGGACAAATACAATAATGTTTGAAATCAAAATAAAAGTTAGGTTGAAATTGAAGAAAATGGAAGACCTTGTATATATATAATTTCTATGTTAGTCCTTTCCTTTTTATCTCCTTTTGGGATTCTCCTCTTGACCAATATTTTTTCTTTCTCAGAATACCTTGTAAGTCTTCCCGAGTTTTTAGTTAAACTTGTCCCTTATCTTTGAGGGTAGGTCTAACTTTGTCCTTTAAATATATTCCTGAGCATCTTTAATCCCTTAAGTTTGCTAAAATGAAGCTACTTTGGTCCTACTAACGGAATCTGCTTGAAGACTAACAGTGACTACCAACTTGATCCTCATTCTTTTCTATCTTGTAGTATCTCCATTTAGCCTTCACTTTTGAAACTTGAGCAATGCATAGCTTTTGGTAAAAAACTTCTTCATCTTTCCAATACCAGAATTTGCAAGATCTCTCGTAAGCAAAAGAAATTGTGAACAAATGAAGAGATAAGCTAGAAGAACTCAACAGTTTATATAAAGATAGCCTTTTGATCAAAACCAGATCTTCAACAAAATAGCTAGAGTTGAAAAACTCTCATCTTGCTCTGAGTATATAAAATAACAGTGTCACTCCTGATGTGCATAAAGCTTTGAAATCTACAAATCTGTCTGAACCCAACTTATAAAAAATGTAAGGCCTCATAATATTAATTGTAACTATGTCAGTTTCAATTTCCACCTAACTTGAGAACAAACAACAATAACAACAACTACCCAGTATAGTCCCACGAAGTGGAGTCTGGGGAGGGTAATATGTAGACAGGCCTTACCCCTACCCGAAAGGGCAGAGAGGCTGTTTCCAATCGACCCTCGGCTCATTGAAGGAAAAACAAAAACAAAAACAAAAACAAAAAGAAAAGGGCATTAGTAACTTCAGCAGAAAAAGCGTACATAATTATCTAAACATAAGAACCATAAATAAAATAGCATGCAATAATATCAGAAAGTAACTACCATAAATAACTACCATTAGAGAGTTTATATAACTGTTTCATGAATTTAATGAATAACTTTTTCAACTAGTGGGATAAATGAAAAAAAGATTTAAGAGTAGAAATTTTTACAAAAACCCAAGGTAAGTTCTGATTCACAAGGGAAAAAAGTTTCCAGCTAATATAAAATCAAATCCCACTCTGAAGTAAATAAACAAAGAAAACCAAAATTTCACCTTGAGTTTTTCTTCTTGTCTTTCTCCCTAGTAAAACTTTTCAATGGCCATTGTAGTATTGGGGAAATCGGGAATGGGATTAGGTTTTTTTATTGTTGGGTTTTCTTCTTTACCGTGAAATGTGAGTTTTTAACAGGCATGGGTTGTTACCGTTAGTCTTCAACCATATTCAGTCAGTAGGACCAAAGCTGCTTCACTTGAGCAAACTTAAAAGACTAAAGATGCTTAGGAGTATATTTAAAGGACAAAGTCAGACCTATCCTCAAAGGATAAGGGATAATTTTGACTAGAAACTCAAGTTTTCCACATAATGTTTCATAATTTAGATATCTTTTTATAACTCTATTTTTAGATATTTGAATAATTTTTAGCTGAATCCTCATACTCGTATCCGTACCCACAAATCTTAAATTTTAGATCATGAAGGCTCCGCACCCTTATTAGACACTCGCACGCGAGTCCGAGCAACTTGGCATTTGACTAGTACATGTACGTGTACAAGAAGCAAGGACAAGATATCCACAAATAAAAGAAAGTTTGATCAAAGAACATATGATATCTTTATTGATCTCATATAAGCTTTTTATCATTCGCGTATGAGCTTTAGCTCCTCTACATGGATCCTTTTTTTACCCTTCTGGATTTTTTTGAATGGGGCATTGCACTTCAAGTAGGAAATGCAGACCCCGTATGTTTTAAATCTTGTTAACCTATTAGCTTTGCTTGAGTATTTTAATTTCTCCTCGAAGCCTTAGTATCTTGACCAAAGAAATGAAAACGGTACTGTTAGATAGTAATGTGTAAATAGTCCTAGTCCCATATATAGTAGGAGTAGAATATGTCCTAGTCTCATATGTAGTAAGAGTAGAATATGTCCTAGTTTCATATATAGTAGGAGTAGAATATGTATTATATAGGGCTCATTGTATCATTGTTAAAAATAGATTTTTCTCCCATGCATTCTTACATGGTATCAGAGCTTCAGTGAGAAATTATCGTTGTGCGTCATTCCAGCGACATCCGGAAAGAAAGATCTCTTCGCCTTGTAATTTTCCGGCAACTTTGTTTTGTTCCCAAGGTTCATCACTGCTACAATGGTACTGTGCATATACCAATAATATCATCAGATCTAAGACCCTTGTGCGACCAAACCCTAGAAATCCAAGTCCCATCAGAACAGAAAAGCCAGTCACCGTGCGTCTTTCCGATTGACGACTCAAGATTGATTTGTGTTATCTCCTATCAGTAATTATTGTGCAAAAACCAACACTACCATGTTGTTCGGAAAAGTCAGGCGACAAAACCCCAGTCGATCGCTCCGGTAGAAAGTCCCTCACGTGCCTCCACGCACTACCAAAACTAGGGTTCTGGCGAGCTACAATAACTTTTCCGTCGCATCTAAGCCATCCCGGTCACTTTTTGACAAAACTTATTCAGGACAACTTACTCGTCTAGTGATTACGAACCTATCCATATAAATTACATCAAATTCTAACAACTTTTATTTTTTCCGGCGTGAACAGTACATTCTAGAAAAGTTTTTGTTTTTTGGTGGTGTTTCAAAACATATTTTGTTGTGTGGAATTTGACTTAGTCTCACTATTTTCAAAAAATTTCGGCGACCTTTCGGCCAACTTCTGTTTATCAGCAATCACCTGGTTTTATTGTTCAGGGGGACTCTAGTGGCCCTGTATGTCGAATGATTAACTTGCACATATTTTCACCAAGTCGCTCATTGGTTCTCCTATTAGTTACATATGTAACAAGCTCGGTACATATGATTTGTATGCACCGGCTTGAGGGGGAGTGTCAGATAGTTATGTGTAATAGTCCTAGTCCCATATGTAGTAGGAGTAGAATATGCCCTAGTCCCATATATAGTAGGAGTAGAATATGTCCTAGTTTCATATGTAGGTATTATATATAGGGCTCATTGTATCATTGTTAAAAATAGATTTTTCTCCGTGCATTCTCACAAGTACAAGTGAGTCATAGCATAATACAAAAAATGCCATTGAATCGTGATAGTTGCATTCTGAAAGATATCACTGGGATTAGGTACCCTGATTTATAATGTCACAGAGACACGGACTATAAACTTTCTTTATACTGCTTGATGAACGTGGAAAGAATCAAGTGTTGCTAGATCTATTTTTCCCTTCCTTTTTCTGTTATGGGATAAAAGATAATTTGAGTAAAAGAGAAGAGCTCGTCTCCAATCTCTATGGTTTTGTCACACGCTATCCATAGGGAATGTCCTGCTTATCCAAGCAGGATGCTACATATCCCACATAATATTTCAAGTTCTCACTTTTTTGCTTGTTGAAAGTCGAGAAAATTAATCAAGTTATATGCAGCAATTTTCTAAATTTAATCATATGTTTAAAGGTATAGACTATACTTCCTAATTGTGTCATAATTAGGAATGTCCGTATCCTAGAGAGTGAATCGTTGAAAGTTGTTGCAAATCTTGTAAATCTTATGGTTTCATGATTGTTATTTTGGTTTGCAGTAGAAAGCTGCTGTCAACTGTGAAATAAAACTTTGATATTTGGAATACAGTGAAGAGTAACTCTATTTCTAGGATGATTTTTTATTTTTCATTTGGAATTTTCCCCGTGCTGACTGAATATAATCTGTAGCAGCAGTAGTGAAGTAATATGCCATTTCTTTGATCTACATGTCAACTTACGCCAATTACTGTGCTCAAATTGTGTGCAGGAGGCACATTGCTGTAGCCAGTGGGGCCATGATTTCCGTCCAGATTACAAAAATCTTGGTATTTTAAAGACTCAGTTTCCTAATGTTCCTGTGGTTGCTCTTACAGTATGTATTTTCTTATAGCTTGAAGAGAACAAATTTCCTCCTTTATTCGTTTGACTTTGTTGATTAACAATTCCTGAGCAGCAGCTGGACTTGAATGTTTATTTCCAGGCAACCGCAACAAAGAAAGTACAGGATGATTTGATGCAGATGCTTCATATTCCTAGATGCGTTAAGTTTGTTAGTTCAGTGAACAGACCCAATCTTTATTACATGGTATAGCTGTACTCAAAGTAAATACAATTATAAATTTTGCGGCAATGGGCATCTTATGTTTCAAATTTATTTGATTCATTTTGCAGGTGCGTGAGAAGTCATCTGTAGGGAAGACCGTGGTTGATGAAATTGCTGAATATATTCGAACATCATATCCAAATAATGAATCTGGGATAGTTTATTGCTTCTCCAGGAAGGAGTGTGAACAGGTACTAGCACTAGCTCTGTTGTGTAAGACTCCATCTCGTGCTTTAATTGTATCTGCAAACATGGTGTGGCACTGTGCTCAGGTACATACGAGTGATGGTGCTTGATTGGATGTGGAATAGTTTTACAAGGCATCAGGTGCTAGAAGTTCACTGCTTGGGTGCCTAACGGGAACTCTTGATATCTTGATATTGCTTAGTTGAACTAATTACACAGCATATAAACCACCCTGTAAAAACTCTATTGTTTCTCCCTTGGACTAGGTTGGCAGATTGTGTGTGATCAATTATTGGTGGTTCAAGTTGGGTGAGATTTCTTGTTCAGAATCTCTAATGGTTGTGCAAAAAGGATGCAGCTCATGCATGATTTTCTTTTGATCAGTTGGGTGAGGTGTGAAAGGATCATGTTATTAACTGTGTATCAAAAAAAGAATAATGTATTTAATCTTGAACTTGTGATTAATCCTTGGTGGAGGTGGTTTAGTTCGGGTTATATTTTGTGTCCAACATCTAATATGCAAGCCATTAAAGTTCATCATCCTCTTTTGATACCTTTTTCTTTTAAGACGAGGAAATGGTGCATGCTTTGAGTTTGAGAAGAATTGGGTTTGTGATGTTCTTTTCTCGTGTGTACTTGCATCGAAATTGGCTTTCCTCCTTTGAAATGCTTATGACTATCCTGTTTCTATTAAATAAGTGCATTCCCTGGAATTTTATCCTGTATGGGGGCTTAGCTCATAGAAAATCAAATAATTATACAACCTGGTTAAGCTTGTAATTTAACTCGTTCTAGCTGTCCACACTCTAGCACTTGATTTTGGAACTTACTTCCTTTGGATCTTCACTTGCAAATCCTTCTTCTTATACCTAATTTGGTTACAATCTTTCCCCAGCAGTCCACTTTTATGTGGAAATGGCAAAAAGTTTAAAAGAAGTAAAGAAGTTTACTTAGGTTTTTTAATTTATGAGAAGCTAAAGAGGGATGTTATTCACAAAAACATAGTTTCAATCTTATGCAAAATGGCGAAACAAGGTCCATTCCTATTGTGTTTAGATAGACTGTACGGTAGATAAATGAGGCTAAGTTTGGACTATTCTGTTCTATTTTCACTTGGTGAGACATTGTGATTTTGGTCACACAACGAACTGTAAAATTCTACGGAGGTGCATCACTGGTTCAGAAGGTCTATTGGTTCGAGTACTTATTGTGGTTACATCTCAAACTTTTGTTTCACCTTCTTATTTGGTCACAAACTGTAGGTTGCACAAGAATTGCGGGAAAGGGGAATTTCAGCTGATCACTATCACGCCGATATGGATGTAAATGCTCGTGAGAAAGTACATCTAAGGTACGGAAAATTTTCCTTTGATATTTCTGTCGGCTGATTCTATATATACAACTAGCTTTTCACTGTAATTATTCATGAATATTGTCTTCGCAAGCAGATGCTTTATTGTACCTTTTTAGAGATTTTCCTTTTCCTTTTTTTTTTTCTATCATGTCATAGACTATTGTGCCGTGTGGATCAGCAACTTAAATAAATAAAAATGTGTTCTCTTCAACAACTTAAGCTTTTAGATGAGATGGTTGTACACTTCAACATGTTATCGAAGCAAACAGAGGTCCTAGGTTCAAATCTCAATGTCAATTATTACCAAAATGAATTCCATGGCCAAGCAGTAGGGCTGGGCATATATTGGATATAACCAATAAATCGAACCGATAAAATGTTGTTGGGTTATCGGTATCGGGTTATTGGGTAAATAGTTCGATAACGGTTTAATGTTATTTGACTAATGGTTTATCGGTTCGGGTCTCGGTTTGCCCAATTTTATTAACGGTTTAACCGATAGCCCAATAAGCTTTATCAAAATTATAATTTTACCCACTAAGTATATAACCTAATGGCTTCATTCTCTCAATTCTCTCGGTAGTTACTCTTCATTCTGACCTTAATCCTTAGAGTAAGTTTTAAACTTTTCTGAATTTCTCATTTTAATTTTTCAATTAAGATTTTTAGTTTTTAGAGAATTAATTATTCATATTTTTTGTTTTCCTATTTGTTTCTTTTGTTGTATTGATTATTTAAAATTTACAAGATTAGGATTTTATTATTTTCCTATGAATTATGCCCGCCTGCAGTGAGATAGTTAGCAAGGTATTGTTGAATGTCTTATCCCTGACTCCTATTAACTTATAACTTTGAAAAATTGAAATCATTTTTTGGGATTTTCAAATGCAAAGAAAGTTTTATTTTCTAAGTTGAAATTTAATCTCTCATCTCGTGTGAGCGGAAATTCAATTCCTTTCTCTTAATAGTATGGTCACGATTCTATAATAAGAACATGAATTTTTTGGATAGTTTTTATTCTTATCGGGTAAACGAATAATCGAATCGATAAGGATTGATATTAACTAACCGATACCCGATAAATCAATATCTTATCGGTTTGGTTATCAGTTTAATATATTTATAAACCGATAACAGATATGAAGAACCGATAAAATTCACAACCGAACCGAACCGACCGATGCTCGCCCCTAATGTGAGGGAGTGTGTTGTATGCAAAATTAAGTAATTATGGTGTGTTCTGTGTAACAGCTTAAGCTTTTGACGAGATGGCCGCACATTTCAACAAGTCAAAAGATTTGATTAAGAAAACACCAAGTAGGTGTTTTTCTCAAAAAAACAGAAAAAAAAACACCATGTGGGTGTTAAAAAAGTTATGTACAAGCTGTGTATGATTCAATCTGAGTTGTCTATAGCCATATATCAAGTATATCCAGCAAGATATGACTTTGCCCCTCTGATTATTGAGATGTATATGTCTATGGGCACATATTATTCAAAGACCGCTCTTTTAACTGGAGTTCCTTTAATTGGCATATTATGTCGTATTACATTGATGTCCCACATTGGAAGAAAGTATTATACTTTGTTAGTTATCTATAAAACCTCACAAGGGTAAGACATTTGTCCATGCATTCTCTCAATCTTTTCTATTATTTTATCACATGGTATCAAAGCTTTTATAGTGTTGATGGAGATTTAATTGTTCACTTATGCTGGGTGGCTTACTAGCCAAAGGTTCTTATTCAAGATTCCATTTGCTATCCTAAATCTCTTCTTGTTGACCATCCAACAGCTAGGTGTTTATTTTCAGTGTTTAGTAGTTGTTGTAGCAGCACCTTGTCTTTTTCTAAGAGTTGTTCTTGCAGCACAATTCCTCCTTTTCATGGCTGTTAAAGTCGATTGTTCTGCCACTATGCCTCTTTCTGGTAATCATTCTGGCAGTAACATACCTCTCTCTCTTGTCTCGCTGTTTCTCACTACTCTGATATTGTTTTATAGTTTTAGCAATATTAAACCACTGTTAATCATGAGTTGTAGCAGATTAACCATCACTTCCACTTAAGATTTTATGCTTCATTTTTTTTGCAAAGGTAAATGCTCCTTTTTGGGATTTCAGGAGAGTTTTGGCATGTTAGAATATGCTAAATTAAACATATTGATCCCCCAATATGCTAAATTATTTTTCTTTTTTGAAAATTATTGGTACGCTTCTAAGACACTTGTATAAGGAATTCTCCCAATCTTACTTCTTATGTTTTCACATGGTTCTTCTTAATAGTAAAGCTAAATAAGCAATTATAAACACTAAGAACTTTTTTATTACTTTTAACATAATATCAGGTGCTTGTAAAGGCAGGATAGACATGTTTCTTAGAGTTGGTGTCATTTCTTCAAAATGGATATTGTAATATTGAAGAAATAGTTAAGTAAATAAAAATGCACCATCTATGATAGCTAAGCTGTTAGATGCGATGATCATACATTTTAACATGGTATCAACAATACAACATGATATCAGAGTAGGCAGAGGTCTTGAGTTTGAGTTTCACTGCCACCATGATCAAAAAGAACTTCCACGTGTTTGCTCATAAAAACAAGCCACGTAAGGGGGATGCTGAAGATGTAATTAAGTAAATAAAGTTCTACTATCTCTAACAACTTAAGCTTTTAGATTAGATTATTATACACTTCAGCAGTTAAGTATCCACATTAGTTGAGGAAATGCGTTATTGTCTCGTTATATGGTCTTGTGCAATTCTAACCTGATGACTTTTTGAGGTTTAGGTAGGCCCAGAGTTCATTTACTTAACATGTATCAGAGCTAGGCCTATCCATATTTTGGATTTACGTAATGTTGGGCCGAATGTTATGTTATCCACGCTTCAGATGCCTAGATCTAGGTGTGCAGAGGTTTTGTGCCCCATATTGATTCAGAGCATAGTTGAGCATAGTTTTGCTGTCTCCTCATATGGTCTCGGGTAATCTCTCACCTCATGATCCTTAAAGTTGAGCTAGGACAAAGTCCATTTTCTTTACATTGTTAGAATGTCCCACATTGGCTGAAGGAATGGGCTATTGTCTCCTTATATGATGTTCGGCAATCTTCACCTTATAAGCTAGTTTATGAAACTAGGCTAAAGGGTCTATTCTAGTAACATGGTATTAAAGTCAGACCTATACTTGTTCTTGGGTTATGCAATGTTGGACCGTTGTGTTATACTATCTATGCTCTAGATGTCCAACCATGAGCGTGGCAGAGAAGAATAAGAGGTTAGAATGTCTACAATGACTTAGAGAATGGGTTATTGTCTCCTTATATCATCTTGGCAATTCTCATATCAGCACTTTTAGAGTTGAATTAGACCCAATGTCACAGATGTCACATGTGGTAATAGACTAGTCGCCTCATAGACTTCCTCCCACATAATAAGAATCCTTTCTGAGTTGAATAATAATCCTCTCCGCCTCCAAAGTAGGTGAAGTTTACAACAACAACAATAACAACAACAAACCCAGTGTAATCCACAAGTTGGGTCTGGAGAGGGTAGTGTGTACGCAGACCTTACCACTACCTTGTATTTCGGGTAATTATTTAGTACAGTTGGTGACTGTTAGAATATGTAAATAGTAGTAAAATAACCCTAATCTAATATGTATTAGGAGTAGGATAGGTTATGTGTATATATAGGGCTCATTGTATCATGTTTAATATCAATATATCATATTTTTCTCCCGTGCTTTCTCACATGGTATCAGAGCCATTGGTGAGATAATTATCGTTGTGCTTCATTCCAACGACATCCGGGAAGAAATCAGTCGTCACCGTGCAATTTTCCGGTGACCTAAGTGACTTTTTACATCAAGGTTATTATTTATCAGTTTGTATAAAATCCAACACCACCATAAGGTCCACGAGAGAATTCCGACCAAACCCCAGAAAACGTCACCTGAAAACACCCACCCACGCGCCTGCCAGATTCTGCCGCCGGCGGCGCGTCTGTCCCACGCGCTGGCGCGTGAGGTCCCTTCCAGCCAGATTTTCAAAATTTTTTCTTCAGACAGCCTGTTCGCCTGGTGTTTCCGAGACTACCCATATTTTTACTTTTTAATTCCGACCACTTTGAATTTTTTCTGGCATCTATAATGATTTTTTCTGGCAACTACAGTAATTTTCCGGCAAAAACAGTATTTTCGTCATTTGTTTCAACAAAGTTTTCACAATGTCTTTGGGAGTCGATGCTTTCGGGCCTAAAAACTCGGCTTCTGGCAATTCCGGTGTTATGATTACCTCAGAACCTTTAATGGGAGGTTCCAACTACTTAGCTTGGGCTTCGTCTGTCGAGTTGTGGTGTAAAGGTCAAGGTGTTCAAGATCATCTAATCAAGGAGTCTAGTGAAGGAGATGAAAAAGCCAAAGCACATTGGGAGAAGATCGATGCTCAATTATGCAGTATTTTGTGGCGATCTATTGATTCCAAGTTGATGCCCTTGTTTCGTCCAATCCAGACATGTTATTTGGTTTGGGAAAAGGCTCGTACTTTATACACTAATGACATATCTTGTTTCTATGATGTGATATCGCGGATGACAAATTTAAAGAAACATGAATTAGATATGTCTACTTACTTGGGACAAGTACATGCAGTTATGGAGGAATTTGAGACGATGCCAGTTTCTGCTAGCGTTGCAAAACAGCAAGAGCAACGACAAAAGTTGTTTCTAGTTCTTACTCTTGCTGGGCTTCCTAATGATCTCGACTCAGTACGCGATCAGATTTTGGCTAGTCCGACTGTCCCCACAGTCGATGAATTATTCTCTCGATTACTTCGCCTTGCTGCAGCACCAAGTCACCCAGTGAGAAGACACTTGATTCGTCTATCTCGTATCCCAATCAGTGGACAATTAGGCATCCATACTATGGAGAATAGATGAGGAGGAGGTCGTTTTGGAAGATCTAGACCCAAGTGTTCTTATTGTCATAACTTGGTCACACTCGTGACGTGTGCTATTCTTTACATGGTCGACCACCCAAAAATACTTATATTGCTCAAACCGAGCCTACAGGAAACTAGGGATTTTTTGTATCTGAAGGGGAGTATAATGAGTTCCTTAAATATCGAGCAAGTAAGCAGACTTCTCTACAAGTACCCTCTGTTGCTCAGACTGATACTTTTGTTGCTGGTAATTCTTTTGCTTGTGTTTCCCAGTCTAGTCATCTTGAACAATGTGTTGTGGCCTCAGCTGCTTCTGATCATATCTCTGGTAATAAATCCCTTTTGTCAAATATTGTGTATTCACAGTTTCTTCCCAACATTACTTTAGTCAATTGGTCTCAAACTAAAGCAAAAGGAGTTGGACAAGCGAATCCCCTGCCCTCTGTCACTCTAGATTCCGTTCTTTATGTCCCTGGCTGTCCTTTTAATCTTACATCTGTTAGTCGTTTGACTCGTGCCCTCCATTGCGGTATATATTTTATTGATGATTCTTTTATTATGCAGGACCGTAGTACGGGACAGACGATTGGAACAAGACTTGAATCAGAAGGACTCTACTACCTTAACTCACTAAAATCCTCCAAGGCCTGTCTAGTTGCAGATCCTCCAGACCTTCACTGTCGTTTAGCACATCCTAGCTTGTCCAAGCTTCAGAAGATGGTGCCTAGTTTGTCTAGTTTATCCACATTAGAGTGTGAGTCATGTCAGCTCGGGAAACATACCCGAGCCTCCTTCCTCGCAGTATTGAGAGTCGTGCAGAGTCTGTTTTTTCTTTAGTTCATTCGGATATATGGGGTCCTAGTAGAGTCAGTTCAACCTTGGAATTTCGTTATTTTGTTAGTTTCATTGATGATCATTCAAGATGTACTTGGATTTTCTTAATGAAAGATCGTTCTGAGTTGTTTTCTATATTCCAGAATTTTTATGCTGAAATTAAAAATCACTCGCACTTTTCGCAGTGATAATGCCTTAGAATATTTATCCTCTCAATTTCAGCAGTTTATGACTTCTCAAGGAATTATTCATCATACCTCTTGTCCTTATACCCCTCGGCAAAATGGGGTTGCAGAGAGAAAAAATAGGTACATTATTGAGACTGCTCGCACACTTCTCCTTGAATCTTATGTTCCGCTGCGTTTTTGGGGCGATGCAGTTCTCACATCTTGTTATTTGGTTAATCGGATGCCTTCATCTCCCATCCAGAATCAGATTCCGTATGAGGTATTGTTTCCCCAGTCACCCTTTTACTCTGTTCTCCCTCGTGTTTTTGGGAGCACTTGTTTCGTTCATAACTTAGCCCCTGGGAAAGATAAGTTAACTTCTCGTGCTCTCAAGTGTGTCTTCCTTGGTTATTCTCGTGTCCAGAAGGGCTATCGTTGTTATTCACCTGATCTTCGTAGGTACCTTATGTCAGCTGATGTCACATTTTTTGAGTTTAAACCTTTCTTTACCTCTTCTGACCATTCTGACCGTCTTGATATATCTGAGGTTTTACCTATACCGGCCTTTAGGGATTCTACTATAGCTCCTCCTACACCTTCCGCTACAGAAGTCTTACCCATTTCAACTGTTGGAGCCTAGTGTGGCTCCTCCTAGACTCCCTGCCACAGAAACTCCACTCTTGACATATCATCGTCGTCCTCGCCCAGCATCCGGCCCGGTTGATTCACGTCCTGCACTTGACCATGCTCCTACTGCAGACTTGTCTCTTTCGATTCCACTTCGGAAAGGTATATGGACCACCCTTAATCCTAATCCCCATTATATCGGTTAAGTTATCATCGTTTGGCATCACCCTATTATGCTTTTCTATCTTCTTTGTCCTCTGTTTCCATCCCTCAGTCTACAGGTGAAGCATTGTCTCATCCAGGGTGGCGACAGGCTATGACTGACGAGATGTCTGCTTTACATACGAGTGGTACTTGGGATCTCGTCCCTCTTCCTTCAAGTAAATCTACTGTTGGTTGTCGTTGGGTTATGCAGTCAAGGTTGGTCAAGATGGTAAGGTTGATCGTCTTAAGGCTCGTCTTGTTGCCAAGGGATATACTTAGATATTTGGGCTTGATTACAGTGATACCTTCTCTCCCGTGGCTAAGATAGCATCAGACCGCCTTTTTCTATCCGTGGCCGTTGTTCGCCATTTGCCCCTGTATCAGCTGGACATTAAAAATGCGTTTTTACACAGTGACCTTGAGGATGAAGTTTTTATGGAGCAACCACCTGGGTCTGTTGCTCAGGGGGAGTCTCGTGGCCTTATATGTCGCTTGCGCCGGTCACTTTATGGTCTAATGCAGTCTCCTCGAGCCTGGTTTGGTAAGTTTGGCACTGTTATCCAGGACTTTGGCATGACTCGGAGTGAAGCTGATCACTCTGTATTATATCGGCATTCTGATTCGAGTCTTTGTATTTATCTGGTGGTCTATGTTGACGACATTGTTATTACTGGAAATGACCAGGATGGTATTACTAAATTGAAGCAACATCTCTTTCAATACTTTCAGACTAAGGATCTGGGCACACTAAAATATTTTCTGGGTATTGAGGTCGCTCAGTCTAGCTCAGGTATTGTGATCTCACAACAGAAGTATGCTTTAGATATTCTTGAGGAGACAGGAATGACAGGTTGTAGACTTGTTGACACTCCGATGGATCCGAATTCTAAACTTCTTCCAGGACAGAGGGAGCCTCTTAACGATCCTGCAAGATATAGGCGGTTAGTTGGTAAATTAAATTATCTTACAGTGACAAGACCTGACATTTCCTTTTCTGTGAGTGTTGTGAGCCAGTTTATGGGTTCTCCGTGTGATAGTCATTGGGATGCAGTTGTTCGCATTCTTCGGTATATAAAATCAACTCCAGGTAAAGGTTTATTGTTTGAGGATCGAGGCCATGAGCAGATCGTTGGATACTCCAATGCTGATTGGGCAGGATCGCCTTCTGACAGACGTTCTACTTGTGGATATTGTGTCTTAGTAGGAGGAAATTTGGTATCTTAGAAAAGCAAGAAATAGAATGTGGTTGCTCGGTCTAATGCAGATGCAGAATATCGAGCAATGACTATGGCGACATGTGAGCTAGCTTGGATCAAACAGTTGCTCAAAGAGCTGAAATTTGGTGATGTTAATCAGATAGACTTGTGTGTGATAATCAAGTTGCTCTTCATATTGCGTCAAATCCAGTGTTCCATGAGAGAACTAAGCACATTGAGATTGACTGTCACTTTGTCAGAGAAAAGATACTCTCGGGAGATATTGCTACAAAGTTTGTAAAGTCAAATGATCAGCTTGCAGACATTTTCACCAAGTCCCTCATTGGTCCTCGTATTAACTACATATGTAACAAGCTCGGTACATATGATTTATATGCACCAGCTTGAGGGGGAGTGTTAGAATATGTAAATAGTAGTAAAATAACCCTAATCCAATATGTATTAGGAGTAGGATAAGTTATGTGTATATATAGGGCTCATTGTATCATGTTTAATATCAATATATCATATTTTTCTCCCGTGCTTTCTCACAGTGACTATTGATTTGCTTTTAATTGTTGAAAAACTTCCTGCTCAAAGTTATCTTTTGGAATTTGGACATGTTCTTAAGCTAATGCCTTTAGATATCTAATTTACATTTTACTCCCGTGGCATCTAAAAGCACATCATGCATGTCCAAACTCCAAAAAGGCACAACACTTGTTTGTATCTTGTTCACCATGGAAGTGTGCTCCGTGTGAGTTTATTCTCACTTAAGTTGCTCTGACACGGCAGTTTAGATGTCGCACCCGTGTTGACACGACACTAGTATGGGTGTGGGTATGGGATCCGTACCGGATTTGGTCAAATAATTTTGGGTACTTTGACTACGACAAACGGAAAAATTCGAGACGAGATACAATTTGATTCCCAAAATCAGAACCAAAACTAGGGTAAATCTGAAGAAAATAATATACCTTATCTAAAAATCAATTTTTTACTTATCTATAACTTGAGAATAAAAAAGAAATCTACTTTACAAGCTATACGTAAGTATTCTATAAAATTTCTCATAATTTTGAGATACTTTTATTTTTTTGAATTTTTTTGGCCGGATCCCCGATACCGATATCTGTACTAGGATCCGTATTCCGGAATCTTAAAATTTGCATCTCGAAGGATCCGACCTCTAAATCCGCACCCGTGCCGAGCAACTTTGGTTCGCACAAAGTTCTGTGTCTTTGTAGTACTAACGTAGGTGACATTTGAAATTAATGTGCTTTCCGTGCATTCGATAGTTATTTTGCTCGAGAGCTAAACTGTTGGATTGTTTTGTGGTAAAGTAAGCTTCTAGTTTCTGTTCATGACATTTAGGCTTTGCTATGGGAATCACGAAGCACTACTTGTTAAGAGTTTCTTTTCGTTCTTTGTGTTTTGACTTTGTCGCTTAAGGACATCTTGTCAGTTCTTTGTGTGCTCTACATGTCTTACTTAAAAATGTTGTTTCTTTTTTTCCTCTTATGATGTGTATAGTTTATCATTGTGAACATTTAGGAGAAAATAACTTACCTCATAGATGGTTTTAAGTCATTTTCCTTTATAAATATCTCAATTGTTACTCCATTTCATTTTGTTTCAAATAACACATAAAACACTGTTGTTATTCTTAGTATTCAGAATTATCACCGAGACTTCATGCCATGTTACATCCCAACCTTGTACTGTTATTTCAAATAATACATGGCTTTTAGTACACAAAATTATCACGAAGAGATCATGCCCATCCCCACCTTCTGCTATTACCATAAGTTACTACCTTTACACCCAACCAATCTCTGGAAAATGATCTAACAAATAGTTTTCCCAAAATTACTACGCATTGAAGATATTTCATATTATTAGCTGCCAAATTGTGATTTTATTCTACTATTTTAGCTGCACGGTTATAGTTCATGGTATAAATTTCTTAATTGTAAAATTTTATTCTAATTCAATAAGTAACTTATATGTGAATGTCATAGGTGGAGTAGTGGAAAGTTGCAGGTGATTGTTTGTACGGTATGTATCATGAAGTTCCCTGATTGCTTCTAATTTTCAAATGGCAATCATCATACGTAAAAGTTCTTTTCTTTTTCAGGTGGCATTTGGTATGGGAATTAACAAGCCAGATGGTTAGTACTTACCTGGTTATATCCTTTTGACATGTCTTATCACATAAATTCATACATTAGTGAGGATATTATTCTTCTCTGCCTCGGTCCCTGGGTGCTTAGAAAAGGTTCATTTGATTTCTTTAAGCAAGCTTATGAATCTACTCTAAACAAAGCGTTCGTTTGATAGAAAATGCGATATCTGAGGATTGCTATCACTCAAGATTGGATAATATGGAACGGATTAAGAGTCAGATAGGGAACCTTTCTCGGGCACAAGTTTTCCTTGTTCGAATAATAATCTAGTTATTATATGTCCAAAAAGAATAATGATCTTGTCTATTGTCTGATATGCGACGTGATTAATTTCTTCCTTCCAATATCTTAGGCATTAAGATTTTCTTTCCTTCCCCGGATCCTGCGTGAAGCGAGCCTCCATTTCATCTGTCCTAGTCCAATACGATGTGTGACATCCTCGTCAATCTCACCATTACCTTAGATAACAGATCCGAGGTACTTGACACTCCCCTTCTTAAGGATGACTTGTGAATCCAACCTCACTTCCACGTTCGTATCATGAGTTATGTCGCTAAGCTTGCATTCCAAGTATTTTGTTTTGGTCCTGGTCATCTTGAAACCTTTTGACTCCGGGGTCTATCTCCAAACCACCAGCCTCGCATTAACACCATCCCGCGTATCATCAATCAGTACTGTATCGTCCGCAAATAACATGCACCATGGCACCACCTCTTGAATACCCGTCAGAACATCCATCACCAAGGCAAGTAAAAATGGGATAAGCACGGATCCTTGATGCTAGCCCATCCTAACAGGGAAGTGTTCCGAGCTCCTCCCACCGTCCTAAGCCGGGTCTTAACGCCATCATACATATCCTGGATCTTCGTGTTAGGGCAGCCTAAGAAGTACCGGGGAGAGATGATCAGGCAGGACATGGCACGGCTTCAGATTTTTGATGACATGGCCCTTGATAGGAAGCTGTGGAAGTCGAGCATTAATGTTGTAGGTTAGGAGGTAGGTGGCTAGTTTGATAGTGTTTTGTCTTAAGCTTCTAGTAGCTCCTGTGGTGTCTATACTACTTCATTAGGGTGGCAGTTAGGTTGTAGGAGGCTATTTGATAGTGTTTTGTCTTAGGATGCTAGTGGTTTTTGTTGTGTCCTTACTACTTCCATTGTGTCTGTAGTACTGTACTATTGTTACTGCTTATCATTATTGCTTTTCTTTGTATTTTCTGGTTATTACGTTGCTAGTGTTATCTTTCTGGCTTCCTTTGGTGTTAATGCTCCACTGTCACTTTCCATCGTTATGAGCCGAGGGTCTATCGGAAACAGCCTCTCTACTCCTCCGGAGTAGGAGTAAGGTCTGCGTACACACTACCCTCCCCAGACCCCATAAATTTCTTATCCATCTAAGATATTTAGAAGCAACTATTGGAGATGGTCTTTCCGTTTTTTAACAGTATCCTAATAAGATTAAGGGACCATGGGTGGAATTCTGTGTCTGTTTCTCACCTAGTTCTCTTCTTTCAAGAAACGGGAGGAGTTCTTTTCTAGTAGTGCCCTAATAATATTTTTAAGCTTCTTTACTTGTGAAACAAAATTATCCCTAAGCTTCTTAGACATCAATTTCCTTTTCTACTTTATGGCGAGCAGAACATAATAGTAAATATTGTTTGTTCTATTAGTATGTTATTTCATAGAGGTATTCTGCTCTGATATGGTAAACTCAGTCCTACTTATTGATAGTCAGATTTGTCGTCCATCACAGCTTGAGCAAATCAATGGAGACTTACTACCAGGTCCTAATTCCTACCCCAAGCTTATTTTGCATGATATAGGTTTCTTTGTCTAATTGTCTTTCTACAGGAAAGTGGTCGAGCTGGAAGGGATGGACTTCCTTCTGAATGTGTTCTTTTCTTTAGACCTGCTGATGTTCCTAGGCAGGTAGAATTTGTTTGGACTGATGCTGTTAATGTTTCAGTGCAAGATGATGTAATATGTGGCTGTTGTGGTTTTTGGGCAGAGTTCTATGGTCTTCTACGAGAATTCTGGATTGAAAAATCTGTATGACATAGTACGTTATTGTCAGGTATGGCTCCTCAACTCTTCTCTTTGATGTTTTCTGTGCCTTTTTTACTTTGTTGGCTAATGTTGGCTGTTGAGAATTTTTTCATATTAGTGGTTGTGTTGTCTATATTGATGTCGTTCTGATTCCATGCGAATGCATAGCTTTTAGTTATCTTATCTACTTGCGATTAAAAAGAATCCATTAGTAAGATAATCTCACTCAAGGGATATAGCAACAGCTTATTCTTGCTTAGAATATTATCGGTAGTTTCTTCTCCAAAAACAACTAACGTACTTGGATAAGCCTATATAAATTGAGAATTACAATTACAAACAATCAATATGCCGTGTAAAAGCGTGCAAATAAGCAGAAGATTTTGCTGGTATGGAAAGGAAAAAGTGATGTAATTTCTTAGTAATGTTTGAAAGTCACCTTACGATATCATCTGATTACCTAAAGGCTAAAACCCTCACCATGTCCACATATGACGAAGACATTTTAGATGATAAACAACTTATGTGCCTTCTCTTGTACTGCTTTAGTCTCTGTATGGCTTCCTTCTAAATTGACTGTTGAAGAATTTCCAGTAGGATTCATGTGACAAAACTTAATACCTTTTTTCTGTTTCAGGACTTCTAGTCACAATCATGTATTTGCACATTTAATTTGGAAATTTCCGTCATGATAGAACTACCCAGTTATCCTTTTTTTTTTAAATCAAGGGAACTTTACTTATATTGCTTTTTGTTATTTGTGAGCACTCAAGGCTAATACGAAATCTCTAGACATAAGCTTTATATAGATTGATGCAGTCTCTTCCTTTGTTTCTGCTACTATGCATGGATGGACCTCCTTTGTGCCAGTTTATTGATCTCCTACAATCATTAACCAATAAGAAGCTCGGTGTCAAACTTAGAATATGATGGGAAAAAAACTTAGAATATGAAAAGGGCTCCATATTGAAGCAATATTTTTTGATGAAGAGATTTATAAATGGCATCAAGAAGATGCAAAAAAGAAATACAAAACAGTTTGCCAGCTCCAGTACTAACAAAGTCCAAAAAATTGTCAGGAAAGTTTACAGGGGTAAGAGTACTTCAGCTGTACAAAAATAAAAGACATTTAGCGCTAGGGGAAAGTTTTAGAGTTGCTATTCTATCTAAATATTTCCTATTCCTCTCAGTCCATCAAAATAAGGGAGTGATACTCCATGTTGAAGCAATATTGGCATTTGAAGCATAACTAAAGCCCTGTAGAGAAGGGTAAACGGTTATAATTAATCAAATCAGTTTGTTTATGCTATACACTCAAACTGAGAGCTACAAAGTTTGTACAAATTTCATGAACAATTTCCATTCCATGCCACTATAGTATAATCAGGATAAGTACAAACTTTGTCAATGAATGAGAAAGATTATTACTGCCAGCTTTCCAGCTTCTGCTATAAACTTGCATACCATTTTGATGTGAGATGCTCTTACAGTACCTGGCTCCTGAATACATCTTTTTTAAGCTGTAATTGAATACTCCCTCCGTCCCAATTTGTTTGATGCAGTTAGGATTTCGAGAGTCAAACTTCTCAATTTTGACCGCAAATTTGGCCATAGAGAATCATTTAGTTTTCTGAAATAAAACTTACATATTTGGAAACTACATAAAAGTACTATAAATCTCAAAATATTTAAAAGGTATATGCAAAAATCTGGTCAAAGAAAAACTCGTTTGACTCTCGAAATTCGAAAGTTGCTGACTAGTTGGTTTGGGAAAGCAGGAGAGTTTGCTCTGATATTATGCTGGTTTTCCATTCCTGTCAAAATAGGAATGAAGGTTCTTGATTGCTTAATCTGTAGTTGTATGTACCGACATTATTTAACCAGTAAGTGACAGTTGCTATAACAAGTACACTGGTTTTATAATTTTGCTCGATAAGAGCCATTGCTCCCAAGTTATAGGGAACCCGGAACTCAATTTCTACTAGTGCTCATGAGTAAACAGTTTATTGTTTACAATCAGCTAGAGGAATAAATATGTTTTTGTTGCAGTCTAAAAGAGAGTGCCGTCGAAGTGCTTTCTTCCGACATTTTTCTGAGTCTTTACAAGAATGTAACGGTATGGTTCACTAACTTCGTAAGGGATTCTGATGTTAACTTGTCACAATAGCCAGAAAAGCACCACAACTTCACTTGATCTTCATCTTGCTCAGGAATGTGTGACAACTGTGCCTTTTCAAATGAGGTGAAAGAGCTGGATGTCTCAAGTACGTTTTGTTGACTTTAATAGTCATACCATTCTTCTTTTTATGTTTATGAGTTCTCTAAAGGCATGGCTTTACCTTAGTCTATCTTTCGCAATCTTCGTTAAGTTATGTTAGTTTTAGTAATCAACCATTTTCTTGGATTTAAGATATGTTCATATATATATATATATATATATATATATATATATATTAGCAATAACAGATGTTCTATTTCTACAGTCTCCAACAAAGTAAAGAATATCCTAGTAGTGAATGTTTTCTGAAAAAAACAGCTTTATTGAGTAATATACAAGCTCGCGAAACGTGAATTCTTACTTTAAAATGTCCATATTTTACTTGGCTTTAGTTTTTCTTTTTTCTAGTGGACCTTAATCTGGGGATATATATGATGCAAATATTCGAGCTAAGGAAGCCTTTTCTTGTTTTTGCAAAAGGAGTTATGTTGGCTTCTTATCTAAGTCTGAATTCTATAGTAGATATACAAGGACAACACTACATCGTTCTCTTCGCCCCTCTTTTTTTATCTTGAAATAGAAGGAGAATGGTCTTACTTACTCGAGGGGGATGAAAGATAAATAAAGGGATAGGGAGCTTTATAATAGGAGAAAGAGACGGATTGTGGTTGGTGTGTCACTGGGCTAGTAGGGAACCCGTAAGAAGGGGGATGACGGCCCTAATTCACATCAAGGTCTTTGACATATCGAGTAACACCTCTTTCTGTTAATTTTTTATTAAGCGGAAAGGGAAAAGTTATTTTCTGACCAAAAAAAAAAGAGGAAGAATCGACAACTCCAGCTTCTTATTTTAATTGTAATTTTTTATTTTTGTAGCAGTCCAATCAAGATGGATCGCCTCACATAGATCTATATTTACTTGTATTAGTAATAAATTTCCACATTGATTAAGGGAATCTAAAGTGGTGTATAAAGATTATTCGGCTATCCACTCATTACCTTACGTGTGGGTTGATGCTCATATTTTCATATGGCATCAGATCTAGACTTTGATAAGCTGGTTCATTGTCTAGTATTCATTTTTTTTTTCTTCAGTAATGGACTAACCTTGTCGTTCTTTTTTTTTTTGGTTAAACATTCTATCCATTAATATCAAAAAAAATATTTTCAAGTTGAAGCTTTAGTAAGAGATTGGACTACTCCTACTCATTTACATCACTCTTCTATACTAAATTCTAACTTTCTCTAGGTACATCATAGTATAGGAACATCGAGTAAACTAGAAACTAAGGATATTTTGTCTAGTATTCATTTGGTTCTCCTTCCTTTCTAATAGGGCTAATTCTAGTTATTCTCTTCTCAGTTCATTCTTACGATTTTGGGCTTCTCTATCACAATTCACAAATATTCCTGCTTATTGAATCATCGTCTAGTTATTCTCTTCTCAACTCATTCTTACGATTTTGGACTTCTCTATCACAATTCAAAAATATTCAAGCTTATTGAATCATTGCTTCTACTGTTTTGGGCTTTTCTCAATTAACTCCTAGCTCATTTGAGTCATCTATTCCAAGGGTACTCTTTTTCTTGAGTCACTACAGCCTATCTCCTTTAGAAAAAAATTCATGTTTGAAAGATATAAAGTCACCCGATGATTAAGGGCACTTTATCAAAAAATTAAAGAATGGTTTATAAAATCTACTCCACCAATTGACTTAGGGTTGGGTTGGATGGTCAAATTCTTTGACAACTAGGTGCACTGAAAGAAATCATAGTATTTAGGATTTCTAAGCTCCATTTCTCTCTCTCTATTCTTCTTTTTTTTTGTTGGAGGGTGCACAACTATAGTTGCGATTGTTCGGTACTCCAATTAAAAAAATATCATCCTTTTCAGATTTTATCATATCTACAATGCGATGTTTCAAATTTAATCTTGTTTCCCATTGGGAAGTATCTTTCTGCTTATGCTTTATTTGTGTGCAGGTCATGCAAAACTCATTGTCTCTATGCTGAAAGATATACAAGAGAATGATCAGAGGGTCACAATGTTGCAACTGGTGGAAAAGCTAAAGGTTAACCAGAAGAACCTAGGTAAGATTCACAAAACCATGGCATTGCGAAAAATATGCTTTTCTTAGTGAAAAAGGAAGTCCAAAACAGAGTCTTGAACAAAAGCAGTCTCAAGTATCATTTGGCCAAATCAATGCTTGTCTAGGAGAAAATATGGCTACTAAAAGCAGCTTTTACATGGATATAGATTCTGTGTCTTGTCTCCAAAGTTGGATTGTCTTCCCCCTTAGCACGAGCGTGTTCCCGTTTCGTTCATTGTCTTGGTCAATGCTTAATTGCTTGTATTGAGAGCTTAATGTCGGTCTAACTGAGCAGCTTCTTTCCGAATGCAGTATTTTATCATCACTCTGTTACTTTTTGCTTTTAATTCTCTTATTTTATTTCTGACTTTAGGGATAGCAGACATAGAATAAAAAATTTAGCGTTCTTGGTATTTACCTAGGTTCGGATCTGAACAAAGATGAATTGGAGCAACTTGTCATCAAGCTTATTTTGGATCATGTTCTTGTAAGGACTCTTTTTATTTATTTTTCTTTTCGTAAGTTACTCTCTTACTTTACTATCATATCAGAATAGGAACTTAACACTTCAGCAACAATTTTTCAAGTATTAAGCTGTGATCCAAGTTTTGGACAAGGGTGTTAACAGATTCTAGTTTAGAGGGAAATAGAATTAATGACGTGACCAGAAGTACAAAGCATATAAATAAAACGTTCCCTTTTCCCCTTTGCCTTTGCAGCAGAAACAAGACAGGGAATAATGGATATGATTATATGAAAAGTGTATCCACTTCTGTCTCCTTTCCCTTTTCCTAAGTTTTGAACTAACATCTTTGTTCCTTTTCCTCCATGCAGAAAGAAGAATACCAGCATACTGCCTATGCAACAAATGCTTATGTCACAGTAGGACCTCTGGCAATGCAAGTATTGCAAGGTACTACCCTTCTTTCCAGATACGCAAATATGCAGGCATCTCAACCTTCAAATAACATCCTTGTCCTACTTCTCGGGATGCACAGTATTCAACTTTATCATTTTGGTTTCTCCCTTCAGAAGTCAAGTTGATGAGCAACAGTCTCCCCCATACCCCCCCCCCCCCACCCCTTCTTCCCAAATTCTCTGTTGGTTCCACCTTCAATATGTGATGTGAAGTAATTGCTGATGTCTGCTACTTGGAAATTGTGAAGTCGGTGCCTTGCACCACCACTTAGTCCAGTTTGAGGGTTTGTTCTTCCGTCAATCAATCAACCATAAGGACAACCACCTCATCTTGCACCCACTTTGTAGAAATGAATTTTTTATTTTTATTTTCTTTTTCCTAGGTAGATGCTTTCTTAATACTTGAAGGGATTGTCCTGGTTGTGAAATTTAGAAGAGTTCTGCTGATTTTTAGCCAATACAATTAGTATTGGACAATTTCTTCATTCTTTACTTTAGCACTTGGACAATTTCATTGTTCTAGAGATGAGCAAAGTGCGAATCCGATCTTTTCAGTGTTTTGGTCTGTCAACAACAACAACAACTACTACCCAGTATAGTCCCACAAAGTGGGGTTTGGGGAGGGTAATATGTAGACGAGCCTTACCCCTACCCGAAAGGGCAGAGAGGCTGTTTCCAATCGACCCTCGGCTCATTTAAGGAAAGGAAAAACAAAAACGAAAACAAAAGAGCATTAGTAACTCCAGCAAAAATAGCGTAAATAATTAACTAAATATAAGAACCATAAATAAAATAGCATGCAATAATATAAGACAGTAACTACCATAAGGGGGACAAAATAAATACACAAATCATCTATGGATAGCCCTGCCAAGCCTCACCCAACCCCGGGTGAGAAGTACGAAAAACTCTAGGAGCCCCTATCCTACAACCCTGATACTAGACCTCCAGACTTTCCTATCAAGGGTCATGTCCTCGGAAACCTGCATTCTAGCCATGTCGTGCCGAATCACCTCTCCCCAATACCTCTTAGGCCTCCCTCTGCCTCGTCGTACGCCGACCATCTCCAGCCGCTCACAACTCCTCACCGGCGCATCAGGACTCCTCCTCCGCACATGCCCGAACCACCTCAACATCGCTTCTCGCATCTTCTCATCCACCGGGGCCACCCCCACCTTCTCTCGAATAACTTCATTCTTATTCTTATCTAACCTGGTGAGCCCGCACATCCACCCGAGCATCCTCATCTCCGCAACCTTCATTCTCTGAATATGAGAGTTCTTCACTGGCCAGCACTCCGCCCCATACAACATGGCAGGTCTAACCACAACTCTATAAAATTTCCCCTTAAATTTCCCCTTGGTCTGTCAAGTTTTTAGCAAAGTTTTTGCCTCATTTAGTGTTCAAGCTGAGTTTGAGCTTGGCTTGAAAGAATGCCAAGTCAAGCCCAGGCACAAAGAATTCGGCTAAGCCAGCTCTTTATCATCTCTAATTACATACACATCAAAAAAAGGAAAAGGGCTTCAAGTCATCATAGAGTCCTATAGTCATCTAACTTCTTTTTCTGGTTAACTTTCAGGTAAGAAAATTATTACGGTTGAGATGTCAACTAGACAATCAAGGACCTCAAGCAGTACGAGATCATCCAAACGAGAAAGATCATCAGGATTGGATGATAAGCTTGACGAGCTGCGAAAAGAACTCGCATCCATCCATGGGGGAATATTCCCTCACTCTGTATTATCTATGCAACAAATCAGTACCTTGACTTCACAGAAACCAAAATCAATTGAAGAGGTACACTCCTACTGTTTTTTTCTTACAGAGTAGATGCTTTAACTTCTGACTTTCGGTGTTTCATTACTTGATTGTCTGTTATAGTTACTAAAATCTTCAGGAAAGAGGAAATTTACATTTGTTACCTCCAATTGTCTGGTTTCTCCTTTCCATTCATGTCAAAGTAATATCTATGTTGCTAAAAGGAAATCTAGTGATTGGTACTGTTATCCACTAAACATTTATGGACCCCGCTTTTACTTTTCTCACAAAATGTTTTCTCTTACGTTACTCCAAAAATTTAAGAAAAGTAGGCAATGACTTCCACAGTTTTCAACTCTTACCATAATAATAGTGCCAAATCAAGTACAGACCGAGTGTAGGAAAACTTTACTTTCTCAAAATGGATAGTCTTTGGGGGTGACCGAAGAAAGGAAGTAAGACAAGTAATTTGAGAAAGAGAGTTCAAATTTTTTATGAGGACTTTGCAGAGTAATTGTACCTTCTGTATGCTTCCTGTGCATGCAACATAGTTATTCCAAAGCATGCTAAATTTTGGCCTCTTAAGTAGTGAGATGTAGAGATGCAATGTTTGTTTGGTATTAAAATGTGAAAATCCTTCTCGCTAAGAGCTGAGACTGCTATAGTTTAGACGATTGTATCAGTGGCATGGCCAGGAATGTCGCGAAGGGTGTTCAAACTTTGAATAGATAAATAATTATTTTATGAAGAAGTGCACCAAAACTTTAAAATCAAACTACGCAATGTTCAACACTAAAATTCCATTATTTGCACCAAAAAAGGCCACAATTTGTTAGTGAACGGACATGCCCAAAAAGAGAGGGAAAGAGAAGTGAATTCAACCTAGAATCAAACCACTTTTAGGATTTTCTTACTAAGTCAATAGCTTTTAATTAAAACAATTAGTTTTAAGATTTATTTAGTTAAAAAAAAATAGAAGAAAAAGGGAAAGTCAAGGACACACCGGTAGTGTATTAGTGTAGTTCTTTCAAAATTAAAGAGTAGGCCCCTTGTGCACCCCCGGGATTAGTCGGGGCTCGAAGAGACTCGGACACCCTGTACGAACCAAAAAAAAAAGAGTAGGCCCCTTTAGCCAATGTTAATAAAGCTACTGAGAATCGAAACCTAAAAATGTTTTTAAAAAAACTACAAATGAAGCACTACTGAGAATTGAATCAGTGCCTGATTACACTATTTGAGACTTCATGAACACCCTTTAACTGCTGGACTAAGTCGACTAGTTGTGTGAAGGGTGTTCAAAACATATTATATCTCCATATAGAGCAGTACGTTACCTACATATACAGTATAATTTCCGGCGAAGAGTGTTCGCCTGAGCACCCTTGGTACACGTAGCTCCGCCAATAGCACAGCCTTACAGCTTCTCATGTGATGTAATTATCTGAAAACTACTCTATATTTCATGCAGTTGGAGAAGATTATTGGCAAGTTGAAGACTGAAAAATATGGGAGCAGAATTCTTGAAGAGATTGCTAGTTATAAGTCTGACCCCCAACAAGATGCAGATGGAAGCAAAGAGAGCAAAGGCAATGCTGTTAAGAAGTTGAAAACCAAGAAAGCTCTTGTAGTCCTTGAAAGTAGTGAAGATGAAACATGAAAATACATCATGCATTAGGAAGGTTTTGGAAATTCTCATTTTTCTGGAAATATGATGATATTACTTGTGCATAATATCTAATATGCAATGAATGGTGAATGAAATTTTGTATGAAGTGGGCTTACTTAGATTGTAGTTTGATTTTATAGTAATGACTCTTCTAGTGATGCAAGATGCAGAGCCATTTTAAACAAAGAGTTCGAATACTTGAAGCCGGAAATATTGACACATTCTAAGGGTCGTTTGGTTCATAAATTCGGTTAATGGGGAATAAAATGTTATCAACTGTTTGTATTCTAGATTAGTAGTCGGGCCACTGTTCTGGCAGCATAGGTAAACATGAGAAATCATCTTGGATCAATTTCTAATGTTTGATGGATATTATAATATAATAATTATATAAGGTGGAGTGTGAGGTATGGAGACAATGTTTTATTGTAAAAATAGCACGGCATAGTCAGTTTTTGTACCGGTCAATCAAAAATACTAGCGTTTACCAAGTCAGTGGAAAATAGCTACAATTTTGCTGCAACAGAGACTGGTCCAGCATAAATATACGGGAGTTTAGTGCTTCTGTGTATGAACTCCAGCATATTATGCGAGATCGATATACTTTGCTAACTCTCGTATAAATACGGGAGAGTGGAACACCAGTGCTCCAAATTCCAGTATATTATGCTGGACCAGTATACTTGTTGGAGTTCCAATACAAGTATACGTAAACTTCAGTCTATTATGCTAGAGTTCCAGCATACTTATCCTGGAACTCCAGTATAATATGCGGGAGTTCAAGTATATTTATGCTGGAATTCCAGCATAATATACGGGCGTATTTTTCGGGTTTTGAACAGTGTTTTCGCTCAAATTTATCTTTACATAAAAAGTGGCTAAATTTCGATTACTTTTGAAATTAGGCAAATTTTAAACGATCAGTTGTAAATTTGGCTATTTTTGAATTTCTTCCTGTTTTGTTGGTTTATATATTAAAACTAATAACTGTTATAAATAGACTTCTATTTAAGGTGAATGTCTATAATTAGAGAGATTCTAGAGTTTTATTCTTGGTAGCTAAGTCACTACCTCCCTATAAATAAAGGGGTCTTCTACCATTGTAAACAATCCCTAACAATCTCTAAGTATCAATGAGAATACTCCTCTCTCTCTATTCTCTTTATTGCTCTTGTTCTTGCATTATTGTTCTTGTCTTTATATTATTTCATAACACGTTATCAGCACGAAGCTCTACTATCGCCAATTTTACCGTCAATCCTTTTTAATATTCCTATGCGCCGCCCATGGGTTCATTATCCTCAGGCAGGGTATTCGTCCTCTAATTTTCCTCCGGTTTTCAACTTTCGGGTGCTGCTACCCTACTTAACATGTCCTTGATTGACAACATATTCAAATTACATGGGAAAGCAAATATGGGAAGTATTGTGGAGTTCTGTACAGTGGATGTCCAGGGGAGCAACCATGTGATGGACGTGATGCTTACTGTATGAAGCATGATCTCTGTATACAACGAAAAGGCAGGTTTTGCTTCATAGCCGAATCTGCTCTCTCAACTCAATCGTCGCCCTTTTCTAATTTCTATGCGGAAAAATAGAAGAGATGGTATCATCATAAAGTAATGCAACGGGATGGAAACTCAAGAGGTATATTTGATATCACAACATTTATTGGTATACCTTAAAGGTAAGTAACTTACTTTTCCCTTTCAAATTCTTGGAATTCTATAATTTGATTTTATATACAAACAAAGACAACAAAGTTTGATTATAACTCTAATGGAGTTTGTAAGAAATTATAACCACGTGAAGTGGTAAAATCACTATGTCCTGCCATGATTAAATTCATGTATGATTGTGGGCAAAGAATTGAAAATCCGTCCCATTGAATTTGCTCCATTCCCTTTAGAGAATGTGGAAGCAGTATATGATAAGTCTGAAAGAAGACAAAAATTATTACCATGAAGGTATCAATGAATGTGGACGTGGCAAAGAATTCCGTCCAATTGAATTTGCTCCATTCCCTTTAAGAGAATGTGGTAGCAGTATGTGATAAGTCTGAAAGAAGACAAAATTATTACCGTAAAGGTATCAATGGATGTGGACGTGGCAATAGACGAAATTATAATCGTCATTATTGTGATAATGAGAATAATAAAGATTCTCAAAATAATCTTTCACTTTATGAAAGTAATATTTGGCATGAGATTGTGTAAAGCACATGATTATGATCCATTCCCTGAAGTGAATGTGATAATTGTAATAGAGCCCGTAAGTATGAACACGCTCTTGATGTAAATTTGTTTTATGTCGGACATTATGAAAAGAAAGTTCGTTGCCCTTGAAATTTCGGGCAAGAACTAAATGACATGGGTGTTGGATGCTGAAATCCACTTAGATGCTATGGGTCTTGGAGACGCCATTAAAGACAGAAATAATGCATCCACCCAAAACTATGCTAAGGCCTTGATTTACTTGCGCCATCACCTTGATGAAGGTTTGAAAATTGAATATATCACAGTCAAAGATCCACCCATCTTGTGGAATGGCTTAAAGAAGAGATATGACAACCTGAAGTTGGTCACTCTGCCACAAGCACGATACGATAAGAATCCAAAAGCAAATAGTTTATAAACTATACATTATCGTTGCAGTGGAAACGGGCACTGGTCAAAGGCTTGCCGTATACCATGACATTTGGTTGACCTTTATCAAGCACCTCGAAAGAGTAAACGCCCTGAAACGAATTTTGTCTCTGATGAAAACTTTGACATCACCCACTTGGATGTGGCAGACTTCTTTGAGCAACCCGAGGGGAAGATAGACCACCTAATCGGTGATGGATCCGTGATGAAAGAAGATGGAGCTGTTTGATTTTATTTTACTTGTTTGTATTAGTGAATGAATAAACTAATAGCCATTAGTATTAGCTCGTATTAGTTAGTTCATGATATAATGTTAGTATTAGTTCTTTAGAATGTATCAATATGCTCAAATATCAATAATATTTTTACTTTCCAGTAGAGGTAATCGACTAACCAGAAAAACTAGTCGGTTATCTCATATTTCGCATAAAAACTGCAAAACAATCGATTGTCAATGATCAACAATCGATTGTCTTTAAAACAGAGTGATCTGGAATTTTTCAAAAACAGTCAACAACCGATTGTCAATGATCAACAATCGATTGTCTTTAAAACAGTGTGATATGGAATTTTTCAAAAATCATCCACAATCGATTGTCTATGTCTAGCAATCGATTGTTGTTAGACAGTGTAATCTGGAATTTTTCAAAAATCATCCACAATCGATTGTCTATGTCTAACAATCGATTGTCGTTAGACAGTGTAATCTGGAATTTTTCAAAAATCATCCACAATCGATTGTCTATGTCTAACAATCGATTGTTGTTAGACAGTGTAATCTGGAATTTTTCAAAAATCATCCACAATCGATTGTCTATGTCTAACAATCGATTGTCGTTAGGCAGTGTGATCTGGAATTTTTCAAAAATAGTCAACAATTGATTGTCGATGCTTAACAATCGATTGTCGTTAAACAGCGTGATCTGGAATTTTTCAAAAATAACCAACAATCGATTGTCTATGTCTAACAATCGATTGTCTTTATACAGTGAGGTCTGGAATTTTTCAAAAATAACCAACAATCGATTGTCTATGTCTAACAATCGATTGTCTTAAGACAGTGATCTGAAGTTTTTCAAAAATAGCAAATAATCGATTGTGTGTGTTTAACAATCGATTGTCAATGTTCAACAATCGATTGTGTGTGTTTAACAATCGATTCTTTTATGAAAATGCTTAAACTGAAATTTTCAAGCTGCATAGTAATCCATATAATCGACTATCTGATTTAGTTTGTCAACTGACCGCAGCAGATTTTGAAAATATTATTTAAATGTGACACAAACGGATTGAAGTTGTTTATTCTCATGTTCGTATATTTTCTTTTATATGTCAAACCATGGGAAGTAAATTGATTGAAGGCTCCGGAAGAGCAACTGTAACGCTGCCCAAAGGCACGACGTTTATCTTAGAGAATGCAATATTCTCCTCCAAGTCTAAGAAGAACTTGTTGAGTTTTAATGATATCAATCGCAATGTTCTCCTCCAAGTCTAAAAGGAACTTGTTGAGTTTTAAAGATATCATTCAAAATGGATATCATATTGAGACAATAGATGAGAATAATCTTGAAATCTTCATGAAAATGAGGCTGCCCATTTCGGTTTGGGTTCACGCCATTTTACATGCAGCAATGCTAGTTCGTCGGCTGCCCACTTTGGTTTGGGGTCACGCCATTTTGCATGCAGCAATACTAGTTCGTCGGCTGCCCACTTCGGTTTGGGGACACGCCATTTTGCATACAGCAATGCTAGTTCGTCTCTGACTGACGAATTGACACAAATATTCCCCGTTGCAATTGGTTTTGGGTCATGGACCCAATATATCTCATTTAAGAATCTTTGGATGCGCAGTATATGTGCCTGTAGCACCGCCATCCAGCACCAAAATGGGTCTGCAAAAAAGGTTAGGAATATATGTTGAGGTTGAATCGCCCTCCATTATTCGCTACCTCGAAACATTGACAGGAGATTTGTTCACTGCACGATTTGCAGACTGTCAATTTGATGAGACACTTTTCCCAAAATTAGGGGGAGAAGTTGGTGAAACCAAACGGGAAATTTTGTGGAAAAATGCATCATTATCTCATCTTGATCCACATACCTCTATTTGTGAAAGAGGCACAAAATATTATCCATTTGCAAAGAATAGCAAATCAAATGCCTGACGCATTTATAGATTTGAAAAGGATAACAAAATCACATATCCCCGAAGTGAATGTGACAACATCTGATTCACGAATACATATTCATTATTGGAAGAATATGAACATGAAATTGGTATTAAATATACCACACTCACCCCTAGAAGGAGGTTTGAGATGATACCACACTCACCCCTAGAAGGAGGTTTGAGATGATATATGGCATGAATGATCGTTGGTCACGTACCTATTGTACGCCAAAGTATTTTGGAAATATGACTATTAAAGGACAACGATAATGCAAGAAACATATCTTGCATATAAGTTTGACATGACCATAATGGTATAACTTTCTCTTTAAGAAAGATATTCACCACATGGATGTTGATGAATCTGTGGTAGTACAAAATTAATTGAGAGCTCTAGAAGAGCCAATTATTACTATGTTGGAGAAACACAATTGAGTATTGTGCTGTAGTAAGTCTCAAAGAAACTTATTCAGTTTCCAAAGTACACGCGAAAGCGATTGATTATATTGAGACTATAAATAAAGGAAGGCTTTGATATCTCCTATTACTACAACTTGTGGCGGGGTAATTTGCATATGAAAAGCTACCCGCTTTGTTCTCCAGTTTGTACTACACAAAAGAAAGAATGCCACAATAAAGTGGATATCTATTGGTATAAAAACCCATGTCATAATAAACCTGAAGTTTATTGATAAGTGCACATGTCATGGTGTAAATTTGAAGTTTACCAATATTGATAATTTGTTCAGTTAGCATTCGTATTAGCCATCTCATTTTAAGTATGATGTGCAAATTCACACAGGTGAATATCAAAGAACTAGAAAGTTCTTTACGAATTCTCTTGTATCACTTGTTCTCATTAATGAACTGACCAACTAAAGAGTTCGGGTTGAAGCCCATAAATTCTGGAAATATCAAAGGTGAATATGGGCCCATTCACCTGCCATGTATACCACATATGATGCATCTATGATATGGTTACATGCGCAATTGTTATTAACCCGCAGCCTGGCCGGTGCTTGCGAGGTAAATTGCTCAGTAATCTAACTTCGAGCATAATTTTCAGATTCTCTACTCAAGATAGTTCATCTTGATAAGTTGGTTTATATCAAAGTTGGTTTAGCAAGATAATTATTGAGTGCTTCCACTTAATAGCTAAACTGTATCTTATGAGAACAAAGTTATATATATCAGTTTAATATAAGTTGTATACGAGAGTATATTATATTCTCCCCTCACAAGTGGTTCAGGATCAGGAACCAAATAATTTCATCTTATTATTAATGTGCCGTGTATATTGACATGATAATGCACAAAGATGATTTCCCAAAGTTGAGAAAACAAGTTAGCTTTTCTAACATGAGGGGGAGACATGATAAACACTTGAGAAAAGGTTACATGGGATGAATTATCATATCCCCGAATATCATGATATGAACCTGAAGTTCATAAAAGGGATAATTCAATTGCAACATATTGCAAAGCATGCTATACGCATTTGCTGACCCAAAGAAAGTAACTAAATGGAAGAGATACAATTCAAGAAGAATTGATTCCATATGAAAGACATGTAGTTTTGAACCTATAGTTCAAATGATTGAAAGTATAAAGTCAAAGGTATGTATAATCAGTTTTCGATATCTTATTTGTCTAGCATGACATGGAAAACTTGATATGCATCTAAAGTCTATTATATGGCTTATATGACTTAACTTGAAAGATTTAAGTTGCAATTCTTGGTCCTGAAGTACCACATCCTAAGTACAATTTGTGTACATATGTATCTTGCTATAACTATAAGCATGATGCTATCGAGAATACATCTATGAAGATATTGAAGAGTCATTCCACGACATTATATGAAGATGTTCATATCTATCAAGAATGATGTTTTCAAGGTGCGGAATATTTATTCAAGTCAATATGGTTGATTTGTCAAACGTCTACCAAATATCGTTTTGAAGATGATGCACAAGATTGGAATGCAAATGCTCAAGGATATAAATTGATGTTCTTATCAGGGGGAGTTAATGCGCGTTGCACTCTTTTTCCCTTACAAGGTTTTGTCCCACTGGGTTTTCCTTGCGAGGTTTTTAACGAGGCAACCAATAGGCGCATATTCAAACATGTGTACTCTTTTTCCTTACTTTAATTTTTCCCATTGGGTTTTGGTTTTAAGGTTTTAACGAGGCACATTGTTGAATAGACATTCAAGGGGGAGTGTTATAAATAGACTTCTATTTAAGGTGAATGTCTATAATTAGAGAGATTCTAGAATTTTATTCTTGGTAGCTAAGTCACTACCTCCCTATAAATAAAGGGGTCTTCTACCATTGTAAACAATCCCTAACAATCTCTAAGTATCAATGAGAATACTCTTCTTTCTCTCTATTCTCTCTATTGCTCTTGTTCTTGCATTATTGTTCTTGTCTTTATATTATCTTTTATGGTAATGCGCGTAAAAAATTTAAGAGTCAAGATTCTTGTAAGAAAAATTACCTTTGAGTCTTGCCTCACTGACGTCATTTTTTCCCCCTTTTTAATGATTTTGTTTCCATAATTCAAATAAACTAAATATTATAAGAGATTTATTTTTCAAGAAAATAATTTCAGTACGTTAGGGAAATATATTTCTTCTAACCAAAAACACTTCGGGCTTTCATGGCAGTATTACAAAAATACAATTAGTAGTTTTTGCGGTAATCCAAAAACATATTTGCATTATGTTTCCTTTTTAAAAAAAATAGCTATTGAAAATCTTTTCTCTATATAAAATTTATTTGAACATAAAAAAAAAGGTTTAAAAAGTTATTGGACTATTTATTTTAGTTAATTGGGATTGAGGGCTAGCTCAATAGGATAGCTCACAGTTATCCATAGTTGAGGTGGAGAGTTCAAATCTTATCAATAGTAAAAAAAATTAAAAATAGAGAGAGACTCATTTGATTGTGCAAAACTCAACTTTCCTAGTGCCACATAAGGGGTAATTTTTTAAGTTGTAGACCACTATTCATGTTATTGTACTCCCTCGTGGTCTAAAATAATATTATATGAGTGTGTCCGTGCTTGTATACATGTGTTTTCATTAAGGATAAAATAAAAATTCTAAAATTATTTCTAAATAACAGAATGCCTTTTTTTTTTGGTAATGATTAAAAATAAGAGTGCCACATAAATTGGGAGAGATAAAATATCATTTTTGTTGTTGTGGGTGGAGCAATTGACTCAAATGGTCCCTTTTAAGGTAGGTTTGAATAGTCTCTTAGAATATTGTTGTATTATTATATCTTTGTAAGTTTGATAAAAGTACTTTTAATCTTCGTCTAATATTTAATAAGCATGACTGTTAAAAAAAACATTCAACTATTAGCATGGAGAAAGTATTGTCAAATCCTAGAAGTAGAAACTGCAAAATAGATATAAAAAATAGTAAAAACGATAAAAAATGAACATCCAAATATTAGTTCTCGTTAATATGTTTTCTTGTTAAAATTAACTACCAAAAGTTTGTTAAGTATTTGACAGAAATAAAAAGTGCAATGTTCACAAACTTTAAGGACTAAAAAGAATGCTAAGACTCTATTTAAAGGACTATTTGGAATCTACTTCAAACATATGAAGACCATTTTTGTCATTTTCTCTTGCGTGTCTTTTCTTGGCAATTAGCCATTGAATAGCGGGACAACTGAATATAGATGGCTAGATTCTTTCACCGGTGACGGCCTGAGATCAGATTGGTGGTTAGTTAGCGTGAAAGATGGAGAAGGCGGCGAAGCCAAGGGGCCGACTGTGTACCCTCTGTAATGAAAAACGCGCCGCCCTGAAACGCCCTAAAACCCTTGAACAAGTATTCTCACGCTCCCTCCTCTTCACTGTTTTTTTTTTCCTTTTCTCATTTTGAAGAGCTATAGTTTTATTCTCTTTTTCTGAATAGATATGCAGGGAGTGCTTTTACACAGTGTTTGAAGATGAGATTCATAGGGTTATTGTGGATTACCAGCTTTTCAAGCCTGGGGAACGTATAGCTATTGGAGCTTCCGGTGGAAAAGGTCAGTTAATATGTGTTTCACAGAATCTGTGCCTCTATAGTCGATACCTTGGACCAAAACTTTAAATTTTTTATGCCATCATGGACAAAAAATTGTTAACATATAGTGACGCTATTTCCGTATTAGTCTGTTTCAAAGGAATGACACATTTCTATAGTTGGAAACAATTAACGTTATACTTCCCGTTTTATACTTAATTAAAGGCTTTTAGAACTACACAAATGTTGGGCATGAATTACACACAAGTTTCAAAAACTATTCATTTCTTTCATAAACTTCATGCCGATTCAAATCATGTCACATAAATTGGAATGGAAAGAGTAGTAATACCCTTCTTTACTCTTTTGTGAATGTTCTAAAACATCCACTATCACTTACTACTAAGCATGGATCTTTACCGTATATTGCAAGCCTCGTTAAGCTTGTCAAAATTGGTACGTCTTCACCTGGTAAATGTGTTGTTGTAAATTGCCCCATAGTGGAGAGCCGCTCTTTTAATTGGAATTGGGTAGAATGTTTTTTTTTTTTTATGATGATGGTGTCCGTCCAGCTTGCGCGCAACTCAACTATTCCATCAGATATGCTATCTCCCATCAGCGCAGTTACCAAGCAGAGGCGGATTCAGGATTTACGTTCTATGGGTTCAACCTTTAAGGTTGTTAATATTGAACCCATTATATCCTAAAGTTATGGGTTAATATCTATAATTTATTGCGATTTTAGTAATTTTTTGTACATAAATTTGTGCTACGCATCGAAAATTATGGGTTCAATTGAACCCTGTGTTATAGAGCTACATCCACCCCTGTTACCAAGTAACTCTGCCCATCAAGGCTTAGGAAGATGGGATGAACTCACCTTGTGTTTTTTGTCTCCACCCGCTTCATTGACCGCTGGCCACACCCTTGGTTGCTGCACAAAATATTATCCATATGTGAAAGTCGCATTTTAAGCATGCCTTCTTTCGTACGTGATGAATTAGCCTCAATTATGATGGCAATCTGGTTTTTTGCAGATTCAACAGTGCTTGCATATGTAATGTCAGAGTTGAACCGTAGACACAACTATGGATTGGATCTCTTTTTACTATCAGTGGATGAAGGCATAACTGGTTACCGAGATGACTCTCTTGAAACAGTCAAAAGAAATGAATTACAGGCATGGAAAATCTTTTAATGCTGTCAGTTTGAATCATAGGTCTCGTTAAATAACTACTAACTCTATAATATATCCTATTCATCTTTATCTTTGGCCTTTCTCGCTAAGAGCAAAACTGCATGAATCCAAGCTTATCTCACGTGTTTTTCTTAACTTGACCAACATAGTCTGTGTATGTCTTAGGACATAGCTTGTTTTTGGCCATCTTGTGCTAGATGTTACAATCCTTTGATGGAGGTGAATGGAACCTTGTCTTTTGTAAACCATAGTGCCTAAACTAGTCATAGCGAACTTTCGATTTTGAATATTGCAGTTGTTGCAGCCATTTTTCCTATATTATTGTCAAACAGCAAGATGGGAAGTTCTTGGATGGAAGGATGCCGGGGGTCTATTTGGAAACAACCTCTCTACCCCAGGGTAGGGGTAACGTCTGCGTACATACTACCCTCCCCAGACCCCACTAAGTGGGATTATACTGGGTTGTTGTTATTGTATTGTCAAACAGCAGAAAAATCCCAAAGTTGTTTTACCTCTCTTCCTTTACCAGCATCTTAGCTTGAATCATCTCTTCAAAGAAGCTAAGTCAAGAATGGTATCTTGCATGGTAACAGACAATTTCATCTGCACTTTCATGACAGAAGGACAATGTAAAAGTATATGATCGCGACTCTTTTATACTTCCAGTGTCAGCAAACATTCAATAGGAACTTGCTATGTCCAAACATTCTCTAGCTTATGATAGTGAAGATTCATATAGCCGATCCAGCTAACTTGGTTTTGGGGTGTAGTTGTTTATTCTAAATTGAGGAGCCCACATCTTCCACCAATATCTCTTGGTTCTCCGGCTATAGCTTTTTTCTCCTCTAATGATGGTGTTCGTCCAGTATAATTTTAACTTGCTAGCATCACATTAGCATCTGTAGTTGTCATTTTCCGGGTGTTAAGATGGCATTGCAGCATCTAAAGTTTCTACACTAGATGATTTTGATTTTTTGACTAATTTTTAACCTCTATATTCGCTCGATTTTATTGTGACAGTGTTATTGTTGTCTTCTCTTTTCAGTATGGACTTCCTCTAAAAGTAGTTTCCTACAGCGAACTGTATGGTTGGACAATGGATGAAATAGTGAAATTGATAGGCTTGAAGAATAATTGCACATTTTGTGGTGTTTTTCGTCGGCAGGTAATTTGACATACTTGCATTTGGGTTTAAGGTTTATATTTTTCATAAATGTCTCCAATGTCTGGACACACAATTCGCACCTTCCCAGCAATCTCTATGTAATATATGTCAAGCATAAAAGGTACATGCAAGAGTACAAACTAAGTTTTGAAATATGTGGAATCCTATTCTGTGGCTGACATAGTTTTCTGTTTTTCACTTAGAGTGACCAAGCTTAGTCCAGTCTCCTGAAGTTGCTTTCTTTGCATTCTTCTTGTAGTAAATATGTTTGGTATACTTTCCATTCCCCTAGAAGTTGCAGTTTCTTGAAACTTTGTCTTCGAAACTGGTAATATGGATATCACAGTGATTAGTTTTTGTTTGTAAGGCTCTTGATCGAGGTTCTGCATTGCTAAAGGTAGACAAGCTTGTTACCGGACATAATGCAGATGATATTGCTGAAACAGTCCTTTTAAATATTTTACGAGGTGATATTGCAAGGTAAAAGAAAAAATGCAATTTAGTTCTCTTTTAAGATTCTCTTCCTCTTTTCCTTCCCCAAATTATTGATAGGCTTTTTGCCTCTAACAAACCAGGTTGAGTAGATGCACATCTATAATTACTGGAGAAGACGGGCCAATACCAAGATGCAAGCCTTTCAAATACACATATGAGAAGGAAATTGTCATATATCCTTTTCTAGGTTTTATTGGGCTACCCCTTTACTATATCCCAAGGAGCTGCGCTTCTTCCTCAGTTAAATCTTAGTTTTCTGATTGTGATCACTTATGATTGTGGTACCTTTAACTTGCTGTTTACGTACGCATACTTTAAAAAGCTGGACTACTTCTCTACAGAATGTAAGTGTATTCTCTTTCCGACTTTCCGTCAACTTTCAGTTCTAGTACTAGGACTTCTGGTCTTCTTTATTTGCTGTTATTATTTCCGTTCTCTTTGCTGAAGCTCTTTATTGTGTGCTGTGTGCATGCTGGTCCACCTTATTTTCTCTTTCCCTCCTTTACAAAGGAAAGAGGCGCAGGTGTTGTTAAAGAGGTTTTTGGGAGAAAGTGACAGTATGAACATGTCTTAAAATTGCTACATCTTAGAATAGTTCAGTATTAAAAATTTCTCTCCACATCTGGTCATTCTATATGCCCTTTACTGAACAAAATGATAGTCATGTACCATATACTATCTACATTGCAAATATGCATTTCAAATATATTGTCTAAAATATATGAAAGTAGCAAAATCTGAACTACTCAAGTGCTTCCCAACCACATTATAATTGATCTACTTTTAGGCTTAGTCTGTAGCAAAAAGTTGACCTCTTTCTTAACATTTTACGGTCTGAAGATCCATCAGTATAGACCTAATACTACCTTGTATTGTTCCATAATATGATATTTTTCGGCCAACTGCTTCACTTCTTCAAACTATTGTTAGAGCTCTTCTTTATCAATCTCAGTATAATAACATATCGACAAGATTTTACTCTTAAGCTCTGTGAGAGTTGACCAATTAGAGTTGGACGGAGAAAGTAGTAATTTGGATGTTTTTTAATCTGCAACTACCTCCTCTATATGTCCTTCTTGCTCTTGGGAACATTTAATGATCATCTATTGGTAATAATTTTCTTGGTGTATATGGTCAGAAAGGAACAACAGATGTTTTGAAGGTTTATCAACTCCAAATCATTCCTCAAGGCTAGATGTCTTTTGTATCTTTATAGTTGGCATTACCTTTACCCCTTAGATTCTCCTGACAGCTTTTTGAACTTCTTTAGCTCCCTGGTACTAGAATAGTCTTTCTGTAATTGAGCTAACAGTGTCTTTTTTGCTTCCATAACTTCTGTATTATTATGCATCTTCTTGATGCCAGCAATGAGATCTATTATTCATCAAAAAGAAGAACTTGTATGACATGCATATAATGTCTATATTATAATATTTAAACTTTTTACCAATGCCAGCCCTTTGCCCATCTATTGATTATGGTTTTACATTCATTCCTGGTTGTGGGACATTTCTTTTACGTATGTATTGTGAAGGTCCGAGCACTCAATGTCGTTGAGGCTTCATCTCTGCTGCATCTGTCAAACATATTTTCAATATAATTGTCTGGAATGAGTGGCACCAACAAGTGCTTGTTCCCTTTAGATGCCATATGATCCAATACTGAAGTCATCTTACTAATTTGTTTTAGCTTTGTCATATCCTTGTGCATCATCCTAAAAAGTTAGCTATTATGAAAATGCAGGTATTTATTCCCCTAACGCTTACCGTGGCTTTGCTCGTGAGTTCATTAAAGATTTAGAAAGGATAAGGTAGTTCCCAGTTGAAAGTCTTCCAGAAAAGTTCTTTGAATGTGCTTTCTGTGGTGTATAAATTAGTCTTTCTGTGGATGCAAAATGCTTTTCTCTAGCCATATAACTATGTAATCATGATGACAGACCAAGAGCCATTCTCGACATTATCAAATCAGGTGAGGACTTTCGGATCTCCACCTCTATAAAGATGCCGGAACAAGGAAATTGTGAAAGATGTGGTTATATATCCAGCCAGGTAAAGATGATTCTTCTAGTGCCTTGCATTCTGCAATACTCGAGTTCTAGCATCCTAAGTTGCTCCGAGATGACAGTTTAGGTGCCGCACCCGTGTCGACACGACACTAGTATGAGTATGGGTATGGGACCCATATCGGATCTGGTCAAACAATTTAGGTTCTTTGACCACAACGGAAATACAATTTGATTCCCGAAATCAAAACCAAAACTAGAGTAAATTTGAAGATAATAGCATATCTTATATCAATCTTTTACTTATCTAAAATTTCAGAATAAAAAAAAATTCACACTTTACAAGCTATACGTAAGAATTCCACAAAATTTCTCATAATGTAGAGATGTTTTTAATATTTTTATATTTTTTTGAATTATTTTTAGCCGGATCCCGGCACCCGTATCCATACTAGGATCCATATCCCCAAATTTTAGAATTTACATCTTGAAGGATCCGACCTCTAGATCCGTGCCCGTGTCGGAAACCCGCCCCCTTGTTCAAGCAACTTAGCTAGCATCTATCTTGAATAATTTGTTCAGATGATCAGTATGCTTTTCCTTTACTGGTTATTACTTCTTCAAGACGTAACTAGTAAGTGCTGTCATTGGACTATGATACATCAATCTCTTATGCACTAGCAACTTGACTGGTTAATTTTTTCTTCTGAATAATTTTATATCCATGCTGAAATAGATTTATTTGATGTCCCTGCTCCTGTGAGTGATTCCTTGTCATTAACTGTAGTGTGATTTTCCTTCTTGTAGGCATGTTATAAACGCTATTTGTTCTTACTAGTTGTACAGAAAGGACTGCTTGTTAGTACTTGCATTTAACTGAATTGAGTCCTCACTGGTACATTCCTTGTGTAAATCTGCAGAAATGGTGCAAAGCATGTGTCTTGCTTGAGGGCCTCAATTGTGGCCTACCGAAGTTAGGCATTGGGAGGAGTCGAGATCTTGATAAACGTAGTACAAAAGCTAATGGAACGCAAAATTTACAGAGCAAGCAGTGTGGAAGCTTGGACTTTTGAATTAACATATAGCTGTACAATCGTTGTATGAATTCTCAGTGGTGATCATTGCGATCTTTGGTTGAAACAGCTAAAAGAACGACTTTAATTCAGGGTACTGCAGTAACTATGTAACCGAGTTTGTTGCATTTATGGAGGTCTGGAAGAAGGCTCCTAAGTCCATCCTGCAATTTTATTCAAAAGCTTTTAATAACGTTCTTTTCACTGATATACTTCAATTTATCAATGATCCAATTAGAATAAGAATTCCGTTTTCTGCACCTATAAGACTCTGTAAAGAGGTCCAAATAGACGTACTTTCTCCAAACAAGAGCATGTCATCGCATTGTAACAATTGAGCAGTACAAATTAAAAGCCTCATATCAATATGAAATTCAGAGTTCACAAATTCAAGGTCTGTAAGGATTATCAACAAATGTACAATGTAAATGAGCTAAAATATATGGAGTATTAGCAACATGGGAGTCCTCTTAGGCAACTATGACTTCTTGCGCACCCCTTCATTAACAAACATCCATGATTCAGCCTTTCCTGCATATTCCATCACAACTTGGTTAGTTTACATGAAATAACATCCAAGAGGCCTCATCCTAGGGCTTTTCAGAACATCAAACTACATCAGAACAATTTCAAGTGTAGAGAATAAGATTATATTTGGATCTGCATATGGCAACAGCCCCCTTTAAAAAATACCAAGCAAAAGCAGTTCTATGACATGCAATAAAATCATGCAGACTCTCTTGGACTAGTAGTACATCCTTCGTCAAAAAGTAAATCAACCTAACTTTTTTGTTTTTGAAGAAGGTAACATATTATATATTAATAAAACGACTTCACTAAAATAGTGAATTCACCCATATTTACAAGGGAAATGCCTAAAAGAAAATCTTAATCATATCACAATGTATCTAGAACATCAAAAATAGATTCATGGTCCTCCATATACTTTCCTTTACACCAAAAATAAAAAAGAGCCAAATATTTCATCTTTATCTTCTTGATGTTATTGGATTTGTCTTCAAAACATCTTTGATTTCTCTCTTTCCATATTGACCACCATATGCATGCTGGAACTATTCTCCATCTCTCTTTGTGGCTAGACTTGTTGCTCTCTTTATTCCAGCAATTTAGAACATCATTAATTCTCCCCGTCATTGCCCATGAAATTCCCCTTAGGCTGATGAATATTCTCCATAGATTTGTAGTGATTTTGCAGTGCAAAAAAAGATGACTAATTGTCTCTGTCTCTTCTTCACATAAGTAACATCTGGAACACAGACTGAATCCTCTTTTGATTAAGTTGTCTTGTGTTAGTGCTGCCTCTTTTGCCAGTATCCATGTAAAGCAAGCAACCTTATATGGAATTTTTACTTTTCGTATCATCTTCCATGGCCAACAACCAACTTGATTGTTAAACAAGTTGAATTCCTTGTAAGCAGACCCAACAGTAAACTTCCCCTGCCTATTCCTTTGCCATACCATAAGATCTTGATTAGAGTTAATACCACTGAATCGCTCCAAAGTATTGTATAAGTCAATTATTCTCTCAATCTCCCAATCATTTAGCCTTCTTCTGAATGTAAGATTCCATCCATGATTAGTCTATGCCTCGTGTAATGTTATTTGTTGTTGTGATTCAAGGAATAAATGTCACGAAAGATATCCTTCAATGGTCCTTGTCCTAGCCAATTGTCATCCCACAATGAAATCTTTCTACCATTTCCTACCTTGAACTTGCATTTGTTAATCATTTTTGGCCACAGATTCCTAATTGACTTCCATACACTGACACTATATGGAGTTCTCACTGATCTGGTTGTCCATTTTCCTTTTGTTCCGTATTTCTCCGTAACTAACTCTGTCCACAATAATTTTTCATTTGCTGCAAGCTTCCATAGCCACTTCATCATCAAACTTTGGTTCTGAATTCTCATGTTTTTTATTCCTACGCTCCCTTTTTGCTAGCAATTACACTGTTCCATTTTACCAGGTGGATTTTCTTCTTATCATTGTTTCCTTCCCATAAGAAATTCCTTCTTAATGCGTCAATTCTCTTCACTACATTGATTGGAATCTGGAAGAGAGACATCATATAAGTAGGCAAAGCATCTAGTACAGAATTAATCAGAATTAGTCTACCCCCCATAGATAGATAATGATTCTTCCAATTTGCTAGCTTCTTTTCACACTTCTCCAACACTCCATTCCATATTCCTTTGGACTTACTCTTGGCACCCAGTGGCATGCCCAAGTGTACAGTAGGCAGTTCACCTACATTCCCCCCTAGAATATCAGCAAGACTTTGTAATTCCATTACCTCATTTACCGGATAAATGAAGCTTTTGTGCCAATTTATGCGTAGTCCAGAAATTGCTTTCAATTGTTCTGTATCAACTTCACATAACACCAAAGTATCATCAGCATACTGTAAATGTGAAATCCTCATGTCGCTATCAGCCCTGCAGTTCACCTTGAAGCCTCTGATCCAGTTGTTTGTCTGTGCTCTTTTTAGCATATCGTTCAAGCCTTCCATAGCAATAATGAATAAAAACGGGGACAGCAGGTCTCCTTGTCTCAGACCCCTCTGTGAAGGGAAGAAGCCAGTTGGTTCTCCATTGATCAGTATTGAAAGCCTTACAATTGTTATGCAATATTTTATCCAAGTAATCCATTTTCCACCAAAACCCATCTAATCCAAAGTACATACTCCAACTTTTTCGCCTAATTACTTGAAATATTACATATCACATACAATCAAATCCAAGAACCCCAAATGTAAACGGAAGAGCCGACTTATCTCAAAAATATATTCTAGGACTTCTGCTAACTCCCGAGTTAGCACTCATGAACTTGGAGACTTCTAACATCTTTTAAGATCTTAAGAAACCTTAAGAGAGCCATCTAAGAGGATTTGAAGGTCTACAATATGCTTAAGTGGTTATTTACAAGGAGGAAACCAAGACTTAGCCCCTCTAGCATATTTTAATTAAGATGAATTCTAAGGGTATTTTGGTAAATTACTTAAATCAAATGTAATCCCTAGCATAAATAGTTGCCAGTAGGGTTATAGTTCATTAGTTTTTGTTGATTGAAATATTGAGGCTCATTGTGAGTGTAAAGGGAAGAACCCTTGTATCTCTTCATTGAACCTCTGTTTGACTTTCCTATGTAAGGAATTTCATGTATGAATTCAATTCTCTTCCCCCTTGATTTCAATCCATACTTATTTTCCATCTCTCTCGGAATGTTTACTTGAATTCCTTGTTCGTAATCTCTTTTTTAACAACTTCAAAATTTTCTTCTTTCACTTTTCTCAAATGCTTAAGGAGGGCAAGAATTCCCCCCCCCCCCCCCCCCAATTGAGTCATAAGGCGAAGGGTGTCATCAATAATTTAAGCTACTGGATCATTAGGAGGATAATACAATTATTGCTAGTCTTTGCAAGCCATTTCATCTGAAGAATGGATGCACCATGTCGTTTATGACTCCGCATATCATATACAACAACAACAACCCAGTATAATGCCACTTAGTGGGGTCTGGAGAGGGTAGTGTGTATGCACATTAATCCTATCCTGGGATAGAGAGACTGTTTTCAAATAGACCCCGGCATCCTTCTCTTCCCACGTTGCTATTAGGGATACTCGAACTCACAACCTCTCGATTGGAATCTCTTCCCACGTTGCTATTAGGGATACTCGAACTCACAACCTCTCGATTGGAAGTAGAGGTTGCTTGCCATCGGAACAACTAAGCATATCATATAAGGCTCCAAAAATGATCTGGAAGGAGAGTTTTAAGGCAATACCTCACATCGGCCAACTGGTCTCTCTTTTGGATCTTGCTAAGGGATCTAAAATCACAAGTGTAGAGGGAAAAAGAGGCGGTGCTATTTTTTCATTATCAAACTTTGCAAGTTTTTAACGATTGCTTATAGGATACTGATGTGAGGGATCTTGCTAGGATTTTTAATATACCTGGATCCCAAGAAGAGGAAAAGGAAGAATCACCAATAAAACTGGAATCCATGGCATCAACCTAAGTCTTGGAAAGCTTTATTGAAATGATAGAGGAAATTTAAGGCAGAAAGGTGTATAAAGATTTGTAAGAGACCCAATTTGGTTGTACAGCATCAAGAGTCACATAAGCAAGAGCCCAGATGGAGCTACTGTAAATTGCAAAGCAGCTTTGCGAAAAGCCATTAGACTGGAACACTATTCAGCAGGAGGGGCAAGCATTTTATTACTAGGTAATGTAAGGATATTATTGATGTAAAAAGCCAGCACTACTGAAATGCCATCGAACAGTACATCCAAAGGGAACTTTATAGTGTGGGTTGAACAGTACATCCAAACGGAACTTTATCGTGTGTAAAAAAGAACCGAAAAAGTCAATCATGGCATCCGGCTCTAATACACTTGTTGTAGCCCTATTGCACCAAAACAACAACAAACCAAGTGAAATTCTTGCATACCTCACCCCGACCCTGAAAAAGTAGGGAGGCTGTTTTAGATAGACCCCCAACTCAAGGAATGATGAAAAAAAAGATGCAGTAACAATCAGCAGTAGTTTCAGCAAGATAGCAAAAAAATAGCTCACCATATAAATTTCTCAGCCAAATAGCTTCTTTAAGAGCTTCAGAAATTGCCATATATTCTGCTTCAGTAGTGGATAAGGCAACAGAGGCTTGCAAGCTTGCCTTCCAACTTACAGCACAGCCACCAATGGTAAAGACATAACCTGTCAGAGATATTGTTTTATGCAAGTCTCCACTGTAATCAGAGTCCACATAACCAATAAGTCCATTTTTGGAACTTCCGAGTTCTAAGCAAACATTTGAAGTACCACACAAATATCTGAAAATCCACTGCACTGCTTTCCAGTGTTCTTTTCCAGGATTAGCTATATACCTGCTAACAACACTCAAAGCATGAGATAAATCAGGACGAGAACATACCATGGCATACATCAATGAACCAATGGCACTAGCATACGGTACTTTAGCCATGTCATTAATCTCTTCCTCTGACTGAGGACATGAGGCTAAAGAAAGTTTGAAGTGAGCAGCTAACGGAGTTTTCACAGGCTTGGCATTATGCATATTAAATATTTGAAGGACTTTCTCAATATACCCTTGTTGACTAAGGTACAATTTTCCAAACTATCTTTTCCGAATAATTTCCATACCAAGAATCCTTTTGGCTGGACCCAGATCTTTCATCTCAAATTCATTACTTAGTTGTGCTTTGAGTTTACCTATTTCAGCTTTATCTTTTGCAGCAATCAACATATCATCAACATAAAGCAGCAAATATATAGGTGAACCATTGCCTGACTTAAAATAAACACAACTATCATAATTTGATCTTTTAAAATTTTGAGAGAGCATAAAAGAGTCAAACCTCTTATACCATTGCCTGGGAGACTGCTTCAAACCATAAAGCGATTTCTTTAATCTACATACCAGATTCTCTTTTCCAGGAACAGTGAAGCCTTCAGGCTGTTCCATATAAATGTCTTCTTCCAATTCTCCATGTAAAAATGCAGTTTTTACATCTAATTGCTCAAGCTCATAATCATGCATAGCAACAATACTAAGTATAGTGCGTAGAGCTATGTTTCACAACTGGAGAGAAAACATCAGTGAAGTCAATACCTGGAATCTGACTGTAGCCTTTGGCAACAAGCCTTGCTTTGTATCTTGCTTCCTCATTAGGAGTAATGCCTTCTTTTCTTTTGAAAATCCATTTGCAGCGGATGAGCTTTTTGTCTTCAGGTATTTTTACCAATTCCCAAGTACCATTTTTATCAAGAGATTCCATCTCATCATGCATTGCAGTTATCCAATTGTTGCAATCATCTGAAGTAATTGCTTCAGAATAAGTTGAAGGTTCTGAGCTACCTTCAATTTGTTCAGCAACATTTAAAGCATAAGCAACCACATTAACTTCTTCAATTAATCTTTTAGGAGGTTGAATGACCCTCCTAGGTCTATCAGTTGCTATAGAACGTTGTGGTTGTTGAGCAGTAGCGGGAGACTCTTCTTCAACAGAAGTATCTTGGCTCATAGAATTTTCTTTTTCTGGAGTCTGTCCTGAGTTAGCAGATTGCTCCACCTGCACACTTGTCTTCTTTTGACACTCAACAGGAATATTAGTAGAAGAATATTCTGACGCGTTGAAAACCACATTTCTGCTAATAACAACCTTTTTAGTTTCAGGACACCACAATTTATAACCTTTAACTCCAGACATGTAGCCAAGAAAAATACATTTAATAGCTCTAGGCTCTAATTTCCCGTTATCAACATGAGCATATGCAGTACAACCAAAAATTTTTAAATTTGAATAAACTGCTGGGGAACCAGACCATACCTCAATTGGAGTCTTCTTATCAAGTGGAATAGAAGGTGACATATTGATAAGATAACAGGCAGTAGAAGCTGCTTCAGCCCAAAAACGCTTAGACAACCCCGTGTTAGATAACATGCAACGGGCTTTTGAAATAATAGTTCTATTCATACGTTCAGCCACACCGTTCTGTTGAGGAGTATGAGGAACAGTGTGGTGCCTAACAATGCCTTCAGACTTGCAGTAGGAATTGAACTCATTTGAACAAAACTCCATCCCATTATCAGTGCGAAGCTTTTTAACATTCCTTTCAGTCTGCCTTTCCACCATGACTTTCCATTCTTTGAATGCAGCGAATGCTTCTGATTTATGCTTTAAGAAATATGGCCAGACTCTTCTTGAGTAGTCATCAATTATAGTGAGCATGTAACGAGCAGCGCCAAGTGATGCCTCTTGAGATGGTCCCCAAATATCAGAGTGTACATAACCAAGAATGCCTTGAGTTGTATGTACTGAGGTGTTGAATTTACTCTCTTGTGCTTTCCAAAAATGCAGTGTTCACAGAATTCCAGCTTTCCTGTGCATCGGCCATCAAGGAGTCCTTTTTTGCTTAAAACTGACAAACCAAGTTCACTCATATGCCCAAGACGCATATGCCAAAGGTTAGTAGTATCAGAAACAGATGATTTATTTGAAGTAACATTAACATCACCTGTAATTGTAGTACCCTGTAGATGATACAGGTTTGCAGATTTAAGGTCTGCTTTCATTACTATCAAAGCACCTTTGGAAACCTTTAAAACTCCACATTCACCAGAATACTTGTATCCTTTGAGATCAAGAGTACTCAGGGAGATGGGATTTCTTTTTAAACCTGGAACATGTCGAACATCAACCAAAGTTCTGATGACACCATCGAACATCTTGATTCGGATTGAACCAATCCCTGCAATTTTATATGGTGCATCATCGCCCAATAAAACAGAACCACCTTCGATAGGTTGATAGTTGATAAACCGACTTCTGTTTGGACTCATGTGAAAAGCACACGCTGACTCAAGAATCCATTCGTCATTGGTTTTGGCACATCCAGCAAAAGCTACAAGAACTTCTCCGTTGGAATTTTCTTCAACAGCATAGGCTGCTTTTCCTTCATCATTTTGACTTGGTTTTGAGTTGCTGGTGGAAGCTTTCTTCTCCTTGTTTTTCAGCTTATAACGTTCAGAAATTTCATGGCCATCCTTTTTGCAATATCTGCAATAATTTCGACTCCTGGACTTTGATCTGCCTCTAGAATTATTTGAGTTCTTGCCTTTAAAGTCAGCATTTGACTTCTTGTCTGTTGGTCTACCACGAACCGTTAGACTTTCTGCTGGAGAACTTGATCCTCCAGTAGACACCATATTTTTCATCTTTTCTTTGGCATGCAAAGCATCATAAACTTCTTGAAGAGTTAAAGTATCACGACTATATAATATGGTATCTCTAAAATTTGAATAAGAAATAGGCAAAGAACATAAAAGAATCAAACCCAAATCTTCTTCATCATATTTGACCTCCATAGCTTCTAAATCTGTAATGATCTCTTTAAAAACGGATAGATGATCCATCAATGATCCACCTTCTGGTAGCTTGTGGGAAAACAATTTTTGTTTAAGGTGCATCTTACTTGTGAGATCTTTGGTCATACAGATTTGCTCTAATTTCAACCATAAGAAGGCTGCAGTTGTTTCTTTCAAAACTTCCTGCAAAATACTATTAGATATATGAAGATGAATATGAGAGAGAGCCTTACGATCTTTTCATTCCTTCTCCTCATCTGACCAAGAAGCGGGCATTTTATCACGACCTAACAGCGCATCATCAAGATCCAACTGAGCCAATACAGCTCGCATCTTCACTTGCCATAAAGTAAATCTTGTGTCTCGATCCAAGAGTGGTAAATCATATTTCAATGAAGACATGTCGATATAACTTTGAGCCAGTAAACCTACGCTCTGATACCACTTGTTAAAATTATATCGACAATAAAGAAAGGAAATATGAGAAGAAAAGTAAAAATGAGAACACAAGGATTTAACGTGGAAAAACCCTTTCGGGAAAAAGCCACGGGAACAACCGATGATATCACTATATGGTAAAATATGAGGATATTACAAGAGTATTTAATCTCTCTCTCACTCTAGGTGTTCTTTGTTGGTGTTGTATGGAAATGAGAGTTGAAGCTCTCCTTTTATAGCCAAAACTTCACTCTCTAAAGCCTACAATATTTGACAATTTACACACTTTTCACAATTCAACAAAGTTGGCTACCAACCCAAAGAAATTCAACAAGGTTGGCTACCAAACCAAACTAATTCAACAAAGTTGGCTACCAAACCAAACCAAGTCAACAAGATTGGCTACCAAACCAAAGAAACATTTATTAAGCACATGCCTAATACTTCTTCAATTGTCAAAAGTGAGTCCCACCACTTTTGTCCAAAAAACTTCTTCACATGAACAGTACTGTGAATAGTAACGCGTGAATAGTGAGTAGTAAATTTTGTCTCACATCAACAGGAAGTTCTTAGAGGGAAGGATGCCGGGGGTCTATTTGGAAACAGCCTCTCTACCCAAGGGTAGGGGTAAGGTCTGCGTACATACTACCCTCCCCAAACCCCACTAAGTGGAATTATACTGGGTTGTTGTTGTTGTTTGTCGCCAAGCTTGGGGATAAGAACCGCCGCTGCAGTCATTTACTCCATATAAGATGGAGGATAAGAACAGTCTAGGAGATCCAACATTGCTACCACTATCATCTCCAATACTGATTCTGAGGATTCTCTTACATGTCCAACTAGTGAATAAAGTTGGAACACACTTGTGCATCAATTGTTTCACCTAAGAATCAAAAAACTTATGGAGGCTAGTTTGGTTCAAGATGAGTTGCAATAATCAATGATTTATTAGATTTAAAGCAATAGTGTAGGAACAAACACAGAAAAGTTGTTACAGCTTCAAAGATGGCGGACAAAATGAAATGACTGAATTATTAATAACTAAAAGTGCTTAAAAGAAAACATATCAGCAGCAGCTTATACATGCATCAAAATTACAAGTAATTCAACAGAGAGAACATAGTCTTCAATTCACTTATACGAATAACAACGAAAATATAATGTGTACTTTCATATAAAATAGGATTTTCAAGATCTTTTTTGCACTGATTAACTTTTCCCGCGCTTTACGAACATCAAAAACTTGATAGCTTAATCCAGCCTCAACTACCCTATTTCTGCAGTACATGCTCTCTCTTGAACGAAACACCAATGAAAGGATCTTTGACATAAAGCTAAATGAAGCTCGATACCATAAAAATGTATCTACAATACATGAAACATAGTGACAAGAGGGGTTGCTCTGATGGTAAGCAACCCCCACTTCCAACCGAGAGGTTGTGAGTTCGAACCTCCCCAAGAGCAAGGTGGGAAGTTCTTGGAGGGAAAGATGTCGGGGGTCTATTTGGAAATAGCCCCTCTAGACCCCACTAAGTGAGATTTTACTGGGTTATTGTTGTTGTAATACATGAAACATAGTATAGGAATAAAAATGTGGATGAAGGACATGTTATGCAGTACGGTTATTCCTAGTTAGAGGCTAACCTCACCAACAATATGAAGCTACAAGGAAAACTGTAAGAAAGAACAAGTTGTATCACAAACAATCCAAAAGTTTGCAATGTTCCGACTTTTGGTGACGAAAAACATAAAAAGTATACAGATAAATGTGAATATCACATTATTTAACCATCAAGTTCTATACGGAATTAAAAGAATTCAGTAATGTACGAAAAGCGAAGTCCACAAAGATTAAACAAATACATTTTAAACAAATACTTGGTTAACAAAAATCATTCGCCGGTAGCTAAGTGAAGCAAACGAACCACAGAATAAAAAGTTAAACAAACACCAACATAGTGGAAGAAAATTGGAATAATATAAAAACAAATATCAATGTATGTGATAAAAAAATTCCATCTGAAAGTAGAAACACTCAACTCACGGTATATTATAATCAATTTTTAGTAAAACAAATACATAACCGACTAATATTAGGCCTCGTTCTTCTACCAATTATTTTTATTTTTCCAAAATAATGCGTTTGTCCATAAAATTTTATAAGTGTTTTGAAAAAAATTCAAAATGATTATTTAATCAAAATTTTCAAAAAACTTTTTCCCCACTCACAAAACTGTAATAGTTTTTCAAGTGAAATGTATGTCCAAATATAATTTTAAATTTTAAATAACATTTTTCAATTTAACTCCAAATACTACTTTCTAAATATATATATATATATATATATATATATATATATATATATATATATATATATATATATATATATATATATATATATATATATATATATATATATATATATATATATATATATATATATATAATGTCCAAACGCCTACATAGTACCGAGTCTTTACTTGTCCTTCTTGATATTTTTGAAATACATAAAAACAATAGTAAGTTCACAAATTAATATGTCGTATAATAACTTGAATAACTACTACTACTATTATTTGATAAGTGAGAAATTGAATATAACAGGAGAAACTACATGTCTTAAGGTTGGTCAATTGATCACTCTTTATCGAAAAATATATTTTATATATAGAAAAAAATTTAGATCTTAGTGTATATGACATATATTGAACATTCTTTATCCGATTATTTTTCCATTTCTTTTAAATTTGAATACACTTAAGTAAATTCCTAGTTGTGCTACTAGTATAACTTAGAATTACTAGTTATAGTTTTCTTCTTCAATACATATTTTTCTACGCCTTTTTAGAACACTGATTCTCTATCTTTTTTGTCAAAGGTTTAAGCATTCGCATGGTCACAAAGGGATTCAAGATAGAAAATTTTGGAGCCCGGAACCAAAATAATGCATCTTTGGACTCAAGACACAAGCATAGGTGAAAAAAAACTGTTGATGACTTTTTTATATATAGCGCATTAAAGTATTTTTAATGCGCTCTACCTTAACTGTTAATTATCCCGTTAATGTATAGTGCATGAAATACATGCGTTGTGCTTACTATTGGTGACCCATAATAATTGGTGAGTAAAGCGCATGTATTATATGCACTATACATACATTGCATATATCACACGCGCTTGTAACAACTAAATTTCGCTCCTGAAAAATAATAATCAAGATAAGAAATATAGCGACAAATGTTATATTTAATTTCAAGTGATGGGATTACAATCTTTAAAATATCTCTAAATCTAAAGAGATATAGTCCTCTGATTCTTCTCCTCGTGGATGATGGTTCAAGGGCTTGAAAGCTTGATCTTGAACTTGACGGATTTTAGATTTGTACACTACAACATTTAAGGCCTCCAGTCACCCCTGAAAAGTGTGGCCTAAAATGTCAAAAAGTGTAGTATTTGATCAAAGGCAACATTGTACGCCTTTAGGCTATGCTTTTGCGGGGGTGGCCTAAAGAACCGTAACCTTTGACGTATGACCACATTTATAACGTGTCGCCTTAGAAGCGTGTGGCCAATGCGGTAAAAAAGCTACGCTTATGTTTTTCTTATAGACGCACTTTTATGACTTAAAGCTACATGTTTAAAGTGTGGTCTTTGGTTTTTATAGACCATGCTTTTAAAGCGTGGCTTCTAAAATAACAATCATCAATCATAGCACCAAATTGATTGTCCTATTGCCACATTTGCTAAATGTGGCAATTTTGTGTATGCTTTAAAATATTTATTTTTGCACAATTGCGTGGTTTGTAAATTTTAGTTGGCTACAATAAATTCTGTATTCACATTTGTTTCAAGTATATACGTTATGATCTCAAGCATTAAATAAGATAATAAGTAACGGAATAAAAATAGGTCAAATGCATATACTTGAAATAGACCTGAACAAAGACATATAATTATTGCCCATATTAATAAAGCACTTCTTCAATTTCGCTGGCAATAAATGCTACAAAACAAAATTTGTTCATATGACTATCAATATTACAAAAAGAAAACACAATTCTTCAAAAAATCTTCCCCATTCACTTCAATAGGTCGAATTGATTTGTAGCCACCACTTCCAATTGCATTACCCGCATTTTCCTACACATTCAAAATAAAATTATAAAAAAAAAAACCTACATATAATATGTAGAGAATTTTGCCTAGATAACCCACAAAGTCAATACGAAAGCGTATGTAGATCTGAAAAAAGACAGGAATCATTAAATATCTTCACAAGCTTGCATAAACAGAGTCTCAAACCCAATCAAGAAACTAATAAGGTGTCTATAACACTAAGAAAAAGAATCAAACTGCTTACAGTGTACACATGAAATAGCCAAAGCTATCAGTTTATACCACAATAAACCATTCATCAAAACTAATTGAAATGCATTGAGAAAATTTAATAGTAATCTGGACTCTAGTTTAAGTAGGTCTAATATTACCTTCAGAACAAACACACATACACAGAGAATACTTCTTTTTATCCTATTATGTGGAATCACTGAGCCGAGGGTCGATTGGAAACAGCCTCTCTGCCCTTTCGGGTAGGGGTAAGGCTCGTCTACATATTATCCTTCCCAGACCCTACTTTGTGGGACTATACTGGATAGTTGTTGTTGTTCTTGTTATCCTATTACGTGGAAGCTATATCTCGCACAAAACTGCTAACCCAACTAGAGAAATTCAAGGATTATTCGAATCGGTTGTTGAAGATGTTGAATGGCTATTACAACCACAAAGAAATGTTATGTGTATGAATCCTATCACAGGATTCACAATATATCATCACCATGTAAGCTTAATTCTTCTTCTGCTAAATGATAAATTTTCTCCAATAAACATCAATGAAAGCAGTCCTAGTCGTAGTATGTCATGAATAATTTGAAGCTCGTCACGAATCAGGATTTGATGTTGGATTATCACGAACGGAAGATTCGAAGCCGTTCGCCTATGACTTTAGTTCGTCTTTGGAATTTGACCATAGACGACGATTGCAGATATGGATGGAGACATTGATGCTATTCTTCAGAGCTTCTTTAGACTTTCCTTCTGCTTACTTGTTTGTCCCCTAGTCTTCTCCTTTGACCCATTTATATAAGTGTGGGGTGGAGTAATTTTCCAGAAAACCCTGGTGGATCATTGAGCTTGAGGCTTATGGGCCGACCCATTTGATAGAAGACCAATTGACGGGCTAGCCCAATAATATATTAGACCTTTATTTAAATTAATTTAATTTGATTTAAATAACAAACCCAATTATACCAGTCCATGTTACTTAATTGGACCAATATACATTTAATTTGTGGTGAAATCCAAATTTCTTATGAATTTAAATTTGACAAAATTTTAATTGTCTACAAATGCCCCCTACTTCAAGGCTTGGTGGAATGTAAGCTTGCGAAAATGAAAAACAAGACTTGTAGTATATGTGACAAGAACAGGTCAACACGTTATACTATTTATTTTCCTTTTCTGGTTTGGAGTCTCATCACAATTTTCCATTTTCGGAACCGCAACTTACATGCGTGTCTACTTGTCCATGGAATGATTTCTTGTTTTCCAAAGTCTTATGGACTTATTAACCGAAAATCCGTCAACATTTTCAAAGTACAAAGTCATGTAAATCATGGAAATAATAGATTTATAGAAAGCTTAAACCAAGAACTTAAATCAACTTCCTTTTTTGATAACATGCATTAAAATCGTTGAAGGAGAGATTTCCAAACATGGCACTTTCCCTATTAATTGTAAGAATATTTTTTCTCTTTCTTGTACGAACATATATGGACCAAAATTCTTTTCTTTAATTTTCTGTTATCATCTTTCAAACTTGACCAATTCCAATTTGGACGTGATATTTACCTTGTTTACACATACTGTGGCTTGAGTGCCAAGAGTTTTCCTAAATTTCGTCAATTCCCCTTTCTATAAATGCAGTGCCTTCTTCTATGATTGTTGTCATAGTAGCAGTTCTCCACTCTCGATGAAAGCAACAACACCACCTTTTTGTTGGTTAGGCACTCTTCAATAGTTAGCATTACGCAATCCTGTCGCTCGATTCTCCAATTATCAGCTTTGTGCGTCTATCGGGAAAAAATCATACCTCATCGTAGGAAATCTGAAATCACAAGCGGTTTGCGGCTACAAAAACTAGACTCGAAGTATTGCAACATACCAGAAATTTGGATTTAAATTCGCATCATATCATCCCAGGTGAGTTTCCAAAGTTTGGTTCAAGTTCTGTCACGCTCGATATTTCAGCTTTGCATGCCTTAACCAAAAATATCATATCGTGGTGTAGGGATGCCGAAATCACGAGCGGTTTGTGGCTGTAGAAACTAGACTCGCCAAAATTTGATTTCTGTTAAGATCACAATCATATTGCTCCTAGATCATTCCAGATATTATTCAAAAATTACAAGGCGAAATCCGACGTGCCGGCTATTTTAGCTTTGTGCACTCTTTCTGAAAAATTCATATCTCGATATAGGAGTGTCCAAATCATGATCCCTTTGTACCGTTGAAAAGAAGAATAAGAGAGCTAAAACATATATAAAACTCGATGCCCTACCCTTTCTTATAGAGCCACAATAAGTTTTTTAATAAAGCACCAAAATTAGGAGGATTATTTTTCTTTTTGGGCAGCACACTTTTTTTCTTGCAGGTTTGGCGAGTGAAAGCTTGGTGCATCCTCACCTTCGTAGAATTGATGGACGAAAATTTGATGCATGCACCTTTCCAATCGAGCTTTGGCAAACACACAGTCACTCGAGTTTGTCCGTCTTTCACCGCCATGATTACGACTCGCATTCCTTCCTTGCCTAGAAGGAGTTTCATGGCGTCCTCTTCTTGCAATTTGGTGAAGAAGTCCATGGCAAGTCCTCCATCCACATTGAAGCATTGTGTCGTTGACACCGATTCTTGTTGCTAAGTGAAAACTTCCTGCCGTTGTCTTTATTGCTTGTGCGTGGATAGTGGAACTGCAGGTTTCAGATACTCAACGACCTAACTCATGGTCGAGGCCAGAAATTAGCGAAGCTCCCAAATTTAACTTCCCTTTCTATGTCGGTTTGGAAAATCCTTGATGTCCATCATACCGAATCGAATCATTGTGCTACTGGAGTCGTATCAGTAGAAGCAGAAACGTCATGCTATGGCACCGATATCGAGTTGCTCGTCGTGCTACGCGCACCGTATTTGCAATAACGTCATCTTATTGGCACTGAGGGCTCCAATTTTTTTTATTTTTTGTTTTTCAGGTTTTCAAGAGAGTACAACAACAACTTGGTACACCCCTTCAGCAATATGGTGCATCTAAGCCTTGCGACTTGGCGAGAAAGGGGCTTGGAACTCGAGCGACCATATTTCATCCTTGGCAAGCGAGTGCTTGGCAAACCTTTGCAAAATTATTAATTAATTCCTTGATGTAGGAGCATTGAAATCTGAAGCTTCTTGCTTTCAAAGAATCAACACTTGAACAATTACATCTTTTAAAGAATTCACAGATAAATTCCTTGAGCACTAGCCGGAGTCGACTTTTGAAGCTGATATACATATCTGACATTTTGACTTTACTGCCTCTATGTTGTCATCAAAAAGTATATATCTCAAGTTAGGAATGTCCAAATTGCGAGACGTCTGAGACATTAGAAAGAAAACTCAGAGATAATGAAATCTTCAAGATATCATAGACGAATTCCTAGAAGATTGTCCGCAACAACTTTCTGGACTTGACCCATCTGTCCACGAAATTACTTTCCAGCTTTGCGCGCTATGGTGGAAAAATTCATATCTCGAGCTACAAGTTTCGGAATTACAATCCATTTGCAGTGTTAGAAATAAAACTCAGAGACCTCAAGTACCTATAAATTTCATGGCAGAACTCCTTTCGTGCTATCAACAGAAAATTCGCAACATCGACTTAACTGCAGTGAACTTTAAGATTTGCGTACCTTCAGCAAAAACAATTGTATCTTGAGCTAGGAGTATCAGAATTACAATCCGTTTATTTCTTTGGAAAGAAAGCTCCTAGATCTGCAACACATAAAAATTCCATCTGGGAACTCTTCTCGTGCTAGAAACAAAAAAAAATAGTGAAAGTCAAACTGACCGCAGGGAACTTTCAGGTTTACGTGCTTTCGGCCAGAAAAAATGTATTCCGAACTGGGAACGTCGAACCACCAACAGTTTGATCCTATGAAATTCGGGCGTCGAGAACTATAGTCTCGTTGAAGATGAAGCTCCATTCATTCTTAGTTAGCCTAACATATATTTTTGAAGCTGATTTTACAGCTTTGTATTGGATTCAGCTATCATCACAAATCCTATCTCTTTGTTTATTTCTTTTGTAGACTTGCGAAGAAGTTCGATGATTCCAGATATCAGTCTGAGATGTCATACAAGATGCGGAGTCACCCCTTCACCAACTGTTGCACTTGAATTATTGACAGTCTTGAAGTTTATCAATAGCGACTCTCGTGGTGATTGAAGGTTTTTCAAGAGAGATGACTTCTTATATACGAGGCATTGAGGATGGTGTATTAAAATATGGAGACGTCATATGGACTTGGAAGAAGTATTCAAGACGAGTCAGCCACAAATTCTAGTTTACGATCATTTTCATGATTTAGGCTTTTGTATAGGAAAACATCTAATTCCTTTTGTCTCTACATTTTTTGATGTATCAACTTTTGTACAATTGAAGCAATAATATCTTTTATACTTAAAAATCTTCTCTTTTCCTCATAGATATATGCCTCTACACTTGAAGAATTAATGTAATGATCCAATGATGCCAAACTTTTATTTGTTTAAAACTCACGCGACTGAACTTAGAATGAAACTCTAAGTTGCCTACATACCTCGGTGAAGAGGATCAAGTCATAGCGCAGTTCAAATAAAGTATAAGTTTTTTTTATGCAGTTTATACTCGTGCGGACAAGGAGTATAGGAACTTGAAGACATTTCTCAAATTTGAAGAGCTTTACATTTTGAAGGCTTTCTCAAATTTGAAGAGTTTGCAACTTGAAGTCTTTGCTCGATTTGAAGAGCTTTGCAACTTGAAGACTTCTACTCAAATTTGAAGAGCTTTGTGACTTGAAGTCTTAGATCGTATCTGAAGAGCTTTGCAACTTGAAGACTTTTGCTCGAATTTGAAGAGCTTTGCAACTTGAAGTCTTGGCTCGTATCTGAAGAGCTTTGCAACTTGGGGTTTTTGCTCAAATTTGAAGAGCTTTGCAACTTGAAGACTTTTGCTCGTATTTGTGGAGCTTTATAACTTAAAGATTTGGCTCTTTTGAGAAACTTTGTGACATACATTTTACGCTCCTGTATCAATGAGCATTGCAACATGCAGTTTAGGCTCATGCATCGAGGAGTATTTTGCAACTTGCAGTTTAGACTCATGCATCAAAGAGCGTTGAGACTTACAGTTTAGGCTCATATATCAAGGAGCGTGAGACGTGCAGTTTAGGCTCATACGTCAAGGAATATTGAGACTTGTAGTTTAGGATCTTACGTCAAGGAGCGTAGCAACATGCATGGACTCTTTAGTTTCATCTTCGGATGAGTATTTGCCTCCATTCTCAGCATCGTCTGCTTCTATTTCATCACGAGGCTCAAAGCAAGGAAATCGTTGGTCTCCACTTGTGGCCATACTCAATTTCGTATCATGAGCACGTGGCCAAATCTTCAAAATTTTTAGGCTTTATTCCTTGCAAGATGTAGCGAAGGCCCCAATGCATACTTTGGATGCACATTTCGATCCCAGAAGTTTCACTAAGATGGTCTTTGCAGTTGAGGCTTAAGCTCCTCCAGCGATTGATAAAGTCAATAATTAACTGGCTCTCATTCCCCTGGCGCGCATTTGTAAGTTCAATCATGCTCACAATGTGCCTTATGTTGTAGAAGCGAGTAAGAAATTCTTGCTCCAGTTGCTCCCAACTATCGATTGAATGAGGTTCAATATCTGTGTAGCAATCGAAAGTAATTTCTTTAAGAGATCGAACAAACAGCTTGACAAGGTGATCGCCATAATTTCCAGCATTATTTCATGTCTCGACAAAGTGTGCAACATGTTGCTTGGGATTTCCTTTACCATCAAATTGTTGAAACTTAGGTGGTTGATATCCGCTTGGCATCTTCAAGTTCTCAATCCTTGGTGTGTATGGCTTTGCGTATGTAAGGAAAGATTTAGGCGAAGTCTCAGTTTTATCCTTGATGGCCCCTATGATGAAGTCCTTCAATTGCTCAACATGAATTTGCCCATCAGAGGAAACTTGGAGCTCATTGGTCATTGTTGTTAGCTTTGTAGAGGACTCCCCTTTCTCTTGAATTTTTGGAAGCTTCATAGGAGATTGGCTTGATTCTTCCTCTGTCATACTCTCTACCTTATTCATCAACTTGGAAAGTTTGTCATCTTGATTTTTCATGCACTTTGTGAGGCCTTCAACTACTTTTATCAAATTTGCAAGTTGTTCTTTTATGGTATAAGCTTCAATCATCGTTGTTTGCAGGACCACCGTAGATGACAAAGAATGATATGGATCATCACTTGTATAGAGAGAAGATTGTGGAGTGACAAGAGGAGATATTAGAGAAAATTAGTTGCTCAACACATCATCATCTTTCTATATGAAAGGATTATGGGACCGATGATAATATTCTTTTGAAAGGCTAAGTCGTGCTAAAGCTCTTTCGACCACCTCAGCGATGTTGTTCCCTTCTCCCAGCATGTACAAAGAGGATCTTACTTCTTTTGGAGAAGATGAACCAAAAACATGAGTTATGGATAGCAATTCCAACACTTGTTGTCCTAGCATTTCAACTTTGCTTCTTTTGATTTGGCCAACAATCTTCATGGCAACTTCCAATCCGGTTTTGGAGTCAGCATCTTCAGCAACATCAAATTTGGGATTGACCTTCATTATGTCCATCTTGGTGTTCTTGAACTTCGAAGAGAAAAGATGGGAGGTAGAGATGGTCCCACTAGGAGTGCCAAAATTTGTAACAACTAAATTTTGCTCCTGAAAAATAATAATCAAGACAAGAAATATAGTGACAAATATTATATTTAATTTCAAGTGATGGGGTTACAATATCAAAAATATCTCTAATTTTAAAGAGATGTAGTCATCTGATTATTCTCCTCGTGGATGATGGTTCAAGGGCTTGAAAGTTTAATCTTGAACTTGATGGATTTCAGATTTGTAGTACGTCACGAATAATTTCAAGCTCGTCACGAATCAGGATTTGATGTTGGATTACCACGAACGAAAGATTTGAAGCCGTCCGCCTATGACTTAAGTTCGCCTTTGGAATTTGACCATATACGACGATTGCAAATATGGATGGAGACCTTGATACTATTCTTCAGAGCTTCTTTAGCCTTTCCTTCTGCTTACTTGCTTGTCCCTTACCCTTCCCTTTGACCTCTTTATATAGGTGTGGGGTGGAGCAATTTTCAAGAAACCCCTGGTGGATCATTGGACTTGCATTTGAGTTTGTTTATAGTAATTGGGATAAGTCATGTGTGGCTCTATCGAGGTACATGGATGCTTTGCAATACTTTATCCCGGGACAATTGTTGAATGGAAGCATGATCGGAATCCCAACTTACCAGAATATATATTCAGATATATGTTCTAGGCATTTAAACCATCCATTGATGATTTTGTTCATTGTCGGCCAATAATCTCCATATACGACATACATGTATATGGGAAGTATGATATAAAATGTTGTTGCCGTTGCAATATATACTAATGGAAGAATAATTCCCCCTGCATTTGCTATCTGTGCCAATAAAAGTCAAGAGACTTTGACATGGTTTTTAAACTACTTGAATGAGCACATTGTGAGACAGTGTTAAGATATTTGTCTAATATCTGATTGGCACGGTGGATTATAAGTTATGCGTATACTTTGGATGCATGGAAAAAGTTGTACACCTACCACTATTACTGTGTTAAGCAGTTGAAATCCAACTTCCAGTGGACTTATCCAAACAAGGGCTTAGACGATTTAATGTGCATGAATACAACAAACCATCAAGAGTATAAATTAAGGATGTGAATAGAATTGATTAGGCAGGAAGACGAAGGAGCTTATCGTTAGTTGATGTAACATGAGCTTGATAAGTGGACTTTGCATAAGGATGATTACAGAAGATGGGGATTTTTGACGATAAATGTGTCACAGTCTTTCAATGAGTTTTTGAAGTAATGCTCGTGGTTTGCATGTCACTGCCATGGTGCAAATATCATTCAAGCAGCTGACAGAGAGGTTTGCTGAAAGATCTGCAGTGCATCGTCCTTGTTGGAAAGGCGCATTCAATTTATGCCACAATTGATGAAATTATTTGATCGATATAGGAAGCGAGCACAGTGGCATACATATTTATAATGTTGCAGCGATCGAAATATTTGTGAAGTTTGCACCGGTTTGCATAAAAAACGCAGTAATAATACCCACACAATCAATGAATCCACGCGATTATATTCATGTGGGAAATGGTCGATTTATCATTTGCCATAAAATTCTTTCAACATACTAGGTTTGCAACGATGGTGTATGTTGATAAATAATATAGTGTGGATGCATATGCAAATATCTATAGGGGCCACTTTTAACCAGTGAGTTCTGAGCATTATTGGCCGCCAGAACCATTTAAATTTGTTTGCATAAATATTTCTTGCTTGTATGAAAGGGCAGAAAAGAAAGCGGATATGGAACTAAATGGATGTTTGTGATACCGTATATTCACGTAAATATGATATATGTTCTCAAACAGAACACGATCACCGTAAATTTTCTACAGTCGATTTGGGAAGCAGTGGCAATTTAGCTCCTAGGGGCAGTTCATCCAATATTGGTAATTTTCAAGCATAAGATTAGTTTTTTGTAGTAGTATATTTAGTAGGAATAAGTGCCAGCAATGGTGTGTGCTTGCATTATTAATGAATAAAATTATATTTCAATTTAGTGTTAGCTTTAATTGACATTTAGCATTGAAGATTCAATAGAATACTTAAAAAACTTGAAGAAAAAAAATAATGATTTCATTCGTCATGATCGTCACTGTCCGGCACTAATTTATCGTTGCTATCATTTATTGCCATTTTCTTCATCTTCTTCGTCACTATATTGTTCGCGTCCGTCCGGATTGAGGGCATCATAATCTAGGCCCTAGTTGGCATATATTTTTCGTATTTCATCATTATCATCAATACGATCACTTGCTTCATTTCTACAACAATATGACACTCCTATGTCCAATGTCTGCGGTAGAAATTTTGGTAGTCCCTCACACTCGATAACTATTGGGAATACATGATAATCAAGATCTCTATACAAATTTTCATTCTCTAATAAATCCCAATGGCGATCCTCCGTTCCTTGGAGGTAGTAAAGATTATATAGTGCATGATAATTGGCTAGTGCCTTTTCCATCTCTAAAATCACCTTCATCAAATGTAGAATAACTTCGGGTTCATTTTTGTGTATGTTAGTTTGGAACGTTCCAGACAATGGTTGTGATACAACTAGCCCATTCCAATGACATAATACTTCATAATCACACCTTTTTTAGTATAAGGGACCCATTATAGGCTTTCACCCCAAATTTGCATACCTTCAGACTTTGTAGAATACCCCCCCCCCCCCCAATAATGTGCCCTGCAATTTTGAGATCTATATGTATATTGATGAGCTTATTTTTCAAGGGACATAAAACATCATATCACTTGTTATCCACCAAATTAGTATAACAACCTAGCATGTTTTTTTTCAAGGAAGGGATCGATTGTGTTCTGACTTGTTCCATGTGGATCTTTTGAACTACCTTCACCCTTTTGCCTCTTCTTAAACCACTTATTAAACTTAAGTGGCATTTTTGAAACTATTGTTTAAATGAATAATTATAAAATAAAATTTGGTTCAACTTAATAAGAACCAAATAGGAGGTAGTTTAACATGACGCATGTGCAATATGCGCTATCTTGTCTTGTCGACCTGGAAAAGTTTGTATGCACTAGTACCACAAGGATTCCAGTGTAAGTGAAACATGTCGCATGAACAATATGTGTTATGCAATAGCTTAGTAAATAATACAAATTTAACGTGTGTCTTATCTTATCGACCTGAAAAGGCATGCACGCACTTGTACCGTAAAGAATTCATTGTAAATGAAACATAACGCATGAACAATTTGCGTTATACACTAGCTCAAAAAATAGTATAAATCTAATACACGTCTTGTCTTGCTGAACTAAAAAATCATGTTTGCACTTGTACCGTAATTATTCCATTCTTAGTGAAACATGACTCATGAACAATATACGTTATGCAATATAAAATCACTCATTCTAACCTATAAAAACTCCGTGCATTTTACGTTATTCTTTGCGGATCATCACAACTTAACCAAACAAAGAATACTATTTTCCATAAATTTTCAGGTTCAAGTAATACGATATGTCTGGACGTGACGAGGTTCCTATGTGTTATTGTGCGAAACATTCGATTTTGAATCCATGTGGTAGACTAGCAATCTAGGGCGCAGACATTGGATGTGTAAATAAGTTGTGAGTTATTAATATGTTTATATTGGTTAATAGATTATTTATAACATCTTCATTAATAGTCGTTTCTTATCATTACAATTTGTAGGATGAAAATCAATATGATTTTGAGGAATGGTACGATGAACCCATTAACCGGGATTACTATAAATCATGTTTGCTAAACCTTTGGAATCGTACCGAGGAGTACAAAATACAGATCTGGAAGCTCGAAAAATAACTTGCGCCAGTGAAGGAGAAACTGAAAGAGGCAGAAGCATAAAAGAATCGGTTGCATGAAAAATTTCAGTGGTTGAAGAAGAGAATAATGGTCGATTGGGACTAAATGAACACATGGCTATTTTAAGTGTATTGTTTATTTTATGTTTTAGATTTCATGAATTACGTGTTTTGTTTATTGTATGTAAATCTAACGTATTTTTTGTGTTCTAGTATTAACCTAATCAATAAGGCTAAAACTAAAAACACAAAGCTTATAATGTAAAAATATCAATAATATTAAAAATAATATTTAATGTGATATATACATTCAAACTAAATATCAATGCGTCACACAACGCTGGCGTGAGGGGCATACCATCCCGACCGACTATACCATCCAGATCATCCTCGTCTCGACGCCTCTTTAGCTGAGAATACGTTGCAGCAAGATCATCTAGAAGGCTAGCAGGATCAATAGAGGCGTCCGTTGGGCCAACAGTAAGCAACAAAATATTAGCAGATTTTAGTATATGATATATAGAATAGTAATATAATAGCTTAAACAAATTTATAGTCAAACCAGTGTCTCCGCTGGCTCCTGAATAAGATCCAGCATCTCCAAAAATGGAGTATCACACGATGTCGTCTCTGTAATAGATGATGGCAAAATCTAAAAAAATAAAAAAATAGATATTACTAACTAATAATTAAGGTCAAATAAATGTAAAATAATGGTAATATAAAACAAGCTTGCGTATGAGTGGGAACACAATGCTCTTGGGGAACTCCAAGGTGAACTGGACAAGATGAAGGTTGTGCCGTCTCCACCGGATATGATGGCTCCTTCTCTGTACCTGGAGGATCCTCAATATCTCTCAATGTAGATCCATAAATCAAACATTTTCCACTATGCATATCTCGCAGCGGACGATCCTCTACAACCCTCGATGAGCCCGGGACATCAGGATAACACTCATCCCAATCAAACGACGTAATGCTAGTTCCCGTGATCAGTAATGGAGCTTTTGGGGTAAATTGTGAAGTCTCCGATGACAACATTCTGAATGTAGGCATATCAATGCTAGCATCGTGTGTCTCACCAAAGTCACCCGTCAAATCCTCACCAACATCCTTCATGGGTGCCTCAACGCTCCCTTTCTGGGGAACCTATCCTCGCCGAACACCATGACCACGAGGGCCACTCCTTCCTCTCCGGCCACGCCTGATCCATGATGGTAATCCTCAAGCGGCATATATGCAGCATCAAAACCTAATCATGTATTTGGTCGTACAACTACCAATGTGGGAGTAACAAGCTGAGAAACCTGATGACCCTAATAGTGCACAAATGATGCTCCGTCGCCTACATGCTGCTGCATCTTTAAACCTATCTGGTTAAAATAATGTAAGCCAATAGCCTGCATAGCATATAACATAATAATTAATGAAGATAAGAAAATCTAACATGAAACGTAAGTATATCGCATAACATATCAATGCCTTATGCCTCACGGTTTATGGAATGTACCGATTGTTCAAATTATATAAATTGATCAAAAATAATTAAAATAGACTAGTTTTAAAAATAAAAGTCAAAAATGGTATTCAAGAACATTGGTTGTCTTGCATGACAAAATTGATTTGTATAAGTTTGAATTTTCTTACATGCCACGTTTGATTATTTTTGTATGCCAATGTTGAATTTTTAGTGTAAGGTTTTAGTATAAATAGGTTGTAGAACTCATTTGTATAATCATCCCAAAACTTCTATTAGAAATTACAAGTGTAGTATTGTAAGCTTTGAGTTTGAGTTAGCAAATATATTTTTCTTTTTCGGTATTTCATTTTTCGGTTTCAAATCCCAAAGTTTATTTCCGAGGAATCATTATTTTTTTTGGTTTCTACATTTGGTATCAGAGCACGGTTGAGTGTTATGAGGTAGAAAAATATTGAATCATGTCGTCTAGTAACACGATTCAATTTCAGCTTCCAAAACTCACCGGGAAAAATTACAGCAATTGGTCAATCCAATTGAAGGTATTTTTCCGATCTCAAAATATATGGTATTTGGTGGAGAGCTAATGCAGTTGCGTTCGAGGCTATGAAAAATGAGGAGAAAGAGGTATTAGTTGAAACTCGTAAGCGGGATCAGAAGGCATTATATGCCATCATTCAAGCTGTTGACGAGCTGGTATTTGAAAGAATATCAGCGGCTGAGATAGCTCACCAAGCGTGGGTTATCTTGCAGAAAGCCTACAAAGGTGATGAACGAGTGAAGCGGGTCCGATTGCAGACGCTCCAGGGCGATTTCGAGTCATTGAGAATGACAGACTCAGAAAGTGTTGCCGGTTATTTCGACCGAGTGTAGTCCATGGTGAATCAGTTGCGGTCCAACGGGGAAGTGTTGGATGAGCAGAGAGTAGTAGAAAAAATACTACGATCTCTAACCGCAAGTTTTTACTATGTTGTAGCAGCCATCGAGGAAGGCCAAGATACATCAACCATGTCAGTTGATAGGTTGTTGGGTTCATTAAGTTCTCACGAGCAGAGAATGAACCAGAATGATGGAACCTCTCAACCAGAGCAGGCATTGCAGAGTAATTTCATATCAGGAAGTCGCGGTGGCAATGGTGGTCACAGGCGCAATGGCGAACGAGGCAGCAACAGAAGAAAGGCAAATAATTCTTCTGGAAGGATCTTCGATAAATCAAAGGTCAGATGTTACAACTGTCAAAAATTTGGACGTTTTAAAAATAAATGTCCAAATTATCAGAACGGACGGTTGCAGCAAGCATACGTGGCAGAAGCTGGTGAAGATATGGTTCTAGCATGTGACGCTGGTGAACAAGTGGCTAGAGGTACAGATGTTTGGTACCTTGATAGGGGGTGCTCGAATCATATGTGCGGGCGGAAAGATCTATTTTCAAAGTTGCACGAGTACGAGGGCGGAGAAGTGAACTTTGGGAATAAGACGAAGATTAGTGTGAAAGGCAAAGGTGAGATCAAAATTAAAGCCAAGGATGGCAGTGATGTTAATATTGTAGATGTTTTTTTTGTACCTGGTCTTTTCTGGAATCTATTGAGCGTTGGCCAACTTTCAGAAAAGGGGCACCAGATTCTCTTTCAAGACGGAGTTTGCACCATCCGGGGCAAAAAGAACAAGATGATTACTCAGGTAACATGGCGAAAAATTGGATGTACTCTCTCACTCTCAATAAAGGAGTAATGAACTTTCAAGAAGTGGCAACGGATAGCAACTGGCTATGGCATCTCTGACATGGCCATTTAAATTTCAGAGGGCTGAAATTATTGTCCCAAAAGAAAATTGTGACATGATTGCCGGTGATCGATGCTCCTGATCAGCAGTGTGAAGGATGTCTTCTTGGGAAGCAGCACAGAGATTCTTTTCCAACTGGAAAATTGAAGACATCAAAGAAACCTTTGGAGTTAGTGCATACAGATTTGTGTGGCCCAGTCGAGGTGGAATCTCTAGGAGGTAAGAGATACATGCTTGCTTTTGTAGATGATTGTACCAGAAAAACTTGGGTTAATTTTCTCCGAGAAAAATTAGAAGTTTTTTCAAAATTCAAAGAATTTAAAGTTTTAGTTGAAAAACAAAGTGACTTTAATTTGAAAACTCTAAGATCCAATAGAGGTGGTGAATTCACTTCTAACGAATTTCAAGAGTTTTTCAAAGAAGAAGGAATTCTTCATCAGTTGACAGCCAGTTATATACTTCAACAAAATGGTGTGGCTGAAAGGAAGAACAGGACAATCTTTGAAATGGCAAGAAGCATGCTGAAGGGGAAAGGTTTGCCGAAGGAATTTTGGGCAGAAGATGTTGCATGTGTTGTGTACGTGTTGAACAGGTGCCCGACAAAGATCGTGAACGGGAGAACTCCAGAAGAAGCTTGGAGTGGCAGTAAGCCGAATGTTTCTTCATTAAGGGTATTTGGGTGTATAGCTTATCCCCATGTACCAGATGAGCGGAGAAAGAAACTGGATGATAAAAGCCAGAAGTGTATCTTTATTGGGTACAGTGAAGTCACGAAGGGTTATAAGTTATATAATCCAGTCACGAAACAATTGATCGTCAGCAGAGATGTTCGGTTCGCTGAAGATGAAGCGTGGAGCTGGAGAAAGAAAGATGCTGTTGGGAGAGGTATACTGATCGAGTCAGAAGAGCCAGACGAGGAAGATATCTCAACACCTGAACCACCAGCTAGTGATCCTCCATCTCCTCAGCCAGCAGAACCGGTAGAACAATTACGGCGTTCGGGTTGAACGAGCGTGCCACCAGCTCGCCTCAATGATTATGTTGTCACTAAAGACAATGAAGGCGATGATAACATCACCGATGAAACTCTGGTGAATTTTTGTCTTTTTGTAGATTGTGATCCAGTGCATTATGAAGATGCAGCAAGTGACCAGAAGTGGATCAAGGCGATGAATGAGGAAATTCATTCTATCGAGAAGAATGACACGTGGGAGTTAACTTCTTTGCCAGAAGGAAAAGAAGCCAATCGATGTCAAGTGGGTGTACAAGACAAAGTACCGACCCAACGGAACGGTGGACAAGTTCAAGGCAATATTGGTGGTCTAAGGCTACAAGCAGAAGGCCAGAATTGACTACTACGATGTTTTCGCACCAGTTGCCAGAATGGATACTATATGGATGATAGTAGCCATTGCAGCCCAACACAGGTGGAAGATACATCAGATGGATGTAAAGTCGACATTCTTGAATGGTTTTTTTTAGGAAGAAGTCTATGTCGAGCAACCACCTGGATATGCCAAGAAATGACAGGAGAACCAGGTGTACAGGTTGAAGAAGGCATTATACGATTTGAAATAGGCTCCACGAGCTTGGTATATGCGTATTGATACTTACATGTTGGAGACAAGTTTTCAGAAGTGTCCTTATGAGCGTACACTGTATATTAAGTGAAAGACTAATGGCGACATTATGTTTGTCTGTCTTTATGTTGATGACTTAATATTTACAGGAAACTGTAAATTTATGTTTGCTGAATTCAGGGAGGCTATGACAAGTCAGTTTGAAATGACAGACATGGGGTTGATGTCTTACTTCTTTGGCATAGAAGTGCAACAGACTGAAGATGGTATTTTTATTTCTCAAAATAAATACGCAGAGATATCTTGAAGAAATTCAAGATGGAATCAGCAAATCCAATGAAGACTCCTATTGCATAACGTCTTGAGTTAAAGAAAGAAGGAACGGGTGATGCGGTAAATCCTACTTATTTTAATAAGCATTTTTGGTAGTCTACGTTATTTAGCATCAACAAGGCTAGATATTGTTTATGGAGTAGGGATTATCAGTCTGTTCATGGAGACACCGAGCCAGTCCCATTTGGAGGCAGCATAGCGGATTCTCAAGTACATTAAAGGTACCTAGGATCATGGAATGTTCTATAAATATTCTGACAAGTGCAGACTTGTAGGATACACAGATAGTGATTGGGGGGGGGGGTGATACTGAAACTTGGAAAAGCACTTCTGGTTATGAATTCTTTCTCGAGGGAGGCGTGTTTTCGTGGTCTTCAAAGAAACAACAAGTAGTTGCTTTATCTACAGCTGAAGCAGAGTATATGGCAGCAACCTCTGCAGCATGTCAAGCAGTTTGGCTTCGAAGAATGTTCGGTGAGCTGAACCACGATCAAGATGGTCCAACAAAGATTATGTGTGATAATACGTTAGCGATTGCATTAGCCAAGAATCCAGTATTTCATGGGAGGAGCAAGCATATCTGGATTAAGTATCACTACATAAGAGATCTTGTCAAGAATGGAGAAATCGAACTTAAGTTCTGTGAATTAGAAAATCAGATAGCGGATATTATGACTAAACCGCTGAAGGGAGAAACGTTCGAGAGATTGAAATCGATGCTTGGTATACGTAAATTATTTTGATCAATTTAAGGGAGGCTGTTGAAATTATATAAATTGATCAAAAATAATTAAAATAGACTAGTTTTAAAAATAAAAGTCAAAAATGGTATTCAAGAACATTGGTTGTCTTGCATGACAAAATTGATTTGTATAAGTTTGAATTTTCTTACATGCCATGTTTGATTATTTTGTATGCCAATGTTGAATTTTTGGTGTAAGGTTTTAGTATAAACAAGTTGTAGAATTCATCTGTAAAATCATCCTAAAACTTGTATTAGAAATTACAAGTGCAGTATTGTAAGCTTTGAGTTTGAGTTAGCAAATATATTTTTCTTTCTCGGTATTTTATTTTTCGGTTTCAAATACCAAAGTTTATTTCCGAGGAATCATTATTATTTTTTAATTTCTACACCGATCACCCTCCCGATGATCGATTACCGATCAGAGCGCGAGTAATACGACGATACCAAGCCATGTACTCATGCTCACCGTCAATACGGTCATGTGGAGGATTTGACGGCATCATGACTAGTCTCAGGTTCCAGTCCTCTATTTGGGCCTTTAGCCAGGCCAAGTCTGTTTGGTCAACTCTGTTGCAATCATCCCGCTTGTAACATGTGGCATGTCAAGTAGGAGGAGCAAGTACAAGCTGTCAGCGACCAAACTGTCACAGGATTCTTCCAGTCGGATGATTCTTGACTATACCAAGACATATCGGTGGGACCTCAGACATCCACACAGCTCAACCGTGTGAGCGATACTCTAGCAAACCGGTGATGAGCTCGTCACTATATGTCCTCCATATGAATTGTTTATTAAAAGCATGAATAGTAAGTAAATGCAACACAAATCAAGCATTACCAAACAAACTCAGTGAAATATTCACCCGAGAAGCTTTCAGTAGATCCAACAGATCCCTATAAGAAGAGAGATGATGCCGAGCCTCGATGTCGCAGGAGCAGACTCTCCTATCTACCCACCTCCTAGTACGTGGTATAAACGGCGGAGGTGGTGCATCTGGAGCTAGCGGTCGAGGAGGGGGCTGCATCTGCAAGGATCTCTTCCAAGCCCAAACCTAATATTGATTGTGGACGTAAATTCGAGTATTTTTTAGTATACCTATGATAATCATGAAAATAACTGATAATGTTATCACCTGCAGTAGCGGAATAAATCCATCGACTTCTCTCACTCTACCCATCGACGCCCTGCACAGCTACATATAAATGTATGCTAGAACGACCCCACCCCAGCTGTACATGGGCAAGTGTTCTAAGCGCTCCAGATGATGCAAGAACCATATGCTCAATTTATAGGAATTTCTTCTCAACTTTGTATTAAACTCGTGCTCACATACAAACAACCTTACAAAAGGAGTCAAAGACAACCAACACTATGCCTTGACAAGTTTGCCTATTCTAACATATATAGGCAGTGTTTTTGGCTCACAACCCTATCCAAAACCTAGCAGTTAACATCCCTAGCTTCAAGAGATTTTAAATTTCAAATTTCAAACAGACAACTGCCCATAACCCCACATAGCCACTCAATGCTAAAAAATAGGAAATTGCCCAAACTGGTTAACTGCCTAGCATGTGCGTGACACATGGGCGCAACATTTGAATTTTGGCACCAATAGGAAAACTTTGTCATGTCTTCGCGCCAAGCCCTCGTGCAACATGCCTTGCGCGCATGTCTGGCACTCCCGCATGCCCAACTCGCCCCTATGATAACTGCCTTGCCCACGCCTATCTGTCTCGCCACGCCTCGCTTAGTTTTTCCAGCCTTTGCTATGCTTCTGCTGCCCGTTGTCTTTGCCTTGCCATGGCCACACAAATGCCATGGTCTTGTCATGCCTTGGTACCTTAGCCACATGCCGTCATGCCGTCGTGCCATAGTCCATGCCCATCAACACATGCCTATATCGGACAACCTAGTCAACATGATGCCACAGTAATCATAGGGCCGTGCCGAGGTCCATCCTGTAAATCTCTCGTCACGCCTATGTCATGTTCGATCAATCAAGCCAAGGGGCTAACAGTAAGCATAACACATGTATTATATGCACTATATCTTAACGGGGTAACTGACCATTAAGGTATATCGCATTCAACACATGCATTATATATAAAAAAAAAGTCATCAATATTTTTTTTGTGCCTTTGAATCCAAATTTGCATCATTTTGGTTCCAGCCTCCAAAGTTTGTCGTAATATGGAACCAACTTATGTCTTATTTAATTAGAGAAACCCTCTTATGAAATTTATTTGCTGCCACACAAAAGTGAAAAACTAACCCAGAAATAACCAGGTTCAACGCTCCAAGCATACCGTACAACTTCTAAGAAAGCTAGTTAGTTACTTGAGTAATTGAGTTTCCATCTTTCTGATCACCAACACAATATGTGGTCATCTCTTTTTGCCGGAACTTTTCAACTTGCATGACTTCTTGTAACTTAAAACCACCACATACATACATACATACATACACACACCTCTCTCTCAATCAATTTCTTCCTAATAATTATATATGTAAAATCCCAATATCCTCTTCAATTTCACCATATCATCTTCTTGATTTTGAGCTCCAAAATTAAAAGAAAATGGAGGGAATTTGCACTAGTTGCTTGTACTCTTCAATAACCCCATCAATTGAGTACAAAAGCAGAAGAAAACTCTTGAATTCCACTCAAAAAAACCGAATTTCATTGCCAAGAATTTGTGCAGTGAGCAGTGTTTCTCCTACAGAGAAAAGTGATGCTTTACAAGTGAAGGACATATCTAGGATTAGCGCTTTGGAGCAACTTGATTTTGAACGCGGTGTTTGCGTTCCCTTTCGCAAATATTCCCCTGAATCTGTATGTCCACGACACTCTTTCCTTTTTAGTCCGTCCAGGAAATAATGTCAGTTTCTATATTTTGAAACAGCTTAATCTTACAACATTTTCTGTAGCCACATAACTGTCCTTCTTAGTCTTAGTCTGTCCAACAAAAGGCATTTTCTGTATTTAGAAACAGTTTTATTTTAAAATTATTCCTAGTTGATTGTTTGCTGGAAAATTGATTTTAAGTATGTCAATAGAATTCTGGTAATTATTTGCTAGTTTTCTTTAGTTATATTTGTGGGTTTGTCCGGAAAAATTAAGCTTGTATTATGAGAAATTGATTTTGCTTAAAAAGCTTGGAACTTGATAAATTCCCACTGATTAATTGAGTTTTTATTTTGATAATTTTTGTTGGTTTATTGGAAAAATATGGAGTAAGTGAATAACCTCCCAATAGTTATTTGCTCTTTCTTGGTTAATTTTTTGGTTATATTGGAGAATTAAATTTGTATATCTGATTAAGATCATTGTGATTACTTGAGGTTCTTTTTAACATTTAATTTAAAACTTTTGTTGGTTTATTGATAAGTTAGTAGTATATGAATTACCTCTCAGTAGTTATTTTCTATAATTTTGGTAACATTTTAGCGGATATATTGGAAATTTAAGTATGACTTGGTGTGCTGGTCCTATGCGTTCATTTTCTTGATAAGGGTTTTTCTTATGTTCAATTTTGTGTGTTTATTGGAAATTTGTGTTTTTAGGTGAGAAACAAGGTGTTAGAGTCAAGGGGACAGATTTTGTCTTTGGTTGGTAGAGGAGTAGAGATTGTTTGGAATTTGGGGCTCTATTGGACTACATTGGTGTATGATTATTTGGTGGGCCGTGACGAAGAAGTTGTTCCTTTCCGTGCTCGGCAGCTGAGGACTCTGTTGTGTGATTTGGGACCTTCTTTCATCAAAGCAGGACAGGTTTGGTGCTTTTAAATTTCTAAAGTTCAAGAACAGTCGGTTATTATACTTGTGGGCGAGTATCGTCTACTTGGAAATTGTGAAATCTGGAGTCAAATCTAAAGAAACTTTAAAATGATTCTGTACAAGTATGTATAGCCGAAGAAGAATTAAATGGCAGTTAACGATGAAACAAACTGCTAGCAGAAGAATATGCATTATGCCAATATCTAGTAGATGACTGTAGAAATGCTAGAAAGTAGAAATTGCTGTACAATTGCTGAATTGTGTATCAAAGAAGCATTTCATACCCCATTGGCTGGAAACTCCAATAGGCAGTGAAGTTATCGTTGATGCTCGAACTCTCCAAATATGGTTGCTTTGTGTGTGCGGGATCCTCCAAAAGCATCCATTTTTGGAGGATCCGACACACACATTTCGGAGAGTCCGTGCAACATATTAGTGACTCAGCAACATGACTATAAGCAAGGTGTCCGGTTTGCTAGTGTTCATCGTTCTTTTTGGCATGAGTTGGAGTCTCATATTGGGTCAATCAGTGGCTTATTACTCTACTGCCAACATATTTAGAACTTCTAAGGGTCACTGCAGAAACAAATATTGCATGGTGAATACACGTCAATCCAAACGTTTAAAGGAACAAATGAACATTTCTGTTTTACACTATATAGTCAATACTAGTGAGACCTGAACTTTTCTTTTTTTTACTGATATATAGTCAGTTTTAGTGCAATATGCTGGACTTGTGCTCTGAATTTACTTCACTTGTTTAAGCATCATGATTTTTGCCATGCACTTAAGCTTAGATGTTATTTCCTATTGATTTCGCTGTTCTTCAGCAAGTATAGTCATTTATTTATTGTATTCATTACAGGTGCTTGCAAATAGGCCTGATATCATAAGAGAAGATTACATGAATGAACTTTGCATTCTTCAAGATGACGTTCCTGCATTTCCTAATCAGGTAATGAGATGACAACAGAGGTGCAGTTGATGCATGCTTTGTTACATAGACAACTTTTCCTTTGAACCAAAATCATTGACAATGATGTAGAATTGTAGGTTGCTTTTAACATCATAGAAGAGGAATTAGGCCAGCCTCTTGAAGCTGTTTTCAGCAAAATTTCTTCAGAAACTATTGCAGCTGCAAGTTTGGGTCAAGTATACCGTGCTACTTTACGTGCTTCAGGGGAAGATGTTGCCATAAAGGTTTGGCCTTTTCCTGTTTGTCCAACCTTTCTTTTCTCTTGCGTGGTTTTACTACTAGACCATTGAAGCCTGTTCTCGTGTTGTCGCTTGTGTCAACGGGACTTTCAACGATCTCCTTTTATAGTCATTTGGAGAAATACCTGTTGCAGAACGAGTAACATCAAAAAGACGATTGTCCATTACATAAATAGCTGAAAAATATCTGGATAGCCATTGGAAATAGTCAAGTAGTAAAAGCTCTGTAGATTTGTTAAGGTTCGATATTTGAAACTTGGCAGAAATGTGTCTAGAGAATCCTTTGTGTTATCTAATCATTCCTTTTCTTTATGCTAGTTTCACCTTTAACATATACACATCTCATTTGAAGCTTCTGGCTGTTTTGGAGAAGCTTTTCAATGAATTGAATTAACAATATGATGCAGTGGTATTCATAATTGGGGTTTGCTCTTTTTGTTTTTAAGGTTCAAAGGCCTCAGATAGAGCCTATCATCTACAGAGATCTTTTTCTCTTCCGCACTCTGGCTTCATTCTTGAATGGCATCAGTCTACAGAAACTGGGGTGCAACGCCGAGCTTATAGTTGATGAATTTGGTGAGAAGCTATTGGAGGAGTTGGATTATACCTTGGTAATGCTGCACATTCCTCTTTTTGCAAACTGAATGGTGAAAGAAGTTTTGCTTATCTTGGAAGGCGTTCACGTCTGTATTTTCTAATATCCCTCCTACCTTCTCTTTTTTTTCCCCTTTAGGAAGCTCGTAATATCGAAGACTTCTTGGAGAATTTCAAAGATGATCCTACTGTTAAAATACCTCGGGTTTACAGACAGCTTTCTGGTCCACGTGTTTTGGTAATGGAGTGGATCGATGGAATCCGGTGCACCGATCCACAGGTGTGAATCTTTAGAGTTTTCCTCAAGTGCATGTTTTGGGATGTCTTCTTTATATTAACAAGTTATGATCCCTGTGACTTAGGCAATCAGAGAGGCAGGAATTGATATAGACGGATTTTTGACCGTTGGAGTTAGTGCAGCCTTACGGCAGCTACTCGAATTTGGCCTATTCCACGGCGACCCTCACCCTGGGAATGTCTTTGCTATGCGTGACGGACGCATTGCCTATGTGGATTTTGGCAATGTTGCTGTGCTTAGTCAGGTAAATAATATGATGTGATTTGACTATACTTCTCAGTGAAATTAGTTGAGTAACAATTTACAAGAGCAGTTCCTCATTTAGAAGTCTTAGGTTATGTACAATATGTTAGAAATTATTCTCTTTAACGAACAGGGTAAGTAAATACAAAATACTCTATCGTCTCCTTGTGAACATAATGAAATACTCTCCAAATTTATCCTAGTTAAGTTCACTGATTTAAGTTATTGTAATTTGATTCTATCTGCGTATCTTCTCTTTTTCAGCAAAATAAACAGATTCTGATTGATGCTGTTGTGCATGCGGTGAATGAGGACTATGGCGAGATGGCAAATGATTTTACCAGGCTTGGATTCCTAGCTAGTGGGACTGATGTTGCCCCCATTGTTCCAGCATTAGAAGCAATATGGCAAAACTCCCTTGAAAAGGGACTTGCTGACTTTAATTTCAGAAGTGTTACAGGTACCTTGAATCACACACTTTGTTTCCTGTTAATAGCACTCTGCTTCCAACATCTACAATTTTTTTCTGTTTTTTCCTGGGAATCGCATTACTTGGTAATTATGCTATTTGAAGTTGGCGCTAGGATAGATGCTCTTACCCGTCATATTCAAGGGGATGTGCCTTGGTGTATGTTATTTGCTGATGATAAAGTATTGATAGATGAGTCGAGGGCCGGTGTTATCGAGAGGTTAGAGGTATGGCGGCAGACTCTCGAGTCTAAAGGTTTCAAAATAAGCAGATCTAAGACAGAATACCTGGAGTGCAAGTTTAGCGCCGATCCGAGTGAAGTAGGGAGGGGCGTGATGATTGGCTCTCAGGCCATCGCCAAGAAGGACTGCGTCCGTTACCTTGGGTCGGTGATTCAGGGGGATGGAGAGATTGACGGGGACATCACGCATCGTATAGGAGCAGGGTGGGCTAAGTGGAGGCTTGCATCAGGAGTCCTGTGTGACAGGAAAGTTCCACACAAACTCAAGGGGAAATTCTATAGAGCCGTGGTTAGACCTGTGATGCTGTATGGGGCGGAGTGCTGGCCCGTAAAGAATTCCTATGTTCAGAGGATGAGGGTCGCGGAGATGAGGATGCTTAGGTGGATGTGCAGGCATACCAGGCTAGATAAAATTAGGAACGAAATTATTCGGGAGAAGGTGGGGGTGGCCCCGGTGGACGAGAAGATGCGCGAAGCGCGGCTGAGGTGGTTCGGGCATGTGCGGAGGAGAAGTCCCGATGCACCGGTGAGGAGCTGCGAACGGCTGGTGATTGCTGGCGGTCGGCGCGGCAGAGGGAGGCCCAAGAAGTATTGGGGAGAGGTGATTAGGCAGGATATGGCTAGAATGCAGGTTTCAGAGGACATGACCCTTGATAGGAAAGCCTGGAGGTCTAGTATCAGGGTTGTAGGATAGGGGCACCTAGAGTTTCTCGTCCGCTCCTCCCGGGGTTGGGGGTGGGGTAGCAGGGTTATTCATAGATGATATGTGTTTACTGTACGATACTATTACTTGTTATTGTATTTTGGTATTTTGTTTCCTTTGTTCAGATTATTTCTAACGCTATTTATGCTGGAATTTCTACTGCACTAATGATATACTGTTTCTGTTTTGTTTTGTTTTTGTTTGTTTTACTACTGTTTTTCACCTAACCCTATGAGCCGAGGGTCGATTGGAAACAGCCTCCCTGCCCTGTCGGGTAGGGGTAAGACTCGTCTACATATTACCCTCCCCAGACCCCACCTGGTGGGAATACACTGGGTAGTTGTTGTTGTTGTTGTTGAAGTTGGCGCTAGGAGATACGCTAAGAATGAGAGACATTGTGATGCCCTGAACAACAAGCTCTCATAGTTCAGATCCTTATGACACCTAAAATTTGCATGCCAGCACACTTGGTTGTACCAAGAGAGACATTAAGCCTTTTTTTTGGTTTTAATGTTTTCCTTCATTCGATACTGTGTTTTTTAGAAATTGATAACCTACTAATTTGAGCTTAGTATGTCTAAAGTATGACAATTCATGCTTTGACTGGTGCACGGTTTCCTCGGTTTATCAATTTGTTTTATTTGATTAGCATCCTTGACCTGGGAAGAGATTAGATACTATACAGTATTGGCCTGTGGTATGACCCGAAATATTGTATTTGTAGCTTCACTCAGAACACTTTAGTTTTTAGAGATGAGAAAATCTTTTAACTGGAAATTTGTGCTGCAACCTACCCCAGTGCCCTAACTCGTGTGATGCAAGGATATATACTTTAGTATTCGTCTGTTTTGCTGGTCAAGATGTTAAAAGGAGTTAGGTGCGTTTGGTAGTTGGAAAATTCCATGAAGAAGTCATTTGTAGTGTTTGTTCCGGGAAATATTTTGCAAGGAAATATTTTTACCAGGAGGAAAGTGATTTCCTTCACTTATAGGCGGAAGTCATTTTCCTTTATGATAATCCCAATTCTTACTCCATATCACTTGCTCCAACCAACACTTAAATATAATTGTCAGCGTTTAATACTTGATGAAACACTATCCAACTGACATTAGTATCAATCCTTAATGAATATTGTTTTACGAAAATTATCTACTCACCAACCAAACACTGATAAATAAGTGAGGAAACCGCTTATTTGCCTCGAAAACATTTTCCTTCGTACCAAGCACTTTACTTTGTAGGTTAAAAGAAATTAAATATAATGAGAATAAGCTCTAAAAAGTTCCTATTTCTTTTCATCTGTTGCGACGTTGCTTTGTAGACTGTATGGTTACTAATCTGTTTTGCTTAGTCAAAAACAAGCATTATGAGACTTTTATAGAGATTGACTGTCCTATTTGTCTAACTGCAAAGTGGCTACATGGAGGCCTATGTTGTTAACCTAATTTGAGTTCAGTAACTCCTTGTGACCATTTGGAACATTTTATCTTCAATTATCTGGTTCTAATGATTGGCATTTGTGACGATCAATTCAGCCAGTTAAGATTGCACCAGTAATTTTTTATTCTTTGCTGTTTGAAGACTCCTGGATTTATCAATTGAAATATATGATGTAAGTGCTGCCAGAGATAAAGTTCAATTTGGTCTCTAACGATGTAAATAATACTCTCATGCAGGAAAATTCAATCAACTAGTTTACAACTATCCTATCCGGATACCAGAAAGGTTTTCTCTCGTTATTCGTTCTCTATTGACTCAAGAAGGCATTTGTTTGACCCTGGAACCAGATTTCAAGTTTCTGGAGGTGAAACATCTAGCTTCTTATCTCACAACTTTTGGAAAAATGCATGTTTACTATTATTTTATCGTTTAATAAGCCATTTGGTCATGCTGTTGGTCGGAAAACTAGAAAAGTTTCTCCACTAATCATTTGAATAAAAATTGAACCTGTTGATCAGCTGACACTAAGTTTGATTTAAAAAAAGAAAAGAAAAAGACCTGCTTGGAAATAATTTTGAAGTTTGGTATCACTCTGGACTAAAGTAGACTTTAGCTCATACTCATGGCCCCTTGAAAATGCTACTGAAGCACATTTTGTAACCTCTACTCTGCTTTTTAGACAGTGTAGCAATTAAGGCTACAGGCAAATTTTATTAATCGATGAATCATAGGGCTGTTTTGATTTTTAAGCATTCACCCATTTTTGTCATGACATGTCAAATAATATGAGGAGGCCTTCTGCTGAAAATATTTGATTCTAGTAATCTTACTCTTTTATGCATGCTATTTTTTGCATACCTTTTTTCGTATGTTTATGCTATTAATAATCATGATCATAACAGGTAGCCTATCCTTATGTGGCAAAGCGTCTCCTAACAGATCCTAACCCAGCTTTACGTGAACGCCTTATACAGGTTGGTTAATCATCTCTCATTTTATCATGCTTTATGAAGAGCGTAGTATTTTCTATTTAACCTCTTAGTCAACCTTTCTAAAACTCTTTTGTCGAAGTTGGATGATATGGTGTCAACATAAGAGATGTTTTTATATGTTAATCTTTAACAAGTGTAATTTAGACCTGAGATAGTTCTCGATAAGCTATTCAAAAATAACAAAAGAATGAAGACAAGGAGTTGCATGAACGAATGACATCATTCCGAGACATCCCTAAATAATGGTATTTCCAGTTCTATGGCTTATCTGACTTGACTTGTTGGGGACCATGGCTCGACAGTTATGATATACCTTACTTTTGATTATGGCTGACGCCTTAACTTTTTCTGAAAATCAGTGTCAAATTCAACTATATGGAACATGTACTCTATATTACCATTCATTTAGGTTATGTTGAATTGTATATCCAGAGGCAACCAATAGGAAGTATGGGTAGAAATGCAACCAACCCGGATGGACATAAAGTTTATCTTGTTGAAAATGGATCCAATCTGCTCCATATAATCCATGCTTTTCCAACTAGCGTTGTGTTCTGATAGGTCGGATCAGATTGAAGTTCAACTGTTAATCTCGTGATAGCTAACTCAGTGGATTATCCAGCTCAAGAGTCAAAATTATTTCTATAATGAGAGAGTGGTCAACTTCTTAAACCATACTGTGTCATCAGGTATCTGGTCAAAAAGTAAACCATATTGTTGGATTGAAAGTAAAATCAAGAGGGAGGCTTTTCGAAAGAGTTTCTGATTGAGTCCGGTCTGATCTTCCGCATCAATTAGAGCATACGTATTTCCTACGCAAGCTATTGACAATATCTGTTTTCCTTCTGGATATTGTTCTCTTGTTAGGTTCTGTTCAAGGATGGTCTCTTCCAGTGGAAACGACTGGAGAACCTGATAACTCTAGCAAAGGAAAATGTCACAAAACTGAGCGAAAACCCTGCATTTCGAGGGAATAATAGGTAACTTCCTGGCAAACCTTGTTTGGCGAAGTATAGTTATCGTGTTCCACTGTTATCACACTTTTCTGGTATGTTTTCGTCAGAGGAACCAGCAAACATTTGAAGATTGAACAGAAACTAGACCTCACTGACACAATCAAGGATGGAGCTCGACTTTTCATACTTGATGAAGGAATTCGCAGGCAGCTTCTTCTTGCTTTGACCGAAGACTCCAAGCTTCACATTGAAGAAGTATGTAATATCTGATTGATACATAGTTGTCTATGACGGAATATACTCAACTCTGATGCGATTGTATCTTGCAGGTAGTTGATGTATATAGACTGCTTGAAGACCAGGTAGATGTACCTTCAATGGCTTTAGGACTAGCACAAGGTATAAGTCCATTAGCCTTTCTCCAGTTACATACTAGTAAATCATACATTTCATGACTTCATCGCGAACTTTACGCGTCTTAACTTTTGCAGACTTACCATCTGTTGCGCGAGATATATTGCTTTCATGGAGTGCCTCTGTATTGTCAGACCGATAGTTCCCTTCTGAGTGCATTCCTCGATGCTGATAATATTTAAATTTGTTATCCTTATGTAAAGTTGAGTTCTCCCTCTCCGCCCTTTCCTTCTTTCTCTTTTTTCTTCTCCTCATGGTCGCATTTTTCCTGTGTGATCCAGGTGGAATCTCCAAAGTTTTGGGTAAATATATTTGTATAGTTACAGGGGAAGCAGTAAAGATATGAAAGTCGTGTAATACGAGAAATTCGTGTTGATAAACACCAAATTTTCACAGGTATGATGCAACGTGCAAACATATTCAAAAGAAAATCATGTATAGCAGTGATTCTTATACAGTTCTTGTTTGCTGAAAATCGAGCACCTATTTTTCTTGATTTTATTTTGTCAGAAATGCTCATTGCATGTCCAAATCCCCTTGTTCTGCATATAATAAGCCTTTTGGCATGTATAAACTTGGTGCCTGCATATATTTGTGCTTATAATGTTACCAAGATGCAAACTACATCTAAAGACTAATTCATGCAACGTAGCCATCATCTTCATTAATTCCTGAAAACTTTTAAGTAATTTTAACTTACATGTTTCTTAACCATTAATTAATCTCGCCTCTTGGTTCGTCTAGTGCGGGTAATGTAATCAAGATGCAAACCACATTTAAAAGGGTATGCAAATAAAGCAAGTACAAAATACTAAGTAATTATATGTGAAAATTATTCTATAGTTTTCGTACTCGTTTATTGAACATCTCTGATTGAATAATACTATAACCAATTCAGACACTTCTTAACTTGTTAATGGACACGCACTGTTTTTTCAACTTTTCATCTCTTGTCGCTCTGATGGAACTCGAGTTAGGTAGGAAGAAACCGAAAGGATAATATGTAGTCATAATGTTGCGGCCAAACGTACATGCAAGTATACATAATAGTCAAGTAATAAAATGACTAAAAGTCAGATGTTGAACCCACAAAGACTTATAATTTGAATTAACTAAATTAATCTATCCTAATTATCTAAATAAGAATTAGATTCAAAAGTATTTGACTCTAACTAACTAAAATAAAAAGACAAATACCGAACTTTAAATAGATGAAAGGCATATTTTGATGTTATCGATGTGATGAACACGATCTAAGGTTATGTGCTATCAACAATTCTATTGTATTCTTCAACTAATTCAACTCCTTCATCTATCTAGTTTACTAGTTGACCGGATCATTTATATGCATAACATGTTCCCATAGTACTACCTTCCTATCCACAATATATCAACTCTATATTGCTACGGTATTGAATCTATCAAATGAATAAAGAAAACGACATTCAACTAAGAATGACTGTCAGGTATATGCCTGTCCTAACTGTGAAATCATTCCCCGAGCTACGGGTTTAGAAACAAGCTCTATTCAATCCTATTTGCAATCTAGAATTCTCTCTCCTGAATTCAACTCTAGATTCGTAGATAGTATTCAATTAGTGATCAAACAATCAAATACTTAAGGGCATGAGTGAATAAATAGACCAATGTAATAAATCAAGAAATTAAAATTAATATTCAAACAACAGTGGTCATGAAAGAACTGGAACCTTAGAACATGAAGTGAAAATAAAAATAACTCTTTTATTTCTAGATTACCCTTTTAAGTGATTAAGAACCTCAACAATTTTCTATTCCAACACGTCCAGACACAACCCTTTTATATGCCAGGCAATCTTCATATCAATAATTATTTAAGAAAAGGCAATATTCTAGCACATTACTACTAACCAGGAGTACATGGACCTGATGCTAGAACCAAATTTTTGAATAAGTTTTTAATTGCTCCTCTCTCTTCACTTTTCACACCAATGCCTTTTGCTTCTATAATCGTCATGCGTGTTTACCTGCAACAGTATTGATGTGAGCTAAGCTCGGTCAGAAAACACTTTAGCTGTTTTTTACCTGGTGTTGTCTTATGTAACCAACTGATGGCAGATCAGGTTCTTCATTTGGTCTTTCTAACTCTATCTTCACATTTAGTTGATCCAGAGTTCTCCACTTGAGGCTTTGATGCAAATGTCTGGAATTTTGTCTTTTGTTCCTTCAATATGCTTGATCGTATCCCCCTTCCTTTTTAATTTGAAAACCTTCTTCAGTTGTTGATGAAGCCATTTAAGTTTTGCTTCATTATTTCCCAAAGGATGAGGAATGAATCCTTTTTCATAAAAAGGACACTTTGTGTTCTGCTACTTATGTCGTTCCATGAGCTGCATCCTTGCTCCTCCTCAGCTACAGTGGTAACGGGTGACATACCAGATTTGTTGGGAGACATGGAGAATGATGTTGCATTGCATTTCAACTATCCCCCTTCTTCTTACTCATTTAGTCATCATTTCTTTCCTGACAAGAGAAAGTGTCTTGTTGTAGATCCCATGAGTACCTCCTATCATCCAGAGTGCCCTTTGTTGGAGACATTCTGGCCTTGTTTCAAGGATTGTATTCCAGAGGAATTCCGTTGCTCATCCCCTTTTTTTTTATTGAGGTTCCCTGGTTGATCCTTCCTGTTGTTGACAACATAGCACTCTTGTCTGTTCAGTTCTTTCTTTCAGCAGCATCACTTTTCTGTGAAATACTTGATTTTTGGAGAATTGTGCTTGATCCATTCTCCCCTCCTCCATCTTCCTTTTGTGAACTAATTTCTGGGAACACTTGGGTTAACGAACCATGGGCCAGGTCCTGCTGAGTTAATTTATTCGGAGGTAGGAGGTTTGAAATACTAATCCTTTTTATCAAGGTTGCGACTTCACTCATCTCATACCACCAGCTTGTGGAAATTCACACTTAGTTGAAGTGGATGTCCTTGTTTCCTTTGTCAGCTGAGACCACTTGGCAAGTTATCAGATTGGTGACTGCACTCTTTAGACCATTCAAAAACCGCACATTCTCACTTGAGTGCCAAAAGAACTTAACTATCCTCTTATTCACTTGAGAATGTACCCTTTACTTCTTTCATAAAGGATACATTCCCTTCCTTCAGGGCTGTTAGTGAGAAGAGATTCATGTTGTTTTTAGTTGCATGCTTTATGCATCCATTGTCCGTGATCCATAGTAGCCCACTTTCTCTCATTGTTCCCTACTCATGCAAATCAAGAGTTAGATTTAGTAACCCAAACTAGTTTGGTCCCTTGTTATGATAAAAGGATGAATGAGTGATTTCCTAGTCCATGTAGGAAACATCCGCTTTTTTATGGTGGTACCTGGTCCCATTTTAGGTGTCACTCTATTAGAGAACACTTTGTTTTTATGGGCGGACTGAACTCTGGCCTGACAATTTTCTTTAAAATGCCCATTGTTCCCTCAATGGGTACATAACCAATTATCAGGTACAGTAACATACTTAATGTGCGGGTTATAGAGGATTTTCTTCCTTTGGAACCCGATGCCATACTTGTTCCCACTATTGTTGAGATACATGGTAGTGACAACATCTGAGGACCAGGTCCATTTCAGAGTTTTCTCAAGGTCATTTCTCACCTTCTCCAATTCAGTTTGGAGTTGCTGATTCCTCTTGAGTTCACTATAAAGACTGGTTTTCACAAGAGTCAACTCCTTTTCAAGTATGATGTGCGTCTCACTAGCTACTTCCTTCCCTTTCCCAAGACTTACATTCCTAAGTTCTTTATTGAGGCCCTCAATGGTTTCCTCTAGATCAGTACATATTACTAACATGTCATCCCTTTCTTCTTCAGTGGATGCCAATTTATCTTCTAAGGTGTGTTTCTCATTGTTAAGGCCTTCTATCGTTTCTTTAAGATCAAATACTGCTACTATCAGATCGTCTCTCTCATTCTCTACACTAGTTATCTTTTCACTCAGGGCTTCATTTTCTTTTTCAAGATTTGCTATAGTCTCATTTATGCCTACTACACAGACCACTAGATCATCTCTAGATTGCTCTGCCTCTCTTAGTTTTGTGGTCAGGATCTCCTTATCACTTACAAGGCTATAATAGGCATCAATTAGGATATTTGATAAAGATCTTAGCTTCTTGGAAGAGTAGGATTTCAGATTTCTCTGAACATCCCTGAATTTTATCTCATCGTCTTTATCTTCTTCATTATCATCATGTGACTGAGCCATCAGTACGAACAGTGAATCATAATTTGTTACTTTAGTTTCCGCTGCCATCATGGAACTATTTCCTATATCTGATTCCCTTTTGGATTTACTCGAGGAATCTCCCCAGGAAGCAAGAGCCTGCTTGACAATATTATCTGCGGCACTTTTTTATATGGAACCTTTTATCTGAAAGCGGGTTCCTTTGGCCTGCTCTGTCAGGATTTTGTTTTTATTGCTCCTATTTCGCTAGTGGGCAGTCTTTAATGAAATGCCCCGGCTTTCCACATCCGTGACAAAGATCATTGTTCCTTGTCTTGCTTGAACTGCCCCACTTTGGTATATCGTCGTTTCTTCGAACCATTTTTTGGAATCTCTTAGTAAGATAGGTCATGTCACTATCTTCATCACTTGAATCACTCCTTTTAGCTTTAAGAACCAGGTTCTTCTCCTTCTTAGGCTCTCTTCTTTCATTGTCCTTCTTTCTCTTCATCTCGTACGTTTTCAGATTACCAATCAACTCATCCATGGCCAGAGTCTATAGATCTTTAGCTTCCGTGATGGAATTCACCTTGATTTCCCATGATCCAGGTAGAACACTGAGAATTTTTCTGACAAGCTTGTTTCTAGAAATGACATCACCAAGCGAGTGTAGCTCATTTATGATGGAGGTGAATATGGTATGCATGTCTTGTATAGATTCATGATCATTCATCCTAAAGAGCTCATACTCCATGGTGAGCATGTCAATTTTGGATTGCTTGACTTGGGTGGTTCCTTTATGAGCCGTTTGCAATGCCTCCCACATTTCTTTGGCAGTCTCACAAGCTGAGACTCTATTGTACTCATCAGGTCATATACCACACATCAAAATTTTCTTGGCCCGGTAGTTCTTTTCTACAGCTTTTCTGTCAACATCGGTGTACTCTCTTCTTCCTTCCAACCTTGAAATAACACCTTAAAAGATAAAATTATGAAAATTTCAAAAAAAAATATTTCTAAATTACATCACAATAAGTATATACATATATATTAAATATATCTACAAAATTTATATATGTAATGTCGGGTTAGTTTGGTTTCCGTTTGACTTTCTTTAGTTAAAACCAAACTAAACCAACTATGGTCGGGTTTTTTTCCAACACCAAACCAAATCAAACCAAACTATAGTTGAATTTTTTTTTCCGGTTAGACTCGATTATCGAGTTGGTGCGATTTGTCAGTTTCCTTTGTACATCCCAATGCGCAACGTAATAAATTGATTGGTAAGCTAACATAAGTAAGTAATAACATATTAAAGTACACCGTTGTTGTAAAAATTCATATACACTCAAGTATATATAGCTTAACTAAATCCTCTGCCACCAATAATAAGTACTACAGTCAGACCTCTTTATAACAATACCTCTATATAACGACAATTTGCTATAAAAGTCAAGTTTTTTTGAAATCGAGTTTTATAGTATATTATAATGTATGTCCTTTATAACAACACTTCACTATAACTGCCAAACAATATCGAAACAAACTAGATTGTTATAAAGAAATTTGATTCTACTACTATTATAATATGTCTGGTATTCCTGAAAAATAGAGTAAAATAACTTGTTGTAACATATTATTAATAATGTAAAAAAATCTTTACTTTATAGGTTTATTTTTCTTCCTATTTTTGGAACATCACTAGAATAATTCACACCATATTTTGATTTTCTCTTTATTTTCATATCACATCACCACTATAATAAGTGAAACATTCAACTGCAATAATACCTTTTTGTTTGTACAAGTTGAAAAAGCTCCAGCTAGTAGATTACGATGGAGTGGTACTATACATAAACAACAAATTAAATGAGGAGTGGGTGAGTACGTGGATCAAAATTACTATCACATTAATATATCTAAAACATGGTGGCAATTTGTAGGGACAAATATAAGAAGCCTAAAGAACAAGCAAATGTTGCCAGCCAAAACTTGTCGTCTCTTCACATCCATATTATCAAAGGCGTACTTATCTATAATCTGCCACAAGAACTCGTAAATTTCAGCAGAAATCTTATTATATGTATATATGTACCTTAAAAATAATTAATTAAAATATTTTGATACCATAAATACTAAAAAGGGGGCCGAGCCATAGTGTTGGTTTTGGTTTCGACCGAACCAAGCAACTTTTGTTCAAACCGTATATTTGTATTAAGAAACTTAATGAATTTATACAAATTATTCATCTAGAAGTAACTTAAAAGGATTATAATCTCGAACTCATAAGGTTCAAATTCTAGCTTTGTCTTTTACTAAAATCCTTTAGGAATATTGGTTGAGCATAATAGAATATTGATGCCCGTCGCATAAAATTTTGGGTCCGAATCTGTGTATTATGCCTAATGAATTTGACGTCTTTCCAAAAATAGTACATGGTGTGCTAGCATTTGTTAATCACTGTCGTCTTCTTGTCTCTAGCATGATATGAGAGTCGCACTTGAGTTGAAACTCTAATGAAAACGAGTTCTCTCAACCAAAAAAAATCATCATTTTGTTTTCTAGTAATTATGTACTCCCTCTGTCGTAATTTTCGTGAAGGGTATGGGGTTAAAATATCTATTTCTAGGGTGTGTTTGGTATGTAGGAAAATATTTTTCGAATATTTTCTAATTTTTCTATGTTTGGTTGGCTTAAATATTTGGAAAATATTTTCATTATCAATTGGAGGAAAATGTTTTCCTTATTAAGAGAAAGGAAAACATTTTTCAAACCTCCTTCTCAACCTTCTCAACCCTCACCAACCCACCCCACCCCCTCTCCAAAAAAAGTTTTTTTTTTTAAAAGAAAATTTCAGTTTTTCCGTTACCACCCACCATATTACCCCCCTCCCCCCACAAAAAAATTATTTTTTTACCTTAATTTTTTTTTGCAATTTTTAATTTCTGTTTTTTTATTTTTCTACACCACCCATCCCAACCCTACACCACCCCTACCCCTTCCCCCCAGAAAAAAAATTTTAAATATATGTTTCAGTTTTAATTTTATTATTTATCGATTTAAAGGCTAAAATTTTACAAGTTTCGAAATTATGAGTTCAGATGTTTATGTGTTTGGAAGTTTACGTTTTTAGAAATTATAAAGTTTACGGGTTTGAAATTTCGCGGTTTTGAATGTTTAGCGGTTCAAAAGTTTATGAAATTTATGGGTCCAGAAGGTTGTTGGTTTGAAAGTTTATGATTTCATATTTATTATATTAAAATTATTTATGAATACTCTTGAGAAGTCGTTTTCCTTAATTTGCGTACCAAACACCGGAAAATGAATAAGATTACTATTTGTTTCCTGAAAAAATATTTTCTTGAAAAATATTTTCCGTTATACGAAACATACCCTTAGTTATAAAATATTTTAAATTCTTCTTGAGAAAATCGTAACCAAAGAAAAAATTGTTTGATTCCCGAAACAGTAATACTTTCACATAAAGTGGGATGGAGAGAGTAAGAAATTAATGGTATTTGAGTTTAAGAAAGAAAAAAATATTTTTAAAATTTGTGATCGAAAATAAGCATACATATTTATGTGGCTACAAATTTCTTGTAAAGGGTAGAATGAGAAGTTTATGATCAACGGTCTCTAACAATAGAAAAATATTATTTTTTAGGACAAACTAAATAGAAAATACCATAAAAAATTGACAAGTGCGAAATATCTTTTAATTTATTATTAGAAGTAAGGTATGCACATTCCTGGCTTTTGTTAGAACACTAAAAAGACTGGAGATTTAATTAATGGTAAGTGCGTGCAATAGGATATATATGACATTTCTCATCAGCAATAACGACCAATTAAGGATTTCAAATGTGCAAGTACTATAGTTAAAAATTAAAATATAAACAGATAAAAGCTAAGGTGCCTATTTATATTTAGTTTTGGGGATTAATTGGGGAGTTCCACTGGTTTACAGGTGGAAAATTTGAGAAAGAAGCATCTCATAAGCACCGGCGAATCCAGAATTTAAATTTTATGAAATTCAATTTTTAAAGTTTTTAGCATTGAACCAATTATATTTTTAAAGTTATAAATTTATATTTATTATTTTTGTAATTTTAACATATAAAAATTTACTCAACCTAAAAGATTATGGGTTCAGTTGAACCCATTGATACTTCCCTACATCCGCCACTACTCATAAGTTCTTTCTTAAGGGCCATATTAAACTGCTGTCAGAAATAGGAATATTATCATTATTAGCCCCCGCCAGAAATTATTTATATTTGATAATCAAAAAATTACATAAAATTTATATAATTTTTTATATATAACATACATATATGCATATATACTAAAAATATATGTTTTTTTTGCTATTGATTTGATAACGACTATACAGTTTCATTTTACCTCAAAAATAGTCCGTGAATATAAACATAATTCTAGTAATTTATAACTTATTTGGCCAAGCTTCGGATCAACTGTCAATTTATCAGAATGGTGACCAAAAGATTGAATGGTAAGAAAAGGTCAGATTAGTACCTTTTAAATTACTCTTTTTACAAAATCTCAAGATTTCTATAACAAGAAACATAAAACATAATGTAACTATTTCCTCTCTCTGCCCTACATCTCTCAGCATCAGTTCTATACTACATAGACAAATTTTTATCTCCTAATTTACAAACAGAAATCAAACGCACACAACACATTCTAAAATCAGAATGGTGGTTCATATGGAAGAGCCCCATATAAATTTCTTGTATTTCTTCATATAATTTCTTCATAATTTGCGACTAATTACGCCGCAAATTGTCACTAATGCAACTATTAGTGACTGATCTACACGAGGTTCCACTTCTAGAGTTAGCACATCATCTCCATATGCAAATCCTCTTGTTGATTGCTTTTGTTTTAACTGCATAAAATAATAGATGTCATTTTCTTTAATTTTCGAGCTCGAAATAATTAAGAATTTTATCGTCAGTATATATAACTTTATATATAACTTTAGACAAGAGATGTTGCTTTGATGGTAAACAACCCCCACTTCCAATCGAGAGGTTATGAGTTCGAGTCTTCCCAAGAGCAAGGTGGGAAGTTCTTGGAGGGAAGGATGTCGGGGGTCTATTTGGAAACAGCCTCTCTACCCTAGGGTAGGGGTAACGTTTGTGTACACACTATTCTCCCCAGATATATAACTTAAACTCAAAAAAAGATAAATTATTTACCTCAGCAACAACTTCGCCAGCACTATTTGTAACTTTAAATGATGACTTTCTGTCCAATTTTTGAATCTTGTAGCAACTTTCAATGGATTTTTCATATCCTAAATTCACATTACATATAACATTTCCTCTTGAAAATGTGCAATTCTTTCTTACTTGAAACCATGGCCTCCCTTTAAATCCACCACATAAATATCCATTCCAACGCCCAAAAACTCTTAATTTCTGCAATAAAAAAGACAAATAAAAATAAATTTCAACTTCCATCAAAATAAAATATACAAAAAATAAAATCCAAATAGCATAAATAATTTATTTCAATATTTACCTCTTTTTTAATAGAGAAAAGAACTTGTCCATTGAGATCCATGAGAAATACTTCACTACTACATCTTTCTTGATAATTATCAACTCTAAAAACAAGTTCACCTTTGGAATTAAAAACGGTACAACCATTCCCATGAAAAACTAGAGATTTCATCCATATAGTAAAAGTTTCTCTTATAGATGTAACATAAGGAGAAGAAGAAGAAGAAGGTGAAGATATATTTTCTGGATGTATTTTTCCCATTATTGAGCAAAATTAAGTAAAAGATTGGAATAAAGAAGAAGATGAAAGGACTTGAAAGTAGGTTTTGGATTATGCTTGTACATAGAATAGGTAAGAAAGAAGTTGAAAGGCTATAAATAGAAGTTGAAGAGGCCACCAATAAAATAATAGCTAGAGAAATTATCAAGAAAGTGGTAAACATTTGACTTAGAAAACATTTTTGCCACGTTTACGTGTAATAGTGACGAGGATTTTATTGTTTTTGTTTACTTCATCCTATCTGCATATTAAATTTGAGTCAGTTTTATATTAGGGGTGAAATGTTATAATCCCTAATAAAAGCGACTTATTATTCAAAGTTCGATCTAGAGAGTTCTAATTTAGCTCTCCTTTTGGCTACATTTTTTTATGTTTATGGAATATGGTCAATATTTTTGAAAAAAAAAATTGAAAAATGTTTACAAGTTCCAAAAATTGGTTAGGGCATTTTTTTGTGATTTTTTTTTCTACTCACAAAAATTTTATTTTTTTTCAAATAAAATATATATCCAAATACCATTTTACCTTTCAATCTTATTTTTAAACACGACTTCAAAATCTTTTTTTTCAAATTTCAACCAATTTATGTCAAAACATTACTCCCTATGGTCCACAATAAGTGACCAATTTGCTTTTTTATTTTGGTCCAAAATAAGTATCCATTTATATAATCAAAAAAAATTTAATTTGTGTTTTTTAAAATTATCGTTATGTACGTATCCCTAAAAAGTCATTTACTCCTCACAGTTGAGAAGAGAAGTAAGTGTTACTATAATTATGGTGCAATATTTAATGAAGGGTAGTTTAGTCATATTAATTATTTTCGTCTAAAATTTAGTATTTCTTTAATAAATATGTCCAAAATAAATTGATCATTTATAATGAACCGGCAGAAATATACAATAATAAAAGAGTATTTATCATTTTACTATCACCTTTATTATTTGTGAATTTTATTTATTCTTCCAGTATGTCTGTATTGGCAATATTAAAGCAGAACATGACTGTTCATTCAGTTTATTTTATTCTTATGTGTCTGTTTGTATACCCTATATAATATGCTTTTTGTACCACGAAGGTGGCTTTGTGGAGAACCACTAAACCAGAAGAACAAAGATGTAAATTTCTCCTTTATCCTCTTCCTTTTCCTTGGAGCCATGGACTCTATTTGAAGTTTTGGGTGAAAAGATTTATAAAAAGTTCCAAAGTATAATGTGGTCTATAACTCTCACTTGGCAAATATTGAAGACAAAAAGCTTATTCGAAGTCTTTATACGTTCTATCAAATTATTCATCAATTGGCATCTCTAAAATCCTTTCCAAGTTTTATTTCTCCATTCTTTAGGTAATTCTTACCATATAAGTTAGATTTTTAATTTGATTTAGGTTCAAGGACGTGTATTTTCGAACGTATATAGTATGAGAATCAGATTCTTCCCTATTTCTCGATTTACTTGGTACTGAGCTTTTGTTTTATGTTGTTCACGTCCAATTATTTTGGATACTGTTAGACTATCATATTATAGTGGTTTGGAATATAAGTTGTAATTGGCTCCTTATATAATATCTTGGACAACTTGAGATGAGCTGATTTTTGAGTTTAGCTTAGGCTTAAGGTCTATTTATTTTAACACAAAACCCTAAAGGCCAAAGGAAATTGCTACTCGTTACTTTTTTAACATTTTGCTTTTATTGTAATAGATTTTAATGGTTCGGGTATGTGCGGAGGAGAAGTCCCAATTGCTTCCTTAAGGAGATGTGAGCGATTAGCTTTAGCGGGTATGAGAATAGATAGATGACGGCCTAAGAAGTATTGGGAGAGGTGATCAGACATGACATGGTGTGGCTTCAGATCTCCAAAGGTATGACCCTTGATAGAAAGGTTCGGATGTCGAGCATTAGGGTTATATGTTAGGAGGTAGTTGAGTATTTTTCTACTTCATATCGGGTGTGAGGCTATCCTGATAGGGTTTCGTCTTAGATTGCTAGTGGTTAATGTTGTGTTCATACTATTTTCTTGTTTTCCATAGTATCGGCATATCTGGCCTTATTAATTACTTGCTATTGTTATTGTTTTTCATTTATTTTCTGGTTCTTATGTCGTTGTTACTATTTCTATTATTTCTATTGATGGTACTGATGTATTTGTCTCTTTTAGTTTTCTTGAGCCGAGGGTCCTTCGAAAACTGCCTCTCTACTCTCCCGGGGTAAGGGTAAGGTCTGCATACTCATTACCCTCAGTATTGGGGAAAAACTTAAATTATATATTGAAAGTGACGTGTTGTGACACGTGTATCAATCAAACGGTCAAAGCATTATTATCATCCACGAGGCACGGGCGATAATAAATACGGGAGAAGAAACTTAAAGAGGGACGAGTTATTATTCAAATAATATGAGGCTCATGCCTATTCAAGTCATTAAAGCTCGAGGATCAGAAGGGATTAAATGAATGAATCTGATAGCACGAGAAGGTCAAATTCAACACTAAATGTCAAATACGTTAGAGAATTTGTATTTAACACAAATGATTGAGTAACCTTTTCTTTTAATGTTATTTATTACTCATAATTACCTCATTAAGACAAAGACATTACACATTATCCTAGAATCGACTATAAAAGGAGAAGGTATGTACATTTGTAAGGACGCAAAAAATCGTTGAGACATCAGTGAAACATAAAATTATTTACTGCTTTACTATGGTTCTCAGAAATCTTTTGTTATTTTTGTCTCTTGATTATCAGTAACCCGAATTTCTCTTTATTTCAAGCTTTGACCAAAGACTCAGATTTTTTGTTAAACAAATTGGTTTTGTTACTGGGAATCTGATAATCTATTCTTTTTAAGTTAAATTCTATATGTTGTTATCATCATGTCAAACAACAAACAGCAACAACAACAACAGTTGCAACATCTTGGGAAACCATGAACATCAAATCCAGCAAGATCAAGGAGATTTACAAAATATTAACGTGGTTCCTTCCCCAACATGATTCGCCACGACAATCCCGTGAAGGCTCTCCTGCTCATGAATCTCGTGCTGGTGAACAAGAGCAATCTGAAAATTTTGAAGGGGTAGATGAAGCTTTGCAAAAAGTAATTGACGCACGGGTTAGCAAAGATCTTCATGCTCTAGTTAGTCGATTACCTGTTGCACCACCCACACCTACTCCTAACAATAATACATTGGAGAATCCTTGTTCTGGGCTTGTTAATTCTGGAAATGGAGGAACCCCCAGTGAACCGCATGATGAAAAACCATGTAATTCAAATAATTCTCATTTGCAAAATTTAGTACTAACCTTGCAGAAACAACTTAAGGAACAAAATGAGTGCATCGAGTAAATCCCTTGAGTTTCCCCTGTAATCAAAGCAGTAGATATGGATAAATACTCGCAACAACCTTGGAAACCAAATGTTGCTCCCCTTCCTATCCCTAAAAAGTTCAAAATGCCTGACATCCAAAAGTACGACGGCACAACAGACCCACGTGATCACGTAACTGCATTTACTACCAGCGTAAAGGGCAACGACTTGACCAAGCAAGAAATTGAATCAGTGTTGGTCAAGAAATTTGGAGAAATATCACCAATGGTGCATTGACCTGTTATTCTCTTTTACCTGAAAATTCTATAAACGCTTTTGCTGAGCTTGCAGATTCTTTTACTAAAGCACACCCTGGAGCTCAAAAGGTTGAGAAAAGAATGGAAGATATTTTTAAAATCAAGCAAGGGAACTTAGAGATTTTGTTGATTGATTCCAACGAGAAAGGATGACTTTACCCCGTGTACCTGATAATTGGGCTGCAATAGCTTTTGCGAGCAATTTAAATTATAAAAGTTTAGAAGCCACGATAAGACTTAAAGAAAGCCTTTGAGAGTTCCCTGCAACTACCTGGAATGACGTTTATAACAGGTATAGTATGAAGTTGCGAATTGAGAAAGATACCGTACCTCAGTTTCATCATGAAGAAAGGCGCAATTCCAGGAGGTCAGAAACCGAAAAAAGATCAGGTAAAAACAGGTACGAGCCATACATGGGACCTGTGCGAAAAGACTCATGTTCAAGATTAGATAACCAAAGGTACGACCACAAATCTAGAAACAATTATTCTAGTTCTTCATCAAGATTTAAAAACGAGCAAAACAAACAAGAGTCATGAGATGATGACAGAAGTTTAAAGGCGAGATTTGATAGTTATAATTTCAATGTCACTACCTCCGAGTTCGTAGCTGTTTTGAGGAGCATGGGAGATAAGGTACGGTGGCCAAAAGAGATGCGGTCAAATCTAAACATGCGCAATCGAGACCATTGGATGCGAATTCTACAATGATCACGGGCATAAAACTTTAGAATATAGATTCTTACAAAGTGAAGTGGACCATCTATTGAAACAAGGGTATCTCACTGAGTTATTTAGTGAGAAAGGTAAGCAAGCCTATATGAAAAATAGGCAAGAGCCACCAAAACCTCCATCACCCAAGAGAACCGTTAATGTTATAAGTGGGGGAGAAGATATTCATAGTGTAACATATACTGCTTCCAACAAGGTTTAAAGTAACAATTACACACGGGAAACGAGTACGACAAGTTTTAGAAGACGAAAGTATTTCTTTCAATGATGCAGATACAGAAGGAGTGCTGACCCCCCATAACGACGCACTGGTAATATCTTTACTTGTACATGATACTAATGTAAAACGAGTTTTGAATGATCCAGGAAGTTCCGTAAATATTATACTGCTAAGGGTATTCCGTGAGATGCAAGCTGAAGACAAAATGATATCGAATGCGCATACCTTCTCCGGGTTTGACAATTCAAGTGTGGTAACAAAATGAGAGGTAATTCTAACAACTTTTACTGAAGGTGTTGTTAAAGAAATCAAATTTCAGGTAGTAGATATGGAAATGGCTTATAATATGATTGTGGGAAGACCCTGGATCCATGACATGGATGTCGTCCCATCAACTCTACATCAAGTCATTAAGTTCCTATCAATATGGGGAATTTTTAAAATTTGGTGAGATCAACATACAGCTAGGAGTATTAATGTTGTAGCAGATATGAGCACCGTAAATAAAGAAAAATAGCAATTACATGAAACAATATAGGGTATCAAGGTTCAAACCTCAACTAAGCAAGGACAGAAAGATGTAGACTCGAGACCTGATACAATTCAAGAGCTTGAAGAGAATGAAAATATCAAAACTACAATTGAAGAACTCAAATCTGTGATATTATTTGAGCAATGGCCTGAACGGAAAGTTTATGTTAGAGCAAATCTAAGCTCAGACATGCAAGGTATGTTAATTGAATTTTAAAAGCTAACGTGGATTGTTTTGATTGGTCCCATGCTGATATGACAGGGATACCACTGAATATGATGACTCACAAACTAAATGAAGATCCATCATTCACACCAGTAAAGCAAAAGAAAAGAAAGCAAAGAGCTTTAAAAAACCAGGTGATTCAATATGAGGTCCAAAGCTATTAAAAATTGGGTCTATCCGTAAGGTAAAATATCCTAATTAGTTAGCTAATACATTTTTAGTACCTAAGAAAAATGGTAAGTGGAGAGTTTGTGTAGATTATATAGATCTTAACAAAGCTTGTCCAAAAGACTCTTTCCCTTTACCGCATATAGTTCAGTTAATTGTTGCAACTTCAGGGCATGAAATTTTTTAAGTTTTTTAGATACATATTCAGGTTACAACCAAATCAAAATGGATCCAAGCGATAAAGATAAAACTTCTTTCATCACAGACATGGGGACTTACTGTTACAAAGTAATGCCCTTTGGTCTCAAATGCTAGAGCAACCTATCAAAGGTTGGTCACTAAAACGTTCCGGGAACATTTAGGAAAAACCATGGAGGTATATATAGATGATATGCTCGCTAAAACCCAACATTCTCATGATCATATCTCTCATTTACCTATAACATTTCAGATTTTACGGAAGTTTAATATGAAACTCAATCCAGAAAAATGCGCATTTGGGGTCGCTTCAAGTATTTTTTTTGGATTTTCTTGTTTCTAACCGTTGTATTGAGGTAAATCCTTCACAGATCCAAGCAATAGAGGAAATTCCTGATGTACTTACGAATAAAAAAGAAGTTCAAAGGTTAACGGGAAGAATTGCAGCTCTGGGGAGATTTTTTTCCAAGTATTCAGAAAATATTTTAATTTTTTCTCCGCAATCAAAAATAAGATCATTTTGTATGGAACGAAGATTGTCAACAAGCACTTAGAAATTTAAAAGCTTATTTGTCAAAACCACCATTATTGGTATAACCAAAGGAAGGAGAAAAGTTACTTATCTATTTGGGCGTATCAGAAGTTGCGGTAAGTGTTGTTTTAGTTCGTGAGGACCAAGGTAAACAATCTCCTATCTATTATGTAAGGAAGTTTTTGTTAGACGCAGAAACACGGTATCTGCAACTAGAAAAGTTAACTTGCTTTTACCATGACATCTAGAAAATTAAGACCTTACTTTCAATGTCATCCCATTACTGTAGTTACTGCTTTTCCATTACGAAACATTCTGCATAAACATGAACTATCAGGAAGGTTAGCAAAGTGGACTATAGAATTAAGTGAATATGAAATCTCTTATCAACTGAGGACTGCTATAAAATCTCAAGTGTTAACTGATTTTTGTCAAGGGATGCAAATAGAAGCGAAAAGAATTACAAGTTTTCAACAGTGCAAACCCGGTGACTTGGATTTTATTTACTGATGGTTCATCTAATGTAAAAGGAGAGGGTCTAGGGATAGTTTTCGTACCACCTACGGGTGAAACCATCAGATAAGCTACAAAATATCATTCTATAACTAAAAACGAAGCATAGTATGAAGCTATGATTGCAGATTTAGAATTGGCACGAGAACTCGGCATAACACAGATTATAATCAAGAGTGATTCTCAATTTGTCATCAATCAAATGCTGGGGACTTATACAGCCAGGGAAACGCGAAAGAAAGAATACCTAAAAAAGGTACGGGAACTAATAAAGCAATTTCAAACATGGAAGGTAATGTAGATCCCAAGAGATGCAAATGTGGAGGCATATGCTTTAGCTAATCTCGCATCTGCAGCGGACGTAGCGAACGACGCAAATGCTTCAGTCGTGCATTTATTTCATTCTGTCCTCGAACCTGATAAGAATGAGGTAAATTTTAATCATTTAACATGGGATTGGAGAAATAAATTTTTTGCTTTTCTATAGCACGGAACCGTACCTGATGACAAAAGGAAAGCCCATGCACTTCGCAAAAAAACTGCTAGTTATTGTTTACATCAAGGAAATCTTTATCGGAAAATATTTGGTGGACCTTTAGTAAGGTGTCTCAGACCTTCCCAAATGGAATACGTCATGAGGAAAATACGCGAAGGACATTGCGGGAATCACGCAGGAGGAAGGTCATTGGTAAAAACATTGATAAGGGCAGGTTATTACTAGCTTAAGATGGAGGAGGAAGCAGAAAGTTTCGTATCTAAATGCGATAAGTGTCAAATGTATGGTAATAATATGCATAGACCAGCAGAGCTCCTACATGTAGTTATAGCACCGTGGCCCTTTATGAAATGGGGGATGGATATCATGGAACCCTTACCACAATCAAAAGGTCAGGTAAAGTTTCTACTTGTACTCATTGATTATTTCACTAAGTAGGTAGAAGCAAGAGCATTTAAGCAGGTACGAGAAAAGAAGTCAAGGATTTGATATGGAGAAATATAATATGTCGTTTTGGGGTACCAAAGGAGACCGTGTGTGATAATGGACCGCAATTCATAGGATCCCAAATCACAATTTTTTTTAAAGTTGGCAAATCAAAAGGATAACATCCACACCGTATCATCTAGTAGGTAATGGATAAGCAGAATCCACAAACAAGGTCATTATCAATAGGTGGAAGAAACGGTTACATGATTCAAAAGGTAATTGGCCTGAGGTACTACCTGGGGTCTTATGGGCTTATCGTACAATGAAAAAAACAAGCACGGAAGAAACATCATTTTCAATGGTTTATGGCGCGGAAGCCTTAATTCCAACTGAAAAGGGGGAGCCGAGCACACGGTACGTTCAGGCAGTGGAGGAATCAAATGATGAAGAAATGCGAGTGAACCTTGATTTTCTCGAAGGGAGGAGAGAAGCTGCATTAATAAGGATGGCAGCACAAAAACAAGTCATAGAACGGTATTATAACCAAAAGGCATGTCTCAAATTTTTTAAAATTGGGGACTTCGTTCTTAAGAAGGTTTTTCAATCTACAAAAGCTGCTAATTCTAGAAAACTAAGTCCAACATGGGGAAAGACCCTACAGAGTTCGTGAAATTGCAGGAAAAGAAGCATATGAGTTGGAGACGATGGATGGGAAAATTCTACCATCACATTGGAATGTTGTCCATCTGAAGAGATATTACTTCTGAGAGAGTACCCACGATCAAGTATTGCCATATTAAAATTTATCTTTGAATTGTTAAAATTTTACTAACTATTTTAGATGCTAGGCAAAATGCTAACCCCTACCAAATGACGAGTCACGACATGTACGACAAAATGGAATACTCTAAAATTCCCGGCCCAAGGTACAATTAAATTGATGCAAACACAAATGGGTTAAGCAAATTCATCTATAATCATATCTCCGACTCCCGTATGTTTTTATGTTTCAAGAAATGGAGCAAATTGAGAAAAACAAACAAGTGCTCGAGGCTTCATACTTCATCCTCAAACACTTGGGGGACTACATATTATAACAGACACATGCAGAAAAATAGATACGTGTGCGTACAATCGAACAAGATTATGCAAGATTTAAAGAGAAATCAAGCTGCAAAGAGACAAGTGTTGAGCAAAAATTACGGAGTTTTAGCATTCATCATAGTGTTCTTTCCCATTAAAGCAAAAGGGAGATATATGTCATCATAGTGTTTTTTCCCCATGAGAACAACGGAGTCACTTCTTAAATTGATGAGAACAATGGACTTACCTCTCAAACCCTTCCTAACATATAAAGATAGGGTCACGACTGTGTACTGAAACATGTTATAAGAAGAAACCTTGTATGATTTATTTTAATTTTGTAAATAATCGGTTACTAGGAAAACAGTTACGAGAAAGCTATAGATGTAATTCAAATACATGTAAAGTGTTATTCAAAAACTTGTCAAGATTCATTAATAAAAACCTGTCAATGTTATTTTAAACAAAACATGTGTGTTCCTATCTCTTTCATCATATTATAACACTGTTATGAAGTTGATACGTTTTCTTGATTAAGTGTAGATATATAAAAGGGCCCTCTTTTATAAACCTCATGTTAATAAGTTATAGGAATAATCATAAAGCATTTTCAAAAGGATACAAATGCTAAACTATTCTCTAAGTCCTAAGGAAATAAAAAAGGCAAGAATAGAATATATAAAAGTACTGGAAAAACTTCTCAATATAATTAAAAGACTAAGTATAAACTTAGTCAACAAAATATTTATACAAATACCCCATCATGATAATTGGGGACTTTCTCCAAAAATCCCATAAAAACTAACCAAGGGATAAACCACCATTCAGAAAAGAAAAATATAAAAACACAAGTTCAGAAACATAAAATGGTCACTAAGATGCTGAAACATTAGAAGTTTTGATATTAGCTTCGTTTTCAGGAACAAATATAGGCATGGTATAAATTTATGAAGAAGCAAGAGGTACGGTGTCAACTTGACTTGAAGAGATAGGATCAGCGAGGATGGTAAAAGTCACAGAAGCTTCAACCTCTGTTGACTGAGTCAGGGGAGTTTCACCCTCGGGAACTTGGGCTGCAACATTTTCAACTTCAAGAGCTTCAGCCGTGTCTTCTTCATTTGCAGGTTCTTCGGCCACGGGAGTCTCAATTGATGGAGAAGAAAAGTCAAGTGACTATTGATTCTTTTCAACAGTGTCTAAAACTTTGACCAATTTTGATTCCAAATCAAAGTTTTTTTGACTAGCCTCAGTTAAAGCGTCACGACGAGAGTTTAGAAAATCCCAACTCACTGCCAAGTCTAACTTATCTTCAAGAGTTTCATAATCTTTCTCCCACACAACAAGCTCTTTCTTTAGTTCTTCGTTTTCAGCTAAGGTTGAATTAACAGAAGCACGAAGGGAGGCATGAGAACTCTCTAAAGTACGTACCTTGTCAGAAGAGGTTCTTAAATCAGCTTGAGCTTGAGTCAAACTTTGTACCAACTCTCCATCATATTCTTCTTTTTTGCTCAGAAGTGCCTTAAGTTCTTTGATCTCCTCACTAGACTTTGACAATTGTTCTGAAAAGGAACACTCAAGGAGCTCCTTATCCTTTTCAAATTGGTTTGAAGAAGCCTTAGAAACTGCTAATTTAGAGGTCAGTGCTCGCTTCTGCTATTCCAGTAGATCTCTACTCTCTTGCAATTCTTCTATAGTTCCTTGAGCATTTTCAAATTGCTCCCTCCAATTAGCTGCTTCTAGCTGGGCTCCCTTAGCTATTCTCTCAGCCTCGAGGATAGATTTTTCACTCATGGGCCTTCTTTTCCAGAAGAGAAATTATTCTCATCAATTATATGCCAATAAGGTTAGCCTACATCGGTAAAATGAAAGTAAGAATCTAAAAGTATAAAAAACTTGTAAGTAAATAAGGGAAAAGTAACTTTAAAGTAGAATGAACTATGTCATTCATCAAAGTTAAGCAACTGTGGCTGTTCATTTTCTTCTTTTCAATATCTCCAATTAAAGGCTCGAGCCAGACATTTGCTCCACCAGATTTCCTTAGAAGGCTTCTATTAGCAGGAACTTCGATTTTCACGCCCCTCATATCCACACTTATACTAGTGGAACCCTTTTCTGTATGATGAACAGTGGAAGAGGGAACTATGGAAGGAGGAGCGGTGGAAGAAGTAAAATAGCAGGAAGTTGAAATAGTAGAAACAGGGAGCAGGAGTAGATAAAGTGGGCAAAGAGGCACTTGTAGCTAAAGGAGGAACAGAAGGAACAGTAATAGAGGAAGAAAGAGGAGGTTCATAAAAAATCGGACCTAGTTCACCACTTTCGAAACCACTAACGAAGAGATGTCGAATGGATTCATTAGTTTCCTGGGGGACGATCTCATCATCAGAAACTACGTGAACAGGTTCGTTAAGAGAGGCATGGGAAGGAGAAATTTCAGCCTCATATTCAGAAATGATGCGTCTCCTAGCTCTTGGCCTAGCCACCAAAGAACTATCTTCATCTTCATCTTCCTCGAAGTCTTCCTCAACAATTTTTCTCTTTAACAGCTTAGCCCGAGTTCTTTCCAAAGAGAGGGGATTTCCAGAAGAAGCTCGACGGGCGATAGCCACTTTAGCTGACATTCTTCTTATAGCAAATCCTGACAAAAAGAAGGATACAAAGTTAAATTTTTTTAACATATGAAAAAAGCATAAGAGATATACGTGAGTTTTTACTTTCCAACCATGTAGATCGGAAATGGACTTCCAGGTTCGTTCCTCCATAGGCACGGCCTTCAAAATTGCATCTACCCAACCACGGAAATTAGGAACGGGTTCCACGTCTTCCATGGTTGCTACAAAAAAAGCAAGAGAGAAAGAAATTAGAAAACAAGTTAAAATTCTTTTAAAATAGGTACGATAAGGAAGAAAAACTTACGTGCAATGTTCCATTTCTCAAGAAAATGAATATTTGTTTCTCCCACCAAACTAACTATGGGTACCGCAACATAACGGGTGTACCAGCCACGATCTTTATAATCTTCAGGGCTTACCAAGACCCTTTTACTTCTTGCAGTAAAGGTAAAAATACCATTGCGGAATAACTTGGGGTGGTAAAGATGAATAATGTGGGGAAAGGTAAAGTCAACATCAGCTTTGACAGATAAATACCTGAAATAAGCCACTACTCTCCAAACAAGGGGGACAATTTGTGCCAAACAAATTTTGAAAAACCGACAAAAAACAAGTATAACTTAGTCGATAGCAGGAATAAATCCCAAAGTGAAGAGTTAAGTATAAACAAAAGAAAATCCAATCCTATAAGAAGATATTCTCTGGTTTGGATTATGGATTACTATACGAAGGTAATTTCTCCAACGGCAATCTTATCGAACAATAGAAATCAAAGGCTCAGTAATCAGAGAGGGATATGTGTCAGCTCTATCTAAATTAGCAACTTGTTCACGAAGAGACTCTCTATCATGCTCAAAAGATAGGTCAGTTGGAACTATTCCTTCAACTAAAGGTTCTTGAAGAGGTTCAGAAGGTTCTTTGCCTTTAGAAGAGGATTTTCGAGTGAAAGAACCTCTGGTAGCAAGGCTAGAACTAGAAGAAGGTGTAATGGAACCAGAACCACCACCGCAAACAGACCCTAGGCTACGAAGTCTGCCTCCTCTACCCCTTATGTGTCTTACATGGTCATTGGGAAAGCTATCTAGAATTGGGACTCTTCTAGGGTTAGGGTTTGAAGATGGCATAGTGGAAAAGACGAATTAAGGAAGAAGTTAATTGTAACGACCCAAATGGGTCATCACCGTAATTTTTTCCTTTTTCCATGCTTTTGAGACCTTGAAGACCTCGCGTTTAGTTTCAAGAATTTGCATGCGCAGTCTGGGCACAAAGCATGAAAGTTTTTATGTTAAAATATGTGAATTCTATGAAAATTTTGAAGAATTTTGATATTAATATTGAAAAAGTTGACTTCGGTCAACATTTTGGAGAAAGGATCCAGACCCTTGATGCGATGGTCTCGGAGGGTCCGTAAAAAAGTATGGGACTCGGGCCTATTCCCAGAATCGAAATCCGAGGTCCCGAGCCCGAGTAAAGAATTTTTGAAAGAAATTGTTTTTCTTATAATGATATGAAAATATGAAATAAAAATGAGTTAGAAAATATAGGTCTCGGTCCTGTATTTTGGTTCCAGCACCTAGTATAGGTCTTAAATATGCGTTAAGCACTTTCTGTGAAATTTGGTCGAAATCGGACGTCGTTTGACGTGTTTCGGACCTAAATATGTAAAGTTGGAAGTTTATGAACTTGAATGGAAAAATGATGATTTTGAGGTTTGGTCCTTCGATTTTGATATTATTTTAGCGATTTGATCACTCGCGTGAGTTCGTAAGATGTTTTTGAGTTAGTATGTGCGTTAGCTTAGGAGACCCGAGGGCTCGGGAGTGATTCAGAGGTGGTTCAGGGTAGTTTTACACTTAGGGAAGGCATCGGATTTTTTAAAAAGTTGCAGACCAGGTTTTTTCTATGTGAACGCGGCCCTAGTCTCGCGTTTTCACTGCTCAGTCAAATCCTCTTATGTGTTCCCGAAACCTCCTTCACGTTCGCATAGCCTTGCATCCCCCCTTCAACGCGTTCGCATATGCTTCTCGCGAACGCATAGACCAAGCCTGGCCCTCCCCCAGTTTTTCCTTCTATGCGTTCGCATAGAACCATCACGAACGCATAGAGTCCGACCAGCCCTTCTTCGCGAACACAACCAATTTGTCGCGAGCGCATAGAAAAAAATGCCTCCGGTGATATTTTTTTTAAAAACAGAACATTTCATTACGGGATTCCTTCATTATTTCCACACGAGCTCTTCTCCTTCACCCTGCATAGACAAGTTTGAAGAACCTCTTCCTCCATAACTTTGTAGGTAAATGTTCCTAACTTCATTTCCTCTTAATTTCTTCATCAAATCACTAATTTCCTAGCCCTAAATCATGAATTCAAAGTAGAATTGGGGGTTTTGGGTAGAACTAGGGCTTTGGGAATTTTTGGGTAATTCAACCTCAATTTGGGGTCAGGTCTTGAAATAAATTATATATTTGAACTCGGGGGACTATCGGTGAACGGGTTTTGGTCCGAGCCTCGAGTTTGGACCATGTGGGCCCGGGGTCGAATTTTGGAATTTTTGGAAGAATACTAGGGATTTCATTTCTAGGCTATAGGATTATTTTTTTGAGCCCTTATTGATATTATTGAACTAAATTGTGCCTAGATATCATTATTTCGGGGTTGGGTTCTAGAGGAAAGGCGGTATTAGAGAGTTGATTGCTATTTTTGGACCGAGGTAAGTGTTTGATCCAACTTTGGCTTGAGGGAATAGGATTAGAGTGTTTTAATTGCTAATTGCTAAGTGATCGAGTATGGTGTATAGGCATGGTGACGAATATCTATATACCGGTGTCTAGCATGACCATGGGTCTTTGTTTGCACTTATTTGATATTTTGGGACTCTTCTATGTTAATTGATGAATTGTACATGATGTGAAAAGTACAAGGATCATTTATAAATTGTGAACTCTTTGGAGCGTTGGCTCGAATGGTATAAATATATTAAATAAGAAGTTAAAGAAAAAGAAAGAGACTTGATATATCCCTTGCCGGGATGTGTAGGTTATTGTGGTTGCTCCCTTGCCGGGAGGTTTTATGAGTATTATAGATTTACCCCTTGCCGGGGATGTGTTGTGATATGCTCCCTTGTCGGGATTTTCCTGCTGTATATTCTTCTCTTGGTCCGTAGTTGTGATTAAATATTTGGATGAGAAAGCTTGATCTTAGTGGGTCGGGTTGCACGCCGCAATAAGGATAAATAATATCCGCACAGATCGGGTTGGGCGCCGCAACAAGGATACATAATATCCGCACGGATCGGGTTGCACGCCGCAACAAGGATAGATAATATTCATACGGATCAGGTTGTACGTCGTAACATTACCATAAGTAAGTGGATCGGTTTACATGCCGCAACAGTGACGCGCTGTATGGGATAATTGTGTTATTTCCGGATTTGAGTTTTGTTGGTAGATTTACCTTTATTTAGATACCTGCTTTACATTTGTTTTCCCCCAGCATGTTTCCCCCTCCTGTTATAAGATGTATATCTCCTGTTTATTTTTGTGAAAAAATATACTCCATATCTGTACAGGTTTTTCTGGTAGTTGGGTCTAGCCTCGCCACTACCTTGCTGGGGTTAGGCCAGGAACTTACCAACGCCGGTTGTGCTGATAGTATACCTCTATGCTTTTTGCACAGATTACGGTACCAGAGTAGCTTTTGGACTACAGTAGTAGCGTATTGATCGGGAGCTGACTTCAGTCCAGGGACATCGAGGTAGCCTAGCTGGCGTTCGCAGGTCGGAGTCCTTTTCTATGTTTAGTTTATTTTCATTATACCAAGACATACATTTGTATTTCTATTCTGACTTATTTGTAGCACTCTTTAGCAGTCCGCGAGCTATTGTGACACCTGTCTTGGGTAGAGATATGTTTTAAACTTCCGCATTTCTTTCAGAAAATTATATTTGAGACTTTCGCTTTATTGTTAAATGTTATAATATTGTTAATATTGTCGATATTCGTTAAAGGGGTATTTGATAATTGGCGCCTATCTCCCATTAGTAGGCGCCATCATGACTCCCGAGGGGTAGAAAATCCGGATTGTGACATAAATAAATCTAAAGAGCAAGTTACTTAGTAGAAACTTTATGAAGAAGAAGACAAGAGAAGCAGGGTTAAATTTATATGAGAATAACCGTCAAAAAAGAAGTGTAATGATGGAAAGCCTATAATAAAGACAACTATCTCTTCGTGAATAGTGGAGCCGTAAAAGCCTCGAAAAAATTCTATAAAACTGCAGAACTAGTGGGAGAATAGCACGTGTGTAAAAGCATTAAATAGAAAAGACAATTGAAGCGTCGATGTTGTCATAACATTAATGATGGCAGAAATTCCCTTTTTAATGAGATCCACTTCCCAAATATTTAATTGATAAATAGATAGAAAGTGGGAGGGGGGGGACTATCTGTATTGGGGAAAAACTGAATTTACATATTGAAAGTGACGTGTTGTGACACGTGTATCAGTCAAACGGTCAAAGGATTATTATCATCCATGAGGCACGGGCGATAATAGATACGGGAAAGGAAACTTAAAGAGGCACGAGTTGTTATTCAAATAACACGAGGCTCGTACCTATTCAAGTCATTTAAAACTCGAGGATCAGTGATTTGAATTTTTTGTTAAACACCCTCCCCAAACTCTTTTTTTCCCTTCTTTTTAAACATGAATTTTTTTTAGTCAGAATTTAGTGATTTGAATAATCAGTACGACTTTGAGATTTAATAATTTGCTAATTCTGAAGTCAACTCCCATAATAATTTGCTAATTCCGTTTTCAGTATGGCCAAAGTCAGTGGGGTTCCACTTTCGATTGTGTAACAACCACTAACATTAATTTCTTCAAAAAATGTATTAATAAAACATAAAACAAAGAGGGAGTGAAAGAACTGTTCAATGTCAAGAGGGACGCAATTAGAAGTTCTAATTAAATCCACTTAAGGGCAAATTAATTTTCTTGTTATAAAACAATGGTGTCAATAGGAAGGATTATCATTGATTAAATTAATATAGTGGTCGTTATTAATTGTTTGAGTGCATCATTTTACGTGCTTATCACTTGATGAGGGATTATTAGGTACTGATAATGACCAACTGTTTATCCTACATTATTTTGAAACAGTGAAAAATGTAAGATAATATAAATATACTTAAAATTTTAAAAATTATTCAACTTTATACATACGTCACCACGTAGATAATGGGCACGACCACAACAAATGAAAGGCTTAAGAAAATCCAGTATTTACACTTCGGTAGAATGTATTAGGGAAAATAATAAGTATTGGCTTTGGTATTATCAATTCTTTATAAAACATATGTATAATCCAGCTATGCAAACCATGACATTAGTACTATCAGTTGCAGAGCCACATGGTTGACACCCCTTTGTCAGAAAATTACGTTATTTGGTCAGGTAATTGTTTTTAAAAATATGTATATATACTATATAATGACACTCCTTGACTTCTCGATAAGTTTATTTCTTTATATTTGACTCCCCTTAATGAAAATTCTGACTCATAAGGACCAAATTGCCCTTTTAAAACCTTTAATACACCAAATCAAATAATCAATAAGAAATAACACCAACTTAAATAATCCTAACATTAAATATACATATCCAAAATGCTATTCGTATACATCATACCAAACAACCCCTCAACTCTTACCAATTTACTACGGTCAAGTGTGAATGAGGTAAAAATGCATATTAATTAGTGATAGATTCATAGCAAATAAGTAGAAGTGTATTTGAAAAACTCTCATCACACATGCAATTCAGTGTAAACATCATATGGGAGTAAAGAATTTTCTACATAAATGACTTATTCTATGTGGTAGTTGTTATCAAAACGGGTAACCACGAAGTGCATATTTTAAAATTAGTTACATTAAAAAGTTGATGTCCACTAAGAATTTTACACTTCCATAAAAAGTAGGAGCTCGTAAATTGACGTCCATATTATTCTTTAGTGGAACCAAGGGACCTATAACTTTTCATTTCTTCACTTAGTGGATGTGACATTTAATAATTATAAACAAAATAATATTATCATTTTCCGTGATTTTTCTAATATTGGACGGCAAACTCCACTATGTACCGTCACGAGAAAATAATATATTATTTTGGTTGGATATTTTGATGAATTTGACTTTGATATTATTAGACAAGTCTGGACTCAGGGTGAAGTTCCTAGATGTAATAATTTGAAGCTTGAAACCGTCTTGGTTTTCAATCATTGCCATTATTATTTGGTTTACTTTCAAAAATTTTAGCACTCTAAGCAGCAACGTAATAGTAGAATGAAATCATCATATTCACGAAACGCGCTTTCACTAATTAACAGTAGAAAATCACACTGAATTCCACATTATTTTCAAGATTTAATTACCAAAATGTAGAAGGGCATTGTATACTAAGCTTCCGCTATGCGAAGGGTTCGAGAAAGAATTGAACCATAAAAATTTATTGTACGCAGTTTTACCTTGTATTTATGTAAAACTTTATTTTCACGACTTAAACTCGTAACCTCCAGATCACATAACAATAATTTTATTATTTAAGCCAAGATTCCCTTCATAATTGCCAAAATGTGTATCTCCAAAAAATTATAGTACTCAGTATATCGTATTGCCTAATACTCAATATCAATGGAGTCGATCTCATCCCATGAAAATTTGCTTTAGTTCATAATTTTATGGGTCCAAATTTGGCAACCACGACCATTACCACGCAAATAAGGAATGGGGTTGTTATGGTGCACCGTCCGGTGGCTGTGGTGGTGGAAAGCAACAATTGAGGGTGGTCAGTTGATGCACGACATTCACGATAGTGTAGACTCAGTTGGAGGTAGTAAGAATATGCCTTCCGAATATTCTCTATGTTGTACTTTCTAGGATTTTTTGAGAGATGGTCCTTTATAAATAGGAATGGTGAGTAAAGAAAAGGAGGATATGGAAAAACAGACAAAAGAACACTTTGTAAGAGAATCTTCTGAGAGTGAAAATAAAAGTAGTCTTGTTCATAAGAGAAGATAGAAATATTCCCCAATCATCTCATATTTATTTCCTTTTTTAAACACCAATTGCCCATTTTCAAGCTTGATTGTGCATTTAAGTCTTACCATTTATGAGCATTTATTTGATTCCAACATATTTATTACATTATTCATTTTGCTTACTCTCTCCATCGCTTGATCTAGATTTTATTATGTTTAACTAAGATTGACCTTATTTTTACCTTTAGTTGTTTAAATCATAAAGGTTTAGACATTTTTTGGTCAAGCAATTTGTCGCTGTCTGTGGGAATTTCTTTAGTTGAAATTATAGTTTCATCTAGATCGTAGAAAGGAATACATAGCCATATTTTCCTAGCTTTGCATATATAAACAATGGCGGGGAAAGGAGATGCGAGATTGAAAACAATAGCAGATGTCACCGCCAACATTTTGAACATTATCAACAAAAATGACAGGGAGAACAATGAAAATGTGATACCAAGCATTATGCTTAGGCGAAACACCTCACCTCCCCCCTCCCCGGAAAACGTTACTGTATCGCATAAAAAGGAAGCCTCCACGTTATTGAAAGAAGAGGCGCCACCGGTGGTGAAAAGGTTACTGGAAGAATGGCTAGCAAGCACTCTGAACAACATACTCGACAAGCCCACCCAAAGAGAGAACAGGGATGCTGCGCACGTAGAAATCACGACAGACCCCGACGAGCAAGATGTCCCCCGAATTGGTAATACTCATTCTACTGTTGATGTAGATAGTGACGCACTCACAACCATTTTAAAGAAAGTGGAGAAAATGGAAAATAAAAATAAGGAACTTCGTGACCAGATGAAGGAGCATTAAGAAAGGGTTGATAAGATACCAGAAGCCCCAAAGCTGTTACCTAAACGAGACGTCGGCCGATTCATCGAACAACCACACAATGAGGATGCAGCCCCCCATGCCATCCCTAAAACCTTAAATACAATGTGCTCAGTTCTGATAAAGAAGTACTTATGCCAAAATTTACGGCTTGCCTTGTCGTCTAATCCAATCACCAACCCCTTGGTCCCACTATGCCTCAAGTGAACCATAGTGCCCCTGTGAAAACTGGGGAAAATAAGTGCAAAAGGTGGTGAATGTCAACTTCGCACCCCGCCAACTCCGCGTACTTCGTCAATACTAGAAAAATCTTGTACGTTACAGAGAAAGTTGTGTCGAGTAAACCTCATAGAATTGGAAGAATTCCTCCATTAACGGAAGAAGGGGAAAGGAGTGACCGATCACAAAGGTTTATACGTAAAAAGCACAATATCTCAGTTTATGGAGCTCCACGAAATCCCTCATGGCGGAACCATCTTGACATGAGGGGGAATGTTATACATAGTATGGAGGTCATCTATTTGAGCTTTCTCGGTCTCAAACACTACCGGAGCAGGAGTAGGGGCAGGCTCTTTAAGAAAATCATTTCGAGACATGGGGTGTCTTGATAATATCTCTTCCACAGTGGAAAAATTGTCCCCTTCCTCTATCAACATGTCCTCACCACTAGATGGAAGTGCCATGGATAACGGGGTGGCGTTGGAAATGTCCTTGTGTGATCTATATGTTCTAGGCATATCTATGGCAGAAGAGGTGTTGATAAAGCATAAAAGAAACCAAGAATGGTGAACGAGAAGAAAGGAAGGGAAGAAATCGCAGAAACAGAGCTGAAGAAACAAGAAGGAACAACCAAGGGAAGCAATACACACACCAAAGAGGAAACGGCTAAGAGTTTTTGAAAAAAGAAACCCTTCCCTTATTTATAGGGTTGGGTGGCGCTAGAATTGAAGCAAAAGGCTGCCTGTGGCACCAAAATCGAAGCGGCAAGCCAATTGGTCTCTGCCTTGGGAAGACGCGCAATGATGAAGCACGTGAGAGTGACGCCACCTCCCGATATGCTATACTATCTGGAATACTATGTAATGCACCATTCTTTCAACTAAATCAAAAAGTTACAACTCAACCGCCAAATTTTTCCGTGGATACGGGCTACGACCGCTTATCAATGACGCATAGGGCAACGACCTCATCAAGCTGAGGGACTAACTGTATGGGTTCAAATTTGGCAACCATGACCATTACCACGCAAGATAAGGAATGGGGTTTTCATGGTGCATCGTCGGGTCGTCGTGGTGGAAGGCAGCGATTGAGGGGCGGTCAGTCGATGCACGACATCCACGATAATGTAAACTCAGTTGGAGACAGTAAGAATATGTCTTTCTAATATTCTCTATGTTGAACTTTCTAGGATTTTTTGAGAGATGGTACCTTATAAATAGGAAGGGTGACCGAAGAAAAGGGGGATAAGGAAAAACAGACAAAGGAACAATTTGTAAAAAATTCTTCTGAGAGTAAATACAAAAATAGTCTTGTTCATCACAGAAGACAGAAATATTCCCCAATTATCACATATTTATTTCCTGCTTTAAACGCCAATTGCCCCCTTTCAAGCTTGATTGTGCATTTAAGTCTTTACATTTATGAGTATTCATTTGATTCCAACATATTTATTACATCATTCATTTTGTGTACCCTCTCTATCGGTTGATCTAGATTTTATTATGTTTAACTAAGATTGATTTTATTTTTATCTTTAATTATTTTAATCATAAAGATTTCAAAATCTTTTGGTCAAACAATAATATGTGTCAAATGTTCAAAAAAATATGATGTTGCGTCATTTATAGTACTCCAGCTTGAGAAAACAACCAAGTATATCCCTAATTGTCGTTCTTGAATATTTTTTGCGGTGCGTATATTATTCTCTTTCAAATAAGAAACACCTACAACACTGTCAATGTGTTTATGATTGTGTAACTCAAAATAAGACAGAATGACCGTCAGAAGTTGGACGTGGCCTGTTGGGAACTAAAGCTTATCACATATTTACTTTTAAAAAGTTCATCCAATTCCTTAAATATGATTGGATATTAAGACAGAATGTGTATATTTTAAAATTATCGGATAATTCTATAAAAAAATCAAAGTGAATGTTGATGCATGCACACAAAAGTTCTGAAAAGCTTGAGTTTGACAAACCACTTGCATTTTTCTGATTCATCAGCGTGATTAGGTATAAATATCCATTTACGTACTGTTGTTTTTCTGTCTTTTTTTAATTTATTTTCTTTTTTCGGAAAAACTTGAAGCAATATTTAAGTTGTTCTTATGTGACCTATAAATATGGCTGTTCAACGGAACGGGATGAGACAAAATTAACGTAATAAGACGGAACGGGACGATATTTAAGCAGAACGATGGCGGGACGGGACGAAACGGTCGTTCCTGTTGGGATATATACTATTAACCATGGTGGTTTAGATATAGTATTTATTATGAAATAATTATTCATTCAGTTTTAATAAAGTTTTAAATAGATCATATAATAGTCTGTGTCATTTGCTTATATAGTAGATGATTTACAACAACAACTACCCAGTGTATTCCCACCAGGTGGGGTCTGGGGAGGGTAATATGTAGACGAGCCTTACCCCTACCCGAAAGGGCAGAGAGGCTGTTCCAATCGACCCTCGGTGCATAGGATAAAATGAAAAGCAGCATTAGAACAAAAACAAAAACAAAAACAAAGACAAAATTAGAAACAAAAACAAGACAAAACAAAACAATAAAGCATTAGTAAATCCCGCAGAAATAATGTAAATAATTATGTAAACATAGGAAACATAAATACCATCCCATGCAATAATAACAAACAGTAACTACCCCACTAACAACCATAAGGGGGACATAAGCTAAAACACGAATCCTCTATGGGTAACCCTGCTGTCCCACACCCAACCCCGGATGAGGCGAACGAAGAACTCTATGAGCGAAGAACTCTATGAGCCCCTAGCCTACAACCCTGATTCTAGACCTCCAAACTCCCCTATCAAGGGTCATGTCCTCGGAAACCTGCATTCTAGTCATGTCCTGCCTAATCACCTCTCCCCAATGCTTCTTAGGCATCCCTCTTCCTCGCCGACCACCAACAATCTCCAACCGCTCACAGCTCCTCACCGGGGCATCGGGACCCCTCCTCCGAACATGCCCGAACCACCTCAGCCTCGCTTCCCGCATCTTCTCATCCACCGGGGCCACCCCTACCTTCTGTCGAATAACTTCATTCTTAATCTTATCTAGCCTGGTGTGCCCACACATCCACCTAAGCATCCTCATCTCCGCAACCTTCATTCTCTGAACATGAGAGTTCTTCACGGGCCAGCACTCCGCCCCATACAGCATCGCAGGTCTAACCACGGCTCTGTAGAATTTTCCCTTGAGTTTGTGTGGAATTTTCTTGTCACACAGGACCCCTGAAGCAAGCCTCCACTTTGACCACCCCGCTCCTATTCGATGGGTGACGTCCCCGTCAATCTCTCCGTCCCCCTGAATCACAGACCCAAGATATCGGACACTGTCCCTCTTAGCGGTGGCCTGAGAACCAAGCATCACGTCCCTGACTACCCCACTCGGCACGTCGCCAAACTTGCACTCCAGGTATTCTGTCTTAGATCTGCTTATCTTGAAACCTTTAGACTCGAGGGTCTGTCTCCATACCTCTAACCTTTCACTAACACCGACCCTCGTCTCGTCTATCAATACTATATCATCAGCAAAAAGCATACACCAAGGCACATCCCCTTAGATATGTCGGGTTAGAGCATCTATCACTAAGGCAAACAAGAGGGGGCTCAGCGCCGATCCTTGATGGAGCCCCATTACCACAGGAAAATGGTCTGATTCGCCACCCACCGTCCTAACCCTAGTCTTAGCTCCATTATACATGTCCTTGATTACTCTGATATAGGCTTCCGGCACGCTCTTCGCCTCCAAGCACCTCCATAGCACCTCCCTCGGGACCTTGTCATACGCCTTCTCCAAGTCGATAAGCACCATGTGAAGATCCTTCTTCTTATCCCTGAATTGCTCCGCCAGCCGCCTGACTAGGTGAATAGCCTCTGTGGTGGAGCGGCCCGGCATGAAACCGAACTGGTTCCCAGATATAGAAGTCGCCTCCCTCACCCGCGCCTCAATCACCCTCTCCCAAACCTTCATCGTATGGCTTATTAATTTGATACCCCTATAATTGTTGCAGCACTGGATGTCCCCTTTATTCTTGTACAAGGGCACCACTGTACTCCACCTCCACTCATTCGGCATCCTTTTTGTCTTGAAGATCGCATTGAACAGCCTAGAGAGCCACTCCCCTCCAGACTTACCCATGCACTTCCAGAACTCCACCGGGATCTCATCAAGCCCGGTCGCTCGACCCCTACTCATCCTACGCAACGCCCCTAAGACCTCCTCCACCCTAATGCGCCTGCAGTAGCCAAGGTCTCTATGTTGCTCTGAATGCCCCAACTCCCCTAGCTCTATGCTTCGGTCCCCCTCCTCGTTAAGAAGGTCCCGGAAGTACTCCTGCCACCTCTGTCTGATTTGAGATTCCCCCATCAGAACTCTACCATCCTCGTCCATGATACACCTAACTTGGTCTAGATCACGAGCCTTCCTTTCCCTTGCTTTAGCCAACAGGAATAACTTCTTATCCCCACCTCTCTCCCCTAGTTCCTCATACATTCGACCGAACGCCGCGTTTTTAGCTTCCGTGACTGCCATCTTAGCCTCTCTTCTCGCCTCCTTGTAGATCAACATGTTCGCTCTCCGCTCCTCCTCGCTTGTGCTCCCTGCCAACCTAGCGAACGCCGCCTTCTTCACCTCCACTTTTCCTTTGACTGTCTCGTTCCACCACCAATCACCCTGATGTCTGCCTGAATACCCCTTAGCTACACCGAGCACGTCCCGTGCTACCCCCCTAACCAAGTTCGCTGTCACTGTCCACATAGCGTCCGCTTCCCTATAACTTCTCCGAGCTCCGCCCTCCACTAACCTACTTTCCAACTCCTGAGCTTTCTCCTTGGACAGAGCGCCCCATCTAATCCGCGGTTGACCCCGGGCGCCCCTCCTCTTCCTCTTTATCCAGAGATCGATATCCAACACTAGTAGTCTATGCAGAGTTGAAAAAGACTCTCCCGGGATAACCTTGCAGTCCTTGCACAAACCCCTATCGCTCCTTCTGATGAGGATGTAATCAATCTGAGTCCTCGCCGCCGAACTCTTGAAGGTGACCAAATGCTCCTCCCTCTTCCGGAATGTCGACTTCGCAATCAGAAGCTCAGAAGCCCTGGCGAAATCAAGCAGCGAGGTGCCTCCTCCGTTCCTGGCCCCAAAGTCGAAGCCACCGTGCACCTCATCATAGCCACCAGCCTCAGCCCCAATATGACCATTAAAGTCCCCTCCAATAACTAACTTCTCAGATTGTGGAATACTACCCACCAGATCATCCAAGTCCTCCCAAAAGCGCCTTTTAGCCTCCTCGTCTAAGCCTGCTTGCGGCGCGTAAGCGCTGATGACGTTGAGGACGCCACCCCCAATAACCAGCTTAATAGACATTAACCTATCATTCACTCGCCTAACCTCGACCACGGACTCCCTTAGATCCCTATCAACCAAGATGCCCACTCCATTCTTACCCCTCACGGGCCCAGAATACCACAGCTTAAACCCATCAACATTCCACGCCTTGGTCCCTTTCCACCTAGTCTCCTGGACGCACGCTATGTTAACCGTCTTCTTCTGAAGAACCTTCGCCAACTCTATGGACTTACCCGTCAGAGTGCCTATGTTCCATGACCCAATCCTTAATCTGCGGGCGTCCGCTGCCCTCTTCCCACCCTTACCTCCCGCCCCGCCTGTAGGACCACCCCCTGCACCCCTACTCACCCCCGCTACCACCCCCATCCCCTGAGGACATGACCTTACGCTACCATCCCCCGCCGCGGCCGCTATCCCACCAACCGATATGGGGTACAATGACACACACACGCACTAAAGCGAAAAACGCAAAAGGTGCAAACTAGATAACAACAGAATAGACTACACTCGAAATGCTAGCTAAAATACATAAAAAGATGTACAAGGTAAACAAGAGAGCGGGAGGTACCAACTCCCGGAGGAAAAACCTGGAAGTGTGCTTTGATGCGCCCAAGTTTTCCTGAAGCTTAGCAGACCGTGCAGCTCTATTGCGTCCTGCCGCGAGTCGGAACGAGAGTTGCCGGAGATCCTCGCCGGTGAAATAGGCACCTGTCCAAGAAAACAGAACACACCCACAAAAGCAGAGGAGAGAACAAAAAGGAAAAGTGTCGGGGTTGCCAGAAAAATTTCCGGCGGAAACAAAAATTCCAGACCTCTGGACAGCACCGAGGTCTGCTGTGGGTAGGCAGTGAGAAAAATGAGGTGGCTATGTGGATAGTGTAAAATGAAAGTGACCAGGGGAAATTTCGGGAGTACCAAGTTCGTCGGAATTGTGGGGGAAAAAACTGTCCAAAAGGAGCCGGTGGAAAAAGTGCCCGAAAAAGGGCTCACGTGCGTGGCGCGTGGGTGTCACTGGCGGCGCGTGGGTGGTCTGCGGCGGCGCGTGAGGCAGATTCCAGCGACGAAATTTGCAGGGGGTGTGCGCTTGACGTAGTGTGTCTCGATGGTGTAGGAGGTGTCGAAGAAAGACCACCGTGAGAGACCAGAACTCTGCCGGAACAGTGTTCCGAGCAAAGAGAGAGAGGGGGTGGGGGTACTTACCTGGAGGTACCGGCGACTCGGTGGTGGTGCCGATGGTGTTACCTGAGAGAGGGAAGTCGAAGTCGGAGACAGAGAGAGAGAGAGGGAGATTAAGTGTATAGATTTTAGCTTATACACGGATGATTAAATCATCGGTTCTTATAAGTATAAAGTTTGAGTTCACAATCTAATGATGGAATTGGACAAACCATCAGGATTGTAGCACAATATTAAATATAATTTATCTTGATTATGGGAATGGTTTGATTCCAACTTTTTGTGCTAATATATTTTATATGTATTGAACGGACCAGGTAGAGATAAGTTTTTATACTGACTTAATAAAATAAACTCTCTAGCCATTAAATGTACTTATACTCTTAATCTTGATATAATTATTATTAGCTGTATAGTATTATTGTTTTGATTTATTAAAAGGCGAGATTCTTTCGTGGGTCAATATGCCTGGTAAATTGGATAATAATAATGTACATTGGCGAAGTAATAGTTAGTTGACGGAATTCATGTCTCGGTTTAGAGATTGATGATACACCTTTATGAAAGCTTTATAAATTTTCATGTGTAAACCCGGCCGGTGAATTTTGTATGCGACACATGAAATAAGTTAAGCGAAAGTCTAAAGAAAATAATCAATAAGTTAAATCGTCAGTAATATAATTTAATTCGTATCTGAATCTTAACATGGGGAGTTAAAGATAATTTAATGAATGAATTTCGAAACTGAATAAGGAGTGCAATTATAAATTTTTAGTGGAATAATTCGTAATTATTTATGGTAGATATTAATTTCGAAAATTATCAATTAATTCCATAATTGGAAGCCTTGTTAATTAAATTTAGTGGTCCCTACTGTACCTAAATAATAGGAAATAAAGGAATCATTTTTCTGGTGGAAAAGAGAACTCAACAGGTTTTGGAAAAAGGTCTTAACCCTTAAAACTTGTGCTATAAAAACATAAGGTTTTCCACCTAGAAGAAAAAAGTACATGGTGGCTGAAACTTTCAGCCAAGTTTTCCTAGAAATTTCGTCCACACGAAATTGATATTTCCGGTTATTATTTGGGTAACACAGTAGAAGACCGTGCAACGTTCGAGGATCACGATTGTGCGTGTGATGGAGATTCCATTGAGAAGTTATGGAACATAAGGCTCACGTGGTAGAAGAGATATGTTCACGCTTCAAGAGGTAACCCGTGAAATCTCGTTTATGCTAGTTGTCTAGATTAAATGTGATTTTGATACTAGGATTGCTTCCGCTGTTAATTATAATCCATCAATTGGTATTAGAGCCCACTCACATCTAATTATATAACTAAGTGTTTTCATGAAACAAGACTATGGTGTTTATGTGAGTTTTTTGAATTATATATATATATATATATATATATATATATATATATATATGTGTGTGTGTGTGTGTGTGTGTGTGTGTGTGTGTGTGTGTGTGTGTGTGTGTGTGTGTGTGTGTGATTTTCTGAAAAACTGCAATGTTGTTTTGTGAATTAACTATGCAAAATTTTTGGATTATTCTTGTAATCATGAGAAATCGGTTTTCTTATTGATATTTGATTGAGATTATCTGACTTTTCGGGGGTAAACTCTAAAAAACGCAAAACTTATATTTGACCGAATAGCCGGTATTTTCGGAGGTCAGCGAACTTAACAGACTCCGATTGAGCTAACATTTGGTGGATCCATTGGAAACAACATGGTGAGAAAAACTCACTGCTTTAGCAGTGAATCATTGCGTTTCCGGCGTTTTGAGGTCGTTTGGACTGTGTTTTGGACGTTTTTCTATTTTCTGGAAATTATTTCTTAATAGTTTTAATTCCTTTTTAATTCAATGTTGGTGGGGTTGACTCTCCATGGTCCCCATGATTAAATACCAGTCATATAATAGGTTTATACATTGGCTATTAGAAAATAGACGTGTTGTTGTATTAAATTCAATAATAAATGTGTAAGATTTTATTGACTAGGTCTTATATGTTATAATTGATATTATGTGATGCTATAATTATTTTGTAAGAAAGTAAAATTTCTATTTGGTAGTCTGGATGACTAATGATTGGAGTGTTTGGAATATTTGTGCATAAAAAATTCCTAAATTTAAGTTTATGTTTCATGCCCTACATTATTACTAGTTTGCATTTTCGATGAAGAATTTTGTTCTCTGATTGGAGGTTCTGATTAAGTGAAATATGACGGTATTTTGTATAAGTATTATATTGTTGATATGACTTTTAAGCTATGGTCTAATTTAAAATAATTTTATGAGCTAAATATATATTCACTTGTAAATTGAGAATTTTATGAGTAATAAATAGTTACCGCTGAAGTGGTTTGTTTATTTGAACTCATGAAAATTCTTAGTAAATTTGTACATGTGAAATTATATGTATTCATGGATTGAGCATTATGATTAATAAGTAGGATCCACAAAATTGTCTATTTATTTGAGTCATTGAAATATATTTAATATACCCTGTGAAAATTATTCTTGAGAAATTTACATTAATGGTGGAGGTTCTTAACTAGAAAAAGAGTTTTATCTTTGGGTACTAGTGAAACTAACTTCACTCATGAGAAGAGATATTGGGGTTATCACCGAACGAGAGAAAATATTATATCTCAGATTCTTATGTGTTTAATAAAAGGATAATTTATTGCAAAAGGAGATATTATATATCCTAGAAATAGGAAGAACATAATATATGCCTTGATCTCATAGTGTAATTATAAGGAGAATGAAAATCAATGTCATATTTATTTTAATTCATGAGACTACTTAAAACGGTTATTCTCTGAGTTTGGTTACAGGCTGGTGGTCATGAATTTGACGGACTCCGATAGACCTGAAACTTGTTGGTTTCATTGAAAACGATCTAGTGAGACAAACTCTCTGCTATGCTGTGAATCATGTTATATTTTGACATTTTGAGATCGTTTAGATGAGTTTTCAAGCAATTTGTTATAAATATGAAAAATTATTCTTTATATACAGGCTATATTTGTGTTAAATCTGAAACATGTGATTTAACTTGATATGATATATATGAAGAATGCAAATCACATGGATTTAATCCTAACTACGCCAAAAATAATTTATTCGAATTTGGTCCAGTTTTGGCGATCTTGAATTTCACGATCTCCAAATGACCTGAAATTCGGTAGGATTATCGGAAACGGTCATTTAAAAAGAACTCACTGCTATGCAGAAGTTGCTATTTCTGGTTATTATTTGGGTAACACAGTAGAAGACCGTGGAACGTTCGAGGATCACGATTGTGCGAGTGATGGAGATTCTATTGAGAAGTTATGGAACAGAAGACTCACGTGGTAGAAGAGATATGTTCACGCTTCAAGAGGTAACCCGTAAAATCTCGTTTATGCTAGTTGTCTAGATTACATGTGATTTTGATACTGGGATTGCTTCCGCTACTTATTATAATACGGTGGCGGGATGGGACGAAACGGTCGTCCCGTCCAGTCCCGCTAGCAAATGGGACGGAATGGGATGGAACGGGACGGGATGAGACGGGTTTGTGGATCTTAAGTGTAGTTTTTTTGAAAATGACTAAGTTTTTAAAGTTTGCAACAACTAGTTTTTTGACTTATTTAACAAACTTAAATGTTAAAATGAAAATTTGAAAACTAAGTAAAGAATTATAAAATATTAAAACAAAAGACTTGTAATGAAATATTCTAGTAATTAGAAATTTATAACAGAGTTATAATTTATTTAATATAATTTTAAAGTATTTATAGGTATATAAGACAATCCATAAAAAAATCAACTCTTGGAGCCTTTTATTTTATTAATAGAATTTTCAAATCTCAAAACCTGTTATATCATCCATATCGTCTCATAAAACTTCTACCCTAGATTTAGAAGTAGAAGGAGCAATTTCATAGATTTATATTTATCAAACATTGATCTAGCATAAGAATATATGTTAGCTTGACAGTCTTCAAGAGATGGTTGTTCATTTTCTTGAATTGCTAAATTCTCATACATTCTACGAACAAGTTCCTTTGCACCTCTTAGTTTCAAAGATGGGTTAAGTAGAGTAGAAATTAAATAAACTTCGGAAATATAAAAAAAACTTTAAAAACTTTGAAATTATTTCATTAATGGCCGGTGCATAAGTTGGATTTGTTTTATACTTACCAAATACAACAGAAATTCTACAAATATACCATAAAAACTCGCGGGTGCGAGACAGGCTGGACGAGATAACCGGGACAGGCGGGACGATACGAGACAAAATGAGACGGGACAAATGGGATGAAATGGTTGTCTCTTCCCATCCTGTGTCCCGTTTAACATTGGCCCATCCCGTTGAAAATGAAGTGGGACGGGACAGGATGCGGGATGGGACATGGACGGGAGGGACGACTTATCCTGTTGGACAGCCATATCTATAGGTGACGTGTTCGAGTTGTTGAATCAATTATTGAGACTTGATTTATCGTAGACTACCTATATCACACCATTTAGCATGCGGCTCTTTCCTGGACTTTCTTTGTGCATTGGATTGTCTTTTCTAATTTATTTTCCTTTTCATTTTTTGAAATAAAAGGAATAGGAATGCGTTGCATCTAGATATATGCAGGGACGGAACTAGATTATATATTCGGCGGTGCTAATAACTTTTAGCTTAAATTTTATATTTATTTTAAAATTTTTATATATAAACTATTAATTTAAAATCTATTAATTTAAAAAGATTAGAAACTGAACTTCCTGCAAGAAATTTAGGTTGTCTTTTAACTAGGACTCGATAAGGTATTCATGTGCGTGCTGACAATGGAAATTAGAGCACGTTTGGCTTAGTTGATTTAGAGTAGCTAATAAGCATTAGGTGCTGAAAATACTTTTAAGTGCTGAAAGATTTACAAAATAAGCAGTTACTTGTTTGGATAAAAGTGTTGAAATTAATAATAACCAGGTGAAGAACTGGGTATATGAAGAGTTTCGTTTTAAAAAGAAGTTTTTAGGGATAGAATAGTAAATATTTTGGTCAAACTTAAAGTGCTTATAAGCTGAAATTTGATAAGTTGGGGAGACCAACTTATGACTTTTGACTTATAAGCACTTAACTTATAAACACTTTTAATTTTACCAAATACGTAAATAAGCCAAAAAATACTTATAAGCTAATTTGACCGACTTTTAAGCTTAGCCAAATACCCTCTTACTTACGTTGGAAAATCATTCTTTAATGTTTGAGGTTTTTTTTTTTTGGGGGGGGGGGGGGGGGGGGGTTAAATTTAGTCACACTGACTAAATTTAACACCACCTTTTGTATTTAGTCACCTAATTATGCTGCGACCATCAGCATACCATTTTGAACACCACCTTTTGTATTTTACATTTTTGTTGTTGTTGTTGTGCTTTTCTTATATTTTCTTAAGTATTCAAACTTCAGTAGCTATTCAAAGGTTTTGGGAACACTATATTTGCGAAAGGAAAAATAAAATAACTCCAAAAGTGTACATAGACAAATTCAAGTTGAGATATATACAAGAATAAGTTGCTGATGCTTAACTTAAAACAAGAAGAATGAGCTCATTGGTAATCATGACCCTAAAATAAGATCAAGGGCTACATATATTTGAAGTAATTTATCATATGTGATTTAATTATGTGATTAGTTGTTTATAGAGGTGATGTGTTTTTTTTGTCCTAATTTGTTAAAGTATGAATCTTTAGTTCATAGTTTATAGAGTTCATGTGCTTTCAAAAGAATTTCAAAAATAAGACATCATCTTGGCCCCATTTAAATTAGTGAAAATTATGCTACATGTCAAACATATACGTTATATTTATTATTTGTAGCTATACTTTCAACAAATTTATCATTTGTAGTTATATTAAAATCTTATGGCAAATTCATAAAATAAGAGATTAATTATTTTGAATTCAAATAAGAGTGCAACAAGCTCCTATAGCTTAGATGTTTAGACCGTCCGCTTAGTTAGTAGAGGTCTTGAGTTTGACTCTCAACAAGACCAATTTGTTTTTTTGTATTTTTGTATTCGCTTTGGTTGTAATTGCTGTGTGCTCGAATACAATCGATACAAGTTGTATTCGATGAGCGAACAAATACAAGTGATACATATGTTTTCATTGCTTCATTTGGAAGTTCAAAACCTTGTAAAAATTAGGGTTGTCTAGTGTATGAACTTGTTTCTACATTTATCGACTCACCTTTATAATTTATTAATACTGCAATTTTCCGATAGTAAACATCATATATCCAAGAATGAACAGGAAATTAAAAAAAGCTAGAGCCCATTGCAGGTTCAGGTACGCCTGGTGGACTATAAGCGACTCCGCCCCCATTCAATGTTCATAGCAGAGCTTGCAAATAGCCAATTTGTTTATGGTTTTCTTCAACCAAAACCCACCAATTCACCCCATATGAATACACTTTTCTTTGAAGAATTAATCCATATAGCCGCTCACTTAATTTCTTCAATTATAAATAGCCAGCAAATGTATAATATATATATATATATATATATATATATATATATATATATATATATATATAAAATTATATATAAAACTATGTATAATCGATGTATAATGTATGCATACTAGCTAGAAAAAGCAAATATTGAATCGGACTGGCTATTTGTGTAACATTCCCCTTTTCTTTTTAGTTGAAACAAATGAAAACACATTGACCATTAAAATCCACGGGCCTAAATTGTTGGCCCGTTAATAAATGGGCCTAAGGTTTTCATTTCTAAGCCCAATAAACTTGAAAGCCTAGATCGTGCAGCAAACACTAGAAACCCATTATGCTGCACCAGTAACTCAATGCCAGAGACCAAACATCTCCTATAAAACGATAGAGAATTTTACATTATATGACAAAAAATAAACCTAAAAAATTGAATTGTAAATTTAACGGTTGATAGTTCACACTGCAATATATACATATTAAGCAGAATATTCTTAATTACTATTTTATCATCCTTTACCATAATTAGTGGTATTATCTAAAAAGGAATTACTCCACCGTGCACGATTCTTGGTTTCCTTAATTGACTAGTTGGTTGGACAACAAAGAAAACTGACATTTAACTAAATGATTATACCGAAAAAGAATAGAATTTAAAAAGTAATAGGTTTCTACAATAATCTCGGTTTATATATACAATAATAACTGAATTCGTAATTAAATATTTAATAAATTTTTTAATATAAATACATAATTTCGATAAAAGCTACTAGATTCACGGAAGCCTATAGACTCAAGGCTAGATCTGCCATGCTGCAATCATGTCATGATCGTTATCCAAAAATAATAATAAAATAAGGACAATTAGTGAAGATAAGGTGAAGAGAAAAAAAGAAAGCATATTCTTATCTACCAATTAAATAAAGAAGATGCCCACTCAAAAGTTTTCAGCCCCAAACTTACTAGGATGATAATTAAATGACACTGATATATTCCCCTAAATGCAAAAGTGGTTAATTTAATTTGGGAAAATTATTAAGTGTGCATGGTTCTGCATTATTATAAACTTGACTAAATTAGATTATATACCAACCCGTGATCCAATTTACATTTCAAGTAAACTGAATTACTTTCAAATAACAAACTCTCTTTAAGTTTGCCTATATATAATGCATTTGTATCGAAGAGAATAAACAACTTAAACAATTTTCTTCATTTTCTTTCTTCCTCTAACTTCCTACTTCTTCCTTAATTATTCAATTCTTCTTACTTTTTCAGGTTGCCTGGTACTGTAAAGTACTAGACTCAGATTTAAGACCTTGGTCCTAGAGGGGTAGGCATAGTCCTCGATGTTTTAGCACTCTGTATTGGACGATGAAAAGGTTTTTGTCAATACTATGGATGATTCCCCACATATGCTTGTTCAATTTTGATTAAAACGAGAATATATGGATCGATTGTGATCACATAATAACCTAGACGGCTAGTGATATTTCTAGTCATCTAGGTTAGTATGCGTACAATCATAGCATGGTAATGCGTACGCACTAGGGTTTTTCGAAATCCGATACACTTACATGGCATGTAGTATATGGCCAAGCTTATGTCGTCTACTACGGAGCACTATATGCGAGGAAATAATAAGCCTACCAATGTAGGGCCAATTGTCTTAAATCTAAGTCTAATTAATTAAGGCAATTGGCTTTTCTTCACATGATCAAGGCAAGAAAAGATCTGGTCATTTCGAATATTGTCGTTTTCGCATGAAAGAATTATAAAACTTTCTAATTCAGGCTAGGACTTTCCATTTCATTTTCTCTTATTTTCTCCCCTCATTTTTCCTTAGTACCGTGGCGTCTTTAATTGTACGGTTAAGGGTCAGATTTGTCCTTGTATTATTCAAAATAAGCTATATTTATCCTCCGTTTGAATTCTTTAACAAATATACCACCACCGTTACACATTCGGACCACATATACCCTTCCACTGTTAAAACTTGTTTCCTCAATATTTTTAAACACGTGGCAGTCTTACATTGGTCCAGATTAGCCCACCCTGTCAATTATTTAAACCCGCCCGACCCAAATTTATAACCCGCCCGACAGAACATAACCTACAGAGTGGTTTATAGGATTTAGCAATAGACTGCCACAAAAAGCTCTACTTCACGCACAACTCCTGCTTTAATTAACCAAGTTTCAGAAATAAATTAAAATTTATGTTAGATCAGTACAAACATTTTTTATATATAAAAGAAAGCAGCAAAAACACATATCCAAAGGCAACAACTATATTGACAGAGAAAAATAAACCACGATGAAACCGTAGATCCAAATGAATACATAATCAATACATAGGGAAAATGATGGAAAAGTAGAGGGGACCTTGCTTATTTGGAGTTACGAGTTAACAGAGAAAAGCAAACCAACGATGAAACCCTAGATTCGCACGACGAAGGTTGGCGATTAGAGACCATAAGCTTCCCGTTCGAAAGACACATCACTCAGTTTCCAATCGAGGGCTTTGGGGGAAGAGATTAAGAGGAGATAAGACGGATTTGCCGGCTGCGCTAAGATCGGAGGGAAGGATAGGGAGAGAAGGGTTTATTGGGGTGCGTGACAGAGGGATTCTAACCACCCTGTAGGTTATGTTCTGTCGGGCGGATTATAAATTTGGGTCGGGCGGGTTTAAACAATTGACTGGGTGGGCTAATCTGGACCAATGTAAGACTGCCACGTGTTTAAAAATATTGAGGAAACAAGTTTTAACGGTGGAAGGGTATATGTGGCCCGAATGTGTAACGGTGGGGGTATATTTGTTAAAGAATTCAAATGGAGGATAAATGTAGCTTATTTACTTGCTGTTGCACCAGGAGCTGTTGCACCAGGTGCTAAAGCATGGGTATTTTGTATCCATTGAGCAAAATCGGATTGTAATTGTATAGCGGTATCTGAAAACATATCTTGAGGACGCCCTAAAGCGCTCACGGTATCATTATAAAAATACAAACCAAAACTGTGAAAATTTAGAAATATACATGCCCAGTTGAGATGGAATATGATTGCATCACGATGTCTAAGGACACGATCTAATAGATCGTTATATATATATATATATATATATATATATATATATATATATATATATATATATATATATATATATATATATATATATATATATATATATATATATATATATATATATATATATATATATATTAGATCCAGTTTGAAATGAATATAAAATGGACCAGGTGGGCGACTAATACGTTTTGTGTGGTAATTTTGACTTGATTACTAAAACTCTGATAATTGTTCGAATTGTTTGGGTTTCACTTTTTCAATTATACAATGTACATTTCTGGATTTTTGGTACGGTAACAACATATTAATGAGATCTTGTATATAAGTAGCCGGTCATATTTATTATTTACATTTTCTACCCATATACAGGGACGGATGTAGAGAAGGAAATACGGGTTCCCGAGAACCCAGTAACTCTTGCTTATACCATGTATTTATATTTTAAAAAATCACTAAATATTGGTAAATATCTAACTGGGAACCCAGTTATTATTGCATTTAATTTAAAATTATGGTAGGAACCCATAAGCCTCATATCCTGGATCCGCCTCTGCCCATATACATAGATGATACATTGATTATACGCAATTATACATATAAAATACATAAAATTATGCATATATTATAACTTCACCGATTATTTTTAGTTTAAATGATTGGTAAGGCGACTATTTGGGTTAATATATGATCACCTATACATACAAATTTAATTTAAAAGTTGAAGGAAACTTCCATAAAGAGGTTGGAAGATTGTGATTTTATCAACCGCAAATTAATGAACAAGATTAAATAGAATTTTGCAAAGATAACCATAATTAATATCATATTCATGTACCTTGTATCCTCCTGTTGCCTCCAAAATGGTTTGTCTGCACAAAACAGTAAAAAGTAAGTCAGATATATACATGAAGTATTTTCTCCTTTTTATAATTGTAGGAAGTCTTAAGTAAAATGAAAAAAATAGGTATAACATGCATTATCTATTCTTTTTTTTATAACCGTGGTTTTCGGATATCGCTTTGGGAAACCCGATTAGTTGTACCCACTGATTCCCGCTATTTCAAGGCGTGCACCACGATTAGTTCCACGGGGCCCTGAAGACGCGGCTGGTTTGTATGCCTCCAGTGACCCTGCGGGGCTCGAACTGGTGACCTGAAGGACTTGGTCCTCACGCGTTGACCAACCGAGCTACCCTCAGGGTTATGCATTATGTATTCTGTTTTCCAGAAGTGAACAATCAAGAGAGCTGTAACTTGATGTAACATATATATAATCTTACATCCTCTAAGTGAGATTCCAATGTGAAATCTTCTGGCGGTGGCATACGTCTTTGTCTAATAAGATCATCTTTGTTAACTCTTTTGACGGGAACAGTTCCAGAAGGACAACCTTCATTCTCTGATATATCAACATTTGAAGCACTTGGAATTTGCTTTATCGTTAATAAAGTAGGTTTCATCTGTCAATCCAAAACTTATTTTAATTTTTCTATTCACAATACTACATTTGTATAAAGTTGATTACACAACAAGAAAGCGTAAATACATAGCTCGGGATGAAAATTGTGATTCTTCAATGATGGATGATCAAATGCAGGTTGTTTGTAGAAATCTACACAGTCGTATGTGTCACTCCATTTAGTCTGTTAAGCAAAAATTTCATAAACTTATTAGTAATCTTGGTTGCACTATCACTATTAAAATATTGGAATTAGCGAACTTCACCGTTAATCTATTGCTAAACCGCTCGTAGATAGCAGAATAATTTGATAATCTATCAACATTAGCGATTGATTTCGTTGTTTAGCTACAAAATTTAGGGGTGTACAAAGAAAATCGATAAATCGCACCAACCCGATAATCCGAGTCAAACCGAGAAAAAAACCCGATTATGGTTTGGTTTAAACTTGGTTTGGTGTTGGAAAAAAAAACCCGACCATAATTGGTTTGGTTTGGTTTTAACTAAAAAAAGTCAAACCGAAACCAAACCAACCCGACATTACATATATAGCAATTTTAGGTATATTTAATATATAAATATACTTATTCTAATGTAATTTATAAATATTTCTTAAAAAATTTCATAATTTTATCTTTTAAGGTATTATTTCAAGGTTTGATTTAGAACTTTTGAATGCTCCAATAAGTTTTATAGCCATTAATATTAGTAAATTAAATAATGCTAGTAATCAATACTAATGCTAACAAAAGACATTCAATTCAATATTACGAACGGAAATGTATTAAATGTCTATTTTGTATTTTGCAATAATTTAGATAAAAATACATAACATATTTTAATTTTTCTTTAGCTTTTAGGCATATTATTAATACTCCCCTTATTTAGTCTATCTATAGAGAAATGATGAGATTTCCAAATGGTAAGTGTGAACCATAAAAAAGAAAGTAGCTTATTTTATGGAATTTGTTGGCATGAAATTGGATTTTGATCAAAGTTAATATTAAGTAAGTAACGGATATGAATTGAAAGAAGAAGGAAAGAAGGGGGAAATTTTTTGAAATAATTTTTTTAAATGTGCTATTTTGTAAATTTTCCACTTTAATATCATATTTTAAAATGAAAATGGGAGGGTTTTGTGTGTATTATCAAGAATATTATTCCTATTGTGCAAATCCTCCAATTTAATGTGCTATTTTCTTACTTAATCTAAATATTCATATCTCCCTCTTAATGTGTACATACTAGTATTTCCTACATGTTTCCTTTGCTGAATCTTTACTTCCTTTTATGCCAATGTCCTCTTTTTCGTATTAATGACTGCTTTTATATGTCATATTCAAATTTAAAATGTTGATATATAGGGTGTGTTTGGTACGAAGGAGAATATTTTTCAATTTTTTCATGTTTGGTTGGTTTAAATGTTTTGGAAAATATTTTCCTTATTAACTCATTTTTCTCAAACTGGAGAAATATTTTCCTTATCAAGAAAAGAGAAAACGTTTTCCAAAACTCCTTCTCGACCTTCCTCACCTCGCAAACTCTCTCCAAAAAAGTTCTTTTTCAAATTTCAGTTTTTCCCTTACCACCCGCACTACTACCCCTCCACCCCATCCCACCCCATCCCACCCCATCCCACCCCTCTCCCAAATTTTTATTTTTATTTTTTCGTAATTTAAATTTTTTATTTTTTTCGTTTTTTCTGCACCACTCAACCCACCCCAATTGCCCCCCCCCCCCCGCTGCCCCCCCCCCCCCCCCCCCAACTCCAAAAAAAAAGATTTTTAAAATATATTTTTCAATTTTAGTTTTTTTATTTATCGGTTTAAAGGTCTAAGTTTTACAAGTTCCAAAGTTATGAATTCGGAGGTTTATATGTTTGGAAGTTTACGGGTTTAGAAATTATAAAGTTTACAGGTTCGAAATTGTGGTTTCGAAAGTTTAGCGGTTCGAAAGTTTATGAAAAATGTGGGTTCGGAAGGTTGTTGGTTTGAAAGTTTATGGCTTCATGTTTATTATATCTAAATTATTCATGAATACTCTTGAAAAGTCATTTTCCTTATTTTGCGTACCAAACACTAAAAAATAAATAAGATTACTACTTATTTTCTAAGAAAATATTTTTTTGAAAAATATTCTACGAAAAATATTTTCCGTTATATCAAAAACATCGTGGTAGTAAAATAAATTTAAGGGAGAACATGTAAGGAGAAATTATGCAGGACACTCCATTACCAAAAATCCTTCTACGGAATAAGTTTCTGAATTTCAAACTGAAAAAATTGATTCGATTTCGCCATAATTAACAAAAAAGGGAAAATAAAAACTCCAAAAGGAAAATTACTTGTAGCTAACTTAAGATTTGAGATCAATATTATGAGTGACAACAAATTAATATGGACAACAAACGTGATAGGATTACCATGTTTTTCTTTGACCTCTCTCTAGAAAACCTAGAAGAAGAACACTAGTTCTTCTCTTAAACATCAAAGTTCCATTCCATCACTACTACTCATACGTCAAATGCAAGAAGGACAAACTTTAGGAAAACAAGAGAATGCAAAAAACACACATGCTCTTAGCGGGAAAGATGAAGAAATGGAAAGTATTGCAGAAAACAAAATAAATGCACAAAGCTCTCAATATCTCTTGAACTCACTAATGGACAGCCCCAAACACTCTAATGGAAAACAAGACCAAAAAAAATACCTTCTTAACCAAGCTACAAGAAAATCAAGACACTACTCAAATCAAAAACCATATAACAGTACAAAAATCTATCCTTGGCTTTGATACTTCTGTCACGACCTGGATTTCCCACCATCGGGAGTCGTGATGATGCCTATTGACGGAGCTAGGCCAGCCAAAACATTGCATATTCTCTGATAACTTCTCAACAATAACAATATACGAAGCAATTAAATAAAAACGGGTGATTTTAAGTTTAAAAAATGACAAAAATCAAAATGTGAAAGTTTTAAACATATTTCTACCCAAAATCTGGTGTCACTAGCTCACGGACTACTAAAGAGTACTACAATCAAGTCTGAGCAAAAGAAAGAAATACACAGTGTCTGTCTCGGTACAATGAAAACAAACGAAGACATGGAAAGGGACTCCGGCCTACGAACGCCAGCTAAGCTATCTCATACGTCCCTGAACTTAAGTTCGCTCCCAGTCAATAAGCTACTGCTGCGGTCCAAAAGTTGTTCTGGTACCTTCATCTGTGCAAAAAGCTCAGAATTGCAGCATCACCTCAACTTATCCCATGTGTTGGTAAGTGACTAGCCTAACCCCGGCGAAGTAATGACGAGGCTAGACAGGACCTACCCAAAACAACCTGTGCAGACATATGTATATACAGAAGCAACGGAATAACAACAGAAAGTATCAACTAAAGGGGGGAGGGGCATGCTCGGGGAAGAAATAGTGAAAAACAGATCAATATATATAACTACAAAGCTAACTCAAGACCATAACTCATATATAAGTGGTCGACGCGCCACACAATCCCATATCTCAATTCATAAGTGGATAGTGTGCCACCCGATCCCATTTCATAGATCACGTGGTAAGCGTACCACTCGCTCCCATTTCATCTTTATCACAGCGCACAATATGTCACCGACAACTACGGCCAATAACAAATAATCAATTTAATTTGTGATAGGCGTACCACTCGATCCCATTACGTAAAATCATACGTGGACGGCGTGCCACACGATCCCATGGCATATTAATTAAGTGGTCGGCGTGCCACACGATCCCAAATAATAGTGAATAACACATATAATCTTTCTAAAAGAGGCCCCATTAGGGAATTTCAACAACATAACACTTTAACCCGGTAAGGGTACAATTAACAGCTCAATTATTCCGGCAAGGGAAAAGTCACAACACTTCTCTTTTAATCAATTCTTTCTCAATTATCAATTCTAGTTCGAGACAACGATCCAAAAATATGCCAATCACAATTCTTCCTTAACCGTTCACATTATAGAAACTTAGCAATTAAACAAGAAAGATGTTTCACAAAGTTCGGTTCAAACACATTTAAGACACATGGTCATGTTAGACTCCGGTGTATATATAACCGTCACCATGCCTATACACCGTACTCCACATTTAGCACATAGCATTTAATATCCTAATCATATTCCCTCAAGCCAGAGTTATATCAGACACTTACCTCGGTCTGAAAATAGCAATCAAATCTCTAACACCGCCTTTCCTCTAGAATCCAACTCCAAAACACTGATATCTAGGCACAATTTAGTTCAATATTATAAATAATGGCTCAAAGACACAATTTCATAGCCTAGAAATGAATTTCTTATCATTCATCCAAAAATACTAAAATCCGACCCCGGGCCCACATGGTCCCAACTCTAGGCTCGGACCAAAACTCAATCACCCATGACCCCACGAGTTCAAATATGCAATTTGTTTCAAGATTCGACCCCAAATTAAGGTTGAATCACCCAAAATCCTCAATAATCTAACTCTACCAAAAGCCCTAATTTCTACTTTGATTTCATGATTTTAGGCTTAAGAATTTACTAATTAATGGATAAAAGTGAAAGAATTAGGTGGAGAATTACTTACCCAAAAAGTCATGGAAGAGGGGAGCTTCAATGAGGTCCTAAGGCTTGATGGAAAAGATGACTCGTGAGAAAAAGTGAAGAATTCTCGAGTTGAAATGTTCTATTTGAAAGAAAATCACTGAAGCCTTTTTGTTCTATGCGTTCGCGACACCAGGTTCGCGTTCACGATGAAGAAGGAAGTGTAGGAATCGCATTCACGAAGGGACACTGCGAACGCGTAGAAGGGAAAAGCCGGGCCCAAGATCTTTGGCCTCACGCGAACGCGAAGAGGAGCATACCACCACTATGTGTACGCAATTAAGGGATGCGAACACGGAAGGGAAAAAGACAGGGCTATGCGAACGCGAGTTTGGGGCCGCGTTCACGAAGAATGAAAGCTGCTTTGCAACACATGGAAATATCTAATGTCTTTTCTAAGTGAAAAACTACCCGAACCACCTCCGAATCACTCTCAAGCGCTCGGGGCTCCCAACCAAACACACACACTAACTCAATAACATCATACGGACTTACTCGAGTGATCATATCGCCAAAATAACATCAAATTAAAGAATCAAACCTCAAAATCATCATTTTTCATTTCAAGTTCATAAGCTTCCAACTTTAGATATTTAGGTCTAAAACATGTCAAACGACGTCCGATTTCGACAAAATTTCATAAGTTCATAAACTTCCAACTTACTCGGGCATATTTAAGACCTGTACCGGGCGTCGGAACCAAAATATGATCCGATACCTATATTTTCTAACTCATTTTCTTTTCAAAAATCCATATCATTTTTAGAAAAAAAAAAACAATTTCTTTCAAAAATTCTTTACTGAGGCTCCGGACCTCGGCTTTCTATTTCGGGAATACGCCCGAGTCCCATATTTTTCTACTGACCTTCCGGGGCTGTCACATCACATGTCCGAGTCCGTTTACCCAAAATATTAACCAAAGTCAACTTTAACAATACTAATATCAAAATTCTTCAATTTTAACACATAGTTCACATATTTCAACATATCGAGGCAACTAAAAGCGAGGTAAAACAAGTACGGTGATCGGACTGACCACACAAATCGAGGCAACTAAAAGCGAGGTTTTTCGAGGCCTCGAAAGCATGGAAAAAGTAATAATTATGGTGATCACCCCTTTGGGTCGTCACATCCTCCACCTCTAAAACAACTGTTCGTCCTCGAACGTTCAAAAGAAAGAAGTACCTGAGTCGGTGAATAGATGAGGATAACGGCTCCGCATATCAGACTCGGACTCCCAAGTCGATGCCTCAGGAGGCTGACCTCTCCACTGAACACGCACTGAAGGAAAACTTTTTGACCTCAACTGTCGAACCTGCTGGTCTAAAATAGTCATCGGCTCCTCCTCAAATGACAGATCCTTGTCTAATCGGACATTGCCGAAATCTAACACGTGTGCTGGATTATCGTGATACCTCCGAAGCATAAATACATCAAAAACTGGATTTTACGGCAGACAAGCTAGGTGGCAAGGCAAGTCTATTAGCCTTCTCTCCCACATGATCAAGAATCTTAAATGGGCCGATGAACCTAGGGATAAGCTTACCCTTCTTCCCGAATCTCATCACGCCCTTCATAGGCGATACACGGAGCAATACTCGCTCACCAACCATGAAAGCAACATCTCTGACCTTGCGGTTTGCATAACTCTTCTGCCTAGATTGAGCTGTCCGAAGTCTGTCCTAAATTATCTTGACCTTATCCAAGGCCTCGTGAACTAGATATGTGCCCGATAACCGAGCCTCTCCCAGCTCAAACCATCCCACTGGAGACCGACATCGCCTACCATACAATGCCTCATATGGAGCCATCTAAATGCTGGACTAGTAGCTGTTCTTTTAGCTAAACCCTGCTAACGGTAAAAACTGGTCCCACGAGCCCCTAAAATCAATAACGCAGGCTCGGAGCATATCCTCAAGAATCTGAATAGTCCTCTCGGACTGACCATTCGTCTGGAGATAAAATGCTATACTCAACCGAACCTTGGTGCCCAACTCCTGTTGTACCGCTCTCCAGAAATGCGAGGTAAACTGCGGACCATGGTCCGAAATGATAGATACAGGCACCCCATGAAGGCGAACCATCTCCCTGATATAAATCTTAGCTAATCTCTCGGACGAATAAGTGGTGGCAACCGGAACAAAATGCGCTGACTTGGTCAGCCAATCAACAATTACCCATATAGCATCACATTTCTTCCGAACCATCAGAAGGCCAGAAAAGAAATCCATGGTAATCCTCTCCCACTTCCACTCGGGAAGCTCAATCCTCTGAAATAATCCACTGGGCCTTTGATGCTCGTACTTAACCTGCTGACAGTTCAAACAATGAGCCACATATGCAACAATATCTTTCTTCATTCTCAGCCACCAATAGTGTTGCCTCAAATCCTGATACATCTTCGAGGTGCCCGGATGAATAAAATACCGAGAACTATGGGCCTCCGCTAAGATCAACTCCCGAATACCATCAACATTGGGCACACAAACTCGCCCCTGCAATCTCAATACACCATCATCTCCCAAGGTCATTTTCTTGGCACCTCCACGCTGTACCGTGTCTCTATGGACACATAAATGGGGATCATCAAACTGTCGCTCACGGATACGCTCCATCAACGACGAAGGAGCAACCATGCAAGCCAACACCCTACTAGGCTCAGAAATATCCAACCTCACAAATCGATTGGCTAAGGGCAACGTTCAAAGCAAGCGGCCGCTGGCTGACCGGAATATAAGAAAGGCTACCCATGCTGGCCGACTTCCTACTCAGTGCATCGGCCACCACATTGGCCTTCCCCGGGTGGTATAAGATAGAAACATCACAGTCTTTCAACAAATCCAATCACCTCCTCCTCCTCAAATTAAACTCCTTCTGTTTGAACAATTATTGAAGGCTCACACCATATAGATAATGTCTCCAAATATTTAAAGCATGAACAATGGTTGCCAACACAAGATCATGAACTGGATAATTCTTCTCGTGGATCTTCAACTACCTCGAAGCATATGCTATGACTCTGCCATTCTGCATCAATACTGTGCCAAGCCCAATACGGGAAGCATCACATTAAATAGTATAAGGCCCTGATCCCGTGGGCAAAACCAATACCGGTGCCGTAGTCAGAGCTATATTTAGCCTCTAGAATCTCGTCTCGCACTCATCTAACCAACTGAACAGGGCAACCTTCTGGGTCAATCTAGTCATCGGCGCTGCAATGGATGAAAACCCCTCCATGAACCGTCGGTAGTAACCTGCTAACCCCAAGAAACTCCGGATCTCTGTAACTTATGCTGGTCAAGGCCAGTTCTTTATTGCCTCAATCTTCTTCGGGTCCACCTGAATACCCTCTGCTGAAACAACGTGACCCAGGAATGGAACAGAACTCTCGCACTTCGAAAACTTGGCGTATAACTGACTATCTTTCAAAGTCTGAAGAACCACTCTAAGGTGTTGCTCATGCTCTTTCTGACTGCGAGAGTATATTAGAATATCATCAATGAAAACAATCACGAACAAATCCAAATAAGACATGATCACTCGGTTCATCAACTCCATAAATGCCGCTGGGGCATTGGTCAACCCAAATGACATGACCAAAAACTCATAATGCCCATACCGAGTGCGAAATACTGTCTTAGGGACATCAGACGCCCTAATCCTCAGCTTATGATAACCAGACCTCAAATCTATCTTCGAGAACTCCCTCGCACCCTGAAGTTGGTCGAATAAATCGTCAATACTCGACAGCGGATACTTGTTCTTTATCTTCACCTTGTTCAACTGCCGGTAATCAATGCACATCCTCATCGACCCATCTTTTTTTTTTCACAAATAACACCGGCACACCCCAAGGCAACACTCTGGGTCTAATGAAACCCTTATCAAGCAAGTCCTGAAGCTGCTACTTTAACTCTTTCAATTGTGGCGGAGCCATGCAATATGGCGAAATGGAAATAGGCTGAGTTCCCGGAGCTAGATCAATACAGAAATCAATACCCTGTCGGGTGGCATACCCGGCAGGTTTGAAAGGAAGACCTTTGGAAACTCCCGAATAATAGGAACAGAATCAATAGATGGAACCTCTGCGCTGGAGTCACAAACATACGGCAGATATGCTAGACTCCCCTTCTCGACCATGTGTCGAGCCTTGACATATGAAATAACACTACGCGTGGCGTAACCTGGGGTCCCTCTCCACTCAAGTTGGGGAAAATCTGGCAAAGCCAAGGTCACGGTCTTGGCATGACAGTCCAAAATGGCATGATACAGGGACAACCAATCCATCCCCAATATGACGTTGAAGTCCACCTTATCTAAGAGCAATAAGTCAACACGGATCTTAAGACCCTCAAATACTACTACACAAGAACGATGCACTCGATCGACCACTATGGAATCACCCACCGGTATAGATACATAAAAAGGAACACTCAAGGCATCGCTAGGCATAATCAAGTAAGGTGCAAAATAGGACAACATATATGAATATGTAGATCCCGGGTCAAATAGCACTGAAGCACCTCCATCACAGACATGAATAGTAGCTGTAATGACAACATTTAAAGACTCAGCCTCTGACCCGGCAGGCAAAGCATAACATTAGGGGATAGGCCCCACCTCCCTAAGCTATGTCTCTAGGACGATTGGCTACTGGCTGACCCCTGCCTCTGGCGGTCCGAGCTCCACCTCTCTGATCCCTACCTCCACCTCTATTGCCATTACCCCCGCCTATAGATGGATGGGTGGCATGCAGATCACCTGATGCCTGAATTATGGGACGATGTCCATGCTGTTGAGAGCTGCTGGAAGCTCGAGGGAAATACCTGGAAATGTGCCTCACATCGCCGCAAGTGAAACAAGCACTCGGCTGCTGAGAATATCAAAGTGGTGGTGCACTGATAGGTGCTGATGGTGAACTGAAAAGCTGCTGGTTAGAATACTGTGGCTGTGAACCACGACAACCTGGTGTACCATGGGAATCCTGGAGAGCTGACTGAAACGGCCTCGGAGGATAGCCTCTACCATACAAATCCAAACCTCCGGACGAGGTACCACTGAATCTACCATAATGAAGGGCCCTCTTATCAAACCTATGACCACCTCCCTGAGAAAGTGCTAGCTCTATCCGGCGGGCACCATCTGCCACCTCCTGAAATGAAATCTAAATCCCGGCACTCATGTCCATCTGAAAATGGATCGGTTGAACCAACCCACCAACAAACCTCTGCACCCCCTCTCTCTCTCTCTCTCGGTGGGTAGTATCACAATAGCATGGCGAGCAAGATCAATAAACAGGGTCTCATACTAGGTGACTGACATAGAACCCTGCAGGAGACGCTCAAACTGCCTGCGAAGGGCATACTGCGGAGTGACTGGGAGAAACTTCCCCAGAAATAACTTTGAAAATTGATCCCAGGTCAATGATAGCGATCCTGCTGGCCTGGCTAAAAAAAATCTCTTCACCAATTCTTGGCGGATCCTGCTTGGCGAAAAGTGACAAAGTCGACCCCATTGGTCTCCAAAATACCCATAGTCTGAAGGACCTCATGATAGCTGCATATAAAATCCTGGGGGTCCTCTGTAGAAGCACCGCTGAAAGTGGTGGTAAAGAGCTTGGAGAACCTATCAAGCCTCCACAAAGCATCCGCAGACATCGCTGCAACATCGCCGGTCTGAGCTGGAATACCCGACTGGACTGCCGCAGCTGGCTGAACCGCTGGAACCTGAGTCTGAGCCTGAGGAGCTACCTGCTCCGGAGTACGCGTAGCGGGAGTCTGAACTTCACCCTCAGCCTGAGATGTGGCTGGTGCTACGGGAAGCAAACCCACTCTCGAGACGCTCCCCGTAAAGCCTACCTGTCAGACCAAAGCGTCCTGGAGTACTGGAGTGGCTATGAAACCCTCTAGGACCTAAGCTGGGACTACTGGAGCTGTTGGTGCTGGAACCTCCTCATCATAGTCAACACGAGGCTCCAACTCCAGGACTGCTGCTCGGGGCTGAGCTCTACCCCGACCTCGGCCTCTGGTACGGCCTCGGCTTCGCCTTCTGCCCCTAATAGGAGCTGTTGTTTGGGGCTCAGGCTGCTGTGCGATAGAAGAGGAAGCACGTATTCTCGCCATATGTGAAAGAATGGAATAGAATGACAATCAGTACTGAGAAATAGAATTCGTACGACAATAAAGAACAAAGTGAGATTTTTTTCCTAACTTTGTAGCCTCTATGGGGTAAATACAGGCGTCTCCATACAGATCCCTCAGACTCTACCGAGTTTGTATGTTAGTTGTGAGACCTATGTAACCTAGTGCTCTGACACCAAATTGTCACGACCCGGATTTCCCACCATCGGGAGTCATGATGGCGCCTACTAACATAGCTAGGGCAGCCAAAACATTACCCATTATCTGATAACTTCTCAACAATAAAAATATACGAAGCAATTAAATGAAAGCGGAAGACTTTAAGTTTATAAAAAGGCTGAAATCAAAATGCGAAAGTTTTAAACATATCTCTACTCAAAATTTGGTATCACTAGCTCACGGACTACTTAAAATTACTACAATCAAGTCCGAGCAAAAGAAAGAAATACACAGTGTCTGTCTCGGTACAATGAAAACAAACGAAGACATGGAAAGGGACTCCGGCCTGCGAAAGCCAGCTAGGCTACCTCGTAAGTCCCTGGAATAAAGTTAGCTCCCGGTCAATAAGCTACTGATGCGGTCCAAAAGCTGCTCCGGTACCGTAATATGTGCAAAAAGCACAGAAGTGTAGTATCAATACAACCGACCACATATGCTGGTAAGTGCCTGGCCTAACCCCGGCGAAGTAATGACGAGTCTAGACATGACCTACCTAAAACAACCTGTGCATATATATATATATATATATATATATATATAAGCTGAAATAACAACGGAAAGTATCAACTAAAGGGGGAGGGGCATGATCGAGGAAGAAATAGTGAAAAACTGATCAAAAAATATAACTACGAAGCTAACTCAAGACCATAACTCATATATAAGTGGTCGACGCGCCACACGATACCATATCTCAATTCATAAGTGGACGGCATGCAAACCGATCCTATTTCATATATCACATGGTAGGGGTACCACTCGCTCCCATTTTATCATTATCACAGTGCACAATATGTCATCGGCAACGAAGTCCAATAACAAATAATCAATTTAATTTGTCTAGGTGTACCACTCGATCTCATTCCGTAAAATCATACGTGGATGGCGTGCCGCACGATCCCATTGAATATTTATGAAGTGGTCGGTGTGCCACACAATCCCAAATAATAGTGAATAACACATATAATCTTTTTAAAAGAGGCCCCATTAGGGAATTTCAACAACATAACACTTTAACCCAGCAAGGGTACAATTAACAACCCAATTATCCCGACATGGGAAAAGTCACAACACTTCTCTTTTAATCACTTCTTTCTCAATTATCAATTCTAGTTCTAAACAACGCTCCAAAAATATGCCAATCACAATTCTTCCTTAACCGTTCATATTATAGGAAACCTAGCAATTAAACAAGAAAGATGTTTCACAAAGTTCGGTTCAAACGCATTTAAGACCCACGGTCATGCTAGACTCCAATGTATAGATAACCGTCACTATGCCTATACACCGTACTCCACATTTAGCACATAGCCTTTAATATATTAATCCTATTCCCTCAAGCCAAAGTTAGATCAAACACTTACTTCGGTCCGAAAATAGCAATCATATCTCTAACACCGTCTTTCCTCTAGAATCCAACTCCGAAACACTGATATCTAGGCACAATTTAGTTCAAATTATCAATAATGGCTCAACGATATAATTCCATAGCCTAGAAATAAATTTCCTATCATTCTTCCAAAAATACTAAAATCCAACCCCGGGCCACCAATGTCCAAACTCGAGGCTCCGACCAAAACCCAATCACCCATAACCCCAAGTTTAAATATGCAATTTGTTTCAAGATTTGACCCCAAATTGAGGTTGAATCATCCAAAATCCCCTATAATCCAACTCTACCCTAAGCGCGAATTTCTACTTTGATTTCATGATTTTAGGCTTAGGAATTTACAAATTAATGAAGAAAAGTGAAGGAATTAGTGTGGAATTACTTACCAAAAAAGTCTTGGAGGAGGGGAGTTTCAATGGGGTCCTAAGGCTTGATGGAGAAGAGTGAAAGCTGGTCTGCAACACATGGAAGTCGAATCACTCCCGAGCCCTCGGGGCTCCCAACCAAACACCAACACTAACTCAATAATATCCTACGGACTTACTCGAGCGATCACATCACTAAAATAACATCAAATTAAAGAATCACACCTCAAAATCATCATTTCTCATTTCAAGTTCATAAGCTTCCAACTTTAGATATTTAGGTCCGAAACACGTCAAACGACGTCCGATTTCGATCAAATTTCACAGAAAGCGCTTAATGCATATTTAAGACCTGTACCGGGCGTCGGAACCAATATACAAGCCCGATACCTGTATTTTCTAACTTATTTTCTTTTCAAAAATCCATATTATTTTCAAAAAAACAATTTCTTTCAAAAATTCTTTACTCGGGCTCGGGACCTCGGATTTCGATTCCTGGAATACGCCTGAGTCCCTTATTTTTCTACGGACCTTCCGGGATTGTGACATCACGGGTCTGGGTCTGTTTACCTTAAATGTTGATCGAAGTCAACTTTAACAATACTAATATCAAAATTCTTCAATTTTAACACATAGTTCACATATTTTAACATAAAAAACTTTCCGGCTTCGCGCCCGGATTGCGCACGAAAATTGAGCCAACTAAAAGGGAGATTTTCGAGGCCTCAAAAACATGGAAAAAGGAAGAATTATGGTGATGACCCTTTTGGATCGTCACAACTTCGGATGAAACTGAAAATATATTTGATTCGGATAAATTCATAGGCATAACTTCGGAGGATAAGGAAAAAATATACAAAAATTAGAAAAATGCTCTAATAATTAAAATATTTGGCAGACGAGTAACTTACCAATTCCTACAACAAAAAATACATGCCATATGGAGACATACGGAACATTTATCACTGATTGACCTTGGATAATTATTACCTCTTAAAGTTCACTAGATAGAAAAACTACGATAAAACATTACACGGGGGCCTTGGTTCATCGGAAATCAATTCCTTACTGTCAGGAAAATGGGACCCTAGGTTCATAGCCTTCACAGCATCACTGACCTTCTCCGTTGTCTGGGCTAGATTACCAGAGATCCCCACGGATTTCTACGATTATGAGATTCTTCACAAAATACGAAACAAACTATGGAAACTTCTTAGGATCAACGCGTGCACTACTTCAACCACTACATGCAGGTATGCAAGATTATGTATTCTAACACCCATAGACAAACCCCTTGAAACACACATCAATAATAGGAAACCACTAAAAAAAATAACCTAGGAGGGTATCAATCGTTTGTGCTAGTCATGTAGACAAGTATGACACAATACAATCAATTGCGCTTATATTGCATCTACTTCTAAGCCAAAACCTGCTACTAACAATGACATAAACATGAAGGTTGATACCCTAACCAAAGAAGTAGACCATTGGACAATACTGACACATAAAAAATGCAACAAAACGATCTCTACCTATTACTAACCAAAATGATGAATCTGCAAAAACCATTACTAGGCAGCAAGGCACGACAAGTTTCACAAATGGAGGAATACCAATTGACAACTCACACGGACGACAGCAGAAACAAACGACCAAACCAACAAACTTGTTAAACCCAACGGTCCAAAACAATTACCCTAACAAAAGTCATATCTCAGACAACAATACACTAGAATACCCTACCAACATGGACCAAAAAACTATAGGCAAACCTAGTAGTTACAACATCCAAACAGTACCCCTGCCAAAAAGCATATCGGAAAACCAAACACCCCTAACTTTATCAAACATATCCACATCACAATTAATGCCCCACTTCAATACCAAAAAGCCCCCAGAACCTGCAATAAAAAAGAGGTCAAACGTATGTCTAAACCTAGCGGGTAACCTCCTATAAACCAGGAGACAATGCAAAAAGCTGGAGACTCATTACAATACCTAACTACAAAGGACAAACCAATGGATATAGACCAAAAACAAAGCTTAGGCGAAGCCCCATCAACGTTAATTAGTGATTATAACCATCCTAAGACTAGGCTTCTTACCTCCAAAAAAGAAGAAATTACCTCAAATAATCTCCTGTCACAAATCATTCCAACAAAACCAATTGAAAAACTCATTTCAGACCAAAAAGCTGGTAACCTCATGTCAACAGACGTGTACATCACCCCTATGTATAACAAATTGAACTATTTATCTACTAACACAAACAATCCTCATAACCTAAACACTCATCTCCCATTCTGCCAACAACCAAAGAGCAGAACCATGGCCAGATTCTATCACACAAATTACCAACGTAGATACAATAGGAACAGAAGGAATGTTTGGATGAGAAATCAAACAAGAACACCTCACCATGCATACCATGCACCATACTCACCCATGAACCGTCCGGAGCCTATAATCTACACAACAACACCATTACAAATGAATCATGCTCCACAGTCATGGCTGGAATACGGACTGACAGGCTTCTCCCTCAACTTGAATCTCCAGTTGGAAGGGCGAGACATCACGATTCAGCTGGAAATCCGAGCTAACTTGCTCAAATCGTGACAGAGGGGCTGAGGATAGGGCTGGACAACGTGGCAAACCACCCATGGCTAGCCTTGTTCAACAACCAAATTTCTCCCCCACCCCACCCCACTTTGGGGATTCACCCATCACCATAGAGCAGACAACTACGACCCACTCCTACTGCCCCTATAAGTTTGAGCATGCAACTCCCATTGTTCCAAGAAACCATACCCCTAATGCAAACAAACTTCCAGCAACGCCAGGCATCCCACGATTCAACAACCACACCAATCCAATACCAGACAAAAACCAAATGTAAACAGCAACTGCCCAAAATACAGCTACAGTGGCGGCACCAAACAGTCCCCATGCACTTTCTCAAACACCGATGGAAGAGGGGGAAGATGAGAAAGGATCATCGGCAGCAAGACGGGTGGAGTACGGCATGATAAGGGACTCAAAGACGCTGGTGTTCAAGGAAACAAGAGAAAAAAATACATCTTACGTTGCCCGCACGACTTGAGAAAATTCTCGATCAATATAAGAATTCTTCAAAGTCCCCCAGGAATCTACAAGTAGGGGACAGTAATAATCCCAACCTATACAAGAACCACTGGATGAACCAAGACAATATGGCATAGGGGATTCCATAGCAAGATACTCGACGACAGGCACAGGTAGAGACGTTACAAACCTAAATAGATCAATGAGTGTTATAATCTGGAATTGCAGGAGAGCGGGTAATGAGGATTTCAGGAGGATATTTAGATCAATGTTAGACTATTACAGAACCTTTTTGGTTGCCCAATTAGAAATAAATTAGTGTAAAACCAAGCTTTAATGGTGAATTTTGGGTTTCATAAAAATGTATCAAGTAGCAGCTCAAGGCAACTCAGGTGGAATGGTTATGATGTGGAATAAAGATGAGGTGACAGTAGATCAAGTAGCAAGCACTGAGCAGGAAATCCATGCCATGGTAAAGGTAAACGATTCTCCACACCAATGGTGTTTATCAGTTATTTACGCTAGTTGTTTATTAGAGAAAAAAAGTATCCTATGGAACAACCTAAAAATAGTAGCAAACTCCTTTAAAGGCCCCTGGTTAATCACGGGGGACTTTAATGAAGTGAAAGGGTCAAATGAAAAATTTGGAGGATTACCTGTCAATAATAATAAGGTTTCCAACTTCATAAACTGCATTGACTACTATGAACTCCTAATAATGGAAAGAAAGAAATCAAAGTCTATAATAATGGAAAAATTAGATAGATATATGGAAAACACCAACTGGATCAATATATACCCTGAGGACCAAGTAACACACTTAACCAGACTGTATTCGGATCACTGCCCTATAAAACTCGATTTTAAAAAAAGTATGCCCCGTGATAATAAAGTCTTTAGAATAGAATCAATGTGGCTATCACACTCCACCTTTAAACCTCTTGTAGAAGCCAATTGGAACGTCAATGACTCTATTCTAATGACTATTGAAAACTTCACAAAAAAGTAAAAAATTGGAACATAACTACATTTGGGAATATCTTCCATAAAAAAATGTCAAGATGGCTAGGCTCAATGGGATTCAGAAATATCCTAAATATTCTACTAGTCAATTTCTATGAGACCTAGAATCAACTTTAACAGAAGACTTTAATGGTCTTTTAAAACTAGAAGAATAATTCTGGGAGCTCAAGTCAAGAGTACAATGGCTAAATGAAGGGGACGCAAGAACAAAATTCTTCCACATTACCACAATACAACGTAGAAATAAATAGACTCCTTAGCGATAGAGATGAGGGGAGTAACTGGTTCTATGACCAAAAGGAGATTATCCCGTTAATTACTGAATTTTTCCAAAATCTCTTTACAACTAGTCATCTTTCCTCCATAACTAACCAAATGCCTATGTCTCAATATACTACTCTAAGCATTTGGGACCACCTTGCACTGACCATAGAACCTGAACTACAGGAAATTAAACAGGCAGTCTTCTCTTTTAAACCTTATAAAGCGCCAGGACCGGACGACCTTCACCTTTTTTTCTACCAAAAGTTCTGGAACGAAACAAAAAATGACTTATTAACTTTTCTAAAGAGACTATTCGAAATAAATGAATGACAAGAGGAAATGAACAGAACTTACATCTGTTTAATTCCATAATGTATGATTCCGGAAACAATAGAACATTTTAGACCTATAAGCCTCTGCAACACTGCCTACAAAATTATTACAAAAATTCTGGTTAATAGAATTAAACCTCTTCTCTCAAAAGTCATACACCCTACCCAAACAAGCTTCCTAAAAGAGAGAAGAGCATATGATAATTCCATCATTGTGAACAAAGTAGTGTCCTACTTCAAAAGAACTAAAGGGAAAAAGGAAAAATATTAATTAAAATAGACCTGGAAAAAGCCTTCGAGAAAATAGAATGGTCCTACGTAAGATTCTCTCTGATATATTTAAATTTTCCCAAAGATATGATTGATATAATAATGTCTTGCATTTCGACCACTCAAACTTCTATCGTGATAAACGGTTCTAGCATGGAATCTTTTAGACCAACAAGGGGGATTAGACAAGGGGATCTCCTATCCCAATACCTTTTCATAATATGCATGGAAATTCTATCTAGACAGATACACTATGAAATTGACTGTTGCAGATGGACACCCATCAAATTGTCTAACAAAGGACCACATTTGTTTTTTGCAGATGACTTAATCTTAATGGCAGAAGCCAACTAGGAAAGCTGCAATTCAATAATAGATACCCTTAATCAATTTTGCAACTATTCGGGACAGTCCATTAATTTTCACAAGTCTGGAATTATGTTTTCCAAGAATACCTTCTCCAGAAACAAGGAATATATCAGCCAATGTTTCTCCATGAAACCCTCGAATGAAATAGGGAAATACCTAGTATTCCCAATCCTGAACTCAAACCCATCCAAAAAATATTTTCAACCTATCATTGATAGTTTTAGTAGTAAACTGCAGGGATGAAAAGTAAATTTCCTGACAACAGCAGGCATGTCTACCTTGATAAAATCCACTCTTGCAGAAATCCCTAACCATATCATGCAAATATATAGCCTCTCTAAATCTACCCTAAAAACTATTGACACAATACAAAGAAACTACCTGTGGGCGAGCACATCTGAAAAGAGAAAATGTCACCTTATTAATTGGAACACAGTAACTAGGGACAAAAAAGAAAGAGGTCTAAGGTTATATAAAGTCAAATGGAAAAATCAATCATTTAATGTAACTCTGGCATGGAGATTTGCAAGAGAAAACAATCTCTTTGGGTTCAAGTCCTTCAAAATAGGTACAACATCAATATGAATCCTTTCAGGTGGAAGGATCTAGAGAAAAAAAAGGAGGAACTCACATTTGAAAAAATATATGTATTGGAGGAGGAATCTGCGAAAAAGGCATACACTGTGAAGTAGGGAATGTGGAATCTATCAACCTCTGACATGATGCTTGGATCATAGACTCGGGGCCCCTACGTTCCCTCATTTAGAAGCCTCTTCCCCTCAATGAAATAAATCTATCCCTAAGTTCTATTCTAGTGGAGGGATCTTTCAATATCAATACCCTCTCTTTTGAACTACCTGAAACCATCAGTAAATTTTTTTAGCACTTATATTAAACAAAGTGAGCCGAGAGTAGATAAATTTGCTTGGGAAGAATGACCTAATGGTTCCTTCTCGACGAAGGCTGCCTACATCATTATCAAAGCACAGTCAAAAGAAGAAGGTAACTAGACTGACTTTTCGTGGTTATGGAATCTTGATACCTTAAGCAAAATAAAGTCATTTTTATGGACAGTTGTCCACAACAGGTCACCCACCTCCAAAATTTTACATGATAGGACAATTACTACCTCTAGCATTTGCAACATTTGCCAAAACGAAGAAGAAAACATGGAACATATGTTCTTTAATTCCAGGCACTCAAAACCTATCAGGGACCAATTGGGAATTTTTTACAAATACCCGGATCAACCTCGCAATGAGCTGATTATGCATAATTGGTTAAAACCCCTTTACCATAATAAATCCTCTTTCAACAGATTCTTATCTAAGGCAGATATCATCCGCTTTACCCTTTGGCACATCTAGATACACAGAAATAATTTTATCTTTAACAACAAAAATCTCCCCTATCCTTAAACAACATCGTTAAGAGTGCAACAAATTTTAAATTGTTAACAGAGTCTTTCCAAAGTCCTAACCCCAGGATGACCATCTACATAAAATGAAAGCCGCCTGATCTGGAAATTTATAAATTAAACATTGATGGGTCTAGCTTAGGCAACCCTGGGAGGGGTGGCATTGGAGGGGTTATGAGAGACAGGGAAAGCAACTGGATTATAAGCTTTAACATGCCATCCCCCACGCTACAAACACATACATGGAAGGCTTTGCACTTATACATGATTTAAAAATAAATATACAACAAAATATTAGGCGTCTACTGGTTGAAACAGATTGCAATATCTTAGTTAACATGCTTACTAACAATAATGGTCCATATCAAAATTTGAATACTGATTGCATATGGATGCTTACCAGAGCAGGCGAGCCTCATGTCACTCATGACTTCAGAGAAGTGAATGGAGTAGCTGATGCTATGTTAAAACATAGAAGCTGACGATGGGCTATAATTGCGTATTTAATCGCTTATTACACTCAAATTTACTGCACTTTGATTGAGTTTGAGCTTTAATCGCTAGTGTCTTGCACTAACTGTATATTTTATGCCTTGCAGGAGTGATTCCGAGCTATATAAATGTTATGGAATGAATTCAAGTGATTTTGACTTTTGAAATTTGAGTAAAAGCTAAAGTAATTAAGCCGGATGGCGTTTAGGGGTAACCGGTTGATAGTTAGAGTGAACGAAGAATCCAGTGGGCATATTTTGCACTGTATAGTAAAATAGATATAACATTTTTTCTCTGAACTCCATTTGGGCTCTACAACATATGGTTAGAAAGCTAACTCAAAAGGATACAACTTTCATGATTTGTGTTTTTCCAAATTCGCAACGAAATAGTGTGCATAATGCGCGTCAATAGCGCAAAGTCGCGAGAGTTAAGGAGCTGGAGGCAGAATGCTGTGCGAAGTCATGCGTGAAGCTCGCGCGAGCTCGCGCTAGTCAACCCGGGAAAAGTGTCTTTTCTTACATTGGAGAAGGTATAGTTGTTCGAGCCCAACCCTACTTGCTATATATACATGAAAAAATGGTATTTTGAGGGGGATAGACGTTTTTTAGAGGAAAACACAAGCACAGAGCCGCCGTGGAGGCCTGGTTTCATCTTTTCTTCTACTAAACTTAGTAATTTTTATGTTTCTTTGTATGATTTATTGTTTTGCTATCATATGTATGTGGAGGTAAACTTCACGTTCTAGGGTTGTGGTTCTTTCATGGCTATTTTTATTCGGATATTGATTTTGATTTCTTAGTTTGTCATATTGGTTTATTTACTCAATCCCGCACTTAATTATTTAATTTCTTGATCACCAATTGAATACTATCTACGAATCTAGAGTTTAACTCGAAAGTGAGAATTCAATATTACATATAGGATTAAGTAGAGCATGTTCTTGAACCTGGGCATCAGGGAATAAATTCGCGGTTAGGATAGACATATACCTAATTTGCTTGCGTGGTTGATTTATATGAATTATATATGTGTTCTTGTTAATTCTAACTCCATAGACATATATGCGTTAGGTTAGGTTGAATAGGCGAGTAAGAACTCGACAGAATCTTTTGAGCAATATTAAATCTATCAATTAATAAACTAGATAAATTAGTTAGTTAATTTAATTGAAGAATACATTTTAGATAGCCCATAACCGTATATCGTTTTCATTACATTGATATCATAAAAATTTGTTCTTTCTCTGTCCAAAGTTCATTATTTGTTTTTCTTTATTTTAATTAGCTTAGAATCAAATACTTCTTGGTTTAATTCTTGTATGGATAATTAGGATAGTCTAATTTAGTTGATAGTTAATCACAAGTCCTCGTGGGGTCGACATTCGACTTTTAGTCACTTTATTACTTGACGACCGCGTATACTTGCGTGTGTGTTTAGGAGCAACAAGTTTTTGGCGTCGTTGCCGGGGACTTAGAAATTAGTTGTTTTTCTTGATTAGACTTTTAATTTTATCCTTTTTTGTATATATTTTTATTTTTACAAATATTTGATATTTTTCTCTTAGTGTGTTCCTAGTTCTCTCATCATGTATCTGGGAATGAAATACACGGATGTAAGGCTATTGATGAAGATGCTTGGTTGACAAAAGATTTTTATGGCCCGTATTTTTGATTTTGTCATGGCCTGAACTCTGGGAGGTGTGAACTTGAATATGGGAGTAAATGTTGGTATTGGGAAGAATATTCACCATTAAGGGAATATGAGAAATGACATTATCTTCTGACAACGTTGGTGAATGATTGATCTAAGGAAAGAGATGAGCTTGCACATAAAATTGGTAATTTTGGCTTGGATGTACATAATTTAGATGCAAATTTGAGTGAAAAGGTTGCTGCGTGTAACACCCAAAATTTAATAATTAGTTATGTGAAGCTGAAAAAAATCTTCTAGACCAAATTGAGGAGCTAAAACGAGAATACCAATCACTAGACCCTGTTTTTCTTGAGGATGCCAATATTGAGAAGAGTGCTCTAGAGTCATGTGAGGGAGTAGATAACATTACTTTGGGAGACTTGAGTGTTTGTAAATATGAGGATGAAAATGTAGTAAAATTAATGAGTTAAAGCGCATTAGACCTCATTCCAATCATTTTTCCACATTGTGTTTAGATAGTAAGATAGTAATCGAGCCATCTGAGCTAATGAATGGGTCAAAGAGTGAGGAAGAGAGCTCCTATATTCTTGAATTTGTTGTGCCAAAAATCAAAAAGTACATTCCTCATCTAAAGGACAAGAAGTGCAGAATGAAAAAATTATTACTTGGCCCGGTTATTATTATAGCCCCACCACTCAAGCATAGTCGCAGACTAGATTCCATGTTAGGGGTACAATTCATAAGTTCAAGGTGGAGGCAAAAGGTGGTTCACGTCGTGCCACGACATTAAATTAGGCGCTTGTTGGGAGGCCACACAGCTTTACAACTTCCATTTATTTTTGATTTTAGTTATTATTTTTGCCGTGTTGTTTTATATTGTAGGATTTTGAGTATATGGAGTCAAAGCCAATATGCATGTGCAAAAGAGAGCAGGTGGTTGAAACTAAGTGTGAGGTACCCACAAAAGAGATTATACCTGAGAGAAGTCTGAGCATCCCGTGAGCTGCTAATTCTTCGGCCTTTGGCCTACCAGGGAGTCTCTTTACCTTCTTGTTATTCTCAGTGTGGATTGAGGACACTGCATAATTTTAAGTGTGGGGCGAGGAGATTATTTGGATGATTTTTTATGCTATCTTAGCTCAGTTGTAGTACTTTATTTTAGTGTTGTAGTTTTTGTTAAACAAAAAAATGGAAAAAAAAATTATGGCTCTTCCTGATGACGGATCCTTTAGACAATTTTCTTGAGGGAAGTTAGTTTACAAAAATACCAAAAATATTTAATGTTTATTTATTTTAGTTTCTATTTTTAGGTAGTGTAGTAATTCCCCCTTAATTTTTCTTTATGCCACGGTTCTTTTCCAAGGGTTTAAACTTGAACCGGGTATATGTAGTTTTTTTAGTGTTTTTCTTTATTTTTGATTTTTGATTTGTAGATAGGTTAATGGGCTATGAGCTAGAGAATCAAAAGAGAACCTATAGCGTTGACGCATCGGAACATAACATAAACTAGAGTGTAACGCTTAGTCTTATTGGTTGAACTCCATTAAAGTGCCTTAATTTGTATGTTTGTCACTCGCTTGAATGTTCCAAATGGAGTGTCTCGATGAGTTGATCTGGAATGAGCTATATGCCATGTGTGGTGAGATTTTTGTGTAGTCCATGTATTGTACTTGAGTCTAGAACTTGCCCGGTATGTGAGTTGAAGCGAAGTTTAAGGTGATGCTCAGTTTGAAAAAATAATTTTAGTTTCTTTGATGTTTTTGAGCTTAATTGCTTATCACAAATAACATTTATCCCTATTCAACCCGTTTGAGCCTATAGACTGTTATTTGGCACCCACATTACAAGCCTATACCCTTTTTATTCTTAATTGATATTGTTTCGATCCCTTTTCCTCTTAAAGCACTTTAATCGTGAGATGAGCGCTAAAAAAAGTAAGAAAGAACTAAGAGTGGGGTGACTTTTGAGTGTAACCAATGAAAGAAACAAGGGTGCACTTATTCTGTAAAATAATACACCACTAACGAAATTTGGAAAATAAATACAAAATCTAAAAAAAAAAGAGATAAGGAAAAGTGAATAAATTATTGTCATATTCTTGCTAGTGGGAAATACAATAAGGTAGTGCTTAAAGAGAAAGGGAACATTGTTGGGGTAATATTGTGTGGAAGTGAAGTAGATTAAAGAAATTGTGCTTAAAATTGATTATGTGATGTGTTAAAGTGCTTACGAGGGTTAGTCACTATTCCTAAACATATCCTACCCGTCCCTTAGCCCATATTACAACCATGAAAAAGTCCTAATTGATTTTGGGTTGAGCAAGCCTGCATTAGTAGAGATTTACATTAAGGTCAAACTTATGGTATCAATTGCATGCATGTGACTTCTTTTGTGAGGGTGAGTAATTTTTTTGCTATATGTGAGTATATGACTCGAATGTGTGGATTTATTTCAATTTGCGTTGATGTGATTGTGAGGATATATGATTCGTGACAGAAAAGCAAGTCTTGACTTTTGTATAGAGTATGTTGAGGAAGTATGAATATTGCATGGCACTTGAGAGTCGACCTTTGAGGCTAGGATTGTTCATTGATGGGCATAATGTATATGTAGACGAGCCTTACCCCTGCCCGAAAGGGCAGAGAGGCTGTTTCCAATCGACCCTCGGCGCATAGGATAAAATGAAAAGCTGCATTAAAACAAAGACAAAATTAGAAACAAAAGCATAAGTAATCCCGCAGAGATAACGTAAGTAATTATGTAAACATAAGAAACATAAATACAGTCGCATGCAATAATAACAAGCAGTATCTACCATACTAACAACCATAAGGGGACATAAGCTAAAACACTAATCATCTATGGGTAACCCTACTATCCCACACCCAACCCCGGGAGAGGCGTACGAAGAACTCTATGAGCCCCTAGCCTACAACCCTGATTCTAGACCTCCAGACTCCCCTATCAAGGGTCATGTCCTCGGTAACCTGCATTCTAGTCATGTCCTGCCTAATCACCTCTCTCCAATGCTTCTTAGGCCTCCCTCTCCCTCGCCGACCACCAACAATCTCCAGCCGCTCACAGCTCCTCACCGGGGCATCGGGACCCCTCCTCCGTACATGCCCGAACCACCCCAGCCTCGCTTCCCGCATCTTCTCGTCCACTGGGGCCACCCCTACCTTCTGTCGAATAACTTCATTCTTAATCTTATCTAGCCTGGTGTGCCCACACATCCACCTAAGCATCCTCATCTCCGCAACCTTCATTCTCTGAACATGAGAGTTCCTCACGGGCCAGCACTCCGCCCCATACAACATCGCAGGTCTAACCACGGCTCTGTAGAATTTCCCCTTGAGTTTGTGTGGAATTTTCTTGTCACACAGGACCCCTGAAGCAAGCCTCCACTTTGACCACCCCGCTCCTATCCGATGGGTAACGTCCCCGTCAATCTCTCCGTCCCCCTGAATCACAGACCCAAGATATCGGACACTGTCTCTCTTGGCGATGGCCTGAGAACCAAGCATCACTTCCCTGCCTACCCCACTCGGCTCGACGCCAAACTTGCACTCCAGATATTCAGTCTTAGATCTGCTTATTTTGAAACCCTTAGACTCGAGGGTCTGTCTCCATACCTCTAACCTTTCACTAACACCGGCCCTCGTCTCGTCTATCAATATTATATCATCAGCAAAGAGCATACACCAAGGCACATCCCCTTGGATATGTCGGGTTAGAGCATCTATCACTAAGGCGAACAACAGGGGGCTCAGCGCCGATCCCTGATGGAGCCCCATTACCACAGGAAAATGGTCTGATTCGCCACCTACCGTCCTAACCCTAGTCTTAGCTCCATTGTACATGTCCTTGATTACTCTGATATAGGCTTCTGGCACACTCTTCGCCTCCAAGCACCTCCCTCGGGACCTTGTCATACGCCTTCTCCAAGTCGATAAGCACCCATGTTTAAGGTTTGTGTTTATTACATTTAAGTATACCACCTATCAATTTATGTACCAAAATTCTATTTAAGGTTTAATTATCAACTTATTAATTATAGGCTTGATTTGTGGAACTGAAAATCTTTTACGTTTCTTCTCTCTTACAAACAAAACCCACGATTTTCTCCCCTTTTTTAATACCCTCCCCCCACGTTTTTTTACCAAAACCGATTTCTCTCTCTCTGCTTGAACAATGAAGAATCATGAATTGACGTTGCCTTGAAATGCCATTTGCTGTTCTCAGCTACACATACAAGCCAGTAGCTACAAAAAAATCCAATTTTAAGACATATTTATTAAAAACTACAATTAACTACAAATTAACTACAATTAACTACAAACTGACTACAAGTAACTACAAACTGACTACAATTAAATACAAACTGACTACAAGTAACTACAAACGGACTACAATTAACTACAAATAATTAACTACAAACTGACTACAAGTAACTACAAACTGACTACAATCAAATACAAACTGACCACAAGTAACTACAAACGGACTACAATTAACTACAAACTGACTACAATTTGTATAAACAAAGCTAGCTTCAATAATCTGGAATCTGGAAGAACTACAATTTGATTGACTATCACGCTGTAAATTCTGATTTTCGGTATTTGATGTAGAAGAATGAGAGATTTTCGTAACTGAAATCTGGAAGAACTACAATTTGATTGACTATCACACTGTTAATTCTTATTTTCGGTATTGGATGTAGAAGAATGAGAGATTTTCGAAACTGATGGCTACGTATGAGAGATTCACGCAGAGAGATTTGCGCTGGGATTAGATCTTTTAAGGTTTTAAAAAGATCATTTAATTAAAGACAGAATCAAATATTAATTGGGAAGCTTAAAATCTGGCGCTATTTTAGGCTATAAATTCAGCCAGATATGGTTTGGTATAGTTTTGGTAAAGAAAACATGGCGTATACGGGTAATAACCAAACAAGGCACAATAATGGTAATAAGGTTTGCTATATGGCATATTTAGGTAGAAATCCCTAGTTTAATCATTCAAGTGAATTATGGCTCAAGAAATAGATATATACAAACTTAATTACTACATAATACTATTTATATACTTCCCCAATATGGATCATCAACAATACAGGTGTTTTCTCTGCATCAATCGTCTCGCCTTTATATTTAAATTTATAAGTCCCCTACAATAAGCATCATAGCTAGAGTGTATTTAAGGAAAATCGCCCATTGGAGGTCAGGTACACCTTGAGGACTGTATGCCACTCCTCCGCACTCAACATTATTAGCAAAGTTTTCCAATGCAGTGAAAATCTGAGGCCAAAAACCTACTCTTATTTTTTTGTGGCCATAAACCGACTTGAGTATAATATTCCCCAAGTAGTAACATTTTATAATACTTTGCAGTAAGGCACCTCACAATGTATTCTACTGCGTACGCAAAGACTAAACCAAAATTACTAGATATTCAATTATTACATTCAGCCCATGCTTACACTACAGAACAATTCTACAAAGGGGGCACGTAATTTGTTTGAGGTCCACCGTAAAACATATAATGTGGAAACTGTCCAGGTCCCCAATTTGGTTCATCAGTAACGTGGTACAAATAGCGACTATCAATAAAGATGGGTGTGTTATTTGCATTTAACGTCACGCCTTTATCATCTAAAACTATAAGTCCCCTACAATAAGCATCAAGAGAAGGATCTGGTTGATATTGATCAGGAAAAAAGCTAGAGCCCATTGCAGGATAAGGTGCACCTGGTGGAGTATATGTCACCCCTCCCCACTCAATATTTGTAGCAAAGTCATTTGCTAATGCAGTGAAAATTCCTGGAGGCCAAAACCCAACTGCTGTCTGATTAGCTCCAATCAAAAGCCACCAATTTCCATTTGCTAGATCCTTTAGTTTTCAGAAGGAGATCTATGTTAGCATTTTAAAACGCTTCAAAAATCTTATCTAAAGAATTACTGAAAAAACTTAATAAAGTACACAAAAAGATACATAAATCTTACACGATCAATGTACATAACAAACTCCCGCTGTTGATCGTCCCCTCGGTGAGTAATATGTTCGAATTCAGAATCAAGATACATGTCATTGTTTACTATTACAAAACCAGGACATAGTGTGTTGAAGCAATGCACATTTCCAGCCTAAGAAATATTTAAAAATTCATGAACCATTATCTGTTGAGGTGAACAACTAAGTTGAAGAGACTAGTTTCATGAACACAAAGATAGAAATCATTTAATGAAGTACCTAAGAAAACTTACTTGGAAATGTATAAAAAACGTAGTATGATTATTTCCATATAATGCTGGATCCACCTAAAACAAGAAATAAGCTGTTATAAACTATTGAGTGAAAGTTCAATGACGGAAATTCCAGAGGCATAAAATTCAATCCCCATTCCATTTCCGTTTTCTGTATCTGCCTGCTAAAATCTTAAAATTGTTGCAAGCAAAAAATAAAAATAAATAATAATTAGATCATAAATAAATAAGGGGTTAAACTTACTCTCCAACCAACTTGCATACTATCTTGTCCTTTTTGAATCTTCAATCGGCACGCACTATTTTGTTGACCTTCAACATAAGGCTTCCATATACTAGCTACCATTCCAGCTCCCGCAAATTTGTTATTTGGATCACTTGGAGTATGAACAATTGCACGCTGAATATAAAAGATAAAAATTTACCTTTACTCATTACATAGATTATCCAAATTAACTCTATGTTTATTCACTTGAAATCTTAAGTGGAGCTGATAGGAAGTGGCCAAATGATAAATCCACAACACAAAATGAACAAAAAAAAATCCAATTCATGTACCCGGTATCCTCCAGTTGTCTCAAGAATGTTGTTAGTCTGCACAAAACAAAACAACACGAAATAGTATGTCAGATTTATACATGAATTGAGTGTAATATTATCTTATGTCAATCTAATTGCGCTTCGTTTTTGTACATTATCTATTTTGTTGTCCAGAAATGAAGTTATCAAGAAAGTTGTGAATTGATGTAATATATTATCTTACATTTTCTGGCGGTGGCATACGTCTTTGTCTGATAAGATCATCTCTAGTAACTCTTTTGATGGGAACAGTTCCGGACGGACAACCTCCATTCTCTAACACTTTCCTTGAAAATATATCAACAGTTGAGGTACTTGATATATGATTTATCGGTGATAAAGTGGGTTTCATCTGTCAATCCAAAACTTGTTTAACTTATCTATTATCATTAACGCTTCATCCGTATACAGTTGAATACACAAAAAGAAAGTGTAAATACATACCTCGGGATGAAAATTGTGATTCTTCAATGCTGGATGATCAAATGCAAGTTGTTTGTAGAAATCCACACAATCGTATGTAACCCCCCATTCAGTCTGTGAGCAAAAAATTCATAAACTTTAATATTGGTTGTACTATTCATGATCGGGCTTTCGAAATGTAATAACTTGTGAATAAATAAAAATGTTGTAGAATAAAACGGTTGGTAAATAATAAGCAATGCTTCATCTGTCTAGTAGTTTACCATACCTGACTCTCAAAATGAATATATATATATATATATATATATATATATATATATATATATATATATATATATAGGCTTTTGTCAAAGGAGTTATTGTGCCTTACTTTTCTCTTAACAAATTTGTGAACAAGTCAAAAATTTTTAATTTAGAAATTTCACGATCTTCAACTACAACGTAAAATACTAAAAAAAGTAATGGTAAATGTAAAGTTGTAAATATTAAGTTTACCAACATTTAACTTTAATTTGGAAGGGTATTGTATTTTTTTATACAAAGAGGTATTAGCATAAAACAAGAATCATTAAAGAACTTATTAAAGAAATATCCCAAAAATGCATACCTTGATTGTTTTGACCGCGGGTTTGTTCAAAAGTTTAAGTTGCTTCTCTAATGCTAGTTCCTCTAGTTTGGACAGCTTCATTTCTCCTTGAACTCCGTCATAACTCAGAAGAAAATAGAGTACCAGCGAAGTTTGTAGTACATTTCTTTGATGAATCAACATATTGTAAATGCTAAAAAAAATTATCGACAACTGCTGAATACATGTATATATGACAAACTAATATTAAGGAACCAAAATTAAGACAAAGATATAATCACGTTTCATTGCATGCTTGCAAATATTATCATTTTTAGTAAATGAGGACAATATGCTATCACTACACTGTAACTATTGATATTCTAAAGTTAGAACAAAATACCCAGAAAAATGGTTATTTATAAAGAACAAAAAGATGTGTCAAAAAGTCAATCTTCAAATCTTGCGAAGCTATGAATGTATGTGTTTTTGTGTCTTGGTGATGAACTGTTCTATGAATTTATAGAGAAATAATGAGAGAATCTTTTTGAAAATTTTGCATTAACATTTAATTAAAATTATGTAACGGATATGAAGGTAGAGAAGAAGGAAAGAATTTTCTTAATTAGTCAAATATATTCATATCTTCCTCTTAATGTACATATTAGTATTTCCTTATTTGTTTTCTTTGCTGAATCTTTATTTCCTTTTATTGTCAGTGTCCTCTTTTACGTATTAATGACTATAATTAAATGGCAACTTTAGTTTTAAACTGTTAATATATAATGTAGAATAAATTTTAGGGAGAAACAGGTAAAGTAGAAATCAAGCGAGGCATTTACTTACCAAGAATCCTTAAAACTACATTTCTGGATTTCAAGCTAAACGAATTGGCTCTATTCCACAATAATCAAACTAATAAGAAAAAAGAGAACTCCAAATGGAATATTAAGACTTGAGATGAACGTTATGAGTGCGAAAAAAGATCGATACACATATACTTAAGAAAATTAAATATTTATTAATTTTTGTTATTTTTAAATCTTTTCTGAGTGGTAGAGAGCTTAACAGGGCGAGGGGTTTAAAAGGGCTCCCAACAGAGAATAATAATCTTGGAAATAGCATGTCCGTGTTTATATGAATTATTTTCACTGTATGACATTTTTAAAGTCACTCTTTATTATTATTTTTTAATTTCTGTTAGCCGAATGGGTTGAAATTTTCTTTTTAAAGGTAATAGAGGAAACTTCGATAGGTGAAGCTCCTCGATATAAATATCCTAAATTTAAAAAATGGCCTTTTACGCAAATGCTCTGCTTATACAGCTTGAGATCTCACAAGGTCAAGGGTCATTTCACTTGAATCAGTTGCCTGTAGTTCAATATGATTTCCAATTTAAATTCCTTCAATTTCCCTATTAAATTTATCATTTGAACTCCGCATATACCATCTTCCTCCTCTCCCTCGACGAATCTGGAGGCCTACTCCGTAATTATATATATGCTCTATTTTGCACATTTCTTGTTGGAAAATAGGAAAGTGGTCACAAACTCACAATGGTGGTTTTTAATTGTGAAGGGACTGAATCACTGTTACATAGAGAACCTTCAGTTATGGTTCCTCAAAGAGTAATTTTTTTGAGCTCAACAGCCTCAATCTTTCACTACCTGATCAAAAGAAGTTAAAGTTCTACTGGATAGCAAGAACTTTATAGATGCTTACCAAGTTTTTGAGGAACGTTCACTGTGAAAATCCAAAAGCTACGCGTAAACTGGATAGCAACAGACTAGTTATGATGCTTGCCAAGAAACATAGGTTAGTACTCCTGGGATCCTTTTGTCGTTTATTTGTCTTTCTTCTTTTTATACTCCATTACTTTGCGTTGCTTTCCAAATACTTGATTAAGAGGTAGGAAGAAGGTGATTTTTTCAATTGCAATATAATTGAAAATGGTAAAAAGAACTAGGAAAAAGATATGTCGTATTTACCTACTAGTACATAATATATACAGCCAGCTCTCTCGTAAAAAATATAATGCAGAAACTTTTCAGGTCCCCAATATGGTTCATCAATTACCCGGTATAATTTTGTATCATCAACAAATATATGTGTTTTCTCTGCATCTATCATCTCACCTTTATCATTTAAAACTATACGTCCCCTACAATAAGCATCATAAATAGAGTCTAAAATAGGAAAATGGCTGGATGCAAATCAAGAGGTATCTTAGCGTCTACTTTCCAGTACCTAGAACGCTGCATAACCTATTCCGCAGTCAATATTACAGCAGGTAAAGCTCAAACTATGCCGTTCTTCTACTTTAAATTTTTTGTAAATTTAGTTTGCTTATCATTCTGGAAAGTAACGAACTATTATGGTCCATTTACTTCATTCTAAGGCCTACTAGAGTAAGATTGAACAACTTGATCCCTTTGTTATTGTGCGTCCATTTAGAACTTTTATATTTCTGTACCGATCAGTTCTAAAGATTCTTTTAGAGTCTTATATCCACAATCACTCCCTTTTTTCTTAACGAAATTAGTGTTGCCACGATTGTTCACTGGGTCTACCACCAAATTTGGTGAGTACAGTTGGTTGAATGCATGATAACTATAGAAAAAGTGAAATTATTGTATACTTTTTCTTGCAAGAGAAAAAGCTACCAAGGATGTAGGAACTGAAATAAACAAAAATGAAAGAAGTTACTTTGAGAAAGAGACTGGATCTGTAGAAAATCTGTAAGAAGGCACATTTGGTTATTGAGATTTGAGACACAAAATTCAATCTGTTTCCTGTGGAAACTATAGAAACTGGTATGTATTCTGTCTTAAATAGACATCAACTTTACATGTAGCAACTTTTTCTTTTTCAACCAAATGATTTCTAAACAAACTCAGTGAAATATCTTGGTTTCAATCTTGAGTGATTCCTACAAAGGGGGGTACTTTGTTTCAGGACCACCATAAAATACATAATGCGGAAACTGTCCAGGTCCCCAATTTGGTTTATCAATGACCCGGTACAATATTGGACTATCAAGAAATATAGGTGTGTTATTTGCATTTATTGTCTCGCCTTCATTATCTAAAACTATAAGTCCCCTACAATAAGCATCAAGTGTAGGATCTGGATGTTCAGGAAAAAAGCTAGAGCCCATTGGAGGATAAGGTGAACCTCGTGGCTGATATGTCACTCCTCCCCACTCAATATTCGAGGCAAAGTCGTTTCCTAATGCAGTGAAAATCCCTCGAGGCCAAAAACCAACTGCTGTCTGATTTGCTCCAACCAAAAGCCACCAATTTCCATTTACTAGATCCTTTAGGTTTCAAAAGGAGATGTATGTTAGTATTTTAAAAACGATTCAAAAATATAATCTAAGCAATTACTGAAAAACTTTAGACAAAAAGATACATAAATCTTACCCGATTAATGTACATAACAAGCTCCCATTGTTGCTCGTCCCCTCGGCAAGAAATATGTTCGAATTCAGAATCAAGATGTATGTCACTGTTTACTAATACAAAACCAGGACACAATGTGTTGAAGCAATGTGTATTTCCAGCCTAAAAATTATTTAAAAATTCATGAACCATTATCTGTTGAGGTGAACAACTAAGTTGAAGATACTAGTTTCATTAACACAAGGTAGAAATCAATTAATGAAGTACTCAAGAAAACTTACTTGGAAATGTATAAACAACTTAGTATGATTATTCCCATATAATGTTGGATCCACCTAAAACAAGAAATAGAGCTGTTATAACTATTGAGTGATAGTTCAATGGTGGAGATCCCACAGATATAAAATTCAATCCCCATCCCATCCTCCCATTCCATTTCCGTTTTCTGTATCTGTCCTGTAAAATTTTAAAATTATTGCAAGTAAGAAAATAATTAAATTATTAATAAATAAGGGGTTAAACTTACTCTCCAACCAACTTGCATACTATCTGGTCCTTTTTGAATCTTCAATCGGCATGCACTATTTTGTTGACCTTCAACATAAGGATTCCATATACTAGCTACCATTCCAGCTCCCGCAAATTTGTTGTTTGGATCATTTGGAGTATGAACTATTGCATGCTGAATGTAAAAGATAAAACTTTTCCTTCACTCATTACATTGATTATCAAAGTTAACTTAATGTTTATTCACTTGAAATCTTTTGTGGAGCTGATAGGAAGTGGTCAAATGATAAATCCATAGCACAGAAAATGAATACAAAAAACTATCCAATTCAATTTTATATTCATGTACCCTGTATCCTCCAGTTGTCTCAAGAATGTTGTTAGTCTGCACAAAACATTAAAAAAAAATATGTCAGATTTATACATGGAATATTTTCTCCTCATAATTTTAGGAAGCCTTAACCAATACAACAACAACAACAATAACCCAGTATAATCCCACTTAATGAGGTCTGGGGAGGGTAGTGTATACGCAGACCTTACCCCTACCCTTGGGTAGAGAGGTTTCCAAATAGACCCTCGGCATCCTTCCCTCCAAGAACTTCCCACATTGCTCTTGGGGAGACTCGAACTCACTGTTGAGTTGTCCCAGATCGGAGGGATTTGAGGTCCTTGGTCTCCTTATATGGCTTGGGCAATCCTCACCTCATAAGCTAGCTTTTGGGGTTGAGTTAGGCCCAAGGTCCATTCTTATCACTCACAACCTCTCCGTGTGGGGGTTCTTACCATCAGAGCAACCCCTCTTGTCCAATATTGTGTATAAATTGAGTGTAACATTATCTTGCATCAACCTTATTAGTCTTCGCTGTTATACATTATCTATTCTGTTGTCTAGAAATGAAGTAATCAAGAAAGTTGAAAATTGGTATAATATATTATCTTACATTTTCCGGAGGTAGCATACGTCTTTGTCTAATAATGTCATCTCTGGTAACCCTTTTAATGGGAACGGTTCCGGATGGACAACCTCCATTCTCTAACACTTTCCTTGAAAATATATCAATAGCTGAGGTACTTGATATTTGCTTTATCGTTGATAAAGTGGGTTTCATCTGTCAATTCAAAATTTGTTTAAATTATCTGTTATTATTAATACTTCATCCGTATAAAGTTGAATACACAAAAAGAAAGTGTAAGTACATACCTCGGGGTGAAAATTGTGATTCTTCAATGCGGGATGATCAAATGCAAGTTGTTTATAGAAATCCACACAATCGTATGTAACCCCCCATCCCGTCTGTGAGCAATAATTTCGTAAACTTTAATATTGGTTGTACTATTCAACATCATGCTATCGAAATTAAATAACTTATGAATACATAAAAATTTTGTAGAATAAAATGGTTGCTAAATAATAAACAATGATTCATCTGTCTAGTACTTTACCATATCTGACTTTCCAAATGAATATATATAGGCTTTTGTCAAAGGATATTGCGCCTTACTTTTCTAATAAAAAATTTATGATCAAGTCAAAAATTATAATTTAGAAATTTCACAATTTTCAACTACAACATAAAATACAAAAAAAAGTACGGTAAATATTAAGTAGTAAATATTCAGTTTACCAACATTTAACTTGAATGTTAAAATTCTTCATGGATGTTATGAAATCGAAGGGTATTGTATTTGTTTATACAAAGAGGTATTAGCATCAAACAAGAATCATTAAAGAACTTATCAATGAAATATCCCAAAAATGTATACCTTGATTGTTTTGACCGCTGGTTTGTTCAAAAGTTTTAGTTGCTTCTCTAATGCTAGTTCCTCTAGTTTGGACAGCTTCATTTCTCCTTGAACTCCGTCATAACGCAGAAGAAAATAGAGTACCAGCGAAGTTTGTAGTACATTTCTTTGATGAATCAACATATTCTAAATTCTAAAAAAAAAAAATTATCGGCAACTGCTGAATACATGTATATATATACTAATATTAAGGAACCAAATGTTATCACTTTTTGTAAATGAGGACAATATACTTAATACTATCACTACACTGTAAATAAATGGACTCCGCCAATTCTAAAGTTAGAAGAAAACACCCAGAAAATGGTTATTTATAAAGAACAAAAAGAAGTGTCAAAAAGTCACCTTCAAATCTTGCACGAAGCTACGAATTTATGTGTTTTTGTGTCTTGGTGATGAACTGTTCTATGAATTTATAGAGAAATAATGCGAGAATCTGTTTGAAAGTTTTGCATTAACATTTAATTACAATTAGGTAACGGATATGAAGGGAGAGAAGAAGGAAAGAATTTTCTTACTTAGTCAAATATATTCATATCTTCCTCCTAATGTGCATATTAGTATTTCCTTATTTGTTTTCTTTGCTGAATCTTTATTTCCTTTTATTGTCAGTGTCCTGTTTTACGTATTAATGACTACAATTAAATGGAAACTTTCGTTTTAAACTGTTACTATATATTGTAGAATAAATTTAAGGGAGAAACAGGTAAAGAAGAAATTATGCGAGACATTTCCTTACCAAGAATCTTTAAAACTACGTTTCTGAATTTCAAGCTAAAAGAATGACTCGATTCCACAATAATCAAACTAATAAGAAAAGAAAACTCCAAATGGAAAATTACTTGTAGCTAGCTTAAGATTTGAGATGAATGTTATGAGTGCGAAAAAAAAATCGATACACATATAATTAAGAATAGTAAATGTTTATTCTTTTGTTATTTTCAAATCTTTCTCGAGTTTGTCAGACCATAACAAGGTCTAGGGGATTGGAATATAGCATCCGCTTAGTTTCAGAATCAAAAGCAGAACCAAACTGCAGATGAGGGGTTTAAAAGGGCACCCAACAGAGAATAATAATCTTGGAAATAGAATGTCCTTGTTTATATGAATTATTTTCACTGTATGACATTTTTTAAAGCCACTCTTTATTATTATTTTTCAATTTCTGTTAGCCGAATGGGTTGAAATTTTCTTTTTAAAAGTAATTGGATGATTTTTTTTTTTTGAGAAAAATTAGTACCGAGTAATATGGGACAGAATTTAAAACAATGGCTTAAAGAAGCCAGTCTTGTTTATATTTAAAAAACAATCATTATAATGAAGTTCCCAATTCCATAGGTGAAGCTCCTCGATATAAATATCCTAAATTTTAAAAATGGCCTTTTACGCAAATGCTGCTTATACAGCTTGAGATTTCACAAGTTCAAGGGTCATTTCACTTGAATCAGTTGCTTGGAGTTCAATTTAAATTCCTTCAATTTCTCTCTTAAATTTATCATTTGAACTCTGCATATACCTTCTTCCTCCTCACCCTCGACGAATCTGGAGGCCTACTCCGTAATTATATATATATGCTCTATTTTGCACATTTCTTGTTGGAAAATAGGAAAGTGGTCACAGACTCACAATGGTGCTTTTTAATTGTGAAGGGACTGAATCACTGTTACATAGAGAACCTTCAGTTATGGTTCCTCAAAGAGTAATTTTTTTGAGCTCAACAGCCTCAATCTTTAACTATTTGATCAAAAGAAGTTAAAGTTCTACTGGATAGCAAGAACGTTGTAGATGCTTACCAATTGCTTGAGGAATGTTCACTGTGAAAATCCAAAAGCTATGCGTAAACTGGATAGCAACAGACTCTAGTTATGATGCTTGCCAAGAACATAGGTTAGTACTCCTGGGATCCTTTTGTCATTTATTTGTCTTTCTTCTTTTTATGCTCCATTGCTTTGCGTTGCTTTCCAAATACTTGATTAGAGGTTGGAAAAGGGTGATTTTTTCAATTGCAATATAATTGAAAATGATAAAAAGAACTAGGAAAAAGATATGTCTTATTTACCTACTAGTACATACTATACCGCCAGCTGCCTCATAAAAAATATAATGCAGAAACTTTTCAGGTCCCCAATATGGTTCATCAATTACCCGGTATAATTTTGGTTCGTCAACAAATATATGTGTTTTCATTGCATCTATCGTCTCACTTTTATCATTTAAACTATATGTCCCCTACAATAAGCATCATAATAGTCTATAATAGGAAAATGGCTGAATGCCAAATCAAGAGGTATCTCAGCGTTTACTTTACAGTATGTAGAACGCTGCATAACCTATTCCGCAATCAACATTACAGCAGTAAGGCTCAAACAGAGCCATTCTTCCACTTGAAAATTTCTATAAATTTAGTTTGCTTATCATTCTAGGAAGTAACAAACTCTTATGGTTCGTTTAATTTATTCTAAGGCCTAATAGAGTAAGATTGACAACTTGGTCCCTTTGTTATTTAGTTTAGAGGTAGTAACTTCATTATTTTGTGCATCCATTTAGCACTTCTATCTTTCTCTACGCTCACTTAATACATGCTTTTTTAACTACACAATTAATTTTACTGATCAGTTCTAAAGATTCTTTTGAGTCAAATATCCATAGTCACTCCTTTTTTTTTTCTTAAAGAAATTAGTGTTGCCACGACTATTCACTAGGTCTACCATCAAATTTGGTGAGTACAATTAGTTGAATGCATGATAATTATAGCAAAAGTGAAATTATTGTATACTTTTTCTTGCAAGAGACAAAGCTACCAAGGCTGTAGGAACAGAAATAAACAAAAATGAAAGAAGTTGTTTTGAGAAAGAGACTGGATTTGGAGAAAATCTGTAAGAAGGCACATTTGGTTATTGAGATTTGAGACACAAAATTCAATCTGTTTCCTTGGAAACTATAGAAACTGGTATTATATTCTTGTCATACATAGACATCTAACTTTACATGTAGCAACCTTTTCTTTTTCAACCAAATGATTTCTAACTGAATCATTGCTGCGGGTTACTTAAACAAACTCTGTGAAGTATATTGGTGTCAATCTTGAGTGATTCCTACAAAGGGGGGTAACTTTGTTTCAGGACCACCATAAAATACATAATGCGGAAACTGTTCACGTCCCCAATTTGGTTTATCAATGACCCGGTACAATGTTGGACTATCAAGAAATATAGGTGTGTTATTTGCATTTATTGTCTGGCCTTTACTATCTAAAACTACAAGTCCCCTACAATAAGCATCAAGTGTAGGATCTGGATGTTCAGGAAAAAAGCTAGAGCCCATTGGAGGATAAGGTGAACCTCGTGGCGTATATGTCACTCCTCCCCACTCAATATTCGAGGCAAAGTCGTTTCCTAATGCGGTGAAAATCCCTCGAGGCCAAAAACCAACTGCTGTCTGATTTGCTCCAACCAAAAGCCACCAATTTCCATGTACTACATCCTTTAGGTTTCAGAAGGAGATATATGTTACTATTTTAAAAACGATTCAAAAATCTAATCTAAGCAACTACTGAAAAACATAAGACAAAAGATACATAAATCTTACCCGATGAATGTACACAAAAAGCTCCCATTGTTGCTCGTCCCCTCGGCGAGAAAGATGTTCGAATTCAGAATCAAGATGTATGTTACTGTTCATTAATACAAAACCAGGACACAGTGTGTTGAAGCAATGTGTATTTCCAGCCTAAAAAATATTTAAAAATTCATGAACCATTATCTGTTGAGGTGAACAACTAAGTAGAAGATACTAGTTTCATTAACATAAGGTTAATCAATTAATGAAGTACTCAAGAAAACTTACTTGGAAATGTATAAAAAACTTAGTATGATTATTCCCATATAATGTTGGATCCACCTAAAACAAGAAATAGAGCTGTTATAACTATTGAGTGATAGTTCATTGGTGGAGATCCCACAGGTATAAAATTTTATCCCCCCTCCATCCTCTCATTCCATTTCCTTCTTCTATATCTGTCCTCTAAATATTTGAAACTATTGCAAGTAAGAAAATTGTTAAATATTTAATATATAAGAGTTTAAACTTACTCGCCAACCAACTTGCATACTATCTGGTCCTTTTTGGATCTTCAGTCGACACGCACTACTTTGTTGACCTTCAACAGAAGGATTCCATAAACTAGCTACCATTGCAGCTCCCGCAAATTTGTTATTTGGATCACTTGGAGTATGAACAATTGCACGCTGAATATAAAAGATAAAAAATTTCCTTTACTCATTACATAAGTAAACTTGAGATCTTAATTGTAGCTTGAGAAAAAGTGGTCAAATGATAAATCCATAACACAAAAAATAAAGAAAAAAGTCCGATTCAATTTTATATCCATGTACCTTGTATCCTCCTGTTGTCTCAAAAGGTTGCTGCACAAAACAGTAAAAAAATTTTCAGATTTATACATGAAATATTTTTCCCTTTTTATAATTTTAGGAAATGTTAACCTAAGATATTGGGTATAAATTGGTGTAACATTATCTTATATCACACCTAATTGTTTCTTTAGTCCAGAAATGAGTAATCAAGAAAGTTGTAAATTGGTGTAACATATTATCTCACATCTTCTGGAGGTGGCATACGTTTTTGTCTAATAAGATCATCTTTGGTAACTCTTTTGACTGGAACAGTTCCAGAAGGACAACCTTCATTCTCTGATATATCAACATTTGAAGCACTTGGAATTTGCTTTATCGTTGATAAAGTAGGTTTCATCTGTCAATCCCAAAACTTGTTTTAATTTTTCTATTCACAATCCTACATTTGTATAAAGTTGAATACACAAAAAGAAAGTGTATATACATACCTCTGGATGATAATTGTGATTCTTCAACGCTGGATGATCAAATGCGAGTTGTTTGTAAAAATTCACACAATCGTATGTATCCCCCCGTTTAGTCTGGAGCAAAATATTCACAAGCTTTAATCTCGGTTACACAATTCAATATCATGCTATCGAAATGGAACTTGAGCACACATAAAAATGTCGTAGAATAAAATGGTTGGTAAATAATAAAAAATGCTTCATTTGTCTAGTTGAAGTATACCGTGTATGTTGTTGCTGCTTCATCTATCTAGTACAACAACAATAACAACCCAGCATAATCCCACTTAGTGGGGTCTGGGGAGGGTAGTATGTACGCAGACCTTACCCCTACCCTGGGGTAGAGAGGCTGTTTCCAAATAGACCCCGTCATCCTTCCCTCCAAGAACTTCCCACCTTGCTCTTGGGGAGACTCAAACTCACAACCTTTCGGTCGGAAGTGGGGGTTGCTTACCATCAGAGCAGCCCCTCTTGTCATCATCTATCTAGTACTTTATCATAAATGAGTTATTGTGCCTTAATTTTTCTAGATAAAATGTAACGACAAATTAGTGAACATGTCAAAAATTATAATTATGAATTTCACGATTTTCAACTACATATAATACGAAAAAGATACCAGAATTTAACTTTATTGTTAAACATCATCATGGAATTTTTTTTTAAATCACAAAAGTGTTATTAGCATAAAAACAATGATCAATGAACAATTATTAATACGACTATCCCAAAATACATACCTTAATTGTTTTGACCGCTGGTTTGTTCAAACGTTTAAGTTGCTTCTCCAAAGCTAGTTCCTCTAATTTGGACAACTTCATTTCTCCTTGAACTCCATCATAACTCGGAAGGAAATATAGTAGCAGCAAAATTTGTAGAACATTTCTTTGAGGAATCAACATACTCTGAATTCATTAAAATTATTTTTATTGGCGACTGTTGAATACATGTATATACGGCAAACTAATATTAAGTAACCAAAATTAAAACAAAAATATAATCATTTTTCATCGCATGCTTGCAAATATTTTTCATTTTTAGTAAATGAGGATGATATACTATCACTACATTGTAAATAAATGAACTCTACTAAAATTCAAAAGTTAGAAGAAAATATCCACAAAAAAATGGTTATTTAAAAATAACAAAAAAGAAATGTCAGATAGTCACCTTCAAATCTTGGACGAAGCTTGGTGATGAATTCTTCTATGATTTTATAAAGAAATGATGAGATTTTCCAAATGTTAAGTTTGGACCATAGAAAGAAAGGAGTTTATTTTGTGGAATCTGTTTGCGTTAAAGTTTAATAATATGATTTTGATTAAATTAAAATTATAACGGATATGACAGGAGAGCAGAAGGAAAGAAGGGAAAATTTTTGTTTAAACATTATTTTCTTACTTATAGTATATATATTCAGATCTTCCTCTTAATGTACATTCTAGTATTTCCTAATTTGTTTTCTTTGCTGATTCTTTATTTCCTTTTATTGTCAACGTCCTCTTTCCTGTATTAATGACTACATATAAATGTCAAATTTAAATATAATATTTTCATGTATAGTGGTAGTGGAATACGCTTAAGGGAGAAACAATTAAGGAAGAAATTATACCTAGACATTCCACTAGTCTAGTAACAGAAATCCTTCTACAAAATAAGTTTCTCGCTCCGCCCCTGTCTAAGCGGACACGTCCTTCATGACAAAACCGTCCTCGAGTTATGTCGACCCAGGTAAGGATGGCCCGAGCAAGGAAGTCCTAATCAACTAGGCGGAGGAACGACGTCGTTTAAGGCTTAGCTTCCTCCGTACGAGGAAGTAGGGGTGCTTATCGGGCGGATTGGACGGCTTTTTACTCTTAACGGTTTGGCTTAACGGTTATCGGCTTTTAAATATATTAATCCGTTAGCCACCCGATAAGATATCGGGCGGATTGGTATCGGATTGGCTCTTATAGGGCGGTTATTGGGCGGCTTATCGGCCTAACATACATGTTTACTAAATATCTTTTATTCTCCTCGTCTTAGAAATAATAAATTGCCATAAAAAATAATATTTTAGAGGCAATATGATGCATTCAATTTTATTTGCCAGAGCCACTCAATTTGATTCCTTTGATTAGGAAATTAGCTTTACCATCTCCGGCATGTTGCCAAACAGGAGGATTACAACCAAAAATAAATTAAAAATAGAACCAAAAGATTTCTAGTTCCCGAGATTAAAAATGCTTAGAAGTAGAAATAAACTTTTGTTAATCATTTTCACGGGTTTTAGTTTTTTTTATATTTAATATATATAAATAAAAATAAATTATATATGTGTAATATATTTATATTCTTAATAGGTTAACGGATTAGCCGTAAAGAAAATTGAATAATCCATCCCCAAACCGATAAGCCGTTAATAAAAAAATTCAATTCGTTCCCCGTCCGTTAAGCCGTTACCAGTAAGCCGTTAAGCTTCGGTTTGGATCGATTTTCGGTTTCGGATCGGTTTTGAACCCCCCTACGAGGAAGCCACCAACTTTTGTACTTTTCTTTTGATTTTTTCGAGAAAGGTCTCCTAATATATAAAGGAGACGTTTACCTTGTAATATGGTATGTGCATTATTCTGAGTAATACTGTCATTCTACTTTCTCTCTCTACTGTTAGCAAGCAAGCTTCTCTCTATCTTACTTTGATACTTAACTCGCCATAACCTTTTATATCTTCAGATCTATCACGATCTTAGCTAGATAATCTCTTCTAGGGCTTATTGTACTTGATTACGATTTACCCGTATACTTTTTTGATTGTTTTAAGCTTACAAAGTGTATATCTTTTGAGCCAAACAATTTGGCCGTCTGTGGGGATTTCGAGAATCGAAGTTATAGTTTGTGCCTAGAAAACCACTGACAACCATCCCCTACATCGCACGAACAAGCATGGCTGACAACTGTGCGAAAAGAAAGCGATAAACGAGGTTGGGGTTAGCCTCATGGATTCACTCAACGAAGCAGGTGAAGATAACGTCTTGAACATAACCCCCAGCACCACGATGAGTGGAGGGACCCCACATCCTCCACCCAGAGATCTGGCGGATCCACGAGAAAGGGGAGCTTCCACATCTACATCTAAGGAAGCACCCCCAGAAGTCAAGGAGTTACTGAAAGAGTGGCTCACAAACACTCTAAGCGACTTGATCGAAAAGTCACCACTACATGGCTTAAGACGCACACCAGTAATGGATCTCACTGCAGCCGAACATGAACCCGAGATCGCGCGAGCAAACAATGTGCTCACCGACACTCGAACCAACAACGATGCGCTCACAGCCATCCTTAGAAAAATGGAGGAAATGGAACACGAAAATAAGTTGCTTCGTGACCAAATGAAGGAACATCAAGAAAGGGTAGACAAGATCCCGGGGCTCCTAAACTGCTGCTAAAGCGCGAGGTAGGCAGGTTTGTGGAACAACCTTACACAGAGGAGGCCGCACCATACTCTATCCCGAAAACCTTCAAGATGCCTCCCTATTTGAGGGTATACGACAGGACTACGGATCCCGAGGACCATCTAATCCATTACGTCACAACTGTGAAAGGTAACGATGTGGCAAACGAACAGGTACTGTCCATGCTTCTGAAGAAGTTCGGCGAAACATTGACAGGTGGAGCTTTGACATGGAACTCCCAGCTACCGGCTAAGGGCATCTCCATGTTCGAGGAAATGGCGGATAAGTTCGTCACCGCACATGCAGGAGCAAAGAAAGCAGAGGCGAGAGTCAACGTCATCTTTGCCGTTCGGCAAACCATGGGAGAAGGGCTCAGGGACTTCCTGGCGAGATTCAACAGGGTAAGAATGAGCCTACCAAACGTATCGAAAGGTATGGCAGTCATCGCTTTCCAGAATGGGCTAAGCAGGGACGGATCGAGGGCGACCAAGAAACAGTTAAGTTTCCTCATGAAGTACCCTGCACCATATGGGAAGAAATTCACAATGCCTACTGTGCCGAGGTACGTGCAGATGAGGACGACCTTAACGACCCTACTCGCTGACTAACGACGATACTTCCAGAGGTCAGGAAGAACCGGCGCAATGAAGGATGACGGGAACAAGTCCCGCGTCCCAATATGGGAAGACATCAGCCATATGTCAGATCGCCTCATCCGCTGCCGCCAGGACATACGGACGCACTACAACGACATGTTGCTCCCTACGAAACGAACGAGGTATGCCTCCTTTATTATCTGCGCATAACTTTTGTGTTTCTCCTTCACAGGTTGTGTCACTAGAGAAGCTGGTCAACAAGGTACAATGGCCAGCAAAAGTGAAGTCGGACCCTACCACCCGAAAGTAAAACGCCCTATGCGAGTTCCGCCAGGAGCGAGGGCATAAAACCGAAGACTGCATAGGTCTACTACAGGAGGTGGTCAGGATGCTGAACCAAGGATTCCTGAGAGAACTACTCAGTGATAAGGGGAAACTCAACTTTGCACGGGGGTTGGAACAACCCAACTGGTCACCAAAGCCGCCCTCGTCGACACGCACAATCAACATGATCATCGGGGACGGCAATGACTCGGCGATAAACCACCTCAAATTTATCACCACTCACAAGTTGAAGCGAACCATCGCCCACGAACGGTATGACGACTTCGAAGATAGTATCACCTTCGATAAGTCCGATACCAACGGTTTGTCTTTTCCTCTCTACAATGCTTTAGGCATTACTTTACGCATTGTAGATACAGATGTTAGGAGAATAATGGACGATGACGGTAGGGGCGCCTGTATTATCCACCCAAGGGTCCTTGCACTTATGGGACTCGAGGATAAGATAATACCGCGTTGCATAACACTGACTGGTTTTAACAGTGCAGTGGAAAGAACCTCCGGTGAAGTAACGCTACCCGTCCTGGCGAGGGGAGTCACGCTGGAAACCACTTTCCACGTGATGAACCAAGAAACAACATACAACGCCATCATTGGACGTCCGTGGACACATGCCATGAGAGCAGTCCCCTCCAGCTTTTATCAAGTGATCAAATTTCCTACCCCATGGGGGGTATTCAGCATACGAGGTGAACCTCACACTGCCTAGGAATGCTACAAAATAGCTCAAGACTACACCCACACCAAACAACTCAAAGGGGCGAGCACAGAAGCATAACAACTAGCCCTGTCGGGGACTAAGGTCCATCCGGCAGAGAACGCCATCAAAGATCCCGATATTGTAGCAGCCAGCATAGCCACGATCGAGAACCTCAACCCCGTTCAACTAGATGACAACGACCTCACGAAGAAGGCCTACATTGGCAACGACCTTTCAAACCCAAGTAAGTATCGTGAATTTTTTATCTAACCATGCAGACCTGTTCACTTTTTCCCATTCATATATGCCGGGGATTCCGCGAGAGATCGCCGCCCACAAACTGAACATTGATCCACTACACCCATCCGTGCAGCAAATGAGGAGAAAATTCAATGTCGCCATCAACGAAGCGGTGAGAGAGGAAGTAGACAAACTACTGACAAATGGTTCCATAAGGGAATCCAAGTACCCTGAGAGGGTCGCCAACGTTGTTATGGTCAAGAATAAAAATTGGAAGTGGCGAATGTGCATGGACTTCACCGACCTGAACAAGGCATGACCAAAAGATTCGTTCCCACTGCCCCACATCGACCAACTGATAGACGTAACGGCCGGACACGAACTATTGAGCTTCCTGGATGCATATTTTGTCTACAATCAAATCATGATGGCCGAAGAAGATCAGGAGAAGACAACCTTTATCACTCACCGAGAACATACTGCTACAAAGTAATGCCCTTCGGGCTCAAAAACGCGGGAGCCACGTACCAAAGGTTGATGACCGAGATGTTTATGGAGCAATATGGCAAAACAATGGAAGTCTATATCGACGACATGATAGTAAAGTCGTCAAGAAAGGAAGACCACCTTGACCATCTGAAAGAAGCCTTCGAAATACTGAGAAGATACCGGATGAAACTAAACCCCGAGAAATGCGCATTCGGGGTGGCCTCCGGAAAGTTCTTGGGATTTCTCGTATCGTAGAGAGGTATCGAAGTCAATCCGGATCAGAAGCGATAGATGCGATCCCGGAAGTGCTAAGCATCAAAAAACAAGTACAGAAGCTGACGGGCAGGATAGCCGCCCTCTCCAGGTTCATCTCACGATCCTCTGACAGGTGCCATAAATTCTTTAGTGTGTTGAAGAAATACTAGAGGCTAGAATGGAACGAGGAGTGCGTCGAGGCCCTGAAGAATTTGAAGGCGTACCTATCTTCGCCGCCTCTGCTAGTCAAAGCAAGCCAGGTGAACCATTTCTGGTGTATCTGGCCGTGTCCGAGGTCTCCGTTAGCGCCGTCCTGGTGCGCGAGAACAAACGTATGCAGTCTCCTATCTATTACATTAGCAAAACACTAGTGGACGTCGAAACTCGATACCCACACCTTGATAAATTGGCATTAGCACTGGTAGTAGCTTCAAGTATGCTACGACCTTATTTTCAGTGCCATCCCATAAAAGTGGTAACACACTTCTCGCTGAGGAGTGTCTTACACAAGCCTGAACTATCATTCTGGCTCGCAAGATGGGCCATTGAGCTCAGCGAGCACGACATCTATACCTTCCAAGAAACGCCATCAAGTCTCAAGTCCTAGCTAACTTCAGCGCGGAAGTCCCTCTGAAGGCAGAACTCGAGGCCCGACACGCCTCCTCCAGCAATGACCTATGGGTGCTCCACACTGATGGCGCCACCAATGCATCGGGATCGGGACTGGGACTCATCCTCGAGGTCCCCACATGCGAAACAATTCGCCAATACATACGATTCCCTGAAATGACTAACAGCAAGGCCGAGTACGAGATCGTTATTGCAGGTATGAAACTAGCCATCAAATATGGGGCTCGACAAATCCTCCTCCGTCGCGACTCTCAACTCGTGGTAAACCAGGTTACTGGGACTTACCAGATCAGAGAACAAAGGCTACAAAAATACCAGACGAAAATCCGCTGGCTAATGGCTGCGTTCTATGAATGTCGCTTCGAACAAATTTTGAGGGCACAGAACATTGAAGCGGACGACCTGGCAAAATTTTCCGTGGCCACCAAAAACATTAACAAGGGAAGCGTGGTCGCCCTCCTCCATTTAGCCATCGACCACACTGAGGTATTTTCTTTAAATCTAACCTGGGAACTAGTTCGTGTCCTATCTGTTAGATAATACGCTTAACGCTAGAGGGGGGGGGGTGAATAGCGTTATAATAAAAATTAGCGTTAACTTGCGGAATTTAAAAATTGCAGGAAGTAAATAAGTGCGATAAATAATAAAGTACGCACCGATGTATTCTGGTTCACCACAACACGTGGCTAGTCCAGTCCCCGAGAGACTCTCTCGAGATTTTCCACTAACTTGTCAAGCTTACGGGTGCTCAACAAACCTTTACAACTTAAGGACACAAGCCTTAACACCTTTGCTCGGAGATACAACACTCCAAGACTTCACTGTTAAGCTTACGGGTGCCTAACCAACCTTTACAACTTAAGGACACAAGCCTTAATACCTTTGCTCGGAGATACAACACTCCAAGACTTCACTGTTAAGCTTACGGGTGCCTAACCAACCTTTACAATCTGAGGACACAAGCCTCAACAATCTTGCTCGGAGATACAACACTCCAAGACTTCGACCAAGGAAACACAAGTTCGTTACAGCAAGAGAATCACAATTCTCTTCAAGTGTACAAAACACTAAACACTCAAACAATACACTCCTTTATGAGTAGATATGAGTAAAAGAAGTAAGCTCAAGATCACAACAACTTTGAACAATAATATGGTTCTCAAAATTTATGTAATGAATATAAAATGATAAGCAATAGAGTATGCAAGCTTATAGCAATTGTAAGATCAATTGTTGTGTGTTGTTTTTTTTAAAACACTGAAATGAAACTGTATTTATAGTTGAAAAACTTGGCATTACCGTTGCCTAATTGCCAATTAAGAGTTGCTGATTTTACTGTGTGACAATCGATTGTCAAGAAGTCACAATCGATTGTTTGCCAATCGTTCCAGAAATCAATCCCAGATTTTACGCTTAACAATCGATTGTCCAAGATCAACAATCGATTATTGGTAACGTTCAAAAAATCATTTCCAGATTTTACGTAAAACAATCGATTATACCAAATCAATAATCGATTATTCAGCAACGTTCAAAAAATCTTTTCCAGATTTTAATTTCAACAATCGATTGTACAAAATCAACAATCGATTATTCAGCAACGTTCAAAAAATCTTTTCCAGATTTTAATATCAACAATCGATTGTACAAAATCAACAATCGATTACCTGACGGTATTTGAAAACTTTACGACAACGGTCAGCTTCACAATCGATTGTGCAATGTTAACAATCGATTATTTATCAGATTTTGAAAATCATTTTAGACACTGCCTCTTGCCAATCGATTGTTTTATACTCACAATCGATTATTTAATAATTTTGAAAAAGTCTGGAAGACACTGCCTCAACACAATCGATTGTCATAAGTTCACAATCGATTATTTTGTGACTTTGAAAAATCTGAAGGACACTGTCTCTTCACAATCGATTGTCATTAACTTCACAATCGATTATTCTGAGTTTTGAAAAACTTTGATGTACAGTGCCTCATCACAATCGATTGTCATTAGCTTCACAATCGATTATTCTGAGTTTTGAAAAACTTTCATGGACACTGCCTCATCACAATCGATTGTCATAAGGTTCACAATCGATTGTCATGCAGGTTTGACAAACCTGATGCTCACTGCCTTAACACAATCGATTGTCATTAGTTCACAATCGATTGTCATGCAGTCTTGGCTTAACATAATCGATTATCATAAGTACATAATCGATTATCTTAGTCCAGTTTTTAGAGGCATGTTCAAAAGTCATTTTGACTAATGAAAATATGCATGATTTAAAATCATTTAGCATTAATTTAAATATGCATGATTTTGGAAAAAATAGTTTTGCGAGAGAAGCCATGTCATGAGTCAAGTTGTCGGATCAAGATCACAATTAAGAACGATCATTTAAACTATAAAACTTTGTCTTGTGCTTGAATCTCGTTATCCACCAATTGTGCGCTTGTACTTGAACTTCGTCATATATCAATTTGCGCTTGTTTGTCATTCATCAAAACCTACACATAAGAACACACGTTTTAGTATAAAGCCTTGAGAACGTGTTTCCAACAATTTCCCCCTTTTTGATAATGGCAAACTTTAAGCGGGATATGCAACTTAAACAATTTATAATGACGATTCAAGACAAGTAAAGATATGCAATAAGTATGCGATTAGTTCCCCCTCAATATATGAATTCCCCCTCAATTTAAGCTTATAAATATTGAGAGTGCATACCCGTTATCTTCCCCCTTTTGCCATTAGCAAAAATAATATAAGAAGATGCCAAAGATGTAAATAAAACTTGTTTATTTATTGGAAAGAAAAAAAACAATTACATAAGGAGGGGACAATAAAACATATCACAAATAAAATCACTCATCATCATTTCCCGCCTCATCATCCGGCACTGCTTCGAAGGGAACAAGACCCGCATATGGATAATGAATATGGTCAAAATATCCATGGATCTCATGAGTCAATTGACCAACAGAGGTGGTCAAGGAAGCAATTTGGTCGGAAATGAATTGGAGAGTGGGCTCTTGAGGCGGACGAGTTCGATGGGTTGGAGGAGGAGCAGGCGCTGCATGATCACTGTCATGATGAAAGGAGGATTCTGAAATTTCCCACTTCTTGGTACTCTTTTTGAGAGGACCGTTGGAAGTGATGAATCCGGAGGCTTCAAGAAAATTCATGATGAGGAGAGCATAAGGAAGAGGCCTATCATCTCCGATAGCGTCACGCATGTGAATCTTGACGAACCGACACCAATTGATGTTAGCTCCGGTTATTATGGCATGCATGAGCTTGGTGTCCTCTTGGGAAATGGTAGTATGGTTATGCTTACGAGGCTTGAGGACTCGGGTGATGAAATAGAAAATCAACCGATAATTGGGATCCATTCCCGTAATTGTAGGACGACGGGAAGAAAGATTTGGATCATAAGAAGTAAGTCCGGTTTGATGTAGGAGGACCGTTTCATCAAAAAGGGCTCCGGCCTCTCCGATGTACCGAAAAATGTCTTCACCATTATGAGGAAGACGAGCAATGGTATGAAGGTTTTCATCGGAAAGAAGAATTTGAACACCATTTATATTTGTCACAAGCTCACCGTCATCATCCTCATGAAGGTTGGAGTACAATGCTTGAATCAATGTAGTATTGATGTAAGGATGGGTAAGAAGTAAGAAGTCAAGAAGTTGACAATTTTTGAGCATATTTGCAGCAGGGCCATAAGATTCAAGATACTTGTTGGTTGAAAAGCGGGGAGGAAGAGTGTCACGCTTTTCAAATTTTGTTAATAATCGAGTAAGCTCGATGTTAGAATTAAAATATAGAACGGAACCATCTTGATAAGGATAGTTTGGAGCAGCAGAGGAGGATGCACCATGCCTAGCAGAACGGGAACGTTTGGAGTGACGGCCCGACATTTTCACTGAGTATTGCTGGAATTTGCAAGAGACTTGAAAGAATTTTGATAGTTTGAGAGCTAATGTTGATGCTTGAGTGAATAAAAATGAACATATATGGAGCCTATTTATAGAGGGGAGAAAGGCATTTCATTAATGGAAGAAATCTGCAGAAAATTGAAAGCTGAAACAGTCAGAAACGGTACAAATAAATCTTACTGACCGTTAGACAATCGATTGTTGGGATGAGATAATCGATTGTCATTAAGATTTGACTGAATCTTGGAACTGACACAAATCGATTGCAGAACCAAACGGTAACAATTTTGAATTACTGACATGAAATAATCGATTGTCAAAATATGGTAATCGATTGTTATGTTACAGTGAGCACAGAAATTTTCTGATTTGAGAATAATCGATTATATTTTGAAACAATCGATTGTTTTGGAAAAGCATTGCTGAATGGCTGAGACGGAAATCGATTTTGCAGTTAAAGAATCAATTATTTAACAAAACTACATAATAAACATAAACCATAAACAATCGATTAGTGATACTGCTGATCGATTTTCTGCACAGTAAGATAATCGATTATTTGCTTGGAACAATCGATTGTTCTGTGCCAAAACTTAATAATTCCCCCTACCTTTAGGATGATACCTGCAAGATAGAATTAAACGTCTCCGACGCTCAAGTCAGTAATTAAAATATAAATGCAACCTAAAATGTATGCATTTAGATCAACGTTAACCCGCATTCAATACTTCATTTGGACATGATTTATATTTAGCACAACATTAAACGCTAAATATTTTATCAAGTCTACTAGCAATAAGGTAAAGTGAGGAACGATCATACCTGTGTAGTTCTTGGTATTGCTCGTCTTACCTTTCACATTTCTGTCAAGATGGTCATCTAAATTCATTGAAGTGACCATTGGTTTGGTGTTGCTCTTTTCGAATTGATTTGGCAACTCCTTGCGACATTTAGATGGACAAATGAAAGTTCCCTCTTTCATTTGCTTAGTTTGCAGCTCCAAGAAGAAATTAAGCTTGTCTATCAATGATATCTCAAATGCCATTTACAGATTCCTTGCATGACACTTATTAGTTGCTCCAAAGTAATACAAATATTTTCTAAGATATCATTTTCCACAAGATTTGGAATGCAAGATATTAGTGGCATGAGAGTTTAAAGAAAATAACATTGCCAATATAGAGAGTTGTTTTGAAATTCTGTCATCAAAAAGATAGTAAACTTCATGCAATCTATTTCCCCTTAATCAGAAATTTATACCAACAAGACATAGATATACCAATTGTTATAAAACAATGATAAACCCATTTGTTGGATGACATAACAAGTGTACCAAAAGTTATTTTATTAACAGTGATACAAATTGTTATTTTTAGTAAAGCATATTACACACGAGTGTTGACTGTTGACAGATCAACCATACATCGAATTTTGAAGAACATACCAACCATTATCCAGACCAAAGGATGTGTTCATCAAGAGACGATTTTTAACAGAAGGATTTTTGTCAATTGTTAGAAACATGAGACATCTCAATTATTTTTCAAAGCCGAGGATAGCATTCATCAAAAACGTGAGTGAAAACTTTTTGAAGAATATGCTAATAGATAATACACACCACACAGTATACTAACGGTTATTTAAACCACAGATAGCAATTATCAAATCATGAATGGAATGATTTTATCAAGCTAACTATTAATACATATCAACAGTTTTGATCTTTTAAAAATAGATAACTAACAAGTAAACTAATTGACACCAATTGTCATTTAGCAACACGTTTTCAACATATGAATCAGCAAAGCTAATTGATATTGATTGTTGACAAGGATATCTCAATTGTACATCAACTATTACGACTAAGCTTATCAAAGATTCAACAATAAGGGAACCAAATTAACAACAAATAAGTTAATATTGGTTGCTAGCACATATCAACAATTCGGTTTTTGTCAAAAAGGATAACTAACCGAAATTTCCTCTTGATGCAATAAGGTGTCATGCTCGGTGCATCTACTACAATACTGTAACCTTTCAAGCACACCTGCAAAACAGATTAATGATCTTTTGGTACCCATGCCATTTTGGGTCCTTGGGGGTTAGGCATATCATAATGATGCGATTGAGTGATATGTCTTATGTCGTGTAAAACATGCAGGAGCAATATGACCAATACGTCTACAATAATGACAAGTCACGTTGGGGTTATGCATCCTTCTAGGTTCATAGTAACTTGACGGACGAAAATGGATTACTCTATTTTCAGCATTATGACTATTGCGCGCTTTATGAACATCATTTCTCCTATTGTGAGTAGCATTTCTAGAATAATTATTTCTACGTTGGAAATCATTTCTAGGTGCTCTAAAGGGTTCAAAATTCCTTCTAGTATTTGGCCTATAATATGCATCATTTCTAGGGTAGTTATTTCTAGGTGGTAAGTCATTGCTAGGTCTTCTAAAATGTTCAACATTTGGTCTAGCATGCATATTGGTTCTAGGATTGCTATTTCTAGGATAAGCATTTTTATTATTAGTCCTAGGTTGAGCCTTAGGTTGTTGGGGTTTAGCTTCAACCTTTTCTTTAGGCTCATTCGTAAACCCTATGCCATGCTTGGTTGACTTCAAATTATCAAGAACATCATTCAAATTTTTGTGCGAAGAATTAAACTTATCTAATGTGCCTTTAAGCCTTTCTACTTCATTTTTGAGATGCAAGCAAGAAGTACACTTTCTAATAGAGCTTTCGGGCTTATCGGCGCTTCTTTTTCCGAAAAACTTGTTTTCCTCTTTCAACTTCTCATTTTCTAAAACCAGTTTTTCAAAATCTTTTTCTTTTAGAGAGAGTTGTTTTTGAAAATCTTTTTCTTGCAACGACAGAGTTTTCTGCAAATCTTTAATAGTCTTGGAAGCATAAACAAACTCACTATGTAATTTATTATAAGCATTTTGCATTTCTTCAAGCAAGTGAGAGTTGGACGTACTTACCTCTTCTTCTTCGTTTGCCATGAGACATTGGCCAGTTGATTCATCAGATGAGCTGTCCGCTTTTTGAGGCATGCTTTCATACATTTCCTCCAGCTTATCCCACATCTCTTTGGCGGTTTTGCAGTGGGAAATTTTCTGATAGTCTTCCTGATTCAAGGCGCTATACAACATATTTATTGCATTAGTGTTGTATTCACTTACCTTGGCTTTTCCATCTTTTGTTGTCATTTGATCACCATGCTTGATGATTTGCCATAGATAAAAGTTGTTTGCTGTGATGAAAATTCTCATCCGATCTTTCCAATATATGTAATTATTTCCATCAAATATTGGGGGCAACATGTTAAAATCACCTTCACCTATTCCTGCAAAAGAGTCACGAGTAGAAGCCATGGATGATTCTCTCAAACTGTTAAGTCTTCAGAGAGTTGGGCTCTGATACCAATTGTTAGATAATACGCTTAACGCTAGAGGGGGGGGGGGGTGAATAGCGTTATAATAAAAATTAGCGTTAACTTGCGGAATTTAAAAATTGCAGGAAGTAAATAAGTGCGATAAATAATAAAGTACGCACCGATGTATTCTGGTTCACCACAACACGTGGCTAGTCCAGTCCCCGAGAGACTCTCTCGAGATTTTCCACTAACTTGTCAAGCTTACGGGTGCTCAACAAACCTTTACAACTTAAGGACACAAGCCTTAACACCTTTGCTCGGAGATACAACACTCCAAGACTTCACTGTTAAGCTTACGGGTGCCTAACCAACCTTTACAACTTAAGGACACAAGCCTTAATACCTTTGCTCGGAGATACAACACTCCAAGACTTCACTGTTAAGCTTACGGGTGCCTAACCAACCTTTACAATCTGAGGACACAAGCCTCAACAATCTTGCTCGGAGATACAACACTCCAAGACTTCGACCAAGGAAACACAAGTTCCTTACAACAAGAGAATCACAATTCTCTTCAAGTGTACAAAACACTAAACACTCAAACAATACACTCCTTTATGAGTAGATATGAGTAAAAGAAGTAAGCTCAAGATCACAACAACTTTGAACAATAATATGGCTCTCAAAATTTGTGTAATGAATATTAAATGATAAGCAATAGAGTATGCAAGCTTATAGCAATTGTAAGATCAGTTGTTGTGTGTTGTTTTTTTTTAAAACACTGAAATGAAGCTGTATTTATAGTTGAAAAACTTATTACCGTTGCCTAATTGCCAATTAAGAGTTGCTGATTTTACTGTGTGACATTCGATTGTCAAGAAGTCACAATCGATTGTTTGCCAATCGTTCCAGAAATCAATCCCAGATTTTACGCTTAACAATCGATTGTTCAAGATCAACAATCGATTATTGGTAACGTTCAAAAAATCATTTCCAGATTTTACGTAAAACAATCGATTATACCAAATCAATAATCGATTATTCAACAACGTTCAAAAAATCCTTTCCAGATTTTAATTTCAACAATCGATTGTACAAAATCAACAATCGATTATTCAGCAACGTTCAAAAAATCTTTTTCAGATTTTAATATCAACAATCGATTGTACAAAATCAACAATCGATTACCTGACGTATTTGAAAACTTTACGACAACGGTCAGCTTCACAATTGATTGTGCAATGTTAACAATCGATTATTTATCAGATTTTGAAAATCATTTTAGACACTGCCTCTTGCCAATCGATTGTTTTATACTCACAATCGATTATTTAATAATTTTGAAAAAGTCTGGAAGACACTGCCTCGACACAATCGATTTTCATAAGTTCACAATCGATTATTTTGTGACTTTGAAAAATCTGAAGGACACTGTCTCTTCACAATCGATTGTCATTAACTTCACAATCGATTATTCTGAGTTTTGAAAAACTTTGATGTACACTGCCTCATCACAATCGATTGTCATTAGCTTCACAATCGATTATTCTGAGTTTTGAAAAACTTTGATGGACACTGCCTCATCACAATCGATTGTCATAAGGTTCACAATCGATTGTCATGCAGGTTTGAAAAACCTGATGTTCACTGCCTTAACACAATCGATTGTCATTAGTTCACAATCGATTGTCATGCAGTCTTGGCTTAACATAATCGATTATCATAAGTACATAATCGATTATCTTAGTCCAGTTTTTAGAGGCATGTTTAAAAGTCATTTTGACTAATGAAAATATGCATGATTTAAAATTATTTAGCATTAAATTAAATATGCATGATTTTGGAAAAAATAGTTTTACGAGAGAAGCCATGTCATGAGTCAAGTTGTCGGATCAAGATCACAATTAAGAACGACTCATTTAAACTATAAAACTTTGTCTTGTGCTTGAATCTCGTTATCCACCAATTGTGCGCTTGTACTTGAACTTCGTCATATATCAATTTGCGCTTGTTTGTCATTCATCAAAACCTACACATAAGAACACACGTTTTAGTATAAAGCCTTGAGAACGTGTTTCCAACACTATCTACAGGACGGAACGCTGCCGGACGATAAGAAAGAGGCGAAGAAACTCCGTATGCAAGCCGCCCGGTACTGTCTGATCAACAGCGACCTCTACAAGAGGACATTTGGCGGACTCCTGGCCAAGTGCCTAGGCCCGCACCAAACAAGGCCAGTACTCGAAGGGGTACATGAGGGTCACTGTGGCACCCATGAAGGTAACCGCGCCCTCGTACAGCATCATACGCGCCGGTTACTACTGGACCACCATGAAGAAAGAAGCCGCAAAATACGTCCGCCGATGTGAACAATGCCAAAAATATGCCCCAATGATTCACCAGCCAGGGGAACCCCTACACTCAGTCACCTCTCTCTGGCCCTTCATCAAATGGGGAATGTACATAGTCGGCCCCCTACCCGGAGGACGGGGAAAGGTACGGTTTTTATTCTTTTTAACTGACTATTTATCCAAGTGGGTAGAAGCAGGTGCATACACACAAATACACGAACAAGAATGTATCACCTTCATATGGAAGAACATTATATGCCACTTCGATATTCCCAAAGAGATCAGTTGTGACCACGGATGACAGTTCATCTGACAAAAACAACCGAATTCTTCGAAAAATGGCGCATCAAGAGGATACTCTCCACGCCAAACCACCCCGCTGCTGACGGTCAAAAAGAATCCTCCAATAAAATAATATTGAACATACTGAAGAAGAAGCTTGAAGACGCCAAAGGGCTATGGCCCGAACTACTACCCGAAGTGTTGTGGGCACACAGGACTACACCCAAGTCCAGCACAGGGAAAACTCCATACTCATTGGTTTACGGAACCGACGCGGTCATACCCGTCGAAGTAGGAAAACCAAGCCTGAGGTATTTACACACCAGTGGAACTGAAAACGACAGAAATAGGCTCCAAGACCTTGATGAAGCCGAGGAAAGAAGAGAAATGGCCCACATAAGAATGGTGGCCCAAAAACAGCAAGTCGAAAGGTACTATTACAAAAGAGCGAAAATAAGGCTGCTCAAAGTGGGAGACTACGTCCTCAAAGCCAAGACATTGGCCTCCAATGACCCAAGTGAAGGAAAATTGGGCACAAATTTTGGATGGACCCTACAAAATCACAGCAACAGCCAGCAAATGGGCATTTCAGTTGGAAATAATGGAAGGAAAAACACTCCAGAACAACTGGAACGTCGGCCACCTCAAATATTTCCATTTCTAATAAGCGTCCCCCTAGTCACACTCTTTTTCCCTCACACGATTTTTAATCCCAATTGGGTTTTCTCGGGGAGGTTTTTAACGAGGCGACGAAGGGAACACCTGGAGATATTTGCGGAACAAGTGTATCACGTCAGCCTCTCCATACGCTCTCCAGCCAGAACTGATACAGGGACTGGACCAACGACATCTCCAAGGTGTAAAAAGCTACGGCCGTCTTCATCTCCAACGTGTAAAAGGCTACAACCATCTTCATCTCTAATGTGTAAAAGGCTACCATCTTCATCTCTAATGTGTAAAAGGCTACGACCATCCTCGTCTCCAATGTGTAAAAGGCTACGACCATCTTCATCTCCAACGTGTAAAAGGCTACGGTCATCTCCAATGAATGAAAAGGCTACGACCATCTCCAATGAATGAAAAGGCTACGGTCATCTCCAATGAATGAAAAGGCTATGGCCATCTCCAATGAATGAAAAGGCTACGACCATCTCCAATGAATGAAAAGGCTACGACGATCTCCAATGGATGAAAAGGCTAAGGCCATTGATTCAACATGGCTAAGGCCATCGCCGCAAACAGTCAACCCAATGTCGACTACGACAGAACGAAAGACTCGACGACAGTCGAAGTCAATTACATGGCTAAGGCCATCGACATAATCATGGCTAAGGCCATTGATTTAACATGGCTAAGGCCATCGCTGCTAAAAGTCGACCCAATGTCGACTACGGTAGAACGAAAGACTCGACAACAATGGATGTCAATTACATGGCTAAGGCCATCGACATCATCATGGCTAAGGCCATTGATTCAACATGGCTAAAGACATCACCGCTAACAGTCGACCCAATGTCTACTATGGCAGAACGAAAGACTCGACGACAGTCGAAGTCAATTACATGGCTAAGGCCATCAACATCATCATGGCTAAGGCCATTGATTCAACATGGCTAAGGCCATCGCCGCTAAAAGTCGACCCAATGTCGACTACGACAGAACGAAAGACTCGACGATAGTCGAAGTCAATTACATGGCTAAAGACATCGACATCATCATGGCTAAGGCAATGATTCAGATTTAAACATGGCTAAGGCCATCCCCGCTAACGATCAACCCAATGTCGACTACGGCAGAACGAAAGACTCGACGACAGTCGAAGTTAATTACATGGCTAAGGCCATCGACATCATCATGGCTAAGGCCATTGATTCAACATGGCTAAGTCCATCGCCGCTAACATTCAACCCAATGTCGTCTATGGCAAAACGAAAGACTCGACGACAGTCAAAGTCAATTACATGGCTAAGGCCATTGATTCAACATGTCTAAGGTCATCGCTGCTAACAGTCGACCCAATGTCGACTACGGAAGAACGAAAGACTCGACAACATTCGAAGTCAATCACATGACTAAAGACATCGACATCATCATGGCTAAGGCCATTGATTCAAATTTCCATATGGCTAAGGCCATCGTCGCTAACAGTCGACCCAATGTTGACTACGGCAGAACGAAAGACTCGACGACAGTCGAAGTCAATTACATGGCTAAGGCCATCGACATCATCATGGCTAAGGCCATCGCCGCTAATAGTCGACTCAATGTCGACTACGGGCAGAACGAAAGACTTGACGACACTGAAAGTCAATTACATGGCTAAGGCCATCAACATCATCATGGCTAATGCCATTGATTCAACATGGCTAAGGCCACCACCGCTAATAGTCGACCCAATGTCGAGCACGGCAAAATAAAAGACTCGACGACAGTCAAGATAAGCTCAAACTACAGTTGCAAACACGACAGAAGTTCCAAGGAATGAAAGAGAAATAATAACGAAAAAAGGCATGTACTATTATCTCCAAAAGTATATACACATGTCCGTCCTCAGAAAGAGGTCCCATTTACAAAAAAAGGGTTCAAATACAAAGCCCTAAGAACCCACATCGCCCTGGTCGGCACAACCGGCACTTGGACCATCACCACCCCTGGCGGGTAGTCTCTAGAAATCCAAGAGGCATAATCCAGGTTGTTAACATCCTCAGAGTTATATCCTTCTCTAACGGGGGAGTCAGAGAGGTAGCTGGCCGCCTCACGAGCAACACGAGTTAGACACCGTTGCCTATCTACTGCCGCTTCGGATACCCAACCAGCTGGCAAAAGCTCTTCAAACACAACCAACCGGGCATCATGAAACACCCACATGTCATGCACATCATGGCACTTAACATACTGTGGGGTGGCCTGAGTAAGGGCCTCAATCTCAGCCTCCTTAGCTCTAAGCTCAACGATTAAGGCCATAACCCGGGCCCAAAGTTCAGCAGCCTCTGCCGCTACAGCACGGCCAATCTCCAACTCATCATCCTTTACCCGAAGTAGAACCTCTAGCTCAGTGTTTCGAGCAACCGCGACCACGAGCTGCTCATCGGCCCTCTCCAGCTCGGCCAGTCACTTATTTAACCGTTCTCCATTTGCGTGAGGCCCTCACGGAATAACGTGAATTTGGGGTCTTGTTTGTATACATCAGCCAACGTCTGATGCGCCTCACGGAACCGATTGTACTTCTGCAATAGTTTTTTATGGGTGGCCTCCCTCTTCACCGAGCGCCGCCCCCTCTCCACTTCCAAGACAAGAACCTGAAAAACATCAAAGGATGAGTCAGTACGCGGGAAGACCATCACTGCAACACCAATGGGAAAGAGAGTCAAATTTACATGTAAGGCCGTGCCTGCTACCCTTCGGGACAGGCCTTTGTCACTGACTTCCACCAATGCCTCACCTTCGGCGCCCGCGCAAAGAAGGGTCATATCCACAGCCGACTCCTCACAGTTCTCCAAAAGATTATAGCCGTTGGTAATCACGATGCGGCAAGTAGACCTACCGGTCGTCGCTTCAATACAAGCCGTGGAACTCCTTCCTCTGTCCGCTCTCTCTGCGGCAGACTCAAGGCATGCCCTCTCTGCGGTCACAGTTGTCCCCGTTGTTACGACCGACGAACCATCCTTCCGAGCGGAAGGCAGGCCAGCCTCGACATCAGCCCTCCTCTGAGGAGCAGTCCTCAACGAGCGGATTGCATCAGCCATAAAAAGCCGCCCCGACTCGCGACGAGGTAATTGTACCCTCTCATCCTCGGTAATTGTATACGGGCCAGCATCAGTTCTCCTCCTCTTGGCCCTCATAGAAGTTCCCCGACCTGCCGGGAAATACATATGTCAAATAAAGGAACCCTCGAATCAGGACGAGGAAAAAAGAAAGAACGAGGGAAGACAATTAGCAGTCGGGCCGTACATACTGCAGAATTGAGCCCAGGTACGACACTCCTCTACATGTGGTATCATTCTCTCCACCCACAACCTGATGTCGTCCCCACAAGAAAGGGACGAGAATCTACAGGTATATGAGCCGCCATTACAAACAGCAGACAAAAGATCCGTAAGAGGTTAAGCCGTCATAACGAAAAACATTGAAGATTGCACAAAGGGATACTTGCACTCCGGGTTCCACACCTCCGGAAACCCTTCGAGGTTAACAACCAGATACTCCATCCGGACATAGAAGAATCTCTTCCAATTGCCGCGATTGGCCTTGTCATCGGACTGTACCACAAAGCTATTTTTTCCGCGGTGCGTCAAATGAAACATTGAACTCTTCAGGTAACTTGCATTGAACATTTGCAGAAGGTGGTATATCGTGACCGCACACCTGACTTTTTCCGCATGTGTGGTAAGTACCCTACACACATTCAAAGTATAAGGGGTGAGTTGAGCCGGGCACGCTCTAAAGAAGAGGCAAAGTTCCTCCGCTAGAGGGTTGAGCGGGAAACTGTATCTGATTCGGAATGCATACTCGTAGAATGTACAACCCGGGCCTGTGCACATTGGCATAGTCCCTTCCGGCAGGAACTATCTCAACATGATCCGGGAACCCATACGCCATCCTAAGGGCATCCAAGTGAGATGGCGTCAATTCGCTGTGTCCCCAGAGTAGAGGTGAGCTTTTGTGACTAAAGTCATTCCTCTTACTCATGTTCTTCGGAAGAATGTTAGCCACAGATAGAGGAACGAGGGCCTCTCCGACCTCCGCCGCCTCACCATCGGAAGAAGGTGAAACCCTAGAAGGGGCGTTATCTTTGGACCTCTTGCTGCCTTGATGATGTTTCACCATAATATAGTTTGCAAAAAAAGAGTGTTTTAGTAATACAAGGTTCGATCCTTAGAAACAACAGTTCTCAGGTAAAGCAGTGGTTTTTGGAAAACGGGATGAAAGAAAGTGAGAAATGTCCTTTAAAGGCTCGAATGGTGAATTATTATAAACCGCTTCGTTGTTTATAGGGGTGAGGTACACGGAACTTGAAGCGGCATCACTCAAAATCTTGCACGGGAAACCCAAACGTCATGTCAGGCTCTGAACCGTCGAGAGCAAAAATAATGATGACGCACGTGATCGGTGACGTCACTCTTAAAAGAAGCCGAACGTCAACAACTTTATATTATCACATAAGCACACATCCCACGCAAGGAAGCATTTAGGGACGCAGTCAAATTTTTGAGAAAGTAACAGCATATATATCCGTCCACTGAAGACGTCCATCGAGCACGCCTCCAACGGACAGAGGGACTAATTGTATGAGGTAAAATCCGGCTCGCCCTGCCCCGTCTAAGTGGACATGTCCTTCATGACAAAGCCGTCCTCGAGTTATGTCGACCCAGGAAAGGTCGACCCAGGCAAGGACGTCCTAATCAACTAGGTGGAGGAATGACGTCATTTAAGGCTTAGCTTCCTCCGTATGAGGAAGCCACCAAGTTTTGTACTTTTCTTTTGATTATTTCGAGAAAGGTCTCCTAATAATTATATGAGACCTTTACCTTGTAATATGGTATGTCCATTATTATAAGTAATACTATCACACTACTTTCTCTCTCTACTGTTAGCAATTCTCTCTATCTCTCTTTGATACTTAAACTCCCCATAACCTTTTATATTTTCAGATCTATCACGATCTTAGCTAGATATCTCTTCTAGGGCTTATTATACTTGATTACGATTTACCCGTATACTTTTTTGATTGTTTTTAAGCTTACAATGTGTGTATATCTTTTGAGCCAAACAATTTGGCACCGTTTGTGGGGATTTCGAGAATCAAAATTATAGTTTGTGCCTAGAAAACCACTGACAACCATCCCCTACATCGCACGAACAAGCATGGCTGACAACTGTGTGAAAAAAAGCGGTAAACGAGGTTGGGGTTGACCTCATGGATTCACTCAACGAAGCAGGTGACGATAACATCTTGAATGCAACCCCCAACACCATGATGAGTGGAGGGACCCCACCTCCTCCACCCAGAGATCTCACAGATCCACGAGAAAAGGGAGCTTCCACATCTACATCTAAGCAAGCACCCCCTGAAGTTAAGGAGTTAGTGAAAGAGTGGCTCACAAACACTCTAAGTGACTTGGTTGAATAGTCATCACTACATGGCGTAAGACGCATGCTAGTGATGGACCTCACTACAGCCAATGATGAACCCGAGATCGCGCGAGCAAACAATGTGCTCACCGACACTCGAACCAACAACGATGCGGTCACAACCATCCTGAGAAAAATGAAGGAAATGGAACACGAAAATAAGTCGCTTCATGACCAAATGAAGCAATATCAAGAAAGGGTAGACAAGATCCCGGGTGCTCCTAAATTGCTGCCAAAGCGCGACGTAGGCAGGTTTTTGGAACAACCTTACATAGAGGAGGCCGCACCATACTCTATCCCAAAGACCTTAAAGTTGCCTCCCTATTTGAGGGTGTACGACGGGACTACGGATCCCGAGGACCATCTAATCCATTACGTCACAGCTGTGAAATGTAATGGCTTGGAAAAAGAACAGGTACCGTCCGTGCTTCTGAAGAAGTTCGCGAAACATTGACAGGTGGAGCTTTGACATGGTACTCCCAGCTACCGGCTAAGGGCATCTCCATGTTCGAGGAAATGGCGGATAAGTTTGTCACCGCACATGTAGGAGCAAAGAATGCAGAGGCGAGAGTCAACAACATCTTAGCCGTTCGGCAAACCATGGGAGAAGGGCTTAGGGACTTCCTAGCCAGATTCAACAGGATAATAATGAGCCTACCAAACGTATCGGAAGGTATGACAGTTGCTGCTTTCCAGAATGGGCTAAGCAGGGACGGCTCGAGGGCGACCAAGAAACTGCTAAGTCGCCTCATGAAGTACCCCCCCACCACATGGGAAGAAATTCGCAATGCCTACTGTGCCGAGGTACGTGCAGATGAGGATGACCTTAAATGCCCTACCCAACGACTACGACGATACTCCCAAAGGTCAGGAGGGACCGATGCAATGAAGGACGACGGTAGATATTTTGTAGATGAATTGTAGATTATTTGTATTTTGATTGTAGATGCTTTGTTTTCTGTTTTCAAAAATAAAAAATGACTAAAACTTCTACAAATCTTGTGCAAAAAATAACCTACAATTTTTCTACAAATTTTCTACAATTTATCTACAATTTCTGCAATATGGCTTCTTCTTCTTCTTTGAGTTTCAATTTCAAATTCAGCCAAAACCAAGTCTAAATCTTCACCAAACCCCTCAAAATTAAGATATAAACTCCAAAACATATTCCTAGGTATTTACAACAATGCTCAATCAAAACAAATACTGATTTTTGAAAATCCAAATTTGAATTCTTTCGTATTCGGATATCTTATCTCCGTAGGATATCTATCCCATGGCCTTCTCCTTACTCCTAAGTATATGTAATTGTTCCTCTGCATTTTGAGTACTACTTATATTGCTGCCATTCTTTCTTGGTTTTGTGCTCTTGTTATTTGTAGACCTGGATGATTTGATGATATTCATTTTCAAATTCATTTACGTAGGGGGGGGGGGTGATTTGGAGGAATATACGGTAGCGTTAATTAAGAAGTGATATACGGTACATTAATTGTGCAGTTAAAATATATTTTTGCGATAAAAAACACCCACGCAAGTGCACATGACCGTCAAGTAATAAAGTAGTGAATAGAGTATCGTTCCCACGAAGACTTATGACTAGCTTATGGCTGATTCAAACCCAATGTTTTTATCTACCCAAGAAATATTCACAAAAGAGATTTGATTGTTTTTCTAACTAACTTATCACAATTTAATCGAGCTAAGGCAATTAACTAAACGAACAACAATTTCGGTGAACAAACAATAAAGGAGGATATTCTAGGGTCACGAGCATAATCAACAATTGTGTTTTGTTTTTAGCTTCAAGCGACTAATTCAGTTATCTGGGTTATTGATCGACACGGTTAATATTACTCATAAGAATCTGTCGAGCCCTTACTCGCCTATTCAAGTCAATTCAACGCCTATATGTCTATGGAATCAAGATTAATAAGAATGCATTTAAAACTTCAATATTTCAACCGAGCAAGGCAATTGGGTATATGTCTATCCCAATTGTGAATCCATTCCCCGATGCCCAGTTTCAATAACTTGCTCTATTTAATTCTATATGCAATCTAAAGTTCTCACTTTCGAGTTCAACTAGAGATTCAGAGATAGTATTTCACTATTAGCTACTCAGCAAAATAATTTAAATCATAACTAAATAAATAACCCTATATGATAATCCGACTTCGTCGAATCAAACTTCAAACAGCAACGTTCATGTTTTACCCATGACCCTAGAACTATGAGTTCTAGCCACTTATACTATTGTTCAACTTAATTAGGTTCAATATAATCACAATTAGCAAAAACAAAGAGAAGAAAGAAGAACTTGATGATCCAAAATTCTCCTTCCCTCTTGCCTATCTATTTCTTGCAATACCTTATGAAAACCTTGATAATTTTATCTTAGGCGAGCTTGACTTTATATAGGTTAAGTAGTTTTTCTCCAGATTTCCACTTTTGCCCCTTACACAGGGTTTCTGTTCGCTAGCCATGCGCGGGCTAAGGCTGTATCCGGTTCTAGGTCTATTTGGGTCTGCGGTTCCGGTTCTGGCGGTTCCGATTCTTGCGGTTCCGGACCCGAAACCGGAACCGCTACCATCCGGTTCCGGTTCTGGCGGTTCCGGCGGTTCCTCGCGGTTTTGAATTTTTTTATTTTTAAAATCAATATCTTGAATAGTAGTCATTAGTATATTGTAGAATATATTTTATATGGTGTACTATGTTATTAGTATAGTGTATATTGTGTTTGGTAATTAGTATATATTGTGTATAAGTAGTGTATATTTTGTATATAAGTAGTATATATTGTATTTAAGTAGTATATATTGTATATAGGTAGTGTATATTGTGTTGTAGTTAGTAATTGGTATAAATTGTATATGAGTAGTATATATTGATAAAAGAATGTTGTCATTAGTATATTGTGTTGTATGTTATATATTGTATGTTATATAAATATTCAAGGATTGATATAGAAGTAAAGACAAAGTAATATTGAGACAAAATGATATTCAAGGATATAATAAAGAGCATATTTATTGACCAAAATAGCATATCTTTCTTAGTCTTCCTTCCCCCAATGGAATGAGCACAACATGGTACTAATACCACCATTAAAAGGAAAAAAACAAAAATAAGACATGTCAATGTACAAGCTACATCATAATTTATGCATTATTTCTAACAAATCTCATAAAACCTTCAAGGTTTGGAGGTGGTTGTGTTGGCGGTGGTGGAAATGAAGCTTGTTCGTCACTACTTCCGGGTGAAGTTGCTTCCTGAGCAAGTTCTGCTATCATTTCTTCATAGCACTCATCTATTTCTGGTTGTGATTCAGCTAGGCCAAAGTTCCTTCTTTCTGCGCGGATCCAATCTCGAAAAAGCACTAATTTTTTCAAGCTGTCCCGCATCGACGCTCTGTGATCACCTATTTGTAGTCTTGCTTGATTAAAAGCGCTCTCCGATGCAACATTTGACGCTTGAATCGACAGAACATCTGAGCCATCCTTGCAGGAACGGGAAAATGCTTTTTCCGTGTCTTCCACCAATCCAAAAGGTTGAAAGAGCCGTCTGGATTCTCATTCTCTAGTCCCTGCGACAAATAAACTTGAAGCTCATTTAGATGGAAAATTTCATCTAATTTATCCCCTTGAGTTCACCTGAACTCCGTCCACGATTTAAGAGCTGTTAAGCCAGCAGCTCTTTTAGACGTCTGTGATGTAGACGAAGCTGAGAGAGATGCTAGCATTGAATGAAGGTGATTCGCCAGTATTTGGAAGTAGGGGTTGGAATATTAGGCCTAGCATGCTCTAACGCCTTTTTATAAGCATTATAAACAGTTTGAGCATTAACTTTAACTGATGCTTTCGCATCAGCTAATGTAGCAAGTTCTACTTCTGAAAGATCTAAAGATTGATAAATAGTATAATACCAAAAGTTAGGACCTCTTAATTTCATAGTTGGATTTAACATAGCAGACACACCAAATATAGGAGGAATTGGAAAAAAATATTTTTTAAACTTCTTTTTCATTTCAGTTATTGCAATTTCATAAATGTCCCCTCCCTCGCTATAATCAACAAACAAATTAGCAAGTGCGGCAATATAAACTACAGTTAGAAATAGGTGGATAATATTGGCCAGATAAAGCATTTGTAGCCACATGAAAATGTTCTAAAAAATCTAAAAGAATTTTAACATTAGTCCAATCTTGTGTATATAGCATGTCATTATCATCCTCACCACAATCCCGAGAATTATACGTAGCGTTAATTGGGTTTCTATATTCGTACGCTACTACTAAACTTTCGTACATGTAATTCCACCTAGTCGGGCAAGGTTTAGGAACCTTTCTTTCTCTAAGGCCATATTCGTCACACTTTTTAAAATATTCTCTAAGTCTACTTCTACGGTTTGAATAAAATAGCCAATTAAGAGCCATTTTAACCTTTTCAATTTCTAAGTTTAATATTCTCATACCATCGCCAACAATTAAATGATAAATATGACATATACATCTAACATGGAAAATATTAGTAAAAGCAGGATTAAGTGTTCTAGTTAGCATACCTATTGCACTAGTGTTGCTAGAAGCGTTATCCATAGAAATTGACATTATTTTATCACTAAAATAAAAATATCTGTATACATCTGAAACAGTGTTAGCAATAAACCTGCCCGTGTGCAGTGAATTAATTATCCTATACGCAATAATGTGTTTTTGCATTGTCCAGTCTTCGTCTATCCAATGACTGGTTACGGTTAGATAATCACAATCATTATTACTTCTACCAATATCAGTTGTAATAGACATACGATTAGTTATATGGGTAAATAAAAGCGCAAGTATTGTTCATATTCATGCTTGTATTTATAAATATCGGCCTTAACTGTGGCACGAGGCCAACCTTTATACGTAGGATTAAATACTCTTCTAATATAATGTATCCATGCAAGATTAGAATCAAAAGAATAAGGCAAACACATAACAGTAATCATTTTAGCTAATTCTTCACGATCCTTATTTGGATCGTAATATAATATACCTCCGGTGACTGTATTTAGTCCTGGTTGAACTAGATTTGAACCAGTACTTGGGTTAACTGTAGTATCAGGACTTGTCCTCCCCTCATTTTGCGCTTTCAGTTGCAAATATCTAGCCTTATCATTAGAGTGTAATCTTATATGCTTAACTACACTACCCGTGCCACTACGATCTCCAGTATACCTATGAACAAGTAATTTCCCACAAGATTTACACTTAGCCTTTTCTTGTTCTCTTAGTTGAATTAAAAATTTTCAAACTAATGATGTTTCTGTACGTTTAGGAGGTTGTCTACTAAAAGTGGGAGTTTGTACGGGTGGGTGTGCCGGTTCATCACCTAAGTTATGAGCAGGTCTAGTAGGTGTATCATCTAAATCTACTGGAGCTTGGGTTTCATCATCATCATCATCCTCATTTCACTCTAAGATAGGTGCATTAGGATAAAGAGCATTCGTAATATCATCGTCTATTCTATCACCAACTGCTACATCATGTAGAAAATCAATATCGCTAAATTGAAAACACGGGTGATCACTATCAAGGATTCGGAAGGGTTCATTAGGATTTCTAGGTTGGCTACTACTTTGAACTTGCTTATCTTTTCTAGGTCGGGGAGCCGGGAGAGGGGTAGTATTTTGGCCACTACTTTCACCGGTTTTAGCTTTTCCTTTACTGAACATTTTTTTCAACGAAAATGCCATAATAATTATAATTAAGCAAATTAACAACACACAAAAATATGCTTAGCACGTAAGAGTTGAAACGAGTTTACCGGATTGACGAACGACTTATTGAAAATTGAAAATCGTTGAAATTGAACACTTGAAAACTTCAATTCAACAACTTCACAATGTTTCACGAATTTGCAATAATAAATTTAGCACTTCACCAGAAAGATTGAAAGAGAGCTTGAGAGAGATTGAGAGATATTGATGAATTGGTGAATAAAAATGAAAGAATGAGGGGGTATTTATAGTTGAGAAATGGGAAATAGTGTAATTATATAAAGTTTGGGGTTAAATTAAAGTTTGGGGGCCAAATGACTATTTTTAAACTTCCAAACGGCTACTTTTGAAAAAGAGCCGTTTGGAAATTATTTTTAAAATTTTTTCTTTTTATTTAAAAAATTACCGTTACAGAACCGCCGGAACTGTTTGGAACCGCCAGAACCGGTCCGGTTCCGGTTTTGGCGGTTCCAACGGGTAGAACCGCCCCGCCACGGTTCCCGGGAACCGTCAGAACCGGAACCGCCGGAACCGGGCCGCCAGAACCGGCAGAACCGCCAGGGCCGCGGTTCCGGTCCGGATCCGATTCGGAACCGCCCCATTTACAGCCTTAGCGCGGGCGCGCATGCCCAGTTATCCAACTTCGTCTTTTTATTGTCTTCTTCGATCACACTCCTTCCCGAAGGGTCTTAATTGATCCCAAATGGTCCCGATCACACTCTCTTGCACAAAACGGGCTCCTTAACCTGCATTTCGTATAATTCATTATTGGATCCCATAATTCTTCAATTAAGCACAATATACTATTGGAATATAATCAAGTAGAGGCACAAACAATGGCTAAATCACCTAGATTTTGCCTGTTATCAACACCCCACACTTAATTCATTGCTAGCCCTCGAGCAATCACACTATATTCTCTAGATACTTCTCTACTCAACCACTTTCCTTAGCGCATTCTACCTAGAACAATATGCATACGTTGCGCCTAGCAGTGGACAATTCTAGCCTCAAAGCTAACTCTCAAGTGCCACGCAATATTCACACTTCTTCAAAGCACTCTACATAGAAGTCAAGCCTTGCTTTTCTATCACGAATCATATGCCCTCACAATCATGTCAGCACAAACAGAATTCATTTCACACAATTGAGTCAAACACTCACATATATCAATGGAAACGCTCACTATCACAATCGAATTCATAATCATGCAATGGGTACCATAAGCTTGCCCTTAATGTAAATCTCTGCTAATATAGGCTAGCTCGGCTCAAAATCAGTTAGGACTTTTCATGGTTGTAATGTGGGCTAAGGTACGGGTAGGATAGATTTAGGAATAGTGACTAACCCTCCTAAGCACTTTAACACATCAGGTAATCACTTTTAAACGCATATTCTTCAGTCCACTTATCTTTCACAAACCATATTACCCATCAATGTTTCCTTCTTCTTTAAGCACTCCAACTCATATCCACTAGCAAGAACAAGACTACAATGTATTCATCTCCAAAAAATTTTATTATTATTTTCTTCAGTTTATTTTTCTTGTCATTTGACTTCAGCTAGTGATGCATATATTATCAACACAAGTGCACCTTTCAACCTCTCATTGGCTCCACTCGAAAGCCACCCCACTCTTATCTCCTTTTTTTTCTGTTAGCGCTCATCTCACCATTAAAGTGATTTAAGAGGTAAATGATCAAAATATGTCAATAAAGGGGTAAAAGTACCTGGCAGAATGTGCCTTTAATTGTTGTTCTAATTAGCGACATTGGTGATGAGAAGGCAATGGCATGTGTTGCACTAAGTGATGGTGTAGGTAGAAATTTAGTATTTCTTAAGTAGATCAAAGAAGAGATTATAGAGTAATTCTCTACTTCATTTTCCATGAGGAAAATAAGTTTAATTGGTAGTGAAGAGGTTGATACAGATGGAATGTGTTCCGTCGGTCATGACGGTTCCCATAAGAAAGGGATCATAAGACTGTATGATGACAAAGATTTTAGGAAGCTTTGTACTCGACTTTCTTCCAAGGTTAATAAATACAAGCTTAATGTGATATTGGTGATAGTTCGTCGGATTCAGACGATGATTTGACGGACAGAAGTATGGAAATTTTGATAAAAAGAACTAGAGGTTGAATGTTTTTACCTCAAATTCTTTTTATCAAAATTTCTATACTTCTGTCCTTCTAATCGTCGTCTAAATCCGACGAACTATCACCAAGATCACATTAAGCTTGTATTTATTAACCTTGGAATAAAGTAGAGTAAAACTTCCTAAAATCTTTGTCGACATAGAGTTTTATGATCCACGTTTTATGGGAAATGGCATGACTGACGGAAAATATTCCATCTTTATCAACCTTGTCACTATCAATTAAACTTTTTTTTCCTCTAGGAAAATGAAGTAGAGAATTTATTTATAACCTCTTTTATCTACTTAGAAAATGTTAAAATCCTACCTTCACCATCACTTTTTTGAAACACATGTCGTTGTCTTCTCATTATCATTGTAACTAATGAGATCAACAATTAATCAAAGCCATACCCTATCAAGTACTGTATCCAAGTTATTCTCCGTATCCAAGCTCATTCCGAGTAAGAGTACCACGAAGAGGTGGATGACGTTATTAGACATGCAATGAAACTTCCACCTAGAATAACTAAGATAAAGTACTTGGCATAATGTGCCTTTTATTGTTATTCTCATTAGCGACAATGATGATGAGAAGGCAATGGCATGTGTTTCAAATAGTTATGGTGTAGGTAGGAATTTAGTATTTCCTAAGTAGATAAAAGAAGAGCTTATAGAGTAATTCTGTACTTAGTTTTCCATCAGGAAAAGAAGTTTGATTGAGAGTGACAAGGTTGATGAAGACGAAATGTGTTCCGTCAGTCCTGGAAGTTCCCATAAAGCGGGGATCATAAGACTCAATGATGACAGAGATTATAGGAAGTTTTGTTCTAAATTTTCTTTCAAGTCTGATCCAATTAATTTAATGTGATAATTGTGATATTTTTTCAAATTTAGACACTGATTTGACCAACAAAAGTATGGAAATGCTCTTAAAAAAGGTTTTAAGAGCATTTCTATACTTTGGTCGGTCAAATCAGTCTCTGAATCCTTACAAATATCACAATTAGTACATTAAACTTGGTGGATGAGACTTGAAAGAAAATTTAGAACAAAACTTTCTATAATCTTTGTCATCATAAAGTCTAATGATCCCCGCTTTATAGGAACTGACATGACCGACGGGAAATATTCCGTCTTCATCAATGTTGTCACTATCAGTCAAACTTCTTTTCCTCTTGAAAGTGAAGTAGAGATTTTCTCTATAACCTCTTTTATCTACTTAGAAAATGTTAAATCCTACCTACACCATCACTATTTTGAAACACATGTCGTTGGCTTCTCATTATCATTGTAGCTATAAAGATAAACAATTTATCAAAGACACACCCTGTCAAGTACCGTATCCAAGTTATTCTCTGTATCCAAGTTCATCCCGAGTAATAGTACCGCGAAGAGGTTGATGACGTTATTAGACATGCAATGGAACTTCCACTAAGATACAGTACCTGATAGAATGTGCCTTTAATTGTTCTTTTCATTATAGCGACAATGATAATGAAAAGGCAATGGCATGTGTTCAAACTAAGGCTGTAAATTTGGCGGTTCCGAAACGGAACCAGACCAGAACCGAGGCCCTGGCGGTTCTGCCGGTTCCGACGGTTCCCGGGAACCGTGGCGGGGCGGTTCTACCCGTTGGAACCGCCAGAACCGGAACCGGCTCGCGGTTCTGGACCGGTTCTGGCGGTTCCAAACGGTTCCGCCGGTTCTGTAACGGGCATTTTTCAAATTTTTTTTTTCTTTTTAAAATTATTTCCAAACGGCTCATTGCAAAAAGTAGCCGTTTGGAAGTTTAAAAAATAGCCATTTGGCTCCCAAAATTTAATTTAATCCCAAACTTTATATAATTACACTATTTCCCATTTCTCAACTATAAACACCCCCTCATTCTTTCATTTTTATTCACCAATTCATCAATATCTCTCAATCTCTCTTTCTAGTGCAAGTGCTTAATTTATTGTTGCAAATTCGTGAAAAATTGTGAAGTTGTTGAATTGAAGTTTTCAAGTGTTTAAGTTCAACGATTTTCAATTTTCAAGAAGTTGTTCGTCAATCCGGTAAACTCGTTTCAACTCTTACGCGCTAATAGTATTTTTTTGTGTTGTTAGTTTGCTTAATTATAATTATTATGGCATTTTCGTTGAAAAAAATATTTAGTAAAGGAAAAGCTAAAACCGGTAAAAGTAGTGGCCAAAATACTACCCCTCCCCCGGCTCCCCGACCTAGAAAAGATAAGCAAGTTCAAAGTAGTAGCCAACCTAGAAATCCTAATGAACCCTTCGGAATCCTTATAGTGATCACCCTTGTTTTCAATTTAGCGATATTGATTTTCTACATGATGTAGCAGTTGGTGATAGAATAGACGATGATATTATGAATGCTCTTTATCCTAATGCACCTATATTAGAGGGAAATGAGGATGATGATGATAAAACCCAAGCTCCAGTAGATTTAGATGATATACCTACTAGTCCTGCTCATAACTTAGGTAATGAACCGGCACACCCACCCGTACAAACTCCCACTTTTAGTAGACAACCTCCTAAACGTATAGAAACATCATTAGTTTGGCAATTTTTTATTCAACTAAGAGAACAAGATAAGGCTAAGTGTAAATCTTGTGGGAAATTACTTGTTCATAGGTATACTGGAGATCGTAGCGGCACGGGTAGTTTAGTTAAGCATATATGATTACACCCTAGCGATAAGGCTAGATATTTGCAATTGAAAGCGCAACAAGAGGGGAGTACAAGTGCTGATTCTACAATTAACCCAAGTACTGGTTCAAATCTAGTTCAACCAGGAATAAACACAGTCACCGGAGGTATATTATATTACGATCCAAATAAGGATTGCGAAGAATTAGCGAAAATGATTACTGTTATGTGTTTGCCTTAATCTTTTGCTTCTAATCCTACATGGATTCATTATATTAGACGAGTATTTAATCCTACGTATAAAGGTTGGCCTCGCGCAACAGTTAAGGCCGATATTTATAAATACAAGCATGAATATGAATAATACTTGCGCTATTTATTTACCCATATAACTAATCGTATGTCTACTACAACTGATATTGGTAGAAGTAATAATGATTGTGATTATCTAACCGTAACCAGTCATTGGATAGACGAAGACTGGACAATGCAAAAACGCATAATTACGTATAGGATAATTAATTCACGGCACACGGGTAGGTTTATAGCTAACACTGTTTCAGATGTATGCAGATATTTTTGTTTTCGTGATAAAATAATGTCAATTTCTATGGATAACGCTTCTAGCAACACTAGTGCAATAGGTATGCTAACTAGAACACTTAATCCTACTTTTACTAATATTTTCTATGTTAGATGTATATGTCATATTTATCATTTAATTGTTGGTGATGGTATGAGAATATTAAACATAGAAATTGAAAAGGTTAAAATGGCTCTAAATTGGCTATTTTATTCAAACCGTATAAGTAGACTTAGAGAATATTTTAAAAAGTGTGACGAATATGGCCTTAGAGAAAGAAAGGTTCCTAAACCTTGCCCGACTAGGTGGAATTACATGTGCGAAAGTTTAGTAGTAGCGTACGAATATAGAAACCCAATTAACGCTACGTATAATTCTCGGGATTGTGGTGAGGAAGACAATGACATGCTAACTACACAAGATTGGACTAACGTTAAAATTCTTTTAGATTTTTTAGAACATTTTCATGTGGCTACAAATGCTTTATCTGGCTAATATTATCCAACTATTTCTAACTGTTTAGTTTATATTGCCGCAATTGCTAATTTGTTTGTTGATTTTAGCGAGGGAGGGGACATTTATGAACTTGCAATAACTAAAATGAAAAAGAAGTTTAAAAAATATTTTTTTCCAATCCCTCCTATATTTGATGTGTCTGCTATGTTAAATCCAACTATGAAATTAGGAGGTCCTAACTTTTGGTATTCTACTATTTATCAATCTTTAGATATTTCAGAAGTAGAAATTGCTACACTAGCTGATGCGAAAGCATCAATTAAAGTTAATGCTCAAGCTGTTTATAATGCTTATAAACAGGCGTTAGAGCATGCTAGGCCTAATATTCCAACCCCTACTTCGTCTACATCACAGTCGTCTAAAAGAGCTGCTGGCTTAACAACTCTTAATTCGTGGACGGAGTTCATGGGTACTCAAGGTGATAATTTAGATGAAATTTCCCATCTAAATGAGCTTCAAGTTTATTTGTCGCAGGGAATGGTGGGAGACAAGGGAAAAGCATTTTCCCGTTCTTGCACGGATGGCTCGGGATGTTCTGTCGATTCAAGCGTCAACTGTTGCATCGGAGAGCGCTTTTAGTCAAGCAAGACTACAAATAGGTGATCACAGAGCGTCGATGCGGGACAGCTTCGAAAAATCAGTGCTTCACCCGGAAGTGGTGATGAACAAGCTTCATTTCCACCACCGCCAACACAACCACCTCCAAACCTTGAAGGTTTTATGAGATTTGTTAGAAATAATGTATAAATTATTATGTAATTTGTACATTGGTACGTCTTCTTTTAGTTTTTTTTCCTTTAATGGTGGTATTAGTACCATGTTGTGCTCATTCCATTGGGGGAAGGAAGACTAAGAAAGATATGCCCTTTTGGTTAATAAATATGCTATTTATCATATCCTTAAATATCTTTTGTCTCAATATTTCTTTGTCTTACTTCTATATCAATCCTTGAATATTTATATAACATACAACACAATATACTAATGACAACATTCTTTTATCAATATATACTACTTATATACAGTTTATACTAATTACTAACTACAACGCAATATACACTACTTATATACAATATATACTACTTAAATACAATATATACTACTTATATATAAAATATACACTACTTATACACATTATATACTAATTACCAAACACAATATATACTATACTAATCACATTGTACACCATATAAAATATATTCTACAATATACTAATGACTACTATAGAAGATATTGATTTAAAAAAAAGAAATTTCAGAATCGCCGGGAACTGCCAGAAACGCCGGAACGGGAATCGCCAGAACCGGAACCGGATGGTACCCGGAACCGGATGGTAGCGGTTCCAGGTCCGGAACCGCCAGAACCGGAACCACCAGAACCGGAACCGCAGACCCAAATAGACCCAGAACCGGAACCGGATATAGCCTTAGTTCAAATAGTGATGGTATAGGTAGGAATTTAGTATTTCCTAAGTAGATACAAGAAGAGCTTATACGTAATTCTGTACTTCATATTCCATCAGGAAAAGAAGTTTGATTGAGAGTGACAAGGTTGATGAAGACGGAATATTTCTCGTAGGTCTTGTCAGTTCTTATAAAGCGGGGATCATAAGACTCTATAATGAGAAAGATTATAGGAAGTTTTGTTCCAAATTTTCTTTCATGTCTGATCCAACAAGTTTAATGTGATATTTCTTCGGATTCAGACATTGATTTGACCGACAAAAGCATGAAAATGCTCTTAAAAAAGTTTGAAGACTTTTTTACACTGATTTGACCGACAAAACTGATTTGACATTTCTACACTAATTTGATCGACAAACTTTTTTTAAGATCATTTCTATACTTTTGCCGGTCAAATCTGCCTCTGAATCCGAATAAATATCAAAATTATCACATTAAACTTGGTGGATCATAGTTGAAAGAAAATTTAGAACAGAACTTCCTATAATCTTTTTCATCATAAAATCTTATGATCCCCGCTTTATAGGAACTGATACGACCTATCAAAATATTCCGTCTTCATCAACGTTGTCACTATCAATCAAACTTCTTTTTCCCTTGGAAAGTGAAGTAGAGAATTTCTCTATAACCTCTTTTATCTACTTAGGAAATGTTAAATCCTATCTACACCATCACTTTTTTGAAACACATGTCGTTGCCTTCTTATTATCATGTAGCTAATGAGACAAACAATTCATCAAAGACATACTCCGTCATGTACCGTATCCAAGTTATTCTCTGTATCAAAGTTCATCCCGAGCACGAGGATAATCACAAAAGCCACCAGACAACTTTATGATGCCAATGAAGCAAGATGAGCTATTAAATGAAACTCGTATTGTAAAGAAGAAGAAAGAGACGGATTCAGAAAGGAGGGTCGAGCCTCGACTTCATACATGTAAGTTTTTTACTTTTCATTAAATATTTTGATTTTCTTTTATATAGAATTTGAAATACCAATTCAATGTAATTTTTCATATAGGTTCAATTCGATTCACAGCTGACGTGGGGGAATTTATACGCAGTCAACCACCTAATGAACCGAGCGAGGCAATCCAACTTTCGGATGAGGATGCTGAAAGAACACTCCTTCAGTACTTTATATACTATTGTGTTAATTATAATGTGTTAGAACTAATTTACTATTATGTTAGAACTAATTTATATTGTGTTAGTTCTATTGTGTTAGAACTAATTTACATACCAATTTAGTATTGTGTTAGTTCTCTTTAGTTCGAATGGGCTTGTAATAAGCGTTAAATTAATTTTATTAGCTCAATGTTTTAGTTTTTCTATTGAAGTTTATTTTTTGTTGCATTTAATTGCTTTTTATTGCTGTTGTTGTTAGCATAAAATGCCTATTTAGGAAATTGGTATGATTGGCAGGTGGTGTAGCTGTAGAAATAGGGTGTTTCTGGCAAAATAATACATAGAAAAGCGATCAAAGTTGGTCACTATTTGGTCGCTTTTCAAGTAAAAAAAAATAATTTTCTGGAGAAGAGCGACCAACATTGGTCGCTATTTTCCCAGATTTCTAACAAAGCGACCAAATTTGGTCGCTATATCATTAAAAAAAATTCTGCTAATATAGAGACCAATTTGGTCGCTACTATTTATAAATTAAATTAAATTCACGTATTTAGGGACCAAAGTTCGTCGCTAAATTAATAAAATAAATAAATAATTGAATAAAATAGCGACCAATAGTGGTCTCTAGTTTCCATATTTTAAATATAATTTTTGGATCAGCGACCACAGTTGGTCGCTTTTTAACGATTAATAATAAATAAATAAAGATTTTTTTTTATTTAGAGACCAACTTTGATCGCAAAATTATATTATTAAACTAATATATCGACCAAAGTTGGTCTCTATTGTCCACATCCGGAAAAATGGATCAATTTAGAGTAGAAACCAAAGTTGGTTGCTAATTAGCGAGCAACTTTGGTCCCTAAATAAAAGGGACCATCAATATAGCTACCAGGCTACTTTGGTCGCTTTTTATTCAAAAAGCGACCAAAGTTGGTCGCTTTTTTCCGAATTTCAAGTAGTGTCTTCATCTTCAATCTTCAATATTCAACAATGTTAATCAAATCCAAACAATGTTGAAACTTGATCTCAATTACCACCTTTGTCAGCATATCAGCAGGATTGTTCATATTATGAATTTTCTTCACCGTGACTCCACCTTATTCTATGATTTCTCGTACGAAGTGATATCGTACATCAATGTGATTTGTCCTTGCATGATAAACTTGGTTCTTCGCTAATTGAATTACACTTTGACTATCACAATAAATTATGATGCCTTTTTGTTCAACACCAGGCTCCTTTAGCAATTCTTGAAGCCAAATTGCCTCCTTTATAGCCTATGTAATAGCCATGTACTCTGCCTCTGTTGTAGGCAAAGAACCTGTTGATTACAAAGTAGACTTCCAACTAACAGGTGCCTTTGCAAAAGTAAACACGTAACCAGTAGTTGATCTTCGTTTGTCCAGATCACCCGCAAAATTTGAGTCACAATATCCAACTACAGACTGCTTGCTTTCCTGCTCAAAAACTAACCCAACACTTATAGTATTATGAATATACTGTAGAATCCACTTTGCAGCTTCCTAATGCTCCTTTCCTATATTATGCATATATCTTCTAATAACTCCAGAAGCTTGTGAAATATCAGGTTTCGTACAGACCATTGCATACATCAATATAGCTACCAGGCTACTTTGGTCGCTTTTTGGTCGCTTTTTTCCGAATTTCTAGTAGTGTCTTCATCTTCAATCTTCAATCTTCAATGTTCAACAATGTTGATCAAATCCAAACAATGTTGAAACTTTATCGCAATTACCACCTTTGTCAGCATATCAGCAGGATTGTTCATAGTATGTTCTTTACCGTGACTCCACCTTATTCTATGATTTCTCGTACGAAGTGATATCGAACATCAATGTGCTTCGTCCTTGCATGATAAACTTGGTTCTTCGCTAATTGAATAACACTTTGACTATCACAATAAATTGTGATGCCTTTTTGTTCAACACCAAGCTCCTTTACCAATCCTTGAAACCATATTGCCTCCTTTACAGCCTTTGTAATAGCCATGTACTCTGCCTCTGTTGTAGACAAAGAAACTGTTGACTACAAAGTAGACTTCCAACTAACAGGTGCCTTTGCAAAAGTAAACACGTAACCAGTAGTTGATCTTCATTTGTCCAGATCACCCGAAAAATTTGAGTTACAATATCCAACTACAGACTGAATGCTTTCTGGCTCAAAAACTAACCCAACATCTACAGTATTATGAATATACCGTATAATCCACTTCACAGCTTGCCAATGCTCCTTTCCTAGATTATGCATATATCTTCTAATAACTTCAACAGCTTGTGAAATATCAGGTTTCGTACAGACCATTGCATACATCAAGCTACCAACAACATTTGCGTATGGTACCTTTGACATATACTCTCGTTCAGCTTCATCCATTGGCGACATAGTAGTACTTAGCTTAAAATAGGGAGCAAGTGGAGTATTAACTGTCTTTGTCTTGTCATCTATGCCAAAATGTTCTAGTACTCTCTTCAAATATTTTTTCTGAGATAAACAGAGTTTCTTTGAACGTCTAGATCTTATTATCTCCATACCAAGAATTTTCTTTGCCTCACCTAGATCTTTCATCTCGAACTCCTTCTTTAGTTGAATCTTCAACTTATCAACTTCTTCCGAATTCTTGGAAGCTATTAAAATATCATCAACATATAGAAGAAGATATATAAAGGAACCATATTTAAGCTTGCGCAAATACACACAATGATCGTATTTGCTTCTCTTGTACCCTTGATGCAACATAATCTTGTCAAATCACTTGTACCATTGTATAGAAGATTGTTTCAATCCGTACAATGATTTTTCAAGTTTGCACACCATATTTTCCTTTCCAGCAGCTTTGAATCCTTCCGACTGAGTCATGTAGATTTTCTCCTCCAAGTTTCGATGTAAAAACACAACCTTTACATCCATTTGAACTAGTTCCACATCCAATTGTGCTACTAAACCAATATTTTATTCCACTCCAAAAATACAAGTGAAATAATACTAAAAAAAGAATATACAAATGCCTTAAAGAGATGAGAAGGCAAATGAGAGGTGTTATATAAATCCTAAACATTAGGCCTCCTTTTTTTATAAGAAAAAATCTTAACAAAATTGGCTAACCCACCGATGTGAGACTTGCCAATTTCAACAATATATTTCTTATTTTATAAATGCACAGGTGACAATATCATACAATCTTCTTGTCTCAATTCAAGAGAGCATCGAATGGGCAGACACACAAATGAATTGGAGAAGAAGCTCCTAGAAAAAGTAGCAGAAAGAGTGAAAGACAGTGGAAGAAGTGAAGAAATCTCTTGTTGTTCTAAACTTAGTTAGATTTTACGGAGGCATACACTTGGAATTAGTTATAGGGATCTTCTTTTCAATGTATTTTACTTTAGTATAAATTGTCTATGGTGAATGACATTTGGATGTATATATTTTGGAATTGGATGGTTATGGCTTCCAGTATAACGAAATGAATAGTAGCTTTTGCACTTATAGAAAATGTTCTTTCAATATTAAGTACAAAGATCATTTTGTATTTTCGACATTAGCATAATATGTTGCACAAGTGTCAGTAGAAACTGATACTATCGACATTTGATATTAGTTGTAAATAAATGTCACTTTTCAGTTAAAATAGTAGACGAGGCTTGTGTGGTTATCTTCGATATCATTTATATCTGCCTTATGATTGTCAAATGAATCTGAATCAGTAATGTATATTCTCATGGTTCTTCACTTGGTTATCCGATTCTCTAGTACGAGTGGGACATGTGTAGTTTTTGATAATTCAGGGCTGGAATTAAACTGTCGCATGGTTGTTAAATGAATGGCGAGTCGATAATCTGCTCATTTGTGCTTCTCATGAATTTGCTGTTTTGGTTCCGTCAAGTTTTAGTTTGAAATGATTGTTCCTACGACGCTTCATCAATCTGCTCACATTAGTTCTCTGCAATGTATCTGTTGTTGAAATCTGACCACCCCTAGAACCAAACGAATCCCTTTCTTCTTCAAAGGAAAAGCCGAGTTGTTTTTCTTCACGAGAAACTTAACGAAGAATAAAATCTGAGCCCTTGCGTGAAGTTTCATCCACGACGCCATCACAACAAACAGATTTCTAATCTGAAAAAAAAAACAGAGAAGTTTCTGCTTCTTCTCTTTGGCTTCGATTTCGATTTTTAGTTTCAAATTCGTGGAGTCCATTTTGAATCTCATTTGATGAGTTGTTCGGAGTTGAGCGTTGAAGACGTTCGAGGTCGTGAGTCCCGGCTCCGTTTGTGGTCATTTTCTGGTGCGTTTCCGTTTCATATTTGGGACTTGATTATAATGTGAAGTCATTCCCCCCGCCGTTTGCTTGAAATATCTGAAGGATGGAAGTAATGCAAGTAATTAACATGGAGTGATCCGTCTTCATTCAGCCTATTTCCTATTAGAAGACAAAAATGTGCTATATTATCTTATTGTAAGAGTATATATCTCGTAACAGATGCTGCAGATATCCATTTTTTCTTATTTTGAAAAATGAATGCTCGTAGTTGCTTTACGTCTGTCTAATATATCAGTGTTTGTGGATACGTTCGCGTGATATGATTACGATTTTTAAAAAATAAAATCGGAGTATGTGTTGGCGCAACTTCGGTCAAACTTTCTTAATAAAATAAAGCATTATTAATTGTGGACACGTTCGCGTGACATGATTTTTGACGCGCCAAATAGATGGGTACACGTACGCATGATATGTTTAAAGATAATTTCTTAACTAAAAAGGGCAAATGCACATAGGTTCTAAAATGAGTATAGACAATTTGAATAAGCCAAGCATGATCAAAGTGACCGTGCTAGAACCACGAAACTCGGGAGTGTCTATTACCTTCCGGGTAAATATAATTTCTTACATGAATTTATGTGTTTGCAGACCGTAAATAGAGTCAAACTTCCTCGATTCGGGATTTTAAACCAGTGACTTGGGATACCATAAATTATCCCAAGTGGCGACTATAATTTTATTATAAAAATCCTGTTTCGATTGTCACTTAAATTGGAAATATTCCCTTATACCTTTTCGGGTATAATAAAAAGGAGGCGTGACAATGAATACAAATAAATAATTGGAAAATGAAAGTAAATATTTCAAAAATAGTATTTATAGCATGTGAAATATTTTATATATTACTTGATAATACTTAGTCTATATATTTTTTGGCATACAAATTAAATACCATGACGGTAATAATTGACAAGACCTAGATTTAGGCATTTTCACCAGGTCCCCCATAGAGAACAAAATGCTGAAACGACCCTCGTAACGCATGGGGTAAGTCAACAACCTTGTACAAGTTTGGATTATCGACATGTGTAGTTGTTTTATCTACATCAATAGTTCTACCTTTATCATCTAAAACTGAAATTCCTCTACAATAAGCATCATAACTAGTCTTTTCAACAGGAAAAAAGCTAGAGCCCATTGGAGGTTCTGGTACATCTGCTGGACTATATACCACTCCTCCCCATTCCACATTAGTAGCAAAGCTAGTCAAGTCAGTGAAAATCCCTTGAGGCCAAAAACCAATTTGAATTTGATTTTCTTCAAGAAAAAGCCACCAGTTTCCATTGACCGGATCCTAATTTTATTATGAAGAAAGAAATGTCTAAATTAGTTTTCTTTTTAAATTTCAATACTAATTCTAGAAAAAGAATAATAAAACGTACCCGACTGATGGACATTGTGTCTTCCAATGAATATTTATCTCCACGATGTGAAACGTCAGAATATACCATATCGACCGGTATCTCAGTGTTTACTATAACAAAACCAGGACATAATGTATTGAAACAGTGTTTGTTACCCCCCTATAAAATACACAAAAATGTGTCATATATGTGCTATGCAGATTGAGGCATTAGATAAACATAAAAGATTATTAGTTACACAATATTAAAATATAAATCATCGAAGTAAATAAGATAACTTACTTGAAAATGTATAAAGAGCCTAGTTTGGTTATTTCCATACAGTGTTGGGTCTACCTGTAGAATGTAATAGAGAAATAGTGATGATTGAGAAACTTACTGAAAGTTAAAAGACGTGCCCAAAGTAAATTGGTCATTTATTATAGACCGGAGGGAGTACTCTGTTGGCTACTTTTTGTATCAGCAAGTTGTTGAACTTACTCTCCAACCAACTTGTATAGTATCTGATCCTTTTTGAATTTTCAATCGACATGCACTGTGTTGTTGATCTTTAACAAGAGGATTCCATATGCTAGCTTTCATTTGAGCTCCCGCAAACTTATTATTTGGATTATTTTCAGTCCGAACTATAGCAACCTGTATGTAGCAAATGAAAATTTGTCAACTCATGACAAAAGTAGATCAAACATGTTTATCAGTTTTGGACTTTTAGTGTATTATTTCAAAAATAAATTCAATTAAAAGACAAGGTTATAATCACTAACCTTGTATCCTTGTGAAGATCCGTATATTCCTTTTGGCTCACTATTGTTATTAGTCTGTGAAGAGGCAATAAATACATATAGATATGAGATTTTCGAAATTATGAAAAACTAAACATTTCAATTTCTTTATTGTAATTTGAGTTCTTAGCCTGTTATATTCTATGTAATTGGCGGTAAGAAGCTGTTTTTCACGGGTCGAACTAGAACGTCGGATCATATGATTATAGATTAACTAGTTACGCCAAGACACTCCTATTTAAATAGAATTGTGGATTTTAATTTTTGTAGTAAATTATTCTAGCTAAAGTAGTAAATAGGTGTAACATTATCTTACCGCAACCAATTGAACATCCTCTGGCGGTGGCATATGTGTTTGTCTGATAAGATCATCTTTTGTAATTCTTTTAATGGGGACTGTTCCAGAGGGACAACCTTTTCCATTTAACCATAATCTCGACGACCGATTAGTTGATGATGTAACTAAATTTTGGTTTGTCCTTGATAAAATAGGTTTCATCTGTCCATCCAACATAAAACTTGAATTATGCATCACAAATATTGTATCACTGATAGAAAGCTCAATATAAGACAGACAAGTAAGAGACATGCCTGAGGATGAAAATTGTGATTCTTCAATGACGGATGATCAAATGCAGGTTGTTTATAAAAATCCACACAATCATATACATCTCCATATATAGTCTGTGAATAAAAAACTCATAAATAAATAATATCGGTTACACAATATCTTGCAATTTAATTTGTAACTTTTGAATACATACAAATTTAACACCTCTCAAAATGATATCGATAGAACAATTACATACTCCATTTGTCTCGTGATTAATCCATATTTGAATTCAAAGGTAAATATTTATTCACAATCGGATAACCCAAAAAATACATGAAACATATATTCATAAATATGGTTAATTAATATACAGTCGCAATTTAATAATATAAAAAATGTTAACATAGATATAGAAATTATCTTCACAGACAAAGATGAACGAGTGGAAGATATTCTCTTTTTCCTGCAACACAAATATAATACTCACTCAAGAGAATTATAAGCACAAGAATATACCTTAATTGTTTTGACTGCCGGTTTATTCAAGAGTTTAAGTTGCTTTTCCATCTCCAGATCTTCTGATTGGGATAATTTTGTTTCTCCTTGTATTCCATTGTAACTTAAAAGAAAATATAGCGCCAGTAAAAATCGTCCAAAAATTCTTTGATGCATCAACATTGCCTGAATTCATAAATTCATTTTATAGGTAGGAATGTGTTAATATATGTATCTATATACCAAACTAATGTTTAAGCTATCAAATTAATTTAATTACATACATAAAATGAAAGCACTTAACCGAGGGCTAACTTGTTTTTATTTTTATATGGATGAAAGTAAAAAATCTTGTAAAACTATTGTTTGAGAAACCAAATTAATCGACATAAAATGAAAGCATTAAACCTGGGACTAACTTGATTTACTAGATGTATGAGAGATGAAGTATATGAGCAAATATCAACTTTGAAATTGTTTATAAAGTGAAGTAACGAGTTTAAAATGGAAAATTATCCAAGGTTATAATCACTAATGTAATTTTCTAAAACGTGATTAAGATATTCCATAAATGACTTTCTGCGAGTCAATGTTGACTGCTCACACAAAAACATTTTCTGTAATTTAGTTATTTTCTTAAAATGGAGGAACGCTCATTTAATTAGTTTTCTTATATGTAGGAATACTCATTAATTTTTTTTCTAATATTTAGGACAAGAAAATCAACTAAATTTAATGTATTACATTCTTCATTTTTTGGATTAAGTACAAATTTAATATTTAGAAATACAAAATTATTAATATTTTATTGTACATAAATTTATACACTTAAATTATACATAAATGGCAACAAACGAAAGACTTAAAAATACTAATCAAATAGGATGTAACCACTTGATATTTAGAAGTTTATCCCTTTGGACATATACAAAGAATTCAATAAAAAAGAAAGAGGACGTACGACGTTCTTGAAAACTAACAGAGTAACTTTTTTTATTGTTTAGATTTAGGTGAAACTCTTTTATATACTAAAATACTTTAAAGTATACAAAACTATTTCCCACTCATTTGATTTTCATACAATTTGACAAAATAATTTTTATTCGATAAAATATAGTTATAATCTAATATTTAAAATTTGGTATGAGATAATATTAAGAATTTAATTAAATAAAATATAATTTATATCTTTTCTTTGCTGAAAATAAATAACTAAGTATTTGGAATAGCTAATTAGCAAAATAATAATAATAATTTCATTATCTTTCAAATTCATCATACAAGTAAAGCTATCTTCTGGTTGATACAAATTTTGGTTTAAATATATATATTTTAATAAAAAAGACCAGCGACGATGAAAGAAAGTAGAAATAAAGTCCAATAAATGATAATATAGTATGCACCAAGCTCCTTAGCGATGTCGGACGGCTTTTTTTACCCTTTAAAAATAGAGTTTACCTTGGATAAAATAGTAATTTAGTTATTTTCTTGATATGTAGGAATATTTATTTAATTATTTTTCTTATATGTAGGAATACTCATTTAATTATTTTCTTAATATTTGTGGCTACAAAATCAACTAAATTTTTATATATTACATTCTTTCTTTTATGGATTATGTAGAAATTTTTAATATTTAAAAATATTAATATTTTATTTTATATAAATTTATACACTTAACTTATATATAAATGGCAAGAAAATGAAAGAATTAAAAATACTGACCAAATAGGAAGTAATCCACTTAGTATTTAGAACTTAATCCCTTTGAACAGATGCAAGGAATTCGATAAAAAACAAAGAGGACGTATGACGTTCTCTTTTTTTTTTTTTTTGGTAATTAAGGCTTTTCATTAATCACCGATGAAGTAACATTACAAAACCACAGTCGAGCTTTAACTCAGCTGACTGTGGGAAATAACATATAAATTATTTCTACTATCCTAACTGCCTAATACTACTATATTCTAAGGTGTTGTAGTTGTCTAATTCGTGGGGTACCTCTAACATTACAATTATACACTATGTCTCTCAGTAAGGGAGTGTTACATCGAAAAATCTTGTTGAAGACTCTTGCATTTCTTTCCAACCAGATAGTATACGCAAATTCAGCTGTAACCATTTTGAAAGTGGCTGCTCGACATGTTCGACCCTTGGCTTTGCTAATCAACCACTGCATTTTTTGGTTCCAATCAATACTGGCTGGATATTGTTCCTGCAACCAGTTCATTGTTCTTCCCCATAAGTCGACAGTGACAGGGCAGGTCCTTAACAAATGATATCTTGTTTCAGGGTGGATTTGGCATAAGGTGCATTGCTGATCAATACTCATTCCCCAGCTGTATAGTTTATCCTTTGTTGGGAGTCTGTCCTGTAGGAATAGCCATAGGTTGAAAACTGCTTTTGGCTTTGCTTGGTTTTGTATGATTAAATTCTTCCATGGGACTCTCGGCACTTCTTGCATCTGTGACTGGTACAATTGTCTAGTCGAGCATTTCTGATCCTTCCAATTCTGGAGCTTTTGTAGAATCTCTTGATTGGATGATATTTCTAACCATCTAACTTGCTTGAGCAGGAATTGGAATGGATTCTATTGGTATGTCTTTGATATAATAAACAGTGATCCACCTAATCCACAGCTTGTCCTTTTTATGGGCTAGATCCCAGCAGGTCTTTGCAATGGCAGCTTTGTTCCAGAGTTTGAGGTTAGTTAGATTCATCCCACCTACTGATTTTGGGGTACACATTTTGTCCCAAGAGATGTATGCTTTCTTAGTTACAGTGTTCATCCCAGACCAAATGAAACTCCTACAAATGCCTTCAATCATTTTCAGTACTTTCACAGGCAATATAAACAGTTGTGCCCAGTATGCTTGGACTCCAAAGATGACAGATTGCACCAGTTGTATCCTCCCAGAGTAAGACAGTGTTCTGGCAGGGGGAGAAGTGATCTTGGAAGTGATTCTTTCCACTAAAGGTTGCAACTACAGTAGTGTAATTTTCTTGGTGGACAGTGGAACTCCCAGATACTTGAATGGCAATTGACCTTGCTCATAGCCAATGTGGTCGAGGATTTGTTTCTGTATTGGCATTGCTACCCCTCCAAAATAGACTGAGCTCTTGTTCAGATTGGCCTGCAGTCCTGAAGCTGCAGAGAATTGGGAGAAGCATTTGGATAGTGCCTTGACAGAGGTAAGGTCTCCTTTGGCAAACAGCAGCAAATCATCAGCAAAGCACATATGTGTAATGCCCAATTTTTTGCATCTGGGGTGGAATTGGTATGCTGGATCATCTTGTAGTGCAGTGCATGACCTGCTTAAATACTCCATGACCCAGGCAAATAGGAAGGGGGAGATGGTGTCCCCTTGCCTCAGTCCCCTGGCAGCAGCAAAGGGCACAGTAGGCTCTCCATTAACTAGCACAGAGAAGCTCACTGTTGAGATACATTCCATTATCCATTTGGTGAAGGTGCTGGGGAAGCCAATCTGTTCCATAACTTGCTGTAGAAATACCCATTCCACTGAATCATAGGCTTTCTGGAGGTCTATTTTTATCATGCATCTGGGGGACACATGTTGTCTAGTATAGCTTTTGACAAGCTCATGTGCTAGGATGATGTTGTCCTGGATCTTTCTACCTGGGATGAATCGTGCCTGAGCTTCACTGATGATACTTGCCATCACCTTCTGCAGCCTATTAGCCAGTACTTTTGAGATGAGTTTAAGAGGACAGAACTACAAGCAATAGGCCTGTATTCTTTGACTGTAGATGGTTTGGACAGTTTAGGAATGAAGGTAATAGTTGCACAGTTTATTGGTTTGCGCATCCTAGTTGAGTTGAAAAACTGCTTAATGGCAGTGGTGACTTGGTTACCAATGATGCCCCATCTCTTTTTGAAGAAAACAGTATTGTATCTATCTATCCCTGGTGCTTTGTCATCTCCGATAGCCTTGAGATTCTCTGTTATTTCTGTGTCAGTTACTGCAGCACGTAGCTTCTGTCTTTGTTGTTGTGTCAGTTTTGGTCCATTTGACATATACAGTTGGTTTATAGTAGGCAGATTAGTTGTAGAAGTTCCCATCAGTGACTTGTATAATCCGAGGAATTCCTCTTTGATATCTTCAGGTGTAGTAAGTTTGATTCCCATTGCATTGGTAAGTTCAGTAATCTGGTTGTGTTGACTTCTCTCCTTCATTACTGCAGTGAAGTACTTACTGTTGGAGTCCCCAAGTTGTATCCATTTTGCTCTTGCCTTCTGTTGCAGGACACTTTCCTCAATTAGTGACCATTTTTCCAGTTTTAGGACCAGCTCCTTCTCCTTCTGTTGTAGGCCATCAGTGTATGCTTGACTCAGCTGGGCTTGTAAGGCCCCTAGTTCCTGTCGACACTGTTCTATTCTGTGTGAGATTGTCTTGAACTCCTTATTATTCAGAGCCTTCAAGGGACTCTTCAAGGCTTTGAGTTTGTCCCATATTGCTTTCATTGTGTCTACATTTCCATCCTGCCACACTCTTGTCACAATCTGCTGGAAGTCCTTATGCTCAGCCCATACATTAAAAAATTTGAAATTCCTCTTCCCATGCCTGGAGGATGAACTCAGTGTCAGTACCATGAGGTTATGGTCTGAGATTAAGGGTAAATCATAATCAGTAACCACCTGGTTCCAGTTGATCATCCATTCATAGTTGCTAAAGACTCTATCCAACCTACTGCATACTCTATCCATACGAGTTTGCTTATTTGTCCATGTGTAATATTCACCTCACCAAGGCAATTCTGTCACTCCAGCTAGCTGTATACATTTGTTAAACTCTAGAGTTTCAGGGAGCCTGACTGGCTTGCAAGATTGCCTATCGTTGTCACATAAGGCTGCATTGAAATCCCCAGAAATAACCCATGGTTCTTTGATTCCTGCTGCCAATACTTGTAAACTGCTCTATAAGGATCTTCTCTGTTCTAGCCCATTATACCCATATACCACAGTGAGGAAACATGTGAAATCCCATGTTCTGCTGGAAACCCTGCTGTGAATCAACTGGCTTTCCTCCAGAACAATAGTGACTGTGAAAACTTTTGGATTCCATAGAATCCACACTCTAACCTTTTCCACTGAGACATAGTTTGTTAAGACACCCCAGCCTGGTGCTAGTAGATTAGCAATTCTACTAGCATGTATTTGCTTAACCTTAGTTTGTACTAATCCTACTAGGTTAATGTTATTTTTCCTTATATATTCGCTAACTTCTTTATGCTTGTACACCCTTTATATTCCACACTAACCACTTCATTGATAATATTTTGATGTTGTACCCCCTACCTCCCCTAGAGGTTCATCTTTACTACCAGAAACTGCTGCAAATCTGTTACTCACAGTGATGGGGGACAGTGGTGGAAAATTGGTGCTGTTGAGTGCTGGACTCTGAGGTTGTTTTCCTTTGTCATTGTTCTTATCAACCCTCTGGTTCTGGACTGTCCTGGCTTTATGATGAAGCCCATTAGGTTCACTATGATGTCTTAGAGGCTGCCTCTGTATTGGCATAGGAGGGCCATTGGTTCTCCATTCCTGGACTGCCTTGGGCTTCCACACTTGTGTAGGCTGTTTTGGTATCTGTTTTTGCTGCACTGCACAATTGTGTCCTATTGTTTGGCATTTCTCACAATAGGAAGCCTTCCACTCATACACCACATCTTGAAGAAACTTCTTCCCATTTGGATCCATAACCCATATTTATGCTGGTAGCTCTTTGGTGACAGTCACCTCAATGAGCATTCTGGCATAGGAAATCCGTGTCTGTTTTGTGGTACATTCATCTGCAAAGATTGGCTTTCCTAATACGCTAGCAATTCTACTAAGAGACCTCATACCCCAGCAAGACATTGGTAGTTTTGGAAACTTTACCCACAGTGGTATTTAAGTCGAAAATTCTTCTGAGAAATCAAATTCAGGTGTCCATTGTTTGAGTATCATCGGCCTATTGGCTATTGAGTAAGGACCAATGCACAGTATCTCTTTGGCATCAACCACTGCCTTGAATTTCACAATGTAGTACCCTTCGTCATGATAGAACAAATCTGGCTCGGGGACATGGGACCAATGGTGACTGATGAATCTCCTCATTGCATTGAAGCCAGGACCATCACCTAAGATGTATACCACTAAGGCACACTTCCATTTGGCTTCCTCTTCCTCCACCTCCGCTTTTTCCAGTTGTACTATGGGCTTTCCATCAACTATCATTGGGGCTATGTAATCAAGAGCCATACCATGAGTCGCAAATTGATTCTTCTGAAATAGTGTTGACCAGCTCTTCTTAGGTTCCTCTACTGTGTTTTTGGTAGTATCTGGTTGTTCCTCTGTTGGCATTGCTGATTGCATGGTTGTCTCTGTCGAAGGAACTGCTTCCACTGTACTCGAAAGGGTTGAAATCCCTTCGACCTCTGGTGTCTTGGGTGTTTCCATAGTCGTATCTACTAGAGCATCTGGTTGTTCTATAACTGACTCAGAAGCTGGAGCAACAGCTTCCATGGTGTCTAGGGTTTCCACAGAGGTGAAGTTCTGCACCTCCTTGTTCTTCTCCATAATCAGTTGATTCAGCTTGTCGAAAGTATCAATCGGGATTTTTCGCAGTCTTCCCCTTCCGCGACTGCCGCCTTTCGCCATTAACACAAGCTCGGCGTACGTTATGCTAACGTGCGCCGAGAGGATGAGAGAGAGACGGCTGCACTTCTTTTATTTGACGTATGACGTTCTTAGAAGATGACGGAGTAGCTTCACAGAGTTGGATATTCTCTTCTTAATAAGTATGTTTAGCTCAAAAGATATATACACTTTGTAAGTTTAAAAACAATAAAAAATATATGGAGAAATCGTAATTAAGTATAATAAGTCCTAGAAGAGATTATTTAGCTAAGATCGCAGTAGATCTGTAAATATAAAAGGTTATGGAGAGTTTAAGTATCAAAGAGAGATAAAGAAACTTTTTTTATGTTTAGATTTAGGTGAAACTCTTTTATATACTAAAATACCGTTTAAATGTACAAAATTATTTCCCACTCATTTGATTTTCTTATAATTTGACAGAAGAATTTTTATTCGATAAAATATAGTTATAATCTAATATTTAAAATGTGGTATGAGATAATATTAAGAATTTGAATCAATAAAATATAATTTATATCTTTTTTTTGCTAAAAATAAATAACTAAGTATTTGGAATGGCTAATTAGCAAAAAAAAATTAATTTCATTATTTTTTAAATTCATCATACAAGTAAAGCTATCTTCAGGATGATACAAAATTTTGGTTTAAATAGATATATTTCAATAAAAAAGACCACCGACGATGAAAGAAAGTAGAAATAAAGTCCAATAAATTATAATATAGTATGCACGAAGCCCCTTAAAGATGTCGGACGGTTTCTTTTACCCTTTTGAAATAGAGTTTACCTTGGATAACATAGTAATTTAGATATTTTCTGAATATTTAGGAATACTCATTTAATTATTTTCCTTATATGTAGGGATACTCATTTAATTATTTTCTTAATATTTGTGACTACAAAATCAACTAAATTTTATATCACATTCTTCCATTTTTGGATCACGTAGAAATTCTTAATATTTAAAAATATTAACATTTTATTTTACATAAATTTATACACTTAACTTATATATAAATGGCAAGAAAATGAAAGAATTAAAAATACTATCCAAATAGGAAGTAATCCCACTTGGTATTTAGAACTTAATCCCTTTGAACAGATGCAAGGAATTCAATTAAAAAAAAAAAAAAAAAAAAAAAAGAAAGAGGACTACGACGTTCTTGGAAGATGACGGAGTAGGGTTTTTATGTTTAGATTTAGGTGAAACTCTTTTATATACTAAAATACGTTAAAATGTACCACTCATTTGATTTTCTTATAATTTGACAAAAGAATTTTTATTCGATAAAATAAAGTTATAATCGGATATTTAAAATTTGGTATGAGATAATATTAAGAATTTAAATCAATAAAATAAAATTTATATCTTTTTTTGCTAAAAATAAATAACTAAGTATTTGGAATAGCTAATTAGCAAACAAATAATTTCATCTTTTTTTAAATTCATCATACAAGTAAAGTTATCTTCAGTTGAATTTTTTTTTAGTTTAAATAGATATATTTCAATAAAAAAAACCACCGATGATGAAAGAAATTAAAAATAAAGTCCAATCAATTATAATATAGTATGCACGAAACCCCTTAGCGAAATGTCATCCGACTTTTTTACTCTTTAAAAATAAAGTTTATCTTGGAAAAAATATAATTTAGTTATTTTCCTAATATTTGGGAATACTAATTTAATTATTTTTCTAATATTTATGACTACAAAATCAACTAAATTATATATATATATATATATATATATATATATATATATATATATATATATATATATATATATATATATATATATATATATATATATATATATTACATTCTTCCTTTTTGGGATTACGTAGAAAATTTTAGTATTTAAAAATACAAAATTATTAATATTTTATTTTATATAAATTTATACTCTTAAATTATATATAAATGGCGAGAAAATGAAGGAATTCAAAATACTACCCAAATAGTGTAGAAAATCACTTTATCTATGATATGTGCGCTTTGGTTGTATGAGCATGATTTTCAGGTATAGGTTTTGATGAATGACAAACAATGAAGTCAAGTATCAAACAACGATATTATATGACAAAAAATCAAGAATGAATGGCGAGAAGCATATTGATGACGGAATTGCATAGACAAGCCAAAGACGAGCTCAAATGTTCAAGACCGAAGACCCAAGGCATAGGTCATTAGGTAGAACCAATGTAAGAGCAACATTTAAGTTATCTCGTCTTTTGGCTCAACATAGGTCATCATAAATATGCATAAAAGTATTTTATTAATCATATTTATCATAAACCCATTTTATTAAATCATTTTGTTAAATCATATTTATCATAAACATATTTTATTAAATCATATTTATGATAAACATATTTTAAATACTTCAAACAAAATGATTTTAACGTTTTCATTTTAACCAAAATGGGTTTTGAAGTAAGTTTTCAATTCTGGTATACACAGTGTATATCAAGTGTATATCAGTGGTATATAATCGATTATACAAAACTGCGTAATCGATTATGCTTAGACCGTTGCCAGTGTTTTGAACACTGCCTTCATATAATCGATTATGTGGTATGAAATAACCGATTATTTGGCAGAAAATCAGCATTTTGGTTTTCTGAACGTTAGAAATAATCGATTATCTCAAATTACATAATCGATTATATGGCACAAAATCAGCATAATTGATTGCCATTAAGCAACGGACATGCACCCTTTTTCACCTATAAAAAGAGGTCTTTTGAGCTGATTTTATACATACAACACCTCCCAATATTGATATACATATTGATCATATTTGAGCATCATTTTAGAGCTTTTGTTGAGCCATTTGAGAGACAACTTTGTGTTGTTCATAGAGCTAAATTTGTATCTCTTTATCCACTCTTTTGAGAGAGTTCTTGTGTAAGAAGATAAAGGTGTTTGAGAAGAACATATCTTCTCATTTTTCGGGTTCGCTAAGTACCCTAAGTCTTAGTGTGTGAAGTCTTGTGGTGCGGTATCCACGAGCAAGGTGAAGTCTTGGGGTGCGGTATCCTCGAGCAATCGAAGTCTTGTAGAGTGTACATCTACGAGCAACTGTAACGGTTTGTTAGGCACCCGTAAGCTTAACAAAGTTAGTGGAATCTCGAGAGAGTCTCTCGGGGACTGGACTAGCCACAGGTTGTGGTGAACCAGGATAAAATACGGTGTGTTCTTTCTTTATTATTTTAATTACCGTATTTACTTTATTCCTGCAATTTTAGTTCCGCATTATTTATCAATATTCTCGTGCCTCACTATTCACCCCCCCTCTAGTGAACGGCATAAATCCTAACAATTGGTATCAGAGCCTAACTCTCTGAAAGCCTTAACCGGTTGAGAGCGATATATTTTTTTTGTTGAGAATGTTGAACGCAGGAACAATGAGCGAAGGACACTCTACCTTTGAGCCTCCAAGATTTGATGGAACAAATTATACATATTGAAAAGAGCGAATGAGGATCTTCATCCAATCGAACAACTTTCGCTTATGGAAAATCATCAAGCACGGTGAAACGCCGACCAAGAAAGTTGGGAAAGCCATGGCTCCGAAGGAGAAGAATGCATGCAACGCCGAAGCCATCAATATGTTATATTGCGCGGTGAATCCGAATGATTATCGGAAAATTTCCTATTGCACAACCGCTAAAGAAATGTGGGATAAACTTGAAGCCATTTATGAAGGAACGCCTCAAGTCCAAAAGCATGTGACATGGGACTCGGACAGTTCATGTGATGAAACCGCCGCATTATGTCTCATGGCCAACGAAGAAGAAGAGGTAAGTACTTCTAACTCTCACTCGTTTGAAGAAATACAAAATGCATATGATGAATTATATAGTGAGTTTATTAATGCTTCCAAAACTATCAAAGAATTAAAGAAAACACTTTCTTTGCAGATTTTCAGAAAACACTTTCTTTGCAAGAAAAAGATTTTGAAAAACCATCTTCTTTGAAAGAAATAGATTGTGAAAAATTGACTAGTGAAAATGAGAAGCTAATAGAAGAAAAGAATTCTTTTGAAAATGACAATAGTGTTCTTAGAAATAAAATTGAAGTCTTAGAAAAAAAAAAAATTGGAAAATGACATTGTTGATTTTAAAAATAAGATCAAGGAATTGAATGAAGCCTCTTCAATTGATCAATGTTCCAATTGTTCTTCTTGTAGTGCCTTGAAAATGGAGAATATAGAACTTAGGAACGCACTAGAAAAACGTAGTGTTGATAATCCTAAAATTGAAGAAATTAAAAAGGATAATAAAAATGAGGTTAAACCACCTAGAAATAATTCTAGGAACTTTACTAATGAGTCTAAGATTAATTATTTTAGACCACCTAGAAACAACTCTAGGACTTTTGTTAATGAGTCCAGAATAAATAATTTTAGACCACCTAGACACAATTCTAGGAATTTTATCAATAAGTCTAGAATGAATAATTTTAGACCGCCTAGAAATGACTAGGAATTTCAACGCTTCTAGGAATAACGACGTTAGACCACCTAGAACGCATTTGGCTCAACCTAGACATATGCACAATCCTAATGTTATATGTCATTATTGTAACCGGGTAGGACACATTGCACCCGTATGTTTTGTTAAACATAGAGATTTATGTGTTGATTATGATTATTATTATCCTAACCCCCAAGGACCCACAAGAAGTTGGGTACCGAAAACCTATTTTTAGGTACGTTTGCAGGTGTGCTTGAAGACTACAATATCGTAGTAGATGCACCAAGCACGAAACCTTAATGCATCGAGGGGGAACGTCGGTTAGTTATCGTATTTTCGATAAAAACGTAATAGTTGATATGTGCTAACAATTGATATTATTTATTGATTCATGTCTCGATAATTTTTTTTTTTTTGAATAACAATTGGTATCAATTAGTTTTGTATTAAATGATTGATTCATGTTTTGATGAATATTTTTAGTTTAAATAACAGTTGGTACATTTGAGAAAATGACCGTTATCATGGTTAGTATGCTTTTACTAACATTTGGTATTATTTGATGTTGATATGATTTTGTTTATAACAATTGGTATCATCAATAGTTTAAATAACATTTGGTATATTCTTTTTGCTAATGCCAAAAGGGGGAAGAATATAGGCGATATACATGCCTTAATTGAGATAGAATATTCAATTAAGGGGGAATTATATTGAATTGTTTATATTGAATTGTTTGCATAAATTGTATGTTGAGATATAGCATGAATTTAGGGGGAATTCAATATGCATATCTCCTGTTGTTTGTCATTATCAAAAAGGGGAAAATTGTAGAAAATCACTCTATCTATGATATGTGCGCTTTGGTTGTATGAGCATGATTTTCAGGTATAGGTTTTGATGAATGACAAACAATGAAGTCAAGTATCAAACAACGATATTATATGACAAAAAATCAAGAATGAATGGCGAGAAGCATATTGATGACGGAATTGCATAGACAAGCCAAAGACGAGCTCAAATGTTCAAGACCGAAGACCCAAGACGTAGGTCATTAGGTAGAACCAATGTAAGAGCAACATTTAAGTTATCTCGTCTTTTGGCTCAACATAGGTCATCATAAATATGCATAAAAGTATTTTATTAATCATATTTATCATAAACCCATTTTATTAAATCATTTTGTTAAATCATATTTATCATAAACATATTTTATTAAATCATATTTATGATAAATATATTTTAAATACTTCAAACAAAATGATTTTAACGTTTTCATTTTAACCAAAATGGGTTTTGAAGTAAGTTTTCAATTCTGGTATACACAGTGTATATCAAGTGTATATCAGTGGTATATAATCGATTATACAAAACTGCGTAATCGATTATGCTTAGACCGTTGCCAGTGTTTTGAACACTGCCTTCATATAATCGATTATGTGGTATGAAATAATCGATTATTTGGCAGAAAATCAGCATTCTGATTTTCTGAACGTTAGAAATAATCGATTATCTCAAATTACATAATCGATTATATGGCACAAAATCAGCATAATTGATTGCCATTAAGCAACGGACATGCACCCTTTTTCACCTATAAAAAGAGGTCTTTTGAGCTGATTTTATACATACAACACCTCCATATTGATATACATATTGATCATATTTGAGCATCATTTTAGAGCTTTTGTTGAGCCATTTGAGAGACAACTTTGTGTTGTTCATAGAGCTAAATTTGTATCTCTTTATCCACTCTTTTGAGAGAGTTCTTGTGTAAGAAGAGAAAGGTGTTTGAGAAGAACATATCTTCTCATTTTTCGGGTTCGCTAAGTACCCTAAGTCTTAGTGTGTGAAGTCTTGTGGTGCGGTATCCACGAGCAAGGCGAAGTCTTGGGGTGCGGTATCCTCGAGCAATCGAAGTCTTGTAGAGTGTACATCTACGAGCAACTGTAACGGTTTGTTAGGCACCCGTAAGCTTAACAATGTTAGTGGAATCTCGAGAGAGTCTCTCGGGGACTGGACTAGCCACAGGTTGTGGTGAACCAGGATAAAATACGGTGTGTTCTTTCTTTATTCTTTCAATTACCGTATTTACTTTATTCCTGCAATTTTAGTTCCGCATTATTTATCAATATTCTCGTGCCTCACTATTCACCCCCCTCTAGTGAACGGCATAAATCCTAACAAATAGAACGTATCCACTTGGTATTTAGAAGTTTATCCCTTTGGACAAATGCAAAGAATTCAATAAACAGGAAAGAGGACGTACAATACTTCCACATACAAGCCACTAATCATAGAAGAAAGAATAATTTAGTATTTTTCAAACATAATAATGAATGCTGGTTCGAACCTAAAAGGAACTAATACACTATGTCTCTTGCTATTTCCATACTATATTCACTACATATATTCACTACATCTCATGAAGCCACAAATTGGAAACAAATTATCAATACTAACAAAAACTTTAGTAAAATAGACTTAACTAGCATGGACAAGCCCCTAAGAAACTAAGAGGTTCGAAGAGTTATTTTCTCTTTCAAACAAATTTCCACTCTCACTTAGTGTAAATACCTGTATAATAGGTTGACTAAATACTAATAATTATGTAAAAATCAAGGGTTAGATCTATACCTAAGGTTTTGATAAAAATAAGATTTAACCACTTAATTAGCTATGTAATGAACTAGAAATCACATACTAGTAATCAGTAGGCTATGAAATTCCTTCGAAAAATCTCGGGATTCGGGCACGTGGGCCCGGAGTCGAAATTTAAGAAACTTTTGGGAAAGGTTGGGAAGTCACTTAATTAGTTAGAATTCAACCTTATGAGTACTTATGGACTAGTTCTTGTCTTATTTAAATTAGATGCTTCTTGTTCGGCTTCGAATTGAGTTTGGAGCCTAACTTTGTGATTGAAAGAGCGCTTAGTAGCAAGGTGAGTCTCCTTTCTAACCTTGTAAGAGGAAATTGTCCCATATGATTAAACAGTTGATTAAAATTTTCTTTGTATGCGGGGCTACGTATGTACACTACAAAAAACGCTTAATTTGCGGGGGTGTTTTTGCGGCAATTGCGATAACCTCCACAATTTATATCAAAATTGTAGGGGTTTATTTACCCCCGGCAAATATATTACAATGTACGGCAGTCATAACCTCCGCAAACCTTGAAAAAAAAGCGCCCCCAATATTTCCCTCATTTTTTAATCCTTTCCCTCCCAAACCTTTTCAGCTCTCCTAAAAAAGCCCCCCCAATATTAGAGTTTGCCCTTTAATTTCATTCCCAAATTTTACAAAATTATTTCACCACTTTGCAAAATTTCAGCCCACTTCAGTTGCAAAATTCCAAATTCCTCTTTCGATTTTGCTCTCTCCTTTGATTTTGCAAAATTTCAAAGCTATCAACCCAGAAAATAGATGTAAGTTCATATCAGTTCTTAGATCTGAATCTTTCAATCGTGTAGCAAAATCATATTGTGATTAGAGAAAAATCGATAGCTCTAATATTGAGATTAGAGCAAAATCATCTATATCAGTCCTTTAATTTTGATTTTTTGTCTTTCTTTCATGCATGTGGGTTTTAAGTTTATTTTCTCTGTTAATTTGTGTTTTCCTTTACTGATTTTGCTTCAAGTGATGCAGCTGGCGGATCCATTTCACCTATGGGCGTAAGAAGATCATATAGTGATAGTAATCTTAATGAAAATCATTGAATTTCTTTGCCATTGTAATAGATGATTAAGTATGATACTTTACTTGAATGGTTGAACTAGATATTTTGTGTGTAAGTTTAGTTTTGACATTTTTACAAATGTAATGGACGATTAAGTATATGATTAAGTATGATACTTTACTTGAATGGTTGAACTAGATATTTTGTGTATAAGTTTGGTTTTTTGGATTAATGACAATACTATCTGCTTATGATTTGTAATATGTGGATGTTACTTAACATTTATGCACCTTTAGTATTATGTTAATTCATCTTAAATTTATTTAATATAATTAAAATATTATATTAGAAAAACAGGAATCCCCACAATTGCTCCCCGCCCTCCCTCCCCCCCCCTCCCATAAAAAAAAAGTCCTCATGGAATAGGGGATGTTATAACTGTCATTAAATAAACAAATTGAGGGGGTTAAAGCTGCCATGAAAATAGATTTAACATATTTCAAAAATATATTGCGGAGGTTAAAACGGCGGCAAATTAATCAATTTGCGGCGGTTTCAACCTTCGCAATATATTTTTTAAAGTTGTGCATTAATTAAAATTATAATTTGCCGGGGTTCAACCGCCGCATAATAACCTCCGTTAAATGGTTACGGCGGGCTTTAAAAAACTGCCACAAAATAATTGCGGCGAACCTTACAGCTGGGGTTTTGAAGACCGCCGCGATTTCAAATAACGGGGGTTGCTGACCGCCACAAAATGCGAAAATAACCTCCGCAAATAAGCCTTTTTGTAGTGGTACTATGTGACGAGAGCCCGTGCGTAGCAATTTATATGCTAAGTCTGGGTATTTTAGGGCCATGAGCATGCTTTACGTGATGTCTTTGAAATTAATGCCACTCTTGGGCCTTGTATGGATAAATTGTGAACGTGTTGACATGGGAATTTGTTAAAGTCATCTCGGATTAGTATGAGAAATTCTAAAGGGATTAAATATTACTTTTCCTAAATTGCTAAATGAGAATTTGCCTTATTGGGATAGATGTTTCCCAGAAATTATTAATTGATTGTGTAAACATGTATTTCAATATGTACCTGCGTCGCATGATTGATTCACGAGCGGAGTATTGTTTTACTTGATGTTGACCGCGTCGAAAGGATGATACGCGAGCGGGGTAATAGATGCATTTATGGTTCGAGTTGTTCGACCCTCAGCAGTGCACATTTACTTTTCCTGTTGGATCGGGCTGTGTGCTCCTCGGTGGATATATGTGCATGATTATTTAGTTTTCTACTTGTGGATTATATTTCGGATTTGTTGTTGAAATATATATTACTGAGCACCCTTTATGGAAAGGTAAAAGGCAGAATTTCTATTTCATACTTTGTATTCTGTGACTTGAGATATAGCGGCTTATTGTGAATTAAAACTCATATATTATCTGACCATAGTAAGTATCGAATCGACCTCTCATCTCTACTTCTTCAAGATTAGACGGGATCCTTACTGGGTACATATTGTTTATGTATTCGTACTACGCTTCTGTACATAAATATACATGACCTGAGGCAGGTGGATCTGGTTACTATTCGGGCGCACATTTGTGAGCTTTCTTGGACTTCTACAGTGAGATGCGTTCCTTCATTGACGATCCACAGCCGAAGAAGCCATATCTGTTTTTTTGTTATTTCCTATCTATCCTGATTCGGACAGTAGGATAGTATATTATTCTTTTGTATATTCTATACTAGTTGCCCATAATTGTGACACAAGGTTCTGACACGCACTTTAGTAAACTAGTTTTGAGATTTATAATTATTATGTTACTTACTTTTATCACGACATAGGGGTCCTGAAACCCAATTTGGACGCTTATTCCCTTCTGAAAAGTATTTATGTTTTTAAACTTAGAAATGTATTCCGCACTTGGCTTGCCCGGCAAGGTCATTGGGCACCATCATGACATGTTATGGAATTGGGTCATGACAATATGTTTGTTGGATTCCAAAATCTAATGTTGCAAACAAACTCCAAAACTTCAGGCCTATTAGCCTTTGTAATACCATGTACAAAGTAGTTACTAAAATAATGGTAAATCATATAAAACCCTTCCTAATCTACCCAATTAGTGAGTACCAGACTAGCTTCATTAAAAATAGGAGGCCTAGTGACAATGCCATCATTATACAAGAGTTACTGAAACAGTTTAATAACCGAAGAGGAAAAGGAAATTGGTTACTAAAGCTCGACCTAGAAAAGTTCTTCGATAAATTAGAATGGTCTTTTATCCTCCAAGCCCTGGGCTACCACAATTTTCCTCCAAAAATTACTACCTTAATAATGAGTTGTATCACAACTAGCTAAATCTCAATTCTAGTCAACGACAACAAAACTGAGAAATTCTTACCATCAAGAGGAATAAGGCAAGGGGACCCCTCTCCCCATATGTTTTCATCTTATGTCTAGACATGCTCTAAAAAAATAGTGAACACCAAGTTGACACTCTTAGTTGGGACCCTATTATTTTAAATAATAATAGCCCCCCTCTATCCCACTTATTCTTTGCAGACGACTTAACCCTAATGGGTAAAACCAATAGGAAAACAATCCTAACTATGAAAGAAAATTTGGAAACTCTTTGCAACCTATATGGACTTATCAATAAGGGAAAATCCAAAATTCCTTCTGTCTAATAAAATCCAAATTGCTTCTACCTTTGCAATATTCTCTACAAAGTAGTTACTAAAATAATGGTAAATCGTATAAAACCCTTCCTAAGCTGCCTAATTAGTGAGTACCAGACTAGCTTCATAAAAATAAGAGGCCTAGTGACAATGCGATCATTATACAAGAGTTACTGAAATGGTTTGATAACCGAAGAGGAAAAGGAAATTGGCTACTAAAATTCAACCTAGAAAAGGCCTTCGATAAATTAGAATGGTCTTTTATCCTCCAAGCCCTAAGCTACCACAATTTCCCTACCTTAATAATGAGTTGTATCACAACTAGCTAAATCTCAATTCTAGTCAATGGCAACAAATCTGAGGAATTCTTACCATCAAGAGGAATAAGGCAAGGGGACCCCCTCTCCCATATATTTTCATCTTATGTCTATACATGCTCTCAAAAAAATATTGAACACCAAGTTGACACTCTTAGTTGGGACCCCATTATTTTAAACAAAAATAGTCCCCCTCTATCCCACTTATTCTTTGTGGACGACTTAACCCTAATGAGTAGAACCAATAGGAAAACAATCCTAACTATGAAAGGAAATTTGGAAACTTTTTGCAACCTATCTGGACTTAATATCAATAACGGAAGATCCAAATTGCTTCTGCTTAATAATTGCCCAAATGAAATGGGGAAATGGATAACCTCCACATTAGACACCAAATCCAGCAAAGAATTTGGTTCCTATTTGGGATTCCCTATGAGTAACAAGTTTCTAAGACTTAAGGATTACTTGTCTTATATTGAAAAAATGAGGGCACGACTAAACATTTGGAATGCAAATTGGATTAATATGGCTGGAAGGTGTGCACTCATAAAATCTACTCTAAACACCATTCCAAATCACCAAATGCAACTATTAATTCTCCCAAGGAAGACTCCAAACGAAATTGATAAAATTCAAAGGGATTTTTATAGGGAACCACTAGGGATAAGAAGAAAATGCACTTACTGGCATGGAAAGTAGTAACCTTACCAAAGGAAAGGGGGGGGGGGTTAGGTATTAGAAAGTCTCAATCAAAAAACCTAACCCTCCTAACTAGCCTGGTCCGGAGAATGCTAAACAATCGCTCTAGTAGTTGGGTTCGTATCATCACCAGTGTCTATGGACAAACAAAGACAACTAAGGGAGTCTCACACACGTGGAAAAGCTTCCTAAAAGGATGGCACCAATGCAGAGAAGGCATAAGATGGTCTGTGGATAATAAGTCCAATTTGTCCATAAGGGATACTAACTGGATCCCTAAATTTGGAAAACTATGGGATACTATTAGCGGTCCTCTCACAAACAATGAAAGTGAGTGTGAGCACGTGATGTTCGCCCTATATTTGAATTATTCCCAAAAATTCAAAAAAAAAAAAGATTTTTTCTTATTTTTATAATTTTTGTGAATTTTGGTGTTATTTTCTGTTAACTGTTTGCATTTTTTTGTGCATGTTAATTCATATAAAATAGAAAAAATATGCATTTGTATTTATGATCTAATTTCATATTTTAGAATTAATTAGGGGTTAATTTGTTTTAGAACAAAACATGAAAAAATCACAAAAAATAGTTCATTTTCGCATTTTAATTATTTTAATCGTGAATTCATCACAAAATAGTTTTAAACAATCTTAGGAGTTAATTAGTTTAACTTTGAAATATATTAGGACTTTATTTTTTATATTTTGCATTTTTTATAAAATAAAAAAAATAGTAAATAGTGTAAAAGCAAAATAAAAGAGAAAAAGAAAAACAAAAGAAAGAAATAAATGGGGTGAAAAATAGTTGGGTTTATGAAGAGCAATCTGGGCTTATTTTTCCCCAGCCCAAAATAAAGATACCCACAACCATGACCTGGTCCAGATCCGCCCCACCCTAAACGACGCCGTTTTGAGCGTCCATTCCTCATGATCCTACGACCCTCATCTACCCAAAAAATTTAATAAAATTGTATGAAAGCCAATTCATAACCATAGACATTCCTCCCCGACCTGGTACGCTCTCCTGTAATGCCGCCGTCTCCGCCGCCGAAGAAATCTCCACCATCTTCAGTGGCTTTCAATTTCACATCCCTGTACTTCCTCGACGCCCCCTTCTCGAATCTACCCTCATCTTCCTTCGAATCCCACTCGTGGTCGTTAAATAATCGAAAGAAGTATCACCGTCGGCGATGCTGCCCAAACTGGTCCAAACTTACACCACCAAAGCTTCTCCGCCGCCTCATCACCACTACACAAGAATTTTCCTCAAATCATTCTAGAGAGTCATATTCTATTACTTGGTCTCAAATTAATATGCTAAGGTTGCCTCGCCTCCCTCATATGGTATCCGATGTCAGTGGCATCCAAACCTCATCAGACTCATTCTACTTTCAAACCAAAGGAACAGTCAAGTCTTGAGCCATGCCAGTGAGTTTCATTTTCTTTGCTTTTCTTCATTTAGTTTTATTCTATGGATTTTGCTCTCACACTAGCTATTTTCCAGTTAAGCAACATTTTTACTTTTATTTTTAGTTCTTGTTCTATCTTGGGTTTAATTGTTTGAGTTGTTCGTTCTGTTTTCTATTTCTAGTTTATCATCAATTAATCAGATTAGATTTCGATTTTATTTACCTTTTTGATTCGTATTAATCAATGAGTCTCTTTGGTTCATTCTGTTTAGGCTACCATAATTCATTCTGTAGTTCGTCAAATTATTAGTTATGGATTCTATCTGCATTTTTACATTATGATATGATCATTTGGTTAGTGTAAATGGGGTTGGTTTGAAAACGTAACTAGCCTTCTACCTTAATACTTAAGTTCATTAATAACAACCGGTGGAAGATTGGTTTGAGTGAAAGCTTAACCATAGTTTAGCTGAGATAAAGGGTTGGTCAGCTTTGGGGGTAAATAGTAGGGCATGTAGAGGGTAGTTTAGGAAATGGGAGGGTAAGGAATCTTGTTGTTGTTACTTGAAATGCCTAGAACATTCTAGAAAGGGTTTTAAGATAAAAAATTTGAAAAATAATTGCACTTACTTGAGTAACAATTCAGAAATAAGAAGACTAAACTGAAAACAGAAGGCGATTGAAATGAAAAGAAAGGAAATGGGGTATGGGCTGACTGAAGCCTATAAAAGGGGAACATCCATACTTTAACAGGGAGTTCTTTTGAGCTCTAAAAGTTCAAGAAGGCTCTCTCTCTCTCTCTACAATTTTTTTTAGATCTTCATTTTTGAATTCAAATATTCAAAAACCCAAAAACATTAGAAAACATAAAACCAAAAAAAAAAATAGTGAAACCTTCCATAGATTACTGTTCCATTCAATCGCTTAGCTGATTTCTAGCTTTAGGTAGTTGATTTGCATTTTTGGCTCAATATCTGATAGCTAAAGCTCAGTCGTGTATCTGGTCTGTTTCCAAGTGGGTATTGGGTTCAATCAAAACAATTTTGGATCAATTTAGAGGCTGTTGTACTAAGATATGTTTCTGGGTTCAATTTGAAGGTTATGTGGGTTTATTCGAATATGTTTTGGCTTGATCTATTGATCTTGTTGGTTTTTGTACATCTTGTTTTAAATTCTAATGATAATCTATAGTTAAAGTATATTTTGGAGTTTACTTAAAATAAGCAGTCAACCAAGGGCGGCCCGACCAATTTCGTGGCTTAAAGCCTTACTTCATGAGGGGCCTTAATTTTTTAATTAATAAAAAATATTTTATTTTTGTGTGAAGGTGATTTTTCTAGCTTTTTTAGATGCAAAGCTATATTAATTTTTTATAATTAATTTATCCTAATAAGTCTTTCTCAATTGACAATATCGCTATTTCATTTAATATCATTGAGACACTGTTGATCTTAGTTAAGATTTTATCAATTTAATTTTGAAATAATTTAATTCGCTGAAGCAACTGTAATAAGAGTTATTAACATTATTCTATAAGTAATATAAGCATTTCAAAAATAATCAAATCTTTTTATTTGATTGAGTATATCAATTAAACTGTTATCTTCTAATTGTACTATTTTTTACAAAAATATAAAAATAAAACTAAAATATCAATATCGGGTTGATTATTATGATTTAACGAGCATTCAAGATGAAGGCAATATAATTGTTCAAATTTATTTGGCGAAATTACTTCCTGGCCACTTAAACTTGTAGTGCTTTTGAAAGCCGATGCATTAACTTTGTATTTTCCCTTTTGAACACTCCAACTTGAGAAAAATGGTAGTAATAAATACTTTTGACTGTTGACCATGCCTATGTGGAACACTACAATTGACATGGCTAAATTGTGTGCAAATCACGCTCCAAGACACACGTGAATAGTATTTTTTTTACTTAAAAATTAGAATTAAAATAAAAATAAATAAAAAAAGAGAAATAAAAAAAGCAAATGAGGTCTACATTTTCCCCATATTTCTCTTGGGTCAGCGTCTACATTCACCTTACAACGACTAAAGCTTGTTGCGTTAGCCTGCCATGATCAATTTAGTTACCATTTAAATAAATAGTATTCGACGCAATTGACCAATGTAAAATTCATTTTGATGGGCTGGGAATACTTACATGGTGTGCAGAACGGATTGGCATTGGTTTTGGGATCCAATTATCCTTGCAGCACCACGGGCGGCCGACTTGTGAAGTTTTGAGTTTTCAGCTTGGTGGTGATGGTTGATTTCTTGAATGGATTGAGCTGAATTTTTGCATAGAGTATCAATGGGTGTAGCAGAAGGGATTCCAATTGGAATTTGGTCTCCAATTGGCCCATAATTGATAGGGGCATTTCGTCAAACACCTTGCTCAACCGGACTGCCTGAGCTTTTGGATTGTATAATTAGAGGAATTGGTTGGTACCCATATGAAATTGGAAGCATAGGAGCATTATCCACATCAACACAAATATATTGGTACCTTTCTTTTCCGATTTGGATACCTGGAACAGCTTGCGCGTTCATTTTTGCCTCGTCGGAGTTTTGCTTTTCGTCGGAGGGGGCGATTCTATGTTTCAGGCGTTGTTTTTTTCCTATTTTTGTATTTGTAACCTTTTTTCTTCTGATTTTGTATTTCAAAATGGGACCCATAAATAACACATGACAAGTAATACATAGCTTAGCATGATGTGTTGTACATGTCAGCGTAATTAGTATACACGCTCTGGTGGATATGTTTATTGTTATCACTAACCCAAGAGATTATGGTGAAGAATTGCTTCAATGATCTCCTAAGAGCTTGGAGAAGAAGAGGTGTGGTGAAATATTTGATAATCATGTATGCTACTATCTGAAGTTTTAAATTACTAGGCGAATTTTGGTTTATGCGATTGCAGAAGAATCAACGCAATCACATAGAAAAAATTGATGACCACCAAATTAACTTTATGCGATCACGGAAGAATCAATGCAATCGCATAAAACAAATTGATGACTACCAAAATTAACTCTATCGATCGCGGAAAAATCAATGCAAGCACTTAGAACAAATTGAGGACTACCATAATTAAATCAATGCGATCACGAAAGAACCAATGTAATGAACAAATTGATGACTACCAAAATTAACTCTATGCGATCACGAAAGAATAAATGCGATCGCATAGAACAAAAACCTGGACACCAGCAACCATCAAACACCAGATTTTTTTAAGTCTAAAACTATTCCGAAACACATCCGAATCACACCCGAGCCCTCAGGTCTCCTAACCAAACACATGAACTAACTCTGTAACATTATATGAACTTAACCATGCGATTAAATTGCCAAAATAACATAAAATTAAGGAATCAAGCCTTAAAATAATTAGTTTTTTTATCAATCTTCATAAACATTCAAATTTAGTGTTTTACATCTGAAACACGTCAAACGACGTCAAATTTCAACCAAACTTCACAGAAATATCTTAAATCACATACAAGACATGTATCGGGCCCGAAAACAAAATAGGGGATGATACCAATACGTTCTAATCAATATTTATTACAAATTTCCTTAACAGTTTTAAAAAAATAATTTCTTTTAAAAATTCATTTCTCGGGCTCAAGACCTCGGATTTCAGTTCTGTGCACACGCCCGAGTCCCATATATTTCCACGAACCTTTCGAGATCGTCAAATCATGGGTATGGTTCCATATACCCAAAATGTTGACTGAAGTCAAATTTATTCATTTTAAGACCAAAATTTAGCATTTTCAAAGAATTTCACATTTAAGCTTTCCGGCTAAGTGCCTGGACTACGCACGCAAATCGAGGTAGCTAAAATAAATTTTCCAAGGTCAGCTAAAAATGACCCTTTGGGTCGTCATATTCTCCACCTCTATAACAACATTTCATCCTGGAACGGACAGAAGAAAGAAGTGCCTGAGACGGGGAACAAATGAGGATAATGGCTCCGCATATCAGGCTCGGACTCCCAAGTCGATGCCTCAGGAGGCTTACCTCTCCACTAAACACGCACTGAAGGAAAAATCTTCAACCTCAACTGTCAAACCTACCGGTCTAAAATAGCCATCGGCTGCTCCTCATAAGATTGATCATTATCCAACTGGACAGTGCTAAAATCTAACACATGGGATGGATCAATGTGATACTTCCAGAGCATAGACATATGAAACACTGGATGCACGACTATGAGCTAGGCGGTAAAGCAGGTGTATAACCAACCTCCCCCACTCGATCAAGAATCTTAAATATACCAATAGACATCAGTCTAAGCTTGCCCTTCTTCCCGAACCTCATCACATCATTCATAGGCGGCACTCAGAGCAATAGCCGTTCACCAACCATAAAAGCCATATCTCGAAACTTACCATCTGCATAAATCTTCTTCCAATGAGCTTTACGAAGTCTATCCTGGATAATCTAGGCGTTATCTAGGGCCTCCTAAACCGGATACGTACCCAATCACCGAGCCTCTCCTGGATCAAACCATCTAACTGAAACCCGAAATCGCCTACCATACAATGCCTCATAAGGAGCCATCTGGATACTCGACTAGTAGCTGTTGTTGTAGGCAAACTGTGCCAAAGGCAAGACTTATCCCGTGAACTTCGAAAGTCAATGACACAGGCTCGGAGCATATCCTCTAAAATCTTAATAGTCCGCTCGAACTGGACGTCTGTCTGGGGATGAAATGCTATACTCAACTCCACCTGAGTGCCCCAATCCCACTCAACTGCTCTCCATAAACACGAGGTAAATTGCGTACCCCGCTTCAAAATGATAGATACCGGCACACAATGAAGATGAACAATCTCCCAGATATATATCTCAACTAACCTCTCGGATGAATATGATACTTCCATAGAGATGAAACGCATTGACTTGGTCAGCCTATCAACAATGACCCAAACCGCATCGAACTTCTTCCGTATCAACGAATGTCCAGTAACGAAATCCATAGTAATCTTCTATCACTTCCACTCGGAAAGCTCAACCCTCTGAAACAATCCTCCAAGCCTCTGATGTTCATACTTAACCTGGTGACAGTTCAAATATCGAGCCACATATGCAACTATGTCTTTCTTCATTCTACGCCACCAATAATGTTGTCTCAGATCCTGATACATCTTCGCGGTGCCCGGATGAATAGAGTACCGAAGCCATGGACCTCCTCTAACATTAACTCTCGAAGTCCATCCATAATAGGCACACAAACTCGACCCTGCAGCCTCAAAACTCCATCATCTCCTAATGTCACCTGCTTGGCACCTCCACTTTACACCGTGTCTCTAAGGAAACACATATAGGGATCATCAAATTGCCGATCACGGATACGCTCCAATAATAAAGAACAAGCGAGCGTGCAAGCCAATACCTGACTAGGCTAAAAAATATCCAACCTCACGAATCAATTGGCCAAGGCCTGAACATCCAAAGCATCTGGCCTCTGACTGAGTGGCTGACTTCATACTCGATTGCCCATACTGGCTGACTTCCTACTCGAAGCATTGGCCACCACGTTGGCCTTTCTCGGATGATGCAATTTAGTAACATCATAATTATTCAACAACTCCAACCACCTCCTATGCCTCAGATTCAACTCCTTTTACTTGAACAAGTAGTAAAGACTCTTGTGATCGGTGTACACTTCACACGTCATGCCGTATAGATAATGCCTCCAAATCTTCAATGCATGAAAAATGGCTGTCAAATCTAGATCATGAACTGGATAATTCTTCTCGTGCATCATCAACTACCTCGAAGCATAGGCAATGACTCTGCCATCCAGCATCAATACTGCACCAAGCCCAATACTGGAAACATTACAATACACTGTATAAGGCCTTAAACCTGTGGGAAAAACCACTACCGGCCCCAAAGTTAGCGCTATCTTGAGCTTCTAAAAGCTTTCCTTACACTCATCCGACCATCTGAACTGGGCACTCTGGTCAACCTGATCCTCGGGGCTGCAATAGATGAAAACTTCTCGACGAACTGATAGTAGTATCTTGCCAATCCCAAGAAACTCCGAATCTGTATAGCTAATACTGGTCTAGGCTAGCTCTTCACTGCCTCCATCCTTTTCAGACCAACCTGAATACCCTCTGCTGATATGTCATGACCTAGAAATGCAACCGAACTCAATCAAAACTCGTACTTTGAGAACATAGCATAAAACTGACTATCCCTCAAGATCTGAAGAACCACTTTGAGATGGTGCTCGTACTACTCCCAACTGCGGGAATATATAAAAATACAATCAATAAATACCCTCACGAACAAATCTAACTCTCGATTCATCAAATCCCTCAAAGATGCTATGGCATTTGTCAACCCGACTGACATAACCAATGACTCATAATGCCCTAGCCGAGTGCGGAAAGATTTCTTAGGGACCTTGAATGCCCTAATCCTCAACTGATGGTAGCCAGATCTCAAGTCTATCTTTGAAAATACCTTGGCAGTTGATATAACAAATCATCAATCCTCGGCAATAGATACTTATTCTTGATTGTAACCTTGTTCAATTGCCGGTAATCAATACACATTCTCATCGAACCTTCCTTTTTCTTTACAAAGAATACCAGCGCACCCCAAGGTGAAATTTTGAGCCTAATGAAACCATTTTCAAGCAAATCCTGCAACTGTTCCTTTAACTCTTTCAACTCTGGCGGGGCCATATGATTTGGCGGGATAGAAATCGGCTAAGGGCATGGATCCAAATTAATGCAAAAGTCGATATCCCTGTGGGGTAGAATACCCGGCAGGTCTTAAGGGAAAACTCCCAAACAACGGCACAGAATCAATAGAAGGGATCTCTGTGCTGAATCGCGAACATACGCCAAATAAGCCAAATACCCATTCTCGACCATACATCGAGCCTTCACATATGAGATAACACTGCGAGTGTAATGACCAGGAGTACCTCTCTACTCCAAATGGGGAAAATCCGGTAAAGCTAAAGTCACGTTATTGTCATGGAAATCCAATGTAGAATGATATGGGGAAAACCAATCCATACCCAATATAACGTCGAAATCCACCATATCTAAAAGCAAAAAATCAACACGGGTATCAAGACCCCCACTCACCACCACACAAGAGCAATGAACTCGATCAACCACAATAAAATTATCCACCGGTGTAGATATATAAATAGAAATACTCAAAGCATCACTAGGCATGACCAGGTACCGTGCAAAATAAGATAACATATAAGAATACGTAGACCCTAGACCAAATAACACTGAAGCATCTCTATCACATACTAGAACCATACCTGCACCTCCACTTCTAATACTCTTACCTCCACCTCTAGCATCTTAACCTACACTTCTAGCATCTTACCCTCCACCTCTAATACATCTACCTCCACCTCCAGCTAACTAAGCGGATGGACGAGTCCCTCTATGAAATTCCTCACTCTCTCTCACAGTTGGAAGCATGATAAGAGCATGACAAGCCAAGTAGAGAAATCTGGTCTCGTACTGAGTAACAATCATAGAAGTTGGAGATGCTCGAATTGCCTTCGCTAGGCCTCTCTCTTAATGATGGGGGGAAACTTCTCCAGAAATAGCTGTGTGAACTGTTCCCAAGTTGATGCTGATGACCTAGCTGATATGGCCACTCAATAATCTTCACAAAAGGTCTTGGTGGACCTAGACAAGCAAAAGGTAGCAAGATTGACCCCATAGGTCTCCACAATCCCCATATTCTTTAGAACATCATGATCGTTGTCAAGAAAATCTTGAGGATCCTTAGAGTATACACCGTTGATAGTAATGGTGAAGTTCTTATTGATACCTAATTTTTTTCTTTGTATTTTTATATCGCAGATATTTCAAAAAAGCATATATGTGCATATATAAGCATGCCCAAAAGTTTTGGTATTTTCCCCCAATTTTTAAGATTTTTAAAAATCAATTTATTGTTTATTTTATCATTACAAAATCCAAATTTTATTTCCAAAATTATGATTTTCGGTGAATAAACTATTTCATTCTTATATTTACACCAAAATATAATTAAGATGATTTTTGCATATTTTTACAAATTTATTTGGTATTTCTAAAGCTAAATTACATGTAATTGCAATTATAGCTTATTTTATAATTATAAAATCATTTCTGGAATTTTTACATTACTATTTATATATTATTAATTAGTTCTGTATTTTTAATTTATTTTTCAAATCATTTAACTATTTTTATAAAATAAAAGGGAATGCTAGACTATTTAACATTTAGCCTCATTTCATTACAATTATAGCCATTTAGATTTCAATTATAACCCCTAATTTACCCAATTCAAACCCCCTAATTTCCTAACCGAATATTGATTTGAACCCGACCCATGACCCATTTAATTATCTGGTCCAGCTCCTATCTCATCTGAGCCCTTGATCAAATGAGATCAACGACCTGAATTTTATTTCCTAAATTAAAATCCCAACTACACCCCCAAACCCCTCACTTCAGAGATGGTCTCTCTCTCTCTCTCTGTCTCTATGCTAAAGTTTGCTCTCCTTTCTCTCTAGAACCTTCTGGCTCCCTCTCTCGTCTCTAATGAAGCCACCGCCTCTCCGGCCAACTTCAGCCTCACTTCTCTCGACCACCAGACGCTCTGAAACCTCGTCTAGTTGATTCCCTCCATCATCGAGACTCCAGAAGCCTCAACCATACAAAATGGTAATCAGAAGCTTTGTGTGTCTTGTCTCCAATCTTTTCCCGATGGGTTATTGTCTAAATATGCTATTAGCATCACTATTAACAAGTTTCATAGCCAGGTTCCTTACCTCTCACTGGTTTATTATGAAACATAATTTCTACTTAGACATTTTAATCTCTATCTTTTAAAAAATGGTTTTTTAACTTATGATTTTATGTTTTACACTACTCTCTACTCGACTTCTTCGATTGCTCAAGTTTTCAACATTTTGTTCTTCTTTTATAGCTAGGGCTTCTGAACCTCTCGATTTCTTCGATTGCTCAAGTTGTTTTTCTGCTTGTTTTTGTAATCTTCTAGGTTATTTCCTAATTTTTATGCGTTTATTTGGTCTAATGCTCCACTGATTCTGTGATTTCATACTTAGGGTTCTTGGTTTTGTTCCTGTTGTGTTTAAATAGGTCCAAATGTTTCTATTTGCTAAGTGTTCTATCGATTTTTTGTATCTCTTTGAATCCTTTATTTTCTGTATATGATTTCCATGGAGATTCTCCTCTGATTTGAGTCGCTTCCTTGACTGTGAGATGCTTTCCTAACTTAAAGTTGATTCCCTACAATTTTTCCATCTCGCCCGTGATTATTTTAACCTATTGTTTTCAAAATCAGTCTGTTTATGTGCACACTATATGCTTATTTTTACTTTCCTTACTTGTAATTATTTTGTACCATCAGTCTTGCAAACACCTTCCTTATTTGATGTATTTGTTTTACTATTTGAGATGTGACTCCCTAATTGAATGTAATCTGAGTTTTTAATTCATTCTAATAGGTTGTCTTTCTATAATTATAATCAGTCTATATGTATTACCTTATTTTTCACTTATTATAGAGCTATATGTTCTCTACCCTCTCTTTTGCATAGACACGAAAAAAATCTTCACTGTTCTGACTCTCTTTTAGTGTACTCAGAGTTGTCTCCTGATTTTCTACACATCAACTCTCACTACCCCTATTAACTACCGATTACTCAGTTGGCTAAAAGCCAAGACTGAGTAATTTTGGGCTGCTCCACTACGCTGCTGCTATATACACTGCTACTTGTTTGGTCTGCATACTACTGCTCTACTTCCCTGAACCCTACTGCTCTATATTATCTCATCCTCGACTAGTATGCTCTCTATTTGATTTACAGTTCCCAAAATATAATGTTTTTATAAATAGTGCACTTTATCTTATTTCTCTTATGATTTTACTTATGGTTTTGTTGTTCTCATGTGCAACTAATATGCCTATATGTTTGTTCCGTTATGTGACTATCCTTCTTTTAATTCAGCATGACTACTGATTTGCTTAATGCACGTTCTCCCCTGCCCCTTGCCCCACTACATTATCAGCATGTAATCCTGAGCCCTTTGGCTGAAACTCGGTATGATTGTCTGTGTTCTTACATGTGAACTACTTGTGCCCATTCCCCTTTTCCCTGTTTGTGTTTATTCCCCCTGAACTATATCTGGTATTTTGGTTATGAGATTGTCAAAATTGTCACATTGTTTTTCTTTCAAAACTGGTTCTATATGGATCATTTTTTAAAAAATGTTCTCTTTTCTAAACTCAATTTCCTTAAAAAACACTATCACACTCTCACTACTCCTACAGTTTTGGTTATACCCCTTTCATGTGGGCGTTATTTTGGGCACCTTGTGAGTGCTCACTGAACTTTGATGCACATGGCTGGTAATTCCACATTGCACCTGTTCAACATTTTGGTAGTGTTTGGGTTCTGGTATTATCCAAGGACCCCAATGGGCCCTTAGGGAGTTTTGCCGCACCCAAACCATGGCCAAGGCTGTGAAACTCGAAAGAAGTGAGGTTGGAAGTTTGGGCCTGGTTGAAGGCTCCCTATAGAATAACTTCTTATTTTAATTTACATTACAGTATTTTAGCTATCCTGGTTTGTAATAATTTGTAACGAATGATTAAAAAATGATTGCGGTTATAGTGAGATTGTGTGGGATTATGCATGCTTAGTTTAAGTAATGGGTAAAAAACATGTCTATAGAATTTTACTTGCCTATATGTGCAATAGAAACCATGTATAGGGCATGCATCCTACATGTAGAAATCCGGCTTTAGGCTCTTTCAGATTTTATACTCATTTCATAATCACAATTAGTTAGTAATCAACAAACAACTGTTATAAAAACTACTACTGTATTTAGAGATCATGCTTTAGGAGCTTTCATGTGCATTAGATATCATGTTACTTAGAATTTAATTTTGTCTAAGTTGCAATTTCTGAACGCCTCATGAATCATTTTATTTAGTATCATAAGTTTGAGTTAACTGCGTCTTGCCTTTTTAAAATCAGAATTAATATGCATGTTCACCCTTTTTTAAGATAAGTAGGCAATACATACGACACCTAGGAAAGTTTTGGGGCTATTTTAACTTTCCCAACTCCATTTCTCGCCTGCTTCTTCACTCTTTTACTGAAAATATCTCTATCTGAAAACCAGCTTCGTATTTATATACTCTCACTAAATTTTCTGATTCTTGCTCTGTTATGTTATCAAACTACTAGATTATCTTTCTGCCCAGGAACGTGTTATTTTAATACTTTTTTAATCAAACTACTGTGTTTCAAATATTTTCTTTCTTCAAATTATGTTTTAACAATTCCCTTAAATTTTACCCAACTGTTGCCTTTAGTTGTATTTCTGAAGATCAAACACTATTCGGGTCACTCAGTTTTGATTAAACTTTCTGCTTCCGCTGAAACCTATCTTGTTTCGACATTCCTGCTTTTAAACTCCCATTTTTTTTACATCTTAAATGTGTTTGAGACGTGCTAATTACATGTTTACTTGTGGATGGATTTTTGAGACTCTTATTTGCCTTTGTATGATTCCTTTATGTGTTGTCCTACTTGTTATGTATGCCGCCTAGCATTTTGACCTTTAATACTAAGGGTTCAGTCTAGTCCTTACCTTATAGTAATAGTTGTCCTAAATACCCTCTAGGACTTATATGATGGGACAGGTAATAGCACGCAATAAGCTTTCGTTACACATTTTAAAATAATCTCTACGGGATGGGAATATTAGAATATGGAGATGATGACCGGTGCGCTAATATCACGTGCGACCCCTCTCTGGGGGAGTCTGCGCCGGGTATTGCATTGATGTGATCCATATTGTGTATAAACCTAGGACCCATTTCCCTCTTTCTTTAATTGCAAAAAGTGTTTTCTTTTCTCAAAATTATGTTTTCTTCTAAATAATCCTTCTCTTTAAAAAAATCGTCTATGCCCTTTCTACTTTCAAAGATTTCCAATTTTGTGAATTCTTATGTATGAACTTTATTTGCTTTCTTATACTCCTTTTAAAGTCACAATTAAGCATGGTCGAGAACCACACTAGTGGATCTTGAGGGGTGCCTAACACCTTCTCCTTGAGATAATCTCATGCCCTTACCCGAACTCTGGTTTTTCTTTCAAATTATCTTTCTTCACTTTAAAGTGTCCTAATGCACTATAATCATTAGGTGGCCACTATTTAAATTCCATAATCTGATTCTTGAAAGGGAATAAGAGTTGTTTTTCCCATAATATCGTAAATCCGATTTCTTTCTTTTAGAGGAAAAATGGGGGTGTCGGCAGCATGGCGACTCTTCTGGGGATTTTCTTTAGGCTGTTACCCTTACATACTTTATGTGGCTTTTTTAATTCCTTAATTGCCTTTATTTCCTGCGTTTAATCATTTCATCATGAAACTAACTTGACTCTTCATGTCTTTCCTTTCTTTTAACTGCTTTTTCTTTACTGCTTTATTACTATTTCAATACCCACCTCTGGGATTACTGCTTGGGGCTGAGCTCTGCCCTTCCTCGGCCTCTGGCATGGCCTCAGCCTCACCCTCTGCCCCTAGTAGGAGCTACTGCTGGGGCTTGGGCTGATGCGCGGTAGAAGAGGAAGCACGTGGTCTCGCCATCTGCGAAAGAACATAGTAGTAAGAAAATTAGTATTTGAGGGACAGAATCACACGACAAGAAAGAACAAAGGGAAGTTTTCTAACTCTATAGTCTCTGGGAGATAAATGCAGACGTCTCCGTACCGATCGCTCAGACTCTTTCGAGTTTGTCAGTGAATTGTGAGACCTAAGTAACCTAGTGCTCTGATACCAACTTCTCACGACCCGGATTTCTCAACATCGGGAGTCGTGATGGTAAGAAAAACGTTAACAATACTTAAAACAATGAGATATTAAGATAAATGAAAGTCTTAAAACATTATTAATTCAAAAAGAATGTGGAAAGTGATTTACAACTCTACCCTGTTGGAAACACGTTCTCAAGGCATTATACTAAACGTGTGTTCATATTTGTAGGTTTTGATGAATGACAAACTATGCGCAAATTGACATATGACGAGGTCCAAGCACAAGCACAAAATTGATATATAACAAGATTCAAGCACAAGACAAAGATCGAGATTAAGTTTTATATGAGTCGGTATTTAATTGTGATCTTGATCCGACAACTTAAACTCAAAACCTGGCTTCTCTCGTAAAAATATTTTTAACAAATCATGCATATTTAATTTAGAGCAAAATAATTTTAAATAATGCATATTTACTTTAGTCAAAATGATTTTTAAACATGCCTCTAAAATCTGGACTAAGATAATCGATTATGTTTAAGTCAGCTGCTTGACAATCGATTGTGAACTTATGACAATCGATTGTGTTAAGGCAGTGTGCATCAGATTTTCTCAGATCTGCATGACAATCGATTGTGAACCTTATGACAATCGATTGTGATGAGGCAGTGTCCATTAAAGTTTTTCAAAGCTCAAAATAATCGATTGTGAAGCTAATGACAATCGATTGTGAAGAGACAGTGTCCATCAGATTTTTCAAAGTCACAAAATAATCGATTGTGAACTTATGACAATCGATTGTGTTGAGGCAGTGTCTTCCAGACTTTTTCAAAGTTATTAAATAATCGATTGTGAACCTATAACAATCGATTGTCAAGAGGCAATGTCTAAATTGATTTTTCAAGACTGATATATAATCGATTGTTAACTTAATATAATCGATTGTATAACTGACTGTTGCCAAAATGTTTTCAAATACTGTCAGGTAATCGATTATTGATCTCCTATAATCGATAATTTTAATTAAAATCTGGAAAGGGTTTTTTGAACGTTGCTGAGTAATCGATTGTAGATTTCTGACAATCGATTGTTTTAAGTAAAATCTGGAAATGATTTTTTGAACGTTGCCAGTAATCGATTATTGATCTTAGATAATCGATTGTTATGCGTAAAATTTGGGATTGATTTTTGGAAGATCTGGCAAACAATCGATTGTGGTAATTTGACAATCGATTGTCACAGAGTAAAATCAGCAATTCTTAATTGGCAATTAGGCAACGGTAATACAAGGTTTTTCAACTATAAATACAGCTTCAATTCAGTCTTCTAAACACAACAACTGATCATACAATTGCTAAAGCTTGCATACTTTATTGCTTATCATTTTATATTCATTACATAAGCTTTTGAGAGCCAAATTCTTGTCGAAAGTTGTTGCGATCTTGAGCGTATTCTTTTTACTCATATCTACTCTTGAAGGAGTGTCTTGTTTGAGTGCTAAGTGTTTTTTGTACACTTGAAAGGAAGTGTTAGTCCCTTGTGTTGTAAGAAGGAACTTGTGTTTCCTTGGTTGAAGTCTTGGAGTGTTGTATCTCCGAGCAAAGGTTGTTGAGGCTTGTGTCCTCAAGTTGTAACGGTTTGTTGAGCACCCGTAAGCTTAACAAGTTAGTGGAAATCTCGAGAGAGTCTCTCGGGGACTGGACTAGCCACGGGTTGTGGTGAACCAGGATACATCGGTGCGTTTGTTCTAATTTATTTACTTATCGCACTTATTTATTTCCTGCAATTTTTAAATTCCGCAAGTTTACGCTAATTTTTATTATAACGCTATTCACCCCCCCCCCTCTAGCGTTAAGCGTATTATCTAACAATTGGTATCAGAGCCCAACTCTCTGAAGACTTAACCGTTTGAGAGAAACATCCATGGCTTCTACTCGTGATTCTTTTGCAGGAATAGGTGAAGGACAATGCTCCACTCGACCACCGCTATTCGATGGTACAAATTATACATACTGGAAGGAGAGGATGAGAATATTTGTACAATCAAATAGTTTTCATCTTTGGAAGGTCATAATGAATGGAGAACAAATTCCAACCAGGAAGGTTGAAAATGAATTGGTCCCAAAGTCCGAAGATGAATACGATGCGGATGATATCCGAAAGGTGCAATATAATGCTAAAGCTATTAATTTATTATATTGTGCTGTAAATGCTGATGATTACAGGAAGATATCTTGTTGCACAACGGCGAAGCAAATGTGGGACAAGCTGGAAATTACGTACGAAGGTACGGACCAGGTAAGGGAAGCCAAAATTGATTTCCTAACCCATGCATATGAATTGTTTCACATGAAGGAAGGCGAAAAGGTCGATGAGATGTTTGAACGATTTTCAAAAATCGTAAATGATTTACATGCTCTTAAGAAGACCTTCACGGATAAGGAACTTGTCCGAAAAATTCTCCGAAGTCTCACTCCGGAATGGCGATCCAAGGCCGACGCGATTCAAGAATCCATTGGCATTTCAAATGTCACCATCGACGCATTAAGAGGTAATCTTAAAACTTATGAATCTACTATACTTAACCCTCTTGTTGATGATCAAAGGAAGCAAAGAATCGCTCTCAAGGCAAGCACAAGCCAACCTCAAAATGATGAGGACGGAGACAACGAGTTCGGACTCGTTATCAAGAGATTTCAAAAGTTCATGCGAAAAGAGTATGAACGAAAGGGCAAAAAGCAAGGAGATCAAATAAAGTGCTATGAGTGCGGAGAAACCGGGCACATTAAGTCAAATTGCCCAAATGCTAAAAAGGGGAAGAAACCCTTCAAGAAGCAACGAGCACACATATCTTGGGGAGGCGACTCCGGTGACGAGTCAAGTGAGGAAGAAGAAGACGAAGCCGCAAATCTTTGTCTTATGGCACAAGAAGACAACAAAGAAGAGGTATGTCAAATTTCTTCCAAAAATTTCTTTTCCCTTGAAGAAATGCAAAATGCTTTTGATGAGTTGTATAGCGAATTTATTAAAGCTTCAAAAACTGGTAAGAGTATAAAGGAAAATGCTTCTTTAAAAGAAAAAGATTTTCAAAAACAACTCTCTTTTAAAGAAAAGGAATTGGAAAAACTGATTTTAGAAAATGAGAAGTTGAAAGAGGAAAACAAATTTTTTGGCAAGAGAAGCGCCGACAAGCCCGAGAGTTCTAGAAATTGTACTTCTTGCATGCATCTCAAAAATGAAGTAGAAAGGCTTAAGGGAACCTTAGATAAGTTTAACTCTTCTCATAAAAATTTGAATGAAGTGCTTGTTAATTTGAAGTCGACCAAGCATGGCATAGGTTTTAGAAACGAGCCTAAAGAGAAAGTTGAAGCCAACCCCCAACCACCTAAGGCTCAACCTAGGATAAATAAAACAAATGTTCATCCTAGATACAACAAACCTAGAAATGGTTTTCATCAATCGCAACCTAGAAATAATCATGCTAGAAATAATGCACATTCTAGGCCAAACACTAGAAGGGATTGTGAACCTTTTAGAACACCTAGAAATGACTTCCAACCTAGAAACAACTATTCTAGAAATGATGCATATCCTAGAACAAATGGTAGGAGAAATGATTTTCATGATTTTCGCAACAGTCATATTGTCAAGAATAGAGTAAATGAATTTCGTCCGTCCAATTACTATGGACCTAGAAGGATGCATAATCCTAACGTGACTTGTCATTATTGTAGACGAATTGGACATATTGCTCCTGCTTGTTTTACACGACATAGACATAACACTCAATCACATCACTATGATTTGCCTAACCCCCAAGGACCCAAAATGGCATGGGTACCTAAAACTCATTAATCTGTTTTGTAGGTATGTTTGAAGGGATCAAGTGTACTATGGTACCTAGATAGTGGATGCTCCAAGCACATGATGGGAGACGAATCCAAATTCCTTCAACTAGAACACAAGGAAGGGGGAAGTGTTATTTTTGGTGATAACAACAAAGGAAAGATTATCGGCATCAGATCGGTCGGTAAGGATGAAATTTCTTCCATTAAGCATATATTACTTGTGAAAGGTTTAAAACATAATCTCTTGAGCATAAGTCAATTATGTGACAAGGGAAATCTTGTTTTATTTGATTCGGATGAATGCTTAGTTTTTAGACGTAGCGATTTTAAAATTATCCTTCGTGGTTTTAGAATGGATAACATTTATATGGTTGATCTTGAAAATTATTCACCCGAATATGTGAATTGTTTAATGAGCAAAGAGGATGATTCTTGGTTATGGTATCGTAGAGTAGCTCACATCAACATGCATCTTTTGAACAAATTAGTTTCACAAAATTTAGTTGTTGGTCTTCCAAATTTGAAATTTGAAAATGACTCTACTTGTGATTCTTGTCAAAAAGGGAAGTAAACAAGAGCATCTTTTAAATCAAAAAATATTGTCTCACCTACTAGACCATTGCAATTGCTTCACATGGATTTGTTTGGACCATCTTGCATTAAAAGTCTTGGTAGAAATCGCCATGCTTTTGTTATTGTTGATGATTATTCCAGATTTACTTGGACTTTATTTCTTGCCCATAAAAGTGATGCTTTTCAGAATTTTAAATATTTTCTTAAACGTGTTCAAAACGAAAAGGAAACAACCGTCACTTCAATCAGATGTGATCATGGGGGAGAGTTTGATCACAATCTCTTTGCGGACTTTTGTGACGAACTCGGTATCGAGCATACCTTTTTCCGCTCCACGAACACCACAACAAAATGGGGTGATGGAAAGGAAAAATAGGTGTCTCGAAGAGATGGCTAGAACTATGCTCGAAGAGGCTAAGATTCCCAAACATTTTTGGGCGGATGCCGTGAGTACCGCATGCTACGTTTTAAATAGAGTAGTCATAAGGCCAATACTCATGAAAACCCCTTATGAACTCTACAAGGGAAGGAAACCAAATATCTCCTATTTTAGAGTATTCGGTTGTAAATGTTTTATTCATAACAATGGAAAAGATCAATTGGGAAAATTTGATGCGAAATCCGATGAGGGAATTTTTATTGGGTATTCTTCATGTAGCAAAGCATATAGGGTATTCAATAATAGAACCCAAACTGTGGAGGAATCCCCTCATATTGTGTTTTCTGAAAATAATGCTCGCTTGGCGAGAAAGGATTCTTGTTCTGATCTTGCAGGTATTCTAAATAGTTTAAAATACAAAGTACAAGAGAAAACTCCTAAGGAAATTCAAGATGAAATCTTGGAACAATCAACGGAGGAAACGCCACAATTGGAGAAAGAAATGAAAATGCCTAACGAGTGGAGGACAATCAAAGATCACCCTCTCGAACAGGTAATTGGCGACGTCGGAGAAAAGGTAAGTACCTGAAACTCCCTTAAGAACACCTTAGGACATACTGCTTTTGTTTCTCAAATTGAACCAACAACCATCTCCGAAGCAATTGGGGATGAATTTTGGACCTTGGCAATGCAAGAGGAGCTTAACCAATTCAAACGGAATGACGTTTGGGATTTGGTGCCATGACCCGAAAATCATACCATAATTGGCACGAAATGGGTTTTTCGAAACAAACTAGATGAAAATGGTGTAATCGCTAGAAACAAATCTAGGCTTGTAGCAAAAGGCTATAATCAAGAAGAAGGGATTGACTATGAAGAAACATATGCTCTCGTAGCTAGATTAGAAGCTATTCGTTTATTGCTTGCTTTTGCCTCTTCTATGAATTTCAATTTATATCAAATGGATGTGAAAAGTGCTTTTCTAAATGGTGTTATTCAAGAAGAAGTTTATGTTGAACAACCCCCCGGTTTTGAAGATTTTAAATCTCCCGATCATGTTTTCAAACTCAAAAAGGCTCTTTATGGTTTAAAACAAGCTCCCCGAGCTTGGTATGAAAGATTGAGTAAATTTCTATTGGAAAGTGATTTCATTAGGGGGAAAGTTGACACCACTCTTTTTGTTAAGCATAAAAACAATGATATTTTATTAGTTCAAATCTATGTGGATGATATTATATTTGGTGCTACTAACAATGTTTTGTGCAAGGAATTTTCCGATTTAATGACAAGCGAATTTGAGATGTCTATGATGGGTGAGTTAACATTCTTTTTGGGATTACAAGTAAAGCAAATGAAAGAAGGTACGTTCATTTGCCAAGCCAAATATTGCAAAGAATTGCTGAAACGATTTGAAATGACCAATGCAAAAGCAATGGCAACCCCCATGAGCACATCCGATCATCTAGACAAAGATGAGAAAGGTAAGAGAGTCGACATCAAAAAGTATCGAGGTATGATTGGCTCTCTCCTTTATCTTACTACTAGTCGTCCGGACATCATGTTTAGCGTGTGCTTATGCGCTCGTTATCAATCGTGTCCGAACGAGTCTCACCTAACTGCGGTGAAACGGATATTGAAGTATCTTGTTGGTACTGTAAATGTGGGTCTATGGTACCCCAAAGGTTCTTCATGCCAACTTGTTGGCTATTCCGATTCCGATTTTGCTGTATGCAAATTGGACCGCAAGAGCACTAGTGGCACTTGCCATTTGCTCGGTAGCTATCTCGTTTCTTGGTTTAGCAAGAAACAAGTAAGTGTTGCGTTGTCCACAACCGAGGCTGAATATGTAGCCGCGGGGAGTTGTTGCGCTCAAATCCTTTGGATGAAACAACAACTCTTGGACTATGGCCTAAGTCTTGATCATATCCCTCTTAGATGTGATAATACTAGTGCCATATGCTTGACGAAGAACCCCGTTCTTCATTCGCGAACAAAACACATTGAAATTAGACATCATTTTATAAGAGATCACGTTCTCAAGGGCGATGTCGAAATTGAATTTGTTGAAACCAAAGATCAATTGGCCGACATCTTTACAAAGCCCATAGAGAAAGAGTCCTTCTTCCGAATTCGTAGTGAACTCGGGATCCTTGACTCCACGTTGATCTAAGTCATGCATTGCATTTTCCCTTTCACATGTTTTCTAACTTGAGCGTTGGAGACGTCTAACGTATTTTTGCAGGTATCGCCCTAAAGGCAGGGGGAATTATAAATCTTGACGCACAGAACAATCGATTTCTCTTTTATATAATCGATTATCCAGTATCAACAATCGATTGTCTTGACACTATTTGCGTTATTATTTCTGAAATTGCAGATTTAATAAATAAACAAGTTTTTTTAATTATTCTATATTTTTTTGCTAATGGAAAAAGGGGGAAGATAACGGGTATGCACTCTCAATACTTATCGGCATAAAAAGAGGGGAAATTCATATATTGAGGGGGAGCTAATTGCATATCTATATACTTGTTGCATATCTTTACTTGTCTTGAATCGTATGCATATCTATATATTTATTGCATATCTTTACTTGTCTTGAATCGTATGCATATCCCGCTTAAAGTTTGCCATTATCAAAAAGGGGGAAATTGTTGGAAACACGTTCTCAAGGCATTATACTAAACGTGTGTTCATATTTGTAGGTTTTGATGAATGACAAACTATGCGCAAATTGACATATGACGAGGTCCAAGCACAAGCGCAAAATTGATATATAACAAGATTCAAGCACAAGATATGAGTCGGTATTTAATTGTGATCTTGATCCGACAACTTAAACTCAAGACCTGGCTTCTCTCGTAAAAATATTTTTAACAAATCATGCATATTTAATTTAGAGCAAAATGATTTTAAATAATGCATATTTACTTTAGTCAAAATGATTTTTAAACATGCCTCTAAAATCTGGACTAAGATAATCGATTATGTACTTATGATAATCGATTATGTTTAAGTCAGCTGCTTGACAATCGATTGTGAACTTATGACAATCGATTGTGTTAAGGCAGTGCGCATCAGATTTTCTCAAATCTGCATGACAATCGATTGTGAACCTTATGACAATCGATTGTGATGAGGCAATGTCCATCAAAGTTTTTCAAAGCTCAAAATAATCGATTGTGAAGCTAATGACAATCGATTGTGAAGAGACAGTGTCCATCAGATTTTTCAAAGTCACAAAATAATCGATTGTGAACTTATGATAATCGATTGTGTTGAGGCAGTGTCTTCCAGACTTTTTCAAAGTTATTAAATAATCGATTGTGAACCTATAACAATAGATTGTCAAGAGGCAGTGTCTAAATTGATTTTTCAAGACTGATATATAATCGATTGTTAACTTAATATAATCGATTGTATAACTGACCGTTGCCAAAATGTTTTCAAATACCGTCAGGTAATCGATTATTGATCTCCTATAATCGATTGTTTTAATTAAAATCTGGAAAGGATTTTTTGAACGTTGCTGAGTAATCGATTGTAGATTTCTGACAATCGATTGTTTTAAGTAAAATCTGGAAATGATTTTTTGAACGTTGCCAGTAATCGATTATTGATCTTAGATAATCGATTGTTATGCGTAAAATCTAGGATTGATTTTTGGAAGATCTGGCAAACAATCGATTGTGGTAATTTGACAATCGATGGTCACAAAGTAAAATCAGCAATTCTTAATTGGCAATTAGGCAACGGTAATACAAGGTTTTTCAACTATAAATACAGCTTCAATTCAGTCTTCTAAACACAACAACTGATCATACAATTGCTAAAGGTTGCATACTTTATTGCTTATCATTTTATATTCATTACATAAGCTTTTGAGAGCTAAATTCTTATCGAAAGTTGTTGCGATCTTGAGCGTATTCTTTTTACTCATATCTACTCTTAAAGGAGTGTCTTGTTTGAGTGCTAAGTGTTTTTTGTACACTTGAAAGGAAGTGTTAGTCCCTTGTGTTGTAAGAAGGAACTTGTGTTTCCTTGGTTGAAGTCTTGGAGTGTTGTATCTCCGAGCAAAGGTTGTTGAGGCTTGTGTCCTCAAGTTGTAACGGTTTGTTGAGCACCCGTAAGCTTAACAAGTTAGTGGAAATCTCGAGAGAGTCTCTCAGGGACTGGACTAGCCACGGGTTGTGGTGAACCAGGATACATCGGTGCGTTTGTTCTAATTTATTTACTTATCGCACTTATTTATTTCCTGCAATTTTTAAATTCCGCAAGTTTACGCTAATTTTTATTATAACGCTATTCACCCCAATAAGGGAACTTGATAACATAATGATCCACAGACCCCAATAAGGGAACTTGATAACATAATGATTTACCCGGCAAGGGTACAAACTATCTTCTAAACTATCTCGGTAAGGGAGAACACAAGTAATAGTTAAATCCCAGCAAGGGAGCAACAACAATAATTACACGTCCCGGCAATGGAATAATTACATCTTTTCTCTTTTGTTTATTTCTTACTCAATTATCATAACGTCGTTTGAGCCAATGCTCCGAGGAATCAAGAATATTATAATTCCTTCTCTAACTCATCACATTATATAGAAGTCCACAATTAAGTGAGGAAGAGTCACAACAATATCAAATAGTCACAAGTAACGACTCACGGTCATGCTAGACACCGGTATATAGATACTCGTCACCATGCATATACATCGTAATCAATATTTAGGAATTAGGAAAAATACTATAATCATATTCCCTCAAGCCAAAGTTAGATCAAACACTTACCTCGAATGCTCCAAGCTCAACTCAAGCCTCTAGTATAGCTTTACCCCTCGAATTCGCCACAACGCGGGCCAAATCTAACCATATTTTACTTAATTATATTAATAAATACTATTGGAAGCATCCCCAATGCATGAAAAATTGGTTGTACAAGGATTTTCCCAAAAAAGTCAAAAATTCCCTCGAGCCCGCGTGGTCGAAACTCGAGGTTTGGACCAAAACCAGGTTATCCATTCACCTATGAATCAAAATATATGATTAGTTTTGAAATTGTTCTTCAAATTGAGGTCCATTTTCCCAAATTTTAGAAATCCAAGGTTCTAACCAAATCCCCTAATTGCTATTTATGAAAATCCTTGATTGAAGAGGAAATCATGTTAAAAGATGTTAAGGAACAAAGAAATTAAGTTAGAAATCACTTACCACTCGTTTTGGAGAAGAAAAGTTATTTGGAAAATCACCTCTTAGGTTTTGGATTTTCAAAAGTGTAAAATAACTGAAAAATCACGTGTATTTATACCTTTCCGAAGCTCCCCGCGCGGACCCGCGCAAGAATGACCGTGGCCGCACAGCCTTTTCTGATGGCCTGTGGATCACTACCTTGTGTGGACCGCAACAGGCCGACCTCGGCCGCGCATCACCCAACGCGGACCGCACAAAGGTGACCTCGGTCGCGCTGGCCCCTCTGCGGCCGCATACGTTGTCACGTGGACCGCGCCAGAGGGTTTAGAGACCTGAACTATTTTCTGAACCTGTAACATCTGATTTTTTAAGCCTATGGCATCCCGAAACCTACTTGAAACATACCCGACCCCTCGGGGCTCCAAATCAAACATATACACAAAATCAAAAACATCCTAAGGACTCACTCGTGTGATCAAATTGCCGAAATAACATCATATACATAGAATCAAATCTCAACATCATCATTTTTCATTCAAACTTCTTAAACATTCAACTTTTGCTATTTAGGTACGAAATACGTCAAATAACGTCCGATTTCGACCAAATCTCACAGAAAGCGCATAAACCTCACATAAGATATGTACGGGCGCCGGAACCAAAATAATGGCTCGATACCAATGCTTTCTAATCCATTTTCTTTTCAATAAATTTCATATTCATTTCAAAAAATATTTTCTTTCAAAAATTCTTTTCTCGGGCTCGGTACCTCGGATTTAAATTTCGTCCATATGCTTGAGTCCCATAATTTTTCACAGACCCTCTTGGAACGTCACATATCGGGTCCGAGTCCATTTAACCAAAATGGTTACCACTATTAACTTTAATCAATTTAAAGCTAAATTTTGCAACTTTTCACAAAATTTAACATATAAGCTTTCCGGCTATGCGCCCGGATTGCGCACACAAATCGAAGCAACTAAGAATGAGGTTTTCAAGGCCTTGGAGACACAATATAAGTGAGAAAACAGGTGACGACCCTTTGGGACATCACATGAGGGTGAACATGCTTATGTGGGTAATAGATAAAAATAGAATATAAGGAATAATGAAAGAAACTGCAACTGATTTCATCTAGCACGGAATAAGGGAAACAAATCACTTTCATTTGTTTTCAAATTCCTCTTGTTGCAGGCGTGCAAAAGTATCCCATTTCCTCATATCACGTGGTAGGCGTACCAGACACTCCTATTTTATAATATCATGTGGTAGGCGTACCACACATTCCCATTTTATAATATTACGTGGTAGGCGTACCACACGTTCCCATTTCATAATATCATGTGGCAGGCGTGCCACAAGACCACATTTCATAATATCTAGTGGTAGGCATATTACACGACCCCATTTCATAATCTCTCGTGGTAGGCATACAACACGATCCCATTTCATTATATCTCGTGGTAGGTGTACCACACGATCCCATTTCCTCATATCACGTGGTAGGCGTATCATACGCTCCCATTTCATAATACCACGTGGTAGGCGTACCACACATTCCCATTTCATAATATCACGTGGTAGGCGTACCACCATTTCCCATTTTATTATATCATGTGGAAGGCGTACAACACGTTCCCATTTCATAATATCTCGCTGTAGGCGTACCACACGACCCCATTTCATAATATCTTGTGGTAGGCGTACAATACAATCCCATTTCATAATATCTCGTGTTAGGCGCGCCACACGATCCCATTTCATAATCTTTGGTGGTAGGCGTACCATACGTTCCCATTTTATAATATCACGTGGTAGGCGTACCACACATTCCCATTTCATAATATCTAGTGGTAGGCATACCACATAACCTCGTTTCATAATATCTCGTGGTAGGCATACCACACGACCCCATTTCATAATATCTCGTGCTAGGTGTACAACATGATCCCATTTCATAATATTTCGTGGTAGGCGTACCACTTGATCCCATTTCATAATATCTCATGGTAGGCGTACTACACGATCCTATTTAATAATATCTCGTGGTAGGCGTACCACACGATCCCATTTTCTCATATCACGTGGAAGGCGTACCACACGCACCCATTTCATATTATCAACACAATACACAACGTAGTCCCAGCAAGGGAGAAAGATAATAAAATGATCTCCCGGCAAGGGAACAAGAATAATATATCAACTATCCCCGCAAGGGAGATTCAACTATAACCACCCTAGTTCAACTTCTACTTAATAAAATATTCATTAATACCCAGTCAAAATCAAATCCCCGAAAATAACTAATTACTTGCTCAAAATGAAGATTATCAAATCAATTTATCATAGGAGAAATTAAGAATACAACAATTTAGCAATTTCAGACTCACGGTCATGCTCGAATCCCAACGTATAGATACTCATCACAATGCCTATACATCAGACACAAAATATAACAAGTAGCAAACATGGCTCAACTCCTATTCCCTCAAGCCAAAGTTAGACCGAACTTTTACCTCGAATGTATCAAACTTCACTCAAGCCTCTAGTATAGCCTTACCCATCGTATTCATTACAAAACCACTCGAATCTAGTCACAAATTACTTGAATGTATCAACAAATGCTAATTGAATCGATTTGAATGCATAAAAATAATTTTCCAAACTTTTGCCCAAAATGCCCTCGAGCCCGCGTGGTCAAAACCTGAGGTTCGAACCAAAACCTGGTTACCCATTCCCCCACGAGTTCATATCCATTATTTGTTTTGAAATCGAACCTCAAATTGAGGTCCAAATCCCCAACTTTAAGAAAACCTAAGTTCTACAAAAAATCTCCATTTTCACCCATGAAAATCCTTGATTTCAAGATGAAAACATGATAAATGATGTAAATGATTGAAGAAATTAAGTAAAAATTGACTTACAATTGCATTGGAAGAAGGTTTATGCTTGAAATATGTGACAACCCAAAGGGTCATCACCAGATTTCTACCTTTTTCTGTGCTTCTGAGGCTTGAAAACAACACTTTTAGTCGCCTTGATTTGCGTACACATGCCGGGTGCATAGCCGGAAAGCTTATGTGTTAAATTAAGTGAAATTTGATAAATTATGACTTTAAAATGATTAAAGTTGACTTTGGTCAACATTTTGGGTAAACGGGGTGTGAGAAATGAATTTTTGTGTGAAATTATTTTTCTGGAATTTATATGGAATTTTAAAATTGCAATTGTTCAGAAGACTATGGTATCGGGCTCGTATTTTGGTTTCAATGCCCGGTACAAGTTTTATATATGTGATAAGCACTTTCTGTAAAGTTTGATCGTAATCGAACGTCGTTTGATGTGTTTCGGACCTAAATATCTTAAATTGGAAGTTTATGAAGTTAGAATGAAAAATGATAATTTTTTAGGCTCGATTCTTGGATTTTGATGTTATTTTGGCGATTTGATCGCTCGAGTATGTTCATAGAATGTTGTAGGGATAGTGTGTGTTTGGTTAGGAGTCCAGAGGGACCGGGAGTGATTCGGAGGTGGTTCGGGGTGGTTTTGCACTTAGAAATATTCTAGAAAATGAGTTTCAATTGTTGCAGACAAATCCTTTTTCGCATTTGCGGCTTCTCTATCGCATTCGCGAAGCTCCCCAATTTTCCTTCATCATGTTCACAGCCCTTGCTTTGCATTTGTGAAGGGTCAAGTGACCCTCAGGGTCTTAGCCTTCTTTTCTCTACGCGTTCGCGACTCGTGTCCTCTCGTTCGCGTAATACCTAGAGTCCCTTCATCGCGTTCACGTGTAGTCCCACGTGTTCATGTAGACCATTTTCCCGGACCTCCCAGCCTTTCTCTTCGCATTCGCGTCCTCCTCATCGCTAACGCGATCGTCTGTTGAATTAACCCTTCGCAAATGCTGCCCTTTCCCCGCGAACATGAATGGCATTTTGGCCTAGTGATTTTTAAAGTCTAAAAATAGAATAGATACGGGAGTTCCACCATTTTTTTTATAAAACTTGTCTTCTCCAAGCTCTAGGGGCGATTTTTTAAGCTCTTCTTTATCAAAGTCTTTTTAGTAAGTATTTTCCCACCCATTTCCTTCACTCTTCTTCATTAAAACTGAAATCCTAGACCTAAATCATGAAATCAAAATAGAAATTAGGGGTTTTGGCTAGAGTTAGGTTTTTGGAAATTTTTTGTGATTCAACCTCAATTTAGGGTCGAATCATAAAATAAATTATATATTGAACTCGTGGGGTTATGAGTGAACGGGTTTTGGTCCGAGCCTCGTGTTTGGACCATGTGGGCCCGGGGTCCAATTTTGGTATTTTTGAAAAAGTGCTAGAAACTTCATATTTAGGCTATGTGATTTTGTTATTGAATTTAGTGATGTTATTGAAATTAATTATGCCTAGATATCGTTATTTCAGAGTCGGATTATAAAGGAAAGGTTGTATTTGAGAGTTGATTGCTATTCTTTGGACCGAGGTAAGTGTTTGTTCTAACTTTGGCTTGAGGGAATAGGATTAGTGTGTTGTTTTCTATTTTGCTAATTGTTGAGTACGGTGTATAGGCATGGTGACGAGTATCTATACACTGGAGTCTAGCATGACCGTGAGTCTTATTTGTATTTATTCGTATTCTGTGATACCTATTCCTTGTTAAATTGATGAGTTTCATATAATGGAAAGAGTTTGAAGAAGAATTGTGATTTGTACATTCTTGTAGCGCTGGCTGGAACGAGAATATGATAATTGATTAAGAAGTGATCAAAAGAAAAAGTGATATAATTATTCCCTTACTGGGACGTGTACTTCATCATTGTTGTTGCTCCCTTGTTGGGATTTATGTATTATATGTGTTCTTCCTTGCCGAAATATTTGAGATGTTAGTTTTACTCTTGCTAGGACTTAGCTGTTGCTTGTTCTCCCTTGCCGGGATGTTTAATGTTGTTTATCTATCCCTTCACCCCATTTGGTTGTGATTGTTGATTGGGTGAGGAAGAGTTATTATGGATGAAGGGTCATTCTGTGCCATGTTTTGAATATTTATGCACGAAGGGTCATTCCATGACATGTTTTGACTATTTATACACGAAGGTCATTCCATGCCATGTTTTGAATTATGCATGAAGGGTCATTCCATGCCATGTTTTGAACATTTATGCACGAAGGGTCATTCTGTGCCTTGATATGAGAGTTTATATGAGGAAAAGCACGAAGGTAAATACCGTGCACTTTACTTGTCTGTCTTGGTGAGAATGAGAGTAAAAGCACGAAGGTTAGTTCCGTGTAACTGTTGATTATCCTGCTCTCCATAATTGTTGCTATTGTACAGTTTTATTTCTCTATCTGTTGACTTGATATCTGAACAGTTACACCCCCATAGCATGCTCCCCTCCCTTTTAGCTGTTTAAATTCGGTATATTTTTCTTCTATTGCATATACTTACACAGGTTATTTTGGTAGGTCTTGTCTAGCCTCGGCACTACTTCGCCGAGGTAAGGCAAGACACTTACCATCACATGGGGTCGGTTGTGCTGATGCTACACTCTGTGCATCTTTTTGCACAGATCTAGAGCGGCTTTTGAACCTCAGGAGTAGGACTTCGCGGGAGCTAACTTCAGTCCAGGGACTTTCGAGGTAGCCTAGATGGCGTTCGCAGGCCGGAGTCCCTTATATGTTAGTTTGTTATCCTTGTATCGAGACAAATATTGATGTACTTCTATTCAAATTTGTTTTAGCACTCTTTTAGTAGTTCGTGAGTTAGTGACACTGGATCTGGTGGCTAGAGTTGTATTTAAACTTCCGTATTTGGTTTTCAGTTTGTCTATGTTTGTAAGACTTTCGCTTTTATTTAAAGGACTCTTTTTATTTATATTGTTGAGATGTTATCAGTAAATATTTTAATATTTGGCTTTTCTAGCTCCAATAGTAGGCGTCATCACGATTCCCGATGGTAGAAAATCCGGGTCGTGACAAAAAATCGCCAAAGGAGCGTGGGTTATGAAAGGATGGTGGAAAATGATGAAAATTTGTCTAAGTGTAAAATATGCAGGTTGCGGGTTTGGGAATTGCGAACCGGGGTTCGCAACCCTGCTATGTTAGAAAATGCAAAATCTGATTTGCATTTGCGAACATTGTACAAAAAATGAAACTTTGCATTTGCGATCGTGAATGTCGCATTTGTGATTGACTGACCTTCGCATTTGCGACCCAAGCAGAAATCTCCCTTTCTCGCATTTGCGATAAGGGACTCACATTTGTGAGGGTTTCTTCGCAAATGCAAAGATACCAGATCCGACCTGCAATGTTTTTCCAAAGTTCAAAAAAGCAACTCGTGGCCTATCCAAAACTCGCCTGAGCCCTCCGGGCTCAACACCAAACATGCATACAACCTCAAAAATATTCTACGGACTTACTCGTGCGATCAAATCGCCAAAATAATATTATATACATATAATCAAGCCTCAAATCACATGATTTCTTCTAACTTTTCATAAAACACAAATTTTTCATTTTAAGTCCGAAACAAGTCAAATGACGTCTGTTTTCAACCAAACTTTACAGAAAGTGCTTAATTCACATATAAGACTTGTACAGAACATCAGAACCAAGATACGAGCCCGATACCATAGTCTTCTGATCAAATTTCCTTTCCATTTTCCTTAATTATTTTAAGAAAATAATTTTACACAAAAATTTATTTCTTGGGATTGGGATCTCGGAATTAGATTCCGGGCATACGCCTAAGTCCCATATTTTTCTACGGACCCTCCGGGACCATCAAATCATGGGTCCGGGTTCGTTTACCCAAAATTTTGACCGAAGTCAATATTAATTATATTAATATAAAAAATCATCATTTTTCACATAGAATTCATATTTAAGCTTTTTGGCTCTGCGCCTGGACTGTGTACGAAAATTGGGAAAATCCTAAATGAGGTTTCCAAAGCCTCGGAGACACAACATAAGTGAGAAACATGTGATGACTCTTTGGGTCGTGACATAACATTTCTACGAAATCCAAAAAAAAGAATGTAATATATAAAATTTGGTTGATTTTGAAGTCATAAATATTAAGAAAATATTTAAAATGAGCATTCCTACATATGAGGAAAATAATTACATGGCTATTCCTTCATATAAAGAAAATAACTAAATTACTATTTATCCAAGGTAAACTCTTTTTTTAAAGAGTAAAGAAATCGGCCATCGCTAAGGGACTTCGTGCATACTATATTATAATTTATTAGATTTTATTTCTATTTTCTTTCATCATCGGTGGTCTTTTATATTTCAATATATCTATTTAAACCAAAAGTTGTGTTAACCGGAAGATAGCTTTACTTGTGTGATGAATTCGAAAAATAATGACTTTTTGTGCTAATTATCTATTACAAATACTTAGTTAATTATTTTGAGCAAAAAAAAAGATATAAATTATATTATATTGATTTAAATTATTACTACTATCTGATATCAAATCTTAAATATTCGATTATAACTATATTTTATCGAATAAAAATTCTATTGTCAAATTGTAAGAAAATCAAATGAGTGGGAAATAGTTTTATATATTTTAATGTATTTTATTATATAAATGAGTTTCGCCTAAATCTAAACATTAAAAAAAAGTTACTCCATCATTTTCTAAGAACGTCGTACGTCCTCTTTCTTTTGTAATGAATTCTTGGTATATGTCCAAATGGATAAACTTCTGAATACCAAGTGGTTACATCCTATTTGGTTAGTATTTTAAATTCTTTCATTTTCTTTCCATTTATATATAATTTAAGTGTATAAATTTATGTAGAATAAAATATTAATATTTTTGTATTTCTAAATATCAATTTTTTTACTTAATTCAAAAAATGAAGATTGTAATACATTAAATTTAGTTGTTTTTGTAGTCCTAAATATTAGAAAAAAAATTAATGCGTATTCCTACCTATAAGGAAAATAATTATATGAGTATTCCTCCATTTTAGGAAAATAAGTAAATTACAGAAAATCTTTTGTGTGAGCAGTCAACATTGACTCACAGAAAGTCCTTTTATGGAATATGTTAATCACGTCTTAGAAAAGCACATTAGTGATTATAACCTTGGATAATTTTCCATTTTAAACTCGTTACTTCACTTTATAAAACAATTTCAAAGTTGATATTTGCTCATATACTTCATCTCTCATACATCTAGTAAATCAAGTTAGTCCCAGGTTTAATGCTTTCATTTTATATCGATTAATTTGGTTTCTTAAACAATAGTTTTACATGATTTTTTTACTTTCATCCAGGGGTGTACAAAGAAAACCGATAAATCGCACCAACCCGATAATCCGAGTCAAACCGAGAAAAAAACCCGACTATGGTTTGGTTTGACTTGGTTTGGTGTTGGAAAAAAAAACCCGACCATAATTGGTTTGGTTTGGTTTGGTTTTAACTAAAGAAAGTCAAACCGAAACCAAACCAACCCGACATTAGATATATAGCAATTTTAGATATCTTTAATATATAAATATACTTATTGTAATGTAATTTATAAATATTTCTTAAAAAATTTCATAATTTTATCTTTTAAGGTATTATTTCAAGGTTTGATTTAGAACTTTTAAATGCTCCAATAAGTTTTATAGCCATTAATATTAGTAAATTAAATAATGCTAGCAATCAATACTAATGCTAACAAAAGACATTCAATTCAATATTACACACGGGAATGTATTAAATGTCTTTTTTATTTTACAATAATTTAGATAAAAATACATAACCTATTTTTATTTTTCTTTAGCTTTTAAGCATATAATTAATACTCCCTCATTATTCTATCTAGTTTAGCATGAATTAGTGCCTTTAGATTATGTTTATTTTTATTATGACTTTTTAATTAGCAATATTTATAGTACATATTTTATTATTTTTTATTGTTGAATATTTTAGGATAATGTCATGAGTCATGACATATCTCATATTTTGTATTACTTTCTTGAAAAATACTTTACATAGTTGTATCTTACTAGGATTAAAGAAATATTTTGAGCATACGTTATATATTTTGTTCTACGAAAATTTTACCGGAAAAAAATTAGAAAAAACCCGAATAACCCGAAAACCCGAAAAAATCCGAGAAAAACCGATATCGAAAAACCCGAATTTATTGGTTTGGTTTGGTCTTTAGATTTAATAACCTGACACAATTGGTTTGGTTTGGTAATTGTAAAATCCGAACCAACCCGGTCTATGTACACCCCTACTTTCATCCATATAAAAATAAAAACAAGTTAGCCCTCGGTTAAGTGCTTTCATTTTATGTATGTAAATAAGTTAATTTGGTAGCTTAAACATTAGTTTGGTATATAGATACATATATTAACACATTCCTACCTATAAAATGAATTTATGAATTCAGGCAATGTTGATGCATCAAAGAATTTTTGGACGATTTTTACTGGCGCTATATTTTCTTTTAAGTTACAATGGAATACAAGGAGAAACAAAATTATCCCAATCAGAAGATCTGGAGATGGAAAAGCAACTTAAACTCTTGAATAAACCGGCAGTCAAAACAATTAAGGTATATTCTTGTGCTTATAATTCTCTTGAGTGAGTATTATATTTGTGTTGCAGGAAAAAGAGAATATCTTCCACTCGTTCATCTTTGTCTGTGAAGATAATTTCTATATCTATGTTAACATTTTTTATATTATTAAATTGCGACTGTATATTAATTAACCATATTTATGAATATATGTTTCATGTATTTTTTGGGTTATCCGATTGTGAATAAATATTTACCTTTGAATTCAAATATGGATTAATCACGAGACAAATGGAGTATGTAATTGTTCTATCGATATCATTTTGAGAGGTGTTAAATTTGTATGTATTCAAAAGTTACAAATTAAATTGCAAGATATTGTGTAACCGATATTATTTATTTATGAGTTTTTTATTCACAGACTATATATGGAGATGTATATGATTGTGTGGATTTTTATAAACAACCTGCATTTGATCATCCGTCATTGAAGAATCACAATTTTCATCCTCAGGCATGTCTCTTACTTGTCTGTCTTATATTGAGCTTTCTATCAGTGATACAATATTTGTGATGCATAATTCAAGTTTTATGTTGGATGGACAGATGAAACCTATTTTATCAAGGACAAACCAAAATTTAGTTACATCATCAACTAATCGGTCGTCGAGATTATGGTTAAATGGAAAAGGTTGTCCCTCTGGAACAGTCCCCATTAAAAGAATTACAAAAGATGATCTTATCAGACAAACACATATGCCACCGCCAGAGGATGTTCAATTGGTTGCGGTAAGATAATGTTACACCTATTTACTACTTTAGCTAGAATAATTTACTACAAAAATTAAAATCCACAATTCTATTTAAATAGGAGTGTCTTGGCGTAACTAGTTAATCTATAATCATATGATCCGACGTTCTAGTTCGACCCGTGAAAAACAGCTTCTTACCGCCAATTACATAGAATATAACAGGCTAAGAACTCAAATTACAATAAAGAAATTGAAATGTTTAGTTTTTCATAATTTCGAAAATCTCATATCTATATGTATTTATTGCCTCTTCACAGACTAATAACAATAGTGAGCCAAAAGGAATATACGGATCTTCACAAGGATACAAGGTACACGAATATAAACATTCATCTTCTCATTTTCTAGATTGTTGTTTGCTTTGTCTTTTAATTGAATTTATTTTTGAAATAATACCCTAAAAGACTTTTTAATTATTAAATATTGAATTATGCTTCGTGTTGGGGTATGTGGATCGATTGGGCATTGGTAAATACAAATTTGAGAGAAAAACAACCTTTATTACTCACAAGAATAGATTACACGAGTATTTACAAAACTCATAAAAAACTCTAAAAAAACTCATAACGAGGATCACTCTCTAGGATCACTCTTGTTCTCACTCTTCTTGGTGATGAACACTCTAATTTTGTGATGATATACAATGAAGGCAAGCACCTCTATTTATAGTAAAAATGGTGAGGGTTTTTTGTGAAAATTCCCGTGTGAATAAGGAAGCTTCCCATGGAGGCTATGGTTGGCTTGTTCAACCATTGTGGGCTGCAACTTGTTGGAGGCTTGTCAAAGTTTGCTAGTTTGAACATCTAGAAGTACGGCTGGAAGTCATCAATTCTCCCCCTCCAGCTGTATCTGAAATAAACATCCCGGCTATGTCTCTCCATAACTCTAGCTTTTCTCGAGTCACTACCTTTGTTAACATATCAGCTGGATTCTCCTTCATATGGATCTTCACTAATCTCAACAGTTGTCGATTCATCACCTCGCGTATCCAGTGATAGTGAATATCAATATGTTTTGTACGGGAATGGTACATGGAGTTCTTGCTCAAATCCAAAGCACTCTGACTGTCACAATGTGCCTTGTACTCCTTTTGTTTGATTCCAAACTCTTGGAGATAACGCTTTAGCCACAACATCTCTTTTCCAGCTTCAGCGGCAGCAATGTATTCTGCTTCAGTTGTGGATAAAGCAACACACTTCTGTAGCCTAGACTGCCATGAAACAGCTCCCCCTGCAAAAGTGTAAATGAATCCTGAAGTAGATTTTCTACTATCAAGATCTCCGGCCATATCTGCATCTGTATAGCCTTCCAAGATTGGATCAGCTCCCCCGTAACAAAGACATAATTTCATTGTACCCTTAAGATACCTAAGAATCCACTTTACTGCCTCCCAATGCTCTTTCACGGGGTTGGAGAGAAAACGACTTACCGTTCCCACTGCGTGAGCAATATCGGGCCTCGTACGCACCATAGCATACATCAAACTTCCAACTGCTGAAGAATATGGTACTGACGACATCTCCCCATTCTCTTCCTTGGATGAGGGACAGGAACTCTTGCTCAGCTTGAAATGGTTGGCTAATGGAATGCTAACTGGTTTGGCATTGTTCATATTGAACCGTTCAAGCACTCGTTCAATATACTTCTCCTGAGATAGCCATAACCTCTAGTTCTTCCTGTCTCGGGTGATTTGCATTCCCAATATTTGTTGAGTCGGTCCTAAGTCTTTCATGTCAAAAGACTTAGAGAGTTCCTTCTTTAGCTGGTCAATCTTCGTTGCATCTTTCCCCACGATCAGAATATCGTCTACATATAGTAGAAGAGCAACGAAATTCCCGTCTGAAAATTTCTGAATGTAAACACATTCATCTGCGGCAGTTTTCTTGTACCCTTGACTCACCATGCACGAGTCAAACTTCTTGTACCACTGTCTTGGTGCCTGCTTCAAACCGTACAAACTCGTCTTCAGCTTGCACACGAGGTTATCTCCTGAAACCTCAAAACCTTCGGGCTGCTGCATATAGATTTCTTCTTTTAAATCTCCATGAAGAAACGCTGTCTTCACATCCATCTGTTCAAGCTCCAAGTTCATACTTGCGACCAATCCAAGTATGACTCTGATTGAAGTCATCTTGATTACGGGTGAAAAAATCTCATCAAAGTCGATTCCCTTCTTCTGCTGGAATCATTTGACTACCAATCGTGCTTTGTATTTTACCACTTTTCCACTGCCATCTTTCTTCAGCTTGAACACCCATTTATTTTTCAGTGCCTTCTTCCCTTTTGGAAGTTCTACGATCTCATAAGTCTGATTTTTCTGCAGAGATTCCATCTCGTCCTGCATTGCGAGCAACCAGTGTTCTTTGTCCTTATGAGATACTGCTTCATGGAAACTCTCTGGTTCTCCATCTTCAGTAAGTAGAGATATTCGGATTCTGGATATCTTTTCAATGGAATCCGTCCTCGTTCAGATCTACGAACTTCTGGAATATGAGGAGATCCACCATCATCTGAGTCTTGTGATGGTTCTGGAACATATGGCAGAGCGGGTTGTGGCTCCCCCTGCTCAACATCGTCTTCTTCCTCATTGTCTTCTACTTCTGGAATATCTTTTGGCATTGTATCTTCATTTCTCATAAATGATTCTGTTGTTGCCTCTGGCACCTGAGGAGCAACATTTGGCTTCTGAGATATTGTGGGCTTTTCAAATATCTTCTATCGTTTGGTTTTCATGGAACACTACTTCCCTACTTGTGATCACCTTTTTCTCCTTTGGATCCCATAATCTGTATCCAAATTCTTCATCTCCATAGCCTACGAATATGCATGGAGAGGTCCTTGCATCTAGCTTCTGCCTGAGCTCCTTGGATACGTGTGTGTACGTCAAACATCCAAATATTCTCAAGTGAGAATATGATGGATCCTTTCCAGAACAAAGTTTCTCCGGAACTTCAAAATTCAATGGTACTGATGCAGATCGGTTGATCAAGTAACAGGCGGCTCTAACTGCTTCTCCCCATAATGGCTTTGGCAGCTTAGCCATACTATGCATGCTCCGAACACGTTCCATGATTGTTCGGTTCATTCTTTCAGCTACACCGTTGTGTTGAGGGGTGCGTGGGACCGTCTTCTCATGTCGAATGCCATATGATCTGCAATAGGCATTGAACTGCCTGGAAGAGTATTCACCTCCATTGTCGGATCAAAGACACTTCAACTTCTTTCCTGTCTCACGTTCTACCATGACATGGAACGGTTTGAAGTAATCGAACACCTGGTCCTTCGTCCGTAAGAAATACACCCACACCTTTCGAGAAGCATCATCAATGAATGTTAGAAAGTATCGATTGCCGCCGAGTGATTCAACCTCTAAGGGACCGCAAACATCAGAGTGTACCAGACTAAGTAACTCTGATCTTCTCGTTGAAGAGGAATTAAACGAAACTCTATGCTGCTTACCAAACAGACAATGATTGCAAGGATTTAGTACAGCATCATTGTCCACATTGATGAACTCCTTTTTTATTAGGGTAGACAACCCTTTCTCACTCATGTGGCTGAGTCTCTGGTGCCATAAATTTTGAGAAGCCTCCTTTTCTGCAACGTTGAGGCTGTCTGTGCATATCTTCACATGAGTCTTGTATAGCGTGCCACAAATATGTCCTCGGGCGACTGTCATAGCGCCTCTTGTTAACTTCCATGTGCCTTTACTGAAGTGACTATCATAGCCCTGTATGTCAAGAGCTATTCCTGACAATAGATTAAGCCGAAGATCTAGCACATGGCGGACATCCTTCAAAGTGATTGTGCTCCCGGAACTTATCTTTATCTCGACATCATCAATTCCGACAATCTCAGTAGAACTGGAATTTCCCATTTTCACAGCTCCAAAGTCACCGGCTTTGTATGTTGTGAAGTATTCCTTGTATGGAGTCACGTGGGAGGATGCTGCAGTATCTACCACCCATTCCATGTCTTCTCCTGAGACGTGAAGGCATGTCTCATCTTGGGTTGAACAATAAGCTACATCACCAGAGATAGTAACAAACGTTTCTCCACCCTTGTTCTTCGGCTGCGAACTGCTTTGGCCTTGCTCCTCTTTCCATTTGTAGCAGTTCTTCTTCATATGTCCCTCTATTCCACAATGATGGCACTTATATGTTGGTTTTCTGCCATCAGTGGACCTGCCCCTGCTCTTGGTTTTACCTCTCCATTTACTTTGTCTACTCTTTTGTTGCCTCCCCCGGTTCTCTGTGACAAAGGCATGGGTCTGATCTGTGCCCATCTCCTTTCTCATTGCCTCTTCACTGAATAGGGCATCCTTGACTATTGACATGGTAGGTTTGCCATTAGGGGCTGAGTTGCTGAGTGATACGACCAGCGTTTCCCAACTATCGGGAAGGGAACTGAGTAGTAACAGCGCCTGAACTTCATCGCTAAGTGGCATCTCTATAGACGACAACTGGTTGACCAGGTTTTGGAACTCACTAGTATGCTCGGCAACTGAAGTTTCATTTTTTAGCTTCCTGTTGACTAAGCGCCTCATCAATAAGGCCTTATTCCGAGCGTACTTGGCCTGGTACATGTCTTCCAACTTCTTCCAGAGGGTATATGCGTTTTTTTCTTGTGCAACATGGTGGAAGACACTATGATCAATCCATTGACGGATTAGACCAATAGTTTTTCGATTTGATTTCTTCCACTCTAACTCCTTAGCGGGATCAGGATTTTTACCCATCAATTCTATGGGATCAAACAAATCTTTACAGCTTAGGAGATCTTCCATCCGAGGTCTCCATAGCGTGTAATTTGTGGCAGTAAGCGTAATCATGGCTCCGAAAGATGATGTTGACTCTTCTGTGGACATTATCATCTTACAAAATAATTTTTCAACATGATCGGGGTTAAATTTTTAAACACGGAGTTCACCTTTGCGTCCGGAACGGTCAGAAATGGTGGAATTGACACTTCGCGGATGAAATTTCACTATAGGGGCAAAACTGTAACTTTGAAAGTTGAGGGACCAATCTGCAATTTCAGAGAGTTGACTGGTTCGCTACAGTTGACCGGTCGTCTTCTCCGGCGAAATTTCCGGCGACGGTTGTCTTCTCCGGCGAGTTCCCGGCGAGCCTCCGGCAAAGTTGACCAAACTTTGACCGCGATTTCTGGGCTCGTTTGAACTCCGATTAGGTCACTGTTTGGTGCTTTGGACTCCGTTCGACGAGACGAATCCAATGGTGCCGTCAAAATTGGATTTCGAGCAAAGCTCCGAAAACCCAAATTTGGCTTGTCACCTAAAAACTCGACAAACGCCTCTAACCTGGCTCTGATACCACTTGTTGGGGTATGTGGATCGATTGGGCGTTGGTAAACACAAATTTGAGAGAAAAACAACATATATTACTCACAAGAATAAATTACACGAGTATTTCCAAAACTCATAAAAAACTCTAAAAAAAAACTCACAAACGAGGATCACTCTCTAGGATCACTTTTGTTCTCACTCTTCTTGGTGATGAACACTCTAATTTTGTTATGATATACAATGAAGGCAAGCACCTCTATTTATAGTAAAAATGGTGAAGGTTTTTTGTGGAAATTCCCGTGTGAATAAGAAAGTTTCCCATGGAGGCTGTGGTTGGTTTGTTCAACCATTGTGGGCTGCAACTTATTGGAGGCTTGTCAAAGTTTGCTAGTTTGACCATCTAGAAGTACGACTGGAAGTCATCACTTCGCGGATTTTTTCTTTTGCTTTTTATTTTTTATTTTTTATTATTATATCTTTTTTTATATAAGCAAATTTTGCAATTTGAGTGGTCTTCCCACTGTTCGCTTCACTTGTCATATACTAGTAGTAGGCAAATCCTTTTTCCACTTTTTCCAGGCAAACCCTTAGTATTTAGGGCTTTTAATATTTTTGGTTGGTAAGTTAAAAATAATTGCAACTGCTAGTCAATTATATAAATATGTATTTCTCTTCTTTAGAAGAGAAAGGGTTTGACATGGGTGCTTAAAAGTTATTATTTTTTATTTGAGGGCATTTTGATAATTTTAGCTCTTAACTCTTGTGCGTATACTTACGTGTCTAAAAATATAGGATCACTACGATAAAACAACAACAACCCAGTATAATACCACTTAGTAGGGTTTGCGGAGGGTAGTGTATACGCAGATCTTACCCCTACCCTGGGGTAAAGAGGCTGTTTCCAAGTAGATTCCCGGCATCCTCCCCTCCAAGAACTTCCCACCTTGCTCTTGGGGAGATTCGAACTCACAACCTCTCGGTTGGAAATGGGAGTTACTTACCATCAGATCAACCCCTCTTGTCGATACGTGGCATTATCTTCTTCTTCTTATGTGGCTTCTGTATCTTCTGGAGTCTATTTTGTGGAATCGTTTCTTCGAGGTGGCCGATCAGCCCCAAATTCTTTGCTCAAAAATTTTTCTTTCCATCTCCGCTTCAATATTTTTGTTCTCTGTTACTGATTCTCTTTATGCCAAATCGCAGTACCTTCTTTGCTTCAAATTGGTTTGCGCTTGTAGATTGAACATACCTCTGCTCTATCCCATGGCTTTCTTTCATTTTCCTTCACTAAAAATATTTGAATATCAGTAGTAAGTGAAGATTTACGATAAAATCTTTTGCATAGTTATGACTTACGACTCGGACAAGAAATAAATTTTTTTTCTTTCGTCGTTGAGTATCTGACGGGTTTCCACTCCAACATCCAAATTCAAGGGCCAACAATGGAGTTTTAGGGTAAGGAGGATATGCAGATAGCTAACTGAAAAAACCCAAACTAATTTAGAATCTTTTTATATCAGCAAATCACAAAGAATCTTGATATAATGATTCCTTTTGTTATGTAAATTTAAGATGTTGTATTGTTTATAAAAACTGCTCAGGAGATACAACTTGATGCAGTTAAATTCCGTTGAATAGGGTGCTGCATACAAATATATTTTGCTAGCCCACAAGATTTGAATTGGATTTTGGGCGAAATTCGAAATAGAAGAAGAACATGGAAGAAGATGAAATGTGTATTCTCTATATCACATTGAATGAAGGAGTTCTGCATATTATTAGTTTACAAAATATATATTTTTCGGATATTATTTCGGAGGCGGCTATACAATGTAGATTTTACATATTTATTCAAAGATAAAATAAATAAAAACAAGGGATAATTATATTTTTGGGCCGCACCCAATGTAATAGTCGGCGAATGAATAAATATTGTATATTTAGTATATAATATAGGGTTAGCATAGCATGTGTACAGGAGATTAGGTGGAAAGGGTCGAAGGCGAGGAATGTAGATGGGTTTAAGCTGTGGTTTCTGGGATCGTGAGAGGTAAGAATAAAGTGGACATCTTGGTAGGTAGGGATCTAAGGGAGTCCGTGGTCGAGGTTAGGCTAGTGAATGATAGGTTAATGTCTATTAAGTTGGTTATTGGGGGTTGCGTCTTCAACGTCATCGGCGCTTACGCACCGCAAGCGGGCTTAGACGAGGAGGCTAAGAGGCGCTTTTGGGAGGACTTGGATGATCTGGTGAGTCGTATTCCCCAATCTGAGAAGTTAGTTATTGGAGGGGACTTTAATGGTCATATTGGGGCTGATACTGGTGGTTATGGTGAGGTGCACGGTGGCTTCGGCTTTGGGGTTAGGAACGGAGGATGCACTTCACTGCTTGATTTCGCCAGGGCTTACGAGCTTCTAATTGCGAACTCGACATTTCAGAAGAGGGAGGAGTATTTGGTCACCTTCAAGAGTTTGGCGGCGAGGACTCAGATTGATTACATCCTCCTAAGAATGAGCGATAGGGGTATGTGTAAGGACTGCAAGGTTATTCGGGGAGAGTCCCTTTCGACTCTTCATAGACTCCTAATGATGGATGTCGGTCTCTGGGCGAAGAGGAAGAGGAGGGGTGCTCGGGGACAACCGCGGATTAGATGGGGTGTTTTGACTAAGGAGAAAGCACAGGAGTTGGAGGGAAGGTTAGCCGAGGGCGGAGCTTGGAGAAGTTCTGGGAAAGCGGACGCTACGTGGTCAGAGTCAGCGAACTTGGTTAGGGGGTAACACGGGACGTGCTCGGGGTAGCCAAGGGCTATTCAGGCAGACATCAGGGTGACTGGCGGTGGAACGATGTAGTCGAAAGAAAAGTGGAGGTGAAGAAGGCGGTGTTTGCTAAGTTGGCAGGGAGCACAAGCGAGGAAGAACTGAGAGCGAACAGGGAGATCTACAAGGTGGCGAGGAAAGAAGCAAAGCTGGCGGTTACGGAAGCTAAGAACGCGGCGTTTGGTCGCATGTACGAGGAACTAGGGGAAAGAGGCGGGGACAGGAAGTTATTCCGGTTAGCTAAAGCAAGGGAAAGGAAGGCACGTGATCTTGACCAAGTTAGGTGCATCAAGGGCGAGGATGGTAGAGTTCTCATGGGGGAGTCTCAAGTCAAACAGAGGTGGCAGGCGTACTTTCGAGACTTACTTAACGAGGAGGGGGATCGTAACATAGAGCTAGGGGAGTTGGGGCATTCATATCACCATAGAGACCTTGGGTACTGCAGGCGTATTAGGGCGGAGGAGGTCATGGGGGCTTTGCGTAGGATGAGTAGGGATCGAGCGACTGGGCCTGACGAGATCCCGGTGGAGTTCTGGAAGTGCATGGGTAGGTCAGGAGTGGAGTGTCTCTCTAGGTTGTTCAATGCGATCTTCAAGACCAAAAGGATGCCGGATGAGTGGAGGTGGAGTACAGTGGTGCCCTTGTACAAGAACAAAGGGGACATCCAGTGTTGCAACAACTATAGGGGTATCAAATTAATAAGTCACACCATGAAGGTCTGGGAGCGGGTGATCGATGCGAGGGTGAGGGAGATGACATCTATATCTGGGAACCAGTTCGGTTTCATGCCGGGTCGCTCCAGTACAAAAGCTATCCACTTTGTGGGACTATACTGGGTAGTTGTTGTTGTTGTTGTTGTTGTTGTTAGTATATAATATAGATCTAACACACACACATCTATATATGCCTATATATATTTCGTATATTTGGGTTACCGTTTCTAATTATTTAGACCGTCGAAACAAATAAAAAAATCTAAAAATGATAAACATATAGATATACTTTTGTCATGAGTTGACTAATTTTCATTTGCTACATACAGGTTGCTATAGTTCGGACTGAAAATAATCCAAATAATAAGTTTGCGGGAGCTCAAATGGTAGCTAGTATATGGAATCCTCTTGTTAAAGATCAACAACACAGTGCATGTCGATTGAAAATTCAAAAAGGATCAGATACTATACAAGTTGGTTGGAGAGTAAGTTCAACAATTTGCTGAGACAAAAAATAGTTAACAAGTATTCTCTCCGATTCATAATAAGTGATCAATTTAATTTGGACACACCCATGACTTTCAATAAGTTTCTCAATCATCACGATTTCTCTATTACATGCTACAGGTGGACCCAACATTGTATGGAGATAACCAAACTAGGCTCTTTGTACATTTTCAAGTAAGTTATCTTATTTACTTCGATGATTTATATTTTAATATTGTGTAATTAATAATCTTTCTGTTTATCTAATGCCTCAATCTCCATAGCATATAAATGACACATTTTTGTATATTTTGTAGGGGGGTAACAAACAATGTTTCAATACTCTATGTCCTGGTTTTGTTCTAGTAAACACTGAGATACCGGTTGACATGGTATACATTCAAGTTTCACATCGTGGAGATAAATATTCAATTGTAGACACAATGTCCATCAGTCGGGTACGTTTTATTATTCTTTTTCTAGAATTAGTATTGAAATTTAAAAAAGAAAACTAATTTAGACATTTCTTTCTTCATAATAAAATTAGGATCTGGTCAATGGAAACTGGTGGCTTTTTCTTGAAGAAAATCAAATTCAAATTGGTTTTTGGCCTCAAGGGATTTTCACTGACTTGACTAGCTTTGCTACTAATGTGGAATGGGGAGGAGTGGTATATAGTCCAGCAGGTGTACCAAAACCTCCAATGGGCTCTAGCTTTTTTCCTGTTGAAGATATGAGTTATGATGCTTATTGTAGAGGGCTTACAGTTTTAGATGATAAAGGCAGAACTATTGATGTAGATAAAACAACTATACATGTCGATAATCCAAACTTATACAAGGTTGTTGACTTACCCCATGCGAAACCGGGGCAGTTTCAGCATTTTGTAGTTTATGGGGGACCTGGTGAGAATGCATAAATCTAGGTATTATAAATTAGTACTGTCCTAGTATTTAATTTGTATGCCAAAAAATATATAAACTAAGTTTTATCTGGTTATATATAAAATATTTCACATGCTATAAATACTATTTTCGATATATTTACTTTCATTTCCCAATATTTTCTTTGTATCCAAAGAAATTGATGTTGTCAATTATGCGTTCAATTGTGCGTGTATAATATAATTTGGAGTCGACACTGACTTGCATAAAAATAGAAGAAAAGTTGAGGCATAATGTGGACAACTCAAATCTCTATGCATCTATTCCAGGCTACTAGACATTTTTCGTGGGATGCATGATTATACGGTAACACTCACACATATTCATTGTGGTCAAAATCAGTCAGACATCGCTTTGACATCCCATTAAGAAAGTCAATTAGGACTTTAGCATTGAGTTATTTTGGTTTTCATATCATATTAATTATTTCTCGGGTTCGATTAAATTGAACAACTTATATTTTATTGCTATTTGTGTGTCGTGTCCGTGCTGTAAAGATGGATTGAGATAGAAAAGAAGGCAATTTCAGTGGTGACAAAAGTTGGGAAAAAACGTATAGATAGGAATTTTTAAGAAAAATATAATTTTAGTGGGAAATACATGTGTAAGACACGCTAAATACATTTGTGGTAGTGAAAATTCCGGGTGATACTAATTTTTTTTTTAAAAACAACAGGGGCAAAAGGACTCCCCAAATAAAAGATGTGTAGTTGAAATTTCGACAACAGTATAAGGGTATACTTTATATTTTCCCTAACAAAGATCATGAATCATTCTTGAGTTTAAGATGATCCAGAGTATTGAGTTTATTAGAAAATCTTTAGGCTAAATATCTAGACGATAGAGTCGATCCTCGGAGTATGTCTCCATGATGCTAATACACAATATATTCTTCAAAATAAAAAGGTTATCATAGTACATTGATTATTTTGTATTAAAAAGTAAGAGTGACATATGCCGACATTCCTTCTTTGCGATCGCGTCCCACTGGTCGCGTTCGCGAAGTTGTCTCCTTCCTCTTCTTTGCGTTCGCGAGTCACCCCTCGTGTTCGCGTACAACAAATCTCTAGACCCCGGTCATTTCCTCTACGCGTTCGCGTGAAGGCTCCCACGTTCGCGGAGCCTGGCCTGCCTCTTCTATGCGTTCGCGTAAGGCACCACGCATTCGCGTAGGCCAATTGTAAAGCCCCCAGATTTTCTTCTACGTGTTCGCGACTAGAACCACGCGAACGCGATGCCTGCCCGTTTTCCTTCATCACGAACGCGACCGGGGTGTCGCGAACGCGATGAACAATTTTTCTGCCCAATGATTTTAGTTCTAAAACATAACAGAAACGAGATAAAAATCCCATTTCTCAAACTCTCCCCTCTCCACAGCTTTTGGGCAATTTTTGGAGCGATTCTTTATCAAACTTTCTTGGGTAAGTGTTTCTCAACTCGTTTTCTTCAATTTCTATTGATATTATTCAAATTCTACGCCTAAACATATGAAAATAGGTAGAAAATTAGAGAATTGGGTATAGTTAGGGTTTTCAAAGAATTGGTGATTTAGACCTCGTTTTGGGGTCAAACTTGAGAACAAATTACATATTCGGACTCGTGAGTGAATGGATGATCAAAAATTGGTTCGAACCTCGTGTTTTGACCACGTGGGCCCGAGATCGATTTTTACATTTTTGGGCAGAATGTTTTAGAAAATATATTTTGCCATTTGGATTAGTTTGTTAAGTATTATTGATGATATTAAATCAATTGTGTATAGATACGATTGAATTGGAGCCAAATTTGAAAGGAAAGGCATTACTTAAGGATTGAGTTGGCCGCAAACCTTCGAGGTAAGTGTTTGATCTATCCTAGCTTGAGAGAATAGGAGTTGAGTATATTTGCTACTTGCTATGTGTTGAGTCCGACGTATAGGCATAGTGACGAGTATCTATACGTTGGGGTCAAACATGACAGTGGGTCTTAAATTGATAATTTCACATTCTTATTTGATTCTATGAAAGAATTATTTATTGAGGCTTGGCACCGAGTTATTGTTTTTCTCTTTCCAATAATATATATTGTGAACTATGTTGAAAGTGAAATGGGAGCGGGTGGTACGCCTACCAGAAGATATCAAATGAAATGGGAGCGAGTGGTATGTCTGCCACAACTTATATTGATTATTTGTTATTTGCCTCTGTTGCCGGAGACATAATGTGCACTGCGTTGAGGATGAAATGAGAGCGGGTGGTACGCCTACCACAAGATATTAAATGAAATGGGGGTGAGTGGTATGCCTACCACAAGATATTAAATGAAATAGGAGCGGGTGGTATGCCTACCACAAGATATTAATTGAAATGGAAGCGGGTGGTACGCCTACCACAAGATATGAAATGAAATGGGATTGGGTTGCACGCCTGCAACAAGATGAGTTGAACTTGAAAGTGGATATAATTCCTTTATTCTATTTGTGTTATTATATTTTTGCTGCTACTCCAGAGTATGTTTTCCCTTCCCAAATATTTAATGTTGTTTCCTGTCATTTTGGTGTATATGCATTTTGAACTGTACAAGTTTATGTGAGTGTATGGTCCTAGCCTTGTCACTACTTTGCTGGGATAGGCTAGACACTTACCAGCACATGGGGTCGGTTGTGTTGATTCTACACTCTGCGCTCTTTTTGCGCAGATACAGGTTTCGGACAGCAGCATCAGCAGTAGTGCGGGTGTTAGCAAGTGGAAGGCCTATGCTTCTAACCCTTCTGGTGCGTTGTAATCATTTACCCTCTCCTCGTAACTGGAGATGAAGTTACTCTGGCTCGAACCATAACTCATGAATCTGGGGTGATGGCGAAGATGCTCGATCAACCACATTTGCAGAAAAATGTTGCAAACTTCAAATAATTAAGCCCGGCTTTGCATAAAGTCAATGCTCGATGAATATCCACCAGTACAAACAGGGCAAGTGCATGATCTTCCTTGGTAGTGAGGATTTGTTCAATTCTATCCATATGAATATCCAATGTACCTTCCTCATTTGCAAAAACCATGATCCCCAAGAATGCCACAATAAATGGAAATCGGCGATCAATTTTCCAATGGCCCTTATCTTGTTTGCTGCTCAAACCTTTTTCATGCGTTTCGAAACCAGTAGAGTGCCCGAACCTAAAGTATAAGAAATGGAAAGCACAACACATGTTGCTTACACAGTCTTTATTCGTCTGTTGATTGATACTTATGAGGTTAGAAAACTTGTGCATGTACGAAGCCCTCAGAAATATAAGTTGTTACTTCCTCATATCCCGTCCAAACTCAATGTACCTGCCCATTTCCTCCAAATTACGGGTGATCTCAAAGTCCGAGAAATGAAAAACATTGTGGAAAGGATCCCATAAAGTTACCAAAGCCTTGATCAGATCTTCCCGTGGTTTAATCTCAAAAATGTTTATAAGGGCACCCAACTGTTTTTGCAAACGTGGCCCTTTCCCAATTTCACACGAATTTTGAGGACGGGGAGGATTATTTTATGACACTTCACAAATATCTCCGTTCTTTTACGAAAATAGCTTTTGACAACTAAAAAATACTTTAAGGCTATCTGACAAGAATGGTTTAAGACATTGCCGAAGCTGGATCGGCTTATTTTGACCAAAAATCCAAATTGTATTCATTTTAGCATTGACTCTCCTTTTCTTGTTTATTTTTCTTTCAAAAATGAGGCCAAACCTTATGTAGGTTGCCCACGTATCCCACATCCGATGATAATCAGACCAACATAGTTCAGTCAGTTTTGACACATTTGAAAGGACACAAAGTTTGACTCTTTTGAAATAACTCTCCTTCTTTTTTAATTTTAAAATTTGGCAGAGTTTGGGGATGTTTTCAAATATCGGGTTTTTCTTTAGATCCGGGCTTTATTTCTTCCCAACATCACTCTTGGTTTTTCTTTTTCCTTTACTTCCTAGCCGGTTAGCATGAAAGCCGAGACAAATAAATGTTTACATAGTACATAGAATGTATCAGGATGGTTTGTTATTTCGAGCACATCTTTCCTAGACGGACCCAACCCATGTGTTGAGTCCCCTAAGTCAAATGCACATGATGCAAAAAAGCGTTCCTACCAAGGATCCGACATGAAGCTGTGTTTTTCTAAGTTTAAATCTTGGGTTTGATTCTAGACTTGGGGTACCCAAGTGGACAACTCGGGCCGAAGAGGGGGAGACGTACTGACTATAGGCTATAATTGTGTATTTTAGTCGCTTAGTACACTCAAATTTACTGCACTTTGATTTAGTTTGAGTTTTAATCGCTAGTGTCTTGCCCTAACTGTGTGTTTTATGCCTTGTAAGAGTGATTTGGAGATGTATAGATGGTATGGAATGAATTCAAGTGATTTACAGCTTTGAAATTTGAGTAAAAGCTCAAAAAATTAAGCCAGAATCATGTTTGGGGTCAACATATGATAGTTAGAGCGAATGAAGAATCTAGTGGATATATTGCGCACTTTCTAGTAAAATAGATATAACGTTGTGCTCAGAACTCCATTTGGGCTCCACAACATATGGTTGTAAAGCTAACTCAAAAGCTAGAACTTTCATGTTTTGCATTTCAAAATCCACAACGGAACAGGGTGAAACATTCGCATCATTAGCGCGATCGCGCTCAGGTCGCGCTCGTCAGGCAGGACACTAGAACATGCACGAAGTGTAGCGTGAAATGAGTGCGAGCTCACGCTAGAAACCCGGGAAAAGTGTCCTTTTTTACATTGGAGAATGTATTATTGTTTGGGACCAACCCTACTTGGTATATATACATGGAAAATGGTATTTTGAGGGAAGATGACATTTTTGAGAGGAAAACACAAGCATAGAGTCGCCTTGGAGGACGGAATTCATCTGGTTTCATCTTTTCTTCCACCAAAGTTAGTAACTTTTATGTTTCTTTGTATGATTTGTTGTTTTGCTACCATGTTTTTGTGGAGCTAAACTTCACATTCTAGGATTGTGGTTCTTTTATGACTATTGTTATTCGGATATTGATTTTGCTTTCTTGATTTATCATATTGGTTTATTTTATTCAATCTTGCGCTTAGTTATTTGATTTTTTATCACCAATTGAACACTATCTACAAATCTAGAATTGAACTAGAAAGTGAAAATTCTGGATTGCATATAGGATTGAGTAGGGCAAGTTCTTGAACCTGCGCATCGGTATACTTGCGTGTTCATATGGGAGCAACAAGTTTTTGGTGTCGTTGTCGGGGACATAGAAATTAACTAGTCTACTAGGTTAGATTTTTACTTTTTGTCTATTCAAGTTTCTTTTTATTTTTATCTTTGTTTAATATTTAATCTGGCTTCTTGGAATGAGAATTGATCGAATATTGGTTATTCTTATTATGATGATCCTTGTCCGTATTGTGGAGGACCTCACTGGTGGAAAAATTGTCAGAATGTTCCCGGGAGCAAGTTATGCGCACATTCTCAATCCTTTGAGTGGAGTATTTGTAATATGTATGTTGGTCAAGGTGGCCATTTGGATGGTTGTCCTAATTCTTCTTGTCCTTCTCAGAGTTTTTATTATGATGTTTCTAATAAGGTTTATGAGTTTGATAGGAGCAAAGAAGTGGAGGATTTGAAAAGCATGGCTCGTATTATGGACATGATGAGGCAAGTAGTTGAGCTACAGGATGAAAATCGAAAGTCTACATAAAGAATTAGTGCAACAATCATGAGAATGAAGGTCAATGCGGATGGAGTGGCTGAAGAGAGTGAGTTCCCACAAGACAATAATTCTGAAGAAGCAAATATAGTGAGCCAATATTGGCTAGAGAAACAAGCTCAACTTATAAAATCTCATTAGTTTCTTCCTGATGGTCTTTCAAATCTGATATAACAACTAATAGAAGCAAGAACTGAGCTCAGGATAGAGATAGACCGATTTGGCTTAGATATCCATGACATGCATGATCAATTGAATAAAAAGGTTAAGGCGTCTGATGCCCCACAACCATGTTTTTTGATTCTGTCCAACTTGTGGAGTGGAAATAGGAACTTCAAATATTTGACCAAAATATTATTAATGATGCCAAGGTTGACGAAGAGTGCAAAATTGAGGATGTCAAAAGTAATGCAATTTTGGAGGTGGAGCGTATTGGACTTCATTCTAAACACTTTTCAACATTGTATTTGGTTGGTGACATGGGAATTGATCCAGTCGAGCATATGGAGGAGTCGATGGATGAGGAACAAAGTGTTTACATTCTAAAATTTTCATACCAAGTAGACAAAACAACATTCCTCACTTAAAGGCCAAGAAATGCAAGATGCGGTATTTATTTCTTGGTTCCTTTATTTTCACGCCACCTCCCCATGAACATGACAGAAATATTGATGAAAAAATGGGGGCAAAATTTATATCTTCAAAGTGAAAGGAAAAATGGTGAAAGTAATGGCGTCGTGCCGCGACGTTAAATGAAGCGCTTGTTGGGTGGCAACCCAATTCTATTTTTTTTCTTTTATTTATTTTTTCTTTTGTTTTGTTATATTTTTTCTTTGTAGTGTTATTTTGTGTTTTGTAGGAGTACGATAGTGGAGTCAAAGCCAACAGGCGATGTGCAAATGCGAGCGGGTGGTTGAACCGAGTGTGAGGTACCCACACAAGGGATCATACTTGGGAGAAGTCTAAGTATCCCATCAGCTACTAATTCTTCGGTCTTTAGCCTACCAGGGAGTCTCTTTTACCCTTTTATTATTTATAGTGTGTATTGAGGACATTGCAAAATTTTAAGTGTGGGGTGAGAAGATTGTTTGAGTGACGTTCTTTGTATTTTAGTGGTGTTAGTTTAATTGAATAATTTTTTTTGGAAAAACGAAAAAAATTTAGGACTTTTCCCAACGATGGATCTCCTAGATAGTTTTCTTGAGGGAAGTAAGTTTAAAGAAAATACCAAAAAGAATTTTTTTTAGGTAGTGTAGTAACTCCCCTTTATTTTTTCTTTGGGCTGCGGTTCTTTTCCAAAGATTTTATTTGAACCGATGTAGTTAGTTTTTTTCGGAGAGAAGCCATGGTGATGTGAATTGATACCAAGCATTATCTCTTGAATTGTTATACCTTGAGAATAGTGAGTACTTTAGTTGTGACGCTTAGGCTCAGCTTTTAACTCTTGTATAAGCACCTTAAATTGTATGATCTTAACTTTGCTTAACTTATTTGACTAGAGTGTCTTGATGAGTCCAATCCTGAGTGAGTTATGTGCCATGTGTGCGTAAGATTTTGTGTTATTCTGTGCATTGCATTTGATTTTTAGAACTTGCACTGTGTGTTTGCAAAGCAAAATAGTAGTTTGTTCAGTCTTGGAAGTGATATAGGCGTTTCTTTGTTGAGCCATATAAATATGTTACCCGCCTAATTGTTATGTATCATAGTTAACCCCTTTGAGCTTGTAATCCTGTTTCTTTTGGCAACCACATTACAAGCCTTACCCACTTGTTTGAATTAACCATATATTTGAACCTTTTCACCTCTCATGAGCACTTAAAGTGTTATGAACTTTGTAAAAGTTAAACTATGGGGTGGTTGGTTTGGCTTTTGAGTGGAACTAATGAAATAAGGAGAAAGGAGCACTGATTTGAATGAGCAAGAGCCACTTGAATTGAAAAAGAAAAAATAGTTGTATTGCTGTGAAAAATATTCTTTGATTGTGGTGACCTTTTGATGTAAATACGCTTAAATAATTTGGGAGTTGATATATATTGATGTAAAGGTGGAGTTATAGTTTGACATAAGTGTGTGGTTTTCAATGTTAAAATGTATGTGTTAAAGTGCTTAGGGAAGTGTAGTTACTCTTATATCTAAATGTATCATACCCGTCCCATAGCCTACATTATAACCAAATAAAGTCCTAATTGATCCTAGATTTCGATTAATGGAGTAGTATACTATGGGAAAGATTATGGTGCATCTTTTGTGGCATATGAATGTTATTTCTGAGAATGACTGAATTCTTTCAATCTTGAGTTCCTAAGTATTCTTAAATTTTATTATGTGGAACTACTCTCTTTTGTTGTGTGAGGGCACTTGATTCATGAAGAAAAGGTAATGTGAGTGACCTCTATGTTATAGCAAGCGGGTGAGCTGCGAATAATGCGTGGTACTTGTGAGTCAAATCTTGAGGTAAAGATATTACACTTTTGTGCTTAGTCTATTTTAAATATTATTGGTGTGATGAGTTAGGAGAATTGTATAAAAAGGTTGTGTCTATAAAAAGTGTAGATTGATTGCCTAAGGACTAGCAATGGTTTAACTGTGGGGTTTTGATGATAGGCTATAATTGCATATTTTAGTCGATTATTACACTCAAATTTACAGCACTTTGATTGAGTTTGAGGTTGAATCGCGAGTGTCTTGCACTAACTGTGTTTTATGCCTTATAAGGAGTGATTCCGAGCTATATAGATGTTATGCAATGAATTCAAGAGATTTGGAGCTTTGAAATCTGAGTAAAAGCTCGAGGAAATAAGCCGGGAACGTGTTCGGGGGTAAACAAATGATAGTTAGAGCGAACGAAGAATCCAGTGGCCATATTGTGCACTTTCTAGTAAAATAGATATAACGTTTTGATCAGGGCTCCACAATATATGGTTGGAAATCTCACTCAAAGGGCTACAACTTTCATGTTTTTCGTTTTTTTCCAAATTCACAACAGAACAGGGTGAAAAATGCACGTCAATAGAGAACTCACGCTTAGGTTGCGGTCGTCAGGCAGAACACCTGAACATGCAAAGTGTAGCGCAAAGTGAGCGCAATCTTGTGCTAATCAACCCTGGAAAAGTGTCCTTTTCACATGTGAGAAGGTATAATTATTTGGGACCAACCCTACTTGGTATATATACATTAAAAAGCGATATTTTGAGGGAGGGGACCTTTTTGAGAGGAAAACTCAAGCATAGAGCCTCTGTGGAGGCCGGAATTCATCGGGTTTCATCTTTTCTTCCTCCAAACTTAGTAATTTATATATTTCTTTGTATGATTTGTTGTTTTGCTACCATACGTATGTGCTGCTAAACTTCACATTCTAGGATTGTGATTCTTCTAATTTCATGACTATTTTTATTCGGATATTGATTTTTCTTTCTTGATTTATCATATCATGGTAGTTATTTATGGTACTTACTGTTTGATATTATTGCATGCCATTTTATTTATGATTCTTATGATTAGATAATTATTTATGCTATTTCTGCTGGAGTTACTAATTCTCTTTTGTTTTTGTTTTTGTTTTTATTTTTGTTTTTTCTTTCCTGCCCAGAGCCGAGGGTCGATTGGAAACAGCCTCTCTGCCCTTTCGGATAGGGGTAAGGATGGTCCACATATTACCTTCCCCATACCCCACTTTGTGGGACGATACTGGATAGTTGTTGTTGTTGTTGTTGTTGATTTATCATATTGATTAATTTATTCAACATTGTGCTTAGTTATTTGTTTGCTTGATAACCAAAAGTGGGAATTCTAGATTGCATATAGCATTGAGTAGGGCAAGTTCTTGAACTTGGGCATCAGGGAACAGATTCGCTGTTAGGATAGACATATACCTAATTGCCTTGCTTGGTTGATTTACAGGAATTATAAATTCATTCTTGTAGATTCTAACTCCATAGACATATAGGCGTTAGATTAGCTTGAATAGGTGATTAAGAACTCGACAGATTCATATGAGTAATATTAACCTTGTCAACCAATAAACTTGATAAATTAGTTAGTCAATTCTATTGAAGAATACAATAGGAATGTTAGAAAGCCCATAACACTAAATCGTTTTCATTACATTTATATCATAAAAATCTTGTCTTTCTCGGTTCGAAGTTCATTATTTATATTTTCTTATTTAATTAGTTTAGAATCAAATACTTCTAGGTTTAATTCTTGTTTAGATAATTAGGATTGTCTAATTTAGTTAATAGTTAATCACAAGTCCTCAAATATGAATTAGGTTTTTGGAATTTGGGAGTCGCCACCTAATGATTATAGTGCATTACGATACTTTAAGAAGAGATTTGAGAAGAAGAACCAGCATTTGGGTAAGGGATAGAAATTATCACGAGGGGAAGGTGTTAGGCACCCCTTGAGATCCACTAGTGTGGTTCCCGGCCATACTGCAATTGTGACTTTAGAAACAAGTAAGGGTTTCACATAACGTTGCAAAAAAGTTTAAAAGTTTAAAGAAGAAAAGAAGTGGATGTTTAGAAAGTTAGTTAAAAAAATGAAACTTAAAAAATGACAAGTAAATGGAAGAAAAGGTCTTAGGTTTATTCATAATATGGATCACATCAATGCAATACCAGGCGTACACTCCTCAGAAGAGGGGTCGCACGTGATATTAGCGCACCAGTCATCATATCCATATTCTACCCTTTCCCACCCCGTTAAGGTATTGAAGCGCTGATAGTTTCATTTACTTATTGCATGCTAGTACCCGCCCCGATCCTATCAGTCCTGAAGACATATAGGACTACTAATCCTAAAGGGGAGAAAGGGATGCGGCTTTTAGAGAGTTTTAAAAGGATAAAATGCTAAGGAGACATTCAAAACACATATGCAAGTAAAGGGGAAAAGCAGACAAGCAAGTAAGGCGCAAATAAATCTCCTTAAATCTGCTAAATCACGTAGTTTATCATGTCTTGAAAATACTGATTTGGTCTAAAATTAGATTAAAGCAGTGAACGGACTGGTTCAAAATATATTTTTAGACAGGAAATCCGCATTAGGCTCATTCGAATGCAGTTGTCAGAGATTGATCCACTTAATTAATGCGTATTGAATAGGACTATTGTCTTTTGAAAAACAAACTGTTATAGAAGAGTTTAAAAATAGGTTATAGACTTAACAGATAAAGGAAATGGTTTAAAAAGAGTTTCAGAAGGGTAGACTGTTTAAGAAAAGAGTTGAGTTGCAAAACTGATTCAAAGATTATAAGTATAAAGAAGTGAAATGAAGATGACTTGGAAAATGTTTTGTCAAATTATCAAAGAAGCAGTAAGTTCTCATAAAACATACACTGATTTGAGAAGATTTACCAAAACGGGATGGGCTTTTAGAAATAGATGCATTGATCTTGGAGTAAAGAAAGTTTTACAGAAAGTCACTTGTTTCAGTCAATTGCTCCAGTAAAATCGTTAATTCTTTTAGATGAGTGAGACAAGTCTCATTTAATAGTTCCTATAGGCATGATTTCTACGAGTTATTGATATTAACCCTTTTTAAAACGTTAACAGTCTTATAAACATGATGTCAATATGCTGATTTTATTGAGCCTAATGGTTTCCCTAATTTTACAAAGATGCAGATTCCTATAGGCATGGTGTCTATATGCAGAATTACAGAAATTTAAGAGTTAGATCATATAAGCATGGTTTCTACTCATGAGTTTACACATATTAACAGCAAAAAAATCCTATAGGCACGATTTCTACCCTTTGTGCGAAAAAGTAAACCCCCAGTAAACCCCTAGATTCCCCGAGTTTATACATATTATTACAGACCCGTAGAACATACTAAAATTAAAGAAATATATCAGAAAACTACAGCTACATCCAAGCATCCTAATTCATACTTAGTGCCTAACAATATGAGATTGAACCACTTCCGGGATCAAGATTTCCAAAGCCTTCTCTTTATCTAGGGTGTTTCAAAGTTCCAAGGAATTTCAGGAATTCTAGGCATTGCTTACACCCAAGATACCAATCAGAATAAGTTATAGTTCAGTGTGGAAGGGCCAGCTCTCAGGTTTCCAAGTTCAAAGGGAGCTCTAGGGTCCCAAGGCAAGGCTCACAAGAAAGGGGCAGAACTTAGGTTCTAAGAATGAGTGTAAGTGCAAAAAGGGGTTGGGAAATTCCATAAAAGGTTGATGGTCATACGTAGTCACAAAGCAGGCTGGCACACCCTTGACCAAACCTATTTATCCAATATATAAGAGTACATACATGTTAAAGGTCAGAATAAGGTGTAGACAGTGATTAGGACACTGCCAGACCAAGGTCCTAGGCTCAGAGTGCACATAAGGGGAAAGGGAATGGTAATTGATAGAGTTTAGGTGTACCGACCCAAATTTTAATTTTAAGAATTCGCATTTGCATTCAACGACATAAGACCTTGAGAAGCTTCTTAATATGAATCACAACCCACATGTGTGGTCAAGTTTGGTATTCGTAAGATTCAGAGTTAAATTAAAAGAAGAAGAAGAAAATCTTATTTTTAAGCTCAAATAGAAAGAGTTGACCGGGGAGTTGACTTTTGTATAAATGATCCCGAAATGGAACGTTAATGATATTAATAGCTTCGTATGGTTATTTTGGACTTAGACATTTGTCCGGAATTGGACTAGGAAGTCCGTAGGATAATTCGGTGCATTTTGGCAAAAGTTGGAAAATAGAAGATTTTTGGAAAGTTTGACCCAGGGTTGATTTTGTGATATCGGGGTCAGAATCCAGTTCTGAAAAGTTCATAGCTTCTTTATGTCATTTATGACTTGTGTGCAGAATTTGAAGTCAATCGGACTTAATTTGATTGGTTATTGCATCAAATATAGAAGTTGGACGTTCATAATTTCATTATACATGAATTGGGGTGTGATTCACGGTTTTAGCATTTTTATGCAATTTGAGAGTTTTATTAAGTTATTATCATGTTTAGGATAGGATAATGTATTTTGTTGAGATCCCGAGGACCTCGGGTGTATTTCTGAAGATTAACGAATTGATTCAAACTGAAGAAAAGCTGCTGAAATTGATTTGGATGGCTGCAGGATTTTTATAGCAGCTTGAATAGTACGAATGAACAGTGTCGTTGAACAGTGCAAAATGAACAATGTCGTTTGAACATTGTTCTCTTGAACAGTACGCATGAACAGTGTAGTGTGAACAGTACCAGCACGCGTGAAACCCCGAAAATTCTGGGTAGTTAAAGGACGAGCAGCACGTTATTTTTCATTTTTTGACTTTCAAACTTGGGTATTTAAGCGAAAAATCACGAGAAAACTTGAGGTAATTGTTCTTGACTCCCTTGTGATTATATTCCATGAATAAATCTTCATTCTTGGCTTTAGATTATTGATATTTGAAGAGAAGTGGAGGTATTTTCAAAAATTCCATAAGTTGAATTTTTAAGATTTGAAAGTTAATCCGATGTCGGATTTTAGTAAAATTTGTATGGTTGGACTCGTGGTTGGATGAGGTTTCATATTCCGTAATTTTTATCAGGTTCCGAAACATGGGCCCCACGAACGAATTTTTAGTGCAATATCAAATTTTAATTGAAAATTGTAGAATTTAATATGGAATTAATTCCTATAATTTTTATTGACTGAATGGAATTGTCTATGCCTAGATTTGGGAATTTCGGGCACCAATTCATTAAGCAAAGGCTTGTTGGAATTTTTGATTGATTGCAAAGCGAGGTAAGTGTTTGATCTACCCTAGCTTGAGGGAATAGGAGTTGAGTATAATTTCTACTTGTTATGTGTTGTGTCCGGCGTATAGGCATGGTGACGAGTATCTATACGTTGGGGGTCAAGCATGACCGTGAGTCCTAAATTGCTAAATTGTTGTATTCTTATTTGATACTTATGAGAACTTGGTTGAAGATCTTTGAAGTCATGCCAGTAATTGTTATGAATGAGTAATTTTATCAATTTTGTTAAGTAGAAATTTCATAAGTTTTGTTATAGCTGGTTCTCCTTTGCCGGGATAGTTTATTATAGCATCTTTCTCCCTTGCCGGGATATATGTTTGATATTATTGTTCCCTTACCGTGTTGTTTGTTTTGATAGTATTGTTCCCTTACCGGGATGTTTGTTTGATATTATTGTTTCCTTACCAGGATGTTTGTTTGATATTATTGCTCTGTGACAACCCGGTCAGTCGTCTTTGGAATTTATGTCATGTTCCCCCATTAACTACTTACCCTAAGTTCATTTCTGCTATTTTGGTTTGCCGGGACATTCAGTGATAGAATTCGAAATGTTTTGGGACACTTTATCCCTAAATGAGAGCTTAAGTGTTGTAAAATAGTCCGTAATCATAACAATGTGAAGACGACCTCGGAATGAAAGTCTGATCATTCCGTTAGCTCCACTAGGTGATTTCGGGGTTGGGAGCATGTTCGGAATGTATTTTGGATGTCTGTAGCTCATTTAGGTTAGAAATGCCAAAAGTTAGAATTTGGAGATTTCCGCTCCGATAGTAAAAAATTTATCCGGGGGTCGAAACGGGATTCTGGAAGTTGCTATAGCACTGTCATGTCATTTGGGACGTGCGTGCTAAATTTCAGGTTAATCGGATTTGGTTTGGTTAGGTTTTTGATCGAAAGCGAGTTTGGTCGAGTTTTGAAGTTCTTAGGTTCAAATCATTGGTTAATTCGGATGCTCAACAGAGCAATTGGCGTTTTGAAATTACAGCAGAAAATTGTAGGTCAGTGAAACCTTTCACGTTCGCGTAGGGTCCAGCCCCCAACGCTTCACGTTTGCATCCCTTCCTCCGCATTCGCGAAGGCCATTTTTCCAGCCTTAAAATTTTCCTCTCCGCTAACGCAATATTTCCTCTGTGCTCGCAAAGTACAAACCCCTGACTAGACATATATTTCAAAAACAAAGCCTACTTCCATTTTTTACAAAAACTCAAGCTAGAGATCTTGGTTTTGGGAGATTTTTTAGCGCTTTTCAGAGGCAACGATTGGGTAACGATTCCTTACTCCCTTATGATTAATACCCACTAATCTAACCTCAATTGCAACCTTTAATTTCGGATTTTGAATGAAAATTGGGGTAAATTTTTAGACCTAATTGTGAGGATTTGAAGGGAATTTGATCTTCGATTTGGGAGATTTTTTATATGGTTAGACTCGTGAGAGTACGAGGTTTCTGAGAATGTAAAAATTATTCGATTCTGAGACATTGGACTGAGGGACGTTCTGGTCATTTTATCGATTTTCGTTTCTTAGCTTTAACTGTAATAGTGGAATTAATTACTTGCGATGTTATTTACATTATCTAATTGGTTTGAATATATTTGGGCCATTTGGAATTGGACACCCGTGGCAAGGACATCGTTTCATAGTGATTGTTGTACCGGTTCGAGGTAAGTGGCTTGCCTAACCTTACCGGTTCGAGGATATCTTGTCTGCTATTTTGAATGCCTTGTGCGCAAGGTGACGAGTGTATACTTGTGTTAATTGTTGGAAATTCACTTTACTTGGATTATTTAGACTGCATTTCTTTGCTTACTTGGTTGTTATAAAATGCAAATTTTACCTGTGTTAGTGTAGGAAAGCATATAACTTGATTTGCTTGTCTTATTTGACTTAACTGCAATTACCTACTCTCTGTGAAGCATGATGGACTATAGATTCTACCTGTTGTCTTTACATAGCATTTTTACAATGTTGAATTGCTGTGATGTGTTTACGATTAGGTCTACGGGACGACATCCTGGGAGTTCCCCTGTACATATTATGTTCCACGATCGGGAGTGCGGGATACTAAGAGATCTCTGGCACATGATTAGTTATAAATGGAGGATACTATGAGATCCTCGGGATACTTGGAGATCCCTCTTAATTAAATGGAGGATACTAGGAGATCCTCGGGATACATGGAGATCCCTCATGTATGTAATGAGGATACCAGGAGATCCCCGATGATAAATAGCATGTAGTGACTGTTCTTTTATTCATAGATTGTATTTGTAATCTGTTTCCGTCTTACTTATAGTTTTTCTAGATACTCGATATACATTGTATTTATACTGTCTATTCATTTCATATTTATTTTTATGTTTATCTCAGTAGGGCCTCGACCTTCCTCGTCACTATCCAACTGAGGTTAGGCTTGGAACGTACTGAGTACCGCTGTGGTGTACTCACGCCTCTTTTGCGCATGTTTTTCATGTGCAGATCCAAGTACTTCTTAGCAGGCATACTGCCAGTAGCTGTCGGAGAGTGTATTGGGGACTTGAGGTAGACATCTGCTACGTCCGCAGATCCGCAAAGTCTCTTTATTCTATCCATAGTTATTAGATATTATTTCGATCCCTCTTTGTGTTAGACTATTCTGGTGACTAGATCAGTGTAAGATTTCTAATAGCCTGTGTTGCCCGTGGGTTTTCGGGTCTTGGAGGTTGTTTCATTATTTTGTATTAAAGTGTATGTGCCAAGCAGAAAATTTATACACTTTCTTATGTTATACGGTATTCTGTTATTATTTCTGTAAAGAGTGATAAATTCCGTAATGTGTTTGGCTTACCTAGTCATGAAGACTGGGTGCCGTTATGACATGTTCATAATTGGTGAACTTGGGTGGTGACATGCTCTCTTGCCGGGATTTAAACATTATATGTATTCTCCCTCGCTGGGATAGTTGAGCTATTAATTATACCCATGCCGGTTTAACTCTTTATGTTGCAATAATCCCCTAATGAGGCCTCTTCTAGAAAGATTATAAATTATGAAATGAGATCGGTGGCACGCCGTCCACTTATGAATTATGAAATGGGATCGTGTGGCACGACACCCACTTATAAATTATGAAATGGGATTGTGTGGCAAGTCGTCCACTTATAAATTATGAAATGGGATCGTGCGGCATGTCGTCCACTAATAAATTATGAAATGGGATCATGTGGCACACCGTCCAGTTATATATTATGAAATGGGATCGTGTGGCACGCCCTCCATTATTGAAATATGAAATGGGATCGTATGGCACGCCGCCCACTTATATATTATGAAATGGGATCGTGTGGCACGCCCACCACTTATTGTCATGACCCAAACCCTGCTCCAGTCGTGATGGCACATCTCGTGAAGACAAGGCCAGTCAATCCATTTAAACAACCTTTTTCAACAAATAAATTAATATGAATAAACAGTTTCAAGAAAAATTAAATAACATGAGTTCGCGGAATACAACCCAACACAGCCCGACATCGAGGTGTCACCAGTCATGAGCTACTACAGAGTTGAGAAAAATACTACAAGTCCGAAAATGGGAACAAAGTCTGAAAGATAACATGGACAACATAAAGTAAGGGAGAAGATCCGATGCTGCGGGCGCTAGCAGTCACCTGGCTCAGCTACGATAGCAGATCTTCAATCCGCTAATAACCCGCTACCGGGTGAACAATACCCACAACTGCACTCGAGGTGCAGGGAGTAAAGTGAGTACTTCTAACTCAGCGGTAATAAGAGTAAATAATAACTGAAGGCAAGAAATCAGGTAAGACACTCCATCATGCTATACAGAACAGTACAACCTTTTTTTTTGAAAAACAATACAACTGTGAGATTCTTTAGAAACATCCAGGCTCAGTCAGAAAAACCTCTTTTGCAATTGATCCTTTCAACAGTTGGCAAAAATACTTTCAATAATTTGTGACACTATGCACCGAAATTCGCCCCTCGGGCAATATCTTCGTTCCTGGTCTGTCATTCGGTCCCCAACACTCAAGGATCAAATAGCACCAGCAAAAGCAGATAAATATCTCTAGAAATATTACAAACAATAAATAATGAAAAAAATGCATGAATGCAATGCAATGCATATGATGGCATTCCAGTACTCACTGTGGCGCGCAGTTCGATCCATTTAATGTCGACGGCGCACACTAGGGTGTGTACAGACTCCGGAGGGGCTCCTACAGCCCAAGCGCAATGTTACAGCGGTGTGCATTCCGATCCAATATATATACACTGCTGCAGTGCGCAGCCCCATCCATGCTCATCTCAGTATAATACTGTTGCGGCGCACAGCCCGGTGCACAGTGCAAAAACTATCATGAGCCAATTGGGCATTTATAAAGCAGTAGTCCTCAGCCCGAAATAACACTTAAAATATTGAGTTTTCAAAACTTAGAGATATGGCTGAGTTTGCAAAACAGTATTCAAAACCTTGGTCTGAGACCGTATGATATTCAAATTATGCTAAAACAGTAATATCAATCCCCGAAGGATTCTACAAGTTGGCACAAGGCCCCAAACATGGAAATCAGCCCAAATTATGATGATACTGAGTAAATTCAGTCAAATACGCAGTGAAATCAACAATCGGGACGGAACAAATCATAATCCCCAACGGTGCTCTACCCCACGCTCATGTCTGGCGTGCAAATCACCTCAATATAGCACTATGATGTGCGAATACAGGGTTTCAAACCCTCATGATATCATTTACAAGTATTACTCACCTTGAACCGGCGAAAACTCTAGCCCCGATGCCTCTACTCCTCAGCTTGGCCTCCACGCGCATCGAATCTATCCAAATTCAGAGCGAATACATCACACTATGCCAAAGGGAACAATACCTAATCGAAAATAGTCAAAATATAGCAACAATCTCGAAACTAGAAAAACCCGAGCATCAGGACCGCTTCTCAAAAAATTACAAGACTCACACCAAAATGATTCATATCTCGCCACAAGTCCGTACATATAAAGTTCATCAAAATTGGAGCTCAAATGAGTCATCAATTACCAATTTAAAATTCAAAATTCCAAGCCCTAACTTTTACGTTTTTGAAGAATTTCAACCAATTTCCATGTTAAATCTATCATAATTTCATGTATTTAAGCCAAGTGACTTACTTCCAATCACACCTAGTCAAAACCCCCCTTCAAATCTGTCCAAAAGCTCTCGAGCTCGTTCGAAAATGGAGGAAAAAATGCCTTAACTCGCGGAACAAAATGACACTTAAAACCCCTTCTCTGTCCATCCTTTTTCGCATCTGCGACTCCCATTTTGCTTCTGCGGAGCTTCACAAATAGTCCAGGACCGCTTTTGCGGTCAAAATTTTCTTCTGCGAACACCGCCTATGCGGTTAAAAATCCCTCTTCTGCGGAGCCTCTCTCAAAAGCACAGACAACTTCTACAGTCAATAAAACGCACCTGCGGGGAGCGCACCTGCGAAAAACCATCCGCTTCTGCGGAAATACCAGTTATCAGCAGACCAGCACAATCACAAATCTAAAAATTCATCCCAACGGCCATCCGAAATCACCTCGAGGCCCTCGGAACCTCTTCTAAAAGCACCAACATGATCAAATACCTTATTCAACTTCTTCACCGGACCTCCAAAATTACTTCTGATTGAACTCTGAAGCCTTAAATCATCCCCCAAAACTAACCGAATTATCAGAATTCAATTTCGAGCCCTCTAACTCACAAGTCAACATCCAGTTGACTTTTCCAAACTAATTCTTCCTTAAAGAGACTAATTGTCTCATTTCTTACCAAACTCTATCCGAATCACTTCAAATTCACCAAACACATATACTGAAACATGAGGAAGCATAACACGGGAAAAATGGGACGGAAACGCATGAGATGACGGGTCGGGTCGTCACATTATATAAATTTGTTAAATATATATCTATAAAAAAGGTGAAAAGTCTAGTAACTTTACAAAAACAATAAACATATAAATGAAAGAAATGGTAGAAAATTAACATCAATATCCCTGGAACATAAGATATTTTGAAAGTTAGCTCGTTTTGCACTTTAAAATCGTGTTTAAAACGAAAAAAAAACAGGACAAAATATTCCAAAGAAGTCAAACCTAAAGAAGCCTAAAACGAGCTAAAAGAACCCGTTAGTTCTATTCCTAAATAAAGAAAAGCCTAATGAATCCTAAACCTAATTAAATACGCGGCATTTTTTTTTTAAAATAAAATTTTAAAAATTAGTAGTGACTAATTACGATTATATCCAACGTAAAATACACTTACTAAGGGTAAAAAAAGCGAACGGCATTTAACTAAGGGTCTTCATACTTTTAATATAGTATAGATAAATAAAGATATATCTATTTAAACTAAACTTTTGTCAACCTGATGATAGATTTACTTGTATGATGAAAAATACTTAAATTAATTTTTTATTTTGCTAATTATCTATTCCAAATACTTAATTATTTATTTTCATCAAAAAATGATATAAATTAAATTTATTGATTTAAATTCTTAACATTATCTCATACCAAATTTTAAATATTAGATTATAACTATATTTTATCGAATAAAAATTCTTTTATCAAATTGTAAGAAAATCAAATGAGTGGAAAATAGTTTGTATATTTTAAAGTATTTTAGTATATAAAAAAGTTTCACCTAAATCAAAACATAAAAAAAGCCACTCCGTCATCTTCCAAGAATATTGTACGTCCTCTTTCCTTTTAATTGAATTCTTTGCATCTGTCCAAAGGGATAAACTTCTAAATACCAAGTGGATACGTCTTATTTGGTTAGTATTTTGAATTCTTTCATTTTCTTGCTATTTATATATAAGTTACGTGCATAAATTTGTATAAAATAAAATATCTCGCAACCCGAATTTTCCACCTCTGGAGTCGTGATGACTCCTACTAAGAGAAGCTAGGCAAGGCAATTCAATTATTTTCCATTAAACACATATTCCTTTTTAATAGTTACATCATTTAAGTAAAAGAAATGAAGAACATGATTTTAACCGGAAGTCTTAAATTTTTAAATAACTGAAATAAATACAGAAATTTCCAACAAGAACCTCTACCCAAAAACTGGAGTGACAAACTCATAAACTACTAAGATTTTCTAAATACAATATTTTCTAAAGAAAATGTAGAATGTCTATCTCGAATGCAAGAGATAGAAATTGAAGAAATGATAGATGAGACTCCGGGCCTGCGGACATCTGCAAGGCTATCTCGGTGTTTCTGAACAGAGAGCTCGCTCCCAGGCTGCTACTGCTACTCAAATGCCGCTCTAACACCTCGATCTGTGCAAAACAATGAACAAAGTATAACGTCAGCACAGCCAACCCCATGTACTGGTAAGTACCTGGCCTAACCCCAACGAAGTAGTGCCGAGGCTAGATTGGACTACCAAACAAATCTGTGCAGATATATATACAAGTACAACAAAATAACAGCGGAAAGTAAGCACATAAAGCTGGGAGGTGTCACGATCCGGATTTCCCACCATCGAGAGTCGTGATGGCACATGCTATTAAGAGCTAGGCAAGCCAACTAATAAACACTTCACTTAAGCACAACATTAACAATACTTAAAACAGTGAGACATTTAATATAAATGGAAGTCATAAAACATGATTAATTGAAAACAAATGCGGAAGTTCAATTACAACTCTACCTCGATCTTGTGTCACTAACTCACGAACAACTAGAGAGTACTAAAAACAAAGTCTTAATAGAAGTACAGTAATGTTTGTCTCGATACAACAAAAACAAACTAAATAACATAGAAGAGACTCCGGCTTGCGGACTCGGCAAGGCTACCTCGGATGTCCCTGGACTGAAGTCAGCTCCCGAACAATCCTACTGCTGAGGTCCAAAAGCTGCTCTTGGATCTGTGTAAAAAGATGCACCGAGAATAGCATCAGCACAACCGACTCCATGTGCTGGTAAGTGCCTGGCCTAACCCCGGGGGCCTCGTGTTGAATATAAGCACAACGTAATAATAGCAGAAAAACACTAAATAAAGCTGGGAGGGGGGACATGCTTAGGGGAATAACAGATAAAAGCAGATTATCAGAAGCAAACAACGGAAGTACATCAGATTTCATAATACATAAGTGGTCGGCATGCCACACGATCGAATTTCATAATATATATAGTGGTCGGTGTGCCACACGATCCCATTTCATAACATATATGTGGTTGGCGTGCCACACGATCCCATTTTATAGTATAAATAGTGGTCGGCATGCCACACGATCCCATTTCATAGTATATATAGTCGTCGGCATGCCACACGATCCATTTCATAGTATATATAGTGGTCGTCGTGCCATACGATCCCATTTCATAGTATATACAATGGTTGGCGTGCCGCAGGATCCCATTTTATAGTAAATATAGTGGTCGGCGTGCCACACGATCCCATTTCATAATATGTAATTCTTTTCTAGAGAGGATCCCAGTAAGGGCACTTGATAATATAACAATTTACCCGGCAAGAGTACAAACTATCCGCTATCCCAGCAAGTGAGAAACAACAATAATTACACGTCATGGCATGGGAATAATTACATCTCTTACTCTTTTGTTCATTTCTTACTCAATTATCATAACGTCGTTCGAGCTAATGCTCCGAGGAATATACAAATCATAATTCCTTCTCTAACTCATCACATTATATAGAAGTCCACAATTAAGTGAGGAAGAGTCACAACAATATCAAATAGTCACAAGTAAGGACTCACGGTCATTGTAGATACCGGTGTATAGATACTGGTTACCATGCCTATACATTGTACTCACCATTTTGCAATTAGCAATGTGATGACTCGGTCCATCGTCACCTGAGTTACCACCATGTTTTCCCCATTTTATGCTTATATATGCTTCATCATATGTGTTTGTAGAGTTTGAAGTGAATCGGACAGATATTTGGATGGAATTAAGACAATTAGTCTCTTTAAGAGAAGGCTAGTTTGGAAAAGTCAACCGGATGTTGACTTATGGTATATAGGGCTCAGAATGGATTTTTGACAATTCGGCGAGTTTCGGGTGGTGATTATGACTTAGGGGTGAAATCGGATCTGAATTTGGAGGTCCGGTGTAGATTTAGGCTTGAATTGGCTAAGTTTGAATTTTGGTGAATTCCGGTTGATATGTGAGATTTTGATCCGGGGGTCGGAATGGAATTCCGAGAGTTGCTGCGGCTTTGTTAGGTGATTTTGGATATGTCTACAAGTTTTCAGGTCAATCAGTAGTTGTCTGATTGGGATTTTGATCGAATGTGAGTCTCGGAAGATTTAGTTTACCTTATGCTTGAATCCATCGTGAATTGATGATTTTTCTGTTGTTGGTGTTGGACAATACGCTTTACGCTAGAGGGGGAGTGAATAGCGTTTTAAAAAAATTAAGCGTTTTAGTGCGGAATTTAAAAACTTTGCAGAAATTAAAACAAGTGCAGTAGAATAAACTTACACAATGATGTATCCTGGTTGGCCACAAACGTGGTTAGTCCAGTCCCCGAGAGACTCTCTCGAGATTTCCACTAAACTTGTCAAGCTTACGGGTTCTTAACAAACCGTTACAGCTGAGGACACAAGCCTCACCTAGTTGCTCGGGGATCACAATCCCAAAGACTTCAATTGCTCGGGGATACCAATCCCAAAGACTTCAATTGCTCGGGGATAACAATCCCAAAGACTTCAACTGCTCGGGGATAACAATCCCAAAGACTTCAACTGCTCGGGGATAACAATCCCAAAGACTTCAACTGCTCGGGGATAACAATCCCAAAGACTTCAACCGAGGAATCACAAGTTCCTCAACAAACGAGAATCGCAATTCTCTTACAAACACAAAACACACTCACTTTACAAAGCACTCCTTAATGAGTAGATATGAGTAGAAATAGTACGCTCAAGATCACAACAACTTAGCTCAATAGAATGGCTCTTCAAAAAGCTTTATGGATGAATGGAAAATGATGATCAATGTAAGAAAGCTTTTAGCAATGAAAATACTCAAAGTGTATATGTTGTTGTTGTGAAAACACTGAGTTGAAGCTGTATTTATAGGTGAAAAACTCAGTCTTACCGTTGTCTAATTGCCAATTAAGGATTGCTGAAATTACTCAGTGACAATCGATTGTCAAGACTAAACAATCGATTGTTTGCCTATCAGATTAAAAATTCAATCCCTGATTTTACGTCAACAATCGATTACTTCAAATCAATAATCGATTATTTATAACGTTAAGAAATCCTTTCCAATTTTTGGCATAAAACATCGATTGTCCGGAAATCATCAATCGATTATTTTAACAACGTTCAGAAAATCTTTTCCAGATTTTAAGCAAAACATCGATTGTTAAATATCAACAATCGATTACCTGAAGGTAATTGAAAATATATGACAACGGTCAGCTTCAACAATCGATTATCAAATGGAATAATCGATTATTAATTAATTTCAAAACTCTCTGTCTCATATATAATCGATTATCAAAAGCCACAATCGATTATCATTTTATTTAAAATCACTGGGAGACATTTTTCTCATTCTAATCGATTACCATTAGTTCATAATCGATTTTTATGAGTTTTGAAAACTTTGCCTCAGTTAACAATCGATTATCATAAGTACACAATCGATTGTTATGCAGTTTGCAAAAACCTGATGTTAACTGACTTACTCACAATCGATTATCATTAATTCACAATCGATTGTCATGCAGTCTTGGCTTAGAGATACTCGATTATCATAAGTACATAATCGATTATCTTAGCCCAGATTTTTGAGGCATGCTTGGAAAACATTTTAACAAATGTAAATATGCATAGTTTAAAATCATTTGACACTTAATTTAAATATGCATGATTTTGGAAAAATAATTTTAGTAGAGAAGCCATGTTATGAGCCAAGTTGAGGAATCAAGATCACAATTAATATTGACTCAATTATAACATTTCTAAACTTTGTCTTGAGCTTCTTGTAATGCATCAATTTTGTGCTTGTCCTTGAGCACTACTATATATCGCTTTTTGCTTTGTTTGACATTCATCAAAACCTACAAAAGAACACACGTTTAGTATATTGCATTTGAAACATGTTTCCAACAATTTCCCCCTTTTTGATAATGGCAAACATAAGCGGGATATATGCAATAATTATTTTGATAATCCAAGACAAGTGTAAAGTATGCAATTTGATGTTCCCCCTCAATTCATGTTCCCCCTCACTTTAAGCATGAATGAAGTTGAGAGTGATATAGCATACTTCTTGATATCCCGTTTCTTCCCCCTTTTGCCATTAGCAAAAATATATACAAGGGAAGAATATGCAAAAAAACATATGAAATAAACAAAAGTTTATTTATTGGAAAATAACATTACATGGGTGGAGCCAAACACAATAAAACGAACAACAACTAACCAACCAAGGAAAAACAAATCAAAAACAACAATTTCACATCATTAAAAACAACAATTTCATCATTCATCACCCCCATCCCCTTCATCATCATTGGGAGGCGCTTGATATGGCACCACCTGAGCATAGGCATAATGCACGTGATCAAAGTAACCATGGACCTCACGGGTTAATTGAGTAATTTGGTCAGAGATAGTCCGGAGGGTAGGCTCCTGAGGAGGATGAGCACGACGGGCTTGTCGATTTTGAGGAGGAGCGGGAGCATGATCACCATCATGATGAAAGGAAGACTCCGAAATTTCCCAGATTTTGGTGCTCTTTTTGAGAGGACCATTAGCAATATTGACCCCGGAAGCTTCAAGAAATTTCATTATTAAGAGGGCATAGGGGAGAGGTATGTCATCTCTGGTGGCATTGAACATATGAGATTGAATAAGCTTGCACCAATTGATTTTAACACCGGTGATAATGGCATGAAGAAATTTGGCATCCTCTTGGGAAATGGTGGTGTGATTGAGTTTACGGGGTTTGAGAACACGAGTGATGAAATAGAGAATGAAACGATAATTCGGGTCCATACCCTTTATGGTGGGACGACGGGAAGAAGACTCATCATAGGCGACTCCGGCTTGGCGGAAGAGATTAGCTTCATCAATCATGTCCCCGGCATCATTTATGTACTGGTAGATGTCTTCACCATCATGCGGAATGCCGGCAATGAGGTGGAGGTTATCTTCAGAAATTAGAATGGAAATGCCGTTAACATTGGTAACGAGTTCACCCTCATCATCTTTGTGAAGGTTGGAGTAAAAAGCTTCAACCAAAGTAATGTTGCAGTAGGGGTGAGTAAGGAGTAGGAAATTGAAAAGTTGGCACTCTCTTAGCATATTCGCGGCTGGAATGAATGGTGCAACAAGAGCGTTTGTTGAAAAGCGAGGAGGGAGAATAAGGCGTTTCTCAAATTTGGTTAAGAAACGGGTGAGCTCTTCATCGGATTCAAAGAATAGAACCGATCCATCTTGATATGGATGGCGAGAAGAAGAAGCACCTTGTTTGGAACGAGCACGTTTGGAGTTGCGGCTTGACATTTTTGAAAAGGATGTGCTAGGATTTTTCAAAGATAACAAGATAATTTGATGCTTGGGAGGCTTGAGTGAGTATACAAGAGCATATGTGCAGCCTATATATAGAGAAGGAATGAATCTTACACTTATTTGAAAAGATTTGAAGAGATTTGAAGAGCTTTGAAGTCTGAAACGGTAAAAATAAATTCACTGACCATTCAATAATCGATTGTTTGAATAGAATAATCGATTGTCATTAATGAAAATGATCTGACACATCGATTACACGCCAGAACGGTAAAAAAAATTTGAAAAAGATAGTCGATTGTCAAACTTGGTAATCGATTGTTTTTCATATTTATGACTTGACAGGAATCGATTGTAGAGCCAAAACGGTAACATAAGTTTAAAACAGATAATCGATTGTCAATATATAGTAATCGATTATTTCACTCACAGAGAGTTTGGATTTTGGCAAATAATCGATTGGCAGAACAAATAATCGATTGTTTGGAAGGGGGATGCTAAAATGATGAGACTTAATTCTATCAAGCAATGTAAACATTCAACAAGATTTCATGACAAAAAAATTGAATCAACAAATAATCGATTATTGATACTGATAATCGATTGTAAGCATAAATAATCGATTATGATCGATTTTTCTTGTATCAAGACAATTTATACTTTCCTCTTACCTTTTGGGGGATACCTGCAAAATAGAATTAAACATCTCCGACGCTCAAGTCAGTAATCTATAAATGAAATAATAACTTTGAAACTAGTGTAGTCGGGTGAAAAACGTGAACTCTTAAGAATTTTGTCCTAGGATGTTCTTAAGAGGGTTTAGGGTACTTACCTTCCCTTCGACTTTGCCAATTACCTGATTTTGAACATCCTCCGTTCATTTTGGTCTTTTGGCTCATTCTTCAATTTAAGAAGCTTCTTCCACAATTTTGCCTTTGTCTTCCTTGTATTTTGTCTTTTAAATTTTTCGAAAATACTTCCGATTTTGAAAAAAATGCCTAAATCGACTTTTCCGTCTCTTCCTCCTTCTTTGTGCTTTAATTTAAGGAATTTTGAATTCGTCTCCCGTCAAGTGTTTGGAGTATCCACTACACTTGATTCCTTCAAGCACACCTGCAAAACAAATCAATGCTCTTTTGGTACCCATGCCATTTTGGGTCCTTGAGGGTTATGCATACTATAATGATATGTTTGAGTAGCATGTCTATGTCTAGTAAAGCATGCGGGAGCAATATGACCAATTCGTCTACAATAATGACATGTCACATTTGGATTATGCATGCGTCTAGGCTCATAGTAGCTAGAATAATGCACATTGTTTACTCTATTTTCATTTCTCCTAATTTGAGCACCATAATCATTTCTAGGTTGAACATTTCGGGATCTTCTAGCATGATCACTGTTGTGCCTAAAATATGCATCATGTCTATGGTGACGATTGCTAGGCGGAAGGTCATGTCTAGGTCTCCTAATATTTTGTCTAGCATGCATGTTTGTTTTAGGAAAGGCATTTTTGTTATTAATCCTAGATTGAGCTCTAGGTGGTTGGGTTTTTGCATCAACCTCTTCTTCATTTATGAAGCCTATTCCATGCTTGGTTGATTTCAAGTTATCAAGCACCACATTCAAGTTTTTATGAGAGGAGTTGAATTTATCTAGTGTGCCTTTTAATCTACCTACTTCATTCTTAAGGTCTACACAAGAAGCACAATTTTTTGTAGAACTCTCGGGCTTGTCAGAACTTCTTTTCCCATAAAACTTGTTTTGTTCTAGTAGCTTCTCATTTTCCAAAACCAATTTTTCCAATTCTTTTTCTTTTAATGAAAACTGTTTTTGAAAATCTTGTTCTTTTAGAGAAGCACTTTCTCTTAAACTAGTGACGGTTTTTGTAACTTTGAGAAATTCAGCATACAATTCATCAAAGGCATTTCTCATGTCATCAAGAGTGTAAAAATTTTGAGAAGAGATTTGACTTACCTCACTTTGATTTTCTTCCTGTGCCATGAGGCAGAGACCAGTTGATTCATCGTTTGTGCTGACCGCTTTTTGAGGCGTGTTTTCGTGCAATTCCTCAAGTTTGTCCCACATTTCTTTCGCTGTTTTGCAGCAGGAGATTTTCCTGTAATCATTAGCATTAACAGCACAAAGTAATAAATTAATAGCTTTAAAATTATTTTGGACCATTCGATTATCCTCGGCGTTGAATTCCTCTTCTGATTTTGGCACCCATTCTCCTTCCACCTTTTTGACAGGAACCTCATTTCCTTTGGTGTACACCTTCCACAAGTAAGGGCTGTTTGATCTGACGAATATCTGCATCCTTTCTTTCCAATATGAATAATTAGTCCCATTAAACAAAGGAGGTCTTGTGGGGCACTGTCCTTCATCAATACCTGCAAAAGAGTCTAGAGTAGAAGCCATGGAAAGATTCTCTCAAACGGTTAAGTCTTTCAGAGAGTATGGCTCTGATACCAATTGTTGGACAATACGCTTTACGCTAGAGGGGGGGTGAATAGCGTTTTAAAAAAATTAAGCATTTTAGTGCGGAATTTAAAAACTTTGCAGAAATTAAAACAAGTGCAGTAGAATAAACTTACACAATGATGTATCCTGGTTGGCCACAAACGTGGTTAGTCCAGTCCCCGAGAGACTCTCTCGAGATTTCCACTAAACTTGTCAAGCTTACGGGTGCTTAACAAACCGTTACAGCTGAGGACACAAGCCTCACCTAGTTGCTCGGGGATCACAATCCCAAAGACTTCAATTGCTCGGGGATACCAATCCCAAAGACTTCAATTGCTCGGGGATAACAATCCCAAAGACTTCAACTGCTCGGGGATAACAATCCCAAAGACTTCAACTGCTCGGGGATAACAATCCCAAAGACTTCAACTGCTCGGGGATAACAATCCCAAAGACTTCAACCGAGGAATCACAAGTTCCTCAACAAACGAGAATCGCAATTCTCTTACAAACACAAAACACACTCACTTTACAAAGCACTCCTTAATGAGTAGATATGAGTAGAAATAGTACGCTCAAGATCACAACAACTTAGCTCAATAGAATGGCTCTTCAAAAAGCTTTATGGATGAATGGAAAATGATGATCAATGTAAGAAAGCTTTTAGCAATGAAAATACTCAAAGTGTATATGTTGTTGTTGTGAAAACACTGAGTTGAAGCTGTATTTATAGGTGAAAAACTCAGTCTTACCGTTGTCTAATTGCCAATTAAGGATTGCTGAAATTACTCAGTGACAATCGATTGTCAAGACTAAACAATCGATTGTTTGCCTATCAGATTAAAAATTCAATCCCTGATTTTACGTCAACAATCGATTACTTCAAATCAATAATCGATTATTTATAACGTTAAGAAATCCTTTCCAATTTTTGGCATAAAACATCGATTGTCCGGAAATCATCAATCGATTATTTTAACAACGTTCAGAAAATCTTTTCCAGATTTTAAGCAAAACATCGATTGTTAAATATCAACAATCGATTACCTGAAGGTAATTGAAAATATATGACAACGGTCAGCTTCAACAATCGATTATCAAATGGAATAATCGATTATTAATTAATTTCAAAACTCTCTGTCTCATATATAATCGATTATCAAAAGCCACAATCGATTATCATTTTATTTAAAATCACTGGGAGACATTTTTCTCATTCTAATCGATTACCATTAGTTCATAATCGATTTTTATGAGTTTTGAAAACTTTGCCTCAGTTAACAATCGATTATCATAAGTACACAATCGATTGTTATGCAGTTTGCAAAAACCTGATGTTAACTGACTTACTCACAATCGATTATCATTAATTCACAATCGATTGTCATGCAGTCTTGGCTTAGAGATACTCGATTATCATAAGTACATAATCGATTATCTTAGCCCAGATTTTTGAGGCATGCTTGGAAAACATTTTAACAAATGTAAATATGCATAGTTTAAAATCATTTGACACTTAATTTAAATATGCATGATTTTGGAAAAATAATTTTAGTAGAGAAGCCATGTTATGAGCCAAGTTGAGGAATCAAGATCACAATTAATATTGACTCAATTATAACATTTCTAAACTTTGTCTTGAGCTTCTTGTAATGCATCAATTTTGTGCTTGTCCTTGAGCACTGCTATATATCGCTTTTTGCTTTGTTTGACATTCATCAAAACCTACAAAAGAACACACGTTTAGTATATTGCATTTGAAACGTGTTTCCAACAGTTGGGATATGTTGGTGCTTTTGGTCGAGGTCCCGGGGGCCTCGTGTTGAATTCGGATAGATAACGGAAGGTTTTGGAGTTAATGGCAGGTTCAACCTTGTTGGTACCTGTTGTTTTCGCACCTGTGGTTATGGGACCGCAAGTGCGGTCTCGCTGAAGCGGATGGAGGATGCGCAGAAGTGGAAGCCTTGGCCATGCAAGTTCCGTAGGAGCGGAAAGAGGACCGCGTATGTGGTCTTGCGGAAGCGAGCTAGGCATCGCAGAAGCAAAAACCGACCCCAAGTGTAAGGACCGCAAAAGCAGACATTGACCTCATATGCGGAAGTCGCAGAGGTGGTAGCGGATCCGAAGAAGCCGAAATCGAACTGGGCAGAAGGGTTAAATTATTATTTTTCATCCACGAGGGTTATGTATTTTCTTCCATTGTTGAGAATTTTTGGAGCTTCTTAACAATTGAACTGGAATTCGAAGAGGATTGACTGGAGGTAAGTTTTATGGATTCAAAACATCGTCTTATTAAAGAATTAGCCTGTAAATTCATGGAATCAAGGCAAAAAAGGGGAAGAACTAGGCCTTGGAATTTTGAATTTTAAATTGGTATTTGAGGACTCATTTGGACTCTGATTTTGATGGATTTGATATGTACGGACTCGTGGTAAGACGAGGATTCCGGTGATGTGAATTTTGTAATTTTTCGAGAAGTGGGGTCGGGGATTGGGTTTTGCCAACTTCGTGTTTTTGGGTGTTTTTCGAGTTCTTTATATTGGATTATATCCTATTAGCCTACTATAACATATTCCTTGTAGTTTTGGTCAGATTCTACACCCGAGGAGGTCGATTTGTGAGGAAAGCGCTAGGCAAGCTAGGATTTTGGCTGGTTCGAGGTGAGTAATGGTTATGAATGATATACTGAGGGTTTGAAACCACATATTTGCACTAGTGCTATGTTGAGATAAAACATGCATCATATGATGAGCATGGTGAATACTTCTGCTGGGACTCAGACTTGGTCCATCCCGATTGATGACTTACTGCACTTCTTGACTGAGACTTAGCTTGTACTCATATAATTTGGGCTAGTCGCCATGTTTGGGGCCTTATGTCGATCTGTAGAACTTCTAGGGAGAATGTTGAGCTGATGACCTCACTTTACCTCTTGCACACATACCATCTGTCGTGACTTTTGTCTTTAAATCATGAAATAAACCGGACTTTGTAACTTGCACCCTAAATGAGCAATACCTAGGGTTGAATACCTTTTCTTAGCTGAGTGGGCTCGAGAGGCCAGGTCCATATTGACGGGGAGGGGTCAGGGACCCTGTAGTGAGGCTAATTGATATATATACATCGGGTCGGACTGCACACCGCAGCTGTATATACATATACATGTATTGGATAAGACTGCATGCCGCAGTGATATATTGTATGGATCGGACTACACGCTGCATTAATATATGTATCGGACTGCATGCCGCAGTATTATAGCGCATAGGCTGAAGGAGCACCTACGGAGTCTGTACACACCCCCCAATGAGCGCAGTCAACTATATTTGTTGGATCCGATTGCGCGCCGCAGCAATATTTATATATGGTGTTGGATCGGGCTGTGCACAGCAGTGGTGTAACTGGTCGGACGGAAAGGAAAGTATTTATCATATTCTTTTCCTTGTTTTGCATTTATCTACTATCTTTACGACATTATTATAACTGCATAGTGTTCTTACCGGATTTCTTATATTCAGTTGTTATTTATTGTTATTACTCACTGAGTTGGAAGTACTCACTCTACTCCCTGCACCTTGTGTGCAGATACAGGGATCCCGGAGGCTTAGCGGTTCTTATTTGTTGTTGCCTAGTTCGGTTCTAAAGATATCGAGGTAGTTGCTGGCGTCCGCAGGACCTGATTTCTACTCTTATCTATCTGTGTTTCTGTAGCTAGAATTTCTTTTTTTAGAGTACTGTTCATCTGTATTTAAAGGCTCAGACTTGTGACGTCATTTCCATTTGGGTTGTTGTTATTTTCACATAACGGACAATGTTTTATCAATATTAATCTGAGAATTTATACTAAAGTTAGTACTTATGTAAATAAATTAGATGGAAAAGGTTTATATGGTCGGGCTTTCCTAGCAAGGTGTTGGGCGCCATCACGACCGGGGTTGGGTCCTGACAAGTTGGTCAGAGCCTAGGTTACCAAGCCTCGTGAGTCATGAGCCGGTTCAGTAGAGTCTCGCAGATAGGTACGGAGACGTCTGTACTTATCCTCGAGAGGTTGCAGAACCTTTAAGAAAAACTTCATATTCTTGAAATTTTGGTCGTGCGACTTTGTTGATCCGAGAATTAAACTTCTGTATTATATTCTCTCGCAGATCGCAAGAACGCGTGCTACCAGACGTAGCAGACGACCACCATTTCCACTTACTAGATGTCGGGGATGAGGCCGTGGTCGTGGTCGAGGCAGAGTAGCAGGGGCAGCACCAGTTGACCCACCAGTTTCCCCCATTCAGGATCAGTCTCCAGCTGCAGAGGTTCCAGTAGCACCTGCTCAGGCACCAGCAGTACCTATTGTGATTCTGGGTCTTCAGGAGGCTCTGACTCAGATCTTATCAGTTTGCACTGGCCTGGCTCAGGTAGCCTCAGCTACTACCGCAGATACATCTCAGACAAGGGATGGTCATTAGACCCGCGCAGCTCCCACTCCGGAGCAAGGTGTTCAGGGTTTGCAGACCCCAGAGGCACCACCAGTTCATTCAGTTGCCCCTGTTCAGCCAGTTGTTCCTACTCAGGTTGATGGGATGCCAGTGATGGAACGTCATCTGGAGAGCTTCAGCAGGCTTTCACCTCCTACTTTTAGCGGTGTTCCGGGAGCGGATGCCCAAGGGTTTCTCGATAAGTGTCGGTGCATGTTTAGGACAGCAGGGATCTTGGAGACTAGTGGGGGTATCTTTTACCACTTTTCAGTTCATAAGAGCAGCCATTACCTGGTGGGAGGCATATGATCGGTGTAGGCCAGCAGGTACAGTGCAATTATCTTGGCAGGAGTTCTCCATTATCATTTTGGAGAAGTGGGTACCTCGGTCGCAGAGGGAGGAGTTACGTAGGCAATTTGAGTGGCTTCGTCAGGGGGATATGTCTCTGATGCAGTATTAGGTGAGATTTGCAGAGTTAGCTCGCTATGCTCCGTGGATGGTTCAGACGGATCAAGAGAGTATCAGACAATTTGTGGACGGGCTCATTTATCCCATCCGTATTGTGATGACTCGAGAGAGGGTCCTGAGTCATACCTTTGAGGAGGCGGTGGATATAGCCCGCGATATTTAAACGGCTCGCCGTCAGGAGAGAGAGAAGAGGGAGGCCAAGAGGCCTCGAGGATCAGGTGGCTCCAATGGTGCTCCGTCTAGGGGCCACTCTCAATAGAGCAGGGGTCGTTCTTTCAGGACTCCATAGCCAGCTCGGTCAGAGTATCGTGGTTCATCTTTTGGTCAGGGTTATCAGGGCTCTCAGCAGGGTCATCCATCTCTGAGCGCACTTTCAGTGTAGAGTTTGTCTCATTCCCTATTTGTTTAGGGTTTATCTCGGCCTAGTTCCTCGGCCAGCTACTTCGGTGCGAGGGTTCCCTTCAGTCCCATCCCCTAGTGACACGGAGTTGTTATGAGTGTGGCGAGTTTGGTCATATACGGAGGGTGTGTCCCCGCCATTTTTCCAGTTCATCTCAGCAGAGGGGTCAGCCCTCATCTTCTTGCCTAGTGTCTTCTGCACTCGCCCAATCAGCTAGGGGTGAGGGTCAGGCAGTTAGGGGTCGCCCCAGAGAGAGAGGCCGATCCGGTGGTGGTTAGGCCCATTGCTAAGCTTTTCGAGGCAGGTCAGATGTTGCTGCTTCGGATGCTGTTACTACATGTATTATTTCAGTTTGCCATAGGGATGCCTCAGTCTTATTTGATCCCGGATCCACTTATTCTTATGTATCTTATTACTTTGATCATCATTTCGGGACTACCCAAGGGTGTCTTGCGTTACCTGTGCACGTATATACCTCGGTGGGTGATACTGTTATTGTGGACCACGCGTATCGGTCCTGTCTTGTTACTATTGGGGGTCTGGAGACCGGAGTTGACTTTCTGCTATTGAACATGGTAGATTTTGATGTTATTCTAGGCATGGATTGGCTATCACTGTAACATGATATTCTGGACTGTCATGCCAAGACATTCACATTGGCTATGCTGGGTATCCCGAGGATCGTGTGGCGTGGTATGACTAATTATGTACCCAGTAGGGTAATCTCTTTCTTAAAGGCCCAACGGATGGTTGGGAAGGGATGTTTATGATATCTAGCATTTGTGAGGGATGTTGTAGCTGAGGCTCCTAGTCTTGATTTGGTCCCCGTGGTGAGGAATTTCTGGATGTGTTTCAAGCAGACCTGTCGGGCATGCTGCCGGTTAGGGATCTTGACTTCGTTATTGATTTGGTGCCGGACACTCAGCCCATTTCTATTCCTCCCTATCGTATGGCACCAGTAGAGTTAAATGAGTTGAAGGAGCAGCTGCAGGAACTCCCAGATAAGGGGTTCATTGGCCCGAGTGCGTCACCATGGGGTGCACCAGTGTTATTTGTAAAGAAGAAGGATGGCACAATGAGAATGTGCATTGATTACAGACGGTTGAACAAAGTGACAGTGAAGAACAAGTATCCACTACCTCGTATTGAGGATTTGTTTGACCAGCTTCAGGGGGCAAAGGTATTCTCTAAGATTGATCTCCGTTCAGGCTATCACCAGCTGAATATTAGAGATTCTGATATTATGAAGACATCTTTCAGGATGGGCTATAGGCATTATGAGTTTCTGGTTATGTCATATGGTCTGACTAATGCCCCAGCCGCATTCATGCACTTGATGAACAATGTATTTCGGTCGTATCTGGATTTTTTTGTGATCGTGTTTATTGATGATATACTGGTGTACTCGCGTATCCAGGAGGAGCACACGCAGCACTTGGGGGTGATATTGTAGAGTTTGAGAGAGGAGAAGCCTAATGCAAAGTTCTCCAAGAATGAGTTCTGGCTCAGTTCTGTAGCTCTTTTGGGACACGTGGTGTCCAATGATGGTATTTAGGTTGACCCAAAGAAGATCGAGGCGGTGCAGATTTGGCCCAGACCATCCTCAGCTTTTGAGATTTGGAGTTTCCTTGGTTTGGCAGATTATTATCGTAGGTTCATTCAGGGATTTTCATCTATTGCTTTGCCTTTGACGAAGTTGACGCAGAATAATGCTCCGTTTGTAAGTTCGGATGAGTGTGAAGAGAGCTTCCAAAATCTCAAGTCAGCTTTGATTACAACTCCGGTCCTAGTATTGCTGTCAGCTTCAGGCTCTTACTCGGTATATTGTGATGCTTCGAGAGTTGGGATTGGATGTGTATTGATGCAGGAGGGTAGAGTTATTGCGTATGCTTCGCTAAGGGAGATGCCTGGTTATGCCAAGATGATGAAAGATCTCATGTTGCGGAAGTTTGATTTTCAGGATCTATCCACCTTGACACTGACACATACTTGCAGCGTCGTGGTAGCAAAATTGATGCCTTCAAAGATGTCTGATCCAGGTAGCTTTAGTATCCCTTACACAATTAGAAGTTATGCCTTTGTGAAGGCGTTATGTTATTTGGGAGCTAGCATAAATTGGATGTCACTGGCTGTGTACACTAAATTGGGCATCGGCAGAGCTAGACCGACTTCCATGCTATTACAGCTGGCCGATCGCACTATGAAGAGACCAACATGTATTCGTGATGATGCGCTGGTGTAAGTAGGGAAATTTTTGTTCCCTACAGACTTTGTGATACTAGATAGTCAGGTGGATGAGGAGATACCCCTTATATTAGGGAGTCTACTTCTAGCCACTGGAAGAGCACTGATAGACTGTGAGACTGGGGAACTAAAAATGAGACCGAACGATGAAGAAGTCATATTCAATGTTCAACAATCGATGAGGAAACCTAGTGACTATGCCAATTGCTCTTTAGTGGAGGTAGTAGATGTCATTCTGCAATAAGATGATAGGGCCCTAACAGTTAATGATCCATTACAGGCATGTCTGACAAATCTAGAAGAGATGGATGGTGAAGGGACTGAATGCTTCATGGAACTGGACAGCCGAGGATTTTGGTCAAGGAAACCTCAGTTCGAGTCCCTTGAGCTAGAAAAAGGGGCCACTCCTCCAGCAAAGCCATCAATAGAAGAACCACCCAAACTGGAGTTGAAGCCACTACCAGACCACCTCAGGTATGTATTCTTAGGTCCTGACTCTACCTTGCCGATTATTATATCATCATATTTTCTAGATCTGTAGGTAAAACAGCTCTTACAGATGTTGCAAGATAATAAGACTGCCATTGGCTGGACCATGGCAGAAATAAAGGGTATCTGCCCAGCCTTCTGCATGCATACGATTCTCCTAGAAGAGGGGCACAGACCTTCCAGGGAACACCAACGAAGGCTAAACCCTAACATGAAAGAGGTTGTGAAGAAAGAGGTCATCAAATGGTTAGATATGGGAATCATTTTCCCCATCTCTCATAGTAATTGGGTCAGCCATGTCCAATGTGTTGCAAAAAAGGGGGATTACTGTTGTGAAAAATGACAAGAATGAGTTGATCTCAACTCGTAGAGTCACAGCGTGGCAAATTTGTATGGATTACCGAAAATTGAAAACTACCACCCGAAAGGACCACTTTCCCTTGCACTTCATTGACCAAATGTCGGACAGGCTGGCTGGAAGATTCCACTTCTATTTCATAGATGGTTATTTGGGGTACAATTAAATATCTATAGCCCCCAAAGATAGAGACAAAACATCCTTCACATGTCTGTATGGCATCTTTGCCTTTCGGAGAATGCCCTTTGGGCTTTGCAATGCACTAGCGACTTTTCAACAGCGCATGCTAGCCATCTTCACAAATATGGTGGAGGATATTATGGAAGTCTTTATGGATGATTTATCCGTGGTGGGAGATTCATTCGAAGACTGTATCCACTACTTAAGTGGAGTGCTCAAAAGGTGTGTGTAGACAAATTTAGTGCAAAACTGGGAGAAGAGCCATTTTATGGTACAAGAAGGGATAGTCTTAGGACATCGAGTGTCCAAGAAAGGAGTTGAGGTCGACCATGCTAAGGTTGACGTGATTGAGAAGCTACCACCGCCCACTTAAGTCAAGGCGGTGAGAAGTTTTTCTGGGACACACTGGATTCTACTGGCGTTTCATAAATGATTTTTCCAAAATTGCTAACCCACTATACAAACTCCTTGAAAAGGATCAGTCCTTTGTGTTTTCTAATGATTGCAGGTTGGCATTTGAGGATTTGAAGAAGAAGCTGATAAATACCCCCATCATTGTTGCACCCAACTGGGAGCAACCATTTGAGCTTATGTGCGATGCCAGCAACTGCGCCATATGAGCAGTCTTGGGGCACCGAAAGGAAAAGCTAATGCATCTGATCTACTACACATGCAGAACGCTAAGTGGTGCAAAGCTCAACTACACAGTGATGGAGAAGGAGATTTTACCAGTTGTGTTTGCATTTTACAAGTTCTGATCATATCTGATTAGTTCTAAGGTAATTGTATATACTGACCATGCAGCTCTCAGGTACCTAATCAAGAAAAAGAGTCTAAGTCGTGCCTGATTCGTTGAGTGCTGCTATTGCAGGAATTTGACCTCGAGATTCGTGACCGTAAGGGCATAAAAAATCAAGTCGCTGATTATCTATCATGACTTGAAGGGGATGAAAAACCAGCCGAGGTCAAAGAGATTTTGGAAACCTTTCCAGACGAGCAGCTGCTTGCAGCCAGTTTAGAAGATGCGCCATGGTATGCAGATTTTGCAAACTACCCGGTCTGTGGTATTTTTCCTTATGATCTCTCTTCTGTCCAAAAGAAGAAGGTTTTTCGTTACTGCCGCATGTATTATTAGGATGATCCTTACCTGTTTAAAATCTATATTGATAATATGATCCGTAGGTGTGTCCCCGAGATAGAACAATCATCTATTTTGCAAGCCTGTCACGCATCTACATATGGAGGACACTTTGGAAGGGTCAGGACAACAGCATAGGTGTTAGAGGTCGGATTTTTCTGGCCAACAGTGTTCAAAGATTCTCACTTATGAGTGAAGGGTTTCAATGAATGTCAACAAACCAGTAACATTCCCTGGCGCCACGAGATGCCCACGAACCCATTTCAGGAGGTGGAAGTGAGTGACGTCTGGGAGATTGATTTCATGGGTCCCTTCATCAGCTCCTATGGCAATAAGTACATTCTTGTTGCTATAGACTATTTGTCCAAGTGGGTGGAAGCTGTAGTGTTGCCCACCAATGATGCAAAAATGGTGGTGGGATTCCAAAAGAAAAAAATATTCACCCACTTTGGAACACCACGTGCGATTATCAGTGACAGAGGCACTCACTTCTGCAATAAGGCCTTTGAAAGGTTGTTGGCCAGGTACGATATGCGCCACAAGGTGGCTACTCCATATGACCCCCATAATATGGACATGTTGAGGTATCCAACAAAGAGATTAAGAGTGTATTGACAAAAACCATGAACGCCACAAGAACTGATTGGGCGAGGAAGCTAGATGATGCACTCTGGGTTTACAGAATAGCTTTCAGGACATCAATTTGTATTTTACCATACAAGTTGGTGTTTGGGAAATCATGTCACCTACCTGTCGAACTTGAGCATAAAGCGTCGTGGGCACCGAAACAACTAAACTTAGACATGTAAGCTGCGGGCACGTCAAGAGTCACAGAATTGCATGAGCTCGAGGAGTTCAGGTACCTTGCTTTTGAGAGCACAAGGCTGTACAAAGAGAGAATGAAGAGGCTACACGACCAGAGCATTATTGAGAAGAATTTCAAACCTAGGGAGATGTTGCTCTACAACTCAAGACTGCAATTGTTCCCGGGTAAGCTTAAGTAACGATGGTCTAGCCCATTTCGAGTTGTGAAGTGTTCCCATCAGGAGCTGTGGAAGTTGCCACTGAGAATGACTCTCGTACATTTAGAGTTAATGGTCAGCGCTTGAAATTGTATGTGGGCATGAGCAAGCCTAAGGATGTGTCTGAGCTGCATTTGAATGAGCCACAGAGGTCTAGCGAGCCTTAATTGCGCTCATCTGAGTCCTGCCGCGACGTAAATCAGGCGCTGCATGGGAGGCAACCCATGAAATTTTCTTTTTAAAAAAAAAAACTACCCCCTCGTTTTACCCAAAATACCCCCCACCTACCCTCTCTCGTCATATTTCAAAACATACACCCCCAATCCCTTTTCTCTCTTACTCTCTCTACTTTTCTCTCCAAAATTTCCCCTCTCTCCCCAATCTCCATAATCATCCTCTTTACTTCACCATCTTCAACACCAACCCTCTCCAACCATCATCCAAGTAAGTAATGTTTTCTTCTTCTTCTTCTTTTAATTCTTTTCTAATTTAGTGTAATCTACCATATATTAATTTAGCTTAACCCAAGGTTGGAGTAGTTTAATTTTTTTTCAAATTTTTGCTACTTTTATTGTTTCCACTATTGTATTGGATTTTTGTGAACTTGTGTGGAGACAAGATGGTTGGGTCTTCATGGTGTTGCAATTGTGGGGGTTGTTTGGATGAGTTGGGGGCCTAGAAATTATTTTTGTAGTGTAGTTTGGTGACAGGGCTATGTTTGGCAGAAACATTTGGTCTATTTGTGATATTTTGGGGCGGTTTGTGCTTATTACTGTTTGTAAGGTGTTGTACTGGGTGATTGGGGGTGTTGTAATTGTTTGGAAATACTTGACGGAGTAAGTGTGGGGTGGTGTAGGATGAATTTTGTAAGTAGTACTATTCTGAGGCCTCTATGGAGGTTGTGACGTTCACCACCCTACTAGTTGGGCTAGCTTGAAAAGAAACACTCAATGGGGGTTATTGTTTTTATGCCATCGGGTGGTGAAGTCTGATTACCCATCTGACTGGCACTAATTAGGTTGGATTTGATGGTTTTTTTAGTCCTTGCAGGTAATATAGCCCGTAAGAAGCAAAAGAGAGCGGCGGCCACGTCCCAGCACCCTACTTATGACGAATCCCAGTTCGTATCAGAACTAACGGAGGATGATTTTAATGACAATGCTAGGAAGAACTTCATTCATGAGATTCAAATTGATCGGGCAGCCCTCCGCGTGGAACAGGAGGAAATGTATGAAAAAATTCGATGGCGGGAAATGGAATTCCTCTTTGATGATCCTGGACCGATGAACTAGATGATTGTTAGGGAATGGAATTCTTCTTTGATGATATAGGTGTTGCGGCTGCCTAAGTTCACGGGCGACATTGACTACTACCACGATAGAACAGATGTCACGTGGGAACTTATGACTGATGTAATTTGTGCTGGGGGCGACCAACTTGGATCAAAGACCACATCACCATGAACTCCAACTATTTCATGCACTTGTCTAAGTGTTGGTTGACAGTCATCTACAGTCAGTTCATGCCTTCCAGCAACACCACTAACGTGAACTTCAACAGAGCCTTATAGACATGGTGCTTCAAGAACGAAAAAGATTTTTATGTGGCACGGGTAATTGGTGATGAACTGGTCCTGCGGGGTCCACTGCTGTCAAAGGGGTTTTACTTCCCCTCCTTGGTGACTACACTGGGCTTGCGGAAGAATGTCCCCATTGATACTGCCAATGGAGCATTGTCATCTGAAGCATCATTCCGAGCTTCACGCATGGGCACACGTACAACAATTAACATAGATGATAAGGATGATGACCCGTTTCCTCTCGCACCGTCCAGGTGATCTACTGATAGTGCCGGACCCTGTCGTGCCCCTATACCGGGGCAGGCTTCTCCAGATCTCAGTCTACCCATCCTATGCTGCGTTCCATGGAGAAAGAGGTCGCGGATCTCTGCACCTCAGTGGATGGCCTACACACACGGATGGATGTCATGTCTCAGAGGCACGCCAGGTCTAAGGGACGGTTCATGTCCTGGTTTCGTGCTTTGGGGAGAGCATGCCATGTGGACTCCAACACCGTCTCCGACTCTGACCGAGTATCAGGGAAGTCTTCGGGTGAGGTTCCGATGGTCTATCGGGACGCGGCAGCACCAGTTCACTTAATCTTCAGCCTATTTTTGGCGTGGTACAATTAGGAATTTTCACAGTTGGCCTCTTTTTCTTCATTCTTGACTCCAAAAGTACTCCCTCGCCTTCCCTAGTCATATATAACATGCAAGTCATGGAAAAGCGCAAGTCATGGAAAAACACTAATAAATGCATTTTCTTATCACTTTTATTATTAAAACAATGCAAGAAGGTAGTTATAGGGCCTGAATATAGTTAAATTCACCTATTATCAGTGTTCATGTCATGTTTGTGAAGAAAAATGATGGTTCTATGTGCTTGTGCATCGATTATCGTCAGTTGAACAAGGTTACAGTGAAGAATCGCTATCCTTTGCCTCGTATTGATGATCTATTCGACAAGATTCATGGAGCATAAGTGTTTTCTAAGATTGATATGCGCTCAAGTTAACATCAGTTGAAGATTCGGGAGACAAATATCCCGAAGACCGTCTTCAGGACTCGGTATGGCCATTACAAGTTTTTAGTTATGTCATTTGGGCTGACAAATGCCCCAGCAGCTTTTATGCGTTTTATGCACAGTGTGTTCAGGCCATATCTCGACTCGTTCTTCATTGTTTTCATAGATGATATTCTTGTTTACTCCCAGAGTCAGGAAGAGCATGAGCAGCACCTGGTCATGTGCATTGCATTGCATTCACGCATTCACTCTTGTTTGTACTACGTGGCATGACATTTAAAACTCATATATCATTGGCATACATACTGTTACATGCCTTGTTGACCAGATACCCTTGTGTTATATGTTAAGGAATGCTGAGTCCGAGAGGCTGATGTGGGATGTTGTGAGTTGGGAGTGAGCCCGAGGGGATGATACTGTACTGAGAGGTTGATATTGAGCCTGAGGGGCAGGTTTCGGTTTACTTAATACTTGTTGAAATTAACTTTGCAACTGTTGAAAAATCATATTTTCAAAAGATATTTTGAATTGATCTTGAGATTTTCTAAAGGAATTTTCACAGTATTTCGATTTTTCTCAAAAAGAGTTGTCATTCTTTTATAACAGTTTGGTATGCTAATACGTGTTTTCTTATCGCTCAGATATTATTCTCTCTTATTACCACTGAGTTGGAAGTATTCACTTTACTCCCTGCACCTCGCGTGCAGTTGCAGGTACTGATCACCCGGTAGTGGGTTAGTAGAGGATTGGAGATATTTCTATCATAGCTAAGCAAGGTGACCGCCGGCGTTCACGGCACCGAGATCCTTCTTCTTCTTGATTCCCGGATTTTGCTCTATGTATTATAGGCTTTTATTAATTTTACTAAAGTCACTCCTAGATGCTTGTGACTTGTGAAACCCCGGTCGGGTGGTATGGGTATTCATATTGATTAATATTATTAATTTAGATTTGATCTGTTATATAACTGGCTAACCGCTTTAAGTGGTGTTCTGAAACGGTCTGGCTAGCCTTGTCTTCACGAGAGGCGCCATCACGAGCTGGTTGGGTCGTGACAAGTTGGTATCAGAGCAGGGTTAGTAGAGTCTCGCATATCGGTACGGAGATGTCTGTATTTATCCTCGAGGGGCTACAGAACCTTTAGGAAAACTTCCCATTTTTGGAATTCTTATCGTGCGTACTTGATTCAGTTTGAAATGACTCTTGAAATATTTTCCACACGTAGGTGTGCGCACGTGAGCGCTCGGTAGTATATGTGCCTTGATGTCTTGTGAATCCCCGATCGAGGGGTGAGAGGTAATCTCCGTGAGTTCATGTTGGGCCAGTCTGGAGGACCTGAGGCTAGATATTTGCCTATGGCTTGAGCACCGAGGTGCTGAATGTGTGAGCAAGTGTTTTGAACTTATTTGCCGGAATGGAGGTTGGATATCCATGTGATGAGTATGTTAGTAATGCGAGGTGTTTCTATATAATTTTGGTAGTGACGATGAAGTTTGATGGATAATAGATGAGCTGTCGAGTGTCCGATTCCTATTGTGCTTTAATGTGTAGCCCGAGTTATGGGCGTGTGAAGAATATTTCATGTCTCTTAGTTGGGAAGTAAAGTACAATCCATGTGGCGGTATGAGTTCAGACTCAGAAAGACTAAATGGCTATGTATTACGTATATGATGGTGAAAGGTATGTGGAAATATCGAAATGAGGAGAAGCATGTGGGTTATCTCCTGCGGAGGATTTTGAGCGGTATGATCCTTATGTGTATGTAAAATATCTCATATGTAATTGAAGGGTATGTGTTGTATTTTGAAGAATTGGGACACTTAAGAAAGTGGACACAACTGATGTGGAAATGAATGTAGGGTTTGCAGAGAATGTCAGTGCTAGATGATCTGTGTATTCACAAAACTTGTATATGATTTGAGTTTGATCACATTGTGTCATCGTTAGAGTAAAAGTGTTTTGAGTTGCTAAGAGTGCCTTAATATATTGTTTCGAGCCAAGTTGGGGAGGTTACTGTTGGCCAGCTGGTTGCATGGTTATGTGCTATGTTGGTTCCGTTGAGGTATGATGGAGGATCAATCCTGGTTACATAAATTGAGCCGAAGATGGCACGTGTGAGGGAAAATTTCTACAAAGGTTATATGGTGATTTCGTAAATGTGAGAAAATGCTAGGATGTTTTGAACCGCTGTTGATAAAGAATGCCCAATGTATAGAGAAGAAGGATGGTTGTTGTATCTGTATGAAATCATGTTCTGTGGTGTCAGAGTACTAATAAGGCACGAGTGGTTCTATCCGTTAAGGCAGGTGAATTTTAGTTGTTTAAGAGTGATTGACTCTCGAGAATGGTTTTATTATGTTCAAGATTTTGCATGTGACAATCAGGTGTCTTACATTTGTGTATGTGGCTAGAGACTGTGTTTCCGTTAGAAAAGATCAAGACTTGTGGTATTTTATGTTAATCATGGGATTCTATGATCCATATTTGGAAAGTAAGGGTAACAAATTCAGGTTCGCAGGAAGTTTTTCAAGGTAAAGCATTCTGGAATATTGCATTTCTGAGAGGCATTCCAGAGGGTATTCAATGGCCTATGGGTCTTAGATAGTGTGGTCTTATGTGGGAGTCTCATGCAGTAACCTGAATTGAGGTATTATGGTGCTATAGTGGGGGAGAATATCAAATTAATGATGAATCGGGAAGGAAATTAGATAAATGGAATAGCTTGATAATAAACCGAATCGGTATGGTAAGGGTATGATTAATTCCTTTATGTGTTCGAGGTAATGAGCCTTACGGGTATTATGCAGCACCACTTTAAGTGCTGGCAGTTTACTTAACTTGGTTTGGGTAAAAGGATTCAGTCCTAGCAGTTTAGCTTGTGCAATGGAATTGGTAGAAACAGCTTTTGATGTGTTTTACCGTGGTTTGAAAATGAGTATATTTCCTATGGGTATGCCAAGCATGGAGTGATTTTCTCCTATATGGGATCCTGAAACTTCTTGACTAGTTGAGTGCGTCGATGTCTGCGGCACATGAGAGAGATAGAAGTCCTCATATTATCCCAGTGTGGTATAGTATATGTGTTATGATACGGAGAATTGAGATTTGCATGTTGAAGGTTTTGGTTCAGTTCGTAATGGCCAAATCATTAAATTATTGAGCAGCATGGACAGCTACATGTGAGTAAAGAGCCGATCTTCAGATGATTAAGGTGATGTAAATTGATGATACGTCAGTAGCATTGCGACATTTTCCTGTCGGATCGACTGCGGATATTTGAGTTTGTTGATGACGCGGGGAATTTTGAATATCTTTCGTGGTATGAATGGATACTTGATGTATGTTATTTATTCGTATGGCGGAGTGTGGGATCAGGCACAGTGATTCATGCATTATGTGTGTTGGAGACTAGAAGTTCTCGTGATCTGACCATGCGGTGGTTGTGGGTCATGTATATCGACATCGTCTCGTAGTTCTTGAATAATGGAGGTCCTAATGGATCTTTCTTTGCTTGATATGTTAATTTTGGGTTATGATATTTGATGGAAGACTGGTTGTTCCAGGATCAGATTGTCTAGACTAATTTGTTATGGGCTATGTCACAAAATGTCACAGGCCGCGTGACAAGGTACATCAGATTATGTCCTAGCGGGGTAGCTTGCATTCCAGAGACCAGCAGACGGTTGGCAAGTATTGCTTGTTTAATTGGGCCTTCGTGGCGGATGTTAGTGCAGAGGTTTCTCCCATTCATTCAGTTTCGGCATTGAGGGATTTTTCGGATGCGTTTCTTGCGGTCGGCATGAGGCTATATGCGTTTATTGTAATGAGCAAATTTGGCGTGATGTGCATCTCCTTTGTGAGATATATGTGCGGATCGGGTGGCATGCCTCCACGGGTATGTTATTTAGATTGGGTGGCACGCCTCCACGGGTATGGTATCTGGATCGGGTGGCACGCCGCCACGGGTATGTTACCTGGATCAGGTTGCGCACCGCAACAGTGTGGTGTTGAGAATGGTCTTCCATACGTTACTTTGTATGTCCTGCTTCCTGGTTTCTGAGGAAGGTTTGTATTGAGAATTGCTTGACGAATAGCATATCGGTTGTGTCCTTTCAGGACTAAATGGTGTATACTACTTGTTTCACCGTGAGTGTGATGGGTGATTTGGTTTCAGGCATAGATCTGTGCATGGCTGTCTACTTTGAGCATGGTAACATGAGGTGCTTCATGTGTAACAGTGTTGGGATAGGATCGCGCGTTGTGGCGAGGCCACTTGAAGTTATGACCTCTCGAGGAGGATTCAGGTACTTCATTTCTATGATATGAGACGGGGTCTCAACTTTGTTATGTAAAGGTATTGATGAGTTGGGGTATAACTCTTCCGGATGAGTTATTTGCCCTGATTTGGGTATGTGTAGACTGTTTCTTACTGGCGTGTATTATGCAAATTATGGCTTAGGCCTGTATTGAGGTATCATGTCACCAGAGGTGGTGTGTTAGATTCGAGGTGAGCATTTGGGTCATTAATGAATATGAACAGATTTGGTTTCAGCTAGTTAGACGGATAATATCGAGGTCTGGCTCAAGAGTCAGTTGTGGTAATAGTCAGCATGGAAGTGACTTCATGAATAGGTAATCTGAAGTACTGCTACAGTTCATTGCATGTTTAAGTTATCATTGGCAGTATACAAAAGTGTTGGAATAAGACTTTAGCTAAAGAAGAGGCTTTCTATTGGTAAGTGAGTACTGTGGGCAACTGTTGTAAATAGAGACTATCGCTCCGAGAGTTGGAAAGTATGGTATATTGTATGAATTAACCTGAGGTTGCGGATGAGGGTTATTACAGGTGGTTCGGGTTAATCCTGAGTATAGATGTGGGGTTCTGATCTTGTGTATGATTTCGAGAAGCGCAGTGTGGTTCTACGATTTATGGGCCAGATGGATTGTGAAATTTCAGTTGTTGTATTTTCGGTACCTATGTGAGTTTGGGTAACGTGGGATCACCCCGGTCATATGCCTGGTAAAGTCATTTGGTTATTGGGTTGCTTCTAGTACAGCTCTGGATAGGCTCGAGGACGAGCGTTTGCTTAAGTTGGGGAGGATGTGACGACCCGACCTGTCATATCTTGTATCCCCGTCCCGTTTTTCCCGTTTTATGCTTCTTCATGTGTTATTATATATATTTGGTGAGTTTGAAGTGTTTCGGATCAAATTTTGATTGAAATGAGACAAGTAGTCTCTTTAAGGAAAGCATAAGTTGAAAAAGTCAACTGGACATTGACTTGTGAGTTAGAGAGCTCGGAACGGATTTTCGATGGTTCGACTAGTTTTAGGGAATGATTTTTGTCTTAGGAGAGAAAACGGAATTGAAATTTGGAGGTACGGTGTAGAATTAGGCTTGAATTGGCGAAGTTTGAATTTTGGCGGATTCAAGTTATTAGGTGAGATTTTTTCCCGAGGGTCGGAATGGAATTCCAAGAGTTTTAGTAGCTTCGTTAGGTGATTTTGGATATGTCCACAAATTTTCAAGTCATTCGGACGTTGTTTGGTTGGGTTTTTTATTGAATATGTGTTTCGGAAGTTTAAAGAAAACTTAACCCTTGATTTGATGATATTTGAGGATTTTGATGTTAACGATAGTGTTTTATGGCTCGAGCAAGTTTGAATGAAGTATTAGAACATATCTGTGTTTTTGGTTGAGGTCCCGGGGACCTCGGGGTGATTTCGGATGGCTAACAAAGGATTTGTAGTTGGAAAAGTTACAGATTTGAGGCTACAGCTATTGCAGGCATTTGCCTGATGCGATCGCAGGTATGGCATTGCAATCGCATAGAAGGCTTGGTAGGGGTTCTGGAATTGTTCTATGCGATCGCGTATTTGGTGATGCGATTGCGTAAGTTTAAGTTTTGCTCTCTGCGATCGCAGAGGGGACTTTGCGATCGCGTAAGTCTAGCTGGTGAATCAATGCGATCACAGGGTGTTGGTCGCGTTCGCATAGGCCAATATGGAGGCCTGGGAATCTTGTACTATGCGGTCGCAGGAGGAAGTTCGCGATCGCATAGAGGAAATTATATCTGGGCAGAGGGATTTTATAAACATTTCATCCGTGAGCTATCTCATATTTCCTCCATTTTTGCACCACCTTGAGAGCTTGTGGACAGATTTTGAAGGGGATTTTGACGGAAAGTGATTGGAGGTAAGTCTCGCGGCCTTAATACGTTATTTTATTGAAGAATCAACCATTAATTCTCTGAAATTGGGTGTAAAAGTTGATGAACTAAAGCTTGAAATTTCAAATGAAAATTGGGGATTTGGAGGAGCAATTGGACTCCGATTTTGATAAAGTTTATATGTACGGACTCGTGGCGAGACAAGGATTCCGAAAATGTAATTTTCATAATTTTTCGAGAAGCGGGCTCGGGTCTCGGATTTTGCTAGTTTCAAAATTTTTATTATATTCCGATTGTTTTCGATTGGGTGTTGTCCTATTTGCATATTATGATGTATTCGCTCGATTTTTGGCTAGATTCGACACGCGTGGGGGCCGATTTGATGGGCAAAAGCGTCACGAGCTTGAGATTTTTCCAGTTCGAGGTGAGTAATACTTGGGAATGATATCGTGAGGGTTTGAAACCACGAATTTGCACATCTTAGTGTTGTATTGTGGTGACTTGCACGCTGGACCTGCGCGTGGGGTAGAGCACCGTTGGGGATTATGACTTGGTCCGTCCCGGTTGTTGGTTTTCACTGCGAAATTTCAAATGATTTATTGTAATCACTATGACTTGGGCTCATTTCCATACTTGGGGCTTATTGTCGATTATTTGAACTCTTTATGATCTATCATCACAGTTTTTTTTACTATTTGAACTCAGTCCATGTGATTTATACTGTTTCATGAACTCAACTATATTTTTCTCAAACTTGGAGATTTAACTGATATTTGAACTACTGTTTGAGCTGAGTATCATTTTAGGGATGCTCGAGGGGCTTTTGACTATTTTGGACTGATTGAGGCTGACGGCCATATGTGAGGGTATGAAGATGCTGTAAGGAGGCTTTCAGGCCTCGAGTGGTGAGTGAGCATGTGCATATATATGCATGAATCGGACTGCACGCCATAGTAGCATATTACATGGATCGGACTGCACGCCGCAGTAGCATATTGCATGGATCGGGCTGCACGCCGCAACATTATATATATTATATTGGATCGGATTGTACGCCATAGCATTTTAATATTGGATCGGGCTGCACGCCGCAGCATTTTTGCGCTTGGGCTGAAGGAGCCCCTCCGGAATCTGTACACACCCCAGGTGAGCGCAGGGTACCCATGGATCGGGCTACGCGTCGTAGCGGTCATGTGAATTGCATTGCATTCACGCATTCACTCATGTTTGTACTACGTGGCATGACATTTAGCACTCATATATCATTGGCATACATAATGTTACATGCCTTGTTGACTAGATACCCTGGTGTTATATGTTTAGGAGTGTTGAGCCCGAGACGCTGATGTGGGATGTTGGGAGTTGGGAGTGAGCCCGCATGGCTGATACTATACTGAGAGGTTGATATTGAGCCCGAGGGGCAGGTTTCAGTTTACTTCATACTTGTTGAAATTAACTTTACAACTGTTGAAAAAGCATATTTTCAAAAGATATTTTGAACTGATCTTGAGATTTTCGAAAGGAATTTTCACAGTATTTCGATTTTTCTCAAAAAGAGTTGTCCTGTCTTTTATAGCAGTTTGGTGTGCTCATACGTGTTTTCTTATCGCTCAGATATTATTCTCTCTTATTAGCACTGAGTTGGAAGTACTCATTTTAGTCTCTGCACCTCGCGTTTGCAGGTACTCATCACCCGGTAGCGGGTTAGTAGCGGATTGGAGGTATTGCTATCATAGCTAAGCAAGATGACCGTCGGCGTTCGCGGCACCGAGATCCTTCTTCTTCTTGATTCCCAGATTTTTCTCTATTATGTATTATAGACTTTTATTAATTTTACTATAGTCACTCCTAGATGCTCGTGACTTGTGATACCTCGGTCGGGCTGTATTGGTATTCATATTGATTAATATCATTAATTTAGATTCGATCTGTTATACAACTCGCTAACTGCTTTAAGTGGTATTCTGAAAGGGTCTGGCTAGCCTTGTCTTCACGAGAGGCGCCATCACGACCGGGTTAGGGAATTGGGTCATGACAATGAAATAGTCCTTAACTTTTGAGTTTGTTAATCTAAGTTCATGACTTCAGGACCTATTGTGCTTAACTTTTGAACTTGTAACTGTAAGTTCATGACCTATTGTCCTTAACTTTTAGGCTTCTTAGCCTAAGTTCATGGCCTATTTTCTTTAACTTTTGAGTTTGTTAGTCTAAATTCAAGGCTTCAGGACCTATTGTCCTTTAATTTTTGAACTTGTAATTGTAAGTTTAGGACCTAGTGTCCTTAACTTTTGAGCTTGTTAGTCTAAGTTCAGGACCAAGTGTCCTTAACTTTTGAACTTTTAATTCTAAATTCCTTAATTTTTGAACTTGTAATTCTAAATTCAGGACCAAGTGTCCTTCACTTTTGGACTTGTAACTGTAAGTTCAGAATCCATAACATGGCATAAAACCAAACATTATTTGTATCTTCTCACAAAATAAATAAATAATAATAATTGCAATTTACGATGTCAAATTACCCAACAGAAAACTAATAACAAAAGGAAACAACTAAAAAAATAAAAGACTACAAAACTTAACCAACCAAAAGAAAAAAGAAAAAGAAATAAAACTCAATAAGTTTGTTTTCTTAAGTTTTCTGTTCTACGATTGCAGAAAAGAACACTTCACGATCATCTTTATCCAGTTTAAAAACAAGCCACTGTTGTTACTTATAACTAAAGCTGTCAATCGGGCCGGGTTGATCCGGGATCGGCCGGGACCGGACCGGTAAAACTCGGGATCGGACCGGACCGGTAAGTAGGGGCTGGGTTCAAAGGGGGTAGGGGGTTGGTCCGTTAAAAAAATTTTGTTTCGGAACCGGACCGGACCGGCCCGGTATGGTATACAGTACCATGAACCGGTACGGACCGGCCCGGTTCAACGGTAATATTTTTTTTAATTTTTTTTTTTCTTTTTGAATTGGTGGGGCTCACATTTCCGTTGGCAACGGCTACAGATTCGTTGGCCAATGGACAATTTTGCAAAAATGGACATTTTTAAATTTTTTTCTATTTATTAAATTACAATATTAACCCTTCTTAAAATCTACAAATACCCCTCATCTCTTCTTCATTTCTTCACTCAAAATTCTTATCTCAATCTCAATTCTCAAATTATCAATCTATCTCTTCCCTTCAATTTGCAAGATTACATATTTTATTTGTTACTCTTTTCCCGAAATTGAAATTGAAATACTTGCTTGACGTTTGTTCATGGTAACACCGGATTTGCGTAATCAAGTGCTCAACTTATTTTCGAATTCGGTGCACTCCCTCCAACTCTTTCTCTTATTTAATATTTTAATTGCATAGTTGATTTTAGCTTATATTTTAATTTTTACAATATGTTTAATGCTGCTAAAAGAGCGTGTAGAAAAGTTACTGGTAGGGGTGGAAGTAAAAAAAGAGGTAATCATGTAGCTTCTGGTAGTAATAGTAATGACCCAATAACACATGTTTCTGAATCATCGCCTAATTTGCAAGATGTAGAGATTTATTATGAAGAATTATAAGAAGATTTTGGAATAGAAGATAATGAAATTGGAATAGAAGATGAGATACCACCTACACCTAGTAGTGGAAATGTTGGTAGTATTGGAGTTGGAGTTGCTAGTGCTACAAGGGGTAGAAGACCACCAGTGGCTCCAACTTCTACTCGTAAAAAAGAAGTCTGGTTTGAAAATTTTTTTAAATAATAGAAGGTACTGATAGAGTTAAGTGCAAACTTTGTAATGAAACTTTTAAACATTTGACCGGAGGTAATTTAGGGGGGACTGGGACACTTACTAGACATATGACGGCTATCCATCCCATAGAATGGGGAATTAATGGGGATGGAAGTCAAACAACTATTAACCCTACTACTGGAGGTCTATTAAAATATGATAAAATGAGGGATCGGGAGGAACTAGCAAAAATGATTACTTTGGGTTGTTTACCTTTTTCTTTTGCTTCTTCATCGTATCTTATTATGTATATTCAAAGGATGTACAATCCTTTATTTAAAGGTATCCCTAGAAGTACTTGTAGAGCAGATATATTTAGACTTCATGGAAAATATCAAACATACATACGTTATTTGTTTAGTCACCTTCCTTCTAGAGTATGTCTAACTTCTGATATTGGTCATGCTGTTAATGGAAATGATTATTTGACAATTACATGTCATTGGATAGATGATAATACTTGTATGCAAAAATGCATTATTGCTTTTAAATATGATGAAGATCAGAGTCATACTGCTACGTTTATAAGTAGTACAATTGTTGACGTTGTTAAATTTTATACGTTTAAACCAAGTTGTCTTTTCATAATGCTTCAAACAATAATGCTGCAGTTTCAATATTAAAATTGCATTTGCAACCACCTCTTGATGATATTTTTCATGTTAGGTGTGCATGTCATGTTTATAATTTAATTGTTAAAAGTGGCCTTGATTTATTTTCAGTTGAGATTACTCATGTTAGAAGAGCAGTTGGTGTTATTCAGGGAAATAATAGACAATCTAGAATAAAAGAATTTAAGACTAAGTGTATCCAGTATAACCTTACACCTAGATTCATGCCAGACGAAGTTGTTACTAGATGGAATTATACATATATATTTTTAAAATGTTGCTACAAATATAGATTTCCCATAACTGAAGTTGCTAATGCACATTGTACTGATCCTAGGTGTATGTTAAGAAGTGATACTTGGGATGTCATTAATGATGTTAAATTTTTACATAAATTTTATACTGCTACTGTTGTGTTTTCTAGCGCATATTACCCAACTGTTACTATGGCTTTAGTACATATAGCTGAAATTTCTTTGCTACTATATGAATTTAAGAAGAAAGAAAAATATATGGATGTTGTTGAAAAAATGCAAGCGAAATTCAACAAATATTTCTTTCCAATTCCTCCAATTTACTTAATTGGTGCAGTTTTAAATCCTTCTATTAAAATGTCTGATTGTCACCAATTAATGAATGCTTTATATACTTATATGGAGATTGGAGAATCTGAAACTCCAAATTTATATGATTCTATGAACAAACTAAATGAATATTACAACAACTATATAATTATTATGCAAATGAATGTGATAATATTGCTCGTGCTTGTGACAATGTTAATCCTGCTATGCAATGTAGCAGTTCTTCTAATGTGGATGATGAAGGCCTTGATAGTTTTAATATTTTTTATATATTTTCTAACACTCAAACCAGTAGCAGGAATATTGATGAGCTTCAATTCTACTTGCAGAAGTAAAAGGAGCCTCGCACAAAGGACTTTTCACCGTTGGGATGGTGGCATGAAAATGCAAAGCAATTTCCTGTTCTTTTCGCTATGGCTCGTGGCGTGCTGAATGTGCCAATTTCTGCCGTTGCATCGGAGAGTGCATTTAGCCAAGCAAGACAACAACTTGGAGATACCCGCTACTCATTGGGAAGCAATGCTTTGGAAGTTTTAGTATGTTTCAGAGATTGGATTAGATCGGAACGAAGAAATCAAGGAAAGGAAGATGTTGATAGCCCAGAAGACGAAGAACTTGGAGATATATTAACCCATGGAAACCCATCGGAATTTAACTCCCTAGAAGAAGGTCAATCGGTTCATATCGATTATGATGAACTTGCTAAGACGATGCAAAACATTTGAAATTACTACTTCACTAGTTTACTTGTTAGAAAAAATATAAACATTTCATTTTCTACTTATTAATTTGAAATTGAGAAATAAAGTAGCACTTGCAATAAGTGCAATTTTTTCCCATTTTACTTGTATTCATTCAATGATTACAAAGTATTAATATATTTATAACTTAATAGTTATACTTAATTTCAAAAAAACTAAAAATATACTAAACCCGGCCCGGCCCCTTTCAACCGTATGGTTCAATTTTAACCCGAACCTACCAGGTCCCTTAAAAATCCGGTACTGTTCAACCCGGCCCGGACCGTAACCCGGACGGGTCGAAAAAATCCAACCCGGCCCGGACAGGTTGAACCATTAAACACGTTTACTTATAACTCAAAATCTTGAATGCTTCTAAATAATTATGCAATTCTTCCTTAAACAGAAAAAGGTATCAATCCCTAAAAGCCCACCAGGCCTGAAAACTCTAGCAAAATCCAGCAACACAAAATCAATCCAGCCATCAAGAAACCTCGTCGTACGAATCAAATCTAATGTGTTATCGAAAAATGGTAGCCGCTGATTTATAGTTGAGTAAAGAGGAATTAGCCCTCGAAGAGCAACCATCTCGTCAAATAGTGCACCAAGAAACACTAAAGAAAAAAAATCCTTTTGACACACTTCTTCTCCCTAACATGAAAGATAGAAGAAAGGGTAACACAATCTTTTCATATTAATTTTAATAGACTAGTGGCTACTATTGTTAAGCATTAAAAATGCTGGATAAAAAGTAAATACCAGTTTAAAAAGTGGCTACCCCACACAATTTTTACCCAAATAACAGCTGCATCAATTTTCCCCATTACACACATTTGCTTTTTCATGATCATGATCACACCCATTAGTAACAGCAGTTACGTGATATTCTCATTTTATCGACTAAATGAACATGAACCTTGATTGAAAGTAGCTAGGGAAGTGAAGAATTTAGGAGAAAAATAACACAGCTGGGCTCCTGGTCCTGAATTTCAACAACTTCTATCACTTGTACAAACCAATGAATGAAATTTCATGACCTATGGATCACGCCACGTTGCTGCCACCTGATCGTAATTGTGCGTCATAATAGATTCTTACAGCTTGATAGATCAGAGACGGTTCAGCCATTGCTCCACTCCCGTAATCTCCACAGGCTAGTCTCTTTGATACTGGCGGTATGAGAGAGATTCCAAGCTCATCAATTACCATAAGGTGCTTTTCTGTGAATGGATTATTCCACATCAATGTATTCATTGCTGGTGCCACAAAAAGGGGTTTATCGTAGTCCCATGCTCGTACGATGCAGGTTAACAAGTTATCACATAGTCCACCAGCAATCTACAGTACAGAAGGCATATATCAGTTTATCTGCAAAGTAGAAAACAACGTAATCCATCGACACCAAATAACTAAAACCCATGCACCAAACAAATCAAGAACTATAATATGGGAAATTGTATCGATCTCTCTTAACACCTTCCATCATGGAAGTATTCACATTGACAATATCTGACAATTCTGCAAGTCCGTATCACAGAGAATTTCGCAACTCATGCTACGAAACTCTTCCCAGCCACGCCCAATTTCTTTGCATCTTCAATAAATTGTCTTTTTACTGCCTATATTAAGCTTTGAAGCATTACCTGAACTAAGCAGTAATACTGTTGTCAACTAGAATGAGGGAATAAATTGCGTCTTTGCAGCAGAACGTGCGTTATCATGAAATAAGATTTGAGCATCTAAAAAATGTAGAAAGATACATCACCTTCCCAAGTGTGTTTGCTGACAACGGGGCAATAATCATAATATCAGCCCACCTCCGGAGCTCGATGTGTAGCACACTGTCACCTATCTTCATCCAAGTTGACCATTCATCCTCATCAGTATAAAGCATGACATCTTCTGGAAGTGAAGCTTTGTCTATGAAATGAAGAGAAGCTTTTGTAGCGACCGCTTTAACTTCAGCCCATTCAGTAAAGGAACGGCATAGACTGGCAAACTTGATAGCAGCCACACTTCCACTTGCTGCAAGCAGAATACGAGGTCTCCTCGGTGCATTGTGAATCTGAACCGGTTCCCTCTCTGAAGTCATAGGCTCCATATCTACCCTAATCTGTGAAACATCAAAAAGGATTCTTTACTGCACCAAGAGAAAGATGCAAGTAATTGTACATGCATGCAACTAAGGGGAATGGCAGAAGTAGAAAAGAAAGAGATATCCCCCGGTAACTTCTTCACAATTGTAACTCTTCGGACATAGCTCATCCTAGGTGTGGTCAAATCCATGCTTATGTGAATTATTCAGACACATTTTAACCCTAACTCATCTTCATGAAGAACCAAACAGTTGCCCGCCAGCTGATCAGCTGATGTAGAGTCAAGGATTTGAACTTTGACTTGCTTAAAGGTCATTTTGCTCACCTGAACTATACAACAACAACAACACACCCAGTATAATCCCACTTAGTAGGGTGGAGGGTAGTATGTACGCAGACCTTACCCCTACCCCGGGGTAGAGAGGCTGTTTCCAAATAGACCCCCGGCATCCTTCCCTCCAAGAACTTCCCACCTTGCTCTTGGGGAGACTCGAACTCATAACCTCTCGGTTGGAAGTGGGGGTTGCTTACCATACATCAGCTCAATTAAACTAACCTCAGCTCGACTAATTTTTTTCGTCTAGGGTCAGATTGGCTCGCTTTTATTGGATGTTCCAACTGATGTCCATCCATTCTCATTCTTGTAGAGAACAAGTTGCTGACAGAGTCATTGACCGTAATAACTTTTATTTTTTTTTTATAAGGACCACAAAAACCTTATTGTTGAAAATGCGAAATCAAAGACATTATGTTCAAAGGTACTACATTAATGACCTTAGCATTATTTTCAAGTAGACTTGATCTAAGGTTGTAACTCTCCTTCCACCATGGTAATTCTAGATTTCTCATCTTTAAAGGTGCTTTTTAAACTTGTCTTGGGCAACATGGATTGGATCTAGGTGTCACCCTCAATTTCTTTCTTAAGTGTTGTGGGGGGCTTGGTGAATATTTTGTGATGACCTATAGGTCAACTGCCTGAGTCTGGCAACCATCTTTGACTTTCAAGGCCCAATCCTTTCTAGTCTAACACCATAATCAAATTTTGGCACTAACAAGAGGTTATCGCATCAAAGTGTTTCCCCTTTATGTGTGAAATTTTAAAACTTTGTTTAACAAAAAGGACAAATTTTCAAGTTTTACCACCACAACATTAAGATCTGAACAGACAAAAGGACATGACCCATCCATGATATGTAGAGAGTCAAATCAAATGGTCACTCAGAAAGAAAAATGTCAATATGAAACTGACAAACAGCCAAATCTGCATACGAAGCAGTCATTCTTTTTCACCATCGAGAAGGCACACAGGAAAACCACCCTGCATATGTACTAAAAATATATGATTTTTCAGTGAATCTGCTTAGTTCAATCAACAATATCTCAATTCCAACCTATTTGGGGTCGGCTACATCAAACAACTATCCATTCTTAGTTGCTTCTTTATATTTATTTGTTGTTTCGAAATATTTCAGTAATTTCATCAGTTTCTCACCATCTCCCTCCCTGCCCCCCCCCCCCCCCCCCCCAAACAAAAAAAAAAGAACACACACATAGTCGCTCATTTCTTTAGTTTTAAGTAACATCATTGTTCACTCAAAGCCTATATTGCCAAAATCTTTTACTTCTTTATCTTAAATTTTTAAAATGGTGGTGGGGAGAAGACAGAGCTCACAACCCCCTCCACCCAATAAAAGAAAAGAGGATCAATAATCAACTAGATCTCAATCCCAAACTAGTGGGATAGACCTTGTGCAGGTAGGAGCTAGAAGGTGCCCGGAGGAATTGTTGAGATACGTGCAAGCTAGCCCAGGCACCGCCATCATCCAAAAAAAGAGAAAGCTAGTGGGATAAGCTACATGAATTCTCTGTATCCATTGTGCTCTGTTTGAACCAGTCTCATTTTAACACTAAATAATTTATCTGTTATGGTTAATTAGGGGTTCACAGAAACTTAATGGACACCAAAACTCAAATACATTCCCATACAATATATAAGCTTCTGACCAAAAAACATCACTTAGCAAAGTTCAATAAGACATGCTAATAGAGATACACATATGAGGTACAACAACAACAACAACAACCCAGTAAAATTCCACAAGTGGGGTTTGGGGAGGGTAATATGTACGCAGACCTTACCCCTACCCCGGGGGCAGAGAGTCTGTTTCGAGGAGACCCTCAGCTCAAGACATCAACAAGAGACAATAAGTTAGTACTATCAATAAACTCATACTAAAATTAACATAAATACACTATATAACGGAAAATAACAAAATAACAGCATTATATGAAATATGAAATAGATGATATAGATGAAATAAATGAAAGGTATACTAATATTCAACAGATAGCTCCCTGAATCGGTAGCTGACCAGTAACATCCTAAGATTACCTTATAGCTAGCTATTCTCGCTCTAGTGCGCTTTAGAAATATCCACAACCCCCCCCCCCAACCTAACTTAACCTAACCTACAACTTTAATGCTCGACCTCCACAATCCCCTATCAAGGGTCATGTCCTCTGTAATCCTAAGACGCGCTAGGTTTTGTCTTATCACCTCTCCCCAATACTTCTTAGGTCTACTCTACCTCTCGTCATGCCCATCACAGCCAATCGCTCACACCTTCTCACTGGTGCATCAATGCTCCTCCTCTGAGTGTGCCTGAACCATCAGAGTCTTGCTTCCGCATCTTGTCCTCTATGGGGGCCACACCCAACTTCTCTCGGATATCTTCATTCCTAATCTTATCCATCCTTGTATGCCCGCACATCCACCTCAACATCTTCATCTCTGCTACTTTCATCTTATGGGTGTGTGAGTTCTTAACCGGCCAACATTCGGTCTCATACAGCATTGCAGGCCTAACAACTGCTCTATAAAACGTACCTTTTAGTAACGCTGGAACTTTCTTGTCACACAAGATTCTCGTCGCTAACCTCCACTTCATCCAACCCACCCTTATACGGTGTGTGACATCCTCAACGATTTCCCTGATCCCCTGAATAACTGGCCCAAGCTATTTGAAACTACTCTTCTTAGGGATAATTTGAGAGTCAAGCCTCACTTCTACTCCCGCTTCTGCCGGTTCAGCCCCAAATTTGCACTCGAGGTATTCTGTCTTTGTCATGCTCAACCTGAAACCTTTAGACTCAGGGGCATGTCTCCAAACCTCTAGCCTTTCGTTGACGCCGCGTCGCGTCTCGTCAATTAGGACTATATCATCAGCAAATAACATGCACCATGGCACCTCCCCTTGAATATGATGTGTTATGGCATCCATCACCAGGGCAAATAGGAAAGGGCTGAGTGCAGACCCTTGGTGCGACCCCGTAACAACTTGAAAATGCTCAGAATCGCCTCATACTGTCCTAACCCGAATCTTAGCTCCTTCATACATGTCTCTAATCACTCTAATGTAGTCTACCGGCACCCCTTTAACCTCTAAGCAGCTCCATAAGACCTTCCTAGGAACCCTGTCGTATGCTTTCTCTAGATCAATAAACACCATGTGGAGATCCTTCTTCTTATCCCTATACTGTTCCGCCATCCTCCTAATAAGATGGATAGCTTTTGTGGTAGATCGCCCCGGCATAAACTCGAACTGGTTATCTGAGATAAACCCGAACTGGTTATCTGAGATACAAATTAATCTTAACCCTGGCCGGTTCCAAATTAGTATTGATTAACCATCAAAACCTTCAAATAGATAACATTTCACCAAACAAATAACAAATTTTTACAACCACTACTTGAAACAGATATAGGCAGGTTCTATAGAGCGGTGTTAGATCGGCCATACAATATGGGGATGAGTGTTGGGCAGCTAAGAATTCTCATACCCAGAAGATGAAAGTGGCAGAAATGAGGATGTTGAGATGGATGTGCGGGCACACTAGGATGGATAAGATTAGAAATGTAGATATTCGAGAGAAAGTATGTGTGGCTCCCATGGACGACAAGATGCAGGAAGCGACACTTAGATAGTCCGGGCACGTGCCCCAATTAGGAGGTGTGAGCGGTTAGCATTGGCGGGTACGAGGAGAGGTAGAGAACGATCTAAGAAGTATTAGGGAAAGGTGATCAGACAGGACATGGCGCGACTACAGATTTCCGAGGACATGGCTTTGGACAGGAAGGGGTGGAGGTCGAGCGTTAGGGTTGTAGGATAAGAGGGAGTCGAGTGTTTTTTTTTTCCGGGGGCCGGGCTGGCCTGTTGATGTTCCACTGTGGGTTGCTAGTGGTTTATGTAGTTTCCTCACTATTTTCTATAGTAGTATTGTTGTTTATTTTTATTGCTTCTACATCTATTTTTCTATTTCTTACGATGTTGTTACTATTTTTTATCTTCTATTGCTATCACTGATCTATTGTCCATTGTCTATTATTTATTTTTCTTCTTCTTGAGTCGAGGGTCTTTCGGAAACAGCCTCTCTACCCCTCCAGGAATAGGGGTAAGATCTGCGTACACTCAAACCTCCCCAGAACCCACTTGTGGGATTTTACTGGGTGATTGTTGTTGTTGTTGAAACAGATAACTTCCCACTAAACAACAACAACATCAACTATATGTCTCAGTCCAAACAAATTGGTTCGACTATATGAATCCTCAATCCTCACTTTTTCTTTTAAGCTCAACTCATATTATAAAAGAGCAGCTCAGTGCATGAAGCATCCTGAGTTCACGTAGAGTCTGGGAAGGGCCACACCATAAGGGGTGTGATGAAGGCAACCTACCCTAACACAAGCGCCGGTGGCTGATTTCACATGTCAAACCCGTGATATATAAATCACACTGAAACAACATTAATGTTGTTCCAAGGCTCCCCTTATCAACTAATATTATCATAATACTAAATCAAATAATAGTGAAAACTAAGTTCATAATACTAAATAAAATAAAAGTGAAAACTAAGTTAAATATTTATATATAAATTAATAATAACAATATTAGAGTTCTCTAACAAGCCTAAACAAAGAATGAATTTTTACAATCACAATCTTGAAACATATAATATGGCATCCCACTAAACAAAGAAATGAACTTTTGCATAATCATAAGAGACCATTTATCACCACCAATGCATAATTAAACATACCAATTACACAATTAAAAAACAAATTCAGCTCCCATAAAATTGAAAAACAACTACCAACGAAAAAAAGAATGAATCTTTAAAAATTGAAGCCCAAGAAGTGTAAGAAAAGAATCGTTGACAATTGAAGCTCAAGAAGAGTAAGATGTAGAATAGAAATTTACCTAATTTAAACCCAGACGATGAAAAACCAAGGGCGTAGCTCAATTGAGTGAGATCTGGAAAATAGATCAACAGTAGAAAGAACCAAGAATAATAGTTTTATGTGGAAAATGCCAAAATAGAGTAACAAAGTGGAAGTAGAAAAAGTTACTGAGAGTTCAGCCTAAGTGTTTTTGAAACCCAACTAAGTATCGGCATAGTCCGGCGATGGCTTAGAGACGCCGACAGAGATCGGAGTCAGGGTCCGGCGCCAATCAATTGTAGTCTTTCAAAGGGCGGGATAAACAAAGAATACTTTTGTGCTTTTAATAGCTTTTCTGTATGTGCTACTTTTCAATGTTTTAAAAGGCACACGCGTGATACTTCTTTTATTTAAATTGCAAATTATGTTTTTATATAAATTTATTTTCAAATAGAAGGATATAAATAAAATGAGTATTTTAAGTCATGTGATATGAGGCGATGTATAATCTTTAAAATTTAAATTCAAAAAATCTTAAGATGGTATAAAATAAAAAATAATTCTAAAATTTACATTAAAATTATAAAATGATAATAAATAATATATTTAAAATATTTATAAATTATATTTCAACTATGAATAATATGAAGAGTATGACATATATCATAATATGCAAATTAGTTGCAACGTCATTACAACTCAAATATAAAAAATAGTGTATTCGATATAAAATATTATATATCTCTTAAGGAATAATAAATCTTGAAAAAATTTTAATATTATAATTTGATATTTTTCTTAAAACACTCCTTTTATTTACTATCCTTCTATTTGAAAGTAAATTTATATAAAAACATAATTTGCAATTTAAATATGATTCTCTAGCATCATTTATTTTTAAGTTTAAACAAGTTAATAAAGTAACACATAATTCACCATACAATACCATGATAACTAACTATTTATAAATAGTTACTAGTTAATACTGAGCTATTAAATTAATAAATAATGTATCTCTTAAACGTGGAAAAAATAATTATAAAAAAAAAGTATGGACTATTATATAGGAAACAGCAAACGTTAATAAATACTTTTAAAATGAAAGATTTATTTAAAATTAAATATCATAGTAGTCTTAGTGGATAATGTGTAATAATTTTTATTTTAATTACGACATCAAATACTTTCAGCTTAATAATTTATGATTAAGCAAAAAATAACCATGAACAGTCAACAATTTATTAAGAAAATTTGAGGATTTACAAGGTTAGTTACATACAATTATGTAAAGTTCTATTAGGCGAGCTTAGTATGTTGCGCGTTGAGCGTGTCCCAAGCATAAGTCCCTATGGCTGAGAAGTAAGTCTTACCGAACTAAGCCACATACATAAATTCAGAGATGTTTTACGAGCGCTCCACCCCGAGCAAGCCCAGGCCAGTCCCAAATTTGCCTTTTAAAACAGAGCTACTTATCATATGCTTCAATATTTTTAAGCTAGTGCAAAAGTCTGGTAGGTGCACGGTTAGCCAATAATTAGAGATGTCTTTATTGTTTAGTCACTGTTTAAAATATTTATTCTTTAACCAACGCTTAATAAGTTTTTATCCGTCCGAACGAAAATACCATGTGCTAGACATGGGTACTGTGTAAATATTAAGGACATGGTGTCCTTAACTTCATGAATACTGTATAAATACTAAGGACAAAGCGTTTGTATTTGCACATTACGTTGCTAAACTTAGGACATCATGTCCTTAATTTCATATACAACAATAACAACCTAGTAAAATCCCATTAGTGGGGTTTGAGGAGGGTAATGTGTACCCAAACATTAACTCTACCCCGAAGGAGTAAAGAGGCTATTTCTGAAAGACTCTCGACTCAAGAATATAAAAAGACAAATATTAAGAACAATATGTCCTTAACTTCATATATGCAGTGTAGAAGTTAAGGATATGACATCCTTAATTTCATGTGAGAAGTGTAAATGTTATGGACATTATGTCTTTAGTATTTACACAACACTCGTGAAGAAAGGATAAAAATATTTTTTGGTATTAATTTAAATAAATTAGTAATTATTTTGGCGAAATGGTTTTCTGGCCACTCAAACTTGCGACTGTTTTGAAAGTCGATACAAAAACTTTTGGCTTTCCCATTTTAACACTTAAACTCCTGAAACCTAAAACTAATAAACACATTTGACCGTTGACCCATCCTATGTGGCGTCAGTTGGTCCTAGTCAAGCCCCCTACGTGAACTTCACGAATTTTAGGAGCGTGAGAGAACCCCTTTCCACTCCCAACGGTCAAAAATAGGCCTATTTATGTGGGGTCTTATCCTTTTCAATTGGAAACACATAATCCCTCTATTATATTCATCTGAACTTCTCATTTTGCCTACTTTCTTTCTTGACGAAATGGCTTCCTGTTCACTCAAACATGCGGTCGATTTTAAAGCCGATATATGAACTTTCAACTTTCCCATTTGAACACTTAAACTCCGAAACCTAAAACTAATAAATAGATTTTATCCTTGACCCTATGCGCGTGTATTACACATTCATCAACGTGTCCATCCAGTCAGCAAATGACCAATAATACTGATACACGTCAATGGCGGAAAATAAAAGCCAACACATTTGGGGTCCTCCTCTTTTAATCAATACACAGACAAACCCTCCCCCACTTTTCATTTGTTTCCCTCTCCCTAACCAAACCCTACCCCTCTTAAACAATGATCGATTAACCTGGTCTTCCAAAGTAATAATAATCACTCCAAAACCATACGATTTTGGTCCCCCATCCTTTAATTAAAAGTTGTTCGAGTTTTGTTGGAGCTTTCAGTTACTATCAAGTTTATATCTGAAGGTTAGTTGGCTTATTTTCATGTCGATTTCATCTTCTTCTTCTATTTTCTTGTGAAGTAATGTGGGAAATGTTTGATAGTGAAAGATGTCTATTTCTGCATGCTTTTTTTTTCATCTGATATTAGAAAATTTATATTAGGGTTTTTATATTTGGGGAAACACTCGAATGTTCAATTATTTTGTCGTTTTCATGAATTATCTGGCATTTGGGGTTAAAAAATTAGGGCTTTTGTCTGCATGCACAAATTATGGAATCTTCACTTTATTTTAAGAGTTTGTCTTTTTATGAGTGATATGGCATTTAGAGTTAAAAAATTAGGGCTTTTTTGAATATCCAATTATCCTTGTCTCCCATTTTGTTAAAGTTTATTGTCTTTTAGGGTTAAAGTGTATATGACATGTCCCCTCTTTTATAGGTTTCAATGGCCGTTTATGTGAAATTACAGTTTCATCACTTAGGATGTTTAGTGGCTGACCTAATTATGATGTATGTAAATGGTCAAACTTGGCCATTTGTTCTTCAGTATGACATTGATGAATTACATATAATTCAATTTCATGATTGGGTTAAGGATATGGGGTACCTCCAATCTTTGAAGAATGCTTTACGCAAATACTGTTTTAGGTATTTCAACAACTCCTCAACAATCTTACGATCACCTAATTCTGTCAGCTCATCTAACTTAGCCTTCAAATATGCTTCAAATGAAGCCCTTGCACATGCCCAAAACTTCTTCCTTCTTTCCTCTCCTTTCCACTTTTGTTTCCAGTTGCTCCATATGTGCTTTGCACACATTCTATGTTCAGCATTTGGTAACAACTCAAAAACATATGCAACAAGTCCCTTAAGCAATAACAATAAAAACAGTTAGAATATCAGAAACATATATAAAAGCAACCAAGAAAATAAATACTCACATAACATGGGTGCATACCTTCTGCATATCAAAAATGATGGTCAACCCCTCCCCTTCATATTCAATAAGCTGCAAATCATGCATCATACACCTAAAGAACCAGGACCAAGTGTGCTTTGTATCCTTTTCCACAACTGCCCAGGCAACATGATACATTGGTTGTTACCATCTTTAGTTATGCCTGACAGTAGCTCACCCTTACACACACCCTTCAGAAATGCTCCATCAAAGCAAATAACATTTCTACACCCTTCTAACCAACCAACTTTGCAAGCATGTAGAGAAATGTAGATACCCACAAACACCTCCATACCAGGTATGGTCTCCTTGGATGTCTTCAAAACAATAGTGCTGCCAGGACTTGTAGACCTCAGAATATCAGCATAATCATATATTCTAGCAAACTACTTCTTGTAACCACCAAGATATTGACCCATGACCTGATGTTTAGCCCTAGCACATATGGGTTTCCCACATAAACACCATACTTTATCCTAATCAAATCCTGCAACTTCCTAAGCTTAATGTCAGGTTGGTTGATAATCTTATCCTTGAAATGTTTAGCTACCTATGTTGTGTTAGCCATCTATTTCTGGTTACTCTAAACAATTATGAACATGATGGTAGCTCTTGACAATGAAATTCCCTGCGTGTCCCTCCATACTGCCTAAAATATGACATTTACATCTTGTTGAGTTAACACATTTTACCCTAACCCTATGTTGTTCATTAGGCCTCAACTTAATTTGAACTCTTCTCTGTACTACATAATCCTGCAAAGCAGTTCTGAACTATTTCACATTTTCAAACACCAATTTTAACTGGAAACAAATTTTCTTACTAGCATGATCAAAATATACCCTAATGTTGTATCTTCTTGGTTGAGGGTTATGCACCCCATCTTCTTCTTCATCTGTATCCTCACTACCTGGATCTGAACTGTCTAGATATTGCTCATCCCCTCCTAACTTTCCAGCATATTTGGATCCCTTGTCTATGTACATGTTCTCAAAACCAGGGTCTATACCTACAAGTATACTAGAAAACTCATCAGTATTAACTTAAGAAGATCTTAATTTACTACTCTTTGCAATCGGTTTAGCCTGCCTAGAAACAACAACTTCAGGTTCTAGGTCACTAGTCTCCCCAACAATATCCTCATCAGAACCAAATAATGACTCATCTGTATCATCATCATCATCTTCATAAATAGCCTCATACTCTTTATCGCTCTTAGTACTTAACTCATCACCCTCAGCATCACCCTGGAAATCACCCTCAACATCACCCTCAGAATCAGTTGCTAGATGAAAGGTATAGAAGTCACCTTCATCTTCACTAAAATCTTCAGTTGCAAAAGAAGTTTCAGTAGAAGAACTTTCAGCAACCCTCTTTTTATCCTTCCTATTAGTGTTATCACCCCTATTTATATCACTGTTAGGTAAGTGTGTTGCCCTAGAATTAAAATCACTTGTCTTCCCATGTGGCATTTCATTAACAAGAGGCTGAACATTAGTGGGGACCACATTTACACCATACTACTTAGCATTTCATCTAGTTCCAAATCAACACATGGTGTATTAATTGTGTGACATATATACACATAAATAAAATCTCCATCCTTAAGGTCTTGACACAAAGCTAACACATCAGCATCATGTTTAAAAAATGTAAATTCTCCCTTTTGGTTAATTTTACATGCATATTTATCTACTGTTAAGTACCCCATATCCTTAGCCCAATCATGAAATTGAATTATATGTAATTCATCAATGTCAGCTAAGAACAATTGGCCAAGTTTGACCATTTATATACCTCGTAATTGGGTTAACCTCTAAACATCCTAAGTGATGAAACTGCAATTTCACATAAACGGCCATTGAAACCTATAAAAAAAGGGGTACAAGTCATATACACTTTAACCTTAAAAAGCAATAAAATTTAACAAAATGGGAGACAAGAATATTTGGATATTCAAAAAAGCCCTAATTTTTAACCCTAAATGCCATATCACTCATAAAAAGACAAACCCTTAAAATAAAATGAAGATTTCATAATTTGTGCATGCAGACAAAAGCCATAATTTTTTAATCCCAAATGCCAGATAAGTCATGAAAGCGATAAAACAATTGAACATTTGAGTGTTTTCCCAAATATAAAAACCCTAATATAAATTTTCTAATATCATATGAAGAAAAAAACATGCAGAAATAGATAGCTTTCACTACCAAACATTACCCACATTATTTCACAAGAAAATAGAAGAAGAAGATGAAATCGATATCAAAATAAATCAACTAACCTTCAGATATAAACTTGACAGAAACTGAAAGCTCCAACAAAACTCGAACAACTTTTAGTTAAAGGAGGGAGGACCAAAATCATATGATTTTGGAGTGATTATGATTACTTTGGAAGGAGGGGACCAAGTTAATCGGTCATTGTTTAAGAGTGGTATGGTTTGGTTAGAGATAGGGAAACAGATGAAAAGTAGGGGAGGAATTGTCGGTGTATTGATTAAAAGAGGGGGACCCCAAATTTGTTGGCTTTTATTTCCCGCCATTGACGTGTATTGGTATTATTGGTCATTTGCTGACTGGATGGACACGTTGGCGAATGTGTATACACGCGCGTAGGGTCAAGGATAAATAGTGTTTATTAGTTTTAGGTTTCAGGAGTTTAAGTGTTCAAATGGAAATGTTGAAAGTTCATATATCGGCTTTAAAATCGACCACAAGTTTGAGTGGCCTGAAGCTATTTCGCCAATTATTATTGCTTAATATTAAAAATAGGCGAAATACACAAAGCGCCCATTCAAGTTGTCCTCAACGATCAACTAAACATTTCAACTGAGACCATTTCTAGTGAGACACTTCAAGTTACTGTTAAGTAAATCAAATAGACACCCCAGTGCAGCATACCAGGTGCGTGAGTTACACTTGCTAAATGAGCCAATCAATGAACGACACGTGTAATTCATTATTAAAACTTAATACAAATTAACCAAAAAAATAAAAATGAATTTAAAGAAGAAACAACCATTTTCCAGCGTTCTTCCCCTCCCCCAAACTTTATTCTCTTCTTCCAAACCGACAAACCTCATTATCTGCCATAGGAATGTATGGAATACTTGGTATTTCTGCTTGCATTTCACCTTTTTGCTTTCAAATCATTTCCCTAAAATGGAGATAGGGATTTGATGTCTTGCTTAAACGATCTCATTTTTAGCATTTTGCTAGATTTTGTCTCTAAATTTGTTAACTAATATGGTATTACAACACTTGATTCACACAAATAGCCGATTTTATGACCTCAAAATCTCCGGTTGATTTGCTGACTAATCTGTTGCAACAACAGTTGATTCGCACAAATAGCCGATTTTGGGGCCTCATATATTTCGCTGCATAGTCTTCTATTCATCATTTTCCGTCGAAATGGTTGTTGTTTCTGATAATTAGATGGATGAAAGAGAAATTTGTTAAAAAATTCCGTATGAATTTTTTTTTTTTGAATTTGATGTGATGATATATTTGGTAATTTTGTTCTTTTGTAATGGAGGCAAAGGTGATTTAGGGTAGAGGAGGGTGTTGAATGGTAGAGGAGAGAATTGGAGTAGAAAGATGTGAAAATTAAGTGGGCCCCATATTATTTTAGTTAAAAAAAAAAGAAAAACCTAATTTTATGTTGGCAACTCCCGTATCAGAGAGTAGATTTCACGCAATTGGGGCTGATATAGTTAGACCAAAATGGAATTAATTATTCTATTACGGAAGTAGGGATCCCACACGCTGGGTTAATCACTAAGGTCTTATACAATTTTAGTGTTTAGTTGATCTTCTTTTGTGAATAAATAAAGGGTCTAATTGAAAATAGATTCACTTGAGGTGTTCAGTTGGTCATTAAAGATAACTTGAAAAGACCGTTTATATATTTCGTCTTAAAAATACTGGATAAAAACTAAATACCATGTTGTGTCTATCCCACGCTATTTCTACAGCAAAAGGTTGCCCAAGATAAATGGGCTTAGCAAGCCCCAACCAATATTGGGCCTCAACCTTATCTGACCCGTAAAGGTGGACCCCACCTTATCTACCAACGCAACCGCAGCAAATTTAGCAGTGGAGCTAATTCCACTTCTCAACACTATAAATTTAGCAAAATTAGCAGTCGCAGCAGTAACATTGATTGAAAAAGATGACGCTGAAATTATACGTAGATCGCATGTCCCAACCTTCTCGTGCACTTCTCATCTTCTGCAAGTAAGTGTTTTTTCTTTAATAATTTCTCTCCTTGAAATCAAGATCCAATTTTTTTCTTGTTTTCCTTGAATACCCTTCATTTTTATCTAGTTTTAAAGCTCAATATGGAGTTTTAATGATTAATTTTGCCAAAAGGTTAGATGGGAAGTAGGATTTTTTTCTGTGTGAACACACTTGACTCTATATATAGTTTTGAAGGTCATAATGGAATATTTTAATAGGTTAAAAGGGACAGAAAGTTTTTATTTTTATTTTTTTGGGTGTGTTTTGAACACTCTTTATCCTGTTTCTAATTTCAAAGCTCAAAATGGAGTTTTAATGAGTAATTCTCCAAAAACTTAAATAGTAGAGATTCTTTTGAAGACCCTTAAGTTGTAAGTATTTTTTAAACTCAAAAAAGAGGTTTTTATTATCAATTTTCCTTGAATACTCTTAATTATGCTTCTAATTTCAAAGAGTTTTTAAGGATTACCAGAGAGTTAAGTGATGAGAAAGCCTTCTTTTTTTCTTTGAATTTCCGTAATTTTGCTTCTAGCTTCAAAGCTTATAATGTGGTTGTTAATGATATAATTAATTTGCTTGTTATTGTTTTGGATGCCCTTGATTGTCTTACTAGTTTTGAAGCTCAAAGTTGAGTTTTTAATGATTATTTTTTTCAAAAGGTTAAATAGGATAGACTTTGAGGAGGTCTACATAAATCTCTCAAAACGCCAGCACTTGTCTCCTGAATTTAAAGGTTTGTCATTTAATTAACTCTACTTTTCCCTAAAATAATGTTTCTGAATTATTATTTATTACTTAATTTCAATAGTTTCCTGTGAATTCATCTTCAGAAGTTAACCCCTTAAAGCAAGTACCAGCTATAATGGATGGAAGATTTAAGCTTTTTGAAAGGTAATTTTCACCTTGAGCTGACATTTTTAGTATTTTCCAATATTACAACTTTTTCAATGATTATTTTTCATTCTATGTGTTGCATGCATCCTAAAGCTTAATATTTCATGATTTATTCATGCAGAAGTTCATAGTTTGATGTGTTCGCCTATGCATATATACTACAAGAGGCTATGTTGCTCTGACTCTCCGAAAATGTCGTCGGGTGCATGTCGGATACTCCAAAAGTAGTGTATTTTTGGAGAATCTAACATGGATGCGGCAACATTTTTGAGAGTCCGCGCAATATGGCAAGAAGGAAAACTTTTGCTAAGTTTAGAACGTTTTTTTAAAGATTGATGTGTAGTGTGCTAGTACAATGCGGGCACAAGTAACTACTGTGGAGACCGGACTATTTAAATAATCTTTTATGTTGGATACGTTTAAAAACTAGCTAACTAATTTTGTCTGCTTGCAGTCATGCAATTCTTAGATATCTGGCTTGTGCATTTCCAGGAGTTGCAGATCATTGGTAAGTGCACTTCAGGTTTTCCACTAATACCTGAATCAAATGTTTTTTATCATGGAAATGAGTACCCTTTAAAGCTCTTCTTCTTGACATGGAACATGACCCGAGCAGGTTCACGGTTTAAACTTGGTAGTTTCAATTTTTTATGTTCTCACAGCTGGACCCATTGCACATTTAAAGTTATGGATTCATAATTCAATAGTTATTAAAAATTTGGTGATTCTTCTCATATATATCTAAGTTCCATATGAAAAATGCTGGGTTTAGCTGCTATTAAGTCTTGTGTCTTACTCCGTCCTATTGAAGGTACCCAGCTGACTTATACAAAAGAGCTAAGGTCGACTCTGTGTTGGATTGGCATCACTCTAACTTGCGTCGTGGTGCAGGTGCTTATATCAGAGATTGAGATATTTTAGTTTCCAGTTGGAAATTTTTTTACTTTGCCTTAGCCTTACATGAGCTAATTTAACAGGGAGGCTGGTTTTTTCGAGCCAAAATGAGATTAATCGGAGAATTTTGTTTGTATGATCACTTTGAAAGAAGAAGAACTGGCTTGTTATAGTGCTCTTTACCAAGATTCTAGCTGCTAACCTAATGTTAGACAGTTGCTACAAGCCTGCAATTTTCGTGGACTATCTTAATAGTAGTTTCTTGTAATTTGAAACAATTTACCTTTCTCAAACCTCTACTTGTGAGTCTATCCACTTAATCGTGGTGGCTTTTGTATTCAACGATGGAGGTGACTAAAACACTATGATTTAGTAGTCTTTTCCCAACGTTTTGTGATTACTACTTGTTGATATGCCACTGTTTTAGCTGTTTCCAACAGTTTTCTGAAGCAGTGCTTATGTTTTCAGCTGTATATGTCTTTAGTACTGTTCTTGCTCCTGCATTTGGGTTGCCTTTGAATCAACAAGCAGCAGCGGAAGCTGAGAAAGTCCTCTTAGCATCTCTTGCAAAGATCGAGTCTGTTTGGCTCCAGAAAAAAGGACGGTTTTTGCTTGGGAGTGGCCAACCTTCAATTGCAGATCTTAGCTTAGTTTGTGAGATTATGCAACTTGAGGTATAGAGATTTTCCCTTTTCCTGCTGTTGCTTTACGTCTGTTGATCCAAAGCATAAATTATCAAGAGGAGTTTAGGATGTTATTTGAGCTCTCTATAAGCAGATATTTTCGGTAAACTATCATGTCGGAACTTGCCCCTGGAGGAAAATGATGCATACATGCAAAACCATGACTCAATTGTTTTTTTCTCAAAATGTAGTTATTGACATTCAGAACTGTGTTAACTGTTGCTTTCCCCTCCATCAGCTTACAGAAACTTCCATTAAAATTCAATAATAATGTACATGGTGGTATGAGTGTTACCCTTTTAAGTCTGTATTCTAAAAAACAAAGAGGTAATAATAATTCTATTTTCTTTAGCTTGGGGTTAAAGGGTTATAGTCTTACAGATACTGGTCATGGCCACCAATTTTTTCCTCAGCTCATACTTTCCTTGGTTCTCTACTTGTTCTGTCACTTCCTCTATGAGTAGTTTCAGTCAGCCAGTCGTTTTCATTTGAACAGGCAAAATATTTTATATAATGAAGGGCCTTATAGATGCTTCTGAATGGTCTTTACTAGTATAGCTGATGACAACATGATGATTTTCTCTAGGTTGTGGTTCTTAGGATGGGAATCTATCCACTCGAGTGGACTTGGAGATAAGTACTTGTTCTCACATTTTGTGGAATCGTTTTTTTTTCCTGCTGAGTTTAGGTTCTGGATGAGAAGGATCGTAAGCGGATAATAGGCCCATATAAAAGAGTTTTGAAGTGGATTGATGACACAAAGAATGCCATGGAACCTCATTTTGGAGAGGTACATTTAATCCTTTTCAAAGCTAAAGAGAAGTTCCAAAAGCAAAGAGATGCTGTAGGAAGTAGCATTCCTCAATCGAGCAGAAAACTTGACTTGCATTCGAAGATGTGAGACAGCAATTAGGAGCCAGGCGCTGCATTGTGCTCGCAGCATCACCGTGCAGCATGGCGGATAATGGGATAACTATTTCCTAAACATTGTGTATGTGAAAGCTCACACAGGAAGGAGAATTCTGATCCAAGCTTTCCTGATTCATTTTCTTTATATATTTGTGCTTATAAAATAACTGTACAATGTGATAATCAATAGTCCACGAACTATGTGATCACACAAGCTGAGAGTCCCTTAATCTTGGCTATACATCTCTTTCTTCTTCACTGTATCAAATGTATGAATTTTGAACTTTATCTAAGAATGTCACTTGCAAGTGAACTATTTCTAGCGCCTCTCTGGTGCATCGTCGTTGCTTCCTATGGAGAAGGATCATAACGGAATTTTGGGTCCAGAAAATAGTGTTGAGAGCCCGATTCTTGTCAATAAAATCTGTTATATTACTTTACTGTATCAGATGTATGAGTTTGGAATTGCATTCAAGATTATGACTTCTATGGTGATATAAGGGGTTCTAAAAAGAGGCCCACCAGTTGTCTCAAATGTCCTTTATTTGCTTACCAAAGTGAACTTTATTTGTTTTGACTTCGACTCCCCGATTTCTTTCTTGTTGAACATAGTACATGAAGAACATGATTTAACAGAAAATAATCCACTGGCTGTATTTCTCCCAGTGGCCAAAAAATCCAGAGAGTTTGGCTTGCTACAAAGCTAGCATGAAATGGTCAAAGCCAAGAATCACTCAACAATGATTCTGTGTAAATCAAGAGTGTTCAGCTTCTTAGGTTTCCTGTACTTCTTCAGCAAAAGAGAGCTACAAACAACACTCACTGAAGAAGCAGCCATTGCAGCCCCAGCAATCCATGGTGGTAAGCGAAAACCGGTAAATGGGAACAGAACACCAGCAGCAATTGGGATGCTAAGGAGGTTATATCCCAAAGCCCAAAAGTAATTGAGGTGGATTCTCTTAAAGGTTTTCTTGGAAAGGTCGATTGCTGTTATCACATCTTTCAAGCTGCTCTTCATAAGAACAATGTCAGCTGCCTCAATTGCTATACCTGTGCCTGCACCAATCGCCATTCCTACATCAGCAGCCACGAGTGCTGGTGAGTCATTCACTTCATCTCCCACCATTGCCACAACTTTGCCTAAATCCTGGTCGACTAAAATGGAACATTTGAATCATGCGAAGAAGATATAGCTTGAATGATGAAAAGCTCAGTAACTAAACATTAGGAGTTAGTTTCACGTATGGTCATTGAAAAATTATAAACTGCTTTTTGTCATATTAAAGTCACTGATCTTACCCACTATAACAGTAAATTCACAAACTTTACCCACTATAACAGTGAATTCACCTTGATTGGTAGGTTTTGTCGTTATAGTGGGTAAAGTTAAGTGACTTTACCGTTGTATTGAGTAAGTTCAGTTACTTTAGTGTGACAAAAATGTTTTGCGACTACTATTACAGTGGGTAAAATCAAGTTACTTTAAAGTGACAAAAATAGTTTCACGACTATGCTGTTATAGCAGATAAAGTTCAATGACTATACGTGAGGTTAACCCCTTAACTGGAACAGTTGAAGCATGTGAAGAAGATAGATGTTTGAATGATGAAAAGCTGAGAGTAACTGAACATCAGCTTCTACCTGTAGTTCCTTAACTTTTTCAGCTTTCTGCTCAGGTTTGGCTTCTGCAACAACATATTTTGAGTCAATTCCAACTTGCTTGGCTATGGCATTTGCTGTCCCCGGTTGTTGCCTGTTACTATCATACTCTCAATTTTCATGGATTTTAGATTGAAGATGACTTCTGGAGCCTCTGGCTTCAATGGATCAGAAATGGCAAGAACACCAATCACCTCTTTATCGATAGATACAAGAACACCTGTTTGAGCCAGTCCTGTTGTTTCTGCTAATGCTTCTTCAGCTTCAACTGGAATGGCAATGCCCTGCTCCAACATCAAGCTCTTATTTCCCACAATCACTTCTTTGTTGCAGATGATAGCCTTCACACCTTGATCAGTTATGGACTCAAAATTCAAGGCTTCAGGCCAGATAAATTTCTCCTCACTTCCTCTCGGTTTTTTCGCGTACTCAACAATTGCCTTGGCTAAGGGGTGATCACTATTTACCTGTCAAGTTAAAATGCACTAGAACACTCTTAAATTGTTGGCATTTTGGTAACTAAGCGCTAACTCCTTTTCTTGGCATTGTAACATTTCAAATTCCAAAAGATATCTACTACTAAACATTTATGTTAGTTTTACTATGAAGAGGTGTTGCTCCTATGGTAAGCTACCCCCACTTCCAACCGAGAGGTTGTGAGTTCGAGTCTCCCCAAGAGCAAGGTGGGAAGTTCTTGTAGGGAAGGATGCCGGGGGTATATTTGGAACAAGGGTGTTAAACGGGTCAACCAGGCCGGGTACGAATTTTTTCGACCCGTCCAGGTTCCGGGCGGGCCGGACCGGGTTGCACATTGACGGGTTCGTAGCGGGCTGGGTTAGTTCGGGTTAAAATTGAACCATACGGGTTACGGGTTGAAGGGGCCGGGCCGGGTTTAATATATATTTTTCTTTTTGGAATTATGTGTAGTATAACTATTAAGTTATATTAATACTTTGTAATAATTGAATGAATACAAGTAAGATGGGAAAAAATTGCACTTATTGCAAGTGCTACTTTATTTCTTAATTTCAAATTGAAAAAGTAGAAAATGAAATGTTTACATTTTTTCTAACAAGTAAACTAGTAAAGTAGTACTTTCAAATGTTTTGCATCGCCCTAGCAAGTTCATCATAATCAATATGAACCGATTGACCTTCTTCTGGGGAGTTAAATGCGGATGGGTTCCCATGGGTTAATATACCTCCAAGTTCCTCATCTTCTGGGCTATTAACATCTTCCTTTCCTTGATTTCTTCGTTTCGATCTAATCCAATCTCTGAAACATACTAAAACTTCCAAAGCATTGCTTCCCAATGAGTGGCGGGTGTCTCCAAGTTGTTGTCTTGCTTGGCTAAATGCACTCTCCGATGCAACAACGAAAATTGGCACATTCAGGATGTCCCGAGCCATAGCGAAAAGAACGGGAAATTGCTTTTCATTTTCATGCCACCATCCCAACGGTGAAAATTCCTTTGTGCGAGGCTCCTTTTGCATCTGCAAGTAGAATTGAAGCTCCTCAATATTCCTGCTACTGGTTTGAGTGTTAGAAAATGTAGAAAAAATATTAAAACTATCAAGGCCTTCATCATCCACATTTGCAGAACTGCTACATTGCATAGCGGGATTAACATTGCCAGAAGCACGAGCAATATTATCACATTCATTTGCATAATAATTATACAGTTGTTGTAAATATTCATTTAGCTTGTTCATAGAATCATATAAATTTGGGGTTTCAGTTTCTCCAATCTCCATATAAGTATATAAAGCATTCATTAATTGGTGACAATCAGACATTTTAATAGAAGGATTTAAAACTGCACCAATTAAGTAAATCGAAGGAATTGGAAAGAAATATTTTTTGAATATTGCTTGCATTTTTTCAACAACATCCTTATATTTTTCTTTCTTCTTAAATTCAGATAGTAGCAAAGAAATTTCAGCTATATGTACTAAAGCCATAGTAACAGTGGGGTAATATGCGCCAGAAAACACAACTGTAGCAGTATAAAATTTATGTAAAAATTCAACATCATTAATGACCTCCCAAGTATCACTTGTTAACATACGCCTAGGATCAGTACAATGTGCATTAGCAACTTCAGTTATAGGAAATCTATATTTGTAGCAACATTTTAAAAATATATATGTATAATTCCATCTAGTAACAACTTCGTCTGGCATGAATCTAGGTGTAAGGTTATACTGGATACACTTAGTCTTAAATTCTTTTATTCTAGATTGTCTATTATTTCCTTGAATAACACCAACTGCTGTTCTAACATGAGTAATCTCAACTGAAAGTAAATCAATGTCACTTTTAACAATTAAATTATAAACATGACATGCACACCTAACATGAAAAATATCATCAAGAGGTGGTTGCAAATGCAATTTTAAAATTGAAACTGCGACATTATTGTTTGAAGCATTATCAAAAGACATACACAAAAATTTTTGGTTTAGATTATAAAATTCAACAACTTCAACAATTGTACTACTTATAAACGTAGCAGTATGACTCTGATCTTCATCATATTTAAAAGCGATAATACGTTTTTGCATACAAGTATTATCATCTATCCAATGACATGTAATTGTCATATAATCATTTCCATTAACAGCATGACCAGTATCAGAAGTTAGACATACTCTAGAAGGAAGGTGACTAAACAAATAACGTATGTATGTTTGATATTGTCCATGAAGTCTAAAGATATCTTCTCTACAAGTACTTCTAGGGATACCTTTAAATAAAGGATTGTAAATACTTTGAATATACATAATAAGATACGATGTCTATGGGATGGTTAGACATCATATGTCTAGTAAGTGTCCCAGTCCCCTCTAAATTTCCTCCGGTCAAATGTTTAAAAGTTTCGTGCACTTAACTCTATTAGTACCTTCTATTATTTAAAAAAATTTCCATACCGGACTTCTTCTTTTACGATTAGAAGTCGGAGCCACTGGTGGTCTACTACCCCTTGTAGCACTAGCAACTCCAACTCCAATACTACCAACATTTCCACTACTAGGTGTAGGTGGTATCTCAGCTTCTATTCCAATTTCTATTATCTTCTATTCCAAAATCTTCTTGTAATTGTTCATAATCAATCTCTACATTATCATTAGGCGATGATTCAGAAATATGTGTTATTGGGTCATTACTATTACTACCGGACGTACAGGACTACCTCTTTTTTTATTTCCACCCCTACCAGTAACTTTTCTACACGCTCTTTTAGCAGCACTAAACATATTGTAAAAATGAAAGTATAAGCTAAAATTAAATGCGCAATTAAAATATTAAATAAGAGAGAGTTGGAGGGAGTGCACCGAATTCGACAATAGATTGAGCACTTGATTCCACAAATCCGGTGTTACCACGAACAAACGTCAAGCAAGTATTTCAATTTTGAACTTCAAGGTTCAAATTCCGAATGACAAATTACGATAAATTAAATTCGGGAAAAGAGAGACAAATAAAATTATAAAATTAGAATATGAAATCTTGCAAATTGAAGGGAAGAGAGAGATTGATAATTTGAGAATTGAGACTGAGATAAGAATTTTGAGTGAAGAAATGAAGAAGAGGGGAGGGTATTTATAGATTTTAAGAAGGGTTAATATTGTAAATTAATAAATACAAAAAAATAACCAAAAAATGGCCATTTTTGCAAAAATATCCGTTGGCCAACGGATCTGGACCGTTGCCAACGGTCATGTGGGCCCCAAAAATTCAAAAAAAAAAAAAATTACCGTTGAACCGGGCCGGTCCAACCGGTTCACGGTACTATTTAGTCAAACCGGGACGGTCCAGTTCGGTTCCAACCCCAAAAATCCCAAACGGACCAACCTTTCCCCCCTCGAACCTAGCCCACCCGGCCCTTTAGTAACCGGTCCGGTCCGGTCCGGTCCGGTCCGGTCCGGTCCGGCCCGGCCCGGTTGACACCCCTAATTTGGAAACAGCCTCTCTATCCAAGGGTAGGGGTAAGGTCTGCGTACATACTACCCTCCCCATACCCCACTAAGTGGGATTATACTGAGTTGTTATTGTTACTACAAAGAGGTTAAGTTTTATTAAGGGTATGAATTGACCTTCCCAATGAAGAATAGTAAACAAGACAATATCCTACCTCAGCAGCAGCTATAAGTTCATAGAATTCTTGAGGTACATAGTTTTGAAAAGCCTAGTATTGACAACCATAGGCTTACCAATAGTAAGAGTGCCAGTCTTGTCAAAAACTATACAGTTCACCTGCAGAATGAAACAGTTTAAAACAAAGTTCATTAACAAAATTAGGATTGTTATTAAGAAGGAAGAGTTTGAACTCAGACCTCTTGTGCACTTTCCAATGCTTGACCACCTTTAATAAGGACACCAAGGGAAGCTCCAACTCCAGTACCCGACCATAACGGCTGTGGGAGTAGCTAGTCCGAGTGCACAGGGGCAGGCTACCACCATTACAGAAATGCCAAACTGCAAAGAAAGCTCAAAGCTATCCATAGAAAATGGAATCCAAGTTCTTGGATAAGCTTTAAACATTCCAGCTAAAAACCAAGAAACCCAAGTACAAAATGAGAGAGCAATGACCTGAGAAATTGGAGTTAAATCACTAATTTTCAGCCAAACGTAGATATAATTGGTTAGTGATCTATTTATATAAACAACAATGACATTGTTAGAAGTGTAAATATAGTAGAACTCTAATCCAAAGTGTATTAGGAGTAGGTTAGGTTATGTGTATTATATATAGGGCTCATTGTATCATGTTTAATATCAATTATATATTTTTCTCCCGTGCTTTCTCACATGGTATCAGAGCTTTGGTGAGAATATTATAGCTGTGCGTCATTCCAGCTACTTCCGGGAAGAAAGACCTCGTCGCCGTGCAATTTTCCGGCAACTTAAGAGGTTGTCCGTAACTAAACTATCTTTTTTGTTGGTTTTGTGCAAAATCCGAGACCACCACGAGGTTCGGAATAGAATTCCGACCAACCCCAGAAAAAATCACCGGAAAAGCTCCAGTCACGCGCCCCCACGCGCCGGCAAGACCCTTGGCGCGTGAGCCCACGCGACGGCGAGTGAGGGCCCTTCCGGCCACTTTTTCAGTTTGCTCCAGAAGGACAGTTTGGTCGGCCTTCAATTCCGACCCTACCCATACTTTTTTCGTTCGATTCCGACAACTTTCAATTTTTTCCGGCGACTTTATTGACTTTTCCGGCAGCTACAGTACTTTCCGGCCAGAATTTCTTCAGGACAGTTTGCTCAACCTTGAATTCCGAGCCTATCCATATTTTTACTTTTCAATTCCGACAACTTTGAATTTTTCCGGCAGCTACAGTGCTTTCCCGGCAGCTACAATGTTCATGTTTTCCGGCAGCACCAGTTTTCAGTTCTCTGTTTCAGTTTCAGCGAGTTTTCAGTTGATAATCCAAAGATGTCTTTGGGACTAGATGCTTTCGGGTCTAGAAACCAGGGTTCTGGCAGTTCCGGTATTATGATTACCTCAGAACCTTTAATGAGAGGTTCAAACTACCTAGCTTGGGCTTCGTCTATCGAGTTGTGGTGTAAAGGCCAAGGTGTTCAGGATCATCCAACCAAGGAGTCTAGTGACGGAGATGAAAAAGCCAAAGCACATTGGGAGAAGATTGATGCTCAATTATGCAGTATTTTGTGGCGATCTATTGATTCCAAGTTGATGCCCTTGTTTCGTCCATTCCAAACATGTTATTTGGTTTGGGAAAAGGCTCGTACTTTATACACTAATGACATATCTCGTTTCTATGATGTGATATCGCGGATGACAAATTTAAAGAAACAGGAATTAGATATGTCTACTTACTTGGGTCAAGTGCAGGCAGTTATGGAGGAATTTCAGATGTTGATGCCAGTTTCTGCTAGCGTTGCAAAGCAGCAAGAGCAACGACGAAAGCTGTTTCTAGTTCTTACTCTTGCTGGGCTTCCTAATGATCTTGACTCAGTACGCGATCAGATTTTGGCTAGTCCGACTGTCCCCACAGTAGATGAATTATTTTCTCGCATACTTCGCCTTGCTGCAGCACCAAGTCACCCAGTGAGCTCATCACAGACACTTGATTCATCTATCCTCGTCTTCCAATCCGTGGACAATCAGGCTTCTCATACTATGGAGTATAGACGAGGAGGAGGTCGTTTTGGAAGATCTAGACCCAAGTGTTCTTATTGTTATAAACTTGGTCACACTCGTGACGTGTGCCATTCTTTACATGGTCGACCAACAAAAAATGCTTATGTTGCTCAGACCGAGCCTACAGGTAACCAGGGATTTTCTGTATCTGAAAGGGAGTATAATGAGTTCCTTAAATATCGAGCAAGTAAGCAGACGTCTCCACAAGTAGCCACTGTTGCTCAGCCTGATACTTCTGTTGCTGGTAATTCTTTTGCTTGTGTTTCCCAGTCTAGTCCTCTTGAACAATGGGTTATGGACTCTGCTGCTTCTGATCATATCTCTGGTAATAAATCCCTTTTTGTCAAATATTGCGTATTCACAGTTTCTTCCCAACGTTACTTTAGCTAATGGGTCTCAAACTAAAGCAGAAGGAGTTGGACAAGCAAATCCTCTACCCTCTGTCACTCTAGATTCCGTTCTTTATGTCCCTGGCTGTCCTTTTAATCTTGCATCTGTGAGTCGTTTGACTCGTGCCCTCCATTGCGGAATATATTTTATTGATGACTCTTTTATTATGCAGGACCGCAGTACGGGACAGACGATTGGAACGGGACTTGAATCAGACGGACTCTACTACCTTAACTCACTAACATCCTCTAAGGCCTGTCTAGTTGCAGATCCTCCAGACCTACTTCACAGTCGTTTAGGACATCCTAGCTTGTCCAAACTTCAGAAGATGGTGCCTCGTTTGTCCAGTTTATCCACATTAGAGTGTGAGTCATGTCAGCTCGGGAAACATACCCGCGCCTCCTTTCCTCGTAGTATTGAGAGTCGTGCAGAATCTGCTTTTTATGGGGTCCTAATAGAGTATGTTCAACCTTAGGATTTCATTATTTTGTTAGTTTCATTGATGATCATTCAAGATGTACTTGGATTTTCTTAATGAAAGATCGTTCTGAGTTGTTTTCTATATTCCAAATTTTTTGTGCTGAAATAAAAAATCAATTTGGTGTTTCTATTCGCACCCTTCGCAGTGATAATGCCTTAGAATATTTATCCTCTCAATTTCAGCAATTTATGTCTTCTCATGGAATTATTCATCAGACCTCTTGTCCTTATACCCCTCAGCAAAATGAGGTTGCAGAGAGAAAGAATAGGCACATTATTGAGACTGCTCGCACACTTCTCATTGAATCTCATGTTCCGCTGCGTTTTTGGGGCGACGCAGTTCTCATATCTTGTTATTTGGTTAATCGGATGCCTTCATCCCCCATCCAGAATCAGATTCCGTATGAGGTATTGTTTCCCCAGTCACCCTTATACTCTGTTCCCCCTCGTGTTTTTGGGAGCACTTGTTTCGTTCATAACTTAGCTCCTGGGAAAGATAAGTTAGCTCCTCGTGCTCCCAAGTGTGTCTTCCTTGGTTATTCTCGTGCTCAGAAGGGCTATCGTTGTTATTCACCTGATCTTCGTAGGTACCTTATGTCAGCCGATGTCACATTTTTTGAGTCTAAACCTTTCTTTACCTCTTCTGACCATTCTGACCATCTGGATATATCTGAGGTTTTACCTATACCGGCCTTTAGGGAGTCTACTATATCTCCTCCTTCACCTTCCGCTACAGAAGTCTTACCCATTCCAAACGTTGGACCATCTCCTGTGGCTCCTCCTAGACTCCCTGCACAAGACACTCCACTCTTGACATATCATCGTCGTCCTCGCCCAGCATCCGGCCCGGCTGATTCACTTCCTGCACCTGACCCTGCTCCTACTGCGGACTTGTCTCTTCCGATTGCACTTCGGAAAGGTATACGAAATACCCTTAATCCTAATCCCCATTATATCGGTTTAAGTTATCATCGTTTGTCATCACCCTATTATGCTTTTCTATCTTCTTTCTCCTCTGTTGCCATCCCTAAGTCTACAGGTGAAGCATTGTCTTATCCAGGGTGGCGACAGGCTATGACTGACGAGATGTCTGCTTTACATACGAGTGGTACTTGGAAACTCGTCCCTCTTCCTTCAGGTAAATCTACTGTTGGTTGTCGTTGGGTGTATGCAGTCAAGGTTGGTCCAGATGGTAAGGTTGATCGTCTTATGGCTCGTCTTGTGGCCAAGGGATATACTCAGATATTTGGGCTTGATTACAGTGATACCTTCTCTCCCGTGGCTAAGATAGCATCAGTCCGCCTTTTTCTCTCTATGGCTGCTGTTCGCCATTGGCCCCTGTATCAGCTGGACATTAAAAATGCATTTTTACACGGTGACCTTGAGGATGAAGTTTATATGGAGCAACCACCTAGGCTTGTTGCTCAGGGAGAGTCTCGTGGCCTTGTATGTCGCTTGCGCCGGTCACTTTATGGTCTAAAGCAGTCTCCTCGAGCCTGGTTTGGTAAGTTTAGCACTGTTATCCAGAACTTTGGCATGACTCGGAGTGAAGCTGATCACTCTGTATTATATCGGCATTCTGATTCACGTCTCTGTATTTATCTAGTGGTCTATGTTGACGACATCGTTATTACCGGCAATGACCAAGATGGTATTACTAAATTGAAGCAACATCTCTTTCAACACTTTCAGACTAAGGATCTGGGCACACTAAAGTATTTTCTGGGTATTGAGGTCGCACAGTCTAGCTCAGGTATTGTGATCTCACAACGGAAGTATGCCTTAGATATTCTTGAGGAGACAGGAATGACAGGTTGTAAACCTGTTGACACTCCAATGGATCCGAATTCTAAACTTCTTCCAGGACAGGGGGAGCCTCTTAACGATCCTGAAAGATATAGGCGGTTAGTTGGTAACTAAATTATCTTACAGTGACAAGACCTGACATTTCCTTTCCTGTGAGTGTTGTGAGCCAGTTTATGGGTTCGCCATGTGATAGTCATTGGGATGCAGTTGTTCGCATTCTTCGGTATATAAAATCAACTCCAGGTAAAGATTTATTGTTTGAGGATCGAGGCCATGAGCAGATTGTTGGATACTCCGATGCTGATTGGGCAGGATCGCCTTCTGACAGACGTTCTACTTCTGGATATTGTGTCTTAGTAGGAGGAAATTTGGTATCTTGGAAAAGCAAGAAACAGAATGTGGTTGCTCGGTCTAGTGAAGAAGCAGAATATCGAGCAATGGCTATGGCGACATGTGAGCTAGTTTGGGTCAAACAGTTGCTCAAAGAGCTGAAATTTGGTGATGTTAGTCAGATGGTACTTGTGTGTGATAATCAAGCTGCTCTTCATATTGCGTCAAATCCAGTGTTCCATGAGAGAACTAAGCACATTGAGATTGACTGTCACTTTATCAGAGAAAAGATACTCTCGGGAGATATTGCTACAAAGTTTGTAAAGTTAAATGATCAGCTTGCAGACATTTTCACCAAGTCCCTCACTGGTTCTCGTATTAACTACATATGTAACTAGCTCGGTACATATGATTTATATGCACCAGCTTGAGGGGGAGTGTTAGAAGTGTAAATATAGTAGAACTCTAATCCAAAGTGTATTAGGAGTAGGTTAGGTTATGTGTATTATATATAGGGCTCATTGTATCATGTTTAATATCAATTATATATTTTTCTCCCGTGCTTTCTCACAGACATATAAGGGGTGCTTAATCTCACAAGAGGCACAAAATACTTGGAAATGTGGTCAGCAAATCTCTGCACAGGAGCTTTAGCCATTTGTGCTGACTCAACCAACCGAACAATCTGTGCTAGAGCAGTCTCTGACCCAACCCTTGTTGCCTTAATGTGTAAAACATTTTCATTCAAAGTCCCTCCAATCACCATGTCACCCGTCTTTTTAGTGACCGGGCGAGATTCTCCTGTTATCATGCTTTCATTTATATGGCTCTGTCCCCAGATGACAAGACCATCACAAGCTACTTTTGTAAGATATATGCATTTATATCTAGATATATGGACTTATATCTACACACATATGAACAATATATGGATAATTATATGTTATGTGCTATCTTTTGGTTTGGCCTAATTATGTGGTCTTATGGACATTATGTTAAGGGGGCCAATGTGTTGTCATACTAAAGTGTAGGACTAATGTGTAGATACCCAAAAGGGTAACCTTAGTTTATGATGGGCTAACTAAGGTTACAAATGTAACTATGGTTACATGAATGCTTGTGACTCTTGAGTTTTGTAACTCTTGCAAGACATAACTCAAGACATAACTTTTGTCTTGTAACTCTTGTCTCTTGGGTTATGTAACTCCTAGAGTTATAAAGTGGGGTTATGGTTCCCACCCTAGTGCAAGACAAGTTCTTCTTCTTCCCATTGAATCAAGAACCATATTGTCCATTGTCTTGCAAATAGGGTGGAAAACCATAAGCCAAATTTTGATAATTGTCATAACACTATTATTGTGAACCTTTTCATATATTGTTGAGTATTGTGGACACATTCTTGTGGGGACAAATATACTTCAAGAAACTTGAAGGAAGGCTAAAGGAGTTCACAACAAAGGACAATCATCAAAAGGAGGCTCAACATTTCCACATATGGATTCAGGTTAGCTTCCGCTCATGTAGTTTATGTATCCGAATTATTCAATATGAAGGTTGTTGTCTTTACTAGGAATCATAATCCTAACAATTGGTATCAGAGCCACCCTTCATTTTGGATAATTTGGATGTTCATAAGAATCATGTTATGTTAGGATTCATGTTTTAGTTTTATAATTAGAATTTTGTTTATGAAATTCTACCATGAAATAGCATGATAGCATGATCTTATGAATGCTATGTTATGTTTTTGATTTGATGTTTTAATATGATGTTAAAACATTGTGAATAGCATGATTTTAGTAGGTTAACAACACGTTTTTTATGTTTAGAATCCATGTTGAAAATCATGTGTTATTCTGGAAATTATTTTTTGGTCACTGCCAGTCAGACAATCGATTGTTGCTTTAAACAATCGATTGTCTGAGACGTTAAATATTCTGGCAGTTATTTTGGAACACCAGACAATCGATTGTTAAAGTCTGACAATCGATTGTTCTGGTCCAGTGAGTTGAAACGTTTTTTAATTATACCATACAATCGATTATCTATTGTAGACAATCGATTGTGATGGTCCAGAAACTGAATTTTTATCAAAACCAAAACAATCGATTGTCTGGTTTTGACAATCGATTGTCATGGTCCAGTAACTTAAATTTTTTTTCATAAAACCAAACAATCGATTGTCTGGCTTTGATAATCGATTGTGGATGGTCCAGTAACTTAAAATATTTTTCAGAAAACCAAACAATCGATTGTCTGGTTTTGACAATCGATTGTGTTGGTCCAGTAAGGTTAAAAACGTTTCAACTCTCTTAAGTTTCAGTGAATATTAATTGTTTTAAAGTCCATCAATTCTTATAATATATTTAGAATTGTCCTATCATGTACACAACGATTAATATTCAAGTGTTGCACATCAAAACTTGTAACACATTAAGTTGAGATTCATAAAATGGCTTAAGGAACTAAAGTTTATAGCATCTAATATTTTAGTTTTTCAATTGAAGCATTATGTTGCCAAAGTAACCTCTATTGTGTAGATTGATTAATTTTAAAATATAAGATGACTGTGGATGTTAGTCTTCCATGCGTTTAACATCGGCCCAAAGGAAGGTGTTATTTGGCAGGAATTCGAACATTCTTGTGGTGGTAAATATGAGACGATTATTTGGTTTTCCATGTGAATATTAAATCGGCCCAAAGGAAGGTTTAATATTTGACAGGAGTTTATTGTCTATGTTTGATCACTACACCAAGAGTACCACTTACAAGTTGTTTTTCTGTCCAAAGACTAAAAACAATGTTGTGCTAGGTATCTTGTAATGGGAAATGCCTAATTTTGAATCTATAAAGTTAAAGTTCAAGTATTTGTAAGCATGTATTTAGTAATCCTTTTGTTCTATTTTCAGTAAATTCTTCTGCTTCTACGATCTCTGCCAATATCAATAGCATCCCTGTGCTTAACGGCACAAATTTTAAGGAATGGAAAGAGAATGTAATGATCGTTCTCGGTTGCATGGATCTTGACTTAGCACTTCGGACCGAGCAACCTACTCCTCTTGAGGACACATCCTCTCCTAATGAAAAGAGAGCGATGGAGAAGTGGGAACGCTCGAATCGCATGAGTCTAATGATCATGAAGCGTGCAATTCCAGAATCATTCAGGGGCACTATGAATGATGAACCCAATGCCAAAGTTTTCCTTGAAAACCTCGAACAGCGTTTTATTCAAAACGAAAAGGCGGAAACAAGTACACTATTGAGTAAACTTGTTTCCATGAGGTATAAGGGCAAGGGAAACATTCGGGAGTACATTTTGGAAATGTCTCATCTTGCTTCGAAACTTAAGTCACTCAAGCTGGATTTAACTGAGGAACTGCTTGTGTACTTTGTTTTGATATCTCTTCCTGCACACTTTAATCAGTTTAAGGTCAGTTACAACTGCCTGAAGGAGAAATGGTCTCTTAACGAGCTCATTTCACACTGTGTGCAAGAAGAGGAAAGGATAAAGCTAGATAAGACAGAAAGTGCTCATTTGGCATCCTCTTCTAAGGAAACTAAGAAGAGGAAGGGTAAGGAAGTTGCGGTTGCAAGGCCCAAGATTAAGCAACATAAGGAACCTAAGGTTGAAATTACTAGATTAGGTTGCTTTCTCTGTAATGGGACTGATCATGTAAAGAGAGATTGTACCAAGTACCATGCCTGGCGTGCGAAAAAAGGTACATTTCTGTCTCTTGTTTATTCTGAAGTTAATATAATTTCGGTACCTAAGGATAATTGGTGGCTAGGTTATGCTGCTCACATAAAGATATCTATGCAGGGTTGCCTGAACTGCCGAAAACCAAAAGATGGTGAAAGATACATCTATGAGGGTGACGGCAAGAAGGTGCCAGTTGAAGCTATTGGCAAATTTAGGCTGTTGTTTAAGACCGGTTTTCATTTAGATTTGATTGAGACTTTTGTTGTACCGTCTTTTAGACGGAATTTAATTTCAGTTCCCCAATTGGACATATCTGGTTATAAATGTACATTTGGGGACAATAAAGTTAGTCTCTTTCGGAATTCAAATCTTATTGCTACTGGTGTTTTATCAACATTTGATAGCTTATATTTGGTTGATACAATAACTTCAAATAAAGAAACTTTGCATACAAGTTTAAGTGGTACTAAAAGAAAATTAACTAATGAGAATTCTATTTCACTCTGGCATAAACATTTGGGTCACATATCCATTCAAAGAATTCAAAAACTCGTGTCAGATGGAATTCTTGATTCTCTTGATTCCTCAAATTCGGAAATTTTGTATTGAGTGTATCAAGGGAAAACAAACAAACAAGAACAAGATTAGGTGCTAAGAGAGATTCGGACGTCTTAGAATTGATACATACGGATATTTGTGGGCCATTTCCTACTCCTTGTCGGAATGGTCAACAATACTTTATCACATTCATAGACGATTACTCTCGTTATGGGTACCTATATCTTATTCATGAAAAGTCCCAATCCATATTAAAAACCGTAGCTTATATTCTTAATAGAGTTCCAACTGCAGCTACAATAAAAACCCCATATGAACTTTGGACTGGGCATAAACCCGGTATTCGGCATTTTCACATTTGGGGTTGTCCAGCTGAGGCAAGGCCTTATAGGCCGAATGAAAAGAAACTGGACGCTAAGACGGTTAGTAGCTATTTTGTTGGATACTCTGAAAAATTCAGGGGTTTTAAGTTTTATGATCCCACATCACGAACTATTTTTGAGACGGGTAATGCTAGGTTCTTTGAGGATATTGAGTTTGGGGGGTGGGGAGATAAAGTTGTTAGAGATTTTGTCTTTGAGGAAGAACATGTGTCTTTCCCTCAAATTGTTGATCTTGGTCTTCCTGACTTGGATCACACAACTCCAGTTCAAGACAATCTCGAAAATCTCCCCCATCAGGACCCTGATATAACTAATGAAAATCAAACTCAACAACCTCAAGAAACTGAAATGCCATTAAGGAGATCCACTTGAGAGAGGAGAAATGCAATTTCGGATGATTATTATGTATTTCTCCAAGAACAAGAAAGTGATATTGGACTTGAGGAAGATGATCCAATCAACTTCCGTCAAGTTATTAAGTGTTCTAACTCTCAAAAGTGGATTGATGCCATGAATGATGAGATGAAGTCTATGAGCGATAATGACGTTTGGGAGCTTGTTACATTGCCCGAAGGTACGAAACCTATTGGTTGTAAATGGATTTTTAAAACCAAAAGGGATTCAGGGGGCAATGTTATTAAGTACAAAGCTCGTCTTGTCGCAAAAGACTACACTCAGAAAGAAGGCATTGATTATGAAGAGACTTTCTCTCCAGTTTCACCGAAAGACTCTTTCAAGACTATAATGGCATTAGTAGCACATTTTGATCTTGAGCTTCATCAAATGGATGTTAAGACTGTTTTTCTTAATGGTGACATTGAGGAAACAATTTATATGGTGCAACCTGAAAACTTTGTTTCGGATGAATCAGAGAAGAAGGTTTGCAAATTAAAGAAATCCATCTATGGGCTCAAGCAAGCTTCTCATCAATGGTATTATAAGTTCCATGCAGTCATTACATTTTTTGGTTTTGAACCAAATATTGCTGATGACTGTATATACCATAAGTTCAGTGGGAGTAAGTATATTTTCTGGTTTTATATGTCGATGACATACTGCTTGCCTGTAACGATATAGCATTATTACTTGAAACTAAGAAATTTCTTTCAAAGAAATTTGAATTGAAAGATCTTGGTGAAGCTTCTTTTGTATTAGGAATTCAGATATAACGAGATCGCTCCAAAGGAGTTCTCGGTCTGTCACAAAAGGGCTATATCGATAAGGTTCTGAAAAGATTTGGCATGCAGGATTGTAAACCAGGCAACACCCTTGTTACTAAGGGAGACAAGTTTAGTCTCAAACAGTGCCCAAATAATAATTATGAAATTTTTGGAAATGTAGAAGACGCCTTATGCTTCGGCGGTAGGTAGTCTGATGTATGCTCAGGTATGTACACGACCTGATATAGCATACATTGTTGGGATGTTAAGCAGATATCTAAGCAATCCGGGTATGGACCATTGGTAGGCAGCCAAAAGGGTCATGAGGAACATACATAGAACAAAGGATTACATGCTTACATATTGGAGTTCGGACCAGTTTGAGATCATCAGGTATATCGACTCCGATTTTGCCATTTATGCTAATAACATATGTAACCATGGTTGCATATGTTAATAACAACAGTAATTTGACGAAAGCAAAACATAAGGACGTCAAATTTTGGGTTGTTAAAGAAAGAGTACAAAATGGACAATTGTGCATTAAGTACATAAGTACAAACTCCATGCTTGCGGATCCGCTCACTAAGGGATTGACACCAAAAGTATTTCTTGAGCATATTGCTTGTATGGGTGTCAAATCAGATAAGGATTATGTATTTTAGTGGGAGTTTGTATTGCACATTTATGTATTGTTCATTATATTCAGAAATTCAGTAATTCAGTTATATCTGCGCAGATATTCAGTTTTAAAGTTTTTGTACTCTTACAGTTTAAGTATGATCTCAATAAAGAGAACCAGTTGGAAATAGACATTCTATTGACCACACTTTATATTATTTCCATGCTACATACCTACACTTGATCCATGTCGTTGGTTATATTGATATACGTGATCTATGATTGGTTCTAGTTACGAATGAGTAACGACGAGCTCTTAGGTCCTATGTTGGTATGATTGATGGACCGGATTGTTCATGACAATTTTATTGTGATAGCAATTTTGTGCACCTAAGGTTTGTAACATATAATATTAAGGTTTGTACATATGTTTGTATATCTCGTCCAAGTGGGAGATTGTAAGATATATGGATTTATATCTAGATATATGGACTTATATCTACACACATATGAACAATATATGGATAATTATATGTTATGTGCTATCTTTTGGTTTGGCCTAATTATGTGGTCTTATGGACATTATGTTAAGGGGGCCAATGTGTTGTCATACTAAAGTGTAGGACTAATGTGTAGATACCCAAAAGGGTAACCTTAGTTTATGATGGGCTAACTAAGGTTACAAATGTAACTATGGTTACATGAATGCTTGTGACTCTTGAGTTTTGTAACTCTTGCAAGACATAACTCAAGACATAACTTTTGTCTTGTAACTCTTGTCTCTTGGGTTATGTAACTCCTAGAGTTATAAAGTGGGGTTATGGTTCCCACCCTAGTGCAAGACAAGTTCTTCTTCTTCCCATTGAATCAAGAACCATATTGTCCATTGTCTTGCAAATAGGGTGGAAAACCATAAGCCAAATTTTGATAATTGTCATAACACTATTATTGTGAACCTTTTCATATATTGTTGAGTATTGTGGACACATTCTTGTGGGGACAAATATACTTCAAGAAACTTGAAGGAAGGCTAAAGGAGTTCACAACAAAGGACAATCATCAAAAGGAGGCTCAACATTTCCACATATGGATTCAGGTTAGCTTCCGCTCATGTAGTTTATGTATCCGAATTATTCAATATGAAGGTTGTTGTCTTTAGTAGGAATCATAATCCTAACAACTTTTGAACCTGGAATGGTTTTAATCACATCATTCTTTTGTATCAATCTGCTATCAACTTCTTTTTCATTTACCACAATGCCTTTATCATCTATTGTTAACAGTGTTGCAGTCTTTGGGGCCAAATCTATGAGCTTGGCGATGGCCTCCGATGTCTTTCCTCTAGCCAAAACTTCCAGATATTTCCCAAGAAGAATGAACGAGATAAGCATCGAGCTAGTCTCAAAAAAGTCGCTAGCTTTGAAAGTTGGAGAAGTAGCAGTTCTTAATACTGAATAGACTGAATAAAAGTAAGCTGCATTTGTTCCTAATGCAATAAGAACATCCATATTTGCATAACCATGGTTTAAGGCAGTATAGGCACCGATATAGAATATTCGACCAATGATGAACTGTACTGGTGTGACAAGAGGGGTTGTTCTGATGGTAAGCAACCCCCACTTCCAACCGAGAGGTTGCGAGTTCGAGTCTCCCCAAGAGCAAGGTGGGAAGCTCTTGGAGGGAAGGATGCCGGGGGTCTATTTGGAAACAGCCTCTCTACCCCAGGGTAGGGGTAAGGTCTGCGTACACACTACCCTCCCCAGACCCCATTAAGTGGGATTATACTGGGTGGTTGTTGTTGTTGATGAACTGTACTGGTGTAGATAATGCCCATCTCATAACCTCTCCAACGCTTAGCATGTTGACTACCTTAGTTTCCAACACATTTCTCAAACCAGGAATATACATAAACACCATCGAAGTAAAAAAGACGGGAACTGAAAATACTAAACTCCAAAGAAAAGCTCTATGGTATTGCCTGATTTCTTGATGTCTATGTTCTTCTCTTTCTCTTCCCTCTGGAAATATAGATGCTTTGAAACATCCTGTTCCAGTTGATTCGATTTCACGAATAAAGTCTCTCGGTCCTGTTACATCTGCTGTATAAGTGACTGATAACTTTTTGAGCTGCAGGTCAAAGTCTATCTCTTGAACTCCTTGAAGTTCAAGAAGAGAATTCTTTATCAGTGTAACAGAATTCTCAGTGTTAACTCCATCAACTTTTAGCAGTATACGACTCTTATCGTCTCCTGTACTAATCAATTTGCCTTCAAATCCTGTATTTACAATAGCTTCTAACAGCTGATTGTAATCTACTATTTTTGGATCATAACATATTTCAGCTTCTTGAGTTGCTAGCGCGACTCGTGCTTTTTCTACACCAGGGATTACCTGCAATGCTGATTCAAGAGTTGTGGAGCAAGAAGTGCAAGTCATTCCATTTACTTGAATCCTGCATACTTGAGAGGACTTTTGGTTCATCTCTTCTTTTAACAATTTAACCTGAAATCCGACGTCCTCTATGGTCTCGCGGATCATCTCCTCCTGGTCATATTTTAACATGAAGCATTTCAACTATTTAAGAATAATTCTTGGAGATTTTCTTATCCTCACAAGATTATATAGCTGAAAAAGCAAAGTGCCTAGTAGAAGAAACCCCTTTTTGAGCAACCACATATTAACCAAACATGTTGAACTAGTTTATGTACCAGGATAGTGTTATATTACCTTATTGCAGCATAATTATTAAAGTTAGCTAACTTATTGAAAGGGCAGTTCAGTGCACTATGCTCCCGCTATGCGCGGGGTTCGGGAAAGAGTCGGACCATAAGGGTCTATTGTACCCAGTCTTACCTTGCATTTCTACATGAGGCTATTTCCACGACTTGGTTCTTGTGATGTTATTATTCCATGGTATGAGGCTGTTTCCACGGCTTGGTTCTTGCGATGTTATTATTTCCATGATTTTATTGATGGTACTGATATAATGTCTGTTTTTGTCTTCTCGCCTTCTTGAGCCGAGGGTCTATCGGAAACAGCCTCTCTATCCTATCGGGGTAGAGATAAGGTCTGCGTACATACTAGTACCCTCCCCAGATCCCACTTGTGGGACTATATTGGGTCGTTGTTATTGTTTGTTTCCACGGCTTGAACTCGTAATCTCCTGATCACATGGCAGTCACTGGTCACCAGTGACGCAAATGCAAATGCTCCCCTTTCAACTTATTAAAGTTGTTAAATAGAAGGGGCATTTAGAATAAGGTGTACAGTTTTTCATATACTTTACTTTGCAGGTCCATTAGTGTTTGCCTAATTAAAGTGGGATTTGTGGATAATCTTTGATAATGATTAACACCCGTATCCACTTCTGAAAAAAAAAGTTTTAATTTTTTCTTTATGCACCTTAAAATTTCTTGAGTGTGTATGAGGAATCTGAAGAGGCTGGCACAAAACACTAGAAAGGAAAAAAGGCAAAAATTCTTTAGAAAAAGAAGATACTATTATAAAATGAAAGGAATTTAATAAAATATGAACAAGAAATATAAGCAACTTAGTGAAACATGAACAAGAAATATAGATAGAGAGAAGGAAGAGATTTTCTTCTTCAATTGTGTGTTTTCTTATCTATTACAAGGCCTTTATATAGGCATAAAAAGTGAAGAAAATATGTCATGGAATATGTCATTCAACATACAAAATATGTCATAAACCATTTGAGATGAAGATCATGAAGAAGAGTAGACATCCACCATAAATTTCTATTTATCATAACACTCCCCCTTGGATGTCCATAGATAATGTGCCTCGTTATAACCTTACTAGGAAAAAACCCTATGGGAAAAAAATTCTAGTGAAGGAAAATGAGTACACATGTATAGAAATATGCCTTTTTGTTGCCTCGTTAAAAACCTTGCAAGGAAAACCCAGTGGGACAAAAACTTGTAAGGAAAAAAGAGTGCAACGCGCATTAACTCCCCCTGATGAGAGCATCAATTCACATCCTTGAGCCTTCGCATTCCAATCTTGTGCACTAGCTTCTTGAAGGTTGACGTCGGTAGAGATTTTGTGAACAAATCAGCCATATTATCACTTGAACGAATTTGTTGCACATTGATATCACCATTCTTTTGGAGTTCATGTGTGAAAAATAACTTTGGTGAAATATGCTTTGTCCTATCTCCTTTTATGGATCCTCCCATCAATTGAGCTATGCATGCTGCATTGTCTTTAAATAGAATCGTGGGTAGTTTGTCACATTTCAAACCATATTTGTCTCGAATATGATGTATTATAGACCTCAACCAGACACACTCTCGACTTGCTTCATGAATAGCAATTATCTCAGCATGATTAGATGAAGTAGCCACAATTGATTGCTTAGTCGATCGCCAAGATATGGCAGTGCCTCCACAGATAAACACATAACCTGTTTGAGATCTAGCCTTGTGTGGGTCGGATAAATATCCAACATCAGCATAACCAACAAGATTAGGACTGCAATTATTGCTATAAAATAAGTCCATATCGGTAGTCCCATTTAGATACCACAATATATGTTTGATTCCATTCCAATGTCTCCTTGTAGGAGCAGAGCTATATCTTGCTAAGACATTAACTGAAAAAGTTATGTCAGGCCTAGTAGTATTAGTGCGCCAATTGCACTAAAATATGGTACTTCAGGTCCAAGTATCTCTTCATTGTTTTCTTGAGGTCGGAATGGATCCTTATTCACATCAAGTGATCGAACAACCATCGGCGTACTTAAAGGATATGCTCCACTCATGTAAAACCGTTTCAATACCTTTTCTATATAGGCAGATTGATGAACAAAAATTCCGTTTGCCAAATGTTCAATTTGCAAACCAAGACATAATTTTGTCTTTCCGAGTTCTTTCATCTCGAATTCCTTCTTTAAATATCAATTGCCTTTTGGAGTTCAACATATACGGCAAGTACAACAAATTCCGATGTTGTTTTCTTTATAAAAACACATGGGCAAATGGCATCATTTATATAGCCTTCATTTAATAAATACTCACTAAGACGATTATACCACATTCGTCCCGATTGCTTTAGACCATACAAAGATCTTTGCAATTTGATTGAAAACATTTCCTAGGACTTTATATTATGTGTGTTTGGCATTTTGAATCCATCGGAAATTTTCATGCATATCTCATTATCAAGTGAGCCATAAAGGTAGGCGGTAACCACATCCATTAAATGCATGTCAAGCTTTTCAAGGACAACAAAACTAATGAGATAATGGAAAGTTATAGCATCCATAACGGGTGAATATGTCTCTTCATAATCGACACCAGGCCTTTGTGAAAATCCTTGTGCAACAAGGCGTGCCTTATATCTTTGTACCTCGTTTTCTCGTTTCTCTTGCATACAAAGACCCATTTATAGCTAACAGGCTTAGCACCATTAGGTGTTTGAACTATAGGCCCAAAACTTCACGTTTTGCAAAAGAATTCAATTATGATTGGATTGCTTCTTGCCATTTTGGCCAATCAAATCTTTGTCGACATTCTCCAACAGATTGAGGTCCAATATCCTCACTTTCTTGCATAATGCTAGATGGAACATTATATGCAAAGACATAATCTACCACTATATCCACTCGATTAAAATTTATCTCAATATCGATTAGATTTATTGATAGTTCTTTATTTTCTTGAGTCTCGGGCTCAATGGATTCTTCATGAATCTCAGAATTTATTAAATCATGAATTTCCTCATGAGATTCTTTCGTAGTGTCATTTTGATCATTTGCTTTCCTTTTTCTAGGATTTCGATCTTTGGAACCTAATGGTCTGCTATGTTTTAGGCGTGCTTTCGACTCATTAGCTATGACACTAGAAGATTGTACAATAGGGACATCAATACGGATTGGAACATTCTCTGCGGGGATATGTGATTTTGTTATCCTTTTCAAGTCCGTAAATGCGTCTGGCATTTGATTTGCTATTCTTTGTAAATGGATAATCTTTTGCACCTCTTTTTCGCAAATAGAGGCACGTGGATCAAGATGAGATAATGATGGATTTTTTCACAAAATTTCCCGTTTGGTTTCACTAATTTCTCCCCCTAATTTTGGGAAAAGTGTCTCATCGAATCGACAGTCTGCAAATCGTGTAGTGAACAAATCCCCTGTCAATGTTTCGAGGTAGCGAATAATGGAGGGCGATTCAAACCCAACATATATTCCTAACCTTCTTTGCGGACCCATTTTGGTGCAATATGGCGGTGCTACAGGCACATATACTGCGCATCCAAAAATTCTTAAATGGGATATATTAGGTTCATGACCCAAAACTAATTGCAACGGGGAATATTTGTGATAATTTGTCGGTCTGAGACGAACTAGCATTGCTGCATGCAAAATGGCATGACCCCAAACCGAAGTGGGCAACCTCGTTTTCATGAGTAATGGTCTTGCTATCAACTGCAGACGTTTAATTAAAGACTCTGCAAGACCATTTTGAGTGTGAACACGAGCTACAGGATGTTCCACTTTTATCCCAATTGATGAGCAATAATCATTAAATGCTTGTGATGAAAACTCAGCAGCATTATCTAGCCTAATAGACTTAATTGGATTATCGAAAAATTGTGTCGAATTATTTGTGCCATTAATTTTGCAAACGCAAGGTTACGAGATGACAATAGGCACACATGAGACCATCTAGAAGATGCGTCTATTAAGACCATGAAATATCTAAACGACCCACTAGGTGGGTGAATAGGTCCACAAATGTCCCCTTGTATACGTTCCAAAAACGCAGGTGACTTAATTCCAACCTTTGTTGGTGATGGTCTAATAATTAACTTGCCTTGATAACAAGAAGTGCAAGAAAATTCATTATTTAAAAGAATCTTTAAATTCTTTAATGGATGCCCATTTGAGTTTTCTATAATCCGTCTCATCATAATTGATCCAGGATGTCCCAATCGATCATGCCAAAGAACGAAAGTATTGGAATCAGTAACCTTTTGGTTTACGGTAGAATGTGCCTCAATTGCACTAATTCTTGTCCAATACAGGCCACAAGATAAAGATTTGAACTTCTCAATAACCCTCTTTTGGCCAGAGACATTATTTGTAATGATGAGATATTCAAGATTATTCTCATCTATTGTCTCAATATGATATCCATTTTGACGGATATCTTTAAAACTCAACAAGTTCCTCTTGGCTTGGAGGAGAACATTGCATTCTCTATGATAAATATTGTTCCTTTAGGCATAGTTATAGTAGCTCTTCCAGAGCCTTCAATTAATTTACTACTACCAGAAATTGTAGTAACACCTGCCTTACACATACTTAAATGAGAGAAATATTTTTTCTCTTTGAATATTGTATGTGTGGTACATGAATCAATTAAACAAATATTTTTACAATTAAATTTTGATCCAAATTTGTTTTGTGAGATATCCATACTTGTTTCACATTGTTTGACATACAAAAGAAATATGTGAATAAGTATTAGTACTTTCAAAGAAAAAGGAAACAAAGTGAAATCAATGATAAATATCAAAACCAAAACGAATTTAGTTTGACATAAGAAACAATTATTGCCACAAAATAATCCCTAAAATCTTTATTTATATTATTTTAACATTTGGTAAATATATATGCATTAATAACAAGGTCTTCGTTAGTTTAATGTTTGTAAACGAACGTAGAAATTTTAATTTCATTACATATGTAATGTTGTATTATATGAATATTTAATGCAAACATGAGCAAAGCAAATAATCTGGCATGTAAGTTCAATAGCAACGGACAAATAATATATAAATATATATATATATATATATATATATATATATATATATATATATATATATATATATATAATGCTATGCTTATAATTATGTTAGTAAATATAGTCGTATATTAAATTATATATGCACATAAGCTATATTAAAATTATCTCAAACAATAGCAGAAATCTAGATTTTAAGTTTAATGCTTATACATAGTATTAAATGCTTCTACGTTATAATCAGTAATAATGCATTTTTCCATGTTGGAGTCATAATATAAAATATCATATATTGCTGAGTTACCATAAACACAAAATGTTCCATAACATCAAAGCTTAAAATTTGTGTAGTTTACTAGTTTTGCGTTTTTGGAAGTTGTGAAAGTTGGCTAGACATGAAATTGAAAAAAGAGAGAGTAATGCATTCTATACTAACGTTTAACGAGCATGCGTTGTTTAAAACAAAATCAGAAGACTAAGTAAACTTAAATATTGTTTAAAATGAATATTAGAACTATATTTAATCAAAATAAACTAATACTATTTATATTCATATTTTGGATACGTATTACCGTCAAGAAAATATTATTGTTATCTAAGTCTATTGTTAATTACTTCTATTTATATTTTAATAATGCAAATCAATTAAGAAGCAGTTCATTAAAATCATTACATTTTTATTCATAAATAAAGAGATCATGAAGTATGAGTATCTTTCTCTTTCTACTTTTATTTTTAAACATAATTGAGAAAAACTAAGTATCCAACAAAACATTTCATTATTCTTATGAAAGAGAGAAACATGTTGTACCTTATAATTTTAAATCAGAGCCGAGAACTTTAAAAGAAGATAACCTACCGTGATGGTTAGAGACTCGTGCTGATAATGTGTTATAAAATAAAAGCAATTTAGTAAAACATGAACAAGAAATATAAGCAACTTAGTGAAACATGAACAAGAAATATAGATAAAGAGATTTTCTTCTTTAATTGTATGTTTTCCTATCTATTACAAGGCCTTTATATAGGCATAAAAAATAAAGAAAATATATCATGAAATATGTCATTCAACATACAAAATATGTCATTAAATATACCATAAACCATTTAAAAGAAAGATCATGAATTCGGTTAATGCTTTACAGTCAGCAACTTCCAGTCATATCTCAAGTTTACAAACACTTTACACATACACACACGAGTCTTGTTAATCTTTTAATATAAAATATTTACTTTATATCAATTAGTTAAATATATGATAGTACATTTTTTCATAATTTCAACTTTTGCGTGAACATTGGGGCTTTAGCATTTGGTGTTTGGGGTTTCTTTGTAATGCTGTGTAGGATACTCGTATTGTTTTCTCTATTATGTCTTTAATTTACATGGTTTAATATAGATTATGATTAGAAAGTTAAAACTACAAACTAAATTTCGTTGATGAAATTGGTGTATCTTTGCTTCGTGAATTTTTTGTTTTGACATGTTGGTTAAACCTAGTTACTGTTATGAAATAGAAGATTCTTACACTTCTATTTAAGGTGAATGTCTTTAATGTATCTAATTAGAGAGATTTTAGAGTTCTATTAGTGGTAGCTAAATCTTCCTCTCCCCTATAAATAGAGGTGCCCCCTACCATTGTAAATCATCCTTGAGACCCCTCTCAACTCAATAAGAAGAACTCTCTCTACTCTTCTCTCTATTGCTATTGTTCTTGTTCTATTGTTCTTGTCTTTTGCTTGAGTTTATAACACGTTATCAGCACGAGTCTCTAACCAATTGAAATTTTCGATTGTCTTAACTTTTGTTTGTACAGGGTTTTGCTTCAAAGAAAGAATGAAAAAAAAAAAAAGGGGGGGACAAACGAAAAACAAAGGAAAAGAAACGGAAACAGAAACAGGAAAGCAAAAGGAGAAAAACGAAAAAAGTTGAAAAGAAAATTTAAAGAAAGAAGGGAAACAGAAACGAAAAAGGAAGAAAGGAGAAAATATTGAAAATATATTTGATATACCTTAGAGGTAAGTAATTTACTTTTCCTTTTCAAATTCTTGGAATTCTATAAATTTTATATACAAAGTTTGATTATAACTCTAATGGAGTTTGTGAGAAATTATAACCACACGAAGTGGTAAAATCTCTATGTCCTGCCATGATTAAATTCATGTATGATTGTGGACGTGACAAAGAATTCCGTCCCATTGAATTTGCTCCATTCCCTTTAGAGAATGTGGAAGCAGTATATGATAAGTCTGAAAGAAGACTAATTACCATGAAGGTATCAATGAATGTGGACGTGGCAAAGAATTCCGTCCAATTGAATTTGCTCCATTCCCTTTAGAGAATGTGGTAGCAGCTTGTGTAAAGCACATGATTTTGATCCATTCCCTGAAGTGAATGTGATAATTGTAATAGAGCCCGTAAGTATGAACACGCTCTTGATGTAATTGTGTCATATGAAAAGAAAGTTCGTTGCCCTCGAAATTTCGGGCAAGAACTATATGACATGGGTGTTGGATGATGAAATCCACTTTGATGCTATGGGTCTCGAAGACGCCATTAAAAACAGAAATAGTGCATCCACCCAAAACTATGCTAAGGCCTTGATTTTCTTGCGCCATCACCTTGATGAAGGTTTGAAACTATGCTAAGGCCTTGATTTTCTTGCGCCATCACCTTAATGAAGGTTTGAAACTGTACGAAGGCCTTGACTTACTTGCGCCATCACCTTGATGAAAGTTTTAAGATTGAATATCTCAACATCAAGGATTCACCCATCTTGTGGAAAGGCTTAAAAAAGAGAGATGACAACATGAAGTTGGTCACTCTGCCACAAGCACGATACGATAAGAATCCAAAAGCAAATAGTTTATAAACTATATATTATCGTTGCGGTGAAAACGGGCACTGGTCTAAGTCTTGCCGTATACCATAAAATTTGGTTGACCTTTATCAAGCATCTCGAAAGAGAAAACGCCCTGAAACAAATTTTGTCTCTGACGACAACTTTGACTTCACCCACCTGGATGTGACAGACTTCTTTGAGCAACCCGAGGGGAAAATAGACCACCTAATCGGCGATGGGACCATGATGAAAGAAGATGGAGTTATTTGATTTTGTTCTACTTATTTGTATTAGTTAGTGAATAATCTAATAGTCATTAGTATTAGCTCGTATTAGCTAGTTCATGATGCAATGTTAGCAGTAGTTCTTTAGAATATCTTCAATATGCTCAAATATCAATAAAACTTTTATTTTCCAGTGGGGGTAATCGACTAGCCTGAAAAACTAGTCGATTATCAACTATTTTCGCATTAAAGTTGAAAAACAATTGATCAACAATCGATTGTCTTTGGCTAACAATCGATTGTCTTGAAACAGTGTGTTCTGGAATTTTTCAAAAATAGCCAACAATCGATTGTCTTTGTCTAACAATCGATTGTCTTGAAACAGTGAGGTCTGGAATTTTTCAAAAATCACCCACAATCGATTGTCTATATCTAACAATCGATTGTCGTTAGGCAGTGTAATCTGGAATTTTTCAAAAATCATCCACAATCGATTGTCTATGTTTAACAATCGATTGTCTTAAACAGTGTGATCTGAAGTTTTTCAAAAATAACAAATAATCGATTGTGTATGTCTAACAATCGATTGTCTATGTTCAAACAATCGATTGTGTGTATTTAATAATCGATTGTCTTATGAAAAACGCTGAAATTTTCAAACTGCAAAGGAATTGATTATGGATAACATATCTGATTTGTTAGCCAACTGTTAGTAGCAGATTTTGAAGATATTATGTGACACAAAAGAATTGAACTTGTTTATTCCTATGTTCGTGTATTTCTTTTGTATGTTAAACTATGGGATAGCAAATATGGATATCTCACAAAGCGAACTTGGACCAACGTCCAATTGTAAAAGTATTTGCCTAGTTGATTCATGTACTACACATACAATACTCAAAGAAAAGAAGAGTAATTGTGTAAGGCAGACATTACTACAATCTATGGAAGTAGTAAATTGATTAAAGGCTCCGGAAGAGCAATTGTAACTCTGCCCAAAGGCATGACGTTAATCATAGAGAATGCAATGTTCTCCTCCAAGTCTAAGAAGGACTTGTTGAGTTTTAATGATATCAATCAAAGTGTTCTCCTCCAAGTCTAAAAGGAACTTGTTGAGTTTTAAAGATATCATTCAAAATGGATATCATATTGAGACAATAGATGAGAATAATCTTGAATTCTTCATGAAAACGAGGCTGCCCATTTCGGTTTGGGTTCACGCCATTTTGAATGCAACAATGCTAGTTTGTCGGCTGCCCGCTTCGACTTGGGTTCACGCCATTTTGCATGCAACAATACTAGTTTGTCGGCTGCCCACTTCGGTTTGGGGTCATGCCATTTTGCATGAAGCAATGCTAGTTCGTCGGCTGCCCACTTCGTTTTGGGGTCACGCCATGTTGCATGCAGCAATGCTAGTTCGTCTCTGACTGACGAATTGACACAAATATTCCCCGTTGCAATTGGTTTTGGGTCATGAACCCAATATATCCCATTTAAGAAGCTTTGGATGCGCAGTATATGTGCCTGTAGCACCGCCATCCCGCACCAAAATGGGTTTGCAAAGGAGGTTAGGAATATATGTTGAGTTTGACGCGTCCTCCATTATTCGCTACCTCGAAACATTGACAGGAGATTTGTTCACTGCACTATTTGCAGACTGTCAATTTGATGAGACACTTTTCCCAAAATTAGGGGGAGAAGTTGGTGAAACCAAACGGGAAATTTTATTGAAAAATGCATCATTATCTCATCTTGATCCACATACCTCTATTTGAAAGAAAGAGGTACAAAAGATTATCCATTTGCAAAGAATAGCAAATCAAATGCCTGACGCATTTACGGACTTGAAGAGGATAACGAAATCACACATTCACGCGGGAAAATGTTCCGATCCGTATTGAAGTCCCTATTGGACAAATATCTAGTGTCATATCCAATGAGTCAAATGCACGCCAGAAGCGTGGCAGACCATTAGGTTCCAAAGATCGAAATCCTAGAAAGAGGAAAAAGAACGATCTAAATGACACTATGAAAGAATCACATGAGGACGCTCATGATTTGATTAATTCCGAGATTCACGAAGAATCTATTGAGCCTGAGACTCTTGAAAATACGGAATGCAAGAATGTGAGGATCTCGAACCTCAGTCTGTGGTAGTACAAAATTAATTGAGAGCTCTCGAAGAGCCAATTATTACTATGTTGGAGAAACACAATTTACTATTGTGCTGTAGTAAGTCTCAAAGAAACTTATTCAGTTTCCAAAAGTACACGCGAAGGCGATTGATGATATTGAGACTATAAATAAAGGAAGGCTTTGATTCTCCTATTACTACAACTTGTAGCGGGGTAATTTGTATATGAAAAGCTACCCGCTTTGTTCTCCAGTTTGTACTACACAAACGAAAGAATGCCACAATAAAGTGGATATCTATTGGTATAAAACACATGTCATAATAAACCCGAAGTTTATTGATAAGTGCACATGTCATGGTGTAAATTTGAAATTTACCAATATTGATAATTTATTCAGTTGACATTCGTGTTAGCCATCTCATTTGAAGTATGATGTGCAAATTCAAATAGGTGAATATCAAAGAACTAGAAGTTCTTGTTCTCAGTAATGAACTGACCAACTAAAGAGTTCGGGTTGAAGCCCCTTGATTCTGGAAATATCAAAGGTGAATATGGGCCCATTCACCTGCCATGTATACCACATATGATGCATCTATGATATGGTTACATGCGCCATTGTTATTAACCCGCAGCCTGGCAGTGCTTGCGAGGTAAATCGCTCAGTAATCTAACTTCGAGCATAGTTTCCAGATTCTCTACTCAAGACAGTTCATCTTGATAAGTTGGTTTATATCAAAGTTGGTTTAGCAAGATAATTATTGAGTGCTTCCACTTAATAGCTAAACTGTTCCTTATGAGAACGAAGTTATATATATCAGTTTGATATAAGTTGTATACGAGAGTATATTCTCCCCTCACAAGTGGTTCAAGGTCAGGAACTAAATAATTTCATCTTATTACTAAGGTGCTGTGTATATTGACATAATGCACAAAGATGATTTCCCAAAGTTGAGGAAACATGTTAGCTTTACTAACATGAGGGGGAGACATGATAAACATTTGAGAAAGTGTTACATGGGATGAATTTTCATTTGTATATGTATATCCCCGAATATCATGATATGAACCTGTAGTTCATAAAAAGGGAAATGCAATTGCAACATATTGCAAAGCATGCTATACGCATTTGCTGACTCAAAGAAAGTAACTAAATGGAAGAGATACAATTCAAGAAGAATTGATTCCATATGAAAGACATGTAGTTTTGAACCTATAGTTCATATGCTTGAAAGTATAAAGGCAAAGGTATGTATAGTCAATTTTCGATATCTTATTTGTTTAGCATGACATGAAACTTTGATATGCAGCTAAAGTCTATTATGTGACTTACATGACTTAACTTGAAAGATTTAAGTTGCTTGAAGCATATGCAATTCTTGGTCCTGAAGTACCGCATCCTAAGTACAATTTGTGTACATATGAATCTTGCTATAACTATAAGCATGATGGCATTGAGAATGCATCTATGGAGATATTGAAGAGTTATTCCACGACAATATATGAAGATGTTCATATCTATCAAGAATGATGATTTCAAGGTACGGAATATTTATTCAAGTCAATATGGTTGATTTGTCAAATCTCTACCAAAGATCGTTTTGAAGATGATGCACAAGATTGGAATGCAAATGCTCAAGGATATAAATCGATGTACTCATTAGGGGGAGTCAATGCGCGTTGCACTCTTTTTCCCTTACAAGGTTTTGTCCCACTGGGTTTTCCTTGCAAGGTTTTTAACGAGGCAACCAATAGGCGCATATTCAAACATGTGTACTCTTTTTCCTTACTTTAATTTTTTCCCATTGGGTTTTGGTTTTAAGGTTTTATGAGGCACATCATTGAATAGACATTCAAGGGGGAGTGTTATGAAATAGAAGATTCTTACACTTCTATTTAAGGTGAATGTCTTTAATGTATCTAATTAGAGAGATTTTAGAGTTCTATTAGTGGTAGCTAAATCTTCCTCTCCCCTATAAATAGAGGTGCCCCCTACCATTGTAAATCATCCTTGAGACCCCTCTCAACTCAATAAGAAGAACTCTCTCTACTCTTCTCTCTATTGCTATTGTTCTTGTTCTATTGTTCTTGTCTTTTGCTTTAGTTTATAACCGTTACACTTTTTTAGTTGGTAAAACTTTGTGGTTTTGTTCTTATTCATTCATAGGATATTCCATTTTTGCTGTTTCTTTCATTTTTTGTTTTTGTTTTAAGGGGTCAGAAGAGGAATGAACAATCATAAATTGGTGCAACTATTATAACATTGAAGAATTGCATTTGAATAAGGAAGGAAACACGCGGTATATGGTACACACTGATCCACTTTAATTGATTTTTTGCCTTTTTTTATGATTCATAATATATGATTTTTTTTCAAATATCAAGAAGGAATTAATTTCTTTTTTCCAAAATTGCCTTTAGAGTAAAGATTGTAAAGCATTTGTTGTATTTACAATTAAGGTTAATATGTCAATTTTATTATTTATTAATGCTAAAAGACGGATTCTTGATATGTGTGAAAACAAGTAAAAAAAATCAATTAAAGTTGGTTGGAGAGTACTAATTATTTTGGTTTTCCCACCCAGTGTTAATTACTCATTTTGGGATCCGACTAATCATATGGGAAATAAAAAGAAAAAAATCCACTATGAGAGATGTCACAAACTTACATAGACAAGACTGGCGTTGAAAATAACTTGAGCTTTGTTATTCAAAACATCAACTACAACCAGTTTAATTCCAGGAAGTCTTTTATGGCTTTTTCCACAGAGGCTGCACAAGTAGACATGTTTTCTTTTTGGTCATTAGGTTTTTGTTGAAAAGTTTTTGCCATATAGTATAATTGTTTTATGCAGGTGCTTCAAACGTAAGGATTAAGCACTCTCGAGAATTAGCACTCACATATATATTTAATTATTTATATAGGTGGTAAGCCAATCATAGAAGAGGAATAAGACTTGACATGTTTGTGGGATATAAAGTTGATGGCATGCGTGCTGAGTTGGGAAATGAAGTTTTTCGGGCATAGGCAGATCCAGAATTTGAATATAATGGGTTTAAGTTCAGTATTATTCTACCACAAGTCATTTGATTTACTAATTTCATGATATATTATTTGTACTTGTTTACTACACATGCATATGTTCTGGTAGAATAGATGCGTTGCAGGTTTAGGCGGATCCAAAATATAAGCTATATGAGTTCAATATTTAAGGTTTTAGCAATAGAGGCTTCATAGATACAGTAGATGGGTTAAGATTCAGATGTTTTTTGATAATAACTTAGCAGTATTTCATTGGTTACTACGAATAAAGTTTTGGAGTTGATTTATTTTAGATATTTAAATTAATTAAAAGTATTTGACTAAAGTATTGACTTGTTGAATATAAAATTTAAAGTTATAACAGATTTGATAAGTGTAGATGGTTCGCTCAGTCAAGCTCAGTGACTAGGTACTGGTCACGGCTTGTTGAGGCAATGAGTTGTGACAAACTTGGAGTATCTATATATATATATATATATATATATATATATATATATATATATATATATCGCTTTTGTTAGAAAGTCATGCAGAATGTCGCTTTTGTGTGGATTGAAGAATAAACTAGACAGAGAAGGTGTAAGAAATTAAATAAGTCAACTAATATGCCATAGAGATTGTAAAAATTTACCTATACTTATTTACACCAGATTAATTAGTGTAAGATATTTGTCTTACATAAATACGCATGGTAAATATATTTGTGTAGTGAGATTTTTCACAATAAGTAAACTTCAAGCTATCATTAGAACATATGAAGATATCTATATACTTTAAATGAACATATAATGTGTGTTTGGTATGGAAGAAAATATTTTCTAATTTTTTCATGTTTGGTTGGATTAAATATTTATTTTTTCAATGAACTCATTTTTTTTCAATTGGAAGAAAATATTTTTCTTATCAAAAGAAGGGAAAATATTTTCCAAAACTCCTTCTCAACCTTCCCCACCCTATTCCTCATCCTCACCAACCCACTCACACCCACTAGGGCTGTGCATATATCGGGTATAACTGATAGTCTGAACCGATAAAATGCTATAGGGTTATCGATATCGAATTATTAGATAAATAGTTCAATAACGGTTTAATATTATTCGACTAATGGGTTATTGGTTCGAGTCTCGATTTGCTCAATTTATTAACGGTTTAACTGATATAAGCTTTAACAAAATTATAATTTTACCCGCTAAATATATAAAACTACCTTATGGCCTCATTCTCTCATTCTTTCAATTCTCTCGTAACCACTTGTCATTCCGATTACTTCATCCATAAACCTTTCTTTTATTTCAAAAGTTACTCGTCATCTTCTGACCTTAATCCTTAGAGTAAGTTTTAAACTTTTCTGAATTTCTCATTTTAATTCTTAAGTAAAGATTTTAAATTTTAAATTTTAAGAATTAATTGTTCAGCTTTTTAGTTTTTCTATTTGTTTCTTTTATTGCTCTAGTTCTTTAGTATTTACAGGATTAGAATTTTATTATTTTTTTGTGCATTTTGGCCGCTCGTAGTGAGATAGTTAATAAGATTAGATTGCGGAATGTTTTATCCTTTACTCTTATTAACTTATAACTTTGAAAATTAAGATCATTCATTGAGATTTCAATTGCAAAGAAAGTTGTATTTTTAAGTTGAAATTAAACCCCTCATATCTTAAGAATAAAAATTCAATTCATTTCTCTTAATATAGTTCGATCACGATTTCTAAAATAAAAACATGAATTTTTTGGATAGTTTTTATTCTTATCGGGTAAATCAATAACCGAACTGATAAGAATAAATGACCGACTAACTGACACCTGATATCTTATCGGTTTAGTATATTTATAAACCGATAACCGATATGACGAACCAATAACATTTACAACCAAACCGAATCAAAAAGCTCACTAATTCGAGCATCGTGAAATGCCTTTCTAGGAGGCCCAGAGCAATCTCTAGCATAGCGACTCATTTTGTCACAATTATAGCATTTCACTTTAGCAACTTTCACACATTTGGGACGTCTGTTCTTGCCTTTTTCAGTCTTTGCTCTTTTAGCAGGCTGAACTTGAGGTGGCCCTGTTTTCTTTCCCCAATTTCTTTTCTTTGAATCACTCTTGGTTTTGGAGGTTGTTTCCATGTGCAACTCAGCTATTGGCTTTGCAGCCTCAAGTCATTCCTCCTCTAACTCAAGGTGTCTCCGGACATCTTCTAGAGTTGTGATTCGCTCATTATGGGTCAAATGTATTTCCATATGATCCCAAGAACTAGGTAAAGAGTGTATGATAGCTTGGATTTATTGTTCATCAGTCAACACATGACCAGCATCTTTCAACTCCCCTTCATATTTGTCATTTTCCTCAGATGTGTTTTCATTGAATGTTCTGGGCGTTTCTTATATGAATCAAATATGATCGTTAAGGATATCATCCTTGCAGTGAAACAGATACCAAACCTTTTCCTCAAAGCTTTCCAAATATTCATAGCTCTTTGGTGATCCTTAAATTCACTTAGAATGTCATCATCTAAGGTGCTCAACAACGTAATGCGAGCAATGGAGTTCTTTTTCTTCCAACTGTCATAGGCTTCACTCTCACGCCTATAATGAGCAGTGTTGCCTTCCTCAGGCTCATTCATGACATTGTTGATGGCCTCCATCCTCTTGCTCCTCTAGCACATACTGGACTTTCAATCTCCAGGTTTCATAATTATCACTATTGAGTTTCAACCCTTTGTTGAGCTCAGCAACAATGTGTTTCGAAGCAGTAGTCATTCTTTAACAAAATAAAAAAATAAAATGAGGATCATGAAAAAAATAACGCAAGGCACGATGTTCTACATACATACATATTATGACACGAAGCATCAATTGATTAAGTTAATAAACACATATATTAATTATGGAGTTGAAAGTTCACTATGTTCCCAATCACGTCCAAGAATTAAAATATCATAAAAATTAACCTATCCAATTATCTAGCTAAGCGTCTTAATCATGTTTAAGACAACATAATTATCTAATCATGAATTTACAATCTCATGTGGATTATAAGTTAACAAATAACTTATTTTAGCATGTAAATAAAATTAATGTCAAACTAATTAACATTTATTACATGATATTCAAATTCACATAAAATTTATTTTAATGTTAAACTAATTAACATATTATACATGTTAAATAAATTAACAAGTATTTAATGTTAAAGCAATTGGAATAATAAAATTATTATAGGTTCATTAAAAGAATACAAATACTAAATTTATATTCTAAAAATTAGGTCCATATGACCAATTTCATAATCTGGAATTTATGAAATAATTACAGAAATAAATTTAAAATTAATTTAGGCCATTAGCCCAATAATTAAATTAAACAAAACATAAAGTGAGCCTTTAGCTCATAAAAAAAAAACAAAAAACCCCCAAATTTTAGCTATTTGCTTCAGCAACTAACGTGGGCGTTAAGCCCATGTTCAAAATCTGCGAGCAGAAAAAAAAGAATTTTTGCTTATCTATATCATATAGTAAACCTTATTATTAAAAATGTTCATAATATTATATTTACCCGCCTAATCCATAGTTTGTCTATAAAATCTATACCAAACCAAAAAATAGATGAATTCCACCCTAAAAACGCGCCAAAATAGAAGGAATCAGATTTAATGGTGATTCTATCACCATTAATTTCGAGATTTAAAACGGAAGCAAATCCATTGCAGCATGATTCTCTCATCCATTGCAGTGTAATTCTCTCATTCTCCATGTATTTTCCACCATTGATAGCTATTAAAAAGCTTGAAAGCTTTGAATTCAAATTTGAATTTTCAAAAATCATTATTTGTTTGGATTTTGTGTTGTTGTAAATAATTTGGAATATATTTAGGAGTTCATATCTAAATTTTGAGGGGTTTTGGCGAAGATTAGACTTGGTTTGACTGAATTTCAAATTGAAACTCGTCGAAGAAGAAGAAGAAGACATATTTCTAGAATTGTATTTAAATTGTAGATAAATTGTAGATTGGAAAGACTAACACTTCTACAAGTCTTCTACAATTATGTTGAAAATGCCAATTATGCTATAATTGAAATGAGAATTGGGATATTAAAATTCAATGTATTCAGTTTGTAGATACAATTTCTACAAATAAACTACAAATCAATTTAAGTATTGTATAAAGTTGTATTGTTACATTTATACTACAATTAAACTACAATCTTGTGTCAAAAAAATTTAAGCATACAAATTTCAATTTATGTACCATAATTCAAATTAAGGGTGTAATTATTGCTTCATTTATTCTAGGCATGATTTTAGGAGCATATATTCACTTTAGGTATATATTTAACTTATACCTTCAAAACTTAATCTTTTGGATAGTTCAAAGTAAAACTCATCGCAGGATAATCTCCATTTCTAATCTGAATCTAATTCCTAATAACTTACTAAGGATTAATACAATAGGCTTTTGGACAATATTTGGTAAAAGCTGAAATTTAAAGTTGACAATAAAAAGAGCATTTGTAAATTTGAGCTTACATACAATACAAATATCACTTGAAAAACAGTGAGTAATTCATGAATACTATAATACTCCATCATTTATAGCTAAAAGAGACTTTTTGTTTAATTTTAGGCATTTTAAGTCAAAATTCATTTAAAAGAAAGAATAAAAGAAAAGAAGTGGTAGGAGCTCAGTACGTATATTCCAAAAAGGCAGAGGCGGATCGAAACTTTGAAGTTTATTGTTTATAATTTCACCGAAAATCATCCAACTAATTATATATTTCACAAAAGTCACTTATCTCTTATTTATCAATGAAAAGTTACTAAAAATCAGAATATTTGTAGAAGTTTTAGTTGTTTTGGATTTGTAAAAACATAAGACAATGCATCTACAATTAAAATAGAAATAATCTACAATTTATCTACATGATATCTATAAACCGGATACATTAAATTTTAAATCCCAATTACCCTTCAATTGTAGCATAATTGACATTTTCGACATAATCGTAGAAGATTTGTAGAAGTTTTAGTCTTCCCAATCTACAATTTATCTACAATTCTACAATGTATCTACAATTTATTTACAATATATGGAAATATGTCTTCTTCTTCTTCGAATTTCAATATGAAATTCACTTTATCTAAAATTTATCTACAATTTTTAAAAATATGTCTTTTATTCATTTAACTATTGTATGAAGTTGAACAATACTGTATAAAAATTATATTTAAGTTGTATGATATTTTAGTTATATATAACTGAGTAAAATTACGTACGAAAATTATAGATAAATTATATAATCTATAATATTTTATAAAAGATTGTGGAATAATTTTCTATTTTTTTTTGTAAAAAAATTGTTTTTTTTTTTGGTAATTAAAATTTTTATTAATCACCAAAAGGATGCCTTACAAAATCATAGGACAGTTTAATCTCAACTGCCTATCAAATTAGAACATGAAGTATCTATGCTACTCTAATATTCAGCATTTATATCATGAAATGCTGAATATGTGAACTAAGCCTAGGAGGAGCTCGAACATTGCAAATATAGGCTATACTACTTAAGAGTTTATCACTATTACAATAAATGTTTTCAAAAATTCTTGCATTTCTTTCTAACCATATACTATATAGCATTTCTGTGACAGTCATCTTGAAGGTGAGGGCTCGGACAGATTTCCCTTTGGACTGCATAATGATCCATTGACAGAATTGAATCCAATTTTGTCCAGTGAAATCATCAGTTCTCAGCCATTGCATTGTTTGATATCTCAACTGTGAAGCAAAGGAGCAATGCAGAAATAAATGATCTCTAGTTTCCAATTCTTGTTGGCACATAACACACACTCCTGAAATGTTCAGCTTCCATTGTAACAGCCTGTTTTTGGTGGGAAGTCGATCCTGCAGTAGCAACCATAAGCTGAAGATAGCTTTAGGTCTACCTGCATTTTGCATTACCATATTCTTCCGTGAAACTCTAGATGAATCTCCCAGCAGCTGCAAGTATACCTTCCTTATAGAGCAGACAGTGTCACCTAGCAGATTTTGTTGTTGCAGCAGTTTAACTCCTTCCACAATTTTCCTTACCATCCAGCTAGCATTAACTGGGATAGTAAGGTTCTCCAACTGGTGTTGTTTGACATAGACAGTGTGAATCCATTTCACCCATAACAAGTCTTTTTTATGAGCTAAGTCCCAACCAAGTTTAGCTATTGCAGCTCTATTCCACATTGATATATTTGTTAAGTTCAGTCCTCCAACAGACTTAGGCATACAAACTTTCTCCCAAGCCACATATGCTTTCCTAGTGATGTTAACAGACCCTGACCAAATGTATGTTCTGCATATAGTCTCCAACAGCTTAACAACTTTAGATGGCATGATAAATAATTGAGCCCAGTAAGCTTGAACTCCAAGAATAACTGATTGAACCAATTGACATCTGCCTGCATATGATAAGTACCTTGCTGTCCAGGAAGTAACTTTTGCAGTAATCTTATCAACCAGAGGTTGCCATTGAGCAACTGATAACTTTTTGGCAGTTAAAGGGACTCCCAGATATTTGAAAGGAAGACCCCCCTTAACATAACCAAGAAGATCAAGAATTTGTTGTTGACTCTCATTTGACACCCCACCAAAATACACAGCACTTTTGTGTAGATTAGCCTTAAGCCCAGTAGCAGCAAGAAATTGAGAAAAGAATAGGAACATAGAACTTACTGATTGAGGCTCCCCTTTGACAAATAATAGCAAGTCATCTGCAAAACTCAAATGAGTGATTCCTAACTTCTTACACCCTGGATGATATGTGAAGCTTGTAGTATGTTTCAACTCTGCCAGAGATCTACTAAGATATTCCATTATAATAGCAAATAAAAATGGAGATATTGGATCTTCTTGCCTCAATCCTTTGGCAGCTTGAAAAGGCTTTGTTGTTTCACCATTAACTACAACCGTATAGCTAACAGTTTGAACACATTCCATGATCCATCTAATAAATCTGCTAGGGAAATCCAGCTCTTCCATAATCTGTTGTAGACTGCACCATTCCACTGAATCATAAGCTTTTTGGAGATCAATCTTGATCATACATCTGGGAGAAATATGTGATCTGGAATACTGTTTTATTAGCTCATGAGCTAATATCACATTATCTGCTACTCTTCTTCCTGGTATAAATCCAGCCTGAGAATTGCATATAATACTACTCATAACTTTTTGGAGTCTATTAGCCAACAACTTGGAAATAATCTTATATAAGACTGAGCAACAAGCTATAGGCCTAAACTCTTTCACTGTTTGAGGATTAGGAACCTTAGGTAACAAAGTGAGAGTTGCACAATTAGCTGGTCTATGCATTTTGGAAGTATGAAAGAAATTCCTGACTGCTAACATCACCTGATTACCAATGATATGCCAAGACTGTTTGAAGAACATGGCATTAAAACCATCAATGCCTGGAGCTTTATCATTTCCAATACCCTTCAAGCTGTCAATTATCTCTGTATCAGTTATATCAGCACAAGATCCATCCTTTGTGATTGAGATAATTTTGGTCCATTCCTCATATATATCTTATTCACTGCTGGAAGTGTGTTGGCTGCAGTTCCCATTAGAGCTTGATAGAAATCCCTAATCTCCTTCTTCAACTCTGCAGGATCATTTATCTTCATGCCTCCTTCTGTAGAGAGTTCAATAATCTTCTTATATTGGCTCCTCTCTTTCATGACTGCTGAAAAATACTTATTGTTGGAATCCCCTAGCTTGATCCACTTAGCTCTTGACTTTTGTTGTAAAGCTGACTCTTCAATTAGTGACCATTTCTCCAGCTGCTGTACCATATCTTTTGCTCTTTGCTGAAGTGTATCTGAATAAGAAGTAGCCAGTTGATGATGCACATCTTCCAGTTTTTTCCTGCTACTTTCAATCTTTTGAGAAATATTCTTAAAATCTCTAACATTAAGAGATTTTAAGGGATGTTTGAGGGACTTAAGATTATTCCATACTCCTTGAAGAGTATTCTGCTCCTTGACACTCCAGTACTTTGAGAGAATAACATGAAATTCCTTATGCTGGATCCAAGCATTGAAGAATCTGAATGGTGTTATCCTTGTAGATGTATCAGTTGTAAGAGTTAGTAGCATAGGGTTATGATCAGATATAAGGGGATGACCATATACAGTATGTACATCGTTCCACTTCATCTGCCATTCAAAATTACCAAACACTCTATCCAGTCTACTACATACTCTATCATTACCACTTTGTTGATTAGACCAGGTAAAATGGTTTCCTTCCCAAGGCAGCTCCACTAGTCCTGATTGCTGAATGCAATTATTGAAATCCACAAGGTCTCTTTGCTTCACTTGTTGGCAGGATTGTCTCTCTTTGGTGGATAAAATTGCATTGAAATCCCCTGCAATGAGCCATGGATCAGTAATACCAGTTGATAAGTTCAAGATAGAACACAAAGTGATGTGTTGAACTTGACAATGGATTATCTGAGCCTCCTCAAGATAACCAGAAACCACAATTTTTGTAGGATCCCACAGGATCCAAATTCTACCATTTACTGCACCACTATAATTAGTTATCATGTTCCAGTTAGGCAATAAAAAACTAGCTATTCTACTAGCATTCTGTTGTTTAACCTTGGTCTCTACTAGGCCCACCAGGTCAAACTTATTATTCCTAAAGTAATTTTGAGCTTCTTTTTGTTTGAACCTTTTATTTACACCTCTAATATTCCAAATGATCCACTTCATTGAGTTTTACTTGTTCCCCCTTCATCTAGGGGATGATCAGCCCACCTAACTGACCCAATTTCAAATCTATTAGACATAACAAGAGGAGATAAGGGAGGGAAATTGGTTATGTTAAAGACTGGAGAGTCTTGAACAACTTGCTTCTGTCTATCCCCAACATCAGTTGTAGGTTTGGTAATTGTCTCCTTAATTATCTCTTGACTCTGGCTGTGAGGCATCTGGTTGTTTTTGCTTGTTTCAACTGGTGCTTTCACTCTCCATTCTTGTGTTACTTTACCTTTCTGTGTAGGTTGGGTAGCTTTGGTTAGACAATTGTGTCCAACCTCCAAACATTTCTCACAGTACAAAGGTTTCCACTCATAGATCACATCCTGTATGAAACTCTTTCCATTTGGATCTAAAATCTCTATTTCACTAGGTAACTTTTTGGACACATTTACCTCAATGAGCATACGAGCATAAGAGATTCTAGACTGTTTAGTAGTGCACTCATCAGCATATATAGGTTTACCAAGGACACTGGCAATCCTGCTTAAGGACTTGCTGCCCCAACAAGACATTGGTAAGTTAGGAAACTTTATCCATAAAGGAATTTCAGTGGGGAAAGCTGCTTTGAAGTCAAAATCCACAGACCATTGCTTCAAAATCATTGGCCTATTGGCAATAGTATATGGTCCTCCACACAGTATTTCCTTAGCATCTTCAATGGAATTGAATTTAACAATATAGTAACCCTCCTCATGATAGAACAGTTCAGGATCAGGAACATGTGACCAGTGGAGATTAATAAATCTCTTCATTCCATTATACCCAGGGCTATTGCCTAACACAAATACTACCAAAGCACATTTCCATTTCACTTCTTCCTCCTTCACTTCTTCCTTTACCAATTGACCAACTGGTTTGCCATTAACAATCATAGGGGGAATATATTCTAAGGACATACCATTTGCAGCAAGTCTGTTACTCTGTAAGAGACTATTCCACTGTTTGGGTGGGTTTGCACCTTCCTCTGTTACAGCCTTTGGTGGATCTGATGTTGTTGGTTGTTGCATGCTGGTCTGGACTCCATTTTCCTGCTCCTTCGGACCAGCTACTGCCTTGATTGGAGGCTCTATACTCTTCACTGTTGCTACTGGTAACATTGGAACACTAGATGGTTGTGGATCTGGTATTACTTGAGGCAATGGAACAGTAACCACAGGAGGATTCGATGGAACAGTAGTACCTACCATCTGCACAGTATTAATTGCATTTTGGAAGACTAAATCACTCGTATAAATTGGAACTAGTTCCTTTCTTGGGCGACCTCTCCTCTTTGCCATAACTAATTCTGCTAGGTTTACTTACCTTAGCAGCTACAATGGAGAAGAAGAAGACGATGAACAGTGTAGAAGATGAAGAAAAGTAGAGAGAAGGCGGAGCTTCTCTCTCTAAGCCATTCAGATTTTTGCAAAAGAATAAAATTTTTTTTGAAAAATCTTCTTCAAATATTTGAAGATATTAGTGTTCCTTTTCTTATGTGACTTAATAGAACGAACTCTTTAAACTCATTTGTACACTAAAGAATAATTGATATTTTAAAGAATAAATAATGACTAAATTTCATAGATTTTCTTAACATAATTTTTTCTGTTCATTCGAAATAAAGTATTGTAATTCGGTAACTTATACACCCAATCAATTTAATAGTGATTACCGTATATTAAGGTGGAGGAAACATAAGAAAAGAGAAGAGGAGGAAAAAAGGGAAAATGAATATATGCTCCTAAAATCATGCCTCGAATAAATGAAGCAATAATTATATCCTTAATTTGAATTATGGTATATAAATTGAAATTTGGTATGCTTAAATTTAATAAACACAAACCTGAAACATGGAAGGTAATAAAATTTGTTGTATGGTATAAATAGGTATAATCCCAAAAAAACAAAAAAATTGAAGATCTGTTATAAATACACTTCTATTTAAGGTGAATGTCTTTAATTAGAGAGATTCTAGAGTTCTATTCTTGGTAGCTAAATCATCCTCCTCCCTATAAATAGAGGTGCCCTCTACCATTGTAAATCACTCCTAACATTCTTTAAGTATCAATAAGAAGAACTCTCTCTACTCTTCTCTCTATTTGCTCTTGTTCTTGAGTTATTGTTCTTGTCTTTTATATTATTTCATAATACGTTATCAGCACGAGACTCTACCGTCTCAAGAACCATTCTCGAAAAATCTAAGCAAATATGGATATCTCACAAAGCGAACTTGGATCAAAGTCCAACTGTAAAAGTATTTGCCTAGTTGATTCATGTACTACACATACAATACTCAAAGAAAGGAAATATTTCTCTCAACTAAATATGTGTAAGGCAAACGTTACTACAATCTCTGGAAGTAGTAAATTGATTGAAGGCTCCGGAAAAGCAATTGTAACTCTGCCCAAAGGCACGACGTTAATCATAGAGAATGCAATGTTCTCCTCCAAGTCTAAGAGAAACTTGTTGAGTTTTAAAGATGTACGCCGGAATGGCTATCATATTCAGACAATGGATGAAGATAATCTTGAATATCTCGTCATCACAAAGAATGTCTCTGGCCAAAAGAGGATTATTGAGAAATTCCCGTCTTTATCTTGTGGCCTGTATTGGACAAGAATTAGTGCAATTGAGGCACATTCAACAGTAAACCAAAGGGTTACTGATTCCAATACCTTTGTACTTTGGCATGATCGATTGGGACACCCAGGATCGGTCATGATGAGACGGATTATAGAAAGCTCATATGGGCATCCGTTAAAGAATTTCAAAATTCTTTCGAATAATGAATATCCTTGCACTTCGTGTTATCAAGGCAAGTTGATTATCAGGCCATCACCAACAAAGGTTGGGACTGAGTCACCCACGTTTCTGGAACGTATACAAGGGGACATTTGTGGACCTATTCACCCACCTAGTGGGTCGTTAGGTATTTCATGGTCTTGATAGACGCATCCTGTAGATGGTCTCATGTGTGCCTGTTGTCATCACGCAACCTTGCGTTTGCGAAATTAATGGCACAAATAATTCGACTACGAGCACAATTTCCAGATAATCCAATCAAGTCCATTAGACTGGATAATGCTGCTGAGTTTACATCCCAAGCATTTAATGATTATTGCTTATCAATCGGGATAAAAGTTGAACATTCTGTAGCTCATGTTCACACTCAAAACGGTCTTGCAGAATCGTTAATTAAACGCCTGCAGTTGATTGCAAGGCCATTACTTATGAGAACGAGGCTGCCCACTTCGGTATGGGGTCACGCCATCTTACATGCAGCAATGCTAATTCGTCTCAGACCGACGAATTACCACAAGTATTCCCCGTTGCAATTGGTTTTGGGTCATGAACCCAATATATCCCATTTAAGAATTTTTGGATGCGCAGTATATGTGCCTATAGCACCGCCATCCCGCACCAAAATGGGTCCGCAAAGAAGGTTAGGAATATATGTTGGGTTTGAATCGCCCTCCATCATTCGCTACCTCGAAACATTGACAGGCAACTTGTTTACTGCACGATTTGCAGACTGTCGATTTGATGAGACACTTTTCCCAAAATTAGGGGGAGAAGTTGGTGAAACCAAACGGGAAATTTTGTGGAAAAATGCATCATTATCTCATCTTGATCCACATACCTCTATTTGTGAAAGAGAGGTACAAAAGATTATCCATTTGCAAAGAATAGCAAATCAAATGCCTGACGCATTTACGGACTTGAAGAGGATAACGAAATCCCACATTCCCGCGGAAAATGTTCCAATCCGTATTGATGTCCCTGTTGGACAATCATCTAGTGTCATATCCAATGAGTCAAATGCACGCCTGAAGCGTGGCAGACCATTAGGTTCCAAAGATCGAAATCCTAGAAAGAGGAAAAAGAACGATCAAAATGACACCACGAAAGAATCTCATGATTTAACAAATTCTGAGATTCATGAAGAATCCATTGAGCCCGAGACTCTGGAAAAATACGGAACTATCCCTAAATCCAATTAATATTGAGGCAAATATTAATCGAGTGGATATTGTGGTGGATAATGCCTTTGCTTATAATGTAGCATCTAGCATTATGCAAGAATGTGAGGATCTCGAACCTCAATCTGTTGAAGAATGTCGAAAAAGACAGGATTGGCCAAAGTGGCAAGAAGCAATTCAATCAGAATTGAATTCGCTGGCAAAACGTGAAGTTTTTGGCCCTATAGTTGAAACACCTAATGGTGTTAAGCCTGTCGGCTATAAATGGGTCTTTGTACGCAAAAGAAATGAGAAAAACGACGTACAAAGATATAAGGCACGCCTTGTTGCACAAGGTTTTTCTCAAAGGCCTGGTGTCGATTATGAAGAGACATATTCGCCTGTAATGGATGCGATAACCTTTCGTGATCTCGTAAGTTTTGCTGTCCATGAAAAGCTTGACATGCACTTAATAGATGTGGTTACTGCCTATCTTTATGGTTCACTTGATAATGAGATATACATGAAAATTCCCGATGGACTCAAGATGCCAAACGCGCATAATTCAAAATCTCGGGAAATGTTCTCAATTAAATTGCAAAGATCCTTGTATGGTCTAAAGCAATCTGGACGAATGTGGTATAATCGTCTTAGTGAGTACTTGTTAAAAGAAGGCTATATAAATGACGCCATTTGCCCGTGTGTTTTTATAAAGAAAACAACATCGGAATTTGTTGTACTTGCCGTATATGTCGATGACATAAACCTTATTGGAACCCCTATAGAACTCCAAAAGGCAATTGATTATCTAAAGGATGAATTCGAGATGAAAGATCTCGGAAAGACTAAACTATGTCTTGGTTTGCAAATTGAATATTTGGCAAACGGAATTTTCGTTCATCAATCTACCTATACAGAAAAGGTACTGAAACGGTTTTACATGGATGAAGCACATCCTTTAAGTACACCGATGGTTGTTCGATCACTTGATGTGAACAAAGATCCATTCCGACCACAAGAAAGGAATGAAGAGCTACTTGGTCCTGAAGTACCATATCTTAGCGCAATTGGCGCACTAATGTATCTTGCAAATACTACAAGACCTGACATATCCTTTTCAGTTAATGTCTTAGCAAGATTTAGCTCGGCTCCTACGAGGAGACATTGGAATGGGATCAAACACATATTGCGGTACCTAAAGTGAACTACCGATATGGGCTTATTTTATGGCAAGAATTGCAGCCCGGATCTTGTTGGTTATGCTGATGCTGGATATTTGTCCGACCCACACAAGGCTCGATCTCAAACGGGTTATGTGTTTACCTGTGAAGAAACCGCCATATCTTGGCGATCGACTAAGCAATCAATTGTGGCTACTTCATCTAATCATGCCAAGATAATTGCTATTCATGAAGCAAGTCGAGAGTGTGTGTGGTTGAGGTCTATAATACATCATATCCATGGCAAATGTGGGTTGAAGTGTGATAAACTACCCACAACTTTGTATGAAGACAATGCAGCATGTATAGCTCAATTGAAGGGAGGATTCATAAAAGGAGATAGAACGAAGCATATTTCACCAAAGTTATTCTTCACACATGATCTTCAAAAGAATGGTGATATCAATGTTCAACAGATTCGTTCAAGCGACAATATGGCTGATTTGTTCACAAAATCTCTACCAAAATCAACCTTCAAGAAGCTAGTTCACAAGATCGGGATGCGAAGACTTAAGGACATAAATTGATGTTCTTATCAGGGGGAGTTAAGGCGCGTTGCACTCTTTTTCCCTTACAAGGTTTTGTCCCACCGGGTTTTCCTTGCAAGGTTTTTAACGAGGCAACCAATAGGCGCATATTCAAACATGTGTACTCTTTTTCCTTACTTTAATTTTTTCCATTGGGTTTTGTTTTAAGGTTTTAACGAGGCACATCATTGAATAGACATTCAAGGGGGAGTGTTATAAATACACTTCTATTTAAGGTGAATGTATTTAATTAGAGAGATTCTAGACTTCTATTCTTGGTAGCTAAATCATCCTCCTCCCTATAAATAGAGGTGCCCTCTACCATTGTAAATCACTCCTAACATTCTTTAAGTATCAATAAGAATAACTCTCTCTACTCTTCTCTCTATTTACTCTTGTTCTTGAGTTATTGTTCTTGTCTTTAATATTATTTCCTAACAAGATCAATTTTATCCTATTTTTTCTTGGTAGCCTTTAGCCCAATTTAATGCTGCCCTAACCCCTTAAGAACTTCTAAAAAGGATCTTTTAGGGTCTTTGCAGAGAAGACATATTTTCTCTACTTCTTCTTCTTCCTAAGATTGCCGCCGGCAACTCTTGTGGAACACAAAGTTCTTTTTTTATTTATTTGTGGAATCTTAAAAAAATTAAAGAACCATAGTCCTTTCTTCATCTTTTTCAATTACCGCCGTCACTTTTGTAGATGAAAAGAAAACTTTATTTATTTCTTCTACTTTTTTTACATGTTACAGTTTTGCGGAAGAAGAAACAAATTCTTCTCTTCTGCTACTTATTATGGCAACTGGAGTACTAACAACAATTTTAGTTCTACTATCAGCGAAGAAAAGGAAGAAGGTTTTCTTCTCTTAATTTCCTTTTCTAGTTTGGAAGTAGCTTAAAAAAACAGCCACCGTCAAGCAACAATGGTTTTCGACGGCAACAGAGGATTGGGCTGCTAATCAGAGAGTTTGATTAAAAAGAATTTTAATCACTTTCAAAAATAGTCTAATAAACTGATTCTTAACCTAATTAAATTTAGTGTTTAATGATAATACCCAATGGAGCAAATTCGAAAACTAATTTCTATTAAACAGATAAAATAATTATCTTGTTGAGATTAAACAAATTAATCGTCTAATATCACAGAAAAATACAGATAGTTGAACATTCACATAGAAAAACAAAATTATTTTATATTTTATTTCAGACCAGAAAATCAGCCTATGGCTCTGATACCAATAAAAGAACACGTTAATCTAAACACATTCGATATCGCGTAAATCATAAAATGAGAACTTACTTGTTCTTCGTGAAGCGGAAGCGAAAACAGAATGAACCGCGGCTGGAATTACTGGTCGGCGGTGATTATCACGGTATATCGGATTGTGAGAGAGAAAGAGCGTTGAAAAAGACTGCAAAGTCTGTATTTTTAGAGTACACACTAAGTGTACTTATATAGCAAATATTAAGGTTAACTAATAACCATATTGGGCCTTAGAGCACCCCTTATGGGTGGACCCAATATTTCCTACATCACAATAAAATTGACCATATTAATCTTTACTATCTCTTCACATAAATACTCATAAAATATACTCCAACACTATTTATTCCAAGGGCAACGTAAGAAACAAATAATTAATTTATTTTTTAAATATGAAAAAATCTCTTATTTGAACCACAAAATAAAGGCTAAAAAATCCACTTATTTTGGACCGGAGGGAATAGTAAGTTTTTTTAGCTCCCAAATTTATTGCAACGCGTTTAGTTAAAGCAAAGGAAACTTAATTATATAGGAAAATTTGAAATTTAAACAAATCGAGAAGGAATTGAAATAGAGGAAAATTATACGTTAAAAGTCATCATTAAGGACTTTAAACAATAGTGTAGAGGCTAATTATCCAGTTTAAATTATTTTATATTTTTAATTACAACAAAATTATAAGGTGTTGGCAAGGGAACACATTTAATTCATTTGTTTTATGTCCGCAATATTGTATATTTTTAGCATAATAGCTGATAAAAGATATATTAACGAGTCTTCATTTCTTGTTTTTCCTCTCCTCATTTATCGAGAGTTGTTTATAAGAGAGTTGAGTGTTGGAAAACACTTGTGTAATTCCGTTTCTTTGGAGTAATCTTATAAGGTTATTCTTTCGGGGGTATTTGGTATTAATTAGAGTACTTACTCTAATTTTGTATTCTTATTGGTTAGTGAATTTGATCCACTCAGTTTATCGACATAGTTTACTTTGACTAAACCACGTTAAATTTATATCTTCTTTATATGCTTTTATTATCGTTGTTATCAACTTGCATTGTCTTTGTTATTGTCATTATAACATTGTTTGGCTAAATTTCACAGTAACCGGTTTCCCGATCCTAACTTTTTTTTGTTCTAAAACTTATTTTTTTTTGCTCTAGGACCGACCGGCTCATCCTCTAAAACTTTTTATTTTTGCTTCTCCAAAACTGCTTCTGCTTCTCCTTAAAAGCGTTTTTTTTTCCTTCCAAAAACTTGGACAAACACTTTAACTCCCATAAATTTCAATAGACAGAAAGGTCGAGGAAGCTACCATTATGAGAATGCAACCAAGCTAGTTTAACCCACATATCACGCATTGTGCTCTTACTAATAGACCAAAGCCCGGAGCAACATATTTACATGCTTTAGTAATGAAAACATTATACTCCTAGTATGAAACATATTTACAGATCATAGGACTCAATAGTTATGCCTCCAATTTCAAGGTTATCAAGCCTCTTTGGCCTCCTATAATTCTTCAACAAAAGAGAGCTGCAGACAACACTTACTGAAGAGGCAGCCATTGCTGCTCCTGCCACCCATGGTGGCAGCCGAAATCTAGTAGACGGGAAAAGAGCTCCAGCAGCAATAGGAATGCCAAGAAGGTTATAGCCAAATGCCCAAAAGTAGTTCAGGCGAATTCGGCCAAATGTTTTCCTTGAAAGATCAATAGCAGTTATGACATCTTCAAGATTGCTTTTCATTAGGACAATATCAGCTGCCTCAATAGCTATATCTGTCCCTGCACCTATTGCCATTCCAACATCTGCTGCTACCAGCGCTGGCGAGTCGTTAATTCCATCTCCCACCATTGCAACAACTTTTCCCAAACTCTGTTGATCAATTAAAGAGAATTAAGCACCAGCCTTAACAAAATAGATAGCGCTCCCTCTGTTTCATTTTATGTAGCGGTGTTTTACTGGACACATTGTTTAAGAAAGGCTTTTGCCACATACCAAAAGTATCCTCATAACTTGCGAGTTTAAACATAACATGACATTTCTATGACTATAACATACTTTAAGGATTAAATGTAAATTTAAAGCTAAATAGTTTCCAAATATGAAAATGCGTCATTCTTTTCCTCAGCGGACTAGGAAAGAGTGTCATGTAAAATGGAGCAGATGGAGTACTAAACAGTGTAATAGAAAAATTTTAGTATTAAATTGGGCTATTAGTTCTTTAAAAGCAAAATGTGTTATCTTCATGTTATCAAAATTTACCTGTAGTTCCTTCACTTTTTCTGCTTTGTCTTCAGGTTTTGCTTCTGCGATAACATCATTAATGCCAACTTCCTTGGCAATGGCATTAGCTGTTCCCCAATTGTCACCTGTTACTAGCTTACTCTCAACATTCATAGACTTAAGAAGAGAAACGACTTCACGAGCTCCAGGCTTCACTGGATCAGATATAGCAACAACACCAATCAGTACACTATCAATTGATACAAGAATTCCAGTTTGCGCCAATTCTTCTGCTTCTGCTAGTACTTCATCGGCATCAATTGGAACAGAAATGCCTTGCTCTAACATCAACCTCTTGTTTCCGACTATTACTTTTTTGTTGTGGATAACAGCCTTCACACCGTGGCCAGTTATAGATTCAAAGTCCTCGGCTTCAGGCCACACAGGATTCTCCTCATCCTCTCTAAACTTTTTAGCATATTCAACAATTGCCTTGGCCAAGGGATGCTCGCTATTTACCTGAAATTCAAGTGTAAGATATCCTTCTTAGATATTGGCAAGGACAAACGCTTGTGTTCACTATATCAGAAAACTGTTTGACCATGATAGTGTCCGAGGAACTCGTGAGCCAGAACAAATTAACGGATAGGGTACTGCTGCTCATAACTACTAGCTATCCATCTAGCCGACGCTCCCGAAGAGTCAAAGAAAAAAAATTGAATGAGGTCATTAACATTAGAGTTTCATCCAATCCACTGACTTCAAAAATGATACCTCATATTGGCTGTTTAAGCAGAGTCAGCAGGAGAATATCGAAGCCAGTGGCGGATCCAGGATTTTAAAGTCGTGGGTGCTCACTAATAAAAATTTTGAAAGGAGGAAAAAAGAGTTTAGTTATGGGTGCTCAATCAATATTTATCTAAATATTTTTATAATTACCTATACAAATTTACTAAATCTTGTCAAAGATAATGGGTGCTTGAGCACCCAAAATCAGCATGCAGATCCGCCCATGATCGGAGCATTATCTTGATAAATCTAGTTTAGAAGGGCATAAACTGCTCTGAAGAGTATCCTGTGATGCTACAACTTTAACTGCACTAATATCATGTAACAAATTCGAGCCTCAAAGAACATCATTTCTAAATGCTTTCGAAACTAGCAGGGGGACGGTAACGTGGCTAAGTTAACAAAGGTGATAGAACTTGTAGGGCAACAAAAGAATACTCAACAACAGGGGCTTCCAGTTGTGAAAATGCCATTCAACAAGTCCAAACCAGACTACAATTTACCTCAGCTGCAGCAACCAATTCATAAAATTCTCGAAGTACCATAGATCTGAAAAGCTTTGTATTTACAACAACTGGTTTGCCCATTGTAAGAGTTCCCGTCTTATCAAACACTATACAGTTCACCTACAGAAACAGATGATTTTTTTTGTCAAGTTAAATTTTTATGAAATGGCATTGCCGGAAGCATAGTTCAGAATTTTTGGGATGTACCTTTTGTGTGCTTTCCAAAGCCTGCCCGCCTTTAATAAGAACACCTCGAGAAGCACCAACTCCTGTGCCAACCATTACAGCAGTTGGAGTAGCAAGACCAAGAGCACATGGGCAAGCTATAACCATAACAGATATACCAAATTGAAGGGCAAGCTGAAAACTATCCATAGAAGACGGAATCCAGGATTTAGGATAGCTGTTGTACTTCCCAGATAAATACCAGGCCAGCCAAGTGGAAAAGGAAAGTATAATAACCTGAAATTGCAAAAAGATCATCAACTCTTTGAGAGTCAGAAGAAGATAACATAAATCTCAAAAGAAAGCCAGTTAATACTCACAAGAGGCACAAAATATTTAGAAATACGATCAGCAAATTTTTGAACAGGAGCTTTAGCCATTTGTGCTGATTCAACCAGCCGAACAATCTGTGAAAGAGCACTCTCTGATCCAACTTTAGTTGCTCTAATATGCAGAACACCATTCTCATTCACAGTTCCTCCAATCACCGTATCGCCTTTCCTTTTGGCCACTGGCCGAGATTCTCCGGTTATCATGCTCTCATTCACGTGGCTTTGTCCCCAGATAACAAAACCATCACAGGCTACTTTTGCACCAGGAAGGATTCTGATCGCATCGTTCTTCTGTATCAGTCGGCTATCAGTTTCTTCCTCTTTCATCACATTCCCTTCACCATCAAACTGTAATAATGTTGCTGTCTCAGGGGCCAAGTTCATGAGCTTAGCAATGGCCTCAGATGTCTTTCCTTTGGCCAAAACTTCAAGATACTTCCCAAGTAGAATGAAGGAAATGAGCATCGAGCTGGTCTCAAAAAAATCAGTAGACTTGAAGCTTGGAGAAGTGGCAGCTCTCAACACCGAGTAGACAGAATAAAAGTAGGCTGCATTTGTTCCCAAAGCAATCAAAACATCCATGTTTGCAGAACCATGACGTAGTGCTTTGTAAGAACCAGAGTAGAAATGTCGGCCAATGATGAATTGCACTGGAGTAGAAAGCACCCACCGCAAAATCTCACCAATTGTAAGCATGTTAACGACTTTAATATTCAATCCATCCTTCAGACCAGGAATATACATGAAGACCATGGAGGTCAAGAAAACCGGAATGGTAAAAACCAAGCTCCAGAGAAAGGACTGACGATAGTGTTCGATTTCTTCTTTTCTATGGGATTGTTTCCCGTCTCCTTCCGGAAATATCATTGCCTTGAACCGTCCAGAACCAGTTGACTCAATTACTTGAATAAAATTCCTAGGTCCTATTATATCAGATTTGTAAGAAACGGATAGCTTCTTGAGCTCAAGATCAATATCAATGTCTTCAACGCCCGAGAGTGCTCTAAGAGAACTTTCAATAATCCTCATTGAATCTTCAGTATATACTCCATCAACTTTCAGCAATATTTTGCTCCTATCTTCTCCTGTGCTAATTAATATGGCTTCAAATCCAGTATCTTCTATGGCTTCTAAAAGCTGATTGTAAGTTAATATCCTCGGATCATATTGGATTTCAGCCTCTTCGGTTGCTAATGCAACTTGTGCTTTCTGTACACCGGGGATCAACTGCAAAGCAGATTCAACAGTTGTGGCGCAAGAAGTGCAGGTCATTCCTTTTATACGTATCCGGCAGACTTGGGAGGTTTTTTCATTTGTCTCCTCTGTAATTAGTGATGCCTGGAATCCAACATCTTCTATTGTCTCGCGGATCATTTCCTCCTGCACATTTGGGCAATTATTCTTAGCAACCGCTTTTTCCAAACATCTAACAACTTAAAGAACGGTAGCTCTAGTATTTCTTCGAGAAGTAGACGTATATATGTGCGTAGCTGGCACTGAATATTAATATTAATGAACTGCATAGCTAAAGAAGTCTGGAAAACCAATTACTAACTTTTACTTCTAGAATTACTGCTATATGATGCAGGGTACTGGTTACGAGTATGTCAATGCAGCTTTATTGTAGTACTAAGCATAATTTTTTTAACCAATGTCATTAGTTTTAATACTAACTGAAACGGATGAATCTGACCCCAAAATGCTCATTTCCCAAAATAACTGCAATCATGCTAAATTCAAGAATCCGACAAATAGATATCGATAAACACCAACTCCCAAGTGAAACTAACCCACGAATGAGCGAAGTTTCTCAAAATTTTGGAGAATAATTGATAACGACAATCTTGATTCTTCAACCTTTTAAGAAATTGACAATTTGGCGAGTAACTCAATTAGATTTTTAGCCTAAAATCAGGGTGAAATAGACTAGATAACAGAATTCTACTTCCTCTTATGCAACCAACATTTAGCCAAAAGTGAAAACTTAAAGGAAGAGCAAAAGGATTAAAAACTGGAAATTACCAAGTAGCTTAGAAGATATGCAACATATCTATCCAATGGAATACCTCACCTATAAACAAATAACCATGTTGCTTACAAGTTACGACATGCATAACATGTTCAGTGGAGTACGTTCTATACTATACGATTAGCACAACCAGAAAGAACGTGCAAACAATGAATTTTTTGCCTTGTTTCACTAGCGAAAATTCCCTGAAAACTCTAGCGGAAATAAATAGTTGTGCTAATAAGAAATTGAAAGAAATTTGGACTCAAATTAACAAAACTACTGTAAAATAATATCTCGAACTATGATACTCAAGAAACTTAGACCAGCTCGATAACATCCTGATAGAATTTCTACGTAATAAAACAAGCCTGTATGATTAGCAGAATCCACTAAAACTCCCAAAAGAACAATTTTTTACATTCTTTAACCAATTAAAATCCCAGAAAATTCTAGCAAAAACAAAATAGTACTACTATGAAACAAATAACAACGGTATACCCGGTGTATCCTCAACTCAACCCAGTACTTTAGACGTGGGGCATAAATTTATATCTAAAAGTCTAATAAAATTGCAATAAATAGTAGCTCCGAACTCATAACTTTAATAATACAATCAGAGGCGGACCAGTATTTGAGGGTCGGGATGCACTCCTGGGCTCAACCAAAATCTGCTTTGTATACAGGGTGTAAACTATTAATATATCACTATTTTCTAAAGACGTCTACATGTACATATGGAATTTTTGCCCAACTTTACGGGTGCCACTAACCCCTCCGGTTACAATATAGGTCCGCCTCTGAATACAATGAGTTTAATGCTAAACACCTAAAAGGTTGAACCCATAAAGTTCAAATATTGGATCTGCCACTATGTGATTTCTGGAAGGTTAGAGTGTACGCACACCTTACTCTTACCTTGTACAGGTTGACTGTTTCTAAGAGACCATTTCTAAGAGGCCCTTGGCTCAGGCAAGCACAGTCACAACAAATAATTGGAGGAAAATAAAATTAGACTCACATTGACAAAGGAGGGATAAAAATTAACTTGAGCTCTATTATTCAGTACATCAACAACAGCTTCTTTAATCCCAGGAAGTCTTTTAATTGCCTTTTCAACAGATCCAGCACATGCAGAACAACTCATCCCATTAACTGAAAAAACTGCCTTCGATTCTGTTCCATGAATACTTTTTTCTTCATCTGTAGATACAGAAACACCCTTTGGATATTTAGGCATTGATGGATAATGTGGTTTTGGTGATAATTCTCCATAATTACTGCTCTCATTTCTTAGACATGCAAATGACAAAAACTTAGCAGTCGCCATTGATACAGAGGTTTTTTTTTCTGTGCTCAATTCTTGAATTGAACAGTTGGTGTTATATATTGAATGATGAATAAAAAATGGATTTTGTTTTGCTTGTAAATTATGCGTTGCAACTTTAATTTATTTGGTTGGTGTTATAAAGTTGAGGGCTACTTATTGGTGGATGTTGAAATATTTTAGGACATATCACAGGATTACTATGTGATCAAGATGTGTATTTAGTTTCAAAGTATTTGATCAACCTACTATGGTTAAAAAGGTTTTCAAAAAAAGCTTCCTAAAACAAAATCAAAGTTGTTTGATTTGAAATATATACACTCAAACCTCTCTATACCAGTCTTATTTGTTCAGTATATTTTTAAATGTTATAGCAAATTATTGTTATAGAGAACATATATTATAACAAAATATGACATTTGGTTCCGGAGAAACTTGATTTTTATAGTGAAGTGTTGTTATATAAGGATGTTGTTATACAGATGTGTGACTGTATGTAAAAACATGGGATAAATTCAAAAATAGTCAGACTTATAAGTGGTCATTCAAAAAATAGCCACAGTTTCAAAATTAATCGAAATTTAGCTATTTTTCATATAAAGATAAATTTGAACGATAACACTGTTCAAAATCCGAAAAACTATTCCTGCGTGTTGGAGTTCCAGCATATTATGCTGGAAGTTCATACACAAGTGCATCGATCTCCAATATATTATGAGTGAATTTTCTGTGTTGCAGCAAAATAGCTATTTTTAATGACTTTATAAACGCTGGCTATTTTTGAATGACTAATCTGAAAACTGGCTAGCCGGTGTTATTTTTATTACAAACAAGGCAGATTCTTGTAGACTACCACAAATATACTCCAAAATTTTGCTCAATGTAGATTTTTATAATACTAGTATAATTTAACTTGTTTTCAATATTATCTTTAATTATTTTATAACTCATCTAATTGTATACCGTATATTTTTCTCTTAAAATTATTTTGGTGCATAAAACTTAAATTTTCTCTCGAAAACTAATTCAAATATACCTTTTTTCCAAAAATAATTTAGGCCAAATCTAATTCTGAATTAAAATTAAATTTCCTTTTTCCAAGTTCAATTTAAGCTTTGCCTCCAAGTTAAGCGGCTTGGGGTGGGTCCATTTCCGTTGCTTTCGCGGGCATTTTGACTTTTAGGTTTTGCGTATAGACATTTTCATTCCATTAATTTAATTCAACCACGTCTCATGATGTTATATTTAATCATATTTTAAAAAGTCAAAAAACAAAACTGTTTGTTCTAGGTTCTCTTTTTAAAAAAAGAAAATAATTGTATTATATAATTAGCCGACCATGAGTTTGGATATATCATATATACTTAATGAAGGCCAACAAAGAAGAATACTAATGCATGAAAAGAAATTAACAACACAAGCGAAATGAATATAGTCTACAAGTGAGGTTACGTACGAAAATTTAAGTTATGGAAGATGAATTCGTATTAAACTCGTTTCATATTCATTTGTTAAAATGATCTTAACAAATCTTCCCGATTGTATACATAATTAGTGAATGTGATCGTGCTTCGCGCAGTTATAAAGAAAACAATAAATTTTAAAATAATATTTTTTATAAACTTAGCAAAGATAGAATAAATAGCTATTTTTTTTTGTACATACATATAATATTTAATTCTTTTATAATAATTTAAAAAGGTTGTGACGACCCAAATGGGTCGTCACCGTAATTCTCCTTTTTTTGTGCTTCTGAGGTCTTGAAAACTTCTTATTTGGTTGTCTCAATTTGTATGCGCATTCCGTGCGCGATGCCGGAAAATTTTTATGTGGTAATATTTGAATTTTGTGTTAAAAACTATAAATTTTGATAATAATATTGCTATAGTTGACTTTGGTCAATATTTTTGGGTAAACAGACCCGGACTCGTGATGTGACGTTCTCGGAGGGTCCGTAAGGAGATTTGGGACCTGGGCATATTCCTGGAATAAAAATCCGAGGTCCCAAGCCCGAGTACGGAACTTTTCCGTGAAATTTCTTAAGGAAAAATGAAAATAAAAATTTGATCAAAAGTAATGGTATCAGGCTCATATTTTGGTTCCGACACCCGGTACGAGTCTTAAATGAGCGTTAAGCGCTATCTGCAAAGTTTAGTTGAAAATGAATGCCGTTTGACGTATTTCGGAAAAAAAATGAAAATTTTGAAAGTTTTAAACTTTGAAATGAAATCCATGAGTTTTGGACGTTAATTCTTTGATTTTGATGTTATTTTTGCGATTTGATCGCTCAACCAAGTTCGTATGATGTTTTTGAGTCAGTGTACATGTTTGGTTTGGAGCCCCGAGGGCTCGGGTGAGTTTTGGATAGGTGTGAGAGTGTTTTTGGCCTTAGAAATGCAGCAGAAATTGATGTCTGCTGTGCCCAGTGATTTCCTCCTATGTGATCGCATAGTCAGTGTTGCGATCGCATAGAGCAAAGTCTAGAGGTCCCAGAATCCTTCTATGCGATGGCATTAGGTGTCCTGCGATCGCATAGCTTACCAGTCCCTTCTACGCTCGCATAGCCTTTCATGCGATCGCATTGAGCAAATTGCCCAGCCCCTCTTCTCCTTCTATGTGAACGCAACTTGCGTTCTGCGATCGCATTGGCCAGTCTCCCTTACTCTATGCGATCGCATCCTTAGCTCCGCGATCACATAAAGCATTTTCGCCCAGTGATTTTAAAAGCCTAAAAACAGAACAGTGACGAGATTTTTACACACTTCACTCACGAACCTTTCTTCTTCACCCTCCATTGAAGAGCCTCAAGCTTCCCTTCCTCCATAACTCTTTGGGTAAGTATTCTTAACATTGTTTTCTCACTATTTCATCATCTAATCACTAATATCCTAGCCTAAAAACATGAAATCGTGGTAGAAATTAGGGCTTTTGAGTAGAGTTAGGTTTTTGCGAATTTTGGGCGATTCAACCTCAATTTGGGGTCGAATCTTAAAACAAATCATATATTTGGACTCGTGGGGTTATGGGTAATTGGAATTTGGTCCGAGCCTCGAGTTTGGACCATGTGGGCCCGGTGTCAGATTTTGGTATTTTTGGAAGAAAGTTAGGAAATGCATTTCTAAGTTAGGAAATTATATCCTTGTGCTAATATTGATAATATTAAATCGATTTATGTTAGATAACGTTGGTTCGGGGTCGAATTCTAGAGGAAAGGCGGTTGTTGAGCTTTGAGTTACTATTTTCCGATTCGAGGTAAGTGTTTGTTTTAACTTTAACCACCCTTGTATACCAATACAAAATCACCACGACTAGTGGGTGTTTTTGGTCAGTTCAAAGTCGCACCCGCATGACAGTCAAGTTGTGCACTTGACTCATCCTTTCCCAACACTTAGCCAAATTGTCAGCAAGTTTAGACTTAAATGAATATGACAGCAAATTGAAATGAACACAATCAAATATGGAAAAATTCCAATCTTTGTATTAATTTCGAAAACTTACAAAAGACCCCTTACTTGACTATGATCACAATTTGACCATAGCCCTACTTTTGACAAAGAAAACAAGTAGTTCTTTAGACAACCCTAAGACATACCCAATGCCTAGACTTAGTCCCTTTTGAAACACTTAGAAATCATCACGTTTCACTTTTGTTTCCCAGTTAAACTTCACACAAAATTGCAATTCTAATCTGACTAAGTCCAAAGGCACCTATTTATAACACATATGCAACGTTTAGGACTTGACATCACATGGACACTTATTGTCTACAACTTTTGCCACTTGTCGGGCTAAGAGGCCATGTTCTACACGAAATGATAGTGGATACAAGCATAAATCAGACATGGGTAAGGTGGTACGAAAAGAAAACCGCCAACTGCTTTGGTAAGTGCGCTGCATGTGCCCTTTGACTTGGTAAGCTGATGCACGCCCAAGGCTGGCATTGCGCCCAACCTTGGCTCATTGTGACATTTCTCCGCACCAATGCCTTTCCCACAATCTGCTGCCCATTATTTTTCCACACATGCCCGACGCCACTGCCGTCTGCATATTTCCTAGGCCGCGTTTCTGCCTTGCCCATGTCAACCCTTGTTTCACCTCGCGCCGTTTCTTATATATTCCTTCACATACCTTAGATATTGAAATCATTTGCCATCATTCTGCACTGTCGTACTTTAGCTTAGCCGGCACTTGGTGCTGCCACAACATAAAGTGCCCGTGCCACTGACTTTGGCATGCATGTCGTGCCATGCCGCCCTAGATTTGCCTACAATGTCTTGTCAAGCCTTTGCCAGGCATGTCTTGCCTACCCCAAGACCTTGGAGAATACTTGCCCACAACAGCCCACATGACATTGTCTTGTCCATTGCCGGCATGATTGTTTTACGCGCATATAAGCCAATACTAAGGCTATCACACCCAATCCTTGCCACAGCTGTGCAACACACGATGTCAACGAGTCAGGCTCCTAACAAATCACCTGCAGCCTTTGAAATCAACGTTTCGAGCTAATTCAATTAATCATCCCCAAGGGGTTGTTGACATACAATGCCCATGTTGCTCCATTTGCATCTGCCACAATAGCATTTGCCTCCATCACTTATTCCTGTTTTTTCGCAGCCAACATAGCATTCACACTAGCCTGCACCGGATATTCCTTCTTCAAGTGCGGTCCACCACAAGCGAAACATCCTTTGAACTTGCTGCTTCATTCCTTGCCATTGGAAGCCTCCGCCTGCGTCCCATTTTTGGCAAATCCTTCATCTTCAGCATCTTGTCCTTTCCCACTTTTCTTCCATTCCTTTGCTTTGTGTTTCCTTTCGTCGGACTTTGAATGCGAAGATTCAACAGGGTCATCACCTATATTGAAGTTAGCCAACACATCTGCCGCCATAATAGCAATAAAGAGCTTTGAACATTCAGCCTTCTCAACTCCAATTGCGCTCAACCCTTCAATCTGCTCATGAAGTAATGCAGCTTGTTTTCTTCTACCATATTACTTACATTCAACATCAAGGACGTTAATTACTTGACATACTCTCTCACCATGCCACTTTGCTTCAAGTGACGTTGTCCATCTCTTGTAACTCATGGCGAGTTGGTTGGATGTAATTGAGATTTTAATTCCGTCTTCAGCATCTCTCAAGTTTTAATCCTGGGCAATCCAACACTTTCCACTACCACAACTCGCGTACGCCACCAGAATTTGTATCATTAGTCAAATACATGAGTGTGATGATCACCTTTTCGCCATCCGGCACATGAGCCTGGAAATACTTTTCCATATCCCATAAGAAATTTTCAAGTTCTCTGGCACTAATTTTCACTTTGGTGCGCTCATCACTTCTAGGGGCAGTAGTATGTAATGCCTTTCTAAGTTGAACAACCTCCTCGTGCAGTTCTTCCTTTTCCTTGCGTACCAAGGCCGTTTCTACCAGCGTAGTTTCATGCACTGCCATATAATCTACCTCCAAACATGCCATTGTCGCAAGAACAGAAGAATCAACACCTACTTCAAGAGCCTGCCCAATCAGTTCCTCCAACAGTTCCACCCTTTGGCGCAGTTTAGCATTTGTGCCGCTAGCCATGTTCTCAAATAGTAACACGAAATCTGCTACTGGTCGTCTTTCCACCGTTACGAATCTTGCTATGCTCTAATACCAGTTGTCATGGGGGGAGTTTTTGATCAGTCCAATGTCACACCCGTGCGGCAGTCAAGTTGAGCACTTGACTCAGCCTTTCCCAACGCTTAGCCAAATTTTCAGCAAGTTTGGCCTTAACGAATTTGGCAGCAAATTGAAAAGAGCAAAATTAAATGCGGAAAAATACCAACCTTTGTATTAATTTTGAAAACTTACAAAGGAATCATCACTCGACTATGATCAAAATTCGACTACAGCCCCACATTTGACAAAGAACACAAGTCGTTCTTTAGCCAACCCTAAGACATGCCTAATGCCTAGCCTTAGTCCCTTTTGAAACACTTAGAAACCCTCACATTTCACTCTTGTTTCCCACTTAAATTTCATACGAAATTGCACTTCTAATCTGGCTAAGTCCAAAGGCACATATTTATAGCACATAGGCAACCTTTAGACCTTGACAACACATGGACACTTGTTGTCTACAACTTTTGCCACTTGTCGGGCTAAGATTAAGTATGTTCCTATCTTGTAGTTGACATCCCCAACTATATATGCCATGTTATACACGAAATGATAGTAGATACAAGCATAAATCAAACATGGGTATAGGTGGTTACGAAAGGAAACCGCCAACTGCTTTGGCATGTGCACTGCATGTGCCCTTTGACTTGGTCAGCTGATGCACGCCCAAGGCTGGCATTACGCCCAGCCTTGGATCATTTTGAGATTGCTCCGCACCAATGCCTTTCCCACAATCTGCCGCCCATGATTTTGCCACACACACCCGACACCACTGCCGCCTGTATATTGCCTTGGCCGAGTTGCTGTCTTGCCCATGTCAACCCTTGTTTCAACCGTGTCATTGCTTGTATTTTCCTTCACATAGTCTTGTCTTAGCTACTAAAAACCTTTGCCATTATTCTGCACTGCCATACTTTAACTTAGCCCGCACTTGGCGCTGCCATAATTCGAAGTGCCCGTGCCACTGATTTTGGCGCGCATGTCATGCCATGCCGCCCCAACTTTGCCCATACAGTCTTGTTAAGCCTTTGCTAAGCATGTCTTGCATACCTAAGGCCATGGCGAATACTTGCCCACAACAACCCACGTGATATTGTCTTGTCCATTGCCCGCATGATTGTTTTGCCCGCACATAAACCAATGGCAAGGCCATTACGCCCAATCATTATCACAGCCGCGCAATGCCCGATGTCATAGAGTCACGCCCCTAGTAGCTAGCCTTCTCTAGTAACCATGACCATTGCAAGCACTACCTCACAACCACCGATCTTGATCATCAAGACTGTTAGCTTTTAAAATTGGCTTCACCTGTTCATAAAAAAATGGATTTTAAAAAAGTCATATAGTAACATGATGTTTTCTCGAATATTGTGAATGCAATATTAAATTATTAATATTTTGAAACTTGTTATAAATACACTTCTATTTAAGGTGAATGTCTTTAATTAGAGAGATTCTAGAGTTCTATTCTTGATAGATAAATCATCCTCCTCCCTATAAATAGAGGTGCCCTCTACCATTGTAAATAACTCCTAACATTCTCTAAGTATCAATAAGAAGAACTCTCTCTACTCTTCTCTCTATTTGCTCTTGTTCTTGAGTTATTGTTCTTGTTTTTTATATTATTTCATAACACGTTATCAGCACGAGACTCTACCGTCTCAAGAACCATTCTCGAGAAATCTAAGGTATTTCCCTCTTCCTAATTTAATTTTCGATTATGTCTGACATTACAAAAAGAAAGTTCGTTGCCCTTGAAATTTCGGGCAAGAACTATATGACTTGGGTGTTGGATGCTGAAATCCACTTAGATGCTATGGGTCTCGGAGACACCATCAAAGATAGAGAAAAAGCATCCACCCAAGGATGTGCGAAGGCCTTGATTTTCTTGCGCCACCACCTTGATGAAGGTTTGAAGATTGAATATCTCACCGTCAAGGATCCACTCGTCTTGTGGAACGGCTTAAAGGAGATATATGACAACCTGAAGTTGGTCACTCTGCCACAAGCACGATATGATTGGGCTCATCTGAGGCTCCAGGACTTTAAGTCCGTTTCTGAATATAATTCTGCTATGTTCAGAATTACTTCTAAATTGAAGCTATGCGGGGATAATATCTCCGATTATGATATGCTTGAGAAAACGTTTACAACGTTTCATGCCTCCAATATAGTACTGCAACAACAGTACAGAGAGAAAGGCTTTACAAAGTACTCTGAACTGATTTCTCTTCTACTAGTGGCTGAGCGAAATAATGACCTGCTCATGAGAAATCATGAAAATCGACCCACTGGGTCTACACCACTGCCTGAAGCAGATAAGGTGCACTCTCATTATGCCAAACATGAAAAGGACCATGGTCATGGTCGTAAACGGGGTCATAGCCAGGGACGTAGACAAGGAAGAAATTCCAATGAAGTCCGTCACCCCCCGAAGAGAGATAACCACCGAAAGCAGAAACGGGGTCATGAAGATCCTAAGGAAAATGGTTCAGAAACGATATGTTATCGTTGCGGTGGGAAAGGGCACTGGTCAAAGACTTGCCGTATACCAAGACACTTGGTTGACCTTTATCAAGCATCTCGAAAGAGAAAAGGCCCTGAAACAAATTTCGTCTATGACGACGATGAAGACATCACCCACCTGGATGTGGCAGACTTCTTTGAGCAACCCGATGGGAAAATAGACCACCTAATCGGCGATGGATCCGTGATGAAAGAAGATGGAGTTATTTGATTTTGTTCCACTTATTTGTATTAGTTAGTGAATAAACTAATAGTCATTAGCATTAGCTCGTATTAGTTAGTTCATAAAGCAATGTTAGCAGTAGTTCTTTAGAATATCTTCAATATGTTCAAATATCAATAAAACTTTTATTTTCCAGTGGGGGTAATCGACTAGCCTGAAAAACTAGTCGATTATCAACTATTTTCGCATTAAAGTTGAAAAACAATTGATCAACAATCGATTGTCGTTGACTAACAATCGATTGTCATTAAGACAGTGTAATCTGGAATTTTTCAAAAATCATCCACAATCGATTGTCTTTGTCTAACAATCGATTGTCTTGAAACAGTGAGGTCTGGAATTTTTCAAAAATCATCCACAATCGATTGTCTTTGTCTAACAATCGATTGTCTTGAAACAGTGAGGTCTGGAATTTTTCAAAAATAGCCAACAATCGATTGTCTATGCATAACAATCGATTTTCTTAAAACAGTATGATCTGAAGTTTTTCAAAATAGCAAATAATCGATTGTGTGTGTTTAACAATCGATTGTCAATGTTCAACAATCGATTGTTTGTAAGTAACAATCGATTGTTTGAAGAAAACGTTTAAACTGAAATTTTCAAACTGCAAAGTAATGGATAACATATCTATTTTTGTTAGTCAACTGTTAGCAGCAGATTTTGAAAATATTATGTGACTCAAAAGAATTGAACTTGTTTATTCTTATGTTCTTGTATCTCTTTTGTATGTCAAACTACGGGATATCAAATATGGATATCTCACAAAGCGAACTTGGATCAACATCCAACTGTAAAAGTATTTGCCTAATTGATTCATGTACTACACATACAATACTCAAAGAAAGGAAGTATTTCTCTCAACTAAATATGTGTAAGGCAAACGTTACTACAATATCTGGAAGTAGTAAATTGATTGAAGGCTCCGGAAGAGCAATTGTAACTCTGCCCAAAGGCACGATGTTAATCATAGAGAATGCAATGTTCTCCTCCAAGTCTAAGAGAAACTTGTTGAGTTTTAAAGATGTACGCCGGAATGGCTATCATATTGAGACAATGGATGAAGATAATCTTGAATATCTCGTCATCACAAAGAATATCTCCGGCCAAAAGAGGGTTATTGAGAAATTCCCGTCATTTACTTGTGGCCTGTATTGGACAAGAATTAGTGCAATTGAGGCACATTCAACAGTAAACCAAAGGGTTACTGATTCCAATACCTTTGTACTTTGGCATGATCGATTGGGACATCCAGGATCGGTCATGATGAGACGGATTATAGAAAGCTCATACGGGCATCCGTTAAAGAATTTCAAAATTCTTTCGAATAATGAATATCCTTGCACTTTGTGTTATCAAGGCAAGTTGATTATCAGGCCATCACCAACAAAGGTTGGGACTGAGTCACCCACGTTTCTGGAACGTATACAAGGGGACATTTGTGGACCTATTCACCCACCTAGTGGGTCGTTTAAGTATTTCATGGTCTTGATAGACGCATCCTGTAGATGGTATCATGTGTGCCTGTTGTCATCACGCAACCTTGCGTTTGCGAAATTAATGGCACAAATAATTCGACTACGAGCACAATTTCCAGATAATCCAATCAAGTCCATTAGACTGGATAATGCTGCTGAGTTTACATCCCAAGCATTTAATGATTATTGCTTATCAATCGGGATAAAAGTTGAACATTCTGTAGCTCATGTTCACACTCAAAACGGTCTTGCAGAATCGTTAATTAAACGCCTGCAATTGATTGCAAGGCCATTACTTATGAGAACGAGGCTGCCCACTTCGGTATGGGGTCACGCCATCTTACATGCAGCAATGCTAATTCGTCTCAGACCGACGAATTACCACAAGTATTCCCCGTTGCAATTGGTTTTGGGTCATGAACCCAATATATCCCATTTAAGAATTTTTGGATGCGCAGTATATGTGCCTATAGCACCGCCATCCCGCACCAAAATGGGTCCGCAAAGAAGGTTAGGAATATATGTCGGGTTTGAATCGCCCTCCATCATTCGCTACCTCGAAACATTGACAGGCGACTTGTTTACTGCACGATTTGCAGACTGTCGATTTGATGAGACACTTTTCCCAAAATTAGGGGGAGAAGTTGGTGAAACCAAACGGGAAATTTTATGGAAAAATGCATCATTATCTCATCTTGATCCACATACCTCTATTTGTGAAAGAGAGGTACAAAAGATTATCCATTTGCAAAGAATAGCAAATCAAATGCCTGACGTATTTACGGACTTGAAAAGGATAACGAAATCCCACATTCCCGCGGAAAATGTTCCAATCCGTATTGATGTCCCTATTGGACAATCATCTAGTGTCATATCCAATGAGTCAAATGCACGCCTGAAGCGTGGCAGACGATTAGGTTCCAAAGATCGAAATCCTAGAAAGAGGAAAAAGAACGATCAAAATGACACCACGAAAGAATCTCATGATTTAACAAATTCTGAGGTTCATGAAGAATCCATTGAGCCCGAGACTCTGGAAAATACGGAACTATCCCTAAATCCAATTAATATTGAGGCAAATATTAATCGAGTGGATATTGTGGTGGATAATGCCTTTGCTTATAATGTAGCATCTAGCATTATGCAAGAATGTGAGGATCTCGAACCTCAATCTGTTGAAGAATGTCGAAAAAGACAGGATTGGCCAAAGTGGCAAGAAGCAATTCAATCAGAATTGAATTCGCTGGCAAAACGTGAAGTTTTTGGCCCTATAGTTGAAACACCTAATGGTGTTAAGCCTGTCGGCTATAAATGGGTCTTTGTACGCAAAAGAAATGAGAAAAACGAGGTACAAAGATATAAGGCACGCCTTGTTGCACAAGGTTTTTCTCAAAGGCCTGGTGTCGATTATGAAGAGACATATTCGCCTGTAATGGATGCGATAACCTTTCGTTATCTCATAAGTTTTGCTGTCCATGAAAAGCTTGACATGCACTTAATGGATGTGGTTACTGCCTATCTTTATGGCTCACTTGATAATGAGATATACATGAAAATTCCCGATGGACTCAAGATGCCAAACGTGCATAATTCAAAATCTCGGGAAATGTTCTCAATTAAATTGCAAAGATCCTTGTATGGTCTAAAGCAATCTGGACGAATGTGGTATAATCGTCTTAGTGAGTACTTGTTAAAAGAAGGCTATATAAATGACGCCATTTGCCCGTGTGTTTTTATAAAGAAAACAACATCGGAATTTGTTGTACTTGCCGTATATGTTGATGACATAAACCTTATTGGAACCCCTACAGAACTCCAAAAGGCAATTGATTATCTAAAGGATGAATTCGAGATGAAAGATATCGGAAAGACTAAACTATGTCTTGGTTTGCAAATTGAATATTTGGCAAACGGAATTTTTGTTCATCAATCTACCTATATAGAAAAGGTACTGAAACGGTTTTACATGGATGAAGCACATCCTTTAAGTACACCGATGGTTGTTCGATCACTTGATGTGAACAAAGATCCATTCCAACCACAAGAAAGGAATGAAGAGCTACTTGGTCCTGAAGTACCATATCTTAGCGCAATTGGCGCACTAATGTATCTTGCAAATACTACAAGACCTGACATATCCTTTTCAGTTAATGTCTTAGCAAGATTTAGCTCGGCTCCTACGAGGAGACATTGGAATGGGATCAAACACATATTGCGGTACCTAAAGGGAACTACCGATATGGGCTTATTTTATGGCAAGAATTGCAGCCCGGATCTTGTTGGTTATGCTGATGCTGGATATTTGTCCGACCCACACAAGGCTCGATCTCAAACGGGTTATGTGTTTACCTGTGGAGAAACCGCCATATCTTGGCGTTCGACTAAGCAATCAATTGTGGCTACTTCATCTAATCATGCCGAGATAATTGCTATTCATGAAGTAAGTCGGGAGTGTGTGTGGTTAAGGTCGATAATACATCATATCCAAGACAAATGTGGTTTGAAGTGTGATAAACTACCCACAACTTTGTATGAAGACAATGCAGCATGTATAGCTCAATTGAAGGGAGGATTTATAAAAGGAGATAGAACGAAGCATATTTCACCAAAGTTATTCTTCACACATGATCTTCAAAAGAATGGTGATATCAATGTTCAACAGATTCGTTCAAGCGACAATATGGCTGATTTGTTTACAAAATCTCTACCAAAGTCAACCTTCAAGAAGCTAGTTCACAAGATCGGGATGCGAAGACTTAAGGACATAAATTGATGTTCTTATCAGGGGGAGTTAAGGCGCGTTGCACTCTTTTCCCCTTACAAGGTTTTGTCCCACCGGGTTTTCCTTGCGAGGTTTTTAACGAGGCAACCAATAGGCGCATATTCAAACATGTGTACTCTTTTTCCTTACTTTAATTTTTCCCATTGGGTTTTGTTTTAAGGTTTTAACGAGGCACATCATTGAATAGACATTCAAGGGGGAGTGTTATAAATACACTTCTATTTAAGGTGAATGTCTTTAATTAGAGAGATTCTAGAGTTCTATTCTTGGTAGATAAATCATCCTCCTCCCTATAAATAGAGGTGCCCTCTACCATTGTAAATAACTCCTAACATTCTCTAAGTATCAAGAAGAACTCTCTCTACTCTTCTCTCTATTTGCTCTTGTTCTTGAGTTATTGTTCTTGTCTTTTATATTATTTCATAACAAAACTCTATATTTATTTATTTATTTATTTATTTTGAATAAAGATAAATAGTGTTAATTCTTTGGTGTTCATATTTAAGAATAATATTTTGCAACTTGATAAGTATAAATATTCAAACATTTTAACCTTGATAAAAAACAAATGGGATTCCCTTAATTTTCCCACAACTAACAGCAAAAGTTAGTGCCTGTTTATAGAAAATTAAAATATGTATGTTATAATAACTCTAAAGAACTTTTTGCTATTATCTTTTTTAAGGTTCGAGACAAATTCTTATTCCACAACAATGCATTGACAAATCTTAAAAAAGGTACTACACTACCACTACATTACACACATCTTTTAGTTTTGCACAAAATTAATTATTTTTTTTCAAAATCCCTTTTCCAAAAGTTTAGGAATCTTTACATAAATAGCCAAAATGAGTTAATTCTTCAAAATAGGGGTGTACAAAAAAAACCGACAAACCGCACCAATATGATAATTTGAGTCAAACCGAGAAAAGAAATCCGACTATGGTTTGGTGTTAGAAAAAACCCGATCATAATTGGTTTGGTTTGGTTTTAACTAAAGAAAGTCAAACCGAAACTAAACCAATTCGACATTACATATATAGAAAATTTAGATATATTTAATATATAAATATACTTATTGTGATGTAATTTATAAATAGTTCTTAAAAATTTTCATAATTTTATCTTTTAGGGTATTATTTCAAGGTTGGACTTAGAACTTTTGAATGTTCCAATAAGTTATATAGCCATTAATATTTGTAAATTAAATAATGCTAACAAAAGTCCAAACCAAAAGCAAATCAGAGACATTCAATTCAATACGAATGTATTGAATATCTATTTTTTGTTTTGCAATAATTTAGATAAGATACATAACCTATTTTTATTTTTTCTTTAGCGTTTAGTCATGTAACTAATACTACTCCCTTATTAGACTACTTATTTTAGCATGACTTAGTACTTTAGATTATATTTATTTTTATTATGGTTTTTTAATTAGCAATATTTATATTACATAATTTTATTGTTGAATATTATAGAATAATACCATGACACATCTCATATTTTGTATTATTTTCTTGAAAAATACTATATACTTTATATATTTGTATTTTATTATGATTAAAGAAATATTTTGAGCACAAGATATATGTTTTGTTCTATGAAGATTTTACAGGGTAAAAAATCGAAAAAACCCAAAAATCCGAGAAACCCGAGAAAAACCAAAATTAAAAACTCCGAATTTTATTAATTTGGTTTGATTTTTAAATTTAATAACCCAACATAATTAATTTAATTTAATAATTATAAAATTCGAACCTAGCCAACCTATGCACCCGTACTCCAAAATATAACCGGCCCAAAATGATATAACCCAAAACTAGCCAATTCGACCCGTTAAACCGTGAGAGAGAATTTTTGAGTCTAACCTCCAGCATAAACTCCTCTCTTTCACTCTATTACAGCGCCACCAACTGAAAGCACCCTTCTCACAGCGGCCCGAAAATCTTCAAGAAAACAAGAATGGCGGAACCTGCTGATAAATTAGAGAAACCCCAAAAAGCTGGAAACGAAAAAGAAGAAGCAGTAATAGATGAAGAATTAGAAGAGGAAGAAGAAGAAGAAGACGAAGAGGGAGAATTATCATGGTCTTCAGACTCAGAAATTGGTGAAGCTTTAGATTATTTGGACACAAAAGATGATTCTGAATCCATAAATGGTGCTTTTAGTCTCCAAACAAGACGCCCAAATGCTCATGGAGGACTTCATTCTCGGCCCAATTCTTCTGCTTTACAACCCCTTTCTAATCGTACCCAGAAATTTTCTAATCATATTAGAGCTTCACCATTAGAGGTAATATTTTGTTTAAATAAGAAAGTTCTGATCTTTTTTACTATTTGTTTGTTTTTAAAGTTTGAGTCTTTTTTATTATTGTTTTGAATTCTAATGTCCCAGACCCCACTTTGTGGGACTACACTGGGTAGTTGTTGTTGTTGTTTTGAATTCTAATGTACTAATACTGTACTTGAGTTAGACAAAAAAAGTTTGATTTTTTTAGTTTACACTTTTGTTTCATCTGAAATTTTTATGGTATATTGTTGGGAGGGGGGAGGGGCAGGGCCGAGCAGGGGGTTGGGAGCGGTTCTGCGGGTAGGGCCGAAGGCAAGGGTGGGAAGAGGGTAACGCACGCTCATAGATTAAGGATCGGGTCGTGGAACGTAGGCACTCTGATGGGTAAGTCCATTGAGTTGGGGAAGGTTCTTCAGAAGAGGAGGGTTAACATAGGCTGTGTACAGGAGATTAGGTGGAAAGGGTCGAAGCCGAGGAATGTAGACGGGTGTAAGCTGTGGTATTCTGGGGTCGTGAGAGGTAAGAATGGAGTGGGCATCTTGGTTGATTGGGATCTAAGGGAGTCCGTGGTCGAGGTTAGGTGAGTTCATGATAGGTTAATGTCTATTAAGTTGGTTATTGGGGGTTGCGTCCTCAACGTCATCAGCGCTTACGCGCCGCAAGCGGGCTTAGACGAGGAGGTTAAGAAGCGCTTTTGGGAGGACTTGGATGATCTGGTGAGTAGTATTTCCAATCGGAGAAGTTAGTTATTGGAGGGGACTTTAATGGTCATATTGGGGCTGATGCTGGTGGTTATGGTGAGGTGCACGGTGGCTTCGGCTTTGGGGTTAGGAATGGAGGAGGCATGTCATTGCTTGATTTCGCTAGGACTTCCGAGCTTTTAATTGCGAACTCGACATTTCAGAAGAGGGAGGAGCATTTGGTCACTTTCAAGAGTTCGCGGCGAGGACTCAGATTGATTATCTCCTCCTCAGAAGGAGCGATAGGGGTATGTGCAAGGACTGCAAGGTTATCCCGGGAGAGTCCCTTTCGACTCTCCATAGACTCCTAGTGATGGATGTCGGTCTCTGGGTGAAGCGGAAGAGAAGGGGTGCTCGGGGACAACCCCGGATTAGATGGGGTGTTTTGACTAAGGAGAAAGCACAGGAGTTGGAGAGGAGGTTAGCTGAGGGCGGAGCTTGGAGAAGTTCTGGAGAAGCGGATGCTATGTGGTTAGAGACGGCGAACTTGGTTAGGGAGGTAGCACGGGACGTGCTCGGGGTAGCCAAGGGCTATTCAGGCAAACATCAGGGTGACTGATGGTGGAACGAGGCAGTCCAAGGAAAAGTGGAGGTGAAGAAGGCGGCGTTTGCAAAGATGACAGGGAGCACGAGCGAGGAAGAACGGAGAACGAACAGGGAGATTACAAGGCGGCGCGGAAAGAAGCAAAAATGACGGTTACGGAAGTCAAAAACGCGGCATTTGGTCGCATGTACGAGGAATTATGGGAGAAAGGCGGGGACATGAAGTTATTCCGGTTAGCTAAAGCAAGGGAAAGGAAGGCGCGTGATCTTGACCAAGTTAGGTGCATCAAGGGCGAGGATGGTAGAGTTCTGATGGGGGAGTCTCAAGTCAAGCAGAGGCGGCAGACGTACTTTCGAGACTTACTTAACGAGGAGGGGGATCGTAACATAGAGCTAGGGGAGTTGGGGTATTCAAAGCAACATAGAAACCTTGGGTACTGCAGGCGCATTAGGGCGGATGAGGTCATGGGGGCTTTGCGTAGGATGAGTAGGGGTCGAGCGACCGGGCCTGACGAGATCCCGTTGGAATTCTGGAAATGCATGGGTAGGCCAGGAGTAGAGTGGCTCTGCAGGTTGTTCAATGCGATCTTCAGGACCAAAAGGATGCCGGAGGAGTGGAGGTGGAGTACAATGGTGCAATTGTACAAGAACAAAGGTGACATCCAGTGTTGCAACAACTATAGGGGTATCAAATTAATAAGTCACACCATGAAGGTTTGGGAGCGGGTGATCGAGGCGAGGGTGAGGGAGATGACATCTGTATCTGTGAACCAGTTCGGTTTCATGCCGGGTCGCTCCACTACAGAAGCTATCCACCTTGTCAGGAGGCTGGTGGAGCAGTTCAGGGATAAGAAGAAGGACCTGCACATGGTGCTTATCGACTTGGAGAAAGCGTATGACAAGGTCCCAAGGGAGGTGCTATGGAGGTGCTTGAAGGCGAAGAGCGTGCCAGAAGCCTACATTAGAGTAATCAAGGACATGTACGATGGAGCTAAGACTAGGGTTAGGACGGTGGGTGGCGACTCAGACCATTTTCCAGTGGTTATGGGGCTCCATCAAGGATCGGCGCTTAGCCCTCTCTTGTTTGCCTTGGTTATGGATGCTCTAACCCGTCATATTCAAGGGAATGTGCCTTGGTGTATGCTATTTGCTGAGACATGGTTTTGATAGACGAGACGAGGGTCGGTGTTAATGAGAGGTTAGAGGTATGGAGACAAACTCTCGAGTATAAGGGTTTCAAAATAAGCAGATCTAAGACAGAATACCTGGAGTGCAAGTTTAGCGTCGAACCGAGCGAAGTAGGCGGAGACGTGATGATTGGATCTCAGGTCATCGCCAAGAGGGACAGTGTCAGATATCTTGGGTCGGTGATTCAGGGGGACGGAGAGATTGACGGGGACGTCACTCATCGTATAGGAGCGGGTGGTCAAAGTGGAGGCTTGCATTAGGAGTCCTGTGTGACAAGAAAGTTCCACAGAAACTCAAGGGGAAATTTTATAGAGCTGTGGTTAGACCTGCCATGTTGTATGGGGCGGAGTGTTGGCCAGTAAAGAACTCTCATGTTCAGAGAATGAAGGTTGCGGAGATGAGGATGCTCAGGTGGATGTACGGGCTCACCAGGTTAGATAAGATTAAGAATGAAGTTATTCGAGAGAAGGTGGGGGTGGCCCCGGTGGATGAGAAGATGCGAGAAGCGAGGCTGAGGTAGTTCGGGCATGTGCGGAGGAGAAATCCTGATGCCCCGGTGAGGAGTTGTGAGCGGCTGGCATTGGTCGGCGTACGGCGAGGCAGAGGGAAGCCTAAGAGGTATTGGGGAGAGGTGATTAGGCAAGACATGGCTAGAATGCGGGTTTCTGAGGACATGACCCTTGATAGGAAAGTTTGGAGGTCTAGTATCAGGGTTGTAGGATAAGGGCCTCTAGAGTTTTTCGTACTCCTCACACGGGGTTGGGTGAGGCTTGGCAGGGATATCCATAGATGACTTGTGTATTGGATTGTGTCCCCCTTATGGTAGTTATTTATGGTAGCTACTGTCTGATTTTATTGCATGCTATTTTATTTATGGTTCTTATGTTTAGATAATTATTTACGCTATTTCTGCTGAAGTTACTAATTTGTTTTTGTTTTTGCTTTTGTTGTTCATTTCTTTCACTGAGCCGAGGGTCGATTGGAAACAGCCTCTCTGCCCTCACGGGTAGGGGTAAGGCCCGTCTACATATTAACCTCCCCAGACCCCACTTTGTGGGACTATACTGGCTAGTTGTTGTTGTTGTTGGTGTGTTAAGCTTAATTGATCAGAGATTCACCTTTAGAGGTAATTTTGAAGCTTAGTTAAACAAGAATAAAGCGAATCTTTTTTCTGTTTTCTTGAATTCAAATGTAAGATTGTTGGTGAGTCAAGCTTAATCATATCAGAGCTTCATATTCTAAAACATAGTCAAACAAAGAAAGCATGTATCTCTATCTGTTAGTTTTTTCAATGAGGAAAAAGTTTGAATCCCTTTGCCCCATAAGTTTGAATAAATAAGCAGGTTAAGATACAAAAGGAAGGCTTTAAACACATGCGCAAAGCAAACACTAGCTACCAGAATCGCCATTTTATCAACAGTTGTTCTTAAATGATAAGCTAATGTCGAACAGATGAAAAATCCAAAATTTCCCATAATTTTAGACTTTTGTTAGGAGATGTCGGATGCCCCTGGTAAAAGTGGAAGCTTATGGAGTATAGTCTCCTTAAGGAAAGCATGTCGTGTAAAATGAGACTCATTGGTTTTAAGATTATATTAAAGTTTTATTATGCAGTTGGGGCAGTTGAGAAAGCAAAAATATCACATTAAGGTATGATCAGGCTTGAGTAAATTTTTATATAGCTTCTAGAGTGAATTGACATTTTACAGGAATGGGAAGGGAGGATCAAAGTTGGCATGTCAAACTACGTGACTACGGCAATTCGTGGAAGTGTTCGGGATATGGCTATTGGTAAAACTAAAACAACGGAGAAGGCAGACCGTGCCACTGTTGAGCAGGTAAGACTGACAACTCTTTGGAAATATCTGAAGGTTAAAGTTCCTTTTTGCTGACTTCTGAAAGGAAAATTGATTAAAATCGACTATTTTTCTGCTGATCCATTTAATTTCAGAAGTGATAACTACACAACTGTTAACTTTATCTGAAATGCACAGTTGGGCTATTTGTTCTGTTTCCTCAGCCTACTGACTGGCATTCAAAAGTGAGCTATCATTCTTTGTGAGAGCTTTCAGTATTTTGTGAGCTTATATTTTCCTCATGTTAAGAGGGCCAGACATTCTCGACAAAGTACCGAATCTGTATTGATTTTGTGTATTTTGCTGTCAACATCTTTTATTGATCTTATGATCACCCGTCTTGTAGTTATCTGTCTCACTATTTTTGTCTCAACTGTTGAGTTGCTGTATGCACCTTAAGAAAATAATCAATGAATTCAGTCAGTTCCTCCTGTATACCAGTTGAAGTGATTGATAACTTCCCTTCTGTGTACCATCTAAAACTGTCTCATCCTCTGGATACTGCCCTTCCCTTTTCCTCTGGAAACATCAAATTTGACTCTCAGAACTTGATTTTTGCCCCGCATAAGACTTCCATAGCCAATAACTTGAGTGTGACTTGTTTTGTGCACTTGTTCTCTCAGATAGTTTTTGTGTTGGCCATATCACATGCTGATGCAATCAATTGTTATATGGCTATAGAAGGGCTTCACAATATTAATTCTTGGAAAGTTCTATCTTATTTCTCCAGGCAATTGATCCAAGAACACGAATGGTTTTGTTTAAAATGTTGAACCGTGGTGTCTTTCATGATATCAATGGCTGTATTTCAACTGGGAAAGAGGTAAATGATACCTTTGCGACCTGTTTCTCTTGGGATGTTTATTTGTTTTCTTTCACTAATAATGCTGCATTTGAACTTTTATTCTTAACAGGCCAATGTTTATCATGCAACAAAAGCTGATGGTCAGGAACTGGCAATCAAAGTATACAAAACTTCAGTCCTTGTATTCAAGTATGCCCTGTGGCCTTTTCTTTTCTATTTATAACTTTCTGTTAGTCACAAGCAATTTAAGGTGAAAAGGTTTGTGGTACGAGAAAGATACATATCGTTTTAACTTTTTGAGATCCATATTGTGCTCACCGACAAAATGTTTGAATACGTAACTTAGATGCCACTAATGTCACATATTCTTCGTTCATTTGTGTGCTACAATATTTCTGTCTTCATCTTGGCTCACCACTGCACTTGTTCCATGCAACTTCAGGGATAGAGATCGCTATGTACAGGGTGACTATCGCTTCAGATATGGATACTGCAAGCACAATCCTCGGAAAATGGTTAAAACATGGGCTGAGAAAGAAATGAGGAATCTAATGAGGTATGTGAATTCTTCATCCCAAATCTTTGATCTTGTAGTCTTTGCCCTTACAGGCTACTCTTTCTTTCTCCGCCTGCCCTTTATCTCCTCCCTTTCCATTAATTTTGTCGTTTCTGTCTTTTGGCTTCGTGGTGGAAGATAAAGACCCAATGAGAACTGTACTATAAAGAGGAGACACATAAAAGTAGAAGTATTATAGTGTAATTGCCAAGATGTTAAGCAGCTATCTTTGCCTGCTAAAGTGGTTTCATTATATGATTTCTGAGTGCAATTCATCCTTTTAGTTAAAAAGAAAAAAAAAGGAGAGCAATTTCTCCTTGAATTTCGCTCTACGCTTGTCCTTGTTTCTGGACACGTGTTAATGTATTGATTCGTGCTTGTGTTTGTTCAGGAGAACTGTGTGCTCCTTTTGATCTGCTTTGAAGAAGCAATTGCATATATTTTCATTTCCAGTCGTGGACCTTATGGTTAACCTTCTAGTTTATTACGTGTGTTGAAACTGGGTTGTATATCAAAACGTCGCTTGAGCTGAGGAACTTATATTTGTTTTGTTATTCATATTCTAAAGTGGTTCTGGAATTGCAGGCTGAGGTCAGCTGGAATCAGGTGTCCTGCTCCAATTCTCTTGAGGCTTCATGTTCTTGTGATGGAATTCATAGGTAATTGTGCGACATGAGCGTCATGTTATTTTTCTTTTGATAGATACTCTATATGCTTAGTTGTATAAAGGATAAAAGAAATAGTTACTGTATATGTTTTTCAACTCATCTATGTATTATTTGATGGGTCACTACCATAAAAATTCTAACCAAAAGACGCTGTGTGTCTTAAGTGTCAACATGTCCCGGGAGGATTACTTTGTTATGGTCACAGATGGATGGTGTCCTTATGCCCAGATTGCAATAATAATGGAAGAAAGAGCCTCTTGTAGAATTGCTAGCCGTAGGTCTTTGTTTTAGAGGCCTGCTACAAATAGCCCAGGGCCCATGGGCATTGCCTCTCAATATCTAACAATACATCTGGAAAGAAATATGTTGAACCGACTTCTGAGTAATTTGACGTCCCCACCAGCTCAAAAGAAATAGAGTATTAGGTCTAGGCCCTGGGTGGAAGCCATGACACTGAGTTACTTTAAACTAGTTCAAACTGCTGAAACCATAAGATGCGCCATATAAAGATTCTTCCTGTGTCAGCAAAATGTTCAACTGGGAATCTGTTGCTGTGCCCCAATATAATGCAGAAAGTAGTTTCAGAGGAAAGATACCTGTTATTTCTGTTAAATGAAATATCTTATCATTATATTACCTTGTCCCAAAAAAAAGAAAAGAACATTTAACGGTAAAATATGAAACATAACTATGTCAATGAGGATTCATATAGCCGACCCCAACTTGTTTGATTTGAGACAAAGTTATTGTTGCTGTTATGAAATATGAAATTGTCAGTATATAACTGTAATTCTGTAGTGCAATTTGCTGCCTGTCTATATATATACAACAACAACAACTACTACCCAGTATAGTCCCACTAGGTGGGGTTTGGGGAGGATAATATGTAGACAAGCCTTACCCCTACCCGAAAGGGCAGGGAGGCTGTTTCCGATCGACCATCGGCTCAGGGAAGGAATGGAAAACAAAAACAAAAATAAAAGAGCATTAGTAACTCCAGCAAAAATTACGTAACTAGTTATCTAAACATAAGAACCATAAATAAAATTGGATGCAATAATATCAAACAGTAACTACCAAAATGGGACATAATCCAATGCACAAATCATCTATGGATAGCCCTGTCAAAGGAGTACGAAAAATTCTAGGAGCCCCTATCCTACAATCCTGATACTAGACCTCCAGACTTTTCTATTAAGGGCCATGTCCTCGAAAATCCGCATTCTTGCCATGTCATGCCTAACCACCTCTCCCAATACCTCCTAGGCCTCCCTCTGCCTCGCCTCACACTGACCACCCCCAGTCGCTCACAACTCCTCACCAGGGAATCAGGACTTCTCCTCCGCACATGCCTGAACCACCTGAGCCTCGCTTCACGCATCTTATCATCCACCGGAGCCACCCCTACCTTCTCTCGAATAACTTCATTCTTAATCTTATCTAACCTGGTAAGCCCGCACATCCACCCGAGCATCCTCATCTCCGCAATCTTTATTCTCTGAACATGAGAGTTCTTCACCGGCCAGCACTCCGCCCCATACAACATGGCAGGTCTAACCACAACTCTATAAAATTTCCCCTTGAGTTTCTGTGGTACTTTCTTGTCACACAAGACTCCTGATGCAAGACTCCACTTCGACCACCCCGCTCCTATACGATGAGTGACATCCCCATCAACCTCTCGTCCCCCTGAATCACCGACCCAAGATATTTGAAACTGTCCCTCTTGGCGAAGATCCAATCTTCACGTCCCTGCCTATTTCGCCCGGCTCGGCGCTAAGCTTGCACTCCATGCATTCAGTCTTAGATCTGCTTATTGGAACCCTTAGACTTGAGAGTCTGTCTCCATACCTCTAGCCTCTCATTCACACCGACCTCGTCTCGTCTATCAATACTATGTCATCAGCAAATAGCATACACCAAGGCACGTCCCCTTGAATATGTCGGGTTAGAGCATCCATCACCAAGGCAAACAAGAGAGGGCTAAGCGCCGATCCTCGATGGAGCCCCATAACCACCGGAAAATGGTCTGAGTCACCAACCACCATCCTAACCCTAGTCTTAGCTCCATCGTACATGTCCTTGATTACTCTGATGTAGGTTTCCGGCACGCTCTTCACCTTCAGACACCTCCATAGCACCTCCCTTGGGACCTTGTCATACGCCTTCTCCAAGTTGATAAACACTATGTGCAGGTCCTTTTTCTTATCCCTGAACTGTTCCACCAATCTCCTGACAAGGTGGATAGCTTCTGTAGTGGAGCGACCCGACATGAAACCGAACTGGTTCACCATATAGATGTTATCTCCCTCACCCTCGCCTCGATCACCCGCTCCCAGACCTTCATGGTGTGACTTATTAATTTGATACCCCTATAGTTGTTACAACAATGGATATCCCCTTTGTTCTTGTACAGAGGCACCACCGTACTCCACCTCCACTCCTTCGGCATCCTTTTAGTCCTGAAGATCGCATTGAACAACCTGGAGAGTCACTCCATTCCTGACCTACCCATGCATTTCCAGAACTCCACCGGGATCTCGTCAGGCCCGGTCGCTCGACTCCTACTCATCCTACGCAAAGCCCCCATGACCTCCTCCACCCTAATGCGCCTGCAGTATCCAAGGTCTCTATGATGCTCTGAATGCCCCAGCTCCCCTAGCTCTATGTTTCGATCCCCCTCCTCGTTAAGTAGGTCTCGAAAGTACGCCTGCCACCTCTGCTTAACTTGAGACTCCCCCATTAGAACTCTACCATCCCTGTCTGTATATATGTGTTGAAAAAATAAAACTGCATCTTGGGAAGTGAACAGCTGCAGCACTAGTGAACAACTTTCCTCAGGATTGAAAGAAACAAGATGCTTTGAGTTCTTATGATTATGCTACCAAGAGAACATGACTTTAATTAGTCATTTGAGCTGTTGCATATACAATGTACTATCCACTAGCACTAGAATGTCGCCAACTAAATAACCATGTCGTTCACATATCTTTTCCATAAACGTTAAAACCTTAAATCTTATCTTAACAGCCGGATGTTGATATCTTGAGTCACTTATAAGCTTAACAAATAGAAACTGTGTAAAACTTTAGCTTGGTGTGTGCTTCTGTTTTTCCATTCATTACTCTCTGTGTTTTAACGGAGTGTAACATTTTTGTTCGATAGGGAAAGGAGGCTGGGCTGCACCTCGACTGAAGGATGCTGCTTTATCTCTTGACAAGTTACGTGAATGTTATGTTGAGGTTTGTTTTCATCTCTTTATATAGTAATATTAATTTTAATATGATACTTGGTACTCTCCAGGCAGTTTCTTGATATATTGAGACATAATAATTGACATTTGTATAGGCTACGTCTAAAACTAGTTGAGCTCCCTAAGACGAAATAAGTAACAGAATAAAAATATCCTTTCACTTATTCGACTTTAGGTCCTCAGGGCCCTTCATCATCAAGGTAGAGGTTTTTGATTGCCTACGTATTTGGTGAGTAGTGTTGCCAAGTGTCAGTAAGCACATTTATCCAATAAGCGTTTAGCTTTTTCACCTATCAATTTTCTTCCCCTTAACATGTTTGTGCTCATGGTGTGGAGTGGCATTGTTTGGATGATTCTTATTATACTAAAAGTCTCTTTCTCAAATTAAATTAAACTAAGCTTTAAATTCAAGGCCGCTCCTGATTATCAAATTTTAGAATCACTGATTAAGAAACTTTCTGCCACTGCTTAGTGATGTATGGTGAATATTTTGACATGCTGTCAGGCTTTTTTAATGGACACAGTTGCGGATCCAAGATTTTATGTTCGTGGGTGCTTAATTTTTCTTGATGTGTAGTATCTAAATTTTTTGGTTGGTAGGTGCTTTCTTTTCCTTTTATATCAGATGCCTCTAATTTCTTATATAACTATACCTATGCTGTGTAAAGTTTAACGGGTGCCGAAGTACCTAAATTTAGTACGTAGCTCCGTCCCTGAATGGACACTGTGCTATGTGATTCTACCAAATTTATCTACATAAACTACTTGTCATTGCCAGATCATTATGGCAATGCGAACTCTATACCAGAAGTGCAAGCTAGTGCATGGTGACTTGAGCGAGTATAATATCCTATATTACGAGGTAAGCCTTTATTCCATTTATTTATAGCTATACTTGTAGTTGAAAGCAATAACTTGTAGTTGCTCCGCACTTTACAGGGTCACTTATATGTTATTGATGTTTCACAATCAGTTGATCTTGATCATCCTCATGCACTTGATTTCCTCCGAGAGGATTGTGTACATGTTTCTGTGAGTTCTTTTGCCTCATACTTTTCTTTAACTATTTCGCCTTTTTGAAGAAAAAAAATATTGGGAGAGGTTTGGGGAAAGAGGTATTTTCCGTTTAAAGTTTATAGGACTTTCATGTTAAAGCTACTTATAGCCAAGCACTAGCTAAATGCATAGTGTTAATTAAGCCGGTGTGGTGGCATGCAGGACTTTTTCAAAAAACATGGTGTGGCTGTTATGACAATTCGGGAGTTGTTTGATTTTATAGTTGATCCTACTATTGATGATGATTCAGTGGATGGCTATTTGGAAAAGGTATGGCTTATACATGGACTGGATGGTGAAATGCGTTCTGAGTGAATATTCAATTCGTCTACATCCAAATGACTTGAGATCCCTAATATTGTTGTTTCCCTATAATATACTAGGTTCAAGAAAAAATTATGGCTAGAGGTGAGATGACTGCAGAAGAAGAAATTGCCGACTCTGTATTTATTCAGGTATAATATCTAACTAGTCACTACACCTTCCTTGTTTATGAATCTCGGTTTCAATCGTGGCAAGGTAAGGCAAACTTTCCGATGCTACTCTTAGTCAGATTTGTGCTTGCAATTTTTAGCAAAGTGCCTAAATTGGGATGTTGAAAGAAATAGTGTTGTGTTATCTCCCTTCTAAATAAGATGGCCAGAAATTGGGTCGTTTTAGGGAGCTGTATTCATATCAGCAACAGTATATTCTAAGAAAACTTGTCCATGGACTTGACTTGAATGTTTTGATAAATTGTTTAAGTACCTCAATGGATTTTCTTTAATTTTGAAGATCACCGTTCCCTTACTATGTTCTAGTCCCGGTAATTCGCTCACTATCATTTTCTATTGCAGTCATTTATCCCTAAGACTCTTGATCATGTGAAAGACGCTGAAGCAGATGTTCAACGCATTATTAGTGGCGACGACACAGGAGACATGTACTACAAAACTATTACAGGTCTGAAGCAGGCTCTCTCAGGGACAAACCCTTCGGCAGAAAATCAGCAGTACGAACAAAATGGTGAACGGAGACAAGAGGCCACTGCTGCAGCTGAAATCGACAAACCATCTGATGGTGAATCAGAGACCGAGTCAGATGATGACGATGAAAGTGATTCTAGTGAGGGCTTTTCATCTGATGGTGAAAAACCAACAGCTGCTGAAAAGAAAACAGCTAGAAAAGAGAATAAGAAGAAAGTTAAAGAAGAGAAAAGGGAAGCACGAAAGCATAAAGTACCAAAAGCTGTGAAAAAGAAGAAGAAAAAGTTGGCCAAAGCCAAGAAGTATAGGTAATCAAATCAAGCTGAAATGTAAAAGAAAGTTCTGTTTTGTGAGGTTTAAATTGTGTAGAAAAGATGTTGAAGGTCTTAGGTTTTAGAGGTTAAATTATAGAAAGCAGAGTGAAGGTTGCTGCAATTATGAACAGTTTCCACAGGTAATATTCTGTTGTGGTATAAAGTTGCAATTTCCAACAATTTTGGCCAAATTAGTGTAACTCATTTTCATTTTAACCAATCACGACAGATTTTCCCATCCTTTTATGTACCATATTTGTCCAGCCTATACTTCAAGCAAATGGGATTTGATTCCATTTTTGTTAAGGATTTAGGCAAGTTGCCTTTATTAATGATATTTTTGATGGTAAACCATGAATATGATATCTAAACAGTAATGTCTCCGATGTTAAAAGTTTATTGGTGTGACCAATTTGGGCTCGAGCCAACTTGAGACCTCTGTTTAAAAGATGTATTTTAGCGAAAATAGCTTGGATTAGCCAGTTTTCAGATTAGTAATTAAAAAATAGCAAGTGTTCGGAGAGTCGATGAAAAACAACCATTGTATCACGGAATGTTTCAGTATAATATAGTGGAGATTGGAGCACGTGTGTATGAATTTCCGGCGTATTAGGCCGGATCAATATTTTATACTGGAACTTCAGTATACTATGCTGGAAGAAATAGTCCAAACGTCAACCATCATGGAGTTAGGCATATTTTCTGATGTATGGTGCCAAACCAAGTTTCAGACCGTCTTTTTGAGTAGTAGATTCTTAGTTCTTTTTCCTTGTTATTGTCGATGGGTTTCTTCATTTTCAAGCTCTAATCAGATTGTGGATTCTTAAGATAAAACCCATAAGTTATAAGTATTGAAGCATTCATCTAAGAACAAGACCAACTTAGACATTCTTCCAGAAAGAACAAACTTTTACTTTAAGCACGTACGAAGAAACTAGTATAAATTATCCTGTATAGTTGCTCTCAAAATAATAGTCGAAAAAGTATATAAATTTTATATGTTATAATATAAAAATTGTATAGTTTTTTGGCTCCAAATGTAAAAAAATTCTGGTGTGGGCTAAAAGTGATAATACCCTAATATAACCACTTAAACTACCGTAGTTATCATAAAGATGAGATCACTTAATAGACATTTTTCAGGAGGAAGAGAATTCAAGATGATTCGCTATGTGCGGACTAGATGCGTACTAGTGTGATCGATGGATGGTGGGGGAATTGCGTAAACAATGAGACCAACCTAACCAAAGTGTCAAGGCTCTTACCTTTTTGATGGTGAATCTTAATTAACTGACACTAAGAACTGATTCAGAGAAAGAAGAAACATAGTATGAGATAGGCGGCACATCAATTACGGATAGAGAATTTCTTGACTCGATGGATGGAGTAAGAGTCCTCCAAACTGGTCAGATGATTGTTGAAAGTTCTGCAGGAGTCAAATCAGGATTTTGACAATTGTCCCTTCAAGAAAAGTGGGACAAAACGATAATTTAACCACTAACTTTTATGATTGTCCTAGTCTTTTTGTTTATGCTACAACTCAATGTCTTGTGTTATAAATAACAAAGTATACTGATTGCTTGGTTTGACATATGTTCTTCCTGCAATTTTTGAAGTAGAATAGTGCAATATTCTCCTTTTTTTAACTGCAATTTCATTATAACAAATGCATCCATCTATATATTTCCAAACAAGGAAAAGCAAAAACAAAACCAAGTCATCGGATGAATTGACGAGTAAATAAATCAAACCAGAAACACGGGCGTTACTCCGTAGCAATAGTGAATCGACTTGCTCCCCTCAACTCTTGCAGTACCATAGTATCTCGAAAATAAGGAGAAACACACTGGACGTAACGCTATCAATACCATGTGAAACCAAAACAACTGAACTAAAGGAACTCCTTAGATATTGAAATATTATAATTAGAGATATCCTATTCCTGTAGCAGCCAGGGCCAAGAATTATACAATGGTACATTGCAAAACTCTTCTACAGTACATCTACCATAAAATAAAGATTATTATCAAATATCTTTACAGAATTTTATCTGTAAGACTGTAAGTATATATGATTTACATGTCTCATTAACCAAACAAGAGAGACATATTTGGTTATCTTCACTCTGCTGATTTGCTTTTACTAAAGTATGATCTTGACCAGCAACTAGATAAAAATCCTTTCTTTTTCCTGCATTAAAGGGCAACAACCATGATTTAGGCTTTAGACCTGAACAAAATTTTTATCTTAAAATAACATAAGGAGAGCTTTGGCGTAACCAATAAAGTTACTGTCACGTGACCAGGAGGTCATAGGTCCGAGCCGTAGAAACAACCTCTTGCAGAAATGCAGGAAAGACTGCATGCAATAGACTCTTATGATCCGATTCTTTTTCGGACCCCGCGAATAACGAGAGCTTAATGCACCGGGTTGCCCTTAATATTCTTTTAAATTCTTTTCAAAACTGCATTCTGCTAATTTTCCAAGGCTGTCAACAATGGTCTTATGAAATCTAATTCATAAGGAAAAAACATTAACATGTACAGAATCTGTTTAAGTAATCACTCTCATTAATTTTTTTCTTCTATAAATGCATTCGGCAAACTTTACTAGACTTCCAATATTGGACTATCCAAATCTAATTCATAAGTGAAAACATTAGAAAGTATTTAATAGCTTTCCATTAAAGAAACAACTGATTTTATTGAATCCCAAAAAAAGAAAAATCAATTCTTTGTTCTGTTCTGTTTGTCCTAACATACAAACAAAAGTTTCCAAATCACACCAGTCAATGACTAGTTCAATTTTCCTTGAAATCATGAATACAAAAACTAAAAAATAATTAAAAAAAGTATCTCGGTACACTAAGCTCCCACTATATGCAGGGCCGCGGAAGGCCGGACTACAAGGATCTATTGTATATAACCTTATTCTGCATTTTTGCAAGAAGTTGTTCCCACGATAAGAAGATAAAAGTTTCATACATTGATCATCAAGAGATAGATTCTAAAGCTAATGTGGATCCCCCAAAATGTGGCTATACCCGTATCGGATCCTTGAAAATACATTACTTTTGGAGGATCCAATACACAATGGTCGGCATTTTCGAAGGATCCGAAAAGCACAGTTCTAAGTACCCTAAATTGTGATCTTATTACTAATATTATACTAAGTTATTCAGAAGGGCAGCCTTGGCGTAACTAGTAAAGTTGTTGCATGTGACCGGGGTTCGAGCTGTGGAAACAACCTTTTGTAGAAATGCAGAATAAGGCTGCATACGATAGACTGTTGTGATTCGGCCCTTTCTCGAACCCCGCGCATAGCGGGAGCTTAATGCACCAGGCTGCCGTTTTTTTATACTAAGTTATTCAGCAAAATAAACTTCAAGAATCATACCAAGTCCAATCTCTTGTTCAAATGCTAAAAAATCAAGAATTAATTAAATTGAGAATAAATTGAATATACCTGTATCTACTTTTTCTGCTGCCACTGCTACCAATTCTATCAGTACTTTCACTATTACTGCTGCCTGTTCTGCTACTAGTGTTGTTGTTACCACTGCTGCCACTGCTTTCACTGTTACTGCTTCCTGTTCTGCTACTATCACTCTCACTTGAACAAGAAAATCTCCTTTTCCACCAATCTTTTTCCACATTTTTTGAAGATTTTACTACATTTTTTGAAGATTTTACTGACCCTTCTGGCTTAGGTGAAACTTTAGTAGTATTAGTTGTTTTTGGTAAATTCTTCAAATTCTTCTTCTTTGTCTCCAAAGGAATTGGAAAAAACATCTTTAGAAAAAGGCTCTGATTTTCAAAACTCTCACTTCTAATCATCTTCCCTTTCTTTTTACTCTCTTGCCTTTGTATGCTCTTCACCCTTTGTTGTACTAGACTAGTTGTACTATTAAAATTTTCTTCCTCTTTATTTATTAAGCATTCTTCTTGATCAGATTCCAAGACTGTATTTTGCTCAACAAGATCCTTAAGAGACAACTCATAACAAGATTCAGGCATGTTTTTGACCATTTCCATAAGTTCAAATTGGCCTTTAGCTATAGCTAAAGCTCTAGAGCTAGTTGAATTTGACCGATAATTTGTCGAAATTTGATGGCTATTTTTCCATAAGGGTGGTGAAGAAACACCAGATTCATCACCATAATCAACATGGTTTGAACTTTCTTGAACTCTAAATTGGACACTTTCAACTTCATTTTTAGGCCAATTTCTAAGGTTATAACTGTAATCTGAGGTTGTAACAGGATCAAGAATTGGGATATGATCATTGGGTTTTTGGTTTCTTGGATTAAACATGGTTGATAGATGAAGGGAATGTTTTTTGGGGGGAGAGGAAAAGAGGGGAAGAATGAGGAAAAATATGTGGTGTGATGTGTGTATGAAGAGGAAGTAGTCATGGCATTGTCATAAATGTATTTATCTTTTAGGTCCATTACACACACTTCCTATTCAAAATAATAGGAAAGTTCTTTTTTAATTGTGCCTTGCCTTTTGTATATTGTTAGGCATCCTGTGGGAGGGTGGGGGGGGGGGGGGGGGGGGGGGACACACAATAAATTATCATATAGAGCCATATAGAGTCCATCCTATCCAAGTATAAATGTTATTTCTTCCTATTTTTATTATCAGTCTTTTAAGATTGTGTGTATCCTTTTAAAAAGACATAAACAGGCTTAATTATAAAAGTATTTGTGCAAATTACAACTTATCTTTTTTATAATGTTTTGGTTAATTAATACTCCACTAATTAATACAGTAAGGATAGGTTGAGAAAAATATATTAATACTTCCTCCATCCCAAAATACAGTCAGACTTCTCTATAGCAATATCCGTATATAACAATTATTTGCTATCAAAGTCTAATTTTTCTCAGAACCGATTTTTTATGTTATATTTTACCTCTATAACAGTATTCTGCCTATAACAACAACAACCATCTTTATGACGGTACGCTATTCGTAAAATTACCCCTCTATAATAACCATGTACATTTTCTAAGATTATTACTAATGGTAATTCTAAATATTTTATAACTTTAATATACAACTTATATAGCTCTATATATTATCTTAAGGATAGCAGTACGTTCCATGAACATATGCACATCAAATATTTTTATAACTAAAGATATACAAATGGTATATCTTGCATTAAAAAAATGCCAAAAGATACTTAAAAGATCTATTTATCCTTTTGAAGATATATGCAAATCATTCTTTTTTATTTGAAGATGTACACATAATATATTTTATATTGGGCAATTACCAATATTATGTAAACGTAGTCTATTCGTATATTTTAGTTATGTGCCTTAGAGTTTAAATATTTGTGCGTTTCGTTAAGGATTTTTTTAATAATGTATTAGATTTCTTTAGCATTTAATTCGTGAAATATATATATCTTTTGAGATTTTAAATTTCAATATTTTATTAATCTTTTATATATAATATTATAAAAGAAAAATAATTAGTTTTTGAATAATTTTGGTCTATAACAATCAAAATATATTTTTGCAAATTACAACTTATCTTTTTTATAATGTTTTAGTTAATTAATACTCCACTAATTAATACAGTAAGGATAGATTGAGAAAAAAATATTAATACTTCCTCCATCCCAAAATACAGTCAGACTTCTCTATAACAATATCCGTATATAACAATTATTTGCTATCAAAGTCTAGTTTTTCTCAGAACCGATTTTTATGTTATATTTTACCTCTATAACAGTATTCTGCCTATAATAACAACAACCATCTTTATGACGGTACGCTATTCGTAAAATTACCCCTCTATAATAACCATGTACATTTTCTAAGATTATTACTAATGGTAATTTTAAATATTTAGGTAAATATTTTATAACTTTAATGTACAACTTATATAGCTCTATATATTATCTTAAGGATAGGAGTACGTTCCATGAACATATGCACATCTGTTATGAAATCTCCTATTTAAGGTGAATGTCTATAATTAGAGAGATTCTAGAGTTCTATTCTTGGTAGCTAAATCATCCTCCTCCCTATAAATAGAGGTGCCCTCTACCATTGTAAATCACTCCTAACATTCTTTAAGTATCAATAAGAAGAACTCTCTCTACTCTTCTCTCTATTGCTCTTGTTCTTGAGTTATTGTTCTTGTCTTTTATATTATTTCATAACACGTTATCAGCACGAGACTCTACCGTCTCAAGAACCATTCTCGAAAAATCTAAGGTATTTCCCTCTTCCTAATTTAATTTTCCATTATGTCTAACATTACGAAAAGAAAGTTCGTTGCCCTTGAAATTTCGGGCAAGAACTATATGACATGGGTGTTGGATGCCGAAATCCACTTAGATGCTATTGGTCTCGGAGACACCATCAAAGATAGAGAAAAAGCATCCACCCAAAAATGTGCGAAGGCCTTGATTTTCTTGCGCCATCACCTTGATGAAGGTTTGAAGATTGAATATCTCACCGTCAAGGATCCACTCATCTTGTGGAACGGCATAAAGGAGAGATATGACAACCTGAAGTTGGTCACTCTGCCACAAGCACGATATGATTGGGCTCATCTGAGGCTCCAGGACTTTAAGTCCGTTTCTGAATATAATTCTGCAATGTTCAGAATTACTTCTAAATTGAAGCTATGCGGGGATAATATCTCCGATTATGATATGCTTGAGAAAACGTTTACAACGTTTCATGCCTCCAATATAGTACTGCAACAACAGTACAGAGAGAAAGGCTTTACAAAGTACTCTGAACTGATTTCTCTTCTACTAGTGGCTGAGCGAAATAATGACCTGCTCATGAGAAATCATGAAAATCGACCCACTGGGTCTACACCACTGCCTGAAGCAGATAAGGTGCACTCTCATTATGCCAAACATGAAAAGGACCATGGTCATGGTCGTAAACGGGGTCATAGCCAGGGACGTAGACAAGGAAGAAATTCCAATGAAGTCCGTCAACCCCCAAGGAGAGATAACCGCCGAAAGCAGAAACGGGGTCATGAAGATCCTAAGGCAAATGGTTCAGAAACTATATGTTATCGTTGCGGTGGGAAAGGGCACTGGTCAAAGGCTTGCCGTATACCAAGACACTTGGTTGACCTTTATCAAGCATCTCGAAAGAGAAAAGGCCCTGAAACAAATTTTGTTTATGACGACAATGAGGACATCACCCACCTGGATGTGGCAGACTTCTTTGAGCAACCCGAGGGGAAAATAGACCACCTAATCGGCGATGGGTCCGTGATGAAAGAAGATGGAGTTATTTGATTTTGTTCTACTTATTTGTATTAGTTAGTGAATATACTAATAGTCATTAGTATTAGCTCGTATTAGTTAGTTCATGATGCAATGTTAGAAGTAGTTCTTTAGAATATCTTCAATATGCTCAAATATCAATAAAATTTTTATTTTCCAGTAGGGGTAATCGACTAGCCTGAAAAACTAGTCGATTATCTACTATTTTCGCATTAAAGCTGAAAAATAATTGATCAACAATCGATTGTCTTTGTCTAACAATCGATTGTCGTTAAGACAGTGTAATCTGGAATTTTTCAAAAATCATCCACAATCGATTGTCTTTGTCTAACAATCGATTGTCGTTAAGACAGTAATCGAATTTTTCAAAATAGCCAACAATCGATTGTCTATGCATAACAATCGATTGTCTTAAAACAGTGTTCTGGAATTTTTCAAAATAGCCAACAATCGATTGTCTATACATAACAATCGATTGTCTTAAAACAGTGCTGGAATTTTTCAAAATAGCCAACAATCGATTGTCTATACTTAACAATCGATTGTCTTAAAACAGTGGAATTTTTCAAAATAGCCAACAATCGATTGTCTGTGCATAACAATCGATTGTCTTAAGACAGATCTGTTTTTCAAAATAACAAATAATCGATTGTGTGTGTTTAACAATCGATTGTCAATGTTCAACAATCGATTGTTTGTGTTTAACAATCGATTGTTTGAAGAAAATGTTTAAACTGAAATTTTCAAACTGCAAAGTAATCAATTATGGATAACATATCTGATTTTGTTAGTCAACTGTTAGCAGCAGATTTTGAAAATATTATGTGACACAAACGAATTGAACTTGTTTATTCTTATGTTCGTGTATCTCTTTTGTATGTCAAACTATGGGATAGCAAATATGGATATCTCACAAAGCGAACTTGGATCAACGTCCAACTGTAAAAGTATTTGCCTAGCTGATTCATGTACTACACATACAATACTCAAAGAAAGGAAATATTTCTCTCAACTAAATATGTGTAAGGCAAACGTTACTACAGTCTCTGTAAGTAGTAAATTGATTGAAGGCTCCGGAAGAGCAATTGTAACTCTGCCCCAAAGGCACGACGTTAATCATAGAGAATGCAATGTTCTCCTCCAAGTCTAAGAGAAACTTGTTGAGTTTTAAAGATGTACGCCGGAATGGCTATCATATTGAGACAATGGATGAAGATAATCTTGAATATCTCGTCATCACAAAGAATGTCTCCGGCCAAAAGAGGGTTATTGAGAAATTCCCGTCTTTATCTTGTGGCCTGTATTGGACAAGAATTAGTGCAATTGAGGCACATTCAACAGTAAACCAAAGGGTTACTGATTCCAATACCTTTGTACTTTGGTATGATCGATTGGGACACCCAGGATCGGTCATGATGAGACGGATTATAGAAAGCTCATATGGGCATCCGTTAAAGAATTTCAAAATTCTTTCGAATAATGAATATCCTTGCACTTCGTGTTATCAAGGCAAGTTGATTATCAGGCCATCACCAACAAAGGTTGGGACTGAGTCACCCACGTTTCTGGAACGTATACAAGGGGACATTTGTGGACCTATTCACCCACCTAGTGGGTCGTTTAGGTATTTCATGGTCTTGATAGACGCATCCTGTAGATGGTCTCATGTGTGCCTGTTGTCATCACGCAACCTTGCGTTTGCGAAATTAATGGCACAAATAATTCGACTACGAGCACAATTTCCAGATAATCCAATCAAGTCCATTAGACTGGATAATGCTGCTGAGTTTACATCCCAAGCATTTAATGATTATTGCTTATCAATCGGGATAAAAGTTGAACATTCTGTAGCTCATGTTCACACTCAAAACGGTCTTGCAGAATCGTTAATTAAACGCCTGCAGTTGATTGCAAGGCCATTACTTATGAGAACGAGGCTGCCCACTTCGGTATGGGGTCACGCCATCTTACATGCAGCAATGCTAATTCGTCTCAGACCGACGAATTACCACAAGTATTCCCCGTTGCAATTGGTTTTGGGTCATGAACCCAATATATCCCATTTAAGAATTTTTGGATGCGCAGTATATGTGCCTATAGCACCGCCATCCCGCACCAAAATGGGTCCGCAAAGAAGGTTAGGAATATATGTTGGGTTTGAATCGCCCTCCATCATTCGCTACCTCGAAACATTGACAGGCGACTTGTTTACTGCACGATTTGCAGACTGTCGATTTGATGAGACACTTTTCCCAAAATTAGGGGGAGAAGTTGGTGAAACCAAATGGGAAATTTTGTGGAAAAATGCATCATTATCTCATCTTGATCCACATACCTCTATTTGTGAAAGAGAGGTATAAAAGATTATCCATTTGCAAAGAATAGCAAATCAAATGCCTGACGCATTTACGGACTTGAAGAGGATAACGAAATCCCACATTCCCGCGGAAAATGTTCCAATCCGTATTGATGTCCCTGTTGGACAATCATCTAGTGTCATATCCAATGAGTCAAATGCACGCCTGAAGCGTGGCAGACCATTAGGTTCCAAAGATCGAAATCCTAGAAAGAGGAAAAAGAACGATCAAAATGACACCACGAAAGAATCTCATGATTTAACAAATTCTGAGATTCATGAAGAATCCATTGAGCCCGAGACTCTGGAAAATACGGAACTATCCCTAAATCCAATTAATATTGAGGCAAATATTAATCGAGTGGATATTGTGGTGGATAATGCCTTTGCTTATAATGTAGCATCTAGCATTATGCAAGAATGTGAGGATCTCGAACCTCAATCTGTTGAAGAATGTCGAAAAAGACAGGATTGGCCAAAGTGGCAAGAAGCAATTCAATCAGAATTGAATTCGCTGGCAAAACGTGAAGTTTTTGGCCCTATAGTTGAAACATCTAATGGTGTTAAGCCTGTCGGCTATAAATGGGTCTTTGTATGCAAAAGAAATGAGAAAAACGAGGTACAAAGATATAAGGCACGCCTTGTTGCACAAGGTTTTTCTCAAAGGCCTGGTGTCGATTATGAAGAGACATATTCGCCTGTAATGGATGCGATAACCTTTCGTTATCTCATAAGTTTTGCTGTCCATGAAAAGCTTGACATGCACTTAATGGATGTGGTTACTGCCTATCTTTATGGCTCACTTGATAATGAGATATACATGAAAATTCCCGATGGACTCAAGATGCCAAACGCGCATAATTCAAAATCTCGGGAAATGTTCTCAATTAAATTGCAAAGATCCTTGTATGGTCAAAAGCAATCTGGACGAATGTGGTATAATCGTCTTAGTGAGTACTTGTTAAAAGAAGGCTATATAAATGACGCCATTTGCCCGTGTGTTTTTATAAAGAAAACAACATCGGAATTTGTTGTACTTGCCGTATATGTTGATGACATAAACCTTATTGGAACCCCTATAGAACTCCAAAAGGCAATTGATTATCTAAAGGATGAATTCGAGATGAAAGATCTCGGAAAGACTAAACTATGTCTTGGTTTGCAAATTGAATATTTGGCAAACGGAATTTTTGTTCATCAATCTACCTATACAGAAAAGGTACTGAAACGGTTTTACATGGATGAAGCACATCCTTTAAGTACACCGATGGTTGTTCGATCACTTGATGTGAACAAAGATCCATTCCGACCACAAGAAAGGAATGAAGAGCTACTTGGTCCTGAAGTACCATATCTTAGCGCAATTGGCGCACTAATGTATCTTGCAAATACTACAAGACCTGACATATCCTTTTCAGTTAATGTCTTAGCAAGATTTAGCTCGGCTCCTACGAGGAGACATTGGAATGGGATCAAACACATATTGCGGTACCTAAAGGGAACTACCGATATGGGCTTATTTTATGGCAAGAATTGCAGCCCGGATCTTGTTGGTTATGCTGATGCTGGATATTTGTCCGACCCACACAAGGCTCGATCTCAAACGGGTTATGTGTTTACCTGTGGAGAAACCGCCATATCTTGGCGATCGACTAAGCAATCAATTGTGGCTACTTCATCTAATCATGCCGAGATAATTGCTATTCATGAAGCAAGTCGGGAGTGTGTGTGGTTAAGGTCGATAATACATCATATCCAAGACAAATGTGGTTTGAAGTGTGATAAACTACCCACAACTTTGTATGAAGACAATGCAGCATGTATAGCTCAATTGAAGGGAGGATTCATAAAAGGAGATAGAACGAAGCATATTTCACCAAAGTTATTCTTCACACATGATCTTCAAAAGAATGGTGATATCAATGTTCAACAGATTCGTTCAAGCGACAATATGGCTGATTTGTTCATAAAATCTCTACCAAAGTCAACCTTCAAGAAGCTAGTTCACAAGATCGGGATGCGAAGACTTAAGGACATAAATTGATGTTCTTATCAGGGGGAGTTAATGCGCGTTGCGCTCTTTTTCCCTTACAAGGTTTTGTCCCACCGGGTTTTCCTTGCGAGGTTTTTAATGAGGCAACCAATAGGCACATATTCAAACATGTGTACTCTTTTTCCTTTCTTTAATTTTTCCCATTGGGTTTTGGTTTTAAGGTTTTTAACGAGGCACATTGTTGAATATACATTCAAGGGGGAGTGTTATGAAATCTCCTATTTAAGGTGAATGTCTATAATTAGAGAGATTCTAGAGTTCTATTCTTGGTAGCTAAATCATCCTCCTCCCTATAAATAGAGGTGCCCTCTACCATTGTATATCACTCATAACATTCTTTAAGTATCAATAAGAAGAACTCTCTCTACTCTTCTCTCTATTGCTCTTGTTCTTGAGTTATTATTCTTGTCTTTTATATTATTTCATAACAACATCAAATATTTTTATAACTAAAGATCTACAAATGGTATATCTTGCATTAAAAAAATGCCAAAAGATACTTAAAAGATCTATTTATCTTTTTGAAGATATATGCACATCATTCTTTTTTATTTGAAGATGTACACATAATATATTTTATATTGGGCAATTACCAATATTATGTAAACGTAGTCTATTCGTATTTTTTAGTTGTGTGTCTTAGAGTTTAAATATTTGTGCGTTTGGTTAAGGATTTTTTAATAATGTTTTAGATTCTTTAGCATTTAATTCGTGAAATATATATATCTTTTGAGATTTTAAATTTAAATATTTTTTATATATAATATTACAAAAGAAAAATAATTAGTTTTTGAATAATTTTTGTCTATAACAATCAAAATATATTTAAGTGAGAAATGTTGTTATAGGTATATAACAACCATTCACTATAAAAGCCGAAAAATTTCAGAACAAACAATGTTGTTATAGAGATGTATGACTGTAAGTGTCAGCTTTAGCTTTTTGAAAGCCAATTTAACTAATCTTCAAAGTTACATTGGACAAAATTAACTTAATATTTTAAATTGAAATTTATATATCCAAAAAAGTATGCAAAAAAGTACTATAAGTTGAAAGTTTTCTTATGTCAATATAATGAAAAATTATATTCTCAAACATTAATAAAAGTTCACATAATTTGAGTCTCGCAAAATACAAAGTGATACATAATTTGAGATGAAGAAAGTATGTTAATTATTATAAATCTAATTTGTCAAAACAATTAATATTTGAGAGCAGAAATAATAAAGCACTATGCGCCATACAATATGGAAAGAGAAAAAAGGAAGTCAAGAGTTTCTAGATGGGTGAGCGTAGGGACGTATTGTTTTCCTTATTTTCCCTTATCTGTCTCACTTTGGGGCATTGATTTTTTGTATTTGGTTCATCTCATTTTTTTATTGAATCAAAGACTCTGTTGTCCCTTTTCATACGTCAATTTGACAAATAGACAAAAATATTTAGAAGAAAATGAACAAATGAAGGAGTTAAAGAATCAATTCACGACAATTTATGACTTTATTATGGATAAAATTGATTAATAAGAACAGACAAATTAATAGTTGTCCTATTTTCAATTGTTTTTCTTCTTGATTCTTAAATTCAAAGGCCTTTGCTAAAGAAAAAAAAAGGTGTCTTTTGTGGTTCTTGCCAAATGAAACCGAGTAGGAAACAAAATAAAGAAAACATATTTCGAACAATTTTTTTTATTTAAAGAAAAGGATATTTTCCCTTTAGATTTATCTAGTACATTGTATTTTTCTCCAACTACTACAGTTGGAGAGGTGATGGATATGTTGGAACTAATTGAGCTCTGAAGGCGCATGTTACGCTAGGGTTTGCTAACGTGCGCCCAAAGGGAGATGACGAGGAAGAAGAAGCAATCAGTTCCGGTGTCGGGCTCGCCTAAAGAGCCAGTACCAGAAACTAGACCAATTATAACACCAGAGTCGGGGATTCCCCATGTCTTAGCACCGATTCAGTTTGGTCATTAGCTTCCAGGAATGGGAAGTGCTCCCACAGTGATGCAAGTCGGTCCTCCACCGGAAACTACAGAGACCCCGCTGAAAATTGATGTAGGAGCGACGAACGCAGCGAGGAAACTAACATTCTCTTCAACATCTAGTGAAACTAAACTTGCGATGGCTGAAGTCGTCAAAGGTAATAGAGTGCAAAACATGGGGCATAAGCTAGATTACTACCCACCGGTGATGAAGGATGAAGTCAAAGTTGTAAAGCTAATCCCCCAGGAAATAGCTGAACAAAACCATAAATGGAGTCGAGCCTTAATTGGGTATGTAATTGGTGGAAACTCTACCTTCAAAGAAATGCTCAAATTTGTTTATAGAGTTGGAATTCTGTAAGTACACATCAGGTTTTCCTCCATAATAATGGGTTACTTTATTTTTAAATTTGATAATGATGAGGACAAGGAAGAATTCTTAAGCAAGGACCTTATATATTCAACTATAGGCCATTCATCCCAGAGTTTCAAATGAATAAGGAACCTACCAAACTTGTTCCAATATGGGTGATGCTCCCAAATCTACAAATCCAATTTTGGGCCCCTGGAAATTTGGGAAGAATAGCTAGCTGTATGAGGAATCCTATTTGTACAGACAAATTAACAGCCCAAGATTAAAGGATTGTATATGCAAGAATATTGATCGAAATGGACATATCTCATCCTCTACCAGAGTTGATCTCCCTTGAGTTACCGGATGGAGCACATTACTCACAGAATATTGAGTATGAATGGAAGCCACTGTCGTGTCAAGACTATTTGAAAGTGGGGTACAATACAAGAGATTGCACAAAGCCAACATAATACAAGGAGTTTAGACAGGACATTAGAAAGAAACTAAAGAAGAAGGAGTGGATAGCCAAGACTGTCACCATGAATGAAGACCAGAACAAAGAGCAACAAGCACAACAGTCTACTTACAATGAGCAGACTGAGCAACTAACTAAAGAAGATGGACAACAACAAGAAAAATAAGTGGACAGGGGAAAGAAAATAATGCCAGCTACAACAGTCCAAAACCAAAAGATTGATGAATTGAAGTTGATGCTCAGAAGGAACCAGTTCAGTGCATTGAGGATTAATACAGAGGTTACCACAAGCAATGCGGTAAAGTAACAAATCTGGCTAAACAGCTCTCATGATTTTTGGATCATGGAATATTATAGGGCTGAATAAAGCCCTATAAGCAGAAGGAGTTTAAATCCTTTCTGCTTACCAATAAAGTAGCTCTATTGGGCTGCCAGAAATAAAGATAAATGTTAGAAGAGCAGAGAAAATAAAAAAGAAAATAGGGGGAGATTGGTAGATTTATAGTGACTATACAAGCTGTCAAAATGAAAGAATCTGGGTATGCTAGAACCCCAGCTAGTGGAGGTGGATATACAAAGTTCAGGTCCACAAATTGTCCATTGTAAAGTGAAGGACAAGGGATCACTGTTTGAATGCTATGTCACATTTGTTTATGGCTACAACACTATTGAAGGAAGGAAAGAAATTTGGAGGCAGCTAAAGGCAATTAACCATACGATGCTAGACCCTTGGACCATTCTTGGGGACTTCAATACAATTTTATCTGTTGCGGATATGATCAATGGAGCACCAGTCCAATAGAATGAAACACATGAATTTTAGGACTGTATAAATAAAGTGGGACTAGGGCAACTCAAAAGAAAGGGATGGCAGTATTCATGGTGTAATAAGAGGGATCATGGAGATAGAATTTACAGTATAACTGATTGGGCATTTGGCAATGCTCAATGGTTTAGCTTGTATAGCAGCATAGAAGCATATTACTTAAATCCTGGGTGCTCAGACCACTCCCCTATACTGTTATCAACTGCCACTGTTAGCCACAAGCTACCAAAACCATTTAGACTACTAAATGTCTTGCTGAAGCAACAATCAGGCATGGAAATGGTTGAAGATATATGAAAGACCCAAGTTGATGGCTATGCTATGTATGGAGTATGCAGGAAATTGAAACAAGTGGAACAAGCAGTTAAACAGATGAATCAAGAAATGAACAAGTTAGAACAAAAGTTGGAGGAACTGCAGGTAAAACTGAAAGAAACACAAGATGCCTTGGCAACTGACTTATACAACACTCATTTGATCACAGAAGAGAAAGAGATCCTATTGGAGCTAGAGAAATGGGCTACTATCCAGGAAAGAGTTCTTAGACAAAAATCTAGAGCTGTATGGATCAAACATGGAGATTTAAACTCCAAGTTTTTTTCATGCCTAACTAAAATCAAGACATGCTAGGAATAATATAGCTACTATTTATAATGAGCATGAAACGCAATTAACAGATCCAAAGCAGGTGCAACAGGAAGTTATAAGGTTCTATCAATGTTTGATGGGAAACAGATCACGTGAACTACCTTGTATAAATACTCATACTACTAAAGATGGTCCTTGTTTACATAAAGACCAACAATTTCTACTGATTCAAACAGTCACAAAAGAGGATGTCTTAAAGGCATTAAAAGAGCTACCAAATGACAAGGCTCCAGGGGTGGATGGGTTCAATGTAGAATTCTTCAAAGATATTTGGTATGTTATAGGAGAGGAGGTGAGTAAGACTGTTATCCAATTTTTTAAAACTGGGAAAATTTTAAAGGGGGAAAACTGCACCACACTTATTCTAGTACCAAAGGTAGCTAATCCCACTTATGTAGAGGAGTAATGACCCATAGTTTGATGTTCAACTTTGTACAAATTGATAGCAAGAATCATGACTGATATACTTAAACAAGTAGCAAACATAATTGTTGGACATTCACAGTCATCATTTATAGCATGAAGGAGTGTCTTAGATAATGTAATAATTGCACATGAGCTAGTAAAATGGCATACACAGAAGGAAACCTCTCCTAGGTGCATGGTAAAGGTGGACATCAGAAAGGTCTATGACTTAGTTGAATGAGACTTCCTTAGAACTGTTTAACTAGAGTTCAGGTTTTCTGAAATAATTGTTGGGTGGATTATGGAATGTGTACCTACTATAAGCTATGCTATATTGATAAATGGAGGAATTACTCCAAAGTTTGAGGCAAGGAAATGATTGAGACAGGGTGACCCCATGTCCCCATACTTGTTTGTATTGATTATGAAGTACCTAAATAGATCCCTCAAACAATTACAACATAATCCTAACTTCAATTACCACACTAGATGCAACAAGATGAAGATGGTACATATATATTTTCCTGATGATCTACTCATGTACTGCAAGGCTAATAGAATTTCAATTCGACTAATGATCCAAGCTTTTAATTATTTTTGTGATGTGTCTGGGCTGAAATCAAATTTAGACAAAAGTTCTCTGTACATTGCTGGAATTCTTTAGGAACTGAAGCAATAGATTTTGAATAAGATGCAGTTTTCCCCAGGAGAATTACCATTCAAGTACCTGGGGGTTCCACTCTCTTCAAAGAAAATTATTTTACAACAGTGTATGCCAATTGTGGAGAAGATGATATCAAGAATTAGATGATGGACTACTAAATTTCTATCTTATAGTGAAAAGGTGCAACTGATCAAAAGTGTTCTCTTTGAGATGCAAACATACCGGGCTCATATTTTTGTCTTACCCTAGAAGGTTGTTCAACTCATTACAAGTATATGCAGAATCTTTCTATGGACTAGCACTACTAAAAAACCAGGGTTTAGCGACGGACAAAATCTATAGCTAAACAAAAAAATTTGTCGCTAATCTCATTTAGCAATAGATTATCAAAAGATTCTGCTAGAAACGAGCATTTTAGCGACAGATCGTTTATAGCTAATTCCAGTTTTTATTTGTAATGTATAAGCTGTGAAACATCAAGGAAAGCTCTAGTCTCCTGGGAATGATTGTGTATGCAAAGATCAGCTGGGGGCCTAAAGTTGATAGACTGCACTTTGTGGAACAGGTCAGCCATATGCAAACTCCTATGGGCAAGGAATCACTATAGGTGCAATATATACATGGTTATTACATAAAGAACAAGGAGATAGAATCCATGAAGCACCTACATATGCTTGCTGGCTTGTGAGGAAAATATTTGATGCAAGAAACTGGTTTGGCAACATGGATTACAAGGTGGAACTAAGAAAGTACAGCAAGGGTGATAAGTTCAACATCAAGGTAGCTTATTTATCCTTTCAACCACAATACCAAAAAGTTCACTGGAAAAATCTGATTATGGAGGCAAGGCAAATTCCTAGGCATCAATTCTTTCTATGGCTTGCCATTAAAAAAAGGCATGCAACTGTGGACAAACTAGAGCGATAGGGAATACATGTTTTACTAGAGTGTGTTTTATGTTCTACAGGAACTACAGAATCACTAGCTCACATATTCATTGAATGTAAATATGCAAGAGATATTTGGTGCTCTCTATTGAAGTGGATGAATGAAAACAGAACTCCTAGAACATGGAGTGATGAGGTAAGCTGGATGGAAAAGAGGTACAGAGGAAGCAGAGTTAAAAGCCAAGTTCTAGCATGGCTGTTTGCTGCAACAGTATACCATGTATGGGGTGAAAGGAATGCTAGAAGATTTCAAAATGAAAAGAGAGCGAGAGAGAGTCATCAGAGACTTAAAGAAATCAGCCTCCAACTGCACATCAGAGGACAAAGTTATAGCAAATGGAAGAAGATACTAAATAGCTTAAATAGTTTTCCTAGCTAAGAGTAGATAGTTTATGAATGTAAATGCATAGTTAATACTCATAGAAAGAAAGAGATAGAGATGACTAGTTCTTGAGTCCAAATGGAACTAGTGGCTCTAAATATACAATTTTTGTTGAATAAAATTTTACTTTAACCCAAAAAAAAATAGTTAGACCTCTCTATAACAGTATCCCTATACAACAACAATTTAGTATAACAGTTATGTTATAATATATGTTCTCTATAATAATACTTCGCTATAATAATAAAAAATATCTAAAACAAACAAAGCTGTTATAGAGAGATTTGACTGTATTTATGTTTCATAAAGTTTAATGTATCAGCGTGAATTTTTTTTTTTGTTGGTTTGTCTTTTTGCCTTGAATTTTTTTTAAAAATAAAAAATAGCATCGCGCATGTCAACAAAAGTGATAAATAAATATCAACGTTTCTCCTAAATATATATTTAGGGGTAGAGAAGGATCAAGAAAGGAAAAAAATGATTGGAGAGAATTAAATTATGCCCATCTAAACACAAGGCAACAATATTATTACTTATCACTCAATAATTAGCATTTTGGCAGTTAAAGATATTCCAAAAATATTCAAAATAAATAGGAGTAGTTGATTTTGCCACTTTAGCAATTGTAGTTCTTTTGTAGCTATCACTTTTTCTTTAAGGATTAATAACCGGAAAATAATTCGAGATTGTATTCATAATGCATGGATTGATATTTATCATCAATATGCTAAAAATCTATATAGATGTGGTAATGGCAGACAAAGTATAATTAAACAATTAAGATACTGATGACAACTATACATGATAGTACATAATTAAATTATAATTATAATATGTCTTGTTACAAATTCTTTTTGATCATTCAGTGTTCAATGTACATGATCCTTTTAATATGAATTTACGTCAAATAAGCACATTGATGATTAAAAAAATATTACATAACAAAAATTGTCTTCATAACTTACAACACATTAAACATTAATTTTTCATATGCAAAATCAAATTATGACTTTTAGGATTAGTGGGAAATAAATTGTGACAGTGACAACCTCTATAGACGTAGCTTCATTAGAAAGGAAGTTTTGTTTTTCTATAACAAAATTTTATTCATTTCTCATATAAACCCTGATGTGAAGTCTAAACTCTTAACATGGATTTTGAAATTTTAAAAATTAGAGGTCAAAGGGGATGACTCGTAACTTGCTTGTCTTAATCAGACCCTATGACTTAACTAACCAATAGATCCATTCGAGGAACATGGAGACTAGTTGAAGTACTGAGCCTCAGTACTTCAACTGAGATAATGAAGAATTATTTTACCTTTTTAATTCTTTATAGTTGGAATTTTAGGCGGTTCTCGAAAAAAGATAGCGAAAAAATTATCCCTAGAGTCGGATCACGGTACCTTGCTATATTAGTGTTTTAAAAGACGTTTTACATATGCCTCGATGAGGCGTAAGTCCCGAGACATGAGGCTTATTTAATTTTTAATATTTTATAAAATAGTAAATATTTTTAAGTAGTTAAAATTACATTTTTTTTAAAAAAAAAACTATAAATAAGTATGTGTGTGTATATATATTCATGAACTCAATTATTATTAAATATCTATTTGTGAACCCAATTATTATTATTAATTTAAAATTGCGACGGAAACCCATAAACTTAAAATCCTTGATCCGACTCTTGTCTTTCAACTTGCTGCTATAAAGCAGAATATAATTTTCTTTGTATTTACAAAAATAAAAAATGATTGTTTGTTGCTTTTGGGAGAAGACTAGTGGACAAGATAAAAAATTTAAAAAACCGTAAATTAGGAATTTTAGTAATTAAAAAAGGTCTTGACTTTTAGATTTAATATAATGTTTCGGTTCCTCTATAAAACTTTTGATTAATTAGAAGCTGATTTTAAAAATTCAGGTATTATATTAAGGACTTATTCAACAAATTTTATTTTAATTTAAAGAAGTGTCTTTCCCCTTCCCCCACAACCCCCACACACACTATCGCCCCGAGAGATTTTTGGTGCACATTGCCGAGGAGCTCGCACGGAATATGCCTTTTAAAACATTGTTATACTTTGCGTTTAAGAAAGATGTACAAATTTCAGAACACTGATAACAGTAGCGTATGCAAATAATGAGATGAACAAGAGACAATAACTTTGGGCCAAACTGTTGACCTTAGGAGCAACTATTCAGGAGAGCTGGCTTCTCGGTGTAGATTTCAACAATGTTCTCCACATTGATGATAGAATAGGTGCCCCAGTTATGCAACAGGAGATTCAAGGTTTTCAAGACACATTTATTGCTCTTCGACTCACTCAGTTGAAGAGTTTGGGCTGTTTTTATACATGGTGCAATAAACAAAAACCAGAGACAAGAGTATATAGAAGGATTGATTGGGCTTTTGGGAATGTGAACTGGATGCAGGAATATAGTCACATTGAAGCTGATGTGTTGACCCCGGGAGTTTCAGACCATTCCCTTATCCTTTTTCTGTGCAATCCTGAGGAATAAAGAAGGAACATTCATCCTAAGCCATTCAAACTATATACATCTGTCATGGATCATGCTGAATTCTCTAACATTGTGGAAAGGGTATGGAATCAGAGTCAGCATGGAGGGAAAATGCATAGAGTATGGAATAAATTGAAGGCCCTAATAGCGGGGCTAAAGGATTTGAATACCTATATGGCAAAGTATAGGATACACCTCAGTGAGGCAAGGCAAAAGCTGGAAGCTATTCAGAATCAGATGCAGTTCAATTGTACGGACCAAGGGCTGATTGATTAGGAGAGGATGATGCTTATTGAGGCGGAGAAATGGAGTAACATAGAGGAGCAGATCTTACACCAGAAATCTAGAGCTCACTGGATTGCTTGTGGAGATTCCAACACTAAATATTTTCATGCTGAACTGAAGATGAGGACAAACTTTAATACTATAAACTCTATATATACTGAAGAGGGAGTAAAATTGTCTGATCCCAGGAAGGTGGAAGAAGAGTTTATTACTTGCTTCAAGAGTTTACTGAGGGAAACAAAAACATTTGCCAATGTCCAAACACTGCAGTAATCCATCAAGGCCCTTGTCTCAACTTGCAACAGAAAGATGATCAAGTGAAGCCAGTCATAAGGGAGGAGATAATAAGGGCAATTAAGGATATGCCTCATGATAAGGCACCAGGTGTGGATGGTTTCCCAATTGAATTTTTTATAAGGCATTGGCATATAGTGGGGGAAGACATCTGTGAAGCTGTGAGGGAATTCTTTTACACTGGAAGTTGCATAAAGGAGTTAGCAGCACTGCACTAACTCTAATTCCTAAAGTGCAAAATCCAAGTAAAGTGATAGACTACAGATCCATTGCCTGTTGTACAACACTGTACAAAATCATCACTAAGATCCTTACAGCTAGGCTGAAAGCAGTTATTGACTACCTGGTGGGAAGATCACAGTCGGCATTCATTGAGGGTCGTAGTATTATTGATAATATTTTATTTACACCAAAACTGTTCAAAGGATACTTCAGGAAGAGCAATTCTCCTAGATGTGTGCTTAAAGTAGATTTAAATAAGGCCCACGACTCAGTCGAATGGTGCTTCCTAGAAAGACTGCTGCAGGACTTGGGCTTTCCTCATAAATTCATTGGGTGGGTTATGGAGTGCATATCCTCTGTTACCTACTCTCTCAACATCAATGGTGGACTCACTGCACCATTTAAAGAAAGAAGAGGCTTAAGGCAAGGTGACCCGATGTCTCCATACCTCTTTGTTCTGGCCATGGAGTATCTACAAAGAGAATTTGTGCAAATGATGATGAGGAAAGAGTTCAAATTCCATCCTAGATGCAAGAAGCTGGGTGCATCACATGTTTGCTTCGCGGATGATCTTCTTATGTTCTGTAAGGTAGATATTCAGTATGTAATCTTACTGAAGCAGACTTTCCAGAATTTCTCTAAAGCTTCTGGACTTCAAGCAAATGCTGGTAAAAGTGTTGTGTACATAGTAGGGGTAGCAAACTGGCAGAACGAGGAGTTCTTACAGGTGTTAGGTTTCCCTGAAGGCAGACTTCCATTTAAATATTTGGGGATGCCTTAGGATTCAAAGAAATTGACCATTGCTCAATGTTGGCCACTGGTGGAGAAAATCACATAGAAAATAAGCTTCTGGTCATCAAGGTTGCTCTCCTATGCTGGTCGACTTCAACTGATTAAATCAGTTCTGTTTGGTATTCAAGCCTACTGGTCCCAAATATTTCTACTGCCTAAAGAAATTCTGAGAATGACTTAAGCAATATGCAGATCATACCTTTGGACAGGTTCAGCTACAGTATCAAGGAAATCTCTGCTTGCCTGGGAAACTCTCTGTATGCCATACAGTGCAGGGGGTTAAATTTGTTGAACCTGTTTAAATGGAATAAGGCTGCTGTTGTAAAGTTTCTATGGGCACTGACTAAGAAGAAGGATAGTCTGTGGATAAAATGGGTGCATACCTTCTATATTAAAAATTGCTGTATTGATGACATGCTAGTGCCTAGGTCTGCTGCTTGGGCAATAAGGAAAATATTTGAGTCGAGAGAGTTGATAAATGGCATTGCGACTCTTCATGGTAACCTGGACAGTCGATTGCTCATTCAGCATCAAGAAGTTATACAGACACCAACATCCTCAATACTGTAAAGTGCAATGGAAGGCCATCATACTGCAGACTCAATTACATCCCAGGTATAAACTTATTCTGTGGCTGGCTCTGCACAAGAGATTAGCAACTGTGGACTGACTTCAGGAGCTCTATATCCTGGTTCCACAGGAATGTATTTTCTGTGGAATGTATCGTGAAACTTTTGATCATCTGTATTTTGATTGCTTGAAGATTAAAGAAATTTGGAATCGACTCCTAAGCTGGTTGGGCTATAAGCGTTCCATTTCTAACTGGAAAGAGGAATGTGACTGGGTTAGTAAGCTGGCAAGAAGTAGAACTGGAGTAGCAGAAATCACTGTCTGTCTGTTTGGGATCCCGGTAACAGTGATATGGAGAGAGCGTAATAAAATGAGATTCCAGGGAGGTAATTTGCTGAGCGATAATGTTTGTAAGGAAAGAGTAGTCCATCTCCACTCAAGAGGGGCTTCAACTCATAAATGGAGGGCTGTTCTACAAAGTTTAAACCATTACCCCTAGGCTACTCTTGGGACAGATTTGTCACATTTATTATCAAATAGTGCTATTGTAATTCTTCCTTTTTAGAGTGATAATAGGTGTAGTGATTGTATAGCATATGAGAATAGATGGTCAACATCTATGTTTGTATGTGTATATTTTTTTGACGGAATGAAATAGAAAATCTGTTTATTAAAAAAAAAAACCAATGAAGTTTCTCCTGTTAAATTGTTGAAGATTAGTGGCTAACGTTAATAATATAATTAATCTTAAATTATTTCTACATTATTTCATTGTTTAGAACTTGTGGCGAGCACGGAATAAGGCTGGAAGAATAACGGTTCCGAACCGGAACCGTGACCGGAACCGCGGTTCCGGCGGTTCCGTGGTTCCGGCGGTTCCGCGGTTCTAAACGGTTCCGGTTATACGGTTCCGGTTCCGCGGTTCCGAGCCGGTTCCACCCTTTAGAACCGTGGAACCGGAACCGCCAGAACCGGAACCGGAACCGGACCGGTTCAGGCGGTTCTAAACGGTTCCGATATTAAAAAAATTTTTTTTTTTTTTAAATTCGGACCGTTGGCGGAACCGTTTGGAACCGTTTGGATCCGCCGGAACCGGTCCGGTTCCGGTTCTATCCGGTTCCTAACGGCCATTTTTTAAAAATTTTTTTTTTTTTTTAAATTCTGAAAATCAGAACGTTGGTATTGCAGAAATAGCCGTTTGGCATTTTTAAAATTTAGCCATTTGACCCCTCAAATTTAATTTAACCCCAAACTTTATATAATTACACAATTTCCCATTTCTCAACTATAAATACCCCCTCATTCTTTCATTTTAATTCACCAATTCATCAATCTTACTCAATCTCTCTCAATCACGCTCAAGCTCTCTTACAATCTTTCTGTGCAAGTGCTTAATTTTTGTTGCAAATTCGTGAAACATTGTGAAGTTGTTGAATTGAAGTTTTCAAGTGTTCAATTACAACGATTGTCAATTTTCAAGAAGTTGTTCGTCAATCCGGTAAACTCGTTTCAACTCTTACGTGCTAAGAATATTTGTTGTGTGTTGATATTTTCCTTAATTAATATTAGTGTGGCATTTTCATTGAAAAAAATGTTCGGAAAAGGTACATCTAAATCCGGTGAAAGTAGTAGCCAAAATCCTACCCCTCCCCCGGCTCCCCGACCTAGAAAAGATAAACAAGTTCAAACTAGTAGCCAACCTAGAAATACTAATGAAAACTTAGGAATACTTGATAGTGATCACCCGTGTTTTCAATTTAGCGATGTTAATTTTCTACATGATATAGCAGTCGGTGATAGAATAGATGATGATATTATGAATTTGCTTTATCCTAATGCACCAATATCTGAGGGAAGTGAGGGTGATGATGATGACGAAACCCAACCTCCGGTAGATTTAGATGATACACCTACTAGTCCTGCTCCTAATGACCCAGAACACCCACCCGTACAAACTCCCACTTTTAGTAGACAACCTTGGAAACGTACAGAAACTTCATTAGTTTGGCATTTTTTTATTCAACTAAGAGATAAAGATAGGGCTAAATGTAAAACTTGTGGTAAAGAACTTGTTCATAGGTATACGGGTGATCGTAGCGGAACAGGTAGTTTAGTTAAACATATATATATACATCCTAGCGATAAGGCTAGATATTTTCAAATGAAAGCGGAACAAGAGGGGAAGTCAAGTCCTGATACTACAATTAACCAAAGTACTGGTTCTAACATGGTTCAACCAGGAATAAACACTGTCACTGGAGGTATATTGTACTACGATCCTAATAAGGATCGTGAAGAATTAGCTAAAATGATTACTGTTATGTGTTTACCTTATTCTTTTGCTTCTAATCCTGCTTGGATTCAATATATTAGACGAGTATTTAATCCTACATATAAAGGTTGGCCTCGCGCCACAGTTAAGGCCGACATTTATAAATATAAGCATGAATATGAACAGTACTTGCGCTATTTATTTACTCATATAAGTAATCGTATGTCTATTACAACTGATATTGGTAGAAGTGGAAATGATTGTGATTATCTAACCGTGACCAGTCATTGGATAGACGAAGACTGGACCATGCAAAAACGCATTATAGCATATAGAATAATTAATTCACGGCACACAGGTAAGTTTACTGCTAGCACTGTTTCTGATGTTTGTAGATATTTTTGTTTTAATGATAGAATAATGTCAATTTCCATGGATAACGCTAGTAGCAACACAACTGCAATAGATATTTTAACTAGAAAACTTAATCCTGCTTTTACAAATATTTTCCATGTTAGATGTATATGCCATATTTATCATTTAATTGTTGGAGATGGTATGAGAATTTTAAACATAGAAATTGAAAAAGTTAAATTCGCTCTTAATTGGCTTTTTTATTCAAACCGTAGAAGTAGACTTAGAGAATATTATAAAAAATGTGACGAAAGTGGCCTTAGAGAAAGAAAGGTTCCTAAACCTTGTCCGACTAGGTGGAACTACATGTATGAAAGCTTAGTAGTGGCGTACGAATATAGAAACCCAATAACCGCTACTTATAATTCTAGGGATTGTGAGGATGAAAATAATGATATGCTAACTAATCAAGATTGGAATAACGTTAAGATTCTTTTAGATTTTTTAGAACATTTTAGTGTGGCTACAACTGCTTTATCTGGCCAATATTATCCTACAATTTCAAACTGTTTAGTATATATTGCCGCACTTGCTAATTTATTTGCTGATTTTAACGAGGGAGGGGAAATTTATGAAAATGCAATATTTGAAATGAAAAAGAAATTTAAAAAATATTTTTTTCCAATCCCTCCTATTTTTGGTGTGGCTGCTTTGTTAAACCCTACTATGAAAGCAGGAGGTCCTAACTTTTGGTATACTAGTATTTATCAATGTTTAGATCTTTCACCAGAAGAAATGGCTACACTATCTGATGCGAAAGCATCAATTACAGTGAATGCTCAAACTGTTTATAATGCTTATAAACAGGCCTTAGAGCATGCTAGGCCTAATATTCCAACTCCTACTTCGTCCACGTCACAATCGTCTAAAAGAGTTGCTGGCTTAACAGCTCTTAAATCGTGGACGGAGTTCAGGGGTACTCAAGGTGAGAATTTAGATGATATTTCCCATCTAAACGAACTTCAAGTTTATTTGTCGCAGGGGCTAGAGAATGATAATCCAGACGGATCTTTCGACCTTTTGGATTGGTGGAAGACAAGGGAAAAGCATTTTCCCGTTCTTGCAAGGATGGCTCGGGATGTTCTGTCCATTCAAGCGTCAACTGTTGCATCGGAGAGTGTATTTAGTCAAGCCAGACTACAAATAGGAGATCATAGAGCGTCGATGCGGGACAGCTTGGAAAAATCAGTGCTCTTCCGAGATTGGATCCGCTCTGAAAGAAGAAACTTTGGGCTAGCTGAATCTCAACCCGAAATAGATGAGTGCTATGAAGAAATGCTAGCAGAAATTGCTCAAGAATCATCTTCACCCGAAAGTGGTGATGAACAAGCTTCATTTCCACCACCGCCAACACAACCACCTCCAAACCTTGAAGGTTTTATGAGATTTGTTAGAAATAATACATAAATTATGATGTAACTTGTACATTGGCATGTCTTCTTTTAGTTTTTTTTCCTTTTAATGGTGGTATTAGTACCATGTTGTGCTCATTCCATTGGGGGAAGGAAGACTAAGAAAGATATGCCATTTTGGTCAATAAATATGCTTTTTATCATATACTTGAATATATTTGTCTCAATATTTCTTTGTCTTTACTTCTATATCAATCCTTGAATATAAAATATTTATATAACATATAATATATAACATACAACACATAATACTATTAATACTAACTACTACACAATATACATTATTTATATACAATATATACTACTTTACTACAACATATACTACTTATATACAAAATATACACTACTTATTTTGAATATATACTAATTTCCAAACACAATATATGCTATAGTAACAACATAGTACACCATATAAAAATATATTCTACAATATACTAATCACTACTATACAAGATATTTAATTTAAAAAAAAAAAAAGGTCGGAACCGCCGGGAACCGCCAGACCCGCGGTTCCGGAACCGCCAGAACCGGAACCGGATGGTTCCGGAACCGTATGGTTCCGGTTCCGGCTCCGGAACCGCCAGAACCGGAACCGCCAGAACCGGGAACCGCGACCGCCAGAACCGGGAACCGCGAGAACCGGAACCGTTTACCCAAATAGATCCAGAACCGGAACCGGATACAGCCTTAGCACGGAAGCTACTTTGAGCAAGAAATTACCTACGCATGTTATTAGGTTAGCGGCATAGTCAAAATTTAAAGTTTATATATTTGAAATTTTATTTTTATTAAGTTATTAAATTTTAAATTAATAATTAATATATTTTCAATAAATCTTTTAAAATAAATATAATATTTGAACTAAAACTATCAAGTTACGACCCTAATTAGGCCATAATGAAGATACAGGTCATAATAAATGGTGAAAAATAGCGATTTCAGCTGGTGGATTCTCTCTTCATTATAAAAAATTAAGTGCACGTGTTGCTGAAAAATTAGCGATATCTTTGAAAAGATTGTCTTTGTTTATGTCATCATGAATGAATATTATTTTTCCAAAACGAAAAATAAAATATTGCTGCAACTGTTACAATTGAAAATAAAATAATATAATGGAGAACCGTCTAAATTTTTTTTTTCTTTTTGGCGGTTGAGGGAGGAGGGTCATTGATTTGCAATTTAGCCCACTAATTATTTGAGGAGCGGCAAATCTACCCAACTAAATATAAAAGTAATATAATGAGGATAACTGGAGTATTTAAACAATTAAATAAATCTTACAGCTCAATTAGTTTTCTTTCAAGTGGATTTAAAAGTGAATTTAGTTTTATACTGATAAAATTAACCGTAGAAAATGTTTACATCAAGTAATGCTAATTTACACAAATCAAATTTGTATGGGTTAAAATCCGTCCATAAATATCAACGCTAAAAGGAATGATAGGAGGTCGATTAAGCCGTGGCCGTATTCACAAGGCATAATAACGAGAAGCATCTCGGTCATTATCGAAATCGAGCCATCACTAAGCTTGTACGGCAAAGCGTGTGTCGTAATAGTTTAGGGGAATAATAAAAAATATAATCAATAGAGAATATTCTGGCTAAAGACCGTTGGACAAATGGAAACATGATTAGTATAAATAGAAGGTAAGAGGTAAGTAAAGGGGGGCTGACTCCTTGAAGAGTAAATGGGAACAGAGGAATAGGAGAAGACGTCCAACAAGGTAAACCTAGATTTCGATCGCAAATCTCTGTAATCTCCATGGCTGATTCAGCAAAGATAGGTCTTATAATTGGCAATGACATTCCTACCCCTTTGCTCTTACAAGTACAAAATCATGTATCAAAGATGTAAACTTATTATTTATGTTTAATGTCTTTTTATAAACTCAAGGAGATCTATATAAGCTTGACCTCACTCGGTTTTCATGTTCATTATACTTAGATCTAGAGTTAATTATGTTTGACTAAGATTTATTCTTCATTAATTGATTTAACGAAAAATTTAGTGCTTTTTTTGGTCAAACAAAATTAAAAATTAATATTAGAATATGTATACTTGAGGGGTAAAAGTAGCAAGTTACCCCGTCATAAATTAAGACATGCTTGAAATTATATACCAACGGCCCTTTGATTAAGACTTTAAAAGTATTCATAATAGCAATTCTTTCCATTTTTCTCCTACCTTAGTACCTACCAACAAAGGGAGTGGAGGGTGAAGTTTGTGTTATGATCTCCTTTTCTGTCTATTGCAATGGTTTTTACAAATATTATGTAAAAAATACTTGCAAGATTATCGAATAAACAAAAATAATAACAAAAGAAGAAATATATGAAGGATTAAGAAGCCGATAACAACCAGTACAATTTCTTCTTTTTCTATTTTTTCCTTTTGGATGCGATCGTACCAGCACTAACGTACCAGATCCTATCAGAACTTCGTACTTAAGCGTGCATGGGTGAGAGTGCTACTAGGATGGGTGACTCCCCTGGGAAGTCCTAGTGTTGTATTCCTCTTTGGACAAGAGGGGTTGCTCTGATGGTAAGCAAACCCCGCTTCCAACCGAGAGGTTATGAGTTCGAGTCTCCCCAAGAGCAAGGTGAGAAGTTCTTGGAGGGAAGGATGCCGGGGATCTATTTGGAAACAGCCTCTCTACCCAAGGGTAGGGGTAAGGTCTGCATACACACCACCCTCCCCAGACACTACTAAATGGGATTATACTAGGTTAGTTGTTGTTGTTTTGCTAGCAGGTATAATTGGAAGGTGGGAATGATGTTGTGATAAGTTCTTGATTTCCAGTATCACTAAAAGAAACTAGTTTACTTTTAGCAGAAAGTGTTTGAAAGGTTTAATATTCATAATTACAAAAAATTATATATTCTGCTTTCTATTGATTTACAAAACACTCAAAAGAAAAATTGAATAGTTTAAGATGACAGCGGGAGTAGAAATGTGGAGGGTCCACGTGTAAACCTTCTTTTTTTTTTTAATAAAAAATAATTAAAAAAAAGATACCCGCAGAAAAGTACTAATTATTTATGAAAAGCACTACAAAGTTTACATTTTTCTTTAATATTACGGAGATGAACATTTTTAAAAGAAAATTAAATACTCAATTTGACATAAGTGGAAATCATAATTAAACAGAAAAAGCAACATTTTGACATTATAGGCAAACTTTTTCTGCGCAACTTAATGCTTCAGAACATTTAAACTAGTGAATTCAGGAAACAAACAAACTCAGCAACCAAGTGATTTCAGCAACGGTAGAGGTCATACTTCTGTACTCTGCCTCTACACCACTTCTGAAAATACTATGCTGTTTTTTTGTACTTTCAAGAGAAAATTGAACCGCCAAACTTAATCAAATAACCTCTAACTGATCTTCTAGTAACAGGGCAGGCACCCCTATCTAAATCACACAATCTAAGTAGAGACTGTGCAGATTTCTGTCTTGGGAAAAAATTGAATTTATATATTAAAGATAATGTGTCATGATACGTAAACTGATCAAAAGGTCAAAACGCAATAAATAGCCAAAAAACACGAGCGACAACAGGTACGGGAAAGAGAAAATTAAATAGGCACGAGCCGCTATTCAAATGACAAGAGTCTCATACCTATTTAAATCATTTAAAACCAAGAGATCAGAAGGAACTGAAGATACGTATCTGATGACGTAAATGAGTCCAAATTCAGTATTGAATGCTAGACACGTTATGGAATTTGTATTAAATAAGAATGATTGTGTAACGTTTCTTTTAATGTCTTTTATTGCTTATAATTGTCTCATTAATGCAAAGGCATTACACCTTCTCCTAGAATCAACTGTAAAAGGAGAAGGACTCAACATCTGTGGGGACATAATTGATTATTGAGATTACATTGAAATACAAACTTACTTATTGCTTTATTATTATTGTCAAGAGTCTTCAATCATTTTCGACTCCTGATTATCAGTAATCCGAATTTCTCTTTATCTTTAACTTTGACCAAAGAATCATATTTTTGGTTAAACGAATTGGTTCTGTTACCGGGAATTTGATAATCTTTTCTTTTAAGCTACGTTCTATCCGTTGTTATCAACATGTCAAACAACAACAACAACAACAACAACAATAACAGTGAAAACACCTTGGGAAACCATGAAAATCAAATCCAGCAAAACCAAGGAGATCTACCAAACATTGACGTGGTTTCCTCCCCTCAAAACTCGCCACGTCAATCTCGTGAAGCCACTCCTGCTCTTGAATCTCGTGCTGATCAACAAGAGCAATCTGTACATTTTGAAGGAGCAAATGAAGCTTTACAAAAACTAATTGATGCACAGGTCAGCAAAGCTCTTCAGGCTCTAGTTAGTCGATTGCATGTGCACCACCCACACCAACGCCTAATAATAATACATTGGAGAATCCTCATTCTGGTCTTGTTAATTCTGGAAATGGAGGAACCACCAGTTAACCATAGGAAGGAGAGCCAGGTAATTCAAATAATCCTCATTTGCAAAACTTAGTACTAACTTTGCAGAAACAGCTAAGGAACGGAATGAGCTCATCGCGCGAATCGCTGGAGTTTCCCCTGTAATCAAAGGAGTGGACGTGGACAAATACTCACAACAACCTTGGAACCAAGTGTTGCTCCTCTTCCAATTCCCAAAATATTCAAAATTCCTGATATTTCAAAGTACAACGGCACAACAGATCCACGTGATCATGTAACCGCATTTACAACAGGCGTAAAGGGCAATGAATTGACCAAGCAAGAAATTGAATCAGTACTGGTCAAGAAATTTGGAGAAACACTCACAAGGGTGCATTAACTTGGTATTCTTTTTTACCTGAACATTCTATAAATTCTTTTGATGAGCTTGCAGATTCTTTTATTAAAGCTCACTCGGGAGCTCAAAAAGTTGAAAAAAGAATGGAATACATTTTTAAAATTAAACAAGGAGACTCAGAGCTGCTCAAAGATTTTGTTGATAGATTCCAACGAGGGAGGATAACATTACCCCGTGTACCTGATAAATGGGTTGCAATAGCTTTTCCAAGAAACTTAAATGACTTCGGAAACCACGAGAAGACTTAAAGAAAGCCTTCGAGAGTTCCCCTGCAACTACGTGGAATGATGTTTACAATAGATATAGTACGAAGCTGCGAATTGAAGAAGATAACCAACAATATGATAAAAAATTGAGGAACATGGAATTTGGTTCTTCATCAAGGTTCAGAAATGATCGAAACAGACAAGAGTCACGAGATGATGACAGAAGTTTAATGGCAAGGTTTGGTGGATGTAACTTTAATGTCACTACCTCCGAGCTCGTAGCTATTTTGAGGAGCATGGGAGATAAGGTACGATGAACAAAAGAGATGCGGTCAAATACAAATAGACACAATCCTACCATTGGTGCGAATTCCCCAATGATTACGGGCACAAAACTTCATAACGTAGATTCTTACAAAGTGAAGTGGATCATCTATTGAAGCAAGGGTATCTTACCGAGTTATTTAGCGAGAAAGGTAAACAAGCCTATATGAAAAAAAGACAGGAGCCACCAAAGCCCCCTTCACCCAAGAGAACAGTGAATGTGATAAGTGGGGGAGAAAATATTCACGGTATAACATATACAGCTTCCAACAAGGTCTCTAAAGTAACAATTACACACGGAAAATGGGTACGCCAGGTTTTAGAAAATAAAAGTATTTCGTTCGATGATGCAGATATCGAAGAAGTAATAAGCTCACATAATGACGCACTGGTAATATCTTTACTTGTACGTGATACAAATGTAAAACGAGTTTTGATTGATCCACGAAGTTCCATAAATATTACACTATTAAGGGTATTATGTGAATTGCAAGCTAAAGAAAAAAATGATACCCAAGCGCATACCTTGTCCGAGTTCGACAATTCAAGTGTGGTAACAAAAGGAGAGGTAATTCTAACAACTTTTGCTGCAGGTGTTGTTAAAGAAACTAAATTTCATGTAGTTGATATGGAAATGGCTTACAATATGATAATGGGGAGGCCTTGGATCCATGATATGGACGTTGTCCCACCAACTCTACATCAAGTTATTAAATTTCCATCACCATGGGGGATTTTCCAAATTCGGGGGATCAGCAGACAACCAGGAGTATCAACGCTGTAACAGATACGAGCACCGTAAATAAAGAAAAATAGCAATTATAGGAAACAATTGAAGGTATCAAAAATCAAACCTCAACTGAGCGAGAAAAGACAGATTTAGACTCGAAACCTGATACAATTCCAGAGCCTGAAGAGAATGAAAATATAAAAATAATAATCGAAGAGCTCGAAGCGGTGATTTTATTTGAGCAATGGCCAGAATGGAAGGTTTATGTTGGAGCCAATTTAAGATCAGACATGCGAGGTATGTTGATTGAATTTTAAAAGCTAATGTTGATTGTTTTGCTTGGTCCCATGCTGATATGACAGGGATACCATCGGATGTAATGACTCACAAATACTTCAATGCTCAAACACTTATGGGACTACATATTATACACAGATAAGTGAAGATAAACAGATACGAATATCGAACAAAAATCTAACGGGAATGAGTATGATTTAAAAGAAAAATCCAGCTACAAAGAGACAAGTGTTGAGCAAAAGTTACGGAGTCTTCATCATTCATCATTCTTTTCAACAAATGTAAACATAAGGCATTCATCATAATGTATTTTCTCATGAGAACAATAGAGTCATCTCTCAAACTCATGAGAACAACGGAGTCATCTTTCAAACCCTTCATAATATATGAAGATAGGGTCATGACTATGTACTGAAATATGTTATAAGGAAAAACCTTGTTTATTTTATAATTTGTAAAATCTGTTACAAAAACAATAGTTACGAAAAAGTTATAGATGTATTTTAATACATTTAATATTCAAAAGCTTGTCCAAGTTCACGAATAAAAACTTTTCAAAGTTGTTTCATACAAAACATGTGTATTCTTATTTCTTTCTGCGTATTATAACACCATCATGACGTTGAGACATCTTCTTCATTAAGTGTCGATATATATAAAAGGGCCCTCTTTTATAAATCATATTGATAATTCATGAGAAGAATCATAAAGAATTTTCAAAGGTTAAAAATACTACGCTATTCCATAAGTCCTAAATAAATAGGCAAGAATAGAATACATAGATGTACCTAAAAAACTTCTTAACATAATTAAAAAGACTAAGTAATAACTTAGTCAACAAAATATTTTTTACAAAGTGCCCCATTATGATAACTGGGGACTTCACCAGAAAATCCCTTAAAATGGCCAAGGGATAAAACCACCAATAAATAATAATAATAAAAAATAACAGTAAGTTTTGAAATATATTCCACTGGTCACTGAAGGGTTGGAGCATCAGAAGTTGCAATCTCATTTTTAGGGGAAACCACAGTCACGGTAGCAACTTCTGAGGAAGCAGCAACATGAGCAATTTCAGTTGGGCTTGAAGTATTAAGAATACCGAGGGAAGCAAGAGTCATGGGAGCTTCAGCTTCTATAGACTGTGTCATTGAAGTTTCACCATCGAGAGTTGGAACTGTAACATTCTCAACTTCAACTGTGACAGCAACGGCTTCATCATTTAAAGGTTCTTCTGCCGCAGGAGCTCTGAGTGCTGGAGAATGAGAGTTAAGTGGTTGTTGGCTTTTTTTCAATAATGTCCAAGACTTTGGCCAATTCTGTTTGTAAATCAAAGTTTTCTTGACTGGCCTCCAACAAAGCATCACGACGAGAATTTAGAAAAGCTCAACTCACATCTACATTAAAATTCCCCTAGAGATACTCCCTTTCCCACATAGCAAGATTATTCTTTAATATTTGGTGTTCAGCTAAATGGAATCAAGGGAAGCTTCGAGGGTGGCATGACAATTTTCCAAGGCACGTACTTGTCAGTAGAGATCTTCAACTCAGCTTGAGCTTGAGTCAAGCTTTGCACTAACTTCCCTGCATATTCTTCTTTTTTGTCCACAAATGCCTTAAGCTCTCTAATTTCTTCACTGGCCTTTGACTATTGTTCTGAAAACATGCACTCCGAGAGCTCCTTATCTTTTTCAAATTGTCTTGATGAAGCCTTGGCAATTGCTAGTTCAGAAGTCAAACCACGCTTTTGCTGCTCTAGGTGGTTTCTACTTTCTTGTAATTCTTCTATGGTTCCCTTAGCATTATCAAACTGCTCCTTCCATTCGCTGCTTCTAGTTGGGTTTCCTTGGCTATTCTCTCAGCCTCGGAGATAGTCTTTGCAGGCTCTCGGTCTTTTTTCTCTAAAAAAGAGATTCTTCCCATTAACTCAGTACCAATAAGATTAGACTACAAGGGAAAGACACCAAATGTAAGAATTTTGGGAGATAAAAAAAACTTGTCAATTAAAGGAAAAGTACCTTCAAAGTAGAATGAACTATGTCATTCATCACAGTCAAGCAATTGTTGCTCTTTCTCTTATTCTTTTCAATATCTCCAATTAATGGCCCAATCCAGACATCAGCTCTACCAGACTTTCTTAAGAGGCTGTTATTAGCAGGAACCTCGAGGGTAACGCTCCTCATAGCCAAGCTTCTACTGCTAGAACCCTCTTCTACATTTCGAAGAGAAGAGGGGGGAACTATAGAAGGAGGAGCGGTAGAAGAAGTATAAATAGCAGGAGTTGTAGGACTTGAAATAGGTAAGGGAGCAGAGGAAGGAAGGGGACCAGAAATAGGTAAAAGAATAGGAGAAGATGGAATGAGTAAAGGAGCACTTGAAACCAACGGGGGAATAGAAAGAATGGAAACATAGATAGAAAGTGGAATTTCATCTAAAACTGGACCTAATTCTCCACTTTCGAAACCACTAACAAAGATATATTGAATAGACTCAGAGGTGTCTTTTGGAGTGGTTTTCATCATCAAAAGGAATAAGAACAGGACCGGAGAGAGAGGCACATGTAGGACTAATTTCAGCTTCATCCTCAGAAACAATGAGTCTCCTAGCTCTTGGTCTAGTTATCAAAGAGGTATCCTCATCTTCCTCATTCTCAGAATCTTCTTCTATAACTTTCCTCTTTGACAGTATGACCTGAGTTCTTTCCAAAGAAAGTGAAGAGCTAGAAGAAGCTCGAAGGGCAACGACTACCTCAGCTGTCATACCCCTGATACCAAATCCTTATAAAAAGAAGGATGAAAGGTTATGAGCAAGAAAGAATTTAACATACGAAAAAGCATAAGAGATATGTACCATGAGTCTTTACTTTCCAACCATGTAAATGACAATGAATTTCCAAGTTCTCTCCTCCATAGGCACGTCTTTTAAGATTGAATCTATCCAACCACAAAAATTAGGAACGGGTTCTACATTTCCCATGGTTGCTAGAAAAAAAAGTAAGTAAAGAATGGAATTAGAGGAGAAGTCAAAACTTTTACAAATAGGTACGGTAAGTAAAAAAAAAACTTACGTGCAAAGTTCTACTTCTCAGGGAAGGGGATGTTTGTTTCTCCCACCAAATATACTGTACGTACTTCCACATAACGAGCATACCACCCAGGATCTTTATCATCCTTAGGGCTTACCAAAACCTTTTTACTCCTTGCTATTAAGGTAAAAACCCCATGGCGGAATAATTTGGGATGGTAGAGATGAATAGGATGGGAAAAGGATAACTAACATAGACTTTGATGGATAAGTATCTCAAACACGCCACAACTCTCCATATGAGAGGGCCAACTTGTGCTAAGCAGATTTTGAAAAAATAGCGGAAGTCAAGTATAACTAGGTCAATAGCAGACTTAAATCCTAAGGTGAAGGGATAAGTATAAACAAAAGAAAATCTAATTCTGAAAGAAGAAATTCTCGGGTTTGGACTAGGGATCATCATACGAAGATTACTTCTCTAGTTACAATCATTCCGAACAGTAGGAATCAAAGGTTCAGTTATTAGAGAAGGAAAAGTGTCCGCTTTCTCTAAATTTATAACCTGTTCTTGAAGAGATTTTCTATCACTCCCAATAAATAAGACACTGGGTACTATTTCTTCGACTAAGGGTTCTTGTAAAGGCTCAGAAAGTTCTTTACCTTTAGAAGAAGGTTTCTTAGAGATAGAACCTCTAGGAATAGTGCCAGAACTAGAGGAAGGAGTGATAGAACCAGAAGAACCACCACGAACAGATCCCAGACTATGAAGTCTGCCACCTCTGCTTCTTCTATGCCTTACAGGAGCATTGGGGAAGCTATCAAGAATTGGGACTCTCTTGGGGTTTGGATTCGTAGATGCCATTGCAGAGAAATAATGAAATAAAGGAGAAAAGGAATAAAAGTGAATAGAAGAGTATATGTTAAGGGTTTATGAAGAAGAAGAAAAAAGGTTAAATATGTATATAATAGCAACCGTTAATGAAGTGTAATGATGGAAAGACTATAATAAAGGCAACTATCACTTCGTGAATAGATGGGATGAAGGAGTCTTGAAAAAAGGCTGCAGAATTACATAGTCAATCAAAAGATGACACGTGTGCAGAACATTAAATAGAAAAGACAATTGAAGCATCAGTACTGTCATAACATTGATTATGGCAAAAATCCTTTTTTTTTGTGAAAATCCACTTCCCAAATATTTAAGTGATAAATATATGGAAAGTGGGGGGAGTATCTGTATAGGGAAAAACTGAATTTATATATTGAAGATGATATGTCATGACACGTGGACTGATCAAAAGGCCAAAACGCAATAAATAGCCAAAAGATACGAGCGACAACAGGTACAGGAAAGAGAAAATTAAATAGGCATGAGACGATCCAAATGCACGAGTCTCATACTTATTTAAATCATTTATAGACAAGAGATCAGAAGGAATTGAAGATACGAAACTGATGACGTAAATGTGTCCAAATTCGGTATTGAATGCTAGATACCTTATGGAATTTGTATTAAATAGGAATGATTGTATAACGTTTCTTTTAATGTCATTATTGCTCATACTTGTCTCACTAATGCAAAAGCATTACACCTTCTCTTAGAATCAACTATAAAAGGAGAATGACTCAACATGTGGGGACACGATTGATAATTGAGATTATATTGAAATACAAACTTACTTATTATTTTATTATTATTCTCAAGAGTCTTCAATTATTTTCTTCTCCTGATTAACAGTAACCCGAATTTCTCTGTATCTTTAGCTTTGACCAAGGAATTATATTTTTGGTTAAACAGTTCCCTCTTCAGTAAATCACCAAGTCCAGATGCATTTTTAAGATGCCTGACAACCCTGGTAGTAGCATCCATGTGAGACCTCTTTGGAGCCCGCATAAATTGTCTGAGGCTTTGAACTATATAACAAATATCAAGTCGTGTGAATGCAAGATATAACAATTTTCCAATTAGCTTTTGATAGATAATAACATCTACCTTGTGATCTAAATTTTGGAGCCCCACAACTTTGTCAAACTCTACAGAAGTCAGCCTCTGACTAATGTCAAGAGGTGTGACAACAGGCTTGGCTGTACTAAGGCCCAATTCAGAAATGAGCTCAAGGGTGTATTTTCTCTGATGGAGGAGAATGCCATGCTTGGATCTCATAATCTCAATTCCAAGAAAGTTTCTTAATTTGGCTAAATCTTTCACTTTGAACTCCTGATGTAGAACAACCTTTTCCTCATCAATAAGAATCTTGCTACTACCAGTAAGAAGTCGATCATCAACATAGATTAGGATCACAACAATGTGACCATTGGGCCTCTTAGAGGTTGTTTGGTTTGAATACATTTTATGTTGGGATAAGTTATGCTGGGGTTAGTTATGCTGTGATATTTATCCTAGTATTATTTTGTATCCAATGTTTAGTATGTTGTATTAAAAATGGCAACTGCATAATTTTTAAGAAGAAGATATAACTGGCACTAATTACCCATCCCCTATAAGGTATAAGTTATTCCAGTACTAAATTTAATCCCGAAAAAACTTATACCAGGTTTGCTAACCAAATAAAGTATTAAGATAGTATTAACTTCTTATACCAATACTATATCTACCTATATATATCATACCAAACAACCCCTTAGTGAACAAGGAATAGTCACATATACTTTGATTGAATCCTGACTTCAATTCAACAATCTACACACCTATAGCTCCCCATGTCTTTGGAAACCTTGGGGTAGGGCCATGCACGCTTCTTCTGATAAGTCTCCCTATAAGAATGCATTAAAAACATATATTTGGTATAAACCCCAATCTCTAGAGGCAACTAAGGTAAAGAACGATCTCACAGTGATTATCTTAGCCATTTGAGAAAAAGTTTTATTGTAAACTAAGCCTTCTTGTTGGTTGTATCCCTTAGCTACTAGTCGAGCTTTGAACCACTCAACCCTTCTATTAGCTTTGTAGTTGATCTTGTAAATCCATTTATAACCAATAGAGTTCTTCCATGGTGTTAAGTCTACTACTTTCCATGTTTTGCTTTCCTCCAAGGCATGAATTTCTTGTTGCATAGCTTCTATCCACTTGGGATCCTGGGCTGCTTCTCTGAAAGTTTGTGGTTATTTAAGGACGGAAAATGCCATGAAATAGTCTTTTTACTATTGTGTCACATTATCATATGATAGGTAGTTTGATATAGGATACGCACAATGTGAGGATTTAGGGCCCTTCACAATGTAATCTTACATCCAAATCGGTGAATTTTTTATCCTATTGGACTGCCTAGACTGCCCGTGAGTTGAAATGGATAGTGACTCTATGAGATCATCCCTAGATATATGCTCTGATGATTCCCTTGGCATGGGCAATAAGGTCTCTGATCCTGCAGCTGCTGCTACATCCTTAACTGTATCATTTGTCTCACTAGTGGAAATTGGTTTTGCTGCTACTTCTTTTGGTGTTGCCTCCAAATGAGGTGTTATATGTTCAGTATGTTCATCAAAGTCTGGCTAAGATTCTCTCACAACTTGAGTTGGTTCTACAATGGGGATGGTTAGGAAGTCTATGCACTATTCCATAGTTGAGATAAATTGGCTGATATGTTGTGGTTGCATGAGAGGGAATTCTGATCCCCTAAAAATGATATCCCTGCTAACAAAAAGTATTTTAATAGTGAGATCATATAACAGATATCCTTTTTAAGTTGTGGAATATACCATGAGCACAACTTTTCTTGCTCTTGCTACAAATTTATCTTCCTTTAGTACATACTACCCTCCCCAGACCCCACTAAGTGGGATTATATTGGGTTGTTGTTATTGCCGTTGTTGTTAGTACATTTGTGACAAATACAAACAAGCAAATACTCTTATGTGACCCAGTGATGGTTCTCTCCCATACACCAACTCAAAAGGGCTCTTGCCTCCCAGAATCCTAGATGGCACATTAAGAATATACACAACAGCTTGCACATATTTAACCCAGAATTTATGAGGAATATGTGCCTGAAACTTCAATACTCTAGCAATATCTAAAATATGCCTATGTTTTCTCTCCACAACTTTATTTTGTTGTGAAGTATAAACTCAACTACTTTGATGAATCACACCATTAACCTGCAAAATTTTTATTCCATTATTTATTAAAGAACTCTAAACCGTTATCTGTTCCGGGTATATTGGCTGAGGTATCAAATTGAGTTTTAACCGTACAAAGGAACTATTTCAGAAAAACTATGGTTTCATTCTTCAATTACATCAAAAAGACCCAAGTTGCCCTAGTGTAGTCATCTACTATAATAAGAAAACAATGTTTTTTATCATGAGTAGCAACCTTATAGGGTCCCCACACATTGGCATTGGCTATCATCTCCGCGATTCCTCTTCCTTTCACTAAGTATAATCTATCATCTTCTTTATCAATCGCCTTCACTCTCCCATTGAAGAGATCCTGAAATACACATATTTCAGGTAGGAAAATAGCATCACAGGGTAAGTCTCTAGTCAACTCTGATATTGACATCAAGTTGAACTTAAAATCAAGTACATAAAGTATATTTTTTAATTGAGTATTTTCTGACAACCAAAAACTACCAATATGTGTGATATCTGTAGTATCTTCATTAGGTAACTTCACTTTCTCTTTCACTGATTATAGACTCTTTTCACATCACACAATAAACCCATTGTAGATACTATGTGATGTGTGGTTCCTGAATCCATTATCCAATTATTATTCTTTAGAAAATGTAGTAATATTTGGGATCCTCTCATGCATTAACCATAAAAGCATAAATTAACGAAAAAATATTGTTAGACGACTAAGAAAATAACTATCATGTATTACTACAAAAATTCTTCTATTAGAATATTTTAATAGATGATATGTTTGTCAATTTTTTTTACTAAACATATATTCACTTATCAAAGCTTTATATATAATTTTAACAAAGAAGATTAAAATAATATTCATGTACAAAAAAATCCGAAAACCCGATAAAATCGAACCAATCCAAACCAATATAGTTGATTTGGTATGGTTTTGATAAAAATCAAACCAACCCGATATATGTACATCCTAATTCTCAACTGATTTTAATCAATTACCTAAAGTAGAAGTGATAAAGATGCAAGCTTTGGAAACTCATAACACAAAACGTTAGATAAAACTTGTGCATGACATGTGCACGTATTGTACACAATTTTATTAAGCAACCTATAGTGTCTTTTAAGAATGGCAATTTGAGCCCATATTTATTTGACCCGTACAAAAATTAATAGGTTGAGATACAAATATTTTAGCTCATAAATTTATTTAGACTAAGCCAAATTAATTCAATATTTTTTATAGTTTATCCAGATCCATGAAGTAGCACGAATACAAACATTTTTCCTACACCTCCCTCTATATAAGCAAACATCTCTTATGTAAAAGTAATCACCCCTGACCCCTCCGATCCTCCAGCTATTGCTAAAAAATATGGCTAATAATCCTATCACCTTATTTCCCATCTTAGTTCTCTTACTTATATCGTCCATATGGACGCATCAGTTAGGGGTGTACAAAGGAAACCGATAAATCGTACCAATTCGATAATTCGAGTCAAACCGGAAAAAAAAAATCCGACCATAATTTGTTTGGTTTTAACTAAAGAAAGTCAAACCGAAACCAAACAAACCCGACATTACATATATAGAACTTTTAGATTGTGATGTAATTTATAAATATTTCTTAAAAAAAAATTCATAATTTTATCTTTTAAGGTATTATTTCAATGTTTGACTTAGAGCTTTTTGAATTTTCCAATAAGTTTTATAGCCATTAACATTAGTAAATTAAATAACACTAACAAAATGCCAAATTAAAACCAAAATCAAATCAATATTAATGCTAACAAAAGACATTCAATACAATACTAACGGGAATGTATTGAATATCTATTTTTTTTGCAATAATTTAGATAAATGCACAACCTATTTTTATTTTTCTTTAGCGTTTAGTCATGTAATTAACATTGCCTTATTAGTCTACTTATTTTAGCATGACTTAGTATTTTTAGATTATATTTATTTTTATTATGGCTTTTTAATTAACAATATTGATATTACACAATATTATTGTCTTCGTTGTTGAATATTTTAGGATAATGCGAAGACACATCTCATATTTTGTATTATTTTCTTGGAAAATACTTTATATAGTTATATCTTACTAGGATTAAAGAAATATTTTGAGCATAATTTATATGTTTTGTTCTATGAAGATTTTATTGGAAAAAATTTAGAAAAAAACCCGAATAACCCGAAAACCCGAGAAAATCCGAAAAAATCCGATAGCGAAAAACCCGAATTTTATTGGTTTGGTTTGGTATTTAGATTTAATAACCCGACACAATTAGTTTGGTATGGTAATTGTAAAATCCGAACCAACCCGGTCTATGTACATCCCTATCGGCCATGCCAAAAGCCTTTTCTGGCCCCCATACTTGGTTCACTTCTCTTGCTTCTGTGTTAGACAGTAGCAGTAGATTTTGCACTTTCCATATTCTTCTAATTAATTTTACCAGAATAATTTTGCATTTTGGGATACAATATATATAGCTTTGTTGAATAATAGTGGGTATCTTATTAGATAAAATTAGTGATGCGCTACTCTATTTTCCTGTTGTTTTTTATATTAACTCGTTGCTTCCTTCTACATATGTTAAAGTTTTCCTTGTGGATTCCCTTTCGTCAAGTACTTATATATTGTAAGAGCAGCTGGTCAGTAAAAACAAACAAACTAATTAGACTTTTTTAAAATTGAATATTAAGGAAAAATACAAATATTACTATATACAACTATAATATTATACCACGTAAATACAAATTTTATACAATATGTCTTTTGTATATTTTATATCTGATCTATACATAGTAAAAACAAATTTCATACAACTTATCTACTGTTATAAATAGACTTCTATTTAAGGTGAATGTCTATAATTAGAGAGATTCTAGAGTTTTCTTCTTGGTAGCTAAGTCACTACCTCCCTATAAATAAAGGGGTCTTCTACCATTGTAAACCATCCCTAACAATCCCAAAGTATCAATAAGAATACCTCTCTATATTGTTCTTGTTCTTGCATTATTTTAATTGTTCTTATATTATTTCATAACACGTTATCAGCACGAGTCTCTAACCAATTGAAATTTTCGATTGTCTTAACTTTTGTTTGTATAGGGTTTCACGTGAGGTTCTGCTGTAACCAAATCCCGAAATTTCTATACGAAAAAAAAAAGGAGGAAAAGAAACGAAAAGAAAAGGAGGAAAAGAAACGAAAAACAAAGAAAAAAAAAGGAAACAGTGGAAACGAAAAAAAAAAAAAGGAAACAGAAACGGAAGAGAGAAAAGGAAGAAAACAGAAATAGAAAACGTGAAAGAAAGATTGGAAACAGAAATTCGAGATTTCGATCTCGGTTCCGTGTTCGTGATTCTAAAAGGCACGAGACTCTACCGTATCAAGAAGTTCTATTTTGCAGAGCAAGAGAAGGTCTGTGATAGTAAATATGAAACTTGTCCTGGAATCTTTGGATCAGTATCAACGGTGCAAGCAGAATAGTAAAGGTGATTGGAACACCTGTAGTTTATATTTGGCAGTTGCTCACTACTTAGAAAAGGAGGACACTTTCTAGAACCTGGATACAACCGCAGTGCACTCCCAATTCAGCTCCACAGAACACAACAGAAAGATAAACAATCAAACAACTCACGGATTGTGTAAATGGATTTAAGGTAAGTATTTTATCATATTTTTCTCTTTTATTCTATACTTTGATTTTATATACAAACAAAGACAACAAAGTTTGATTATAACTCTAATGGAGTTTGTAAGAAATTACACTCACATGAAGTGGTAAAATTTCTATGCCTTGCCATGATCAAATTCATGTATGATTGTGGGCAAAGAATTAAAAATTCGTCCCTTTAGAGAATGTGGTAGCAGTATGTGATAAGTCTGAAAGAAGACAAAATTATTACCGTGAAGGTATCAATGGATGTGGACGTGGCAATAGACGAAATTATAATCGTCATTATTGTGGTAATGAGAACAATAAGGATTCTCAAAATAATCTTTCACTTTATGAAAGTAATATTTGACATGAGATTGTGTATAGCACATACAGATGATTATGATCCATTCCCTGAAGTGAATGTGATAATTGTAATAGAGCCCGTAAGTATGAAAACGCTCTTGATATAATTTTGTTTTATGTCTGACATTATGGAAAGAAAGTTCGTTGCCCTTGAAATTTCGGGCAAGAACTATATGACATGGGTGTTGGATGCTGAAATCCATTTGGATGCAATGGGTCCTGGAGACGCCATTAAAGACAGAAATAATGCATCCACCCAAGACTATGCTAAGGCCTTGATTTTCTTGCGCCATCACCTTGATGAAGGTTTGAAACTGTGCTAAGGCCTTGATTTTCTTGCGCCATCACCTTGATGAAGGTTTGAAAATTGAATATATCACAGTCAAAGATCCACTTATCTTGTGGAATGGCTTAAAGAAGAGATATGACAACCTGAAATTGGTCACTCTGCCTCAAGTACGATATGATTGGGCTCATCTGAGGCTCCAAGACTTTAAGTCTGTTTCTGAATATAATTCTGCAATGATCAAAATTACTTCTAAACTAAAACTCTGTGGAAATAATATCACTGATTATGATATGCTTGAAAAAACGTTTACAACGTTTCATGCCTCCAATATGGTTCTGAATTGATATGATAGACGTTACTGGCAGTACACTATTATTTTATTAATCATCGTCATGGCTTTGAGTTTCTGTTAGATATATACAAGCATCAGCACTCTGCTTGTATTCTGTTTGCACATATCAATATGATCATTGTCTATAATACAAATGTGTTTCAAAATACTCATTACTAAATTATTATTGTATTAAATTATGTCTAGTGATAACACTATACATGCTCTCAAGTATAAATAAATTGTTTAAGTCTCCATACATTGTTGTCTGTAACACAGTGTTTAACGCTTTTAACAGTTCTCAATGTCAACATAGTGTCATTAATTATTAAATACAAAGTCTAGATTTTCATTGTTTATACAGATTAAATGTGATAATCATTTACAATGTTTTAATGTTCAAATTCTGTGCAGTCAAGTGCCGTGGTTATGTTAAAGTTATGTCACTTTTCCATTTGCATGTGTCTTTCACTGTAAACAATATGTAAAACTTTGTAAGCACAATGTAATGTAAGTACAAGTGAACTTGGTAATGTGAGGATCTATTTTGCTTCATTTCATGTATCACACATACGATATTCAAAAAGAAGAAATATTTCTCTCATTTAAGTATGTGTAAGGCAGATATTACTACAATTTCTGGTAGTAGTAAATTGAATGAAGGCCCCGGAAGAGCAATAACTCTGCCTAAAGGAATAATATTTTAGAGAATGCAATGTTCTCCTCCAAGTCTAAGAGGAACTTGTTGAGTTTTAAAGATATCATTCAAAATGGATATCAGATTGAGACAATACATGAGTATAATCTTGAATACCTCATTTACTCATGAAAACGAGGCTGCCCACTTCGATTTGGGGTCACGCCATTTTGCATGCAACAATGCTAGTTCGTCGGCTGCCCACTTCAGCTTAGGGTCACGCCATTTTGCATACAGCAATGCTAGTTCGTCTCTGACTGACGAATTGACACAAATATTCCCCGTTGCAATTGGTTTTGGGTCATGAACCTAATATATCCCATTTAAGAATCTTTGGATGCGCAGTATATGTACCTGTAGCACCGCCATATTGCACCAAAATGGGTTTGCAAAGAAGGTTAGGAATATATGTTGAGTTTGAATCGTCCTCCATTATTCGCTACCTCGAAACATTGACAGGGGATTTGTACACTGCACGATTTGCAGACTGTCAATTTGATGAGACACTTTTCCCAAAATTAGGGGGAGAAGTTGGTGAAACCAAACGGGAAATTTTGTGGAAAAATGCATCATTATCTCATCTTGATCCACATACCTCTATTTGTGAAAGAGGTACAAAAGATTATCCATTTGCAAAGAATAGCAAATCAAATGCCTGACGCATTTACGGACTTGAAAAGGATAACGAAATACCACATCCCCGCGGAAAATGTCCTAATCCGTATTGATGTCCCTGTTGGACAATCATATAGTGTCATATTCAATGAGTCAAATGCACGCCTGAAGCGTGGCAGACCATTAGGTTCCAAAGATCGAAATCCTAGAAAGAGGAAAGCAAATGATCAAAATGACACTACGAAAGAATCTCATGAGGAAATTCATGATTTAACAAATTCTGAGATTCATGAAGAATCCATTGAGCCCGAGGCTCTGGAAAATACGGAACTAACCATAAATCCAATCAATATTGAGGCAAATATTAATCGAGTGGATATAGTGGTGGATAATGTCTTTGCTTATAATGTCGCATCTAGCATTATGCAAGAATGTGAGGATCTCGAACCTCAATCTGTTGAAGAATGTCGAAAAAGACATGATTGGCCAAAGTGGCAAGAAGCAATTCAATCAGAATTGAATTCGCTGGCAAAACGTGAAGTTTTTGGCCCTATAATTGAAACACCTAATGGTGTCAAGCCTGTTGGCTATATATATGGCATGAATGATCGTTGGTCACGTACCTATTGTACGCCAAAGTATTTTGGAAATATGACTATTAAAGGACAACGATAATGCAAGAAACATATCTTGCATATAAGTTTGACATGACCATAATGGTATAACTTTCTCTTTAAGAAAGATATTCACCACATGGATGTTGATGAATCTGTGGTAGTACAAAATTAATTGAGAGCTCTAGAAGAGCCAATTATTACTATGTTGGAGAAACACAATTGAGTATTGTGCTGTAGTAAGTCTCAAAGAAACTTATTCAGTTTCCAAAGTACACGCGAAAGCGATTGATTATATTGAGACTATAAATAAAGGAAGGATTTGATATCTCCTATTACTATAACTTGCAGCGGGGTAATTTGTATATGAATAGCTACCCGCTTTGTTCTCCAGTTTGTACTACACAAACGAAAGAATGCCACAATAAAGTGGATATCTATTGGTATAAAACCCATGTCATAATAAACCTGAAGTTTATTAATAAGTGCACATGTCATGGTGTAAATTTGAGATTTACCAATATTGATAATTTATTCAGTTGGCATTCGTGTTAGCCATCTCATTTTAAGTATGATGTGCAAATTCACATAGGTGAATATTAAAGAACTAGAAAGTTCTTTACGAATTCTCTTGTATCACTTGTTCTCATTAATGAACTGACCAACTAAAGAGTTCGGGTTGAAGCCCATAAATTCTGGAAATATCAAAGGTGAATATGGGCCCATTCACCTGCCATGTATACCACATATGATGCATCTATGAAATGGTTACATGCGCAATTGTTATTAACCCGCAGCCTGGCCGGTGCTTGCGAGGTAAATTGCTCAGTAATCTAACTTCGAGCATAATTTCCAGATTCTCTACTCAAGATAGTTCATCTTGATAAGTTGGTTTATATCAAAGTTGGTTTAGCAAGATAATTATTGAGTGCTTCCACTTAATAGCTAAGCTGTTTCTTATGAGAACAAAGTTATATATATCAGTTTGATATACGTTGTATACGAGAGTATATTATATTCTCCCCTCACAAATGGTTCAGGGTCAGGAACCAAATAATCTCATATTATTATTACTAATGTGCTGTGTATATTGACATGATAATGCACAAAGATGATTTCCCAGAGTTGAGGAAACAAGTTAGCTTTTCTAACATGAGGGGAAGACATGATAAACACTTGAGAAAAGGTTACAGAGATGAATTATCATTTGTGTAGATCCTCGAATATCATGATATGAACTTGAAGTTCATAAAAGGATAATTCAATTGCAACATATTGCAAAGCATGCTATACGCATTTGCTGACCCAAAGAATGTAACTATATTCTCACTGCAAATGCTCATATTAAGTCCTAGAAGGACAAAGTCTTGGATACGCTTGAAGCGTATAGAATGATTGTCGACGACATCTATAATTGCGCCAAATATTGATGAGGATCTTGTGTTTGTCGAATACAAACAAAATATTGGCCAAATGGAAGAGATACAATTCAAGTAGAATTGATTCCATATGAAAGACATATAGTTTTGGACTTGTAGTTCAAATACTTGAAAGTATAAAGTCAATGATTGAAGTTGCTTGAAGCATATACAATTCTTGGTCCTGAAGTACCACATCCTAAGTACAATTTGTGTACATATGTATCTTGCCATAACTATAAGCATGATGGCATTGAGAATACATCTATGGAGATATTGAAGAGTTATTCCACGACATTATATGAAGATGTTCATATCTATCAAGAATGATGATTTCAAGGTGCGGAATATTTATTCAAGTCAATATGGTTGATTTATTTATCAAATCTCTACCAAAGATTGTTTTGAAGATGGTGTACAAGATTGGAATGCAAATGTTCAAGGATATAAATTGATGTTCTCATCAGGGGGAGTTAATGCGCGTTGCACTCTTTTTCCCTTACAAGGTTTTGTCCCAACTGGGTTTTCCTTGCGAGGTTTTTAACGAGGCAACCAATAGGCGCATATTCAAACATGTGTACTCTTTTTCCTTCTCTTTAATTTTTCCCATTGGGTTTTGGTTTTAAGGTTTTAACGAGGCACATTATTGAATAGACATTCAAGGGGGAGTGTTATAAATAGACTTCTATTTAAGGTGAATGTCTATAATTAGAGAGATTCTAGAGTTTTATTCTTGGTAGCTAAGTCACTACCTCCCTATAAATAAAGGGGTCTTCTACCATTGTAAACCATCCCTAACAATCCCAAAGTATCAATAAGAATACTCCTCCCCCTATTCTCTCTATATTGTTCTTGTTCTTGCATTATTTTAATTGTTCTTATATTATTTCATAACATCTACAACTTTCGCACATTATTTCTACCCAATTATATATAACTACAATATAATACAACTTAAATACAATTTATATACAAATATTGTTCTACTTTCATACAATATTTAAATAAAAAAAATATATAAACAACATAATACAATTTTTCTAAAATTTACTACAACTGTACTACAATTTCGTAAGTATAATGTATGTCATGTCATCATCTTCTTCTTCTTCGAGTTTCACTCTAAAATTCAACCAAAATTAAGTCTGATCTTCCCCAAAACACCCTAAAAATGAGATATAAACTCCAAACCATATTCCTAATTGTTTGCAACAACGCCCAATCCAAACTAATAATAATTTTAAAAACCCAAATTTGAATTCAAAGCTTCAAAGCTTTTAATGGCTGTCAATGTGAGAAATTGCTGCTCTCTTTTCTTTTGGATTACATTACTGGAATTGGGGATTGAGACGTAGAGAAAGACGTAGAGAGAGAGAGAGAGAGAGAGAGAGAGAGAGAGAGAGAGAGAGAGAGAGAGAGAGAGAGATAATAAGGATGAGAAATAATTGATTCTTAATATAAAGGGATCCTCATTTAATTCCTAAAGTGTATATAATTGGTAAATTTGTATATAGGATTTAATTAAATTAAAACTTGAGTAGGGATTCCAATTTGATGAGATTCGAAAACGAGGGTTCATTTAAATAACTAAATTACAGAATTAAGTTCTATTTTTCTTTTGCTGGAGAAGTTTTAATAGAGATACGGCTCGTCAAAACTACTAAAATCATAACATAAAAATGCATTGTGGAATACTCGAAAGCTTCTTTTTTTTTTTAGTCCAGCAAGGTGGTAAACATAAAATAAAAAAGCAGAAAGAGAAATGAAACTTTTGTTTTGATCGAATTTTCTATTTTATATATTTTATTTTACTTTTACAAAAATTTTACAAAAAATGGAAATATTTTCTTGTTGCTTGAATATTAACTATTCAATTAAAATGAAGTATTACAACTATAAAAAGCTTTTTAATTTTCAAATTCAAATTCGTTGGAACAAAAGAGGCCCGGCTAGGTACTGACCCGACCAGACCATGAGAATAAGAGGGTAATAAAGTTTTCAATAGTGTATAGGTATGTAAAAATCTCTTGTCATTTTGGTAGATAAAAGTGCAAGTTGCACATTTGGTCGGTCGATCAAAAATAATTCTTTTCGCTCGCCAAATATATATATATATATATATATATATTATATATATAGAGAGAGAGAGACCCCACAATGAACTTGGTGCTCAATATACAGTTCAATGAGTTCAAGCTATGTTATGAATTTTAAGTAATATTTAGATCAAGGTTCAAAACATAATTTGTATGGTGTTTTATACACTACAAGGAACTTATTGCTCAATAATACAGAAAGCTGAATCTAGCCAACATGCTTTTCATTTACTACCAACACTCATCATTTTAGTAAAGAACCAGTTGTTTACAAAGAATCAACAGTAGCATCTCTTCAACTCTACTTTTCCTAGAGACTCAAAATTTACATGAACTCAACCACAACACCAGAAGATTGGGAACGAGATCGAGAGATCAAGGATAGAAAAAACGGAGAATAAGGGGAAGTGCTGGACGATTACATATTTCGTGATATATATACTGTTAACCTTCTGTCAGTTAGGATGAAAGTGCAAGCTCGGCCCACGCCAAAGAAGATGCCTTGAGCTCTGCAGTAATTGAAGTGTCAATGTTGCTCTCTAACGTAGCACACAAGTCCTTCATGGAAGTCCTCCTACTCGAACTCGGGTGGATACAAAAGTTAATCACCTCACAAATCACTTTGAGGTCTTCTTGTTTGAAATGTTTCAACTCGGGATCTACAACGTAGGATAATACCTCTGGTACTTCAAGAAATTCCTTAGCCTGCCACATAAAAAGTCGAATTCAGGTCCTCTGCCTGAAAAGTCTATCGCACATAAAAATCTTTGGCACGAAAAGAAATGCTTACCCAATCTACTAAGCACCCTTTGTCTTTGCAATATGGAGGTCTCCCACTGATTATTTCCAGTAGCAGTACTCCAAATGCATAAGTATTACCCTGGACGTCGAGATGACGGCTCTCTAGAGTATTTGGAAGGACACATATTGCTCCTTCACTACTAATAGCACCCGAGTTCTTTTCTGATCTTGAAATTATCGACTTCCAACTTTCAAAATCAACAAGCTGACAAATAAAATAAGAACTTTGAGAAGACAAAGTATGGAATGGGAACAATAGTGCATTAGAATGGAATGGGAAACAATTGTGCATTAAGTACTCAGCAATAGTTAAGAGACAAACCGAACAGATGATTAGCACTGTTTTATATGTCAATGATAGATAATGATATTTCATTTACCTTTGGAGAAAAATCTTCTGTGAGATATATAGAATTTGAGTTCAGTTTTGATATAGTTTTCATTTACCTTTGGAGAAAAATCTTCTGTGAGATATATAGAATTTGAGTTCAGTTCTGATATAGTAAATGGAGGGTCAAGTTCTGAATGTAGATATGTCAGTCCCTTAGCGATGCCAATAACTATTTTCATCCGGCGTGTCCAAGATAGGTTGCATCCTTCTCCATCTGTGACAATTTCAAAGAGTTAGTTCTCGCCTCGAACCATACTGAAGTGGACGTGAAAACCAACTAATTTTACTCACAGTGAAGGTGTTCGTATAATGTCCCATTGGATGCATACTCAAACACCAACATCCTCGTGAAAGGACTACTCTCTCTGCAATAGCCTAGAAGTTTCCCAGTGTTCTCGTGATTTATTCTGGCCAATTCTGCCACCTACGGTGAAGTTACAGAAGTTAGAGCATGGAACTTAAAATGCAGACAGTAGCCAAGTAAGATGAAGAAAGAATGAGTTCCACCTCTTTCTGAAAATAAAGCTCTAGATAGGCCGTCCAATGCTCTTCTTTGACACAAAGCGATATTACAGCTATCTCGGGTCCGCCTTTCATGGTTCCTTTGTAAACTAAGCTGTCTGGTGAGGATCCAATGATGTTGCTGAAATCCTCACAAGCTACCTCAAGTTCTTGTCTGCTGTATCTTACGACATCTTTCAGCATACCAGTATCTACAAAGAAACATGAGTCATAAATAGAAAGCATGAACAGTAAAGAGTCCCATAGGAGAAAGATACTTTTTACGAAGTAGCCAAGTTCAAGTGCATGGAACTAACCTACATAAATGGTCATATTATCTTTCCCGCTTCCTGATTTTTTCCAAGGTATGATAGAGGATTTGTTCTTACACTTGTGAAGGCCAGTCACAAGAGCCACGATGAAGAGAGAACCAACCATAACTCCCGTTACCACTTCTAAAGCCAAAAGCCAGGTGGGCTTGGAAGAAGAAGCCTGATGTCTCGGTCCTTCAACAGAGTGGTGCTTATTATTGACTGTTGACGCATGGCTAGTGGGAGGTGGAGTGCCACCTATAACGCGATATTAAAACAACCAGTTCAGTCTTATTACAATAAATCTAGTTGACTGCTAACTGTTAAGGAAAAAGGTGAACTTTTTCTTATAAAAGAAGAAGTAAAATGTTCAAGTCTCTCAAATAAGTTAGAGATATCAATCCTTCCCGACTGATAGCTGCACAAACAATTCATTATGTGGAAAATTGTAACCAGAGATTGTTTACTCGCTCAAGAGAGAGATGCTAGAGCAGCATTACTTACCACATAGAGAAGCAGAGCGCTGCTTTGGATCTTTATGCTGAAGGCAATTTCCTTGAAAGCTAGATCTATGCCAAAACAAAATAACAGGCATTCAGAAATTATAAAAGTCAATAGAAAACAACAGTTATAGAGCATCAGAGCGATGCTTCGGATATTTGCTCTAGGGAAAATTTCATTGAATTCCCCAGACCCCACCTGGTGGGAGTATACTGGGTAGTTGTTGTTGTTGTTGGAAAATTTCATTGAATCTAGATCTACAGCAATGAAAATAACAAGCATTAACAACTGACTTTGGAAGGTAACCCAAGCACTTTGGTATGCTTCCAATGAGAAAATTGAATGAGAAATCAGCAACTTTAAGTTGGGATGAACGACAAAATCCAGTAGGGCTGGCACCAGAAGCATACCTAAAAAGAAGTTACAGAAAAAAAAAACAGCAATAAGTAAAGACACATGCAACGAATATAAGGCAACATTTAAAAAAAAAAGATCATTTCCAAAAACATCATCCTTAAACTTTTGAAATATACATTCTGATCTCTGTAATATCACTCACTATGGTCAGCATTAAGGGATAAAGCAATATCTTGTAGATAAACAGAGAATCATGTATTACTCCTTATCCACATAGCAGAAAGTTAAAAGAAAAACAAAAAAAGTACAAGACGTAGTGCATAATCCACTTACATTCCATGTACACCGGACGTAAAATCTGATCCATTATTAGCGGGCACTGTTCCTTGAAGTTTGTTCCTGTCCAGCCGAAGTTCCTCAAGGTATTTCAAATTACCAAGCTCAGCAGGCAATTTCCCCGTTAATCCATTGGATTGTAGGTTTCTGCACAGACACATACAAGCTAGAAAAATAAGGGAGCTTCAAGGAAGATAAGAAAAGTCTTAAAGTACAAATAAACCAACAAAGGTTCGCATTAGACTAACATTTTCATAAGGTTTGTCAGATTGCCAAGCTCACGAGGAATTGGTCCTGTTAGCTGGTTAGCACCCAAATCCAAGACCTTTAGGTTTTTCAACAAGCCAATCTCCTTAGGTATTGTACCAATCAGTACATTTCCATGCAAAATTCTGCATATCGTCAATGCATGACATAAATTACGACCTGAACTATTTTATACTTATAAGTACAGTCTATCAGGAAATAACTTACAGTTCTTGCAAAGAAGCGAGCTGATGCAAGTTGGGTGAAAGAAAACCCTTCAACGAAGCACCAGAAATGTTACTGCAAATTATGGTTCCACGAAGTAGTGTAAAAGCGAATTAGAATTTAACTTGAGCCCATAAATCATTTTAAGTTCAGAAAAAATCAATAACCAAATAATAATTCTATGTAAAAAGAACATCCTGATACACTAAACTCTTGCTATGCGCGGGGTCCGACGAAGAGCCGGACCATAAGGGTCTATTGTACGCGGTCTTACCCTACATTTCCGCAGGAGGCTGTTTACACGGCTCTGAACCGCTGACCTCCTGAAAACATGGAGGCAACTTTACCGGTTACTCCAAGGCATCCCCTTCCAAATAATACTTCAATGTATAGCACATAAATGGAAGAGACTAGCTCACATTTTTATGACATGATCTTGAGCCATAGAACAAAAAATTCCAGCCCAATCACAAGGATCTGAATCTAAGGCATTCCAATTTGACAAAACCAGAAGAGGGTCTTCATATATAGCTTCCTTGAATGTATTGAGAGCATAAACTGTATCAACAAAGAGTGCCCCATCAGATTCACTCAAATAAACTACCTAATCTTAGAATTACAACAAATTATATCAACACAATAAATACAAGATCTTTCCTAAACAACACTACATAACACCCTGCATTATTGTTAATCCTACAGCTAACACTTACAACAATCAAAAAGACAAATTATTGCAACTACAGAACTTAAGTACATCAAGATCTAAGCTTGAATTAATAATACACACCTTCATTTGATGGAAAAGCATCACAGATCACAATTCTCTCAACACTCAAGAACACTGTTAAAACTGATAAGAAAGCAAAAGTTCTCATCTTTCTTCCAATAATTCTCTCAACACTCAAGAATACACTAATTTTCACACAAAACCAGAACTGAAAGAACCCATCATAAACAACAGTTTCCAAGAACTTCAAGAATACAGAAAAAGAAAAACCCAAACAAGCAAAAAGCCCAAATTTTAAAGAAATGGGGTTATCAAGAAATGGAAAGAAAAAATAGGAAAAGACTCAAGACGGTGGATTTAATAAGAGATGAAAACAAACAAAGAAAAGCTGGAAAAATAAAGATAAAGTTGTCTTTTTTTAGAAGTGAGGGAGAAAAGAGAAAAACACTAAAGAAAACAGAGTGAAGCTTAAGAGTGAATCCAAGAATCTAAATCTGTAACAACCCCTTTAATGGAAACTACTCTTGAGTATCACCTACTAGTTAAAAAATGGGGAAAACTTGAGTTCAAAGAGAGGTTTGGTGTCAGAAACAGAGCCAGTTTATGAGCTGAACAAGAAGAATTTTTGGAAAGGAAATGGTTAAAATTATGGAAATAAAAGAGAAAAATGATCAAACAGAAAATGCAGAAGCAGATAATAGATTGGAGATAGGAAGGAGCGGCGGACTAAAGGAAGTGTGGGCCTGTACAAGCGTGGCTTTGATGGATGAACTTTCAACATTTTGTTATCATAGTAATACAATTTGCTCTATTATCTCTTTTCTCCATCTTATTATGGGTTTTTTGTTTTTTTTGAGATTTCACATAATTAAAACTTTTTTTAAAAATAAACATATTTATTACGAAATTAGTTAATTTTATCGGTCTACTGCAATCTTTCTTCTTTATCTGGGTTTAAAATCGATAATGGACAAGTCGACACAAACAATAACGATCCAGTAAAATCTCACGAAATAGGGTTTGAAGAGAATAATGTATACTCAGACCTTACCGCCCCCTATCCCGACGGGACAGAGAGGTTGTTTGCGAGAGAACTTCAGCTAAGAAAGATGGAAAAAAAATAAGAAGAGACAACATATCAACGTCATTAATAAAAAATATAGAAATAGTAACAGTATTATAAAAATTACGAAGTAAAATTATTATTGTTGTTGCTGATTGATAAGCATTTGAAAAGAAAAATAATTGAAATTCGATTTCATAATAATTAAAATCTACTTCACTAAAATAGTTAGGAATCAGTACAAAACTCAACATTTTAGGACTTTCTAATGAACTATGAAAATTATATATTCATTCATGAAGAAGGATAAGTGCTAACATGGGATTATTCCTTGAACTTTATTTTTAATTTAAATGATTAACGATATTTCCCTTTGTAAACAAAACTATTTGTGTTCTACTAATGTATTATCTTTGCTTTTATTAGTGCTTTAAACTTCTTGTTTATTGATAATCACATTATTTGAAAACAGCCAATCATTGTTATTGGGGAAAAAAGTAAATTAGGTAAAGCAAGTCTTTGATGTGATTGAGATAATCCTTTTTGTTTTTCTTTTTCTTAATACTCTTTACATCTTTATTTCTTTTACCCTTTTTTACCTTTTGATTTTTGTTGATATTGATTTACTCTATTGAAAAATCAGAAATATAGTATTCTTATTGATACTTTTGGGATGGTTTACAATAGAATAGAACCCCTATATTTATAAGGAGGTGGTGACTTAGCCACCAAGAAGTAAACCCTAGAATCTCTCTAATTATAGACATTCACCTTAAATAGAGTTCTATTTATAACACTCCCCCTTGAATGTCTATTCAATAATGTGCCTCGTTAAAACCTTAACTAAAACAAAACCTAATAGGAAAAAATTAAAGAAAAGGAAAAAGAGTACACATGTTTGAATATGCGCCTATTGGTTGCCTCGTTAAAAACCTCGCAAGGAAAACCCAGTTGGGACAAAACCTTGTAAGGGAAAAAGAGTGCAACGCGCATTAACTCCCCCTGATAAGAACATCAATTTATATCCTTGAGTATTTGCATTCCAATCTTGTGCACCATTTTCAAAACAATCTTTGGTAGAGATTTGATAAATAAATCAACCATATTGACTTGAATAAATATTCCGCACCTTGAAATCACCGTTCTTGATAGATATGAACATCTTCATATAATGTCGTGGAATAACTCTTCAATATCTCCATAGATGTATTCTCAATGCCATCATGCTTATAGTTATAGCAAGATACATAGGTACACAAATTGTACTTAGGATGTGGTACTTCAGGACCAAGAATTGCATATGCTTCAAGCAACTTAAATCTTTCAAGTTAAGTCATGTAAGTCACATAATAGACTTTAGATGCATATCAAGTTTTCACGTCATGCTAAACAAATAAGATATCGAAAACTGATTATACATACCTTTGACTTTTATACTCTCAAGTATTTGAACTACATGTCCAAATCTACATGTCTTTCACATGGAATCAAGTATTTGTCTATACGCTTCAAGCGTATCCAAGACTTTGTCCTTCAGGGACTTAATATGAGCATTTGTAGTGAGAATATAGTTACATTCTTTGGGTCAGTAAATGCGTATAGCATGCTTTGCAATATGTTGCAATTGAATTATCCATTTTATGAACTTCAGGTTCATATCATGATATTCGGGGATTTACATATACAAATGATAATTCATCCCATGTAACATTTTCTCAAGTGTTTATCATGTCTCCCCCTCATGTTAGAAAAGCTAACTTGTTTCCTCAACTTTGGGAAATCATCTTTGTGCATTATCATGTCAATATACACAGCACATTAATAATAAGATGAAATTATTTGGTTCCTGACCCTGAACCACTTGTGAGGGGAGAATATACTCTCGTATACAACGTATATCAAACTGATATATATAACTTTGTTCTCATAAGAAACAGTTTAGCTATTAAGTGGAGGCACTCAATAATTATCTTGCTAAACCAACTTTGATATAAACCAACTTATCAAGATGAACTATCTTGAGTAGAAAATCTGGAAATTATGCTCGAAGTTAGATTACTGAGCAATTTACCTCGCAAGCACTGGCCAGGCTGCGGGTTAATAACAATTGCGCATGTAACCATATCATAGATGCATCATATGTGGTATACATGGCAGGTGAATGGGCCCATATTCACCTTTTATATTTCCAGAATTTATGGGCTTCAACCCGAACTCTTTAGTTGGTCAGTTCATTAATGAGAACAAGTGATACAAGAGAATTCGTAAAGAACTTTCTAGTTCTTTAATATTCACCCATGTGAATTCTCTATTATTGCACATCATACTTAAAATGAGATGGCTCACCCGAATGCCAACTGAATAAATTATCAATATTGGTAAACTTCAAATTTACACCATGGCATGTGCACTTATCAATAAACTTCAGGTTTATTATGACATGGGTTTTTATACCAATAGATATCCACTTTATTGTGGCATTCCTTTGTTTGTGTAATACAAACTGGAGAATAAAGCGGGTAGCTTTTCATATACAAATTATCCCGCTACAAGTTGTAGTGATAGAAGATATCAAATCTTTCCTTTATTTATTGTCTCAATATAATCAGCGCTTTCGCGTGTACTTTGGAAACTGAATAAGTTTCTTTGAGACTTACTACAGCACAATACTCAATTGTGTTTCTCCAACATAGTAATAATTGGCTCTTCTAGAGCTCTCAATTAATTTTGTACTACCACAGATTCATCAACATCCATGTGGTGAATATCTTTCTTAAAGAGAAATACCATTATGGTCATGTCAAACTTATATGCAAGATATGTTTCTTGTATTATCGTTGTCCTTTAATAGTCATATTTCCAAAATACTTTGGCGTACAATAGGTACGTGACCAACGATCATTCATGCCATATATATAGCCAACAGGCTTAACACCATTAGGTGTTTCAACTATAGGACCAAAAACTTCACGTTTTGCCAGCGAATTCAATTCTGATTGAATTGTTTCTTGCCACTTTGGCCAATCATGTCTTTTTCGACATTCTTCAACAGATTGAGGTTCGAGATCCTCACATTCTTGCATAATGCTAGATGCGACATTATAAGCAAAGACATTATCCACCACTATATCCACTCGATTAATATTTTCCTCAATATTGATTGGATTTATGCATAGTCCGTATTTTCCAGAGCCTCGGGCTCAATGGATTCTTCATGAATCTCAGAATTTGTTAAATCATGAATTTCCTCATGAGATTCTTTCGTAGTGTCATTTTGATCATTTGCTTTCCTCTTTCTAGGATTTCGATCTTTGGAACCTAATGGTCTTCCACGCTTCAGGCGTGCATTTGACTCATTGGATATGACACTAGATGATTGTCCAACAGGGACATCAATACGGATTGGGACATTTTCCGCGGGGATGTGGGATTTCGTTATCCTTTTCAAATATGTAAATGCGTCTGGCATTCGATTTGCTATTCTTTGCAAATGGATAATATTTTGCGCCTCTTTTTCACAAATAGAGGTATGTGGATCAAGATGAGATAATGATGCATTTTTCCACAAAATTTCTCGTTTGGTTTCACCAACTTCTCCCCCTAATTTTGGGAAAAGTGTCTCATCAAATTGACAGTCTGCAAATCGTGCAGTGTACAAATCCCCTGTCAATGTTTCGAGGTAGCGAATAATGGAGAACGATTCAAACTCAACATATATTCTTAACCTTCTTTGCGGACCCATTTTGGTGCGGGATGGCGGTGCTATAGGCACATATACTGCGCATCCAAAGATTCTTAAATGGGATATATTAGGTTCATGACCCAAAACCAATTGCAACAGGGAATATTTGTGTCAATTCGTCAGTCAGATACGAACTAGCATTGCTGCATGCAAAATGGCGTGACCCCAAGTCGAAGTGGGCAGCCTCGTTTTCATGTGTAAATGAGGTATTCAAGATTATACTCATGTATTGTCTCAATCTGATATCCATTTTGAATGATATCTTTAAAACTCAACAAGTTCCTTTTAGACTTGGAGGAGAACATTTTGACTGATATCATTAAAACTCAACAAGTTCTTCTTAGACTTGGAGGAGAACATTGCATTCTCTAAAATATCGTTCCTTTAGGCAGAGTTATAGTTGCTCTTCATGAGCCTTCAATCAATTTAATTCCCATAGTTTGCCATACAAAAGAAAATATACGAACATGAGAATAAACAAATTCAATCCGTTTGTTTCATACTTAAACAATATTTTCGAAATCTGCTGAGGTTATTCGACTAACTAAATAATATAGTCAATTATATGTTTTCCATAATCGATTACTTTGCAGTTTGAAAATTTCAGTTTAAGCATTTTCTTAAAACAATTGATTATTAAACACACACAATCGATTGTTGAACATTGACAATCGATTGTTGAACACACACAATCGATTATTTGCTATTTTGAAAAACTTCAGATCACACTGTCTTAAGACAATCGATTGTTAAACATAGACAATCGATTATTTGCTATTTTGAAAAATTCCAGATCACACTGTCTTAAGACAATCGATTGTTAAACATAGACAATCGATTGTTGACTATTTTGAAAAACTTCAGATCACACTGTCTTACGACAATCGATTGTTAAACATAGACAATTGATTGTTGACTATTTTGAAAAACTTCAGATCACACTGTCTTACGACAATCGATTGTTAAACATAGACAATCGATTGTTGAACATTGACAATCGATTGTTGAACATTGACAATCAATTGTTTTGCAGTTTTAATGCGAAATATTAGATAATCGACTAACTGTTAGGTTAGTCGATTACCTCTACTGGAAAATAAAAATATTATTGAAATCTGAGCATATTGAAACATTCTAAAGAACTAATACTAACATTATATCATAAACTAACTAATACGAGCTGATACTAATGACTATTAGTTTATTCACTAACTATTACAAATAAGTGAAATAAAATCAAACAACTCTATCTTCTTTCATCAAGGTGATGGTGCAAGAGAATCAAGGCCATTGGCACAGTTTCAAACCTTCATTAAGGTGATAGAGCAAGAAAAACGAGGCCTTAGCATAGTCTTGGGTGGATGCATTATTTCTGTCTTTAATGGCGTCTCCGGGACCCATTGCATCCAAATGGATTCCAGCATTCAACACCCATGTCATATAGTTCTTGCCCGAAATTTCAAGGGCAACGAACTTTCTTTTCATAATGTCAGACATAAAACAAAATTACATCAAGAGCGTGTTCATACTTACGGGCTCTATTACAATTATCACATTCACTTCAGGGAATGGATCATAATCATGTGCTTTACACAATCTCATGTCAAATATTACTTTCATAAAGTGAAAGATTATTTTGATAATCTTTATTATTCTCATTATCACAATAATGACGATTATAATTTCGTCTATTGCCACGTCCACATCCATTGATACCTTTACGGTAATAATTTTGTCTTCTTTCAGACTTATCACATACTGCTACCACATTCTCTAAAGGGAATGGAGCAAATTCAATTGGACGGAATTCTTTGCCACGTCCACATTCATTGATACCTTCATGGTAATAATTTTGTCTTCTTTCAGACTTATCATATACTGCTTCCACATTCTCTAAAGGGAATGGAGCAAATTCAATGGGACGAATTTTCAATTCTTTGCCCACAATCATACATGAATTTAATCATGGCAGGACATAGAGATTTTACCACTTCACGTGGTTATAATTTCTTACAAACTCCATTAGAGTTATAATCAAACTTTGTTGTCTTTGTTTGTATATAAAATCAAATCGTAGAATTTCAAGAATTTGAAAGGGAAAAGTAAATTACTTACCTTTAAGGTATACCAATTATATTTTCAATGTTTTCTCTTCTTGTTTTCTCAACGTTTTTCCCTCTTTGTTTCCGTCTCTTCTTTGTTTTCAATGTTTTTCTTCTTTCGTTCCTTCTGTTTTCTTTTTAACGTTTTTCTTCTATTTTCCGTATAGAAGATTTTGGGATTTGGTTGCGGCAGAACCTCATGTGAAACCCTACACAAACAAAAGTTAAGACAATCGAAAATTTCAATTGGTTAGAGACTCGTGCTGATAACGTGTTATGAAATAATATAAGAACAAGAACAATAATACAAGAACAATAACAATAGAGAGAAAAGTAGAGAGAGGAGTATTCTTATTGATACTTTTGGGATGGTTTACAATAGAATAGAACCCCTATATTTATAGGGAGGTGGTGACTTAGCCACCAAGAAGTAAACCCTAGAATCTCTCTAATTATAAATATTCACCTCAAATAGAGTTCTATTTATAACAAGTACCAATTAAATTGTTTTATTGTGTTTCAATGTCCTTGAATTTTCTCTTCTTTATTTAGTTTTGGTGAGACGAAAATGCGTTAAATGTACAAAAGCTTGAGGTAGTACTTAACCACGTCATAAATGAAGTTATGAAAGAGAGAAAATCCAAGAGACGACGTGGAACTAATAATTGCATAAAATAAAGGCAATCCGATTCACTCAACGAAAGGGAATGCAAGATTTTAGATTTTTCTAGTTAGAATGGAATTGTCGAACCTATTTAATCAACAATTATTTATGACTTACTCGCTATTTATTTGGTTTTTGGGTCATAATTATCACGTAAGAGAGATGGTCGAGTGGTTTAATACATATAAGATTGGCCTCCCTATTCTAAAATTACTTTGTACTTAGGTCGTGAGTTCCGATCTTAGTAGCCTTTATAGATTTTTTTTCCTCAATTTTTGTTTAATTTCCTTGTTGGGAAGCTTCGCCAGAAGCAAGGAAGATGAGGTCGCTCTGCTTCGTAAACAAGGCTCATTCCATATTTTTCTTATGATGCACTCCACCCGATATCTACTAAACGAGCGTTAGAGCGAGCGAGCGAGCGAAGTTCTTAATTTGTTAACTTTACCGGCTCCAAAGCTCCCCTTCGAATAGCGTAAGCAAGAGACACTAAAATTAGAATATAGATAAAAGATATTCACTTGGAGTATATACTCTTAAACCAATAAATCTATATTTCACTTGCACTTTAATTAAATACTTCCTCGTTCATTTTTAGTTATTTATTTTTGATTTTGCATTTCTTTTAAAAAATAAAGCATTTATTCATAATAATGATAGCATTTTAAAAAGTATTGAAAAATGATTTGGAAAAGGAATAGTTAATACTTAATAATAATAGTAAGACAAGAAGAAAAAAATTTCTTTGTCTTGATTTGTTAAAATAAATAAGTAAAAGTACTAGGGGTAAAAATGGAAAATGAGGTGTAAGAGTGATGATGAACGGTCTTCGAATATTGCGCAAGCAATCATGTGCCTTATTCTCAGCGCATGTTAGAAACCAACACACACTTTAATCAGTGAGTAGAAGCGGAGACTTGCACGGTTTAATATTTCTATTTTTCAGTGTATTAAATAAAATATTATTTTTTATGAATAATCCATTGAGTAGCCTGGGACATGTTTTTAGAGAACAGTTAGACAAAATTTTAAGTAAATACACAATATACATTTTTCCTTCTAATTTTCTAATTTAGACAAAATATTCGTTACCGATATCAAAAGTTAATATGAGGAAAAATAATCAAATTTATCCTTATACTATTAGTAATCAAATAGACTTTACCCTCCGTTTGAAATTTATTCTGATACTATCCCCATCGTAAGGAGAAAAAACCCTTATTTTTGTGCTTAAGTGCAAGTGAGTGATTTTAAAATATAATTAATATTAAAGAGTTATTTAAACCTTTTTCTCGAAGAAAAGACAACTGAAATGTACTCATTTTAATGGAGCTATGTTAATAGCAATAGAGGCAGATTAAAAATTTGAACTCTACGGATCTAACATTTAAATTTCATAACGATAAAATCATTATAATTTTAATTTATAGGTTCATATTTACTTTTTGTAATAATTTTAATGTGTTTTTTATACATAAATTTACGCATCGCATCAAATGTAATGGGTTCAAATGTCCTCAGTATTATAACACTAAATCCCTCCTAAATGGACAATTGGTTAATAATAAAGGCGTGAATGAACCAAAAGGCTTTTTTTTTTTAAAAAAAAGTGCAAATTGTTCAATTTCTTACAGCAAGAAAAATGAAAAGTCAAGCATGTTTAAATTTGAAAATCAGCCTCAAATTCATACTAATTTTAGACATTTGATGGAAAGCACAATTTCAAGAAGAAGAAAAAAAAAGTGTGACTATGACTTGCTTATGTCTATTTTAACTGTTAAAAGTATTCTATTTTTCCCTTTTTTTTCCGGGAACATCCTTATATAACAGTACTTTATTATAAAAGTTAACTTTTAGCGAAATCAAATTTCATATCCTATTATAATATATATTTTTATAGTAACAATCTTTTATAACATTCAAAAATATCTGAAATAAACGGATTTTTTATAGATATATTTGACTATAGTATTAGCTATGACTTTCTTACTATGACTATAAGTTTGCGGTGTTGATAAAGTAGTCAAAAGCCAACATCAATTTTACCTGCTCCAATACTCAATTATTCAAGGGAAAAAGAACAAGAAATTAAAGAAAAGAAAAAAAAAATCGATCGTTTTATATAAACTTCAAAATAAAAGGATTATTTTATTATTACTGCTACTTATTTGGATAAAGGTCAGCCCTATTTAATTTTAAATACATGTGAAATGATATCCAAATTAAAATATTGTTAGGTGTGACAGAGAAGACAAGAAGATAGTTTAAACATGAAGGGTACTCAATGACAGTACTTCCAAGCAATACATTACGAAGAAAAGATACCTTTTTTCAAAATTTATTATTAAAAAAAAAACAAATTCGGGAATATCTTGGATTTTTCATGCTTATTATTACCTTCTTTTACTTGAATATGGTGTATTATGTTGGCCAGCACATTAAAAATGAATAAAAAAGAAGAAGAAATAATTAATTAGGTACGATTTTAATCTCTGTATTTATGGCTGATAATGTTAACATCCATGAAAGCCATGGATGTAAGGATCAATGGAGACGGAGAACTGTAGACGAAGAGAGAGAAAGGAGAGAAAATCTGAAAGGTCGGTTTATTAATTTTTTGTCTCGAATGTTCTTACACACTTGACCCCTCGGTTATATCAAAATATTACAATACAAAATATAAAGTTAAAATATCAGCTGTGAGTGTGTGTATACAATTGTGTAAATAAAGAATTGAAGAATGGCTATATTTACAATGTGAAAGACTGGCTACTTATGTAACAGCAGTGGCCGGCTGTATGGCCTTCATATTGGGCTGGCCCAATACCTCAACACCCCCCCTCAAGCTGGAGGGTGGAAGAACACCCAGCTTGGGTAAGAAAGAGTGATGCAGTGTACCTGTCAAGGGCTTAGTAAAAATGTCAGCAAGTTGGGAACCAGAAATAACATGATGTAACGAGATGAGACCCTCCTGAAGCTTAGTCCGGATGAAATGGCAATCGAGTTCAATGTGTTTGGTGCGCTCATGGAAGACAGGATTGTTAGCTATGTGGATGGCAGCTTGGTTGTCACAGAAAACAGGAACAGGTGAAGAAAATGGAAACCCAAAATCAGAAAATAAACGAGTAAGCCAAGTAATTTCACCCACAACTTTGCTCATGGACCTATATTCAGCCTCAGCGGAGGATAAGGACACTACAGGCTGCTTCTTGGCTTTCCAGCTGATTAAAGAACCCCCTAAAAGAATGCAAAAACCAGAAACAGATCTCCTAGTGTCAGGACAAGATGCCCAGTCACTATCACAATAGGCAGAGAGTGCTAAACTAGGAGAATTATTGAGGAAGATCCCAAGGTCAAGAGTGCCCTTAAGGTATCTTAAGGTGTGTAAGGCAGCAGACATGTGAAAAGAAGAAGGTGATTGAAGAAACTAACTGAGATGTTGGACAGCAAAGGCTAAATCAGGTCGGGTATGAGTAAGGAAGTTGAGTTTACCAACAAGACTTCTGTAAGTCTCAGGGGAAGGAAGGGGAGGACCCATGTCATGTTTGAGCTTTACAGAAAGATCAAGAGGGGAAATGACAGGGGTAACATCAAGACAATCATAGGAAGAAAGAAGGTCAGTAATGAATTTTCTTTGGTGAAGGAGGATACCAGTAGGGAAATAGCAGACCTCAATGCCAAGGAAATAATTGAGGACACCTAAATCTTTGATCTTAAAAGTAGAGTCCAAAAAAGATTTCAAGGCAGCAATCTCTGGCAAGTCATTACCAGTCAAGATTATATCATCTACATACACAGCTAACAGCACAATAGAAGAACCAGACCTTTTATGAAAGAGAGAGTAATCATTAAGGGAGGAAGAGTACCCCTTAGAGACCAAAGCTTCAGAAAGTTTGGCATACCATTGCCTAGAAGCTTGCCTTAAACCATACAAGGACTTCTGAAGCAGGCATACCAAAGGAGGTGAATAAGAAGAGGAAGAAATTGAAGAAGAGGATGAGGAAGCAGAAGAAGAGGAGACAACCAAACCAGGGGGTAGTTTCATATAAACCTCCTCATTCAAATCACCATGGAGGAAAGCATTGTTGACATCAAGTTGGAAGAGAGCCCAGGACTGTTTCACAGCAACAGCAATCAAGGATTTAATAGTTGAGAATTTAACAACTGGGGAAAAAGTATCAGTGAAGTCCACACCCTCTACTTGAGTGTCACCCCTAACAACCAACCTGGCTTTATATCTTTCCACAGACCCATCAGCCTTATATTTCACCTTGTAAACCCATTTACACCCAATTGGCTTCTTCCCAGGTGGGAGAGGAACAATGGACCAAGTATTATTAGCATGCAAAGCCTCAAATTCCTTGGTCATAGCATCCTGCCAGGCAGGATCAGAGGCAGCTTGCTGGTAGGAAGATGGTTCAGCAGATGCCATGAAGACTGAGCCAGTACAACAAGAGGATAAAGAACTAGTGCCAGAAAGGGAAGGAGGTAAGTTGCAAACATATTGTTGAAGATGAGCAGGAGGAACATGTGGTCTGGATGATCTTCTAATAATTGGGGACACATGGTCTGGTTGAGGAGATGAAATAGGAATAGCAGGAGGGGAATGGACTGAAGAATCATCAGGAGAAGAGGTTGGGGTAAGGCTGGAGATGGGTGGATGTGAGGATGAAGTAGGAGAAAGGGAAGGAAAGCTAAGTGAAGAATCATCATCAGCAGATGGGAACACAACAGGAGGATGAATGCTAGGGGAGCCTCCTGAAGTAGCAAAAGGATAAATGTGCTCATGAAAGGAAACATCTCTAGAGACAAGTGTGATTTTAGTCTTCAAATTATACAGTTTATAGCCTTTTTTGCCCAATGGGTACCCCAGAAATACACATGGGTCAGCTCTAGGATGGAACTTGCCCTTATGGTGCTTTGGTATGGAGGCAAAACACAAACAACCAAAAGACCTAAGATGTGCATAAGAAGGACTGTGATCAAACAGTAATTCATATGGAGATTTATTGTTAAGTAACTTTGAAGGAAATCTGTTAATAAGGTAGGTGGCAGTTAGGACACAATCCCCCCAAAAATGTAGAGGGAGATGAGACTGGAATAGTAAAGCTCTGGCAGTCTCTAATAAATGTTTATGTTTTCTTTCAACTACACCATTTTGTTGTGGTGTGTAAGGACAGGAAGTTTGGTGAATGATGCCATTTTCAGCAAAAAAATCAATCCCAGCATTACTAGAACCAAGCTCAAGAGCATTATCACTCCTAATGGTTTGGACATGAGAATGAAACTGAGTTTTGACCATAGCAAGAAAAGCTTTGATAATAGGGAATGCATTGCTTTTGGACCCCATAAGATGGGTCCAGGTGGCTCTTGTAAAATCATCAACAATGGTTAGAAAGTATTTACAGCCAGTATAAGTAGCAGTGTTATATGGTCCCCAAGTGTCCAAATGAATAAGTTGAAAAGGATGATTTGTTTTTATAGAGCTATCAGGAAATGGCAGTCTAGAATGTCTAGCTAATGGACAAATAGTGCACACAAAAGGCTGTTTATTTGAAAACTTGTATGGAATAGAAGATATGGTTTTCATTTTTACAAAGGGGATGTGTCCCAGTCTATTATGCCACAAGATTTCCATTTTATTCAAGTCAGAATGGTTTGCACAATGAGAAGAAGATGTAGAAGAAGAAACAGAAGCAACAGATAATGGGGAATTGTAATTACAAGAGGAATGGGAAGAATCAGAAGATTGAACAAGTTTGTAAAGACCATCATCCAGTTTACCAATTTCCAGTGGCCTCTTCAGAGAAGGGGCCTGTATCAAACAAGAAAATTTTGTAAATAGAACAATAGAATTCAGTTGGTGTACAAGTTTGGACACAGAGATGAGATTGTATTGAAAACTAGGTATGTAGAGCACATTATGCAAAGTAAAACACAAAAATTTGATAGATCCAGTACAGGTTACTTTCACTTTGTAACCATTTGGTAACACAACTAAGAAAGGCACAACCAATGGTTTGATGTCAAAGAGAAGGGTTTTATTAGAGGTCATATGGTCAGTGGCACCAGAATCTATAATCCAAATGTATGTATTAACCCTAGTCAACATGCAAGCACCATATGAAACATCTTTTAAAGGACTGAAATGAGAAGGAAGAGTACCAGCAAAGTTTGCAGATCCCATAATGTTTGGTTGAGTCTGAGATTCTGAAATCTGAGTCTGTTGAAGTAGCATCAGGAGCTGTGCATATTGATCCTTTGTTAGCCCAGGTATACCAGCTTCTGAACTAGATTGCCCCTGACTACCCTCACTTGAGCTTGAAGAATCAACTGAGCTTGCACATCCTTGTGTTTCAACATTAGCAGCAACTCTTTTGTTTCTAGTAAACTTGAAATCCGATGGGAATCCATGCAACTTATAGCACTTGTCAATTGCATGACTTGGTTTCCTACAGTATCTACATGTAATGGGTGGCTTTGTGGTGTCAAAGTTGAGCTTTTGGTTAAATTGCTTGGGATGTGGATATGGTGTATAGGTTTTAGTAGGAGGTTTATTGATGAAGTGAGTGTTGAAGGCACTGGATTCACCACCAAATTGGGATGGTACACGGCTGACCTGTCTTTGTCTTTCATCTTGAAGAAGTATATTGTAAGCAGTGTCTAGTGAGGGAGGGGGTTGCATCATGAGAATGTTACTTCTAATCCCCAAATATGTGTCGTTGAGCCCCATAAGGAATTGATGTAACTTATTCTCTTCATCTTCCTGCTGAAATTCAGCTCTAGCTGTACATGCAGCACCGCAACTAGATGCATTACACCTTGAAGACCTCATGAAATTCAATTCATCCCATAACTTCTTCAGCCTATTGAAGTATGACGCTATATCCAAAGAACCCTGAGTGGTAGAGGCTAACTCTAGCTTAATCTCAAAAATTTTTGTGCCATTGACTGCTCCATATCTAATGTTTAATTGATTCCAAATACTCTGAGCAGTGTCGGAGTATTGGACACTCTCAGCTATCTCAGGTGAAAGGGAATTTGTAAGCCAGGATATGACTAGGTTATTACACCTATCCCACTGCTTAGATTGAAGGGAATTTGCAGCAGGTTTTGGGACAGACCCATCGATAAAACCTAATTTGTTTCTAGCTGATAAGGAAACAATTATACTCCTTCTCCAACCCCCAAAACCAACACCTGAAAATTGGTTGGTAACTAGAGAAACCCCAGGCACATCAGAAGACATAAGAAATAATGGATTCGACGGGTCAGGAACAAAACTAGCAGGTACAGGAAGAGGATTTACACCTTCATCAGTCATTTTAGATGTGAATGACGACAGATGAACACAATAACGAATGAAATATATGAAGTACAAAATTGTTACTCAGGAAGTAATTGATTTAAGGCACAAAAATTGTGTGAACAAACCACCAATACTACCAATGAACCGATGAGACAACCAACAGACTTCAAAGTTGACGAAACAAAGGGAAAACACAAAATTTTGTGAATAAACCACAAGTAACACCGATGAACCAACAAACAACTTCAAAAATTGACGAATCGAAGAGGAAATACTAACCGATTGCGAAGTACAACAGAGAAAACCCTAAGTTGTGAAAACTGATGAAAAACTGAACGATAAACGGTGAGACTACTATCGGATGATAGCCCTTGACGAGGAGAGTCGGATGACCCGCTCTGATACCATGTTAACATCCATGAAAGCCATTGATGTAAGGATCAATGGAGACGGAGAACTGTAGACGAAGAGAGAGAAAGGAGAGAAAATCTGAAAGGTCGGTTTATTAATTTTTTGTCTCGAATGTTCTTACACACTTGACCCCTCGGTTATATCAAAATATTACAATACAAAATATAAAGTTAAAATATCAGTTGTGAGTGTGTGTATACAATTGTGTAAATAAAGAATTGAAGAATGGCTATATTTACAATGTGAAAGACTGGCTTTTTATGTAACAGCAGTGGCCGGCTGTATGGCCTTCATATTGGGCTGGCCCAATACCACCTCAACAGATAATCTTTAATCTATTCTTCCATAAGGCGAGATTAATCGGTTAGATACACATGACAAATTAAACTCCGCCATCGACTCAAGCATGTCATTCTATAGGAAGAAAGTAGGACAGTAATCTACTGATTTTTGAATCGTACATCAATTGGTTCTTAAATTTTTTTTTGCATATATAGGGCGTGCTTGATATAGCGGAAAATATTTTTTATGGAAAATATTTTGCAAGAAAAATTATTTTGGAAAACAGGTAGTAATATTATTCATTTTCTGGTATTTGGTACGCAAATTAAAAAAAATAATTTCTCATGAGTATTCATAAATAATTTAGATATAATAAATATTAAGCCATAAACTTTTAAACCAACAACCTTCCGAACCCACACATTTCGTAAACTTTTGAATAGTTAAATTTTTGAAACCATGAAATTTCAAACCCGTAAATTATGTAATTTTTAAACCCGCAAACTTCAAACACATAATCCTCCGAACTCATAACTTTGAAACTTGTAAAATTTTGAACATTTGAACCGATAAATAAAAAAACTAAAACTGAAAAATATATTTAAAAAATATTTTTTTTGGAGAGGGGGACAAAAAAAAGAATTGAAATTACAAAATATATCCAACTGGAGGAAAATAAGATCATAATAAAAATATTTTTCAAACATTTAAGCCAACCAAACATGAAAAAATTGAAAAATATTTTCTTTTGTACCAAACACAGCCAAAATAAACTATCTTTAGAAAAAATACTATAATGTGGACTAACAATAAAGAAACAAAAAAAAAATAGGCAAGAGATTCAAAATTCCACTAATATTGTCTCCTTTTAAAAAGTAAGAACTGTACATGAAAGTGGTTTAACATTACAAAGTATGTTCCTATGTCATGTAAGATGCAGTTACTAAAAATTATGACCTGTTTTTTGTATGGTCTCATGTGACACACAGGACATTATAACTCAAATAAAAGCGCGTCAAATGCGTAGATTAATTATCGAACATACCTTCTTTTTTTGTTTATCTTAAATTCTCGTCTAATGGCCAAATAATTAAAGAATCTTATGATTAGTTTTACACTAATGACCATTTGAAAATGGAAAGGTTAGCTATACTATCCCGTTTCATAATTAAAGTAGATTAATTAAATTTGCCTACTCTGAACGGCTCTTTCTCTCTCTCTCTTCTCTTCTCTCTCTCTCTTCGATCCCTTCCCCAAGCACACACCATCAGCTCCACCACCACCATCTGGCGAGTCGCCGGAACCTCCAGGTAACCACCAGGTAAGTACCCCTACCCCACCTTCGCCCCCCTTACCCCACTGCCTGGAACACTGTTCCGACAGTGTTTCGACATCCCTCGGGGGTTTCTTTGACTCACCTCCCACACCATCGTGACACACAGTGTCAGGCGCACATTTCCTGCAAATTTCATTGCCGGAAACAGCCGCACGCGCCGCCACGCGCCGCCCACGCGCCGCCCCTGTCCTCCACGCGCCGCGCGCGTGTGCCCACTTCCCGGCACTTTTTCCACCGGCTTCTTTTGGACAGTTTTCTCCCCCCATATTTCCGACCCACTTGGTACTCTCGGAATTTTTCACTGGTCACTTTCATCCTTTATTGTTCATTTAGCCACCTTGCTTTTCGCCGGAAATTTTACCGGCAACTCCTACTCTTTTCCTTCTATTCTATCCCCTGCTTTTTGTGGGTGTGTTCTGTTTTCTTGGACAGGTACCTATTTCAACGGCGAGGATCTCCGACAACTACCGTCCAAACTCTCATTCAGACTCACGGCAGGACGCAATAGAGCCGCGCACTTTGCTCAGATTCAGGAGAACTCGGGCGCAGCAAAGCACACTTCCAGGTTTTTCCACCGGGAGTTGGTACCTCCCGCTCTCTTACTTATTTTGTGCACATTCTTTACGTATTTTAACTAGCATTCCGAGTGTGGTCTATTCTGTTGTTATCTAGTTTGCTACATCTGCTTTTTTAGCTTTAGTGCGTGTGTGCCACTGGATAGTGGCCGCGGCGAGTGATGATATCGTAAGGTCATGTCCTCAGGAGGGGGGGGTGGTAGCAGGGGTGTGTAGGGGTGCGGGGGTGGCATTTCGGGTAGGGCAGGAGGTAAGGGTGGGAAGAGGGCGGCGGTCGCCCATAGATTAAGGATTGGGTCTTGGAACATAGGCACTCTGACGGGTAAGTCCATCGAGTTAGCGAAGGTTCTCCAACAGAGAAGGGTTAACATAGCGTGCATCCAGGAGACTAGGTGGAAAGGGACTAGGGCGCGGGACGCTGATGGGTTTAAGCTGTGGTACTCTAGGCTCGAGAGGGGTAAGAATGGAGTGGGCATCTTGGTTGATAGGGACCTAAGGGAGTCTGTGGTCGAGGTTAGGCGAGTGAACGATAGGTTAATGTCTATTAAGCTGGTTATTGGGGGTGGGGTCCTCAATGTTGTCAGCGCCTACGCGCCGCACGCAGGCTTAGCCGAGGAGGTTAAAAGGCGCTTTTGGGAGGACTTGGACGATCTGGTGGGGAGTATTCCCCAGTCGGAGAAGTTAGTTATTGGAGGGGACTTCAATGGTCATATTGGGGCTGAGGCTGGTGGCTACGATGAGGTGCACGGGGGCTTTGGCTTCGGGGCCAGGAACGGAGGAGGCACTTCGCTGCTTGATTTCGCCAGGGCTTCCGAGCTCCTGATTGCGAACTAGTCATTCCGGAAGAGGGAGGAGCATTTGGTCACCTTCAAGAGTGCGGCGGCGAGGCCTCAAGTTGATTACATCCTCATCAGAAGGGGCGACAGGGGTTTGTGCAAGGATTGCAAGGTTATTCTGGGAGAGTCTCTTTCAACTCTTCATAGGCTCCTAGTGATGGATGTTGATCTCTGGGTGAAGAAGAAGAGGAGGGGCGCCCGGGGTCAACGGAGGATTAGATGGGAAGCTTTGTCTAAGGAGAAAGCTCAGGAGTTAGAAAGGAGGTCAGTGGAGGGCGGAGCTTGGAGTAGTTATGGGGAAGCGGACGCTATGTGGTCAGCGACGGCAAACTTGGTTAGGGGGGTAGCACGGGACGTGCTCGGGGTTTCTAAGGGATATTCAGGTAGTCATCAGGGTGATTGGTGGTGGAACGAGGTAGTCAAAGGAAAAGTGGAGGTGAAGAAGGCGGCGTTCGCTAGGTTGGCAGGGAGCACAAGCGAGGAGGAGCGGAGAGTGAACAGGTTGCTCTACAGGGAGGCGAGAAGAGAAGCTAAGATGGCAGTCACGGAAGCTAAAAACGCGGCGTTCGGTCGCATGTATGAGGAACTAGGGGAGAGAGGTGGGGATAAGAAGTTATTCCGGCTGGCTAAAGCAAGGGAAAGGAAAGCTCGTGACCTAGACCAGGTCAGGTGTATCAAGGACGAGGATGGTAGAGCTCTGATGGGGGAATCGCAAATCAAACAGAGGTGGCAGACGTACTTCCGGGAACTTCTTAACGAGGAGGGGGATCGGAGCATAGAGCTAGGGGAGTTGGGGCATTCAGAGCGTCATAGAGACCTTGGGTACTGCAGGCGCATTAGGGTGGAGGAGGTCTTAGGGGCGTTGCGTAGGATGAGTAGGGGTCGAGCAACCGGGCCTGACGAGATCCCGGTGGAGTTTTGGAAGTGCATGGGTAAACCTGGAGGGGAGTGGCTCTCTAGGCTATTCAACGTGATCTTCAAGACTAAAAGGATGCCGGATGAGTGGCGGTGGAGTACAGTGGTGCCCTTGTACACGAACAAAGGGGACATCCAGTGCTGCAACAACTATAGGGGTATTAAACTAATGAGCCACACGATGAAGGTTTGGGAGAGGGTGATTGAGGCGCAAATGAGGGAGGCGACGAATATATCTGGGAACCAGTTCGGTTTCATGCCGGGCCGCTCCACCACTGAGGCTATTCACCTAGTCAGGCGGCTGGCGGAACAATTCAGGGATAAGAAGAAGGACCTGCATATGGTGCTTATCGACTTGGAGAAGGCGTATGACAAGGTCCCGAGGGAGGTGCTATGGAGGTGCTTGGAGGCGAAGAGTGTGCCAGAAGCCTATATCAGAGTTATCAAGGACATGTACGATGGGGCTAAGACTAGGGTGAGGACGGTGGGTGGCGATTCAGACCATTTTCCTGTGGTAATGGGGCTCCATCAAGGATCGGCGCTGAGCCCCCTGTTGTTCGCCTTAGTGATAGATGCTCTAACCCGTCATATCCAAGGGGATGTGCCTTGGTGTATGCTCTTTGCTGATGATATAATATTGATAGACGAGACGAGCGCCGGTGTTAGTGAAAGGTTAGAGGTATGGAGACAGACCCTCGAGTCTAAAGGTTTCAAAATAAGCAGATCTAAGATAGAATATCTGGAGTGCAAGTTCAGCGACGAGCCGAGTGGAGTGGGCAGGGATGTGATGCTTGGTTCTCAGGCCATCGCCAAGAGGGACAGTGTCCGATATCTTGGGTCTGTGATTCAGGGGAACGGAGAGATTGACGGGGACGTCACCCATCGGATAGGAGCAGGGTGGTCGAAGTGGAGGCTTGCTTCTGGGGTCCTGTGTGACAAGAAAATCCCACACAAACTCAAGGGGAAATTCTACAGAGCCGTGGTTAGACCTGCGATGTTGTATGGGGCAGAGTGCTGGCCCGTGAAGAACTCCCATGTTCAGAGAATGAAGGTTGCTGAGATGAGGATGCTTAGGTGGATGTGTGGGCACACCAGGCTAGATAAGATTAAGAATGAAGTTATTCGACAGAAGGTAGAGGTGGCCCCGGTGGACGAGAAGATGCGAGAAGCGAGGCTGAGGTGGTTCGGGCATGTACGGAGGAGGGGTCCCGATGCCCCGGTGAGGAGCTACGAGCGGCTGGAGATTGTTGGTGGTCGGCGGGGTAGAGAGAGGCCTAGGAAGCATTGGGGAGAGGTGATTAGGCAGGACATGACGAGAATGCAGGTTACCGAGGACTTGACCCTTGATAGGGGAGTTTGGAGGTCTAGGATCAGGGTTGCAGGCTAGGGGCTCTTAGAGTCCTTCGTTCGCCCCACCCGGGGTTGGGTGTGGGATAGTAGGGTTACCCGTAGATGACTAGTGTTTTAGCGTAGGTCCCCTCTTGGTTGGTAATATGATAGTTGTCGCTTGTTATTGTCGCATGCGACGGTATTTATGTTTCTTATGTTTACATAATCATTTACGTTATTTCTGCAGGATTACTTATGCTTTATTTTGTTATTGTGTTTTGTCTTGCCTTGGTTCCTAACTTTATCTTTGTTTTCCAATGCAGCTTTTCATTCTGTCCTATGCGCCGAGGGTCGCTTGGAAGCAGCCTCTCTGCTCTTTTGGGTAGGGGTAAGGCTGTCTACATATTACCTTCCCCAGACCCCACCTGGTGGGAGTATACTGGGTAGTTGTTGTTGTTGTTGTTGTTGTAAACTGTAAGCAACTGATGAAGACTGAAGAGGAGATTGAACGCAATTAGAAAAGTAAGTGAAGTGCGTGGCTAGTAAATTACTAATTAGCTTGTGTAATTTAACAACGAAAAAAGTTTAGTAAGTCGTGTAATTTGACTTTTCTACCTCAAGCTTACTCAAAAGAGACTAAGTGTCTTATTTTTCTACAAAATCACTCCGAACCCGAAACAACCCGATACCACATAATACAACTGAACAAGACATAAAGAAGGAGAAATGGGAGAAACGGAGTGGTAAGTCATGAAACGACCGGCCGGGTCGTTACATCCTCCCCCTCTTAAACAAACCTTCATCCTCGAACGGATTAAGAAAACATACCTGAAGCCTCAAATAGGTAAGGATACCTGCTCCGCATCTCCCTATCGGTCTCCCAGGTAGCCTCCTCCATGGACCGACCTCTCCACTACACTTACACTATATACTACTGTTGCGATAAAAACACTCAAGCAAGTGCACGTGAGCGTCAAATAATAAAGTAATGAGCAGAGTATCTTTCCCACGAAGACTTATGACTAGCTTGTGACTGATTCAAATCCAATAAATTTATATATCCAAGAATTTATTCACAAAAGAGATTTGGTTATTTTCCTAACTAACTTCTAACAATTTAATCTTGCTAAGGTAATTAACTAAACAAGCAGCAATTTTGGTTAACAAACAATAGAGGAGGATATTCTAAGGTCACGGGCATACTCAACAATCGTGTTGTGTTTTTAGCTTCAAATGACTAATTCAGTTATCTGAGTTATTGATTGACAAGGTTAATATTTCTCGTAAAAATCTGTCAAGTTCTTACTCGCCTATTCAAGTCAACTCAATACCTATATGTCTATGGCATTAAGATTAACAAGAATACATTTACATATCTTGTATTTCAACCAAGCAAGGCAATTGGGTATATGTCTATCCTAATTGCGAATCCATTCCCCGGTGCCCAAGTTCAAGAACTTGCTCTATTTAATTCTATATGTAATCTAAAGTTCCCACTTTCGAGTTCAACTAGAGATTCGTAGATAGTACTTCACTATTAGCTACTCAGCAAAATAATTAAAATCAGAATTAAATAAATAACCCAATATGATAAACCGACTTCGTCATCAAACTTCAAACAACAACGTTCATGTTTTACCCATGACCTTAGAACAATGAGTTCTAGCCACTCATACTATTGTTCAACATCATTAGGTTCAAAATCATTACAATTATCAAAAACAAAGAGAAGAAAAGAAGAACTTGATGCTCCAAAATTCTTCTTGCCTCTTGCCTCTCTAATTCTTGCAAAACCTTATGAAAACCTTGATATCTTGACCTTGGGCGAGCTTGACTTTATATAGGTTAAGTGGGCTTTTCCCCCAGATTTCCATATTTGCCCCTGAAACTTAACTCTCGTTTCCTGGACATGCACGGGCGCGCAGTAGGTCATGCATCTGGACGCGCAACTTCTCAGTCCACTGTAATGGACGCGCATATTATACGTGGGCGGGCACCTGGGCGCGCATGCCCAGGTGTCCAACTTTGCAATTTACTTGTCTCTCTTCGATCACACTCAGTCCCGAGGGATCTTAATTGCTCCCGAATGGTTTCAATCAACGTTTTCTTGCATAAAATAGGCTCGTTAACGTGCAACAAGCACAATTCGCTATTAGAGCCCATATTTCATCAATTAATCATAATATACGATCAGAATATAATCAAGTATAGGCACAAACAATGGCTAAATCACCTAGATTTTGCCTATTATCAACACCCCACACTTAATTCATTGCTAGCCCTCGAGAAATCACACTATACTCTCTCGACAACTAGCCACTCAACCCTCTCACTTAGCGCATTCCACCTAGAACAATACACATACGATGTGCCTAGCAGTGAACATTCCTAGCCTCAAAGCTAACTCTTAAGAGCCATGCAATATTTACACTTCCTCAAAGCACTCTACACAGAAGTCAAGACTTGCTTTTCTATCAAGAGTCATATGCCCTCACAATTATATCACACAAATGAATTTGTTTCACACAATCGAGCCAAGCACTCACATATATCAATGGGAACTCTCACTCTCACGAATAACGTCACATACATGCAATGAGTACCATATGCTTGCCCTTAATGTGAATCTCTACTAATGTAGGCTAGCTCGGCTTAAAATTAATTAGGACTTTTCATGGTTATAATGTGGGCTAAGGACGGGTAGGATATATTTTGGAATAGTGACTAATCCTCCTAAGCACTTTAACACATCACGTACTCACTTTTAAGCGCCAATTTTTCAGTCTACTTATCTTTCACAAACCATATTATCTCACAATGCTCCCTTCTTCTTTAAGCACTACATTACTCATGTCCACTAGCAATAACAAGCCTACAATTAATCTCCAATTTTTTTTCTCATTTGATTTCCGCTAGTGGCACATACGTGTTTTAACACAAGTGCACCTTGCTACTTCTCATTGGTTCCACTCGAAAGCCACCCCACCCTTGCTTCCTTCTTAATTTTCTTTTAGCGCTTATCTCACCATTAAAGTGCTTCAAGAGGTAAGGTATCAAAATTATATCAACAAAGAATAAAGGGGTATGGCCTATATTGTGGGTGCCAAATAAAAATTCTAAAGGCTCAAAAAGGGTTACTAGGGACAAATTTTATTTTTGATTAGCGATTAAGCTCAAGAAAGACCAAAGAGAGCCTAAAATCATCTCTTCAAACTGAGCATCACCTAGGATTTTGCTTCAACTCACATACCGGGTAAGTTCTAGACCCAACATACAATGCATGGACTATGCAAGTACTCACGACACACAGCATATGACTCATTCAGATAAGCTCATCAAATCGTTCCATTTCAAGTACTCAAATCAGTGATAAACACACATATTAAGGCACGTTTAGTGAGATTAAACAATGAGGGCTAAGCGTTACACTCTAGGGTCTATGGTGTTCAAGTGTATCAACGCTCAGGGCTCTCTTTCAATTCACAGCTCATAGCCCACTATCCTAACCTACAAAAAAATTAAAAACTACCTATGCCTTGTTCAAGCTAAACCCTTGGAAAAGAACCACGGCCTAAAGAAAACCAAGGGGGATTTGTTACACTACCTAAAAAAAAATAAAAAATCTTTTTGTTATTTCTTTTAGACTCATTTCCCTCAAGAACCTCGTCTACAAGATCCGTCATAGGGAAGAGCCTCTATATTTTTATTTATTTATTTATTTTTTCATCGACTCAGAACCCCGTCAGAAGGGATCCGTCATTGGGTCGAGCCGTCTATCTAAACTAATTGACTAATTTCCTAACACACTACTTCACACAAAGAGAACAAAAAGCAATTCAATGTCACTAAGCAAGCAAAACAACCATTTGTACACTCTTTACAACATACATTTAGGAAATTCCCCACCCCACACTTAAAGAGAATGCCATACCCTCATGGCGTGAAATTGAAGGAAAAAAATAATGGGGTAAAGGAACTTCCCTGAAGCGTCACTCCTGGTCTAAGATAGCTGCGGGGAAAAATATAATGGGGTCTAGAACTTTCCCTGAATGTTTGTTGAGGCAAAACCATAGGTGAAACTTGACTTGAGAAGTGATTATAGGCTCTCCTTGATCCAAACTGCCAAATTTGAACAGTTTCCATGAGCTACCAATGAAATGATCCCTAGTTCACCCCTTTTGAGCCTTAAACCTTCTTTTTTCATGAATCAAAGCTACAAGCCTATACCCGTTCTCAATGAGACCCTTTCTTGGCACCAAAATCTTCCATTGAATAATGAAAAATTTCTATGTTTGGAGGGGGGGGGGGGTGGGGAGACAAGAAAGATATCAATGTGGTAAAAAGGCACAAAAGCAAAAGAAAAGGGAGGCAAGGAAAAAGAGAAAAAGACAAAAAGAAAGACAAAAAGAAAGACAAAAGTAAATAAGAACCAAAAAGGGAATACAAGGAGAATAAAAAGTGAAAAAGGTGTGGAAAACGTAGACAAAAGGAGAAAAGGTTTTGAATTACAAAAAGAGTGACAATGTGTCTCTCTAACCCCTTGAAAGAAGTAAAATACTCAAATGAATCAAGAAAGTATGCCAAAATGAATCAAAAGAATTGATTAAGGGAAGATTGAACCTAATTGAATAAAAACATATTTTACCTTTACCCAAAAGCCTTCACAATGACTCCTCAAAATCCTGATATGATCATGAGTTGAGGGAAACCTACATTAGTGGATACTTACATAAGGGGCAAGCATATGGTACTTAGAGCCAGAATTATTGCCTTTTCTTTGAGAGAGATGAGTGAGAATCTATCCACCTCGGTTTTTGTGTCAATACTCTATAAGGAGAGGTTCACTTAGGGATAGTTGAGGATGTGTGAGTTTGGGTTCCACAATGACTAAAGTAATTGAGAAAAGTTCTTCGATGAATATGTGTCAACTCTTGATGCTCTTGTGTCACACTTGATCCACAAGTTTTCGAATCTTAAATGTACTAATGATGCATTCGCATTAAGGGAAATTGTTAGTCCCAATTGATGCTTGTTGAGGTTACTTTAGGATAGGCAAGAATTACTTGGTTGTTTTCCTATGAGGGGTAGATCTTATTTTATTTGCTTGAGGACAAGCAAAAGTTTAAGTTTGGGGGAGTTGATAACTATGATTTAAACACGTTTTATACCCATTCTTGCCTAAGCTTTGTGTGTGAATTGCTATAAATTAGTCCCAACATGCTTACAAGTTGCGCCTAATTGTAGGTTTGAGCGACAAGATAATAAATGTCAAAGATCGGCTCGAAACGGAGTGAAATCTGCCAAGTGTGAAAGTCCAGTGAAGTGGGGAACAAAGAAACCCAGCGTGGACCGTACTGCTTTGCCATGTGGTCGCACTGGAAGTTTAGAAATAGGGCATTTCAGTTGTGATATGCGCGATCCGCGCTCATCGTGACGCGGTATGCACCTGAGGAGGTTCAGAGACTAGAGAATGCAAAGGAAAACCCAAGCAGTCGCGCATCAAAATAGTGTGGTCCGCGTGGATGAAGTTCAGAGACTCGATATTTTTGCAAAGTGTGCCCACGCGGCCGCACACCAAAACAGTGCGGTCCGCGTGGATTGTTGTTCAGAGAGTGGTCATTTTGCTAAGTTCTCCACGTGGTCGCTCCCCATTTATGCGCGGTCCGCGCTCTTCAATCAGCGCGGCCGCGCTACCTTTTTGCGCGGTCCACGCCCCCAGCTTCAGAAGAGAGAATTGAATACCAATACCCCTACGCGGCTGCGCTATATTTATGCACAGTCCGCGCCAGATCCGCATGGGTATTTTTGTCCAGTTTTTCCTCTGTACTATAAATAGACTATTTTACTTTTTAGGTTATGTATTAGATATCAAATAGATGTTGCACTCCTGAGACACACGTTTTAGCCTATTTTGGGCAATTTTATCTTGCTTTATCGTGGATTCTTGTAGATTAACATTTTAGTTAATTAATATGTCAATTTTATCTACTATTTCTTCAATTTCTATTTCTATTATGTCTAGCTAAATCCATTAGCTAGGGTTGTGGATCAACCCTAGTGTGGGTAATTAATGGGTGTTTAATGCTCGAATGATGTTGGGTGTTTGCTATTTGGGTTAACTTTATGATTTCATTAGGATTTGGTGGTTGCAAACACTAAGTCTAGCTTAGTGGGTCTTGATCTTCTTGAGAAAGAGTGTCTATGACCCCAAAATTGACCCAACAAGGAATTGCGATGGACCCATGAGAATAGTAGTCTCAATTAACGGGTTAAACCTCGAGAGAGTAATTACCCAACTTGAATCCTAAGTTGCTTGGGCAAATTGGCCTACCCAATTGGTTTCAAGAGAGTCAATTGGGAAAAATTACTCTCTCTATCGAAATATGTGAGAGTGAGTGCAATCGTGCAACTGTTATAGCATAATCCCCATAATCATCATTTTTGTATTAGGAATGTCTACCCGTTAGTTGACCACCTAGATAAATGCCACAACCCTAGTGCCTTTCTCTATCTTGCATACAACCTAGAATTAATATCATAACATAGCTTAGTTTTAATTTGTAGTTGTTAATCAAAGAAAAACCAAAAATGTTAGAAGTACAATTAGGAGCTCAAACGCACTCCTAGAACAAACAAATACGCGACTCCATTCTAAGCTCCCTGTGGAAATTGACCCTGATACCACTATTGGGTAAAAGTCTTAGCGCCCGCTCTTCCTTAGGTTGAGTCCACCGCGATCACTTACCAGCACATGGGGTCGGTTGTGCTGATACTATACTTTTGTATATTTTTGTGTACAGATCCAAATATTCAATCTATTGTAGCTATTCGTTGCGGTGGAGACTCAAGGTAAACCTGCTACAACGTTCGCGGTCCTCAGAATTCACCTTCTATTGTACTTATTTTCATTTGTTCCCTTTCTTTCGGTACAATGATGTATTTATTTTGTATAACTACTCTTAGAAAGGCTTGTGACTTGTACTACCGGTTTTGGGAGTAGTAAGCTATTAAGAGTTATTGAACTTCAAGTTGGCAAATACTAATGTTATTTTCATTAATGTTAGGCTTATCTAGTTTTGAGACTAAGTGTCATCACGACTCCTTTGGGGAGATTTTTGGATCGTGACAGTTGGTTAGTTACCAAAACGTTTACCTTTGTTTGTGAGGTTCGAATTTAGTAGCCTTATAATCCCTTCCCTTACCCCGTACATATAACTTTTAAAAAAATTAGATTAAAAAGAATTGCTTTATTCAATATCACAAATTTTAATTTAGGTCTCGCATGATCAACTTTAGGTAACTCAATAGCGTGTTTGGCCAAACTTCTCAAAAGTCAAAAGTACTTTTTTTCTGAACATGAACTATTTGGCCAAACTTTTTGGTTTTGGGAAGAAGCAGAAGCAGTTTCTGAGAAGCAGAAAAAAATAACTTCTTTCCAAAAGTAGAATTGGTAGCAGTTTTACGTTTTTTCTTATCAAATATACCCTTAACAAAATGTAGTATATACCAAAATAATTGTAAAATCTAATACTTAGGTATAAGTATTTCTTCTTATTTTTAGGATAGCTTTCTAACATATAGTGATTTTAGGGGTGAATGCTTTTATAATTGTGAATGATTTTTAATATACTTAACTTATATTAAAATAATTAAGTACTTTTTAATTTTATTTCATATTTTATTTTAAAAAAATAAAAAGATTTAATTATTGTCTGTATTAACAAAATTTTGAGATGGTTAAAATGCTTATAATATTAACTATTAAGTAAATATATTCATGTCTTTATTCGTAATTTGATACTTAAAAGTACTTTTAAAAAGCTTGAACAAACATAAATTATTACTCAAAAGTGCTTTTTAAAGTGATTAGCCAAACATAAATTGATTCTCTCCAAAAGTACTTTTTTCAAAAGTATTTTAAAAAAAATATTTCTCAAAACAAGCTCTTTTCTCCAGCTTGGTCAAACAGGCTGTGATAGTGTCAAACTCCTTTCAAATTATGACAAATCTTGGCTTATATCATATAATGCAACTTTTATTAACCGAAACGTCATTATTTTGTTAATTCTATTAGTAATCTGTGTTTAGATTGTCCTTTTGGATTTTTCTTCTTGTTGGCCAATCAACATTTATTAGCATAAAATCTTCTATAGATTCAATTAATTATGTTTAATTCAAAAGATTACATTAATTTAGTATAATGTAAGAAAGCCAGTTTAAAAGTCTTCTACCCCTCTATATAACATCTTTCTCAAACTAGCAAAGGTGATAGGTGCTCAAAAACTCAAGCTTCATACATCTAGTAAATCAGGTAAGTTCATTACTTAGTACTTTCTTGTTTTGTTAACTAATTTACATTAGCATGTTGTATTAATTTGTGATTTTGTTTGTTTAATAATATTGTATTTACATATATATCCTAACATTCATACCTGCAAAACTAAATTCATGTATTCAGGTAATCTTGGTGGATCAAAGAATTATTCGACAAACTTTTCTAGTACTATATCTTCTTATGAGTTATGATGGGGTTCAAGGAAAAATCAAGCTATCCAAAGTAAAGGAGTTAGAATTGGAGAAACAACTTAAACTTATCAACAAACCGTCGATCAAAATAATTAAGGTATATATTTTGGGCAAAACGTCGATCAAGATACTGAGTTGACTACTGTAAGAACATGTTAAACCAATTCGCTGCTTTGCCTTGGCTTGAAAAATAGATTCATGATTTCATTTATTAAATCTAATATGTTATGCATAATTAAACGTATAATAATGAAAAAGAGGTCATTTAAATAGATTTATATTTGTCCGCCGTTACAGCAAATCTCATACAAGTTATTGCTTTTACACAGACTTTCAACAAAAGTGATTCAAAAGGAGGATACATATCTTCTTTAAAAGGATACAAGGTACGTAAATATGAAGAAAAAAAATTATTATCTTTAATTTTATCATTTCATTTTCTAGTTCTATATTTTCTCTCTATGGCGGTTCAATATCAAGATTTATAATTATTTTCTGCTGCTTGAACAAAAAATACAAAAGGTTATCGTTATACCATGTAGTCCAACACATTAAGAAGGCTCTTTTAATGTGTTGCTTATCAAATTATGCTTCAGTTGTCTCGACTTTTGCCTCTGTAAGCTTAGGTTATATTATATATAGTTACCAATAATTAATAACCTTAAAATGATTTCCTCCTCTCTTTTCTAATCACATATGAATTAACATTTTCTTCAGTTAGTTATTTACTTCAATTGAAAAGAGTTAATGTATTCTAGGCTTGTAATACACATTGTTTCAATATGTTATGTCCTGGATTTGTACAAGTAAGCAATGAGATGCCTGCTGATATGACTTTCGATAAGTATTCATGGGAGTTCGCAATGAACAATCGGGTACATTTTATTTCCTTATGTTCTATTATTTTTCAAGTTTTTGAAAGCTACAAAGTACTAATATATATTTATTTATTTATTTATGCCTTAAAGGATCAATCCAATGGAAACTGGTGGGTTTTAGTTGATGAAACTTATGAACAAGTTGGTTTTTGGCCTCAAAAGATTTTCACTAGCTTGACAAGCTTCGCTGATAACGTTGAGTGGGGAGGCGTCGCATATAGCCCACCAGGTGTGCGTGAACTAAGGGTGTACATATGCCGGTTAGTTCGGATTTTACAATTATCAAATCAAAAAAATTGTGTTGGGTTATTAAATCTAAATAAAATACCAAACCAAACCAATAAAATTCGGGTTTTTCGCTCTCGGATTTTTCGGATTTTTTCGGGTTTTCGGGTTATTCGGGGTTTTTCTTAATTTTTTTCAATAAAATCTTCATAGAACAAAACATATAAATTATACTCAAAATATTTCTTTAATCCTAGTAAGATAAAGTAAGAGATTATACTCCAATATAATAATAAATATAATTAAAATCTGTTAGAAGCTCCATCTTTTGATATGTTTATAGTAATTTATTGTAAGAAAAATTAGATCAACCATTGAAAGACCTTGAAACTTGAAAATCATAAATTGCATTTGTCGAGTTTGTAATTGTTTGATTGGATTTTGACTGGCGTGATTCAAATATCGATTGGCAATTGTAACTAAATGTTGAGTCAATTTGGTCGAGACTTGGAACTGATTTGAGGTGATTGAGATCGAATTTTCAGTTGAAAATAAAAAAAGAACACAACTATAGTAATAATCGAAGAAGAACACTGTTACCTAACAATATACGCTACAGTATACTAATATACTATAGGAGTATATAGTTATACTACAACAATATATATTATAGTATACACATATATTGTTATGGTATACAATAATAGTATGCAAGATATTGTAACAATATATTGTAATAGTATATAGTATACTATAATAGTATATTTATTATCCGTAAATTCACTTACCTTTTTTCTTTTAATTTGTTTTAAGCTTTTACCTAGCGTGAGCGGCAAATTGAAAATATAAAAAAATAAAATAAATTATAGTATGCTATATAATATAACGGTATACTCTTACAATTAGATCCTTTTAGAAAATTTTTAAATTTTTATTGACAACTGATATTATTTCAGTTTAATAATTAAATTAAACTTTTTTTTAACTCTTTACGTACAATTGTATACTTTGTTGGTATAACTATATACTATACTGGTATCAAATGTTAGTTAATATATTTTTGGTTGTATTAGCTATATTTAGTTGGTACACAATTTGATTTTTCTTTAGTAATAATATTAAAAAAGAATAATAAACATAATAAATGAAATTAGATTTTGAAAAAAAAAAGAATATAAAAACAAAAGAAGTTAAATGAAATTAGAATAGGAAAAAAAGAAAAAAATATGGAGAAAACGAGAAAAAAGAAAAGGAGAACAGAAAAAAAGAAAAAAGACAAGAAATAAGCATAGGAATAAAAAAGGAATTGGAGAATAAAGAAAAAATTCCCCACAAAATCTACTATGGATAGAGAAATGTAATTAGTTTATGGGTAGGAAAAATAAATGGGTAGACAAGGGTAAATAGTTTTATTTTTGTAGGTAACTGTGTCAAAACCCCAATTCTTTTTCCTTTTAATTGTTTTTGTCAATTTTCCTTGGTTACCAATTATTGACAATGGGGTGTGTTTGGTATGACGGAAAATATTTTCTTGAAAATAAAGTAGTAATCTTATTCATTTTTTGGTATTTGGTACGCAAATTAAGGAAAATGACTTTTCAAGAGTATTCATAAATAATTTTTCTATTATATACAAAAGAGAAAATGATTGACCAAGGGTAAAAGAGTCATTTCGCACGGCCATAAAAGTGGTTACTATCACGATGCCAAACCGGACCGGGTCGTGATGACGCCTCTCGTGAAGACAAGGCCAGCCGACACAACACTCATTCTAACCCTTTTAATCATTAAGAGTCATTTTTAAGCCTTTAATTAAGCAAATGTTTCATAATATAAGTCTGAATAGTGCATAAATAACATACAAGCCCGACATCGGGGTGTCACTAGTCATGAGCATCTACTACAACTGTCTAACTTCATCAAGACCAATATGGTCGGGAAAAGTCACAATTTATACATAAGGAAGAGGAAAGAGGGAGAAAGCAGAGCCGCTGTCGCCAGGCAGCTACTTTGCTAACTCCGATCAATCTGCCACCAAGCTCAGAAATACCTTGTGAATTCGAACTTTTTGGTATTTTCTGTTTCTTCGGATGATATGATGGGTCACTCATTTGCTTCATTGAGGTTTCCCACACAAAGTTAGACAAGCCACTTACCTCGAACCGGTACAAAACCGCTAAGAAACAACGCCCTTGCCACGAGTATCCGACTCCGAGTGGCCCAAATCTATTCAAACCAATTACATATTGTAAATAACACCACAAGTAACTAACTACACTGTTAAAATTAGGCGCGAAAGTAGGTAAAATAACCAAAATACCCTTCATGCCAACCTCTCAGAATCGAATAATTTCTATATATTCAGAAACCTCGTACTCTCACGAGTCTAACCATATACAAATCTCCCAAATCGGAGGTCAAATGGCCATTCAAATAATCAAAGTTAGGTCTAAGAACTTTATTTCAATATTGATTCAAAATATGAAATTAAAGCTTGAATTTGAGATTAGATTAGTGGGTAATAATCATAAGGGAGTAAGGAATCGTTATCTAATCGTTGCCTCTGAAAATCCCTCAAAAAATCTCCCAAAATTGAGCTCTCTAGCTTGAGTTTTTGTAAAAATGGAAGAAGCCTTCGCTTTAAAAATATTAATATTGCCCAGAACATTTGGTCATCGCGATCGCGTGGATGGAAAAGCGTTCGCGGAGAGTAAAATTCTAGTGGCTGAAAAATGGCCTTCGCGCTCGCGAAGGAAGGGATGCGAACGCGATGAGCTGGAATTTGACCCTACGCGAACGCGAAGAGTCTCACACGATCGCGTTGAAGGAACTGAAAGGGGGGGGGGGGGGTCAAAGGCTTGGTCTTCGCGATCGCGAGGAATGGAATGCGAACACGATGAAGGAAAAGGCTGGGCTATGTGAACACGAGGAAGGGTACGCGATCCCGATGAAGGGTAAGGCACAGCTGCGCAAATGCGATGCCCACTTCGCGATCGCGTAGAGGAATCACTGACTGCAATTTTTCTATTGCAATTTCAAACTCCAGTTGCTCCGTTGAGCATCCGAAACACACCTGAGGCCCCCGGGACCTCAACCAAACCTACGGACATATCCCATAACATCATTCAAACTTGTACCAATCCTTAAAAAAACCACCTAAACAACACCGGAAACTCGAATTAATCAGTAATTTGAACTTAAAAACTTCAAAACTTAACCAAACTCGCTTCCGATTCAAAACTTAACCAAAACGCATCCGATTGACCTGAAATTTTTCACGCACGTCCTAAATGACATGACGGATCTACAGTAACTTCCCGAATCCCGTTCCGACCTTCGGATAAAAAATTCACTATCGGACCGGAAACTTCAAAATTCTAACTTTCGGCATTTCTAGCCTAAATGAGCTACGAACATCTAAAATACATTCTGAATACGCTTCCTACCCCGCAATCACCTAACGGAGCTATCGGAACCATCAGATTTCCATTCCGAGGTCGTCTTCACAATGTTCTAGTTACGATCCATTTTCCAACACTTAAGCTCTCATTTAGGGACTAAATATCCCAAAATACTCCGAATAATATTACCGAACATCCCGACAACCCAAAATTGCAGAAATGAACTTAGGGAAAGCAATTAATAGGGGAACGAGGCATAAATTCCAAAGACGACCGGCCGGGTCATCACAATTCCATCAACCCCAGGGGCCTTTTCATGAGGCATATCATTTATTGCATTTTGGATATCCATCAATGTAATCTCTTGGATGAGCACCTCCTTCTGACTTAAAATGTGGAAATGTTAAATAACTTCTATGTTTGGACATCTATGAAGACTGCCTCTTTCCCCCATGAGTTTAGTAAAAAAGTATATGAACTCATTCTCTAGTTGTATAGGATCAGTTACTTTTGTTTCATCATCTCTATAGATTGACATAATACCATTCCTACTAGTTCTCACCTTCCATTGATCATGAAAATACTTTGAGTTTGAATCACATGTGATCCAATTAGCTCTAGACTTCTGTTTAAGTACCTGCTCCTTTATATTTCTCCATATTTCAACCTCTGCCGAGGCCCTTTTTTCTTGCTCAATCAAATTTTGATCCAAGTGTTGGACTATAAGTTGAGTCTGTATAACTTCAAACTTGTGCCTCGCATGGTTTAGGTGTTGTTTGTAGGAAGCCATATAAACATTCAAGTCATTAAGGTCTCTCTTTATCATCTTCAATCTTAGCCAAACTTTTTGCATTGGGTCTGTCTGTATATTTTGCTCCCAAACTCTATTGAGAATCCCTTTAAACTAAGCATTCTCCATGACTAAACTATATAATTTGAATAGCTTTGGATGTAGACTCCTCTGTTTGATGCCCTTGACTACACTGGATTAATATAGGAGAATGGTTAGATACCTCAAGATTTAATAACTCAGCTTCAATATGACCATATTGTTGTTAGAAACCATGTATATCTATGATGTGTGCGCTTTGGTTGTATGAGCATGATTTTCAGGTATAGGTTTTGATGAATGACAAACAATGAAGTCAAGCGTCAAACAACGATACAATATGACAAACTATCAAATGGCGAGAAGCATATTGATGACGGGATTGCATAGACAAGCCAAGTCGAGCCAAAGAGTTCAAGACCGAAGACCCAAGACGTAGGTCGTTAGGTAGAACCAATATAAGAACAACGTTTAAGTTATCTTATCTTTTGGCTCAACATTAGGTCATCATAAATATGCATAAAATCATTTTATTAAAGTAAATCATTTTTATCATAAATATTTTTAATATACTTCAAACAAAATGATTTTAACGTTTTCATTTTTAACCAAAATGGGTTTTGAAGTAAGTTTTCAATTCTGGTATACACAGTGTATATCAAGTGTATATCAATGGTATATAATCGATTCGTTGCCAAAGTTTTGAACATTGGAACAACATAATCGATTATATGAAGTACACAATCGATTATATGAAGTCAACAATCGATTGTCTACTTTTAACAATCGATTATTTTGAGACTGCAACCGGTTTTTAAACATCAAAACAATCGATTGTCTTGTCACAAAATCGATTATCAACAATCGATTGTCACCTTCATACAATCGATTATATTTTGACCGTTCCCACGAATCCTAAATTGATTTTTGAACGTTGAAGAACAATCGATTATTCAGGTTAACAATCGATTGTTTAGCCTAAAATCAGGAATCTTTTTTGAACGTTGGTCAGACAATCGATTGTCACCTCCAAACAATCGATTGTTTGAGCACAGAATCAGGGATTTTATTTGTCAATTAAGCAACGGTCAGCACTACTTTTTCACCTATAAAAAGAGATCTTTTGGGCTGTTTTTAAACACACAACTCTTGCATATATTGATATACATATTGATCATTTTCAAGCATCATTTTAGAGCTTTTGTTGAGCCATTTGATAGACAACTTTGTGTTGTTCATAGAGCTTATTTTGTTTCTCTTTATCCACTCTATTGAGAGAGTATTTGTTGTAAAAGAGAGTTGTTTTGAGAAGAACATATCTTCTCATTTGTCGGGTTTGCTAAGTACCCAAAGTCTTAGTGGTTGAAGTCTTGGGGTGAGGTATCCTCAAGCAAGTGAAGTCTTAAGGTGCGGTATCCTTGAGCAACTGTAACGGTTTGTTAAGCACCCGTAAGCTTGACGAAGATAGTGGAAATCTCGAGAGAGTCTCTCGGGGACTGGACTAGCCACGAGTTGTGGTGAACCAGGATATATCGGTGCGTTCGTTCTTATTTATTTACTTATCGCACTCATTTATTTCCTGCAATTTTTAAATTCCGCAAGTTTACGCTATTTTTATTATAACGCTATTCACCCCCCCTCTAGCGTTAAGCGTATTATCTAATAATTGGTATCAGAGCCTAACTCTCTGAAAGCCTTAACCGGTTGAGAGCAATATATATTTTTCTGTTGAGAATATTGAACACAGGAACGATGGATGAAGGACAATCCACCACTTGCCCTCCACTATTTGACGGAACAAACTATACATATTGGAAAGATCGGATGAGTATCTTCCTCAAAGCAAACAGTTTTCGTTTGTGGCAAATCATCAAAAATGGTGAACCAATGTCGACAAAGAAAGTTGGAGAAACCACGGTTCCAAAGGAGGAAAATGAATATGATGCCGAGGACATCAAGAAAGTTGAAAATAATGCAAGGGCCATCCATGTATTGTATTGTGTGATCAATGCGGATGACTATTGGAAAATCTCGTGCTGCACAACCGCCAAGGAGATGTGGGATAAACTCGAGATCATTTGTGAAGGTACGCCTCAAGTCCGAGAATCTAAAATTGATTTTCTAACTCATAAATATGAAATCTTTAAAATGGAGAAGGAACCCATTGGTGTTATGTTTGAACGATTTTTAAAAATCGTCAACGATCTACATGCTCTCGGGAAAGTTTACACGAACAAAGATCTTGTTCGAAAAGTCCTATGGAGCCTCACTCCCGAATGGCGTTCCAAAGCCAATGCCATCCAAGAGTCGATGGAATTCACGAATATCACAATTGATGGACTAAGAGGTAACCTCGAAACTTATGATAGCACAATTCTTAATCCTTATCTTAGAAGTAATTCGAATTTTGCCTTCAAAGCCTCATCCTCTAAAAGAGAAGAGGTAAGTGATTCGGAAAGGGATGATGATAATATTTCCAATGATATAATTGAAAAGTTTTGTATGTCTATGAAGAAGGACATGAAAAAGAAGAAACACCATAGGCGCGTATCACGGGATTCGGACAGCTCAGGCGATGGAACCTCCGCATTGTGCCTCGTGGCAAACGAAGAAGAGGTAAGTACATCTAACTCTCACTCGTTTGAAGAATTACAAAATGCCTATGATGAATTGTATGGTGAATTTGTTAATGCTTCCAAAATGATAAAAGATTTGAAGAAAACACTTTCTTTGCAGAAAACACTTTCTTTGCAAGAAACAGATTTTCAGAAAACACTTTCTTTACAAGAAAAGGATTTTGAAAAATCCTCTTCTTTGAAAGAAATAGATTTCGAAAAATTGACTAATGAAAATGGTGTTCTTAAAAATAAAATTGAAGTTCTAGAAAAAGAAAATAAATTTTTGGAAAATGACATTGTTGATTTCAAAAATAATATCAAGGAATTGAATGAAGCCTCTTCTATTGATAAATGTTCTAATTGTTCTTCTTGTAGTTCCTTAAAATTAGAGAACATAGAACTTAGGAACGCACTAGAAAAACGTAGTGTTGATAGTCCTAAAATTGAAGAGAATAAAAAGGACATAAATAATGAGGTTGGTCCATCTAGAAAGAATTCTAGGAACCTCACAAATGAGTCTAAGATTAATTATTTTAGACCACCTAAACACAATTCTAGAAATTTTGTAAATGAGTCTAGAATGAATAATTTTAGACCACTTAGACATGACTCTAGGAAATTCAACGCTTCTAGGGGGAACAACTTTAGATCACCTAGAACGCATTTGGCTCAACCTAGACATATGCACAATCCTAATGTTATATGTCACTATTGTAATCGGGTAGGACACATTGCACCCGTTTGTTTTGCTAAATATAGAGATTTATGTATTGATTATGATTATTATTATCCTAACCCCCAAGGACCCAAAAGAAGTTGGGTACCAAAAACCTATTTTTAGGTTCTTTTTGCAGGTGTGCTTGAAGACTACAATATTGTAGTGGATGCACCAAGCACTAAACCTTAATGCATTAAGGGGGAACGTCGGTTAGTTATCGTATTTTGAATAAAAACGCAATAAGTTGATATATGCTAATAATAATTAATTATTTTTGGGTGATACATGTTTTAATAAGTTTTATTATTGAAAAATAATTAGTATCAATTAGTTTTATAATAAGTGATTGATTCATGTTTTGATGAATATTTTAGGTTAAATAACAATTGATGAATTTGCGAAAAATTATGGTGTTACTAATATTTGGAATTATTTGATTTTGTTTATAACAATTGATATCGTCAATGGTTTAAATAACTTTTGGTATACTCTTTTTGCTAATGCCAAAAGGGGGAAGAATATGGGCGATATGCATGCCTTAATTGAGGGGGAATATTCAATTAAGGGGGAATTATATATAATTGATTATATTGAATTGGTTGCATAAATTGTATGTTGAGATATAGCATGAATTTAGGGGGAATTCAATATGCATATCTTCCGTTGTTTGTCATTATCAAAAAGAGGGAAATTGTTGGAAATCATGTATATCTATGATGTGTGCGCTTTGGTTGTATGAGCATGATTTTCAGGTATAGGTTTTGATGAATGAAAAACAATGAAGCCAAGCGTCAAACAACGATATAATATGACAAACTATCAAATGGCGAGAAGCATATTGATGACGAGATTGCATAGACAAGCCAAGTCGAGCCAAAGAGTTCAAGACCGAAGACCCAAGACGTAGGTCGTTAGGTAGAACCAATGTAAGAACAACGTTTAAGTTATCTTATCTTTTGGCTCAACATTAGGTCATCATAAATATGCATAAAATTATTTTATTAAAGTAAATCATTTTTATCATAAATATTTTTAATATACTTCAAACAAAATGATTTTAATGTTTTCATTTTTAACCAAAATAGGTTTTGAAGTAAGTTTTTTCAATTCTGGTATACACAGTATATATCAAGTGTATATCAATGGTATATAATCGATCCGTTGCCAAAGTTTTGAACACTGGAACAACATAATCGATAATATGAAGTACACAATCGATTATATGAAGTCAACAATCGATTGTCTACTTTTAACAATCGATTATTTTGAGATAGTGTGCAACCGGTTTTTAAACAACAAAACAATCGATTGTCTTGTCATACAATCGATTATCAACAATCGATTGTCACCTTCATACAATCGATTATATTTTGACCGTTCCCACAGAATCCTAAATTGATTTTTGAACGTTGAAGAACAATCGATTATTCAGGTTTAACAATCGATTGTTTAGCCTAAAATCAGGAATCTGTTTTTTGAACGTTGGTCAGACAATCGATTTTCACCTCCAAACAATCGATTGTTTGAGCACAGAATCAGGGATTTTATTTGTCAATTAAGCAACGGTCAGCACTACTTTTTCACCTATAAAAAGAGGTCTTTTGAGCTGTTTTTAAACACACAACTCTTGCATATATTGATATACATATTGATCATTTTCAAGCATCATTTTAGAGCTTTTGTTGAGCCATTTGATAGACAACTTTGTGTTGTTCATAGAGCTTATTTTGTTTCTCTTTATCCACTCTATTGAGAGAGTATTTGTTGTAAAAGAGAGTTGTTTTGAGAAGAACATATCTTCTTATTTGTCGGGTTTGCTAAGTACCCAAAGTCTTAGTGGTTGAAGTCTTGGGGTGAGGTATCCTCAAGCAAGTGAAGTCTTAAGGTGCGGTATCCTTGAGCAACTGTAACGGTTTGTTAAGCACCCGTAAGCTTGACGAAGATAGTGGAAATCTCGAGAGAGTCTCTCGGGGACTGGGCTAGCCACGGGTTGTGGTGAACCAGGATATATCGGTGCGTTCGTTCTTATTTATTTACTTATCGCACTCATTTATTTCCTGCAATTTTTAAATTCCGCAAGTTTACGCTATTTTTATTATAACGCTATTCACCCCCCTCTAGCGTTAAGCGTATTATCTAATAATTGTTACAGCCAATCAAAGTTTCCAAAAGTCCAATGAATCCTAATGTAAACTCTTTTACCAGGTTCTTGTTTGTTGCATCAAGTATAATACCATCCCAAGCTTTTTAATAGGGTAAGTTGCAGAGTATTTAGCAAATCTTGCAATCCTTGTTTCTCACCTTGTGTAACGGGAGTTCCAATTCTGTCATCCGTGTACAATACATTATTAAAATCACCACACAATAGCCAGCAATCAGTTGTCTTTTTTTTGGGCACTTTGAATACTGGTCTTCTACTACCTAACAAAGTTCCAAATGCAAGTTACCGTGTAAGAATTTACAGCTGCTATCTAACAAGTTGCTACAAAGTGGACATCATCTATTTGGATGGATTTCCTATTTAAGAAGAAGATTAAAATTTATGACTCTTCATAGAAAATCATCCATTTACTCCTCATATGTATTTTGGAAAAGCTTGACCGTTATGAATGACTTCCTAAAAAAGGTTCTCCAAGCCTGGTAGCAAGAATTTATTACTAGTTGATCAAGAAAAGATTACTATTTAATAGCAACAATTTATGTTCTGGAATAAGCTGGTCCTATAATGTTAAGACTGTTAGGAGGAATTAATTATCAGGAGCATGATGTCATTAAACATGTCTTGATGCAAGCTGCAGTTGTGATGTGCATATGAATTAAATGAGATAATGCACTCTATGCTGATTGCCTGGAATGAACAAAAAAGGGGATGAGAAAATTAAGAGGACAAATGTAATAAGCTACTCATTTATTTTTCTCACAGATTTCATAAATGGAAAAGTGCTTAAAAAGAGAGTTTAGATAGTATTTCGACATAATAATAATTGCAATATTTTTTTCTCTTTTGTTAGCCTCCAAGAATATCTTTGGGAAAGCTTAACAAAAATTCATAATGTATCTTTTTCTCTAGTTCAATCTTTCTCCCTAAGAGAAAGTCCTATTTTCTGTTGAATATTCATGATCAACACTTTTTGATTCTTTCTTTTGAAGTGCAAAATTTGAAACAAATTGAGGATTCTCTTCAAAATGTGTTGGGATGGACGCTAGACAATAGAGTAAAGGATACATTCCACGATAGTTGTCTATATAAGTTTGCTTCTTCCCTAACTAATATCAATACAAGTTCTTGAAAAATATGATCAAGGTAAAAAAGCCTTTTTGATAGGTGATCAATATTTAGATGTAGGATTAATTAGATGATGTTTATATGTTAACTGGATTACCACTTTATGGTAAACCAGTAGTTGGTGAGAGCATGAAAGACCCTCAAATTTTATGCACTCAGTGGTTAGGAAAAATACCAGAAAAGAAAAAAAGAGGAAAGACTAAGTCAGATTCTTTCCGTGTAAAAGCGAATTAGTTGCGGAGCGAATTTGAATCTGTCCCTGAAGATGCAGTAAATATAGATGTTTATATTAGGGAGATTACCTTAATATTATAAGCTCTATAATTTTCTCAGAAGGGGCAAGATTTGGGGTACCATTAGACTTTTTATACATGCTTAAAAGCATAGATATAACACCATAAATGGTTATGCATGAGGATCAGCTGTTTGGGCCCACACACAGTGGGCTCTTAAAAAAGGACTCACATTCGCTGCAAGTTCTCTTCTTATCCAGGTAAACAAATTACTATCCCCTTACTGTATCTGTCAGTTTTACTGTATATATTTAGCTTTTCTTTGTCTTTTTTGCTTTTCTTCGTAGCTATTTGCGATGGAGCACCTCCCCGAAATGACAAAGTCATTGCTCGACGATGAATTTCAGTTGCGAAGTAGGGTCTCCCTTGCTGAGGAATTGACGAAGCTTATGAAATCTTTCGACCACAATACCATATCAGCTCTACTTAAATTGGAAAAGAAATTTAAGGTTAATGCTAAACTTTCTTCTAGTTGTTTTTTTTATTAACTCAAATTTGTATTAATCAAAAGTATAACTGTACAAAGCCATGTGCAGCCAACCATGTAATAAATCGAAGCCTGGGGTGGATGTTTTGTTTGCATGATTATGTCCTTTCTTTGTTTAATGCTAAACTTATTTTGAATCTCTTTTAGGTTGAGCATACTCCTTATGAACGGTTCCACGATAACATGTTTAAGAGGTCTTATCTTATAACTTGGAACAACTTAGAGCTCTGTGCTGGCAAATTCTATTGTATATGTTTACACAGAATGGAATTCTACGATTACAAAAGGTACAGTCTCCAGCTCGGTCTTGAGTTCATGGTTGTTCCAGATGAAAGAAGGAGATATCAAAAGTCCATCAAGGAGAGGATTTGATGTTGGCCTTGATTTTCACAAGAAGTATGATAAGGAGATAAAAGCGTGGAAGGAAAAAGAAAAAAAATATTTCACAGCGAGATTCCATATATCTCCTCATTCAAATGCTCTGATGATCAGCGGGATGAGGGTGCTCAAAACAGTCCGGCTGGTACTTCCACGCCCAGTCCTCCCATCATGGTTCCAAACACTGTCCCGTCATCCCCTCATACTCCAATTGATCTTGAGGATAGTCTTCCTGGTGATTGTTGTCTCAATAATAACAATAACTTTAATGTTGAAGGAGAAGAGGATTATATTCATGTAACTGATATTCGGGACGATACACGTGCTGAAGAGGTGACTCAGAAAGCGGTAGTTAAGCGCAAAAGGAAACTAGTAAACAAGGCCAAGAATCAAAATGCTGGAACAGAATATCCCTTTGCACGCAAATACATATTGATGATACAAATAACCTCAGCGTAAGTCATACTTTTTGTACTACTTATAAAAAAAAACCTCAGCGGTTGTAATAACCTCAGCGGACAAGAGGGGCTTGCTCTGATGGTAAGCAACCCCCACTTCCAACCGAGAGGTTGTGAGTTCGAGTCTCCTCAAGAGCAAAGGTGGGTAGTTCTTGGAGGGAAGAATGCCGCATCTCTACCCTAGGGGTAAGGTCTGCGTACATACTACCCTCCCCAGACCCCACTAAATGGAATAATACTGGATTGTCAAAAAAAAGCCATACTATTATTACTCTGGATAAGTGCTTGAAACTAATCAAGTTTGTTAAACTATTTAAAATGCAGGCTTCTGATAGGACGTTTATGATGTCTATAGATCTGGGTAGTCAACAACGGATCCGGTTTGGTCAATGTTGACTCTATTTTCAGATTTTGTAATATATGTGTTCACATTTTTCACTTTTTATTAATTTGATTTATTTCCGTTGATGATAGATTTTGTCATAAATATGTTCACACTCGTTAAGTTCAGAACCAAAGTAAGGCATGAATTAAAAAATAAAAGTAATGTGAAAAAAAAATAACTATGAAACTTTACATACCTGTCTAATTTTAAAATAAATAATTTATATTTCTAGTAGGAAATTTACTATATGAATAGTAGCCATAAATATCTCCTTATATAGTAGATCCACCCAAAACTGAAACCTTAATCATATGCCTAAAATCATGCATCGCATTAACTTAGGAATTTATTCTTTATTTATCTCCTAAGCATTACAGTAAAATACACATGACTGACTTCACACCATAACAAAAAATGGCTTATGTTTTTAAGTTTACCCTACCTAGCCCATATTGTACATATTTTGAAAGCACTAGCAAATTCAAAATATGTGTTCTTACAACCATTGCTTCTAAAAGCTATGAAATTAAATCTGTGTTCTCACAACCATTATTTTCACTCTCTCTTCTCACATCTTCTACAAATGCTTCAAGGGGCCGTATATTCTTTATTTTCTCTCTTGTGTCACGTGGTTGCAACTAAGAAAATTAAAGAGTAAAGTCCACCATTGAAGACCATTCAAAGTTTTATTTTTGAAAAGTGGGTTTTCTTGAGTTTGTTAGTTTTTTGGATTGGGTGTTGTTCCAATTGATTGAAATGTCAAAAGGAGTACAACATTTAAATTTGATGTGATTTGGAGTAGAATTGAGCAAGATTTGAGTTAAATTTCATAAAAGACGCAAGGAAGAAGGCGACGTCAGTTTTTTGTATGATTATGTATAATCTTGTATAATAGTGTATATGAGTGTATAAACATATCTTATACACTATTATACACTTTTATACACATTTATACAAGCGCCTGCAAACGAACTTCTTCTATGATTTTCAGTTGCAGTTCTTGTTCAAAACCAGTCCAAATCTCCATTAATGACTTCAAATTTATATACAACCTCCTTATACTATTTCTAACAAGTCAAAATAACACTCACTCTAAATTTCTCAGAAAATCAAATACGTAATTTAAACCCACATATTTAAGCTTGTTAAAAATCTAATTTTCACCACCCAAATGAATTTGGTTTGTTGAACTAATATTTAAGTCAGAGTTACTGATTCGAAAATTAACTTAAAAGCATGAGAATCGGTTTTAAAAATTAAATAGTAATTTTGAGAACCAATTGGAGTTGAATATTGAATCTTAGTCTATTAATTTTGGGCTAGTTGCTTGTAAATTAAAATATGGGCTATAAAATTGAAAAATGGGGAGCCCAATTGTTCTAATATGAAATTTTCTCTAAAAAATACTTTGTGTGTATATATACACACACATTCAAATACGGAATAAAAATGTGAATTTATATGGATTTTGTTTGATATATTTTATATTCATAGATAATAAATGCACAAATTAAATTATCAAAATTATACGACAAAGTTAAGATGTAAAATAATATTATAAAGATATTATTTAGATATAATTAGGTACATATAAATATATTAATTAAATAATAAAGTAATAGAGAATAGTAATGGAGGAAATGAATAATGTCAATTCCAATTTTGGAGTGACACTATTCATCTCCCATTTTGCAACCAAAAATGCAGCAGCAGTGGAGTCAAATTTCTCCAAAATGGGCTGTATTGTAGCAAATGATGTCAACGTTGGAGATGACTTAGAAAGGTTTTTGATAGCGTAATGAGAATATGAAGAAGTTAATTCTAAAAAAAAAGAAGATAATCTGATACATACATCAAAAGATAATATTCCATGAAAAACTTCAGAGTTTACAACCGGTCCAACAACCAATGTAAATTGAATAGTGATTCACAACACTTTATTATATTTTTCTTGAGAGAAAATTGATAGATACTTTGAATTGATTGATTCAAAGTAAATATTGGAGCTTGAGGTAAGTAGGTGTTTGGACATAAGAATTATAAAATTCCAAAAAATGGTGAATTGTTTTAAAGTGAAAATAGTATTTAACATTTAGAGTTGTGTTTGGACATAAATTTTAGTTTTAGTTGTTTTTGAATTTTTTGTGAGTGATTTGAGTAAAAATTTTGAAAAATAGTTTTCTGGAGTTTTTCAAATTTTGAAAAAATTTCAAAATGCATCTTTAAGTGAAAAATGTACCTGTTCCATGATTGGATTATCATCAACTATCTGAAACTTGATCCACTTTCCAATGACATACTTCTTTTTTCCTGCATCATCAGCACCATATTTCTTCTCCAAACTGTCCCACACGATTTTAGCAGATTTATAATTTATAAAAAAAAGAAAGAGATCAGCAGGAGGATTGTTAAACAAAACATAATCAACTTCTAATTGTTCAAAGAAAATTAAAAGTTTCTGGGACCAACGCTTATAATTGTTTTCATCTAAAGGCTCAAGCTTTGAGAGACCAGGAAGTGTTTTGTTCAAAGTGGTAGTCGTTAGTCAATATTATACGGAAATCGCTTTCAAATTGTAAGAAAAATGAGTAGATAATATTGACTAAAAAACAAGAAGGAAAGAAGAACAATTTATCAAAAATACTGTGTCGTGGCAAGCCACTGCCTTGAAAGCCATTTCGGCCCGACTAGGTGCAAATCGTTAAGGTCGGTCTCTCCCCAAGGTTCCACATCACTTCCAAACACGTGCACTCGTAGCAGGAAATTTGCACGAATAGTTGCCCGGAAAGAAGAGAAGATGAAGGTATTTTATGTAATTATTACAGAAATTAAAGAATGTTGTAGGAAGAATATTAATGATTAGCAAGATGGATTCTTGGTTAAGATTCAGTGATTATGATGGCTAATTCATAGCCTATTTATAGTAAATTAAGGAGATTGCATGTATGCAAGTGTCGAGAGACTTTTGACACTTGTCTCGTTATGTTAGTCCATTTGGCTCTAATATTGACAAGTGTATCTTGTCTTAGTTCAATGAAAGTCACCCTCAACACTCAGGACCCATGAAGGGAAACTAGGCTTGAATTGGGAAGGACTATAATGAGTCCTCGGAGTTGTCGGTAAAGGATCTTACAAGCTAATAACAATGGATGGTGAACAACTGCCGAACAATTGGAACATATCGTTACTCAAACGATACTATTGCTTCGGATGCTAAAGAAACTTAAGAGAATCACCTTGGGATGCTATAGAATACGGTTATTGAAGTACAATATCGCTGCTAAGTGGATCAGGAAAATTATTTCGGATATTGCTTGTTGTAACGTATCTGAATAAATATTGAAGACTCTTGTGATCAATGTAAACCTCACACGTCACACCATATAGATAATGCCTCCAAATCTTCAAAGCATGAACGATGACTGCCAACTCAAGATCATGAACTGGATAATTCTTCTCGTGGATCTTCAACTGCCTCGAAGCATAGGAAATGACTCTACCGTCCTGCATCAGTGATGCACCAAGCCCAATATAGGAAGCATCACAATATACTGTATAAGGCCCTAAACCTATGGGAAAAATCAATACCGGTGCCGTAGTCAGAGTTCTCTTGAGCTTCTAAAAGCTTGCCTCACACTCGTCTGACCACCTGATCTGGGCACCCTTCTGGGTAAACCTAGTCATCGGGGCTGCAATGGATGAAAACCCCTCCACGAACCGACGGTAATACCATGCTAACCCTAAGAAACTCTGAATCTCTGTAGGTGAAGCTAGTCGAGGATAGTTCTTGCCTGCCTCTATCTTCTTCGGGTCCACCTGAATACCCGGTGCTGATACGAGGTGACCTAGAAATGCAACCGAACTCCACCGCAACTCGCACTTCGAGAACTTATCATATAACTGACTTTCCTTCACATTCTGAAGAACCACTCTGAGGTGCTGCTCGTGCTCCTAATGACTGCGGGAGTATATAAGAATATCATCAATGAAGATTATCACGAACAAGTTAAAATAAGGCCTGAACATTCGGTTCATCAACTCCATAAATGTTGCTGGGGCATTGGTCAACCCAAAATGACATGACCAAAAACTCATAATGCCCATACGAGTGTGAAATGCTGTCTTAAGGACATCAGGCATCGTAATCCTCAGCTGATGGTAGCCAGATCTCAAATCTATCTTGGAAAACACCCCCGCACCCTGAAGTTGGTCGAATAAATCGTCGATCCTTGGCTGTGGATACTTGTTCTTAATCGTCACCTTGTTCAATTGCCGGTAAACAATGGACATCCTCATCGAACCATCTTTTTTCTTCATAAATAGCACTGGTGCACCCCAAGGCAAACGCTAGGTCTAATGAAACCTTTCTCAAGAAAATCCTGAAGCTGATCCTTTAGAGGCTTGTAGACATATGTCGTGTACGTGAAAGATTGAACGACCCTATATGCCTATGTCTGAGTTTATAAATGATCATGTTAGCCTATTAGGCCCATATGTCACATGTATATAATGATGTAATAAGAAAGATACATTATGTTGGTACTCGGACAAGTAAGGTACTGTGTGACCGTCGCGGCCCATCGGTTTGGGTCGTGACAAGTCAATCCAAAGGACATCACCAAAAACTCATAATGGCTATATCTAGTTTGAAATGCATTCTTCAGAACATTTGAATCCCCAATCTTGAGCTGATAATATCCTAACCTCAAGTCGATCTTAGAGAACACCCTAGCACCCTGCAAATGGTCGAATAAATCATCAATACGAGGCAACATATACTTGTTCTTTATGGTGACTTTGTTCAACTGGCGGTAATCAATGCACATCTGCGTAGTCCCATCTTTCTTCTTCACAAATAAAACTGGTGCCCCAAGGCGATACACTAGGACTAACAAACCCCTTTGCCAACAACACCTCAGGCTGTCCTTCAACTCATTAGGAGATATACGGTGCGGTGGAATAGATATAGGCTGAGCGCCCGGAGGCAAATCAATACAAAAATTAATATGACGATCCGGAGGCATGCCAGAAAGATCAGAAGGAAAAACATCGGCTAACTCTCAGACTACTAGGACTGAATCAATCGTCAGAAACTCTGTGGTGGAGTCTTGAACATAAGCTAAATACGCCAAACACCCCTTCTCAATCATATGCCGAGATTTCAGGAAAGAAATAACCCGTCTAGGTGTATCAACTGTAGAACCCTTCCACTCCAAGCTCTCCAACCCTGGCATAACTAGTGAAATAGTCTTGGCATGGCAATCAAGGATGACGTGATATGTGGATAACTAATCCATGCCCATGATGACCTCAAAATTGATCATATCAAGCAACAGAAGATCTTCTCTAGTCTCGAAACTATAGAAGGTGACCATACAAGACTGGCAGATCCGATCCACAACCACAGAATCACCCAAAGAGTGGACACATGAACAAGTGTGCCCAAAGGCTCAGGATAAATAACCAAAAAAGGGCAAACAAAGATGATACATATGAATAAGTATACCTCGGATCAAATAATACCGAAGCATCCATACCACCGACGAAGATAACACCTGTGATGATAGCATCTGAGGCTAATGCATCTGGCCTGACCGAAAGAGTATAGAACCTGGCTGCAGCGCCGGCTGGCTGGCCTCCACCTCTGGACGGCCCCTACCAGCCTGCTCTCCACCTCTAAGATCCTGTGAAGCTGGTGTTGAAATTATGGGCTTTCTGGCCTTGCTGCACCGCCTTGCCTCGAAGTCTGGGTTAGGTCCTCTTCATGTGACCCGGATTACCACACTCATAGCACCCTCTCGGTACCATGGCTTGCTGCCCTGAATTCTGAGTCTGCTGACCCAAATACCCAGTGGAAGACCCCTGGATGGCTGGTAGGCGATATGCACTCTTTGGTATGGCACTAAAAGGAGCACTGGAAGAACCCCGATAATGAGAATACCCACCGGAGGAACTTAGAACAACTAGTGGGTGGTAAGAACTCTCCGGCATCGTGCTCAAAAAAATGACTCACTAGAGCACCTCAGGGATGGGGTGGTGGTGCTGAATGCGGGGGCCGGGTTGGCTTACCCCTCCCGAAGAGATTTTATCCCTAGCTGGGGAACCTCTTAACTCTCCCGAAAATCTAGCCCTCTTATCTTGCTGCATCTGCTCTCGACCCCTCTAACAATACCCCGCAATCCTGCAGGCAATCTCAATCACTAGTTGATACCCAGTACCCATATCCACCTCTCGAGCCATGCTCGATTGAATAGTTGGTGTAACCCCGCAGAAAACCTCTGCAGTCTCTCTGCATGGACCAAATAAATTTCATTTCTTTGTATTTTCAAGTTTCTGTTTTTAATTTTCTCCACTATTGATACCCAATTTTCCCAATATATTTATATACTCAAAATATTCCCCAAATAGCATGTAGATGCATATATAAGCATCCACAAAGGTTTTGGAATTTTTCTACATTTTTTCAAGATTTGTAAAATTAATTTACGACTTATTTTGCACTATAAAATCCAATATTTTGTCCCAAACTTGTTATTTTTGTGAGTAATGTATTTTATTCTCTAATTTACATAATTTTTGCATAATTTTACAAGCTCATTTAGTATTTCTAAATTAGAGTTGCATGAAATTGCAATTTTAGCCTATTTCTCGATTTAATAGTACCATAAAAACGTTTCTCATATTTTTAAATTAATATTTATGCTTTGTTTATTAACTCAGTATTTTTATTTGGATTTTTAAATATCATTCTGATAATTTATAAAATTCGCTATTTAAATTGTAGCCTCTTTTTATTTCAATTATAACCCAATTTCCGTCCCAATTTAACCCCAATTACCCTACCCATTTATCCATTAAACCGCCCCGCCCCGTTCCCTCTTTTAAATCATGGCCGTTGGTCATTCAGATCAACGGTCCACAATGATCCCTTCCATAATTAAACCCACCACACCCCCTAACCTTAATCACTTTTCACCTTCAGTTGCCCTTGTATCCCGCTCCTCTCTCAAACACTCCCAAGCCCCTCTGAAACCCTAGATGCCTCCGGTTACTTTCCGACCTCTTTCCACCGGAAACTATGGTTATCTAGTCTTCATGCTACCTGCACCCACTCCTCCATCCCTTCTACGACCCTGTTGTTCGAGGATTGAAACCCCATTGTGAAAACCACTGTTTCAAATGTCCATCGACTTGAGTTTCTACGATTGTGACCGGTCTCTCTCTGGCAAGCTTTGATGCTGTGAGTCCATCGTCGACTCAGAACCATTCCATTCCAAGTTTCCTCGTCTCTAGGGTTCTTTCTCTGAAACCCTAATTTTCAAGGTTTTCTCTGTGTTTATCTTTACGATCTACTCTAGATCCTAGTTATTTTCTAAAGTTTCAATATATTTCTCAGATTTCTTCGTCGACTTTCTTTTGAAACTGTTCGTCTTCCTAAAATTTAGGGTTTCTTTGATATCTTTGCTTTATTTGCTCTGTCGTGACTTCTTCTGATTTTACTGTGATTTTTGAGTATTTTCTACTATGGATCATATGTATTTTATTTACTGTGGTATTTCTAGGGTTTCCTAGTTAACTGTTTTACTGTGTTCTTTGTTTTTCCTTATGCTGTTCTTCTTAAGTTTATCTTCATCTGGGCTTCTTCTTTACACTCGATATGTGATGAAAACCCTCGGTTTTAGGGTTTTTTTCGTTTCTCTATATGTAATGGTTTGCTACATGTTTTAACCCTAACTGCCTCTGATTTCTTACTTGTGTGCTTCTGCTCTTTGACTACATGATTTGTTCTACTAATTCCAGTCTTGCATGTTCGATTTTGTGCCCCTCTTTATACAGTCATATTTTTCCTCTTTTCTGAATAACCCTAATTTTGGGAAATTGATTTCTCACAAACTTATTTTATTCTTTAATTTGGACCTGCTCTTTGACTAAGTTCAGTATCAATTTGTATCTCACATACCTTGATTCTCTACGTGATTGACTTATCTTATGTGTTAAACCGTGTTAATTTCAAAACCCTTATACGTATTTACCCTGTATTTTATGACTTATTCTTGATTTTCTTCCCAAAAATAAACTTGGGTTTATTTACCTCATGTCCGGTTCCTTAATTAGAGGAAACCTTTTCCTTGATTGATTATGATTGATGTTAAATTATTTTCTTGCCTTATTGGCTGCTTACTTTCAAACTATAAAACCCCCATCTCTTTTCACTCCAAGTGGAACAATCCTAAGTTCACTCATCTAAAACTCTCTCTTCTCCTCTCTTTTCTTCTCTGTTACTTGTTCTATTGCTAGAGTTTAGCCGTCTGAAAGCCAAGGCTAAACTATAAGGTCTCACCTGCCCTATTTGATCTACTATTTGAGTTCTTACAAATGGTATGTTCCTGATTTACATGTTAACTCCAAGCTATATGTTTACCTACCCCTTCCCCCATGTCTGTTTATGTTCAGTATGTAGTTAAATTTTAGCATGCACATACCCCATATCCTCATGCTTTTTGATGCTATATATGTGTACGATTACATTCCTGTACATCCCTTTCCCAAATCCCTCTAGTTTAATTCTGATTGCTGCAAATGTTCTTATGTGACCCCTACTCCTTTAATCCCAATTTGTGTATGAGTTGTGTTTTAGGATGGGATGGAACTCAATTGCTATTCCTAGTTTAGAACAAGGTTGCTCTAAACCTATACTCAAAGTAATCCCATTTCCTTAACCCCCAATTATGTGTTGAGCTTTGACTCAAGTCTGTTGATGCCCCAATCATCATGCAGGCCTAAGTCTGACTTTATTTCAAGTCTGCTCTTATTTGTTTAAGCCATGTAAAGGGTCAGGGGTGTGCCAGTCCCATTCATGGCTTGGTATGACCACTCTTTACATTGGTATTCCTCTAATCCCTCACTTTTACACTTGTTCCTAGTTCTTTTAGTCCTACCCCCCTTTGGTAAGCCCTTCTTAGGGACCCCCGAGTCTCCTCTGAACTTGGATGCCTGAGGGCTGGTAATTCCACACTTTGAAACACTCTAAGAGAAAGCCTTGGAATTGGGAGCCTGGATATGGTGAAATGCATATGAAGGTTGCTTTGGACTGCCTCGGGTCCATTTAGCTTTGATGTATTTATTTCCTTAGTATTTTCCTTCCATTTATGTAAACCAGCTTTATACAAAGACTCGGGGATATAGTGAAAAGGGTATGGGAGGGGTTTACATTATTGCATCAATCAAAGGGTAGAAACCATATTCATAGGGTTCTATGTTTAAATCACTTAGAAAGCATGCCTATAGGACTTGCATATTTATTGTAATCGAATGCATATAGAAATCCTGCTTATAGGACTTGCATATTTTTTGTATTCGAATACATATAGAAATCCTGCCTATAGGACTTGCATACTTTTGTAATCAAATGCATATAAAAATCTTGCCTATAGGACTTGCATACGCGATAGGCAAGCTGTACGGTTAAATGATCAATTCCTTAATAGCTTTCAAAATCAGAAGTATAGACACCATGCGTATAAGATTAACTATCATACTCGCTCTATTCGTTAATTAATAATAGTCAGTCATCCAAGCCTTAATGTTTCCAGATAACGTTTCCCGCACACTGTTTAACTATGCATGCTTTTAAAACATCTCAAGTCTGTGTTCTCTGTCTTTTGAAACAAGTTCTGCCCAAACATATTTATCCTTTGAAACAGTCTATTTAAAATAAGTTTTACCCAAAATGTTTCTCTCTAAAACAGTCTTTTCAAATAAGCTGCCTGCTCAAATGATTTTGCTTTTCCTCTGCGAAAAAATCATTCTACCTCAACGTTTATTCAGTTTACGAAACAGCCATGCAACTCGTTTTTCTAAATTTGCCTGTCTTTCCGAAACTTTTCTGCACATCTTACTTAAACTGTACGCTGTTTTTAAAAAAATCTCTTATTGCCTCTGCTGCTTTTTAAAAGTCCCCTCCCTTCTTAAATACAACAACTCCTGATAACGGGCCCGGGGAACTCGAAGAAGATTTTCTATCCAGCTTTATCTGTTTAACTAATCTATTCGATCAGCTTTTATATTAAGATCAAATCAGTATTTGAAGTCATACTAGACTAATTGCTGTATGATTTATGGGGTTTTATATGAGCCTTTGAATGTTTGATTCGTATACCTTTATATGCTATTTGTTTTGACTGACACTTAGTATTTTTACCTCTGAAAACTCCATATATATCCTATCTTTCTCTCCGCCTCTTAAGATTAGAAGTCCTAATACCCCTTGACTAATAGGTTGGGACGGGTACTAGCATGCGATAAGTAAACGAGACCAAAAGCGTTTAAGTGCCTTAACGAGGTGGGAAGGGTAGAATATGGAGATGATGACGATGCGATAATATCATAAAGTGACCCCTCTTTGGGAATATGTACGGGATATTGTATCTAATGATCCATATAATAGTCAAACCTAGGACCTTTTCCTCTTTTGCTTGCTTTATTTAAGTCTTCCCAAAGTAATGCCTTTTAAAATCAATCTTCCTTTCTGCTTTTATTTAAATTATACCTTTCCCCTTTTTTTACAATTCTCAAGTTGTTTGAATGCTTTATATGTGAACCTTATTTGTTTACTTGCCTCATCTCCTATGAATTCACAATTAACACAATCGAGAACCACACTAGTGGATCTTGAGGGGTGCCTAACACCTTCCCCTCGAGATAATCTCTAGCCCTTACCCGAACTATGATTTTCCTTCAAAATACTCGCTTCTTCTTAAAAGTGTCCTAATGCACAATAATCATTAGGTGGCGACTCTTCCAAATTCCGTAACCCGATTCCCAAACGGGAATAAGAGTTATTTTGTCCATAATGTCGTAAACTCGATTCCGCTTCTTTTAGCGGGAAAAGGGGGCGTCGACAACATGGTGACTCTGCTGGGGACATTTTTAAGGCTTTTACCATTACGTGCTTTGTGACTTTATTGCTTTCTTTACTGCCTTTATTTAACGCTTTAATCATTTCTTCATAATTACTAACTTGATTCTTCATTTTTTTTCTTTTTCTTTTACTGCATTACTGCTTTTACTTCATTTCAATTCCGCCTTTAATTCCGAGCATCTATTGTAATCATTATCTTATGAACGTGAAAATACATATATTTATTTCATAGTTGTAATTGCATCCTTCAACATCATTTTCCACTCGTGCCAAACAAATTAATAGCAACGCTTATAATGAGTGGTTGCGCTCTTCCAACATTATAAACCACCTAAATTTGGCAAAGGCATATTGCGATAAAACTAGTCGATCAACGGTGTAGTCGACTGTTCTGTGCCTTCCCCTCATGAGTTGTCTGCTCAAGAGTACCTTGTCTGGCAGTTCAAAATAGAAACCTTATTCCGTTATACTATTCAGGCATCATGGTCAAACTTAGCTGAGTCAGTTATGTCTTTCGCGTAACGACTCATTAAGATAGCCTAAGCCAAAAGTCCATCGGGTTTCCTCAAAACCCAAACAGACGCCTTCACGTTACGTGATTTATTTGGATAACTAAGCACCTTACTACTAATTATCAATTTAATTAGTCGAGTCCGGTGGGGTTAGGGCCTAACACTTTGTTTTGCAGAAATGAGGCACGAGGTCCCCAGATTCGGCATGGTATCAAACCTTCACCCAAAGCTACTAAGCTGGTGGGAGGATCTGCATGGTAGTGATCTGGTTCTTGTCTGCAAGCACTTAGGGAATCTCCCTTTACTCCTGGAAGTTTGGCTAGATAACAAGATTGTGGAAGATGCTACTCTGTTTTGGGATAAAATGGTCTGTTTTCCGCTTTGGGGGTATTGAAATGACTCTGCCGTTGGAAGAAATTGGGGGTCTAGCGGGAATTCCCTGGGAAATTCCGGGTCTGCTTATGCCAGAGAATCAAAAATGTAGTGGGTTCTTGAAAATGATGGGGCTCAAGAAGAATCCTAATCTGACCAGTATGAAGGACTCCTACATATCCTTCGACTTCATGTATGAAAGGTTCGGACATAGCAAATCCTACCGCACTCACATGGATGAGTTGGCCCTCACCTCTTTGGGGCACATACATAGGAGAGCCTTTGTATTCATTAACTGTTTCCTAGGCATGATAGCCTTTCCAATTAAGAAGGCTAGGATCCATACAAGACTAGCCATGGTGACCAAAGCAATAATAGAGGGTATCGACAGGCAAACATTCAGCATAACGCCCATGATCCTCGCCGAACTGTACTGGGCCTTAGAAAAATGTCAATAAGGGGCACCACACTTTGAAGGGTGCAATTTGCCACTACAAATCTGGCTCATTGAACATCTTCAGAAGGGACATTATAGATAGGAAATCATACGCCGAGACTGGTATGACCATATTGCTTTCCATCACCCAAAGCGAATGCACTTCATGCCACATATGTTCACTCACCTGGAAGGCGCTAGTGGATGGGTAGAACTATTAGAGAATCTGAAAGAAGAACAGGTACAATGGATGTACGAGTGGTTTCCAACTGGGGATTTTATCATTCGGGATAGGGATGCCCCAGTCCTCCAAATTCTGTCTGTCGCTAGGCCTACCTCGGGCACAATGAGGCACCCAAATAGGAAACGACTTATATTCTTGCAACAATGTGTGTAAATGCTGCAATATTTTCCTTCTTCGAATCCGCACTAACTTTGTTTTATTCCCCTTTCCCAGAGGTTAGTTCGTGCATCTAGTACCATCAGCATACTCCACAAGATCAAAGGGTCCTCCATCTCCTCCTCCTCCAAGTCCTCCCAGAAACAGAAACAAGAACAAAATGGAAGATACCAATGCTACAAAGGAAGTCGGAGAGGCTTCAATCACCAAAGAAACTACCGCTCATCTTGAGAAAACTTTGCTGAGGTTTCGAGAAAAGTTGGAACAAGTCTGAAACTTGGCAAGTCTGTCGATCACTCTTGCTGCTGCCGATGCTAGAAAATCACCACCGCCACCACCAACCCATCATGCTCAGACCCAAGTCCACAACGCAGGCAACAATGCTCCACTGCTTATCCCGGAGTCCCAAAATAGCACAGACAGCCAGAACGCTCCTGTCTTTGTGGATACTGTACCACATTATGGTCAGCCAGTCACCAATGTAGCTGAGTCGGACAACAAAAGTTCCCTCATTCAGAATTTGGTGGCTGAGATTAAGAAGTTGACTAATCGGGCTCAGGATTTATAAGGCAACAAGGCTGTTGAAGGGTTGAATTACGAGGATCTCTGTGTTCGACGAGATGTTGAGCTCCCGGAGGGGTACAAAACTCCCAAGTTCTAACTGTTCGACGGTAGCGGGGATCCCAGGGTTCACTTGAGGATTTATTGTGACAAGCTAGTGGGAGTCGGTAGGGATGAAAAGATCCATATGAAACTATTTATGAGGAGTTTGAAGGGTGATGCCTAGGGGTGTTCAAAACCGATCCGTAACCGAAAATCGAACCGAACCGAAGCTTAATGGCTAATTGGTAACGGCTTAACGGCTTAACGGACGGAGAACGGATTGAATTTTTTTTATTAACGGCTTATCGGTTTGGGGGCGGATTATTCAATTTTCTTAACGGATAATCCGTTAATCCGTTAAGAATATATAAAAATATATATATATATAAAATTTATTTTTACTTATATAATTATAAATATTAAATATAAAAAACTAAAAATTGGACTGAATCGTGCAGCAGATAACCCTTTAATCCCTACTAGTTAATTGATAATGTGGCTACTATTTGAATACAACAGAAGAGGGGGACTACAAGTACTTACATTTCTCCTAACAACCTAACATTAACACATAGAATTGCAACAGATACAATCTCTAATGCAAGTCACTAAAAGTAATTAGACAACACTGTTTAACTCTCAGGATCAGAGGGTGTTATTATAACTTACAAAAAATCAAAATACTTGCTTAACAAAGGAGTATTTCATGTTGAACATCAGAAATCTGAATGTTAACATAGAAATACCCAGGCCAAAAAAATGTGTACAATTTGCAATTGTCCTCTGCTTTTTAGACTTTTAGTATTGTACAAGTATTGTAATTAGGTATAAGCTTTTCGATAACCTCATAGGTATTAAACCGATAAACCGCCCGGTAACCGCCCGATAAGAGCTAACCCGATACCAATCCGCCCGAATATCTTATCGGGTGGCTAACGGATGAATACATTTAAAAGCCGATAACCATTAAGCCAAACCGTTAAGAGTAAAAGCCGCCCAATCCGCACGATGAACACCCCTAGTGATGCCTTATCCTGGTATATTAGCCAGGATGCAAAGAAATGGACTAGTTGGGTAAGCATGCGTCTGATTTTATGGATCGATTTAGGTTCAACACTGAGAACGCACCAGGTGTGTTATATATTCAGAATCTTATGAAGAAGCCTACATATACCTTTCGCGAGTATGCTAGTCGTTGAAGGTCGAAAGCTGCTAAGGTCAGACTGGCCTTGGAGGATGAACAAATGAACAAATTCTTTGTCCGGGTTCACGATCCACAGTACTATGAAAGATTGATGCTAATTGAGGGTCAAAGGTTCTCTGATATCATCAAATTGGGAGAAAGGTTCGAAGAAGGCATCAAGAACGGTATGGTCACTAACCTAGAGGCATTGCAAGCCACCAACAAGGCTCTATAGTCTGGTGGCTCGACAAAGAAGAAGGATGTAAATTCTGTAATGGCTGCGCAAAGAAACAACTCTCCATGAAGTACCCAACCTATCCCTCAGCTCCATTCACAGACTAGCCTACCCCAAATTACCCAACACCACCACCTACTTACCAAATTGCACCACCTACTTACCAAATTCCACAAACTGCTTATCAATCACCTCCACCACCCACATATCAACCCACTTCACCCCGATATTCCCAACCTGCACCTGTATATCAAGCATATAACTCCCAACCTTCTCACTACCCATCACCACCTACTTGCCGAAATTTCGCTCAACCTAGACCAAACTTCGACCGCAAACTTCTTAGACAATACACCGCCATAGCCGAGCCGATTGACCAATTGTATGAGAAACTCAAAGTAGCAGGTTACGTCACACCTATCCCAGTTGTGACTCCAGAAAACCCTTCCCAATGGATCAACCCAAACAAGATTTGCGCATACCATTCTGGGATGAAGGTACATGCCATTGATGAGTGTCGCTCGTTAAAAGACAAAATTCAGAACCTGATTGACAACAAGATTATTGTAGTAAAGGAGCCCGCTCCTAATGTCCGCAATAACCGTATACCTTATCACAAGGGTGGAGGTATCTACATGATTGAGATCGAAGATGATTGGGACCCCACGAGGTCAATCATTTTGATAGCTGAAGGAAATGAGCCTAAAAAGCCAACGAGTACTCTCAATCCCATCGTCTCCAGATTCAGCCCTCAGAGGGCGACGTGGTAAATGTATCCATGCCACTCGAATTTGAAGTACCATCCGCAAAGGCACCAAAATCGATTGAGGTTGAGTTCAGAGTTCCAAAACCACCTACACCGTTTGAAGTTGTTGTGTTGCCTCCCAATGGACCTGTTCCAGTCTCCATGACAGGCATAGCCCCGTTCCAAACAAATGCTATACCGTGGGATTACACCGCTGAGGCTAGAAGGAAAGGAAAGATGCACACTGAAGAAACAACTGACGCACAAGGCATGACTAGGACAGGTAGGGTGTACATCCCGGAACATTTGGCTGAGTCTAGCAAGCAGGCTTCTGGGTGAGCTGTAGAAATTGGACTCGATGACCTATGGAGAAAAATACAGGCGAAGGAGTACTCGATCGTTGAGCAGTTGAACAAGACGCCGACACATATTTCTTTTCTAGCCCTCATACAAAGCTCTGAGGCACATAAAAACGCCTTGATGAAGATACTAAGTGAAGCCTATCTTCCCAACAACATAATAGGAGGCGAAATGGAAAACATGGTGGAACAGATACTGGAGATCCATAAGATCACCTTCCACGAATATGAATTACCACCTGAAGGACTTGGTCACAACAAAGCGTTGCACATCACTACGCAATGCGAGGATCACTTTATCACTAGGATTCTCGTCGACAGGGGATCCACCCTCAATATTTGTCTGTTGGTCACTCTGAGGACATTGGGCAAAGGGTTGCACGAGATCAAATAAGGGGCTATCAATGTCATAGCTTTTGACGGATCTCAGAGGACCACTATTGGAGAAATCAGTTTGTGCCTAAAGATGGGGCCCACTTGGTTCGATGTTGAGTTCCAAGTCATTAACGTACCAGCATCCTACAACTTATTTCTAGGAAGACCTTGGATCCACGCTGATGGGGCTGTGGCGTCAACATTGCATCAAGCCGTGAAATTTCTGTGGAACCATCAAGCAGTAATCATTCATGGCGACAGTAGCAACCCCATATACAGTCCCTGGGCTATCCCAATGCTCGGAGGAAGATGGAGAATAGGTGGAGAAACATACCATCACATTGAGCAGGTTAATGCCATAGACAAAGATAAGTGATGCGATAGAAAAATTGAGAGCATTTTTAATTGGAAGGGATACGAGCTCGGAAAGGGGCTTGACAAGAATCTCCAGGGTATCACTGAGCCCACCCAGTTAAAGAAGCATGGAACCACTTTTGGTCTGGGTTATGAATACTCTTGGGAGGAGTTCCAGCATTGGTCGCTACCATGAAGCGGTCCCTACTACCTACTGGAGCACCCTCTACTCGGTTAGATCAGACCTTTTAGCCCGCTAATGCCATATCAGAGGAAGATGAGACGCTGGCAGTCATGAAGAACCTGTTTCTGGAGGACGATATGGATTTATGTGTTACCTTCAAAGAGGAAGGGGAGGAAGGACCTTCCATTCAAGCTGTGAACTGAGGGGAGAGCCTCATCAACTGGTCAATCAGGACCAGCAGTGCCGGTAGATCCTCGGGGTAGCAAGGATGAACGACACATATGCATTGCACTTTTATTTTAGTTGATTTTTACTTTTCAGCATTGTCTTTACTTTTGAAAAATGGCTCCGATGTTTTAGACAATTTTGAATTTAATCAAAAGCATTTTTTCAATTTTATCTTTATACTTCGCTCTCATTTATTTTATCTATCATTTACTTTATTTTACATAGAATTACTATTACGTATCTTGATGATGAAGCTACGACTGTAACGTGCAACGAGACAATGCGTCAAACAGACATAGATTCAGAAGAGGATGAAATACCAGCAGAGGTTAGTAAAGAGGTCAAAATTTTTGAGAACAGACCTAAAGCCAATCAAGACAAAACCGAGTTCATTAATCTGGGAGATGCAGGAAATATCAATAAGACACGAATTAGTGTACACTTGTTACCGTCAGAAAAGGAAGAATACACAGAATTTTTGAAAGAGTATGAGGACATATTCACCTGGTCGTATGATGATATGACTGGCCTCAGCACGTCCATTGTGGCTCACTAGTTGCCGATAGATCCGACATGCCCACCGGTCAAGAAAAAACTCAGAAAATTCAAGCCAGACATAAGTTTGAAAATCAAAGAAGAAGTCACAAAGCAAGTCAAAGCCAGGGTTCTCAGAGTAGTGGAGTATCCAACATGGTTAGCCAACGTTGTGCCGGTGCCAAAAAAGGACGGGAAGGTTAGAGTCTATGTTGACTACCGGGATCTCAACCAGGCCAGTCCTAAAGATGACTTTCCTTTGCCAAATATACACATATTGATCGACAACTGCGCCAAACATGAGCTGCAGTCATTCGGCGATTGTTTTGCTGGGTACCATCCGATATGGATGGATGAAGAGGATGTAGAGAAAACAACATTCATCACGCCATGGGGAATGTATTGTTACAGAACGATGCCTTTCATCTTGAAGAATGATAGTGCTACTTACATGAGAGCCATGACCACAATCTTTCAGGATATGATACACAAAGAGATCGAGGTATATGTGGACGACGTCATCATTAAATCCAGAAAAGCTGCAGATCACATGGAAGATTTGAGAAAATTCTTTGACAGACTAAGGAGATACAACCTGAAACTGAACCCCTCCAAGTGTGCATTCGGGTTCTCGGCCGGAAATTATTAGGTTTTATTGTGAATCGCCGAGGAATAGAACTGGAACCGTCAAAGGTCAGAGCCATTCAAGAGTTGCCACCGCCAAAGAACAAGAAAGAGGTAATGAGCTTTCTAGGGAGGCTCAACTACACAGCCGATTCATCGCTCAGTCCACTATTATTTGTGAACCCATCTTCAAAATGCTAAAGAAAGATGCTGCCACTAAATGGACTGATGATTGCCAAAAGGCTTTTGACAGAGTCAAGGAATACTTGTCAACGCCTCCCGTACTGGTTCCGGCTGAGCCGGGAAGGCCTTTATTGCTTTATCTCGCTGTCTTGGATGAGGCATTCGATTGTGTTTTGGGACAACATGACAAAACAGGAAGGAAGGAGCATGCCATCTACTACCTCAACAGGAAGTTTACCCCTTACGAGCCTCGGTATTCCCTATTAGAGTGCACTTGTTGTGCTTTAACCTGGGCAGCTCAGAAATTGACGCATTATTTCTGCGGTTACACCACTCATCTCATATCCAGGATGGATCTATTGAAGTATATTTTCTAGAAGCCTATGCCTACTGGAAAGCTCGCCAAGTGGAAGATTTTATTAAGTGAATTTGACATCATTTATGTTGCCCAGAATGGGGTCAAAGGACAATCCCTGGCGAATCACCTCGCCAAAAATCTTGTAGGAGGAGAATACGAACCCCTGAAGACGTATTTTCCTGATGAGGAGATAGCCTTATAGGAGAAGATATTGCAGAATCCTATGACAGTTGGAGGATGTTTTAAGATGGAGCCACAAATTTCAAAGGATTTGGCATAGGAGCAGTCCTGGTATCAGAAACTGGTCAGCATTACCCGTTGTCCGCTAAGCTCAGATTCCCCTGTACGAACAATATGGCCGAGTACGAAGCCTGCGTCTTAGGGCTGAAGCTGGCCATTGACATGAACGTTCAGGAACTACCAGTGATCGGAGATTCGGACTTACTCATACATCAAGTCCGAGAAGAATGGGCAACCAAAAATTCCAAGATACTCCCCTATCTACACCATGTGCAGGAGTTGTGGAAAAGATTTAGAAAGACGGAGTTCTAGCATGTCCCCAGAACACAGAACGAGTTCGCTGATGCTTTAGCCACTTTATCATCCATGATCCAGCATCCGGCTACAAATTTCATTGATCTCATTCTGGTCAAGATTCACAACCAGCCAGCCTATTGTGTTTACATCGAGGAAGAAGCCGACGAGAAACCTTGGTTCCACGATATCAGGAAATACTTGACAACGGGAGGGTACCCAGAGCTTGCCAATGCTACTTAGAAACAAACACTTCGGAGGTTGTCCAATAATTTCTTTCACAGCGGAGGAATCCTGTATAGGAGGACTCCTAATTTGAGATTATTAAGGTGTGTCGAGGCAAAAGAAGCAATCAGACTATTGGAGGAAGTACATGCCGGGACTTGTGGACCACATATGAATGGTTTCGTTTTGGCGAAGAAGATACTTCGAGCAGGTTAATTCTGGATGGCTATGGAGACGGACTGCATTCAGTACATCCGAAAATGCCACCGTTGTCAAATACATGCATATATGATAAAGGTGCCTCCGAACGAGCTTACTGCAACAAGTTCACCATGGCCGTTTGTCGCTTGGCCGATGGACGTCATTGGACCAATTGAGCCAGCCGTGTCAAATGGGGTGTCACGCCCCAAATCCAAGGGACATGACCGGGACTTAATAAGTATACCTTCTTTTCTTTATCTGGAACCACAAACCCTTCCGGTTATTCCATGTAAATTTCTTCCTCCAAATCTATATTTAAGAAGGCTATCTTAACATCCATTTGATGAATTTCAAGACCACAAACTGCAGCTAACGCTACTAACGTTCATATGGACGTAATTCTTGCAACTGGAGAGTATGTATCGAAATAGTCAAGACTGTCTCGTTATCTATATCCTTTGAACACAAGTCTTGCCTTAAATTTATCAATAGTGCCATCATCTTTAATTTTCCTCTTAAAGATCTATTTAGAACCCAATGGTTTATTTCCAGGAGGAAGATCAACCAATTCCCATGTATGGTTGTTCAGTATGGATTCTATTTCACTATTGACTGCCTCTTTCCAAAATAATGATTTTGAAGAAGACATAACTTGTTTAAATGTTTGAGGCTCATTTCTCTATAAAGAGACACAAAATATAGTCCAAATAAAATAGACATTCTTTGACGTTTACTATGTCTTGGATCTTCCTGGTAAGTGTACTTTCTTTTGTTTCTTCCCGAGGTCATTTAGATCCTTCACTAATTGACTCACATTCCTTTTATACGGATATATATTTTCAAAGAACTTAAAATTATCTAATTCTATAACTGTATTATTATGAATGTCGGAATTTTTTGATTTATGAACCAGAAATCGATATGCTTTATTATTAGTCGCATATCCTATGAAAACACAATCAATAATTTTCGGTCATTGTTTTACCCTTTTGAGTTTGAAATATTAGCCTAAGATAAAAATAAATAAAAAAACTTGAATAGACAAAAAGTGAAAATCTAATATATTAGACAAGTTAATTTCTAAGTCCCCGGCAATGGCGCCAAAAACTTGTTGCTCCCAAACGCACACGCAAGTGTACGTGGGTCGACAAGTAAAATTTGATTGTAAGTCCAGACATCGTACCCACAAGGACTTATGATTAACTATCAACTAAATTAAACCAAACAATTAATCTATTCAACCAAATCCTAATGAAACGTAATTTAACTAAAATTAATCTAGAGTAACAAGTTAAGAGATTTAAGAAAACAAGTTGGCGAGTTATAGAGACGTATTAAATGTGAGTGAATATTCTGGAGCTATGGGTTAGCTAACAATCCCGTTGAGTTTTTGTTAGGACCCTAGTTCACCAATTGTGAACCTGCCATGACGGCACCCAGTCTTCGCGACTAGGTAAGCCTAACACATTGCGAAATTTAACAGTTCGGAATAAAAACAATAACAAACACTAAATAGAAAAAGAAATATACAGTGTCTCTTGGCTCATACACTGAACACACCACTTTTAAAAGATAACATCCCAAAACTCGGAATTCGACGGGCAACACAGGCTAAGAGTAAAAACATAACATATGGCTCAAATATCCAGAAGTGTCTACAACAACTGAGTAACAAACGAAACTGCTAACTAAAAGGTAGAATAGAAGGAGACTCTTCGGATATGCGGACGTGGCATATGCATACCTCAAGTCTCCAAGTGAAATGCTCCCCGACAGCTACTGGCGATATGCCTGCTCCGATGCACCTGGATCTGCACAACAAAAGTGTGCAGAAGAGTAGCATGAGTACACCACAACGGTACTCAGTAAGTGCCAAGCCCGGTGGGGTAGTGACGAGGAAGGTCGGGGCCCTACTGAGGTAAACAAAAGAATAATATAAAATGAATAGACAGAAGGAAATACGGTAAAGCTCGAATATCTAATAAAACAGTAAGTAAAACTAAACAGGCTACAAATGTAAATCTACAATATAAGAACGATCGCTACAGGCTATTTATACGGGGATCTCCTGGTATCCTCATTATATACACAAGGGATCTCCTAGTATCCTCATCATATATACAAGGGATCTCCAAGTATCCCGAGGATCTCCTAGTATCCTTATCATATACACAAGGGATATCCAAGTATCCCGAGGATCTCTTTGTATCCTCTAGTTAATCAGTTCTGCACTGGGGATCTCTTAGTATCCGCCAGTTAATCAATCCTGTGCCGGGGATCTCTTGGTATCCCGCACTTCCAAATCTCAGAACAAATTACGAATAGGGGAAAGCTCCCGGGATGCCGTCCCCTAGTCCCAATAGTAAACACACCACAACAAACCAATATTTTACAGAAAGAAGCTAAGTGTGACCAACATGTAAAATCTAAACTATAGCATGCTTCACAAGAAAATACAGATATTGCAATTTAGTCAAGTAGAGCAAATAAGTTACTAACATGCTTTCCCTAAGCTAAAATAAATGTAATAGCATTTTTAACAGTTAAACATGTAAAGAATACACAGTCTACATAAGTCAAGTAGGGTGAATTTTAACAACTAGCACACGTACACGCCTCGTGCACAAGGCATTTAAACAACGGCTAAGATATTCTAAGGGGAGAGGTCCCCATACAAAGTTAGACAAGCCATTTACCTCGAATTGGTACAAAACCGCTAAAACAATGCCCTTACCACGAGTATCCGACTCCGAGTGGCCCAAATCTATTCAAACCAATTACACATTGTAAATAACATCGCAACTAACTAATTACACTGTTAAAATTAAAGCTAAGGCGCAAAAATGGGTGAAATAACCAAAATGTCCCTCAGGCCAACATCTCGAAATCGAATAATATTCACATTTTCAGAAACCTCGTACTCTCACGAGTCTAACCATATAAAAATCTCCCAAATCGCAGGTCAAATGCCCCCTCAAAACCCAATAGTTTAGTCAACAAACGTTCACCCGATTTCTTCCAGTTTTGGTTCTTAATTCGAATTTAAAAGATGGAATTAACTACTAATTGATGGAATACAGCTATAAAAGATCATAGAAACGTTACCCAGTAATATTTTCTTCAAAACTCACTCGAAATAGCCTTCTCCCGAGCTCTCAATTGATTTTTCAACTTATGAAATTAAACCCTCGGATTTCTCTTAACTGAACAACAGTTTACGCTTTTGCGGAAATTCCACCGCCTTTGCGGCCTCACTTAACAGGCCCAAGATCCCCTTCTGCAGACCTTTCACCACTTCTGCGGTCCCGCGTACGCGGCCTAGAGTCCGCTTCCGAGATTTTGGAAGCAGTGGACCCCCTTCTGCTTCTGCGACTGACCAGCCGCTTATGTGGCACCACTTCTACGGTCCCAAAGCCACAGAAGCGGAAACAACAGAAGTTGGAACATAATTTCCATTCTGACTCCCAAAACAAACCCGTCGAGCATCCGAAACACACCCGAGACCCCCGGGACCTCAACCAAACCTACAAACCTGTCCCTTGACATCATCCAAACTTGTACCAATCCTTAAATAACCTAAAACAATGCCGGAAACACAAATTAATCAACGATTTTAACTTAAAACTTCCAAAACTTAACCAAACTTGCTTTCGATTCAAAACTAAAAAAACACATCCTATTGAACTAAAAATTTTCACGCACGTCCCAAATTACATGACGGTGCTACAACAACTTCCATAATCCCATTCTGACTCTCGTATCAAAAATTCACTATCGGACCGGAAACTTCAAAATTGTAACTTTCGGTATTTCTAGCCAATTTGAGCTACGGACCTCCAAAACACATTCTGGACATGATCCCAATCTTGAAACCACCTAACGGAGCTAACGGAACCATCAGATTCCCATTCCGAGGTCGTCTTGACACTGTTCTAATTATGGACCATTTTTCAACACTTAAGCTCCCATTTAGGGACTACGTGTCCCAAAACACTCCGAATTCTATTACCGAACATCCCGGCAAACCAAAATAGCATAAATGAACTTAGGGAAAGCAGTTAATAAGGGAACGAGACATGAATTCCAAAGACGACTGGCCGTGTCGTTACATCCTCCTACACTTAAACATTCGTTCATCCTCGAACGAGCACAGTGAACAACCTAAAGTAGCAAAAAGATGAGGGTATCGGCTGCTCATATCCCGCTCGGTATCCTAAGTCACCTCCTTGTCCAGCTGACCCCGCTACTAAAACTTTACTGAAGCTATATCCTTTGACATGAGCCTTTGAACCTGCCTATCCAATATTGCCATTGACTCCTCAACATAGGACAAGTCATTGTCCAATTGGACTGAAGTGAACTCCAACACGTGAGACGGGTCACCGTGATACCTCAAAAGCATCAAAATATGAAATACTGGATGAACCCCCACCAAACTGGGAGGTAAAGCAAGCTCATAAACAACCTTCCCAATCTACCTCAAAATCTCAAATGGGCCAATGAACCTCGGGCTCAACTTCCGTCTCTTTCCAAACCTCATGACGCCTTTCATAGGCGAGACACGAAGCAAAAGCTGCTCACCAACCATAAAGGAAACATCACAAACCTTCTGGTCCGCATAACTCTTCTGTCTGGACTACGCCGCACAGAGTCTTTCCTGAATGACCTTAACCTTCTCAACCGCATCTAAACCAAATCAGTGCCCAATAGTCTGGCCTCGCCCAGCTCGAACCAACCCACCAGGGATCTGCATCTCCTACCAGATAAGGCCTCATAAGGTGCCATATGAATACTGGACTGACAACGTTTGTTGTATGCAAACTCAGCCAATGGCAAGAACTGATCCCAAGACCCTCTAAACTCAATCGCGCACGCACAGAATATTATCAAGAATATGAATAATGCGCTTGGACCCGTCCGTCTGAGGGTGAAAAGTTGTACTCATGGTCACTAGGGTACCCAACTCGTGCTGGACGGCTCTCCAGAACCGTGATGTAAACACTCAACCCCTGTCTGAGATGATAGAAACTTGAATGTCGTGTAGACAGACAATCACCCTGATATAAATCCCTGCTAATCGCTCTGCTGAGTAAGAAGTACAAACTGGAATGAAATGAGCGGGATACCAAGAGATCCCCAGCACAAGATTGATTAACTGGCGGATACTAAGAAATCCCAAGCACAGAACTGATTAACTAGAGGATACTAAGAGATACTCGGGATACTTGGAGATCCCTTGTATATATGATGAGGATACTATGAGATCCCTTCTGTATATGATGAGGATACTTGGAGATCCCTTGTGTATATAATGAGGATATCAGGAGATCATCCGATACCAGGAGATCCCCGATGATAAATAGCCTATAGTGATCGTTCTTGTATTATAGATTTACATTTGTAGCCTATTTAGTTTTACTTACTGTTTTGTTAGATACTCGAGCTTTACCGTATTTCCTTCTATCTATTCATTTTATATTATTCTTTTGTTTACCTCAGTAAGGCCTCGCCCTTCCTCGTCACTACCCCACCTAGGTTAGGTTTGGCACTTACTGAGTACCGTTGTGGTGTACTCATTCTACTCTTTTGCACACTTTCGTTGTGCAGATCCAGGTGCATCTGAGCAGGCATACCGCCAGTAGCTGTCGGGGAGCATTTCACTTGGAGACTTGAGGTATGCATCTGCCGCGTTCGCAGAGCCAAAGTGTCTCCTTCTATTCTACCTTTTAGTAAGCAGTTTCGTTCGTGTACTTAGTTGTTGTAGACACTTCTGGATGTTAGAGTCGTATGTTATGTTTTTACTCATAGAATGTGTTGCTCGTGGGATTCCGAGTTTTGGGATGTTATCTTTTAAAAGTGGTGTGTAACTGTATGTGCCAAGCGGCACCGTATACATTTCTTGTTCTATTTAGTGTTTGTTATTGTTTTTATTCCGAACTGTTAAATTCTGCAATGTGCTAGGCTTACCTAGTAGCGAAAACTGGGTGCCGTCATGGCAGGTTCACAATTGGTGAACTAGGGTCGTGACAAGTTGGTATCAGAGCTCTAGGTTCATAGGAGTCACGGAACACATGCCAGTTTATTAGTGTCTCGCGGATCAGTATGGAGATGTTTGTACTTATCTACGAGAGGTATGTAACTGATTAGGAAAAATCTTCACTTCATTGAATTCCTTGTCGTGTTATTTTTTTTTACATCGATTCTAAACTTCTGTCTTCTATTCTCTCACAGATGGTGAGGACCCGCATTACCCGAGATGATCAGGCATCCACACCCCCTCCTGCAACAGCTAGAGGCAGGGGCAGGGGTCGTGGACGTGCGCGGGGTGCATCCAGAGCACCTGTGAGAGTAGCCGCCGAGCTGCCACCAGCGGATCCAGTCAGGCCTCAGGCACCAGAGACACCCACAACCACCACTACTCCAGTTGTTCAGGAGGTATTGGCACATTTTATAAGCATGTATACCACGCTGTCACAGGCAGGGTTTTTTCCACCTCCTGCAGCTACGTCCCAGGCCGGGGGAGGATCCCAGACTCTCGCAGCCCACCACTCCAGAGCAGAGGGTGCACATGGGGCCGATTCCAGATAATATTCATGTCCAGCCTACAGTACCGGTCCAGCCCGATAATAAGGCACCTGCTTCGGAGGATGAGCAGCGTAGATTGGAGCGGTTTAAGAAGTATGACCCTCCTATTTTTAGTGGTTTTTGGAGGATTGTCACTGCATCTTTCGCACCATGGGTATTATTGCTTCAAGTGGGGTGTCCGTTGCAGCTTTCCAGCTTCGGGGAGCCCCTATGACTGGTGGCGCACCTTTGAGTTAGACAGTCCGGGTGAGGCTGCCTTCCTGACTTGGACTTAGTTTTCAGACATGTTTCAGATGGAGTTTGTTCCCCAGAGCCTCCGAGATGCATGGTGCGCGGAGTTTGACCACTTGTGCCAGGTCCCTATGACTGTCATAAGTATGCCATCCGTTATACTAGTTTGGCGAGGCATGCGCCTGCTTTGATTACTACTGTTTGTGAGAGGATTTGCAGGTTTATTGAGGGTCTTATTCCTTCCATCAGGTCTGGCATGGAGCGAGAGTTGGAGATGGATATACCCTATCAGTAGGTGGTGAGTTTATCCAGGAGGATAGAGGGTATGCATGCCAGAGAGCGAGAGGAGAGAGAGGCCAAGAGGTCTCGAGAGTCTGGTCATTTCTCTGGTACCCGTACTTCAGGAGCAGGACGTCATGGTAGGGGCTATAGGGGTCGCCTAGTTCACTCAGCTCTTCCTTCACCAAGCACTACTCCAGCTCCTCCCATACCTCATGAGCCTTATTATGCACCCCCGATTTCTAGTGCGCCTCCTGCGCGGGGTACCTCCAGAGGTCAGTCTAGTAGAGGTGGGCCCAGTCAGTCATAGCCACTGCGCCCTTTCAGAGCTTGTTATGAGTGAAGGGATACCCGCCATGTAGTGAGGGATTTCCCTAGGTTCGGGAGGAGTGCGCCCTCACAGCAGTCTCAGCAGCAGCGCACCCAGCGGGATTCTCAAGCCATTGTTCCAGCTCCAGCTGCCACCCTACCTGCTCAGCCAGCCAGGGGAAGGGATCGGGGAGATAGAGGTCACCCACGAGCTAGGGGCCGGGCCAAATTTTATGCCATTACTGATCGTGTCGAGGCTGTCGCCTCCGATTCTGTTATCACATGCATTATTTTGGTTAGTAATAGAGAGGCATCGGTTCTATTCTATCTAGGTTCCACTTATTCTTATGTGTCATCTTATTTTGCTACGCATTTGGGTACAGCCCGAGAGATCTTAAGCTCTCGTGTTTATGTTTCTACTCCCGTGGGAGATTCCTTTGTTGTGGACCACGTATATCGGTCATGTTTTGTTACTATTCATGGTTTTGAGACCACGGTAGATCTGTTATTACTTGATATGGTTGATTTCTATATTATCTTGGGCATGGACTGGTTGTCACCCCAGTATGCTATTCTTGATTGTCACGCTAAGACCGTGACGCTAACTATGTCAGGTATTCCGCGTATTGAGTGGAGTGGTAATTTTGATCACACTCCTAGTAGAGGTATATCTTTTCTTAAAGCTCAACGTATGGTTGAGGAGGGGTGTGCCGCGTACTTAGCCTATGTGAGAGATGTCAGTGTTGATACCTCTTCTGTTGACTCTGTCCCCGTAGTACAGGATTTCCCTAATGTGTTTCCAGCTAATCTTTCGGGCATGCCGCCCAATCGGGACATTGATTTTGGTATTGATTTGTTGCCGGGCACTCATCCCATATCCATTCCTCCTTACCGTATGGCTTCTCCTGAGTTGAAGGAGTTGAAGGATCAGTTACAGGAATTGCTTGGTAAGGGTTTAATTCGACCCAGTGTTTCACCATGGGGTGCTCCTGTCTTGTTCGTAAATAAAAATGATGGATCTATGCGCATGTGTATCGATTATCGTTAGTTGAACAAAGTTATAATGAAGAACCGATATCCTTTGCCTAATATTGATGATCTATTTGACCAGCTTTTGGGTGCACAAGTGTTTTCTAAGACTGATTTGCGCTCAGGTTATCACCAGCTAAAGATTCGGGAGCCGGATATCCCAAAGACTTTTTTTAGGACTCGCTATAGTCATTAAGAGTTCCTTGTCATGTCATTTGGGCTGACCAACGCCCCAGCAGCTTTTATGCATTTGATGCACAATGTATTCAGGCCTTATCTTGACTCATTTGTCATTGTTTTCATAGACGATATTCTTGTATACTACCGAAGTCGGGAAGATCATGAGCAGCACCTGAGGAAAAAGCTTCAGACCCTGAGAGAAAAGAAATCATATGCAAAGTTTTCAAAATATGAGTTTTGGTTGAGTTCTGTGGCATTCCTAGGCTACGTGGTATCGAGTGAGGGCATTCGGGTAGATCCGAAAAAGGTGGAGGCCGTGTAGAGTTGGCTTAGGCCCTCCTCAGCTTCAGAGATCCGCAGTTTTCTTAGCTTGGCGGGGTATTACCATCATTTTGTGGAGGGTTTCTCATCGATTGTAACCCCTATGACTAGATTGACCGAGAAGGATGCTCCTTTTCAGTGGTCAGATGAGTGTGAGGCGAGCTTCCAAAAGCTCAAGACGGTTTTGACTTCAACCCCTATTTTTATTTTGCCTACTGGTTCGGAGTCCTATGCAGTTTATTGTGATGCCTCACGGGTTGGACTTGGAGCGGTGTTGATGTAGGACGGTAGGGTGATTGCCTATGCGTCCAGATAGTTGAAGGTGCATGAAAAGAACTATCATGTCCATGACCTTGAGTTAGTTGCTATTGTTCATGCCTTGAAGATCTTGCGCCATTATTTGTATGGCGTGCCTTGTGAGATTTATATGGATCATCAGAGTTTGCAACACTTGTTCAAGCAGAAGGATCTGAACTTGCGCCAGAGGAGATGGCTGGAACTACTGAAGGATTATGATATTACTATTCTTTATCACCTTGGCAAGGCCAATGTGGTAGCTGATGCCTTGAGTCGCTGGGCGGAGAGTTTGAGTAGTTTGGCATATTTACCAGCTTCAGAGAGACCTATGGAAATGGATGTCCAGGACTTAGCCAGTCAGTTCGTGAGATTGGACCTTTCGGATTCCAGTCGGGTTCTAGCCTGTGTGGTTTCTCGGTCTTCATTGCTTGATTGTATCAGGGAGCGGCGGTATGTTGACCCTCATTTACTTGTCCTCAAGGACACAGTTCAGCATGGCGATGCTAAGGATGTGACTATTGGAGACGATGGCGTATTGAGGATGCAGGGGCGGATCTGTGTGCCCGATGTTGATTATATTCAGGAATTGATATTGACTGAGGCCCGTAGCTCGCGGTACTCCATCCACCCGGGTGCCGTGAAGATGTATCAGGACCTGAGGCAGCATTACTGGTAGAGGCGGATAAAGAAGGAAACAGTGGAGTTTGTAGCTAGATGCCTCAACTGTCAGCAGGTAAAGGCTGAGCACCAGAGACCAGGATGGTTATGCCAGCAGATGGAGATTCCAGAGTGGAAATGGGAGAATTTTACTATGGATTTTGTGACTGGTCTCCCTCTGACGACGAGGAAATTTGATTCTATTTGGGTGGTTGTGGATCGGTTAACCACTCAGCACAAATTACGAACATGGGAAAGCTCCCGGGATGCCATCCCATAGTCCCAATAGTAAACACACCACAACAAACCAATATTTTATAGAAAAAAGCTAAGTGCGACGAACAAGTAAAATCTAAAGTATAGCATGCTTCACAAGAAAATACATATATTTCAATTTAGTCAAGTAGAGAAAATAAGTTACTAACATGCTTTCCCTACATGACGATCACCTCGCACACAAGGCATTTAAACAACGGCAAAGATATCCTAAGGGGAGAGGTCCCCCACACAAAGTTAGACAAGCCTTTTACCTCGAATAGGTACAAAATCGCTAAGAAATAATGCCCTTGCCACGAGTATCTGTCTCCCAGTGGCCCAAATCTATTCAAACCAATTACACATTGTAAATAACATAGCAAGTAACTAAATACACTATTAAAATTAAAGATAAGGCGCGAAAATAGGTGAAATGACCAAAATGCCCCTCAGCCAACGTCTCGGAATTGAATAATTTTCACATTTTCAGAAACCTCGTAATCTCACAAGTCTAACCATATAAAAATCTCCCAAATCACAGGTCAAATTCCCCCTCAAAACCCAATAGCTTAGTCAATAAACTTTCACCAAATTTATTCCATTTTTGGTCCTTAATTCGAACTTAAAAGATGGAATTAACTACTGATTGATGGAATATAGCTAGAAAGGATCATAGAAACGTTACCCAGTTATCTTTTCTTCAAAACTCACTCGAAGTCGCCTTCTCCCGAGCTCTCAATTGATTTTTCAACTTATAAAATTAAACCCTAGAATTTCTCTTAACTGAACAGTAGTTTCCGCTTTTGCAGACAAGAGCGGTCCCACTTGTGCGAAAATTCCACCGCCTTTGCGGTCTCACTTAACTGGCCCAGGATCCATTTCTGGGGACCTTTCACCGCTTCTGCGGTCCCACGTACGTGGTCTAGAGTCCGCTTCCGCGGTTTCTGAACCAATGGACTCCCTTCCTCTTCTGCGACTGACCAACCGCTTATGCGGTGCCGATTCTGCGGTCCCCAAGCCGCAGAAACGGAAACAACAGAAGCTGCAATATAATTTCCATTCAAACTCCCAAAACCAACCCGTCGAGCATCCAAAACACACCCAAGGCCCCGGAACCTCAAACAAACCTACAAACCTATCCCTTAACATCATCCAAACTTGTACCAATCCTTAAATCACCTAAAGCAACACGGGAAACACAAATTAATCAATGATTTGAACTTAAAACTTCCAAAACTTAACCAAACTCGCTTTTGATTCAAAACCTAACCAAAACACGTCCGATTGACCTGAAATTTTGCGCGCACGTCCCAAATGACATGATGGTGCTACAGCAACTTCCGGATTCCTGTTCCGACTCTCGGATCAAAACTTCACTACCGGAACGGAGACTTCAAAATTCTAACTTTCGGTATTCCTATCTAATTTGAGCTACAGACCTCCAAAACACATTCCGGACATGCTCCCAACCCCAAAATCACCTAATAGAGCTAACGTAACCATTGGATTCCCATTCCGAGGTCTTATTGACACTATTCTGATTACGGACCATTTTTCAACACTTAAGCTCTCATTTAGGGACTAAGTGTTCCAAAACACTCCGAATTATATTACCGAACATCTCGGCAAACCAAAATAGCAGAAATGAACTTAGGGAAGCGGTTAATGGGGGAACGAGGCATAAATTCCAAAGACAACCGGCCGGGTCGTCACAGTTTTTCACTTAAATCGTCTAATTAATTTATCTGGCTTATTGGTTGATAGGGTTAATATTGCTCATAGCTTTCTCCTGAAGTACAACTCGCCTACTAATCTAATGCCTATATTCCTATGGAATTGGAATTAACAAAAATCTATTAATAATTCTTGTATTGTAACCAAGGAAGGCAATTAGGTGTATTCTTATCCAAACGGAAAATCCCCCCCCTCCCTCCAGAGTTTAGATCTTTCTCTACTGAATCATATATGCAATCTAAAATTCCCTCTCCCGAGTTCAATCCTAGATTCGTAGGTAGTATTCAATTGGTGATCAAGCAATCAAATAATTAAGCGCAAGATTGAATAAATAAACTAATATGATAATATAACAAGAACAATTCAAGTTTCAAACTACAACGTTCATGTAGCACAAAAAACTCTCGAACTAATATGAGATTAAAAGAAGAGAAGAGAAGAAAAACTAGGTAGAAGCAATCCTTCAAGCGTGATGTGTGTTTCCTCACGTGAATTCTCCTTCAAAGTATCTTCGATCTCCTTCAAAATATGTTAGATATCTCCCAAAATAGGTTTCGAACTCCTTTTATACGAGTTAAAGGGGTTTTGGGCCGAAATAACCTTGTCCATGGCAGGACAAGTTTCATGCCACCGGCGCCCTGCCTAGTTTCATGCGCCCTCCATGGCGCTGCCAATTTGGAGTCTCTGTTTCTGGCGCCACAGGTAGGGCTAAGCACTGCCTATGGCACTGCAAATTCTAATTTTCCTATTTTCATCCATTTTGGCTCTAATTTTGCAGATTTTTCTTCCAATTGCTCTCGAATCATTCCTACACATAAAATACCTCAAATTAATATAAACCAATGCATTTTATATTCTAAATCCACGAAACAAAAGTAAAATATGAAACAATATATATATATATATATATATATATATCTATATATATATATATATATATATATATATATATATATATATATATATATATATATATACACTTTAAGCTAACATTACAAGTATTTGAATTTTCTGTGGGACTCACTACTCCGCGACTCTACTACGCACGTTGATGTAGTCAATCTGTTTGACGAAATGCCTAAAACAACTGAGCAATATTTATTTGTTTCCTTAGTTTTTTTTTCCATGGATGTTTTTTCTTCATGTCCGTGTCTTTGAAAAAGCTTATTTCATGTCTCTCCTCCAAATTCTCTTTTTCAAACAACAATGGAATCTAAAAGCAATGTATTTGTATGAAGCTGTGTGTCACGACCCGTTTGTCGTGACCGTGTAGATCAAAAGAAAGAGCGGGCCATCTGGAACTTCGTCATTGGGATATGGGAACGGCATTAGCGATAAGGCGTTGTTCTCCCTTAGATGATTCGATCTGGCCGAGTCAGGCAGGCCGACCCGGTTAAGTTTGGGGTGCTTGTCGTTGGTCATGGACTTGACAATGAAGGGGACCGAAGTAGGCCAAAGGGATCAACTGGTCGGGGGCTAGTGCCGCTCCCCTGATGAGCCCAAGGCAGGGCAAAACCGGTTGGCTTCCGCATGTGGTAAGGCTTGTCTCGAGGTAGTGGTCGGCCTCGGGACGCCGCACGGGCGCTGTGTGCTGCGCCGGACTCTCAGCCCGTGACAAGTGGTATCAGAGCGGGACGTACTTGCTGCTGTTGCACGTTATGGTGGGGTCCTCGGGGGAGGACTGTGCGGGTGCATTGCCTAGGCGGGGGCTCGCGCCGATGACTGCCCCATCCTGCAAAGGTCTGGGGTAGGACCTGGATGGCCACCAGCAAGGCCGGTTGCACGAGGTGAGGTGCGACTGAGCGAAGTGACGCGGCGCGCCTTAGCAGTATTGTACGGGATCCCTGGGCAGATTCCTTCACCCCAACAGCACGAGGACGTGCTGGATTTTGGGTGGGGGAGAATGTCACGATCCGTTTGTCGTGACCGTGTAGATCAAAAGAAAGAGCGGGCCATCTGGAACTTCGTCGTTGGGTTATGGGAAAGGCATTAGCGATAAGGTGTTGTCTCCCTTAGATGCTTCGATCTGGCCGAGTCAGGCAGACCGACCTGGTTATGTTTGGAGTGCTTGTCGCTGGTCATGGACTTGACAATGAAGGGGAACGAAGTAGGCCAATGGGATCAACTGGTCGGGGGCTAGTGCCGCTCCCCTGATGAGCCTAAGGCAGGGCGAAACCGGTTGGCTTCCGCATGTTGTAAGGCTTGTCTCGAGGATGTGGGCGGCCTCGAGACGCCACACGGGCGCTGTGTGCTGCGCCGGACTCTCAGCCCGTGACATCTGGGTCTCTATTGTTGTCCACACAAATCGATGCAGGGCATCCGTTTTGGTTGAAGCTCGGTACTGCCACATCTGCTCTCTATTTTCTCTCTTTAGCTTTTGTGTTGCTATATGTTAATTGCTTGTTTGAGTAATAGCAATGTGATTTTCGCAATATCAGGCTAATAATTACTAGGAATTTCATAGGAAGACATCTTTCAATTGAGACTCCAACTTCTCTGGTGAGTGACAATTGTCTTTCTTCTTTTGCTTTACTGTCATTGATTGGTTTTTGCATGCCTCTCATATTGTGCTTGATCTTTGATTTGATATGTTTTAGATCTATTTGTGAAGTCATACATAATTGTTTTTACATAATATTTATCCATAATATGAGCTATAAAGTGTCAATATTGGTGAACAAAAGAAAACCTTAGAATAAGTAGGAGAGCACCTGCTAAAGGGCAGAACACTCCATAAGATTGGATGTTTATTACCTTAATTCTTAACTTATATATTGCATAATTGATCTAAATGAGCAAATATTTTATGTTGCCTTATATTCATCGCATGTATCTTTATTTAGCGCTTATTTCTTTTATTCTTTTTTTCCTGTTACTTCTTTTCAGGCATGCTTCTGGTGCAGTCCCTACAGGATTTTGTCATTCATCCCAACTTATATTGCTGATTTCTCATTGGAAGCATACCAAAATGCTTTTGTTACCTTCCAAAGTCAGTTCTTAATTCTTCGCTTATGTTCTCGGTTCCTGAATGCATGTTATTTTCAATGCTCTAGATCTGGATTCAATTGAAATTGTCCCTAGAGCAAATATCTGAAGCATCACTCTGATGCTCTATAAATGTTCTTTTCTATTACCTTTTGTAATTTCTGAATGCCTGTTATATTGTGTTGACATAGAGCTAGCTTTCATGGAAATTGCCTTCAGGAAAAAGATCCAAAGCAGCGTTCTGCTTCTCTATGTGGTAAGTAATGCTGCTCGAGCATTTCTCTCTTAAGCCAGTAAACAATCTCTGGGTACTATTTTCCACAGAATGAATTATTTGTGCAGCATGTTTACTTATCTTTTTTCCTTTACAGTTATAGTCAAGTAGATTTGTTATTATAATAAGACTGAACTGGTTGTTTTAATATCACGTTATAGGTGAAACTCCACCTCTCACTAGCCATGCATCAACAGTCAATAATAATCACCGGTCTGTTGAAGAACCCAGACATCAGGCTTCTTCTTCCAAGCCACTTGTCTTTTGGCTTTAGAAGTGGTAACATGAGTTATGGTTGTTTCTCTCTTCATCGTGGCTCTTGTGATTGGCCTTCACAAGTGTAAGAGAAAATCCTCAATCATACCTTGGAAAAAATCAAGAAGCAGGAACGATCATATGACAATTTACGTAGGTCAGTTCCATGCACTTGAACTTGGCTACTTAATAAGAAGTATCTTTCTCATATGGGACTCTTTACAGTTCATGGTTTCTATTTATGACTCATATTTCTTTGTAGATACTGGTATGCTGAAAGATGTCGTAAGACATAGCAGACAAGAACTTGAGGTAGCTTTGAAGATTTCAGCAACATCATTGGATCCTCATCAGACAGCTAATTTTTGCAAAGGAACAATGAAAGGTGGACCCAAGATAGCTGTAATATCACATTGTGTCAAAGAACAGCATTGGACAACATATCTAGAGCTTTATTTTCAGAAAGAGGTGGGGCTCATTCTTTCTTCATGATACGTAGCTACTGTGAGTTCCATGATCTAACTTCTGTAACTTTACCACAGCTGGCAGAATTGGCCAGAACGCAGGGAAACTTCTAGGTTATTGCAAAGAGAGTAGTCCTTTCACGAGGATATTGGTGTTTGAGTATGCATCTAATGGGACATTATACGAACACCTTCATTGCGAGTAAAGTAAATTGGTTTCGAGTCCACTTCAGTATGGTTCGAGGCAAAATCCTAACTCTTTGAAGTTTGTCACAGATGGAGATGGATGCAACCTATCTTGGGAGTGCCGGATGAAAATAGTTATTGGTATCGCTAAGGAACTGACATATTTACATCCAGAACTTGACCCTCCATTTACTATATAGAACTGAACTCAAATTCTGTATATCTCACAGAAGAGTTTCCTCCGAAGGTAACAAAAGAACATTAATGACGTATAAGATGTAGAGAGTTTTGGAGAAGTTAATTGGTTTGAGGCTTCTCATTAAAATATATTGCTTACAAAGGTATATATATAGTATAAGGAAATTAAAACCTACCAACTATAGGATTGTACAATAATGAAGGAAAATCAAAACCTACCAACTATAGGATTGTACAATTAATGATAGAATATTCTACCAACAATAAAAAGATACACAAAAGATATTTACAATATTTCCTAATATAAGACAGGGTCATTATCTATTTATTATCTACCTTGTATACCCATTATGCTCTTAAGAAGTCACAAAAACTTTGACATTCCGTACTTGTCTTCTCAAAATTTTATTTTATTTGGTGCAGCTTGTAGATTTCGAAAATTGGAAGTCGATAATTTCCAGATCAGAAAAGATCTCCGGTGCTATCAGTAGTAAGGAGCAATTTGTGTCCTTCCAAATACACTAGAGAGCAGTAGTCATCTCAACGTCCAGGGTAATACTTATTGAGCGGTTAACTAACGAGAGTAAGGGTGCAGCCAAGTAATTGGATGGTTCTAGAAGAACAAATGAGGGAGAGAGAGATGAACTCAAAGTGGAGCCATTTCCATATAACTGTGAAGAAGGAACAGATATGTTTCTAAAATGAAGAAGCTAACCTATATACAGTGATAACTAAATAACCGACTAATTTAGACTAAGTTACAAGTTTCTATTTTTACTCTTTAACCCCTAAACTAATGTATTATCTATGTTGGCTCAATACTCCCCTCAAGCTTGAGGGGAGAAAAAGATTCTTCACTCCTAGCTTACCAAATAGATAATCATGTTGAGTTCTGCTCAGCCCTTTCGTTAAAATGTCTGCAATCTGCTCCTTAGTGTTGACATGCACCGTTCCGATAGATCCAACTTTCACCTTTTTCCTAATAAAATGACAATCGATGTATATGTGCTTTGTATGCTCATGGAATATAGGATTGGCTGCAATTTGTATTGCTGCTTTACTATCACACATCAAGGTGCCTGGCATCTTAATCTCAAAGCCCAGTTCATTGAACAAGCCTCTCAGCCACACTATCTTTGTTGCTGCTGAAGCCATACTTCAAAATTCTGCTTCTGCTAAACTTCTTGCAACTGTTTCTTGTTTCTTCGACTTCCAAGAAATCAAGGCATCACCATAGAATACTAGATAGCCTGTAACAGACCTTCTTGTATGCAAGCATGCACCCCAATCCTCATAACAATATGCTAATATTTGTCCATTTCCTTCTGCTTGTAGCAATAGACCTTGACCTGGAGCAGTCTTAATATACCTTACCACTCTGGTGGCAGCATCTGGATGTGATTGTTTAGGAGCATGCATGAATTGACTAAGTGTTTGTACAACATAAGAGATGTCTGGCCGAGTCATTGTCAGGTACAACAGTCTGCCAACAAGCCTTTGATACACACTTGCATCTCTTAAGACATGATCATTATCAGCGGCAGGTAATATTGCTTTATCGAACTCCACAGTAGTTAACTTCTGATTGACTTCTAGAGGAGTACTAGCTGGTTTTGATCCTGCTAGGCCAAGTTGAGCTATCAACTCTAGAGCATGTTTTCTTTGGCTCATATATATCCCTTTAGAGGATCTTGCAAATTCAATCCCAAGGAAATATTTCAGCTCTCCCAGGTCCTTCATCTTGAAGAATTTCTGCGAATCTGCTCTAGTTTTGTTAATCAACTTAACATCACTACCAGTGACTAACAAGTCATCTACATAGATGAGAAATAGCACTTGATTACAACATTCTCTTTTATTGAAAAGAGAGAAATCATAGTGACTTTGAGTGAATCCCATTGTATGCAAGGCATCTGTAAGCATAAGATATCACTGCCTAGAAGCCTGTTTGAGTCTATAAATAGAAGATGAATACTCCCCCTGCCTTGCAGTGTTATGAGAAAAACCAGGAGGAATGGTCATGTACACTTCTTCCAGGAGATCACCCAGAAGAGAGGCATTATGAACATCCATTTGGCAGATAAACCAACCATCATAAGTAGCTAGGGCAATGATGGTCCTGACTCTGACCATTTTTGCTAGAGGTGAAAATGTATCTGTATAATCCAGCCCTTCTTGTTGTGTGTAGCCCTTAGCCATAAGTCGGGCCTTATACCTTTCAACTTCTCCATTAGTTTTATGTTTGATCTTGAACACCCATTTGCATCCAATGGGTTTCTTTCCAAGAGGTAAAGGATCTATGCTCCAAATGTCATTGTCTTCCAAGGCTTAAAGTTCTTGATGCATTGCTAGCACCCATTTGGGATCCTTAGATGCTTCTGAGAATGAACTAGGTTCACCCTCCGTTGAATAAGCTGCAAGTCATTGACTGTAGGCAGGCTTCAATGCTTGATAAATAATAGAATTAGCAATAGGACAATTGCAAGGGTTTCCAGCATTTTCACCAACCATATAGTCATTCATCCATATAGGAGGCCTAGATGGCATAGTGGATTTCCTGATTCTAGCAGCTGAGAAGTCACCAACAACAGATGAAGGAAGAACCCCAGGAAGTGGAACTGCAGTAGTATAATGGGCAGGACTGCTTGGAAGATCATCTGGAATTGGGAGGTCATCAGGACATATAGAACTACCTTGAAGATCTTCAGTGATAGCAAGATAATTATCTTGGTATACCAAATTAGATGATAAAGTATCTTGTGATGTGATGGAATGCTGAGGTAAAGGCAATACAAGATCAGCAGAATCATAATCATATGACGGAGTCATAATATGAAAGTGATTATCCTTCATTGAATTGTTCATGTGCTGGAGAAAAGGAAACATATCTTCCTTGAATAACATCCCTACTCACAAAAAGGCAGTTATTGTGAAAGTCATAAAGTTTGTAACCCTTTTGCACTGTTGAGTACCCTAAGAATATAGCTTATACCGCTCTAGGTGAGAATTTGTGTTTTCTTTTAAGATTTGCAGCATAGGCAACGCAACCAAACACCCTGAGATGATCTAGGGTGACATTTTTGTGAAATACCAGCTCAAAAGGTAATTTACTAGACACAATTCTAGAAGGAACTCTATTGATCAAATAAACAGCTGTTAAAACACACTCACCCCAGAATTTTAAAGGCAATCCAGCTTGGAATCTCAAGGCTCGTGCAATGTCCAAAATGTACCTATGCCTTTGTTCGACAACTCCATTTTGTTGAGGAATGTATAGACAAGCGCTTTGATGTACTATCCCATCAGACTGCAATAGGGCGGTCAACTCCTTGTTAAAAAACTCTCATCCATTATATGTTCTTAGTGTTTAAGGAGTAGTGGAGAACTTATTCCTTAGAAGTGAAATAAAGTGCCTCAAAATAACAACTGATTCATCTTTTGTGTTCATGAGGCAGATCCATGTATACCTAGTGAAATCATCAACTAGAGTTAGGAAATATCTCTTACCATCAAAAGTTGGAACCTTAAAAGATCAGCAAAGACATCATATCTACTGTTGCTAATAGGAAAAGGTAACCTTGTTTGCTTTGCTAAAGGACATACTGGACCATGCTCATTACAATCAACAAATCTCTTGTTGTAAAAAGCTGGTAATCTCCTTAATGCATAAAAACGAATGTGACCTAACCTTTTATGCCACAAAGACCCACTTATTCTATTTATTACTAAAGCAAAAGTAATAACACCATTTGACAACTTGAGATCTGATTTTTGCTCGAGATCGAACAGATAGAGTTCTTCCTCCAGCTTACCAATCCCCTTCACCTTTCCGTTGCAAATATCCTGGAAGACACACCAAGCAGGAAAGAAGGAAATGAAGCATCCAATGTCCCTTTTAAGTTGTGAAACATATAGTAAATTATACCTAAGCTATGGCACATACATAACATTTTGTATTGGTAAACCATTGGGATACTAGAAGATCCTATGTGTATAATCCTACTAGTTTCACCAGTTGGCAGCCACACATTCCTGCCTTCTCCCTTAGGTATCTCCATAAAATCAGTATAGAAGTCCAAACTAGAAACCATGTGATTAGTGGCACCTGAGTCTATGATTCATTTATCCTTCTTAGCTTTGGTTAGGAGTAATAATGGTATATATGTGACCTTGGCATGTTCTGTTGTTTCAACAGGCGTTGTAGTTGGCTCAGTAGTTGAAGTAGTTGTTTATACTGCTCCTCTGTGAAGAAGTTCCCTGTAGTTGCTATCCTAGAACTAGAATTTCCTTGTTCTGTTAATCCATTTGAATGATCAATCTGTGCATTGTGTGCTGCTACCATGTTTCTTCCAAAGGCTTTTTTCTTTGGCTTATAGTCAGGTGGATAATGTACCAACTTGTAAAAAACATCTTTAGTTTGTCCTTTAAGTTTGCAATAATCACATAATACTTAAGCTTTTTGCTTGTAGCCACTAGAAAAACCTTGTCCTGAGTTGTGTGCCATAGGCGCTGCTCCTATCTCCAAGCCACTAATATTCATTGTCTTTGCTCGTTGACTCTCATCCCATTGGCCTCATTGATAGTAGGTGTAGGAATCATAAGCATGGTTTCTCCCTTTTCTTGGGTAAATGACTCGTTCAGTCCACTTAAAAATTCCACCAAACATTGCTGTTGAATATGCTCTAGAAACACCTTCGACTCTAGACATGGACATGATGGAGTGGGGGCCATAGCATACTACTCATCCCGCAAATCCTTGAGCTTAGAATAGTAGGTTTATACAGGTGATAGTCCTTGGTTTAAAGCACCAATTTCATGAAGTAAGTTGTAGATCCGCGCTATGTTCCTCTTATCAAATCTCTCCTTCAAATCCTTCCACACATTGTGTGCAGAAGATCCATAAAC